>JAWRVZ010000162.1:0-1330000 GCA_037043235.1 Rhodeus uyekii
CACCCCGCTCCAAAACACGGGCCCTTAAAATCCTTACTCACTCAAGGCACACATAAACAAACTATGAAATTGAAGTAATTTTGCTGCTTTTAGTCCATGTGTGTTTCAGGCAATCTCTCGTAGTGCGCAGTTAGAATTTGCACTCTCTTCCAGAATATTTACCCCAAATATTGATGACTCATCATGCACTATGCAGTTTTCTGTATAATCAGATGCTCTCCAGAATGTGAATGTGCCTCTCCCTCACGCCCTCTGCAATTGGCAAGACATATGTATGAAAATGTCTATTTTATATTTAACTGAAACATTATTATTATTATTATTATTATTATTATTGTATAACTTCAATGTCCACATATCTTCAACAGAAAATGTCAGTAACGCAAAGCAAACTACAGTGTGTAATTTCAAAACCACTAGCAGTAGTACAAATAAATAACACAAAACTCCAAATAAAAACTCTTACACTGTCCCATTGGTCAGACACTGTTTTATACTTTTATTATTTATATACTCTTTTAATATTTACCATTTTTTTTAAATGTATATTTTTCAGTTTTCATCTTAATTTTAGTTTCAGGTTTCATTTGGTTGTGTTTCTTGTTAATTTTATTGTTCTTTTTACAAAAAAAGTCTATTTAGCTATGATTTTTTATTTATTTTAAGTTTTAGTCATTTCAATATTTCTTAACTTATTTTATTTCAGTTTTATTTCAAATTTTTATATGATTTTATTTTACAATAACAACGCTGGTCAGACTAACTCCTAGTTCAACCCTAAGCTTATTGGTAAAGCCAGTGTTATGGCATCGAAAGTTGTGTGTTTCAATGAACTAGGTACGGAAATTAGTCACGAAATAACCATGTGAAGTGGCGACTTTGTCCCTGAGAAGGGACATGGGACATCATGCATCTTCTATACGTACGTGCTGGCGTGCTTTAGCTCAGCCACTCCGCACCCGAAACTTTACATTTTTTATGTGTTTTCGTAAAGTTAAGTGTACGTACGTTATCTGCCGTTTGTCCTCCTCCTCCTCTGCCGCCACTTTCGGAGATAGCCTCACTCGAAAGGTAAGCTTAGACATTTTGCGTTATTTCATTGTTTATAGGTCAATTTAGCTTTATTATGAAATTTAATGGGGTGTTTTTGGAGGGCTTGGAACGGATTAGCCATTTTACATGTAAAATGTGTTCCAAGAACCGAAAAACTCATTATACGAAGGCCGCCTCGGAACGGATTAATTTCGTATCTCGAGGTACCACTGTATTCGATTTTGGTGCCATTAACAAATCGACATTAAAGAATAAAAAAAATAAATAATACTAAGACAAATAGGGAGTTTTGCGGTTCCACTTCAAAAATGTCGACATAATAAGGTTGGCGAGTTAACCGTGACTCGAGATAAGTGAACGCCACTATATTTGTATTGATAATTATTAACGAGTATTGTAATTTCTTCTTTCTCTGTGAGTCTTGTGAAATGATGGTGTCAGCTCTTGTGTGTTCTAATACATTGGCCAATCCTGGCGGTGTGTCCGGGCCCGTAACCCGAGCACAAATTCACCTCTTAGCACTGGCGTTTCAGACTGAAAGTTACAGTAGATGTGCGTGTAACCTGAGTCAGGACTCAGGAGTGATGGGAGCTGATGCCTTCTGATGAGAAATGAATGAAATTGATTTTATTCTCATCCCCTCTGTGCTTCTAGGGTCTCTGTAGCATCTGTCAGAGAGATACACACACGCGCGCAGTATCTGTAGGAGATTGTGTGTAATGGAGGTCTGATTGAGTTTGCCTCCAGCCGAATGGAGTGAGAGACGTTTATCTTTAAGTCCACAGAGGATGAACAGTCTCTGTTCTTCCGTAAGAGGTCATTGAAGGCTGTTAGATCTTTTATAGGAGGTTTATGGCTTACATGGTTATTCGAGGGGTTTGATTGACGTGAGAGAGACACAGAGAGAGTGTTTGTGTACGGCACACACACCTCACACCATACCAGCTGAAATAATCAGCCTTTGTCCTGAGAAAACAGAACATAAATTTGTGTGGCCATTGTTTCCTGTCGTGTTTGTTGGTCTCATTGATCAACCTCTGACACCGTTTTCACTAATATCAGTTATTTTACTGGAAGTAATTATTATGAGTAATGTGTGTTGAATTTTTTTAACTAAAGTGTTTAATTTATAGATTATATAACATGAAATATGACTGTTTTCAAACCTGAGTTGTATTTAACAGCAAAATCTAAATTATATATGAATATCAAGTTATTTAAACCATTTTGCACAATTGCCTTTAGTCTATTGTAATGCAAAATATTCATTTTCATTACTGTAATACAGAAAGTAATAAAAAGACGAATTAAATTGAAAAGTATTTGCATACCGGTAGTAGAAATGTAAGTATGCATGGAATCTAATGTTAATAAAATAAAAACTGGACGGGAAGAATTCTTTCTGTACTTCATATTACTTTAATGCAAATTTTATATATTTCTTTTTATGTTCTATGTATATGTCAGAAATTACTTTTTTGGTTGTGATTGAGGAGAATTAGAGGTCATTAGCTGCAGCCACGAAAAAAACAAAACAAGTTTGTGATTGTAAAACATTTTTTAATCATTGTTTTAATGTGTATGTCCTGTGTGAGAGAAATGTGTGTGTTTGTGTGTATTTAAAGTCTACTTAAAATCCCAGTGTGTTCCTTTGTTGTGTGTTAGCATGCTAATCATTCAGGGGAGAAGAATGGCTTTTGTTTGTGTGTGTGAGTCAAAGTGAGACTGGTGTGTGAACAATACCAGCTTTCACGTCACCCGAGAGATTGTACTGTGCGCCCCTCACAATCTCCACCATGTCCTCTTAGTACCTGGTATATGGTTTGAATATATAAAGCATTTCTTATTAATATTCTATTAGGTGCATGCGTGTGGGTCTTTCTCCGTTGGCTTTTCTCTCTGCTCTGGTGCCACTAAGGGCCTCTTTGGTCCCTTGATCACTTCCTACTGCGACAGTCCTGACTCATCGCTGCGCTGCCTCTCTCCCTGCATGACTGACATTATCTCATTCTCTGAGATGGGGTTTTCGCTGCTTTAAGGCATAGTGCACTATGGCTTTTTATAGCCCACAAAATTAAATCTTAGGCAGGATTAGGGGTGTTGCGGTAAATAGATGATAACCTTGATATATATATTTTAAATATCATTATGGATGTCGCAATATACTATCTTAAATGAAAAGTACACATGTGATAATAACCCAGCACCAGTATCTGGTTGACATCCCAATGCACAGTAGGAGCTGGTATTGCACCGTAACGCTGGTTGCCATCTGTCATAAAACACAAGCAGACACACGCTTGTCTGGCAGCTTCTACTGCCCCGTAAACCCGCACGCCGAGAAAGTGAGTTTATAGATCAACAGGGAGTGCAAAACCACCAACCATTTCCCCACCTCCACCTCTGTTTTCATGCAGGGTTGGCAACTGTACAGAAAGTGAGTTGCCGTTATTTTACTAGTCGTGAAATGGGAAATGTTACATTATCCTGTTAATTGCTTACACCTTTCTGTGTTTTATTGTATTTTCATCCCTCTGGTTTTTTTAGTCCAAAAGTGTGTACTTCAAATATCTTTAGAGAGCAGTATTTTTTTCTTTTTCACCCAAAATAGAGTGATGGCGATATGATGTCAGAACGTTCACTGCACACACTCACATCCCTAACTGCCTTATCTGGTTACTTACTAAAAATGTTAATTAACAAAACTGCTTCAAAATCCATATTTTTAGCAATGGGTGTGTGTGGTTTATGTTGTAGAACAAAACGTCAAAATATAGTCAAGTTATGTTTACCACTGGCTTTATTTTACACATAAATCTAAAAATCCCATTATAAACCCCATAGGAATATCTCAAGGGAACCAGCTGCGAATTAGTTTTCCACCCAATAAGTAAGCTCAGTCCTCTTTTACAGCCAAGTTATGCTTATAATTGTGCTCTTTAAAAATTATTCTAACTCAAACTTTATGGGAAAATGTGTTGATCACACAGCTTGTTCTTTGCGATAATCCAAAAGCCTATGGAAAACTCCTATTGGGTTTTTGTCAAGGGAACCAGTGTGATGCAAACTGCCAGTTTGCCTACAAATTGACATCATTCCTCCACCACTCAGTAGTAATCATTTCCAGGAAATCCATAATTTGTACAAAGACATCCATCAATTGCTGTAGCGGAGTAAAACACAGGAGGAGACATTCTGACTGATTACACATGAAGACAATTGATTTTTATATTTATAATGCAATGCCATTTGGCATAGCCTTTATCACTGTAGTGACATTAAGTATTTTTTATTTATTCGAGTTAATATAACTCTAACTCTAATATTGTTATGTAATTCCTTTGGCCACGATAAATGTGTAGTGAAAAATCTGGAATTGTCTAGATCCATAAATGACAAAAATCACCACATGCACCACATTCAATAGCTTTCTGTGAGAATCAAATGTAACTTTCTATGCAATTTGCATATGCACATATTTAACTAATTTGTCCCTGTTGAAAGCTGCTATGGTTCTGTCTACACTAGATCTTTCCCCAAATTTCAGTTTTAATAATAATAATAATAGTAATAATAATAATTCATTACATTTATATAGCGTTTTATCATAGAGCAGGGGTGGGCAAACTATTTGTCTCTCGGGTCACATTGGTATCTTAAAATTGACAAAGGGGCCAGGGTGAGTGTGATTGTTGATGGTGCGCGCCTACTCTCCACCAAAGCTTCAGCACCACTGCCGCTTGCAGCCGCGACAGAATGACGTCACAGGGAAACGTAAAATGAAGGAGGTTTAATACAAGTTCGGCTGGCCGGATTAAAAATCCCAACGGGCTGTTGGGATTTTTGGTGTCTCTCTTGACCCTTTCCCCCCCAGTTCGTTGGATTCGCCAAAGAATGAGACACGATGTCCGGTAATAAAATTAACTTACAGATTTATTATAAAAGAATCAGAATTTGCCTTTGCTGAGCTCAGGATTGCAGGACTACCACACACATGACATCTGGGCAGTCCAGAATGTCTTACAAAGCGCAAACAACATTATTTATATTCTTGATCTTTTGTTCCTCCCGGAGCAATCAGTGCTATCAGGTTGATTCCTTCATCCCAGGTTACTCCATACTAATCAGCAGTCTGCACAGAACAGAAAACAAGAACCCCCCTTTCCCCGTCTCTTGCTAACCGAATCTTTTCTGGTGAACAGATAGTTAAGACAGTTACAGCCACTCTGGGTGCATTGTTCTTTGTTTAGTAAAGAAAGATTAGTTACAAAACATTAACTTCATGATTGAATCAGGAATGAACACTTCAGCACAATTTGAACCTTTTAAACTATCATTCCCTTTAGTTTACAGTATTCAAGCAGGCCAAACACATACATAAATAATAACACACTATGATCAATATATCAATTATTCAGAAACATGTAAAAACATTTAATCCCTCAGGGCCGGATGTGGTAGTTTGCCCACCCCTGTCATAGACACTCAAAGACGCTTTACATGGACGGGGGGGATCTCCTCAACCGCCACTAGAGTGCAGCATCCACCTGGATGATGCGACGGCAGCCATATTGCGCCTGAACGCTCACCACACACCAGCTTATTGGTGGAGAGGTGTGATGAAGCCAATCAGAGAATGGGGATGGTTAGGAAGCCATGATGGACAAATTTGGTTACACTCCTGCTCTTGCGAAGGACATCCTGGGATTTTTAATGACCACAGAGAGTCAGGACCTCGGTTTATCGTCTCATCCGAAAGACGGTGCTTGTTGCAGTACAGTGTCCCCGTCACTATACTGGGGCATTAGGACACACAAAGACCGCAGGATGAGCGCCCCCTGCTGGCCTCCTTTTATAGTTTTATAGTGTAGTTTGGCAGTTGAAGTTCTTAGGAAGATTGAGTTTTCTTTGGAAAGTCGTACATTGTCTTACTGATAAGAAACTACAAAATATAGAAAACAAGATTATCAACTCGCATCCTGTTAGAGGAGCAAACATATGGATTGCATTCTGGTCAACATTTTCTGGTAAATGAAAACCAGCTTTACATTGAAAGGACAGTTCACCGGATGATGAATGATGATTCTGTTCTTTACTCGCCTTATTTACATCTTTAAACGTCATGTTAAATAATATCATGCTTTTCCATGTTATTACAGATAACTCTTTCGATAACCAGACGTTATGTGTCGTCACATGATTATGTAAATAACTTATTGCTGTTTTTGTCTGTAGGTTGTGTAGTCTGACTTTGAAGAAGCTTGTTGTGATGAAGGAACTCGACAAGGAGCTGATTTCTGTTGTGATTGCGGTCAAGATTCAGGTCAGTAATGGTCAGATGTGTGTGTGTGTGTAGATTTATTTCCAACATTCACAAGTGTTAAGGCAATAAATACAATATTTATTTTCTTTTAAATAGGCCAAGGCCTAAGGGTCTGTGATTGGATCATTATTGCAGTGATTATTATGTTTCTTGCATGTTATATGTTTGGCAACAGTTCTTCTAACCGTAACTAAATGCATCAAATTTGGTCAAGATCTTGTCAAGAGTCCAGCACTCTGTAAAGTCTCCTCCTGAACATCTTAAAGACTTTCAATGAATTTAAGGTTTGGACTCATTGGTGCCAATTCATGTGTGAAAATGATTCTTCATGCTTCCTCCCAACCATTCTTTCACAATTTGAGACCACAGTTTGTCATCATGGGATTTGGCCACATAGTTGTTTAAGACTTTACAGAGTGCTGGACTCTTCTTTGAAAACACAATTCAAAATTAAGAGTATAATTGTTTCTTCAAAGTGATGACAAAAGGAGCAATTACGTGAAATGCAGAATGTCTGTTTGCGCCCGTGTTGTAGGGCTCCAAGCGAATCCTGCGCTCTCATGAGATAGTGCTGCCCCCTGCTGGTGGGGTGGAGACTGATCTCGCTCTCACGTTCTCTCTACAGGTAAAGAAATCTTCAAAACACACATTTTTCAAATCGCTCAATCGTAAATGGCTCTAAAATCGATGGCTCTGTTTCAAAACTGCTGTCTTGCTTGACCTAGAAAGTCATAAGTGACTGATTTGTAACCTCGCCATCATTCTTTGCAATCCATTATGGAAGTGCTTTCACCATAAAGGATACATATTGTGCTGACTTGGAATTTGACCAAAAATTAAGGTATCGTAGAAACAGCGGTTGCTTCAAATGCTCCCTGCTTAGGCAGCTTACTAGATTTTGAAACAGAGCCAATTTTTGAAACATCATCATCATCTCAATGTACACTTAATCATTTTTTTAATGTGAAATCTGTCTATCCTGTGTGTGCTTGTTTGTATGCGAGTAGTACCCTCATTTTCTGAAGCGCGAGGGAAATAAGTTGCAAATCCTGCTTCAGAGGAGGAAGAGGTACAAAAACAGAACAATTTTGGGTTACAAGACATTGGCTGCTGGTTCCATTGACATGGCAGAGGTATTCCAGGTTTCTTACTGAGGTTGATAGAGGCACTTTTGAAGCGCGCGCGCGCGCACACACACACTAACCGGCTGATTTGTTGGTGTGTAGGTGATGCAGCATCCTGCAGAAGGTGGGCAGGTCTTGGCTCTGTGCAGTAATCAGAAGGAGCTTCTGGGTAAAGTTGCAGATATTTGGATCTATTCCCTGTCCAGTCAGCCGATTGACCATGAAGAGGCGGCCATTCTGGGGCAGAAAATCAAATGTTCTGGTAAAAACAAAATCAACCCGACATATAAATTCATTTTTAGCGATTTAGTCTATGGCATATCCCTGAGAAGTACCAATTGTGTTTTCTATGTGCTATATTCTGAACAGTTATTTAGCTTTTTTTTTTTTTATTGTGACTGGAACTTGGGATGTGTAACATGATATATCAGTACCTTATTGGGTATCAGCTGTTGATTTATTTTACGATATCACCCAATTATTGCATGTTTAATTCTGCGTGATTTTAAGATTTAGATCATCATTTAGCGTTAACCTAAAGGGATAGTGATAGATTTCTTAATTAAGTTTATTAATGATATTTTAAATTGTACAGTACATTCTGTTTCAGACTAGAGTCCAGACATACAAATTTTATTCTATAATACCAACTCAAAATTTAAATCCATTAGTTATAATTTTAGTTTTTCATGGGTTTATCAAATCAGGCTTCCCATTGATCCCTCCTCTATTATTGTTTGCACTTATTTCTAAATCTAAATTTTTTCTTAAAAGATTTCACTAGATAAAGGTATCTTTTTTTATTATGCTCTACATTATAAAAGGGATTTGACCTAAAATATTTAATAAAAGTCTCCCTGAGATTTGACATTTTTAAATCAATAATTTAACACAAATATTCATGGTTCTCTAATGTTGGTTAATGGTCCCATAACATGCAGGTAAACAAATAAGATTCAGATTTCATCTTTGTTAGGTTTTATTTATTTTATTTTTTATTGTTATTTATTATTTTATGAACTATTAACTTTTCATCAACATTAGAGTGGCAAACTATTTTACTTTAGGTACTTTATTTTCCTTTAAAATATTTACATTTTTGAAGCAAAATAGAATAGATTTATAATATTGTCCATTTATGTTATTAACCATTACATCCCTATAACGAACAATCAGCATTCAGAGCTGGAACTGACTTTTTAAAAATAATATTATTTGTTTGACTTGGTAGATAATTACTCAGAAGAAGAGTACGAAAGCTTCTCGTCGGAGCAGGAGGCGAGCGATGATGCAGCACAAGGACAGGTGACTGCAAGCACACGCACAAACAAAGCAACTTTCTTTTCCTTTTTGCTGATCCATGTTTGTACATGCTCCTTAGGATCTTGAGGATGACGAATATGAGATGAGGAAACCCAAAAAGCAGAGGAGGTCAATAGTCCGGACGGCGTCAATCACCAGGGTAAGAATGCCAGAGAACAATGAGAATTACTCAGTCATCGCTGTGAGATGTGATCATGTCTCCTACTAAATAGACTGTTAACATGAGCATGTATGTCTGTGTTTGTCTCTCTTTCTCCATTAGCAGCAGAACTTTAAGCAGCGAGTGGTGGCATTACTCAAACGGTTCAGAGTTTCTGATGAGGTTAGTGAATATAGGGCTTAAAGGGCCCTATTATACCGTTTCCTGTATTACCTTTCATGTAGTGTGTAAAATAGCTGTTATTGTAAAAGGTCTGCAAAGTTTCAAAGATCAAAGTGCATGACTAATGGAGTCATTGTCTCCTGAAAGAAAGAACTAATTCTCAACTGCCTGGCATGAGCTGTCAGTAATTCCAGTCTTAGTTTCTGCATGAGCCTAAGTAGGTTTATAACAAATTAGCTTAATGCCAGCCCATGATCTTCATTGGCTCCCTGTGAACCAATGTGAACCAGGCCTGGAGTCTGTTCTTCGTATCTCGCTTGATACATATGAGATGTTTTGAGATTAATGCCAGATCTTCTAATCGTGAAAACTGATCTCTGGCTAGTATGAATCTTCAAACTAATTTGCAGATTTGATTAAAATATCTGGATTAAGTCTGAGATTACTGCGTGTTCTTGTGCTCATTGGAAAAAGGGCAGATATATGGGTACTCGAAACGATTGGCTTGCAGGAAGAAAGCAACGTAATGACATCATATTATAAAAGAGCATCACACACCTGATGAAAATCTTTCATTTATGGACCTTTATGGACCCTAACCCTGGCTTATAACAGATAAATGAAATGTACTGTTTGTTACATGATTGATTATTTATTACTCAATTATTTCCATTATTTCTTGATTTCTTGTGGGCCAGACTTTACATTTTAATTTCAGTGTTATAATTAGCAATTAATTTAACCGCTGTATGAAGCCACTCTTATAATAGCTACAAATTAAAGCACAGTTTAATGACTCAATACATCAAGACTCCAATAAAATGATTTCCTCACAAATAAATCTCTCAATGAGGAAAAACTAGCTGTGTGTGTATATATGTATTATAATAGACTACATAACATTACGTTATTTGCAAATATTTTTTAATTATTATTTTAAACGATTATTGTCCCTGGTTAATTAGGGTACTCTTATAGTAGTAGTGGCTGGGATAGACTTTAAGTATCACTTTCACTTCCACAAGATGCAGTCTAATCCTGTTTACATGAAACAAGAGCAGGTTTGAGCTTGCGGGTCTGTTGCAGTGACAGCGACTTCAGGGTGAGCTTCGAAGAACCTAACAATCTAGGATCAAATCAAATTGTATACAATGAAATCAGTTAATTGAATAGTCCACGTAAGCAGAGCGGACCACCAGAGGCGTCTGAATCGCGATGCGGTTTTCTGCGCTACTAATTTTTTCAAATCTGTTTTGAACTACATTCATATGTTGTATGAAATTCTATTCAAATTGTATTTCTGGAAGTCTGTTTCCTTCAGTTTGCTATGGTCGGATTTTACGTGGTTTATATGACTTTTTCACGCCGTATAAAACCTAAACATGCCAGACGTTATAGGATATGTGTTGTTATATGTGAAAATTACAATATAATGGAGACATGTTGAAATTTAAGACTCTCGAAGACAACAGCTCAAAATAAAACCACGCTCAATACTTTTTTACCCCTTCCCTTTGAAGTTGCAGAAGTCCGGCGCAGTGTCTAGACATGGTTATGTTAGAAGAAAGACAACTTCTGTATTGCAAACCCCTCCAGGTTGCTGCTGTTTTTGTTTTTTTACCTAGCAAAACAACATATAGGTATTCACAAATGCAGATATTCTTAAAACGAAAAAGAACAGTTGTGATACACAATGTGGACAGTTTCAAATTCCAGTCGGATACACATTCAGATTTGGACTGCTTACCTCTGACAGGTAGTTCAACATTTCACCTGTGCTAGTTTTATAAATGTTCAGAAGATGACTTCTTAGACTTTTGCATGATTGCGTTGAGTCTGTAGGCTGGAGGCCTGACCCTTACGTGACTCCACAGATTCATTTAGCCATGCTTGATCAGCACTGCTACGGAAACCGAAACCTTGTTTGCTGATAATCTTGCCGAGTAGAGTTCTGCCCAATGAGAGCAGGACTGGAACAAGGACTTTGAGAATGTTCTGAACAGCATTGTCGCATACTATTCCTCCTACATTATGCAAATGTATATGCTGCATGCATGGAATAACTGGATTTGGAGCTACTTGGATTTGCCCACAGTGCAAAGAACTCGATTTGACCTTTAACTGTCACTGTAATTAACTAGCAATATTTATATCTTTTTTTTTGTAATGCAGTTAATTTGGACATTTTACATATAAATGGACTCAAATATTTGTTGAATTAATCAAGCAATGCAAGCCGGCGGTCATGCGATATAACAGCAAAGTTACATTCTTTAGTTTGACATGTTTAGAATTGCATAATGAATGCTGTTTCACATACCGTTTAAAACAATCTCATGCTGCCAACAGCAAAATAAATACATTCCACTTTGGGTTCAGAGGTCAATCCCGTTCCCAAGGACAGGAATTGTGCGGTGATGTGCAGAAGCAGCAGTAACAGAAACGTGATCTCATCAGCTTTATGTCTCAGGTTGCTTCCTGTTCTGAAAGTATGCCGATTCTTATTATGGAACCAACTGAAGCCTTACCAAAGGTTTTCAGCAATATTTTATTACAGGAAATGATTAAGCATTTCAAACAGCAGTCAGGATGGTTACATTCTGAATTTATTATTAGCTTAATGCTTACTAAATACTGCTCAGTATATACTGTATACTGACTAAATTTTGCTATTATTTCATGGGAAATAATAGTTGCCCTCCTAATGTTTAGTGATTCTTGATTTGCAATTTGGAAAACTTAATTATTATTTAGTTTATAACATCCAATTTTAATGTTAATATCCGAAGAAGCTGGATTTACACTGACGATTGATGGTTGCAAACTAAGTCCTTGATTGATTTCCTCTCCCATTAATAATATTCAGGAACATCACATGCCGCTTTGGGATCAATTCCCCTGCAGGTTATGCTTCACCCTCTGTCTCACCCTTCCTCGCTCTATTGCCTGTCACTTCCATTCAGTTCAAACGAGGAGTAAACGTTCATATGTTTGTAGGTGTTGGACTCTGAGCAGGACCCAGCCGAGCCGCCTCCTGAGGTAGAGGAAGATCTGGATCTGGAGAGTTTGGAGTTTGAGAATCCGAGTGACAGTGGACCGGATCTGGATGATGATGAGAGTGTTCTCAGCACACCAAAACCCCAACTCAAGTATGTTAAGAGTTGGCTCATTAGTGTATGTTTAGCACCTATTTTAATACGGAGATGCATGTTATTTTATTAACCATCATGTGTTTATCTTGTGTGTGTGTGTGTGTGTGTGTGTGCGTGTGTGTGCATGTGATGTAGGCCATATTTTGAAGGAATTTCTCTATCCAGCTCTCAGACAGAAATTGGCAGCATTCACAGCATTAGGAGTCAAAGAGAGCCGCCCAGTCCAGTAAGAACATACTCATGTGTTTAGTAGATATTTAAATAAGCACATAATATTATAGACTTATATTTTCTTGAAATAAAGATAATTATGCTAACCTAATTTAAACCCTTTCCAGATATATATGTAATATACATATTTATGTACTATATATGGTCTTTTATGAGACCAAAATAAATAAATGTAAACTTTTATTCAGCAAGGGCAAGTATATATAAATCTCAAAGTTTCCAATGTTTTGTATGTTTCCACAAAAATATTAAGGAGTTTTAATATTAAGTGTTTTCAACACCAAATAAATCCGCATATTAGAGTGGTTTCTGAGGGATCTGACTGAAAATTCAGCTTTACCATCACACACACACACACATATATATATATATATATATATATATATATATATACAAACAAACAAACAAACACTTTAATAATTCCTCTGCTAACTCTCTCTACCTTTCTCTCCCTCTTTCTCTGTTCAGATGGATCCTGATAAAATAAGGGCTTTAGGTGGGAAGTTTCAGATGGATAATGAATCTGATAATGTTTCTATGGTATGTCCTTCATTACCACAACATTCACTGAATATCAGATCAAGTCTCTTGTGTTCCTCTGCTTTGAGATGAGCTCTGCCAGACACCTTAAAGCTGAATCATAGGGAAGTTGACAGATTGGCAACTGAAACGTTTCTATTCTCTGGAGCTTCCGGGTTGGTGATAAAGATCGACCAGTCGATCGCGATCGACGGGTTGGCGACCACTGGTTTAGGGGGTAGGTGTAATGGAGGCCAGCTAGTGAGAGCTGCCTTGTTAGCATGCCTATCTGGGTTCGAGGCCTGCCGGCGTGGAAGGCAGACGCACTAGAAAGGATGCTAAAGACTGAAGTCTCTAGCGTCAGTCGCCTTGAGATCAGGGGAGTGAGGTTTATCTGAACAGCTCTCACAAGCTGGCCTCCGTAACATGTATATATATGCAGGGAGAATTAAATGAGGTGGGGATAATCGTAACAAACGCAACTAATGGAGAATAATTAAGGTTGAAAAAGAACTTAAAAGAAACAGGAATGAAAACACAAAGAAACCAAACATAACCCTCACAGTATTACTTTGTATATGGTGTATACATACAGTGTTTTGTTTTTTTGTGAAGTTTTTGTTTATGCTTTTGTGTTTATCTCTGGGTTTTAGGGTCATCCTGAAGTTATGACCCCTACCACAGAATTGGAGATGATGGACAGCATGGACACTTTCATGGAGAGGTTGCCTCCAACTGGCCGGATGACCAAAACGGAGTCACTCATCATTCCATCCAACCGGTGAGGATACACAAACCTTTTATCACTGCGGTTAATTTCAGAGGATACACATTTTTAGACAAAGAGAGTAATAGATCTTACCTATTTTTGATTACCATGTCAAGATACTGTACATTTAACTTTTATTTAGTATCTTTTAAACCAGGTTCCCTCTGGTGTTTTTTTTTTTCATCCTGTTTAGTGTTTTTATATATATATATATATAAGTTCTGCAATGTGAATGACTTTCTATCTCCATCTGAAGGGTGGAGCCAAAGTTGGCAGGGCGACGTGGGCGGAGCACATCACTTAAAGAGAGGCAGCCCAGTCGACCACCCAATGAGAGAGCCAACAGTCTGGACAACGAGCGATCGCTTGACACACGTTGCCACCTACAGGTCAGACAGAACCTTTCTGCATTAAGCAATTATACTCAACTTACTAAGCAGAAGCAGCGGGTTTTTGACTTTATTTTTACATTTTAATTTTGGTCCCTGTTCTGGTTAGATTCCACGCAAAACTGTTTACGACCAGCTGAACCACATCCTTGTGTCAGACAGCCATCTCCCTGACAGCATCATCCTCATCAACACATCAGACTGGCAGGGCCAGGTATGATTGACAGCACATTTTTTATCTGGTGATCATTTTTTATCTAAAACGTGCATTTATATATAATGGTATTATAATGATAAATCATAATGCACAAAAAATTAAAGATACATTTGAAATGTTTTTGTCTTGTATGCTTACCAAGGCATTTATTCAATCAAAATATTTATAAAAATTATTACAATTTAACATAATTTTTTTTTAAATATATATATATATATATATATATATATATATATAAAAAAAGTATTCCTGTAATGGCAAAGCTGAATTTTCAGCATCATTACTTCAGTTTCACATTCAGAAGTCATTGTAATATGCTGATTTGATAATAAAAATAAATGCTTCCTGAGCACCAGTATTGAAAACAGTTGAGCTGCTTAATTTTGTGGAAATTATACCATGATACATGAAATACTTAAATGAAAATGACTTCATCCCATCTGATTATTATCATCTTTTTATTATCTTAAATACCTCAAAGTAAAAGATAAGGTCACAAATGACTGCAAATAAGATTTATAGCATATGTTTCTTCTGTACAGAAACAGCTTGAACTCTTGACTCTTTTTCCTCTCTTTTTCTCTCAGTATGTATCTGACGTGTTACAGAATCACGGTCTTCCTGTTGTGTGTACATATACCATGGCTGACGTACAGGCAGCGTTCAGCACCATCATCTCTCGCATACAGAGATTGTGAGTCACTTCGTCACACTGAAGCAAAGAAGCATACACACACATTGAATTATTTCTACAAATTTTTTTTTCCAGTTTTTCCAGGATATTGGAAATATTTTTTTTTCTTATTCTCTCTAGTTGTAACAGTAACTCAGTCACACCGTCTCCAGTGCGGATTGGAGTAGCAGGAGCCCAGCATTACTTGTCTGCCGTTTTACGTTTGTTTGTGGATCACTTGACACATAAAACCCCCGACTGGCTCGGATACCTGCGATTCCTCATCATCCCTCTCGGTGAGTGCAGGAATTATAGGAAAAAATTAGCAGGCGCTGACCAATAAAACACTACCAGAAGCGCTAAAAATGTGTGTGTGTGTTTATAGGGGTTCATCCAGTGGCTAAATATCTGGCTAGTATAGACTACAGATATAACAGTCTGTTCCAGGACTCGGCATGGAGAGATCTTTTCCACAAACCAGAAGCCCCATCCTCAGGTAACTATCTCTGTCTCATTGTCACTCACTCTCCATTCTATTCATCTGTAAATAAATAAATAATTGTATGTGAAATATCATAAATAGTTACTTTTATGTAACATGTGGAGTATAGTATATTTGAATATAATTTTAATGTATTTAAAAATTATATTGTAATTTACTTAAAAAGTAGAATATCAAATCACATAAAAATCTATCTATCTATAAAATCTATATCTATTTTTTTATGTGTTAATCTATAACACATAAAAAAAAAAAAAAAAAAAAATATATATATATATAATTGAACCCATGACTTCTGCGTTGCAAGCACCACACTCTACTATATATATATATATATCTACTCTACTATATATATATATATATATATATATACATACATACACACACACACACACACACACACACACACAGTGGTACCTCGAGATACAAAATTAATCCGTTCCGAGGTGGCCTTTGTATAATTAGTTTTTCGTATCTTGGGACACATTTTAAAACATGTAAAATGGCTAATCCGTTCCAAGCCCTCCAAAAATACCCCATTAAATTTCATTTTAATTAAAATATTAAATGAATATTAAAATGAAATGAAATTTCATTTGACCAATAAACAATGAAATAACGTAAAATGTCGAAGCTTACCTTTCGAGTGAGGCTATCTCCGAAAGTGGCGGCAGAGGAGGAGGAGGACAAACGGCAGATAACCTACGTACACTTAACTTTACGAAAACACATAAAAAATGTAAAGTTTTGGGTGCGGAGTGGCTGAGCTAAAGCACGCCAGCACGTACGTATAGAAGATGAATGATGGGAGGGATGCTGTCCAATTAGAGAGAAGGATCTCATGGCTTGGTTAGCATCAGGAACCAATGGGAGAGCAGGAGGATGGTGGCGAGTTACTATAACTAAGATGGCGGCGTGTGGCGCGAGTTTCAAAATTGTTATGGGGCGAATCTCGGACTTTCAGAAACCTTTCGTATCTTGAAAACTTTTCTTATGTAGAGCAGTAAAAATTTTCGTCTTTGCTTTCGTAACTTGGATTTTTCGTAAGTTGAGCCTTTCGTATCTTGAGGTACTACTGTGTATATATATATATATATATATATATAAAGAACTTAAACACACCGATAAAATACAATATAAATATTATACATTGTAATATTTATAAATACATTTTGTACTTGTACTATATGAAATATAAAATATATTTATTTGGATTTTCTTTCTCCAACAGTTCAGGACAGTCCAGATATTGTTTCCAGAGTGACACAGTACATGTTGGGAGCAAATGGAGCTCATCAGTTGCCCATAGCTGAAGCCATGCTCACCTACAAGCAGAAAAGGTAATACACACATGCACAGTGCGGCCCTGATCCATATTTATATCAACAACATTAAAAAGTTCAGAGAAGGCAAAGTAAATGCTGTGCTGAACACACTGAATAAGGAATATCAGTGTGATTTTTAACATGGTACCACTTCATAATAAAACATATTCAAATATTATTAATGTCTACAATTGTATTTGGCTAAATACAATTCAAAAATGTCAATACTCTGTTGATATAAAAGTGCTTTGAATATGTCTTATTATAGGTTGGGTTCATTTTCAGGTGCTCTAAAGATGCAGATATCTGGTTTTCCACTCAAAAAACTGACACTCGATCCATGTTTTTCCAGATATTTGCATCTTTTTCCATGAGCATCCTCCTCCTTAGTCATGTTTTGGAAAGAAAGCATGTGAATGTCAATGTTGATCATCTCTGTCTGTGAATAACATACTTTATTTCTCTTTATTTTTTTATTTTCCTTGCCCTCTCTGAAGGAAAAAGAGCTTTCATTTTGATTTTGCACTAAGGTATTGTGGTCCTCCTGCCTGTGCTGATACCGTAGCCAATCAGATACATATCATCTTCGGCCTCTTGCTTCCTGTCTCTTTCTTTCTTTCTCTCTCATCTCGTATAGCATCAAGGGGAGTTGTTCCTGAGGGAGAGCTGAGAGATTCTTCTGAAACTCCAGAGATTCTCTCCATACTGATTTGTGGGCAATTCTGGGATAAAACAGTTCAGTGGGCTTATGTGGTGGGACTTTCTTTTGTAACTGACATGATGAGCATTGCAGTTTCTTATTTATTTCTCTGAGATCTGTCCATCTCCTCCACCTTGTGCTGTGTGCTGGAATTGTTTTTTATATAGTGTAATGAAGGATGCAGTGTGGAAAGAATCTGAAAGTTTTATTGGATCTCTTGCTGTCCTGGGATATGATTATGAATATTACCACCATCATCCTCTGAACACCTCCGATGTCCTTCAGCAGGGCAGTGTAGGCTTCTCATAACATTCAAAACCAAATGACCTCCCAGGACCCAGAAAATTACTTTTGGATTTATTTGCCAGGAGATTTTTAGAGCATAAGAAACATTTATTCCTTAATATTTATAGAGGACTTCAGAACTCCGTTATGAAGAAATGTAGCCAAAAAATTTATTCACGTTTTAGTTAATGTTTCTCTTTCTTAGAATAAAACATTGTTAATTGATAATGAAAGATGTTTTTATTCACTAAATGCGTATTTATTTTATAACTTTGACACAGAAATCTCAACTTCTACTAAATATATTTGCATAAATCACATTTTGAGGATAATTTCTGTATTAATACATTTATTTAAATTTATTCTGTATAATAATAATTGTATTATGGACTGATTTTTATATTTTATTCTAATAATTATAATTTTTTAATTAATAATTATAAAGGTTATATTTAAATAATTTAATTCCAGATTTATTATAAAATTAGGGTAAACGGGTAAGAAAATTTAGAGTTCCAAATCTTATTCATTTTCCTTTACATTTTTCCATGTTATTGTATTGTTTTTGTGCACATATTTTTATATATATATATATATATATATATATATATATATACTATAACAAAATACTGTTTAAGGTATAATGATTAAAACGTTAATTTCTGGGTCCCAGAGGATATTTTTAATTTGAATAGCAAAGTAATAGATGCAAATTATTTCAAAATGATTCTACTTTTATAAAAAGACGAAGAAATTATCTGAGGTGAACAGACCTTAAGATGGAGGTAAAATTTTATTTTTCTGTCTTTGCTTTGTTCCCATTTTTCTCTCCTCTAGTGTTCTTTCACTCTCATCTGAGTAAACACACACACACACACACACACACACACACACACACACATTCACAGTCTTGACTCTCCAAGCAGGTGCTTGAAGTATTGCTGCTGATATTGGCTGATTTCTCAGTTATTGGTTTCATCAGTGTCTCTCGATTCTCAGTAAAACATCTGTCATGCTTTTTACTGAGAGCAGCTTCTGTTTCTGCTCAGATGAACTCGATGAACTTCCTGTAGCTGGGCTTGTGCTTTTGGGGTTTTTCATTGGCACAGAATATGTATTGTTTCTCCTCTATCATAATTTGCTTATGATTCTGGGTTTTGCTCTTCTGGAAATCAGAGATGGTTTAACAAAGCATAAGACTTTAGTCTAAATGTAATCTATCTATATATAGAATATATATATATCTTTTTTAGGCCATCTCTAAATCAATTAGCCTACATCTAAGCTCTGATTGGCTGAGAATGCGTCATTCTTTCAGTTTTGATTTTGTTATCTTCTATGGAGTGGATGAGGCAGTGGGAGAAAACGGCAACAGTTGATACACAGGCTTGTCTCGCTTCACAGCATTTCTTTGCAGCACGTCTGAACGAATCAGAGTTTTAGAAGCCTTTTCTCCTCAGAGATCAAAATGTTTATTTAATAGATACAATGTACAATGCCATAGAAAGATACTATGGAGGTAGTTTAGCATGGATTGGGGGGGGTCATTCTGGTTACTATAGTCTCTCATTAATTTCTAGGGAAACCTGATAGATTTGGTTTTTATGAAGGAAAAACAGTTAAAAAATAAAGAAGCAGCTAAAATACATTTCTGAATTGCATGTGGAGTGTGCAGCAGCAGATCCCACATGCGTCTCTTATCTTCAGCCGCCTTTTTGCTGATTCTTTTCAACAGGCTAGCAAATAAAATCAGTTCTGGATGGTTCTTTTCACTTAATGTAATGCAAGAATAGAAGTGTTTTCTTTCTGAAACAGTCAAATCTATTTTTTCATAGAAGTGAATGGGTGACTATGCTAACCAGGATTTGTTTCCCTTTGAGAGTGGAGCCTTTTAGCTCTCTCTATTCATTTAAACCATGTGTTCATAATCTCCCTTCTTTTTAACAGTCCTGATGAAGACTCGTGCCAGAAATTTATACCTTTTATTGGGGTATGTCATACATTTACAATTAAGTTTTTATAGTTTATTGCTATTTTAATGGCTGTATTTGACTTGAAGTATATTTGGTTTCAACTTGTCTGCAGGTGGTGAAAGTGGGGATTGTTGAACAAACTTCTGCCACATCTGGTTAGTTATACTGTCAATATATTATGCATTAAATAGGACTGTCAACTGAACGTTAACTTTGTCAAGCCTCGTTAACTTTTGTTAACTCTACAATAAGTGAATGTATTTCTACAGCTAAATACTCTTCAACAGTAATGCCATTGATATATGCAGAGCTACACACATTTCTTGTTTCTCTGCCGCATAAAGTCCACAGAGTTAAGAAAGTACGAATTATAAAAATGCATTCAGCTCTAATATGAAATATAACCAATTGTATAACCCACGATATTTGTATTTATTATATGTACATATGTTTTATGAATGATCCGTGCATGTGATTGTGTGTTTGTAGGCGATTCAGATGACGCTGCTCCTGTGGGATCTGCTCTTCTCTCCTCTACTCCTCCTTCACAGATCTCTCCATTTCTGAAAGAGGCATCTCCAACGCCTCCCTCTTCTCCCTCTGTACACTTTTCCAGGTACAAACATGGAAACACACAGAGTTCTCGTGTATGAGATCTTTTTGGTCCTCTTTTTCTTTAACTCGTTTCTGTGGCTGCAGTTCTCCTGCAGGGGGCCAGGGGGAGCTGATGGGTCTGCAGGTTGATTATTGGATCGCTCCCTCAGAAAGGAAGAAAGAAGTGGAGAAGAGAGACTCCTCTGCCAAAAACACGCTCAGGTGCACGTTCCGCTCTCTGCAGGTTAGCCGCCTCCCGCTGGGCGGAGCAGAGATTACACATCAGCCCACCATGTCCATGACTGTTGTCACCAAAGAGAAAAATAAAAAGGGTAATAGTAATAATTACACAGTGCCACAGCAGCACATTACATTCAGTGAAAATCAGTTTATAAAATGTTGAATAAGCTTTAAAAAACACCCTGTCTCTGTGTTCAGTCATGTTTCTGCCGAAAAAAACCAAGGATAAGGAGGCGGAGTCTAAGAGTCAGGTGATAGAGGGCATAAGTCGACTCATCTGCACAGCCAAACACCAGCAGACCATGCTGAAAGGTGATCAGCCAATCAGAATTCATCAAAGTAATCACTGAAACTTTCAATACAATCAATACAAATACAATACAAAACTTTGCTTAAAGGGGTCATATATCATCAACTAAGCTCCAAAAGTGGCACGTTTCAATGAAAATAGTTTTGTGGATTTGCAACAAGGTAATGCCAGTCTTGCAAAGACACTGTTATTGAAGAATAGGGCTGTTAAAAGCTATATTTATATTGGAAACCAGCAGCTCTTATACGATGGATGATGACATCACTGTTTTCTCAACGGAAATTAATCAGCACTGAACTTGCTTAAGCTGCACAATGACACGATTTTTTTCCAGAGCTGCTGTACGGCCAAAATGATGTTCCTGTTATAACTGTAAAGCGGCTTTGAAGCATATAAATGGACTTAAGGGATTAAAATTATGTAGAAAATGACCCCTTTAAGTAATCAGTGTATACACTTGTATGCAAATTGCACCATCAATTTAATGTAATGTATATATTTGAATTTAATAAGTTATATACAGTTCAAAATTTTGGGATACTTAAAAAAAGAAATAATGAATACTTTTGTTAAGCATTAATACATTTATTTATTATAAAGTTTTATATTATTACAAAGGTTTCAAACAAATGTTGTTCGTCAAAGAATCCTGAAAAATGAATTCAACAAAAATACTAAGCATAATATATATATATATATATAATAGTAATCATAAATGTTTCTTGATCAGCATATAAGAATGATTTCTGATGGATCAAAAATTATGAAATGCATTAAAGTAGAAAACATTTTCGTTTGCAGCTTTGGTGTGCATGAATGAATTTCAAAAATATTTAAAGAATCTTACGGACCCCAAACTTTTGAACAGCGTTGTGTGTTTATGTGTATATACCGTATTTTCCCGCATATAACCCACAGAAGCAGGTAATCCGCACTCTCATATAGCCCGCGGGTTTTGTGTAAAAAATAGTTGGCCTAACCCGCACCCATAGGTTTAAGATATTTTTTATTCAAGTTCACATTTTGAATGTTGCTCACATGACCTTAATTATCCATAACTGTTCAGGCTCGGTACACAGTGCTTGTGCGCGAAATTCAAACAATAAGAAAACAAACACAGGTCTGAATCAGAACAAGAAGAAAAAGCAGTCTCTCCCACTGTGCAGCAGCAAGTCCTGTAAGAAGCGATTCTACAGGTGTTGATCATCGGATGAGATGAGAAGAGCCCGCCCTCATGCAGCACAGCCAATCACGTCTTCTTACATGATTGACAGGTCAGACAGCCTATCAGAGTCAGCTGTCAGAGTGACAGTACAAGCGCCAGAGACAACAACCCTCGCACCGCACACACGGAGTTTGTAAAATCTGGTATAACCCGCGTGTTATATGCGGGAAAATACGGTACACGTCTCTGCATAACTTGGGTATAAAGAAATATGTTTGTGGAATTGATGAAAACATGGCTAAAAACTAAAGGCAGTCATGTGTGTTTGTACGTTTCCTCTCTGCAGTGTTGATAGATGGAGTAGAGTGGAACGATGTGAAGTTTTTCCAGTTGGCGGCTCAATGGTCATCTCACGTCAAACACTTCCCACTTGCCATCTTCGGACCCTCCAAAGGGCCTTACTGAACTACAGCCTCACATCTTCACTCCTCTATGCTACGGCTGCCTTTATACTCAGTGCTGCCTGATGTTTTTATTTCAAAAATCTGCTTTTTTCACGGTTTGTGTTTGTTTTTGTTATTTTGACATTTGATTGTTCTTTTATGAAAGACTTGGAAACAGGGCATATTTTTTGGGGATTACCTATGTTGAGCTTTTAAAATCCTCTGGTGGTTATAGTAAAACGACTAATGAACTGAATCTTTAAAACTGATTTAACTCCGTAACTAGTGAGTTTTGTGTCATTCTGCAAATCTGTATCCACACATTTCAACATCATTTCAGCAGCCAACACACTTGTGGGAGAGCAAACCAGCAAAAGGGAGAAAAGAACAGTGCTCTTGATTTATTAAAAGGACAGACTCTGCACTGGATTTTTGCTTTGGATGGATTTTCCATTTGGCTTACGGTAGTCCTGAAGACGGCTGAAGCATTTATCCCTCTCTCTCACTCTTTAACCTCAGCGAGGTCAGAGAGTCTCTCGAAGGTTAATTGTGTGTATGTGTGTGCGTTATATGTGGTACACTTTTTTTCTGTTGGTTTGTGTGTGTGTGAATGTATTCACTGAAGGTACTGAACGCTAAAGCACTTTTAAAACATTACTAGATTGTTTTTTTTGTTATAATGCTTTCTGTTGTGCACTCCAGCTTTGTGGAAACTGTGGAGACTGGGCTGAGTGTTTGTGTCTGCATTAGATGGACCACTGTCACACCTGTGTGCACTCGTTAAAATATTCTCTTTTTTTATGTAACCGTTTCTTAGAATGAACTGTGTTCTCTTTTGTTGGCTTGTTTGAGGATGTCGAATTTTCCCCAGATGCTGTATTGGATTTAAAATAATGTGCCTAAAACATGGAATATTTTTAGATCATGTTCAGCTCATACTTCACCCCAAAATCAAAAGAAAATAAATAGGAAATTATATTTGGATTTATAGAAAATCTTTCTTTTTTTTTTGCACAGATAAGAATTTTTTGTTTTTTATTAAAATTGATTATTTTATTTTTTTTGCATTTTAATAGCATTTTCATGACAATTAAGTATACATATCATGGAACTATTTGTACTATATTTTAAAAAACGTATTACAGTATTTTCTTTATTGTGATACACTAATAATAATTATAAAGATTTTCAATTAGTTAACACTATGGTTAATGCATCAGGTATCATGAAATAAATATTTTTAGAAAATAACCAAGATTGTAAAAAATATTGTTCTTTTTTTTGGTTTCATTTTATGTTGAATAAATTAACATTAATGTATAATGAATTAACAATGAAAAAGTTAACAAATATTGTGTGTATGTGTGTGTATATATATATATATATATATATATATATATACACACACACACACACACACACAGTATTTATTAATTTATAAATAAATAAAATGTGTGTGTGTATATGTGTATGTATATATATATGTGTATATGTATATGCATATGTATATACACACACATTTTCATGGTTAATTAAGTGCGTTAATTAATTAAACCTTATAAAGTGTTGGCAAAAATATAGTGCGAATCACCTTGAGATTAATAAAAAGCAAACTCAGAAGCAAAACATCCAAAAATGTATAGTAATGACATGTGATTTCTCATAATTTAGAAAACTATAATGACTAATGTCTTCTGATTTTGGAGTGAAATATGACCGACGTGTTTCATCAAAACTAAACGAAGGAGCTACGTAAATGTCACTATATATTAATCTCACTTAATGTAGCATAAGAATTGCAGTGTTCCACAGCCTGTGTGCTTATACCTGCCTGTAGGTGAGATGAGCATGTGTAGATGCTGATGTCTCAGTGTTATAAAGGTATTAGACATGCCTTTGTCATAAGGCCTTTTAGGGAGGCTCTGAACTATCTCTTAGTCTCTGCTTATTAGGATGGAGAGATGGTTTAATCCTCTTTACTCGTATAGAGTAGATTTCAATTGAATTATATTGTGCCTCACTTGCTCCTTAGAAAGCCAAATAATGTCACAAAAACAAATCCAACCCGTGAGGGAACCATCCCATACTTCGACTCGGACTCGCACTTGCCACGATTAATACAAGCTTGTGGTAAACCTGTGCAAGGATGTCAGTTTTGTTCTATTAATGGTCAGCAGAGGTTTGGTGCAATTTAATGGATATGTTTCATGCTTGTCCAGACTGCAAAAGGTTCATAATTTATCATACACGGTATGTAAGGAGCTGTGCTTATTATGTCAGCTTATAGTAAAAGCTGTGCTAAAGAACTGTCTGTTTGATGTTTAAATGTATACCTGCCACTAGTATTAGTTTTTTTTTTTTTTTTTCATTAAAAAATATACAAAATGTTTAGCTTTTTAATTTCAATGTTCTGCTCCAGTTATGGGGATTATCCGGACAAAAATTGTATTTGTAAGAAAAACTGTTGGAAAAATACTACCACTGTATTTCCGTAACTGGAATGTAATAAAACTACACACACTAAGATGCTTTTGTTCTGGTCCCTGCTTGTGATTTTTACACTTCAAGTCACCAAACAGACTCAAAACTCAGCTAGAAATGCAGGAAAATAAGGTAATATGGAATTAATCATTTTAGCATTGAATCAGTTCTTGCTTTCCCTGGGATCGAACAACAATCTGTTCCAGGACTGAGCTCGTAACTTGAGTTGCTCATATCTCAAAAAAATTTTCCCATAAGAAATAACAGGGAAAAAATTAATCCGTTCCAGCCCTCTAAAAAAACTCTCTTGTTAGTGCTAATAGCAATGGAAAAAACATGTTTTTAATTGCTATAGAGACATACAAACACAACACACACAGAAAATTATTGAATATAAGAATTTATGTGATATAAAATGTGGTTTCAATTATGAGTTCTTACCTTCGAGACAGATGATACAGTAGCTGCTAGTGGCGGCATGTGAAGAGGGAGGGAGGGAGAATGTAGATGATGCAAACACAATACGGAAGTGTAGTGTTTCTTCCCGTGTAGTGTAGTCTCAGAACCTCATATTTATTATTATTTCAACACACATAACTGGTGCTTCTCAAAGCATAATACTCATCACTCGTCGCCCCCGGTAACCTCCCGCTGTTAAACCAAGGTGGCCCTCTAGTGGAGATCATATGCAATGACCCCATAAATGAGGCGGCTTGCGGTAAGCGTGCTCGTATCTCAAATATTTGCTCGTATGTCAAAGTAAAAATGTGCTCGTATACTCGTATGTAGGGACGCTCGTATCTCGAGGTATTACTGTATATACGTGTATATATATATATATATATATATATATATATATATTAGTAATACCTCGAGATATAACATTTGTTATATTTTTTTACATGAAGAGTAAAGATTTTAATTACTTCCATTTCTGCATTTTAATATAAGTCCTAATATTACCAATACAAGATTGTATAATTACGTTTCTTTTTACATATTATATATTTTAAATAATATGCTACAATATCAAATAAACGTGTAAGACTATATCCAACAAACGCAGACAATGCGTTTTCCTAATTTCCTATACAGTACATAAAGTCCAACAAAAAAATGAAAAATTCTTAAGTTTAAAAACTCTTAAGTACCGGTAGTATTAAAAATACTATATTTGAGTAGCACTGTATTAAAAAGTATGTGCATATGAGCTTAGCACACTGGTACTTTTTTTTTTTTTAATTACAACAACACATGCAATAAGCAAGCACTGAGTTAAGAGCAATTTAGAGCAGATTAAAGATGTGTTGAAAATCTGAATCGCGTTATATAACAGTCCATCATAAAGTACAGCACGGGTGCAGAGTTGTGCTCCGGTCCCGTGACGTCATCGCGCTTGCACCGGAGCAGGAAGTGCCGGCGGTCGGTGGGACTCTCTAAACAACCTTCTGTTTTTACTGCGCACTCTAATGCCGTACCGAGCAAACATGTAACAGCACATCCTCAAGCCCAACCAGAATCCACCGAACCAGACCTGAGCTCAAGCCCATGACGGCCGGGACACTCTAGCGGCGGCACTGAGACTCGTTTACCGGAGGAGAGATGAAGGAGGTGCGGGGCTGCGGCATGCGGAGCGCCGTCGGGTTCCTCTCCCGCAGGAGCATCGGCGGACAGCCCAAGCTGAAGGAGGAGTTCCAGCGGCGCAGGCTGGCCGGCTGCTCCAGCCTCTTTAAGAAGGACATGCTCGGACACTTCGGCTGCGTCAACGCCATCGAGTTTTCCAACAATGGAGGCCAGTGGCTGGTGTCCGGTAAGATCCTCCTGTTCTGCACGCTGATCTTTCTAATGTGGGTCAGCGAGAGAAAGAGAGAGAGAAAGACAGGAGTCTCAAACCGAGTTCAGAATAAAACCTCCACGCATATCTTTCAAATGAAGCCTTTGACTTGAAGTCAGACTTGACAGGAGGGATTTGACATCTTCATTTGTCAGATCGTGCTTACATGCTTTCATTTTTTTTTTGTGCATTGCAAATGAATAAAAAAAAAGAGGGTTCCAGTCTCTCTGTCAGTGTTTATAAGCACGTTAAGGTACACTCAGGAAAAATCCTTTACACAAAGAAATCAAACCAGTATCAATAATTATTATAGTAAGTATTATTATATGTAATTTTTATTATATTTTATTATTATATGTAAGTTATTATATGTAAGTATTATTACATTACATAATGGACACATGAGATAAAGATCAGTCTCTAGGAAAAGCTTATTTATTCTTCATGAAGTGGGTCGCCCCTGGTGGGTGTAACCATGTTGACATCACATGACCAGCCTTGTCATGTAATTGACAAAAGTTACTAATAATTTACTAAGTTGCTACTAATAATAAACAGGACAACAGATCTACAAAGCCGTAGTTCAAGGATAAGCGGCAGGACGTTAAGCGCTCTGTGCAAACAAATTATGGTCATAGGTGTCCAAGAAGACGGTCACTGCACATGAAAACCTGTTAGTATTGAATCCAGAAATGCTCGTTAACATAATCTTCATCCATCCAGGCTGATAAAAGACAGATAAATCTAAACAAAAACGCACTCAATGCTCTTGTAATGGCGTTGTAGACGGTTCAGACTCCAGAAGGGCCTCCATAGTTTCTGTCGCACTCTTTTTCTTGCTGATTCATTAATCATTTGCAGCTGTTGCTGATTTTTTTGGCTTCACATATTCATTCCTGGTCGAGTCTTTATTTTTGTCCTTTGTATGTTTTTGCACTTGCACATTTTTAGTCTTTACATTGGTGTTTGCACAGAGTTCTAGAGAAGTTCCCATACTCATGGAAACCAGGAAATAACAGGCCATTTTTAAATGGTGGATCCAAGGCTTGGAAAAGTTTTCTAGTGATAATTGTCTGTATACCATTTAGAAATTGCTTTTTCTATTTAAAATATTTTTTTAAATCCCTTGTTCTGTACTGACTAGAAAAGTCATGGAAATCCATGGGTGGAAAAGAGGTGATGTAATTGTGCTTTTTTTCCTTACACAGGTTTTGTACAGAAATGTAGATGATTCCTATGGTCAACATTTCTTTAGTGTCACTGAAAAACTAAAAACAAAACCTTAAAACACGTGTGACCCTAAAATAGCAGTAGGATCCGGTCAACATGTTTAAATGACAAAAGCGACAAGTGCTGTTGTGGAAATCCGCCTGTTTAAATAAAACGTCAATCTCTACATTCTCACAGTCACAGATGACGGTTCATCAGATTTTTAAAAAACGTTTTTGAAATGGTGATATTGTGAAATATTATTACCGCTTCAAATTTATTTGTTTTGATATTTTGTACTTCTGCTAAGAACAAGCGTCTCACACTCTTCTGTTTGATTGTTCGCATATTACCCTACTGTTAAACCCTCAAGAGAGCGATGTTGAAACCGACTGGTTGATTACGCTGGTGAATCTATTAATATGGCTTCTGTTTTAGGTGGAGATGACCGCAGGGTGTTGCTGTGGCACATGGAGAAAGCAATACACTCACGGGCCAAACCCATCAAGTTGAAGGGGGAGCACCTGTCCAACATCTTCTGCCTGGCGTTTGACAGCACCAACAAACGCGTTTTCTCAGGAGGTAAATCAAGCAGCTGCTCAGATTCGGGATTCTGCAGCTGAAACAAATGTCTGATGTTTCTGTCTGTCGCTGCAGGAAATGATGAGCAGGTGATTCTGCACGATGTAGAACGTGGCGAGACGCTCAACGTCTTCTTGCATGATGACGCTGTGTATGGTCTGTCCGTCAGTCCTGTTAATGATAACGTCTTCGCCAGCTCCTCTGATGACGGCCGGGTTCTCATATGGGACACACGAGAACCACCACATGGAGGTACACACAAGCAAAAAGTTGCTTTATTGACAAATACAGGATAGTCACATATCGCGCAATGTTTTGGTTGTACACACATTTTGTAATGCGGCAAGTCTGCTATTTTTTTTAATCAAAAATACGGTATTGTATTATACAGTAGGTACGGAAAGGATTCAGACCTCCTTAAATTTTTCACTCTTTGTTATATTGCAGCCATTTACTAAAATCATTTAAGTTCATTTGTTTTCCTCATTATTGTACACACAGCACCCCATATTGACCGAAAAACAGAATTGTTGAAATCTTTAAGATTTAGTCAAAAAGAAAAACTGAAATATCACATGGTTCTAAGTATTGAGACCCTTTGCTGTGACACTCATATATTTATCTCGGGTGCTGTCCATTTCTTCTAATCATCCTTGAGATGGTTCTACACCTTCATTTGAGTCCAGCTGTGTTTGATTATTCTGATTGGACTTGATTAGGAAAGTCACCTTTAGAATTAGAATGTCACCTTTCTATATAAGACCGTCCAGCTCACAGTGCATGTCAGTGCAAATGAGAATCATGAGGTCAAAGGAACTGCCTGAAGAGCTCAGAGACAGAATTGTGGCAAGACACTGATCTGGCCATGGTTACAAAAAAACTTAAGGTTCCTTAGAGCACAGTGGCCTCTATAATCCTTAAATGGAAGATGTTTGGCACGACCAGAACTTTTCCTAGAGCTGTCCGTCCGGCCAAACTGAGCTATCGGGGGAGAAGAGCCTTGTTGAGAGAGGTAAAGAAGAACCCAAAGATCACTGTGGCTGAGCTCCAGAGATGCAGTCGGGAGATGGGAGAAAGTTGTAGAGAGTCAACCATCACTGCAGCCTTCCACCAGTCGGGGCTTTATGGCAGAGTGGCCCGACAGAAGCCTCTCCTCAGTGCAAGACACATGAAAGCCTGCATGGAGTTTGTTAAAAACACGTGAAGGACTCCAAGATGGTGAGAAATAAGATTCTCTGGTCTGATGAGCCTAAGATATAACTTTTTGGCCTTAATTCTAAGCGGTATGTGTGGAGAAAACCAGGCACTGCTCATCATCACCTCTCCAATACAGTCCCAACAGTGAAGCATGGTGGTGCAGCATCAGCTGTGGGGTGTTTTTCATATGCATGGACAGCACGACTGGCTGCAATCGAGGGAAAGATGAATGCGGCCCTGTACAGGGATATCCTGGACGAAAACCTTCTCCAGAGTGCTCAGGACCTCAGACTGGGCCGAAGGTTTACCTTCCAACAAGACAGTGACCTTTAGTACACAGCTAAAATAACGAAGGAGTGGCTTCTTGAATGGCCTTGACTTAAGTTCAGGCCTGAGTTCAGAGCCCTGACTTAAACCCAATTGAGCATGTCTGAGACCTAAAAATGGCTGTCCACCAATGTTCACCATCCAACCTGACAGAACTGGAGAGGATCTGCAAGGAGGAATGGCAGAGGATCCCCAAATCCAGGTGTGAAAAACTTGTTGCATCTTTCCCAAAAAGACTCATGGCTGTATTAGAGCAAAAGGTGCTTCTACTAAATACTGAGCAAAGGGTCTGAATACTTCAGACCATGAGATATTTCAGTTGTTCTTTTTTATTAAATCTGCAAAAATGTCAACAATTCTGTGTTTTTGTGTCAATATGGGGTGCTGTGTGTACATTAATGAGGGAAAAAATTAACTTAAATGATTTTTAGCAAATGGCTGCAATATAACAAAGAGTGAAAAATTGAAGGGGGTCTGAATACTTTCCGTAACCACTGTATATTGTAAAGTATTATTACATTTTAAAATAATTGCTTTCTTTTTTAATTAATTTAAAAAAAAAGTTGTCACATAATCCTTCAGAAATCATTCCATTCTATCTATATTTGTGGAAATTATGTATTTTTTCTGGATTCTTTGATGTATTCCATAACTTCTATTCCATCTAAAGCATGAACGGTTCTAGAATCCCTGGTTTACTCTTATTCTGTTTTGTATTTTAGAACCATTCTGTTTGGCCAACTACCCATCGGCGTTTCACAGCGTGATGTTTAACCCCGTAGAACCCCGTCTGCTGGCCACTGCAAACTCTAAAGAGGGGGTAGGGCTATGGGACATCCGTAAACCTCGCAGGTGAGATGGAAATCTATCCAAAAATCACACACAGGGCTATTTTACTATTTAACCTTCAAAGGCCAAAATAACATTTTAAAGGGGCCAAACATTTTTCAGAGTAATTATCAGATCTCTGCACTTAGTAATTTCATGAAACAGATACTCTTTCATTATTTTGGGATATGAGCTTCCAATTTTGACACCTGAAATCTGTTTTACACTGGACTCGGTGTAAAACAGAGTAAATAGAAATTATTATTTCTTACGCAAACAGAGCGTAAGAAACTCCGAAGTGGGAGCAGCACGTGCCCATTGCGCTTTCACTCAGACAGCTTTTGCGTGTACTGCAAATACAGACGAGTATCGTCCATAGTCACATTTTTCAGGTGTCCTCCTCTGACCACTCTCTGTCACATGCTTGGATCCTTTCTTATTCTCCCACACATGTGCCTATAACATTGCTGTATATACTGTATGTAATTCACCTGATAAAAGTGATCTGAATGTTAAGATATACTTCTAGATAGTTTAATAGTTATAATAATTTAAACGGGCAAAAACACCTGGCAATGATGCATTTGTGTGTGTTTTATTTTACTTTTTTTCTATAGTGCTAGAATGTCAAATGGTGATTGTGAAACACAGAACACCTCACTTATATGATTTTATGGTCAAATGTGTCATTTTTCATGTTAACTCGGGTGTCTTTTGACCAAAAACAATGCACTGTTGCTATAATTCATTGTGAGCAGCGCAACAAAAATATATATTTACGGCACTGCCGCTTCTGCTCTGCAGAGTGTGGATGTTCTAGTGCCGAAAAAAAGAATTCACTACTTGTGGGCTTGTGTCCAGTTTGAAACAGGGGCTAGAAAATTTTCTAAAGCAATTTCTAAAGCTTATGCTAAACTTTTAACAATCTTTTTTTTTACTGTCAAGGATGCAATGAATTGATCAAAAGTAATGCTAATTACAGTTTTTTCATTATTATTAGTAATATTTAGAAATATTATTATGTTTTTTACTGTATTTTCAATCAAACTAATGCAGCCTTGGGAAGCATAAGAGCCTTAAAACATGAAAAAAATAATATCCACCCCAACATTTGAACGGTAGTGTGCTTCTAATTGGATTGGATGCATGCTCTTTTTTTTTTTTTAGGGGTAACATACAGTCAGTCATTCATTATTGCACAATAAAGCCGGACATCGTGATCAGGACCTTGCGTCATCCTGAAGACGTTGCTATTGAGATACTAACCTATGTTACTATGTATTTATATAACTGAATAGTTTCTTAGTTATTATACAACTACTTACCAAATATGTAAATAAATGGATATAACATATTAATCTGGATTATATTAATCCGATTATTTTATTATGTGTGATTAAAGAGACTGCAGAAGGCTAAGAGGAATATGAAAGGAGCAGAGTTGTTTGCCAGAGACAAATATTCAAATATACAGTTTAGTGTCATTATGCTAACATGTTTTGTTGCAATTGGCTAATTAGAATCAGATTTTACAGAGAGCAGTGTTTATAAACACAGCTAAACAGTGGAAACTAGGGTTGCTGAACTATGTTTGGTAAAAGATCGAACACATGCTTCGGGCCAAATATGGGCTGAAATCTAGCTGACAAGGACCGCTCTGTCATCATAGTTTCAGCTGTTCTGACTGAGACCAGCAGAGGACAGCAGAGCTTGTGTAAAGATCTTCTCAGTTTGATCAGTGTATACCGGTAAATGAAATCTTATTTCAGAAGTTCAGAGTCAATTTTTTTATTTTAGCAGACAAAAACATTTTAGCTCACTTTGATCTTTAAAACTTTGCAGACATTTTACAATCACAAACCGCTATATTACATACTACATGAAAGGTAATATTTGAAAGTTATAAACTGTTTTCCTGTGTGTTTCCCTCTGCACTATAGTTCTCTGTTGCGGTATGGAGGGAGTTTGTCTCTTCAGAGTGCCATGAGCGTGCGCTTTAACAGCACGGGGACGCAGTTGCTGGCTCTGCGCAGACGTCTGCCTCCCGTCCTGTACGAGCTCCACTCTCGTCTGCCCAGTTTCCAGTTTGATAACCAGGGCTACTTCAACTCCTGCACTATGAAGAGTTGCTGCTTCGCTGGAGACCGAGATCAGGTTAGAGAAACACTTGGGATGTGCGAGACTTAGATGCCTAAACTATGTGGGCAAAAACCTCTTTCTACATTGATCACCATCCAAAAATTTAAGTATACTTTATTGCAAGGATCAGTGAGCTTTAGTTTTTTAGTTTTTTACATTGCATTGAAGTCTCACATCAACACAGCGTTCAAACCAGAGGCTAAAATCAGGACAGAAATGGCCCTTTATTTATAAATTATGAACATTCGGGGGTTAAAATGCAGTTCATCATCTATAAGCTGCTGATTTGACTGTCCACTGAGTCTGTGTCTCATGTGAGTTCATGTCATATTTTATTTATTTTAAGTTTAATTCTTGAGTTCTTTTGCATAATTATGCTGGTTTAAGGTTATGTCCATCAGAACATGATCAGGTTTTAAGGGATTCACTGTGGACTTAACAGAATTAACTAAACCAATAAATACAGATAAACTCATTAGCTGACCATCTTGACCTATCGCTAATAAAGATCATCTGTCTTTCTGTCTATCTATCGACACACAAAGTCGAGTAAACAAGTGATTAACATAGCCAGACCCTTGATTATATCTGGTAATGGGAAATCTAATCCAGTTTAAATTACTGGTCACTGATAGCAAAGAAGTTTCTGAGTTCACATGTGTTTACATGCCTGTGGACGTGTGTGTGTCAGTGGGTTGTAGATGCTGAGTGTGTGAGGATGTGTTCAGGTATGTGAGGGAATGTTGGGTTCCGGCTTGTAGAAGCTTGTTTTATCAGTGTAGAATCTAAAGCTCAGCAGATGCTGTTCTGCCTGCGTTTGTGTGTGCGCGCCCTGATGGGTTCTGTGTTTGGGTTTTTCGGATGTTTGTCCAGCTGTTTTTCCTCTCTCTTTCTGTCTCTGTGTCTGTTGCATACTACCTTCTATGGAATGGTGGATCCTCCTCCCTAAATCCTCTCTATCCTCTGAACAGCTCAGTCTATGTGTTACTCAAAAGTGGCTTTAGAAGTTGGTAAGATGTCCTTAAAGGGACAAAAATCCCTTTTGGATCAATTGGTCTCCAAGCTTTTGAATTGGCATTTTTTGATAATTTTTTATCGAAACTTTCTTTTGTGCGCATGTTTTGTGATCGTTTCTGTGTGCAATATTGCCTGATTGTTGTGTATGAATATGTAATTCTAGAAACTTCTCAATTGAGGCAGATCATGACACCTTTCTATAGATCTCTCGGACATAACACACGTGCAATAACCTATTTCTGTGTGTTTTCAGTACATCTTGTCTGGCTCAGATGATTTTAATCTTTACATGTGGAGAATCCCCAGTGACCCTGAAGCAGGTAAACGCGTACACACTCATGCACAAGGTATCCGTGCCTAATGTTGTTGTTATTTCTAGAGGAATTCTCTTTCTATTTTGGCAGGAGGTCCGGGTCGAGTGGTGAACGGGGCCTTTATGATTCTGAAAGGTCATCGGTCTATCGTGAATCAGGTCCGATTTAACCCTCACACGTACATGATCTGCTCCTCGGGTGTGGAGAAGGTCATTAAGGTTAGTTACTTTCATACAAACATTAACATAAACAGTATTTAGAACAAACTGATGCATTTCTGGGGATTTATTTGAAGGGATAATGCATCAAATTCTAGGAGTAAATTCTGTCATCGTTACTCATCCAATAAAAGTAATTCAAATGGATTGTTTATAATCTCCCAAGTTATCTGTAGTCATATAATGGCTTTGTGAGAAACAAACTGTTTGAAGGCGTATTCATTGAAAATATTTTTCTTATATACACTTAAGTTTGGTCAGTAAGATATTTTAAGGAAATAATATTTTTATTCAATGAAGATCCATTAGATTCATTAAAAGTTATACAAAAGAGTTCAATTTCAAATAAAAGCTGTTCTTGTGAGCTTTCCATTTCCATCACAATCCAAATTTCTTTAAAAACATTAGGCTGAGCAACTGATTTTAGATATTGATAATAAGAGTTTCTTGAGCATCATTAGAGTGATTCCCGAAGGATCACTGAACTAATGGACTAAATAAGCTGATAATTCTGCTTTGCATCACAGGAATAAATTATAATAAATATATTCAAAAGAAAACTGATATTTTAAATTGTTACAGAATTTCACAAGATTACTGTTTTGACTGTAGTTTTTTTTTTAAAGAAATAAATGCAGCCCTGGTGACCAAAAGAAGCTTCTTTCAGAAACTTAAAAAAATCGTATTGACCCCCAATCTTTAAAGTTAAAGGCTAAAGTTTTAATATACAGAACATTCAAATTAGGTATGAAAGCCACCTTTTCAAAAACATCATTTGTCTTCAGAAAATACAGTCCATGAGACATTTTGACTGCTTTTGTAATATGTTTATGGTGTATTGTTGTCATATTTGGAGCTATGTTTCACATATTTGGCATCCGTTCCATTCATTTTCACTGTACGGGAGAGAGAAGAGTACACATTCTACCTTGCATCTCCTTTGGAAAGAAAGTCGTACAGGTTTGGAACAACATGAGGGTGAATAAATAGCTGAAATCTGATTTCTTGGTAAACTATTACTGCCTTACACGAGCAGACCTGCCACACACACACACTTTTAGGAAAATCGTGTCTGAACTTGTGTCTTTGCTGTTTAGTCCTAAATGAATTTCTGCTGTCGCATGTTCAACCGCACCTAAAACCCTGAATGCATAGAATCTAGGCCTGATTTTACCCATCTCGCTCTTTACCTGTCTCACTGTCTTTTCTCTGGATTTACCTTGATCATAAAGCAGAGTTTTACAGCTTTACAACTAGAGCTTCCTGTAATATATAACGTAACCAAACCAGCAGTTACTCTCTGGTCAGCGACGTCATAAACACATAGACCACAAGGTCTTCATTTTTTCCCAGCTGTTATGGTCTGTGGGAGTTTGCTTCTTTAGTGTTGTCATGTACTGGTGTGTGTGTAATAGTGAGACTGTAGTTTATCTTTTGCTGGTGGTTCTTGTGAAATTTTTGGCAAGCGGTCGATGTTGAGTAACACTTTCGCACCATGGGCCAGTTCTTGCTCACTAAACTTGATTTTGTCAGAGACCATCATGGCTGTTTTTGTGTAACACACAAACAGACAGACATCTGCTGTGTTTGAACAGCCTTGGATATGGCTACAGTGATTTATACGTGTACATGTTATATTTTTTGAACATATCTGGGATGTTAGGCCTGTTGTACGCCCATGTGTGAGCAGTTAGTAAGCAGCGCTGCAGCTTAACTGCTAAAGTTGTGAATTCACACTGACAGCACGTCAGTTTCTGAAGGATCATGTGATCATGTGACACTGAAGACTGGCATAAATAATGATTCTGCTTGCCATCACAGGAATAAATTAGGTTTTAAAATGTATTCAAAAAGAACAGTTATTTTGAATTATATTATTTCAATTTTTTTTACTGTTTTGTCTATTTCTTTTATAAATAAAAAATTTTTTAAAGTTTTTTTTATTTGTATCTTTCTATATGCTTTTCTTGCTCAATGGTAAGATTCTCTTTAAAGCTACTTTGAATCCATAATTATGAATTTATTTAATAGGTTCTATAAAAATATTTTTTTTGTTGAGTAGATATGTTTATACATCTAAATGTAATAATTGTAGGGTAAAAGACACACTGCCAACTTAAGACAAAGTACATAAAAACTGTTTTCTTTAGGAAATTGACTTGAATTGAATTGACTTGACTAAAGTATTATTGTACTTTAGGAAAGTACAATAATATCAAGTAAAAAAAACATTTGACAGTACCAGTCAAATTTAGGAAGAAGGTCCCTTGTAAAATTGTTAATATTGGGTGAATTGAAAGCATATGAAATTAGCCTAATTCAGACCTCTTTTATTCCCTCTACCTCTCTGACTGTAGGTATGGAGTCCATATCAACAACCAGATAGTATTGGGGATCTGGAAGGCCTGGTGGAGGACAAATCTCGCTCTCTCTACACACATGAAGAATACATAAGCCTGGTCCTCAACAGCGGAAGTGGCCTGTCACATGATTACGTCAGCCAGTCAGTGCAGGAGGACCCGCGAATGATGGCTTTCTTCGACTCGCTGGTTCGCCGTGAGATTGAGGGGTGGAGCTCAGACTCGGACAGCGATTTGAGCGAGGGCGCAATTCTGCAGCTGCACGCGAGAACTCGGCGGTCCACGCGCTCCACACGATCCGTGCCGCAATCCCCTGCTAATGTATCCGTGGCTCATCCCAGCGACTCTGACCACTCCTCTTCATCTTCATTGGCTGGTCCAGAAGCGTCTGGCAGTGAGCGGACCGATCAGGACAGGAACGGGTCGCAGAGGAGCCGGGCGAGGCCACGTGCATCTGCGTTTCTGCTGGACCTTGTGAATGAGGACTCCGATTCCAGCGGGTTCTGGCTGGATCCGATGCCCCGTCCCAGATCTCCTAGTCCACGTGAGAACTCGAGCCTTTCTAGCCATGCCTCCTCAGCAGGTGTGGCCTCTAGTTCTAGCTCCTCCCCCAGCTCATCTTCTAGCACCTCCTCCAGCAGCGACGGCGTTGACGAGGAGCTACGCAGGAGCAGGATGCGACAGCGCAACGCAGCCAGATGGAGGCGCCACGTTGGCCTTTCTGAAAGTGAATCTGCCAGCAATCTTCACAGTGCAACAGATTTCTCCAACTATCCCAGCATTTCTGTCCATGATCCGTCATCACCCTCTTCGTCCTCAGGCGACGAAGTTCGACCTTTCAGGAAACGTGGAAAAGCAAAGCAGAGCGGACATGTCTCAAGCCCCACGCACTTATCTGACAGACAGTCACAATCGCAGTCCAGAAGTAGGCGCCGCATCCCTTCCTCTTTCTCGGGTGGTGACGCTCCTGTGGAGAGGACAAAATCACGAGTGGGCTTTTTGAAAATGATAAGTGGGGAGGAAGTAGAGAGAGGGAGAACTAGCGGGGAAGAGTTAAGTGCGGTGGAGGAAATAAACGTGACGCTCAACAGTCGCGCCACAGCAGTTGGGGTTAACGGGCGTCCACATGCAGATGAGAACCTTGCAGACTCTATTCACCCAGAATGCTCTGGGGCAGACACAGAACTCAGTAAGAACTCTGGCGACTCGAGGACCCAGGGGGAGCCCTCTGGAAGGGAGTCCACCAGTGTTGCTGGGAAACGGACTTGTTCGGACTCGGAAGATGAGGAAGATTCTCCATCGGAGAAGAGGGCAAAAATGTGGTGATATCACAGCTCAACTCACTGGCTCAAAGTCAAACTTATTTTGAGTTGTTCATCTTTGGACTGTTTCAGCGTCTTTTGGTTTATATTTTCTGAACCACCTCCTTTTATCTTGTCATGTGCTCTGGGGTCACACCACAGTGATGACACTAAAAAAAGATATTAGTGATTAATATTTTTTTGGAAGAAAAAAAATGCAGTGCTTTTGGTTTCTTAATAATTTAGTTCCACTGAACCTGTAACCTTTATTTTGGGTGTCCTGGTTTGGTTTTGGGCTGTGAGAAGAAAAGAGATCTGAGAGCATTTCTACAAGAATGCCTTTTGTCTGTATCAGTGGAACTTGGGTGGGGGTGGGGGGGGGATTTCCATGGTAACCTCATTGAGCAGTAGCTGTTTGAGTTGTGCATTAAAGTTCTGTTCCAGTGTTTCCATAGAAACCATCTCGTGATATCTCATCTTCTTCATTGTACACCATTCTAATCATCATCAAACAGGAAGTAGCCTGCTGTAATTTCTGGATGAGTGTTCTTGGATATTCCGATGTAAGAATCGTCACCATGGTGATGCATCAATATCTGCTCTCCATCTGTCTAATGGAGTGGCTTGTGGGGCCAAGTGAAAGATTTATGAGAACATTAATGATAATCTAATAGGTCAGCGGAGGATTTGTCTTAAACTCTTCCTCTATAGTCACCTGATTGATTGTACCTGGCAAATTTGCTTGAATCGGGGATTTAAACTTCTAATTTGAGATTCAAAAACCGCAGGGTCATTGGTAACCACCTCAGTACTAACACACATTTTATAATCAGTGGTCTGTTGCATAAACTAATAAGGCCAGTCTTAAAAGTTAGTCATAATTTTGTTTTGTTTAAGACTGTTCATAACCTTAAATCAGTGAAGGAAAGACGATTTACCCCTAACTAGTTGGTCATAGAAGTTGTTAAGACAGCCTTAGAGTGATAGTTCAACCAAAAATGGAAAATTATGTAATTAATTGGAACACAAATGAAGATCTTTTTGATTAAATCTGAGAGCTTGACAGCTATGCAGCTTAAACTTTGAGGCTTCAAAAACTTCATAAAGTGAAGTTGTAAAACTGATCCAAAATTTCGGAAAAGACACAATCACTTTATATGATGAAAAGATTGAATTTAGACTTTTGTTCACATATAATCATTCTTTAACACATCAGTTGTGTTAAACAGAAACTCAATGAGGTTCATTCTCGTGTTATGTGGCACGTTTGAGCTTCAGCAAGAGCCAATGAGGTTCATTCTCGCGTTACGCGGTACGATTGAGCTTCAGCGAGAACCAATGAGGTTCATTCTCGCGTTACGCGGTACGATTGAGCTTCAGCGAGAACCAATGAGGTTCATTCTCGCGTTACGCGGTACGATTGAGCTTCAGCGAGAACCAATGAGGTTCATTCTCGCGTTACGCGGTACGATTGAGCTTCAGCGAGAACCAATGAGGTTCATTCTCGCGTTACGCGGTACGATTGAGCTTCAGCGAGAACCAATGAGGTTCATTCTCGCGTTACGCGCTACGTTTGAGCTTCAGCGAGAACCAATGAGGTTCATTCTCGTGTTACGCGTCACATTTGAGCTTCAGCAAGATCCAATTAGATTCATTCTTATGCATCAAGCAGGTTTGGTTTAGTTTCTGTTTATGGCTATGTTTATGCAACTGGCCCCTGGTTTGACCAAAGACAGACAGACAGACGTTTTTGCAATCAACCTTAGAAGTGGTTATTCTGTTCTATATTTAAATTATGCAAACTATGTGATGGTAACAATAGCAGTATTATGACCACAGGTTACAGACTTTACACATATTTTCTTACTGGTTATGTATCATACTCATCTTTTAAAGAGTAGCCCTCAGCATATAATACCATTCAAGTGCTTGGGGTCAGTAAGATTTTACGTGGTTACCAAACATTATATTTGAAATAAACGCAGTTCTTTTGATCTTTCTATTCATCAACAAATCCTGGAAAAATTTATCACAGTTTCTAAAAAGAAAAATTGAGCAGTACAGCTGTTTTCAACATTGATAATAAGAACTCTTGAGCAGCAAATCGGGGAATATTAGAATAATTTCTGAAGGATCATGTGACACGGATGCTGAAATTTCAGCTTTGATATCACAGGAATAAATTCCATTTTAAAATATATTAAAATAGAGAAGTAATTTCAAATAGTAAAAGATATTTCACAATACTGATTTTACTATCAAATTAATGACACTTAATTATAATATAATTTATAATTATAAGACATTTCTTTAAAAAAAATTTAAAACAACGAACCCAAACTTTTAAAAGATAATCATTTAATGCGTATGATCCCATTATTCTCAACCTTGAATCTGTGACTCAAGTGTAGTCCATTTTATGACATTTGCAGACCATTAAAAATGTACTAAATGTGTCAGATGAAGTGAACTCTTACAGATATCCCCTGATTGTTTTACAAAAAAAGCAGAGAACATTTTGTTGGAGCCCTGTGAATTAAAGTGCAGTTATTAAGTTTGACACAAAACAATTGCGGAACGGTTCCAGCTGACGATGAACAGCTTCAGCTCACGGCATCTAGAGAATTCACAGAGTCACTGTAGTATTTGTTTAGTGTAAGCCTGTGGATGTGAAACAGCTCGTCTTTTAGGAAATGAGCTACAGCTTTTCCACTGGCCACACACACACACACTACATGGCCTTGCTCCGATGAGCAATTCGAGGCAGCCATAAATGGAATCGTCTCTGTTGTTGAACACGATAAGGAAACTCCACCCAGCGGTAAGGGCTATGCTTGACAGTTATTTGGCTGAGGTCATTCATGAGTTCGGTTACTGAGACACACCCTCAGCTCCCTGCAGAAGTGTGAATTGCCCTCACTTCATGACCCCTGTTTTGCAATGTATCATCTCTAGAATTGTGTTCTAGTCCTCCAAACGGCAGGCTGGTTTTACTCACCTGTGTAATCAACGTTTCATGCAAACGAGGCTTTAGCTTTTTACCAGGGGTAAAAAAATCAACCAGGTTATTTATATACAAATGTGGTGGCATTATGTTTTACATAAATATCATAATCATATTCTAGTCTAGTTTTACTAGGTTTAGTATTAGTATATTCTGTACATGGCTGGGTTTTTCAGTAGAAGTACATCACAGTGATTTTACATGACATAATGCATAAATTAAACTAAACCCAAATTAAATAAAAAAAATTAAATTAAAGATAAGTAGAAATAGCCCTAAAAGTCAATTTTAGGGTGCAATACAGAAATGTATCCTATTCATTTGTTTTCCCGAAAATGAACAAAAGTCTTACGGGTTTGGAACGACATTAATTTCATTTTAGGGTGAACTTTGGTAATAGGACAGTCACATATGGAATTTAATAATTAATTTACATTGTTCATTATTATTATGCATCATCATTTATTGTTATTATTGATTTAATTCATTAGAATTTCAAAGAGATACTGAAGAAAAATACTTTTCTGTGGGAGGGCCTCATAAGGATAATGATATTTCTGCTCAGCTGTCAGCATTTGATTGTGTTTAAGTTTGAGTTTTTCTGTCCTGTAACCTTGTTCATCTTATTCTGTCTTAATCAGCTGTAACGCACTCTTTTATCAATTGGAAATGAATGATGTGTACCCGTACACCTTCTTAAAGTCCTTGTAGACAGGAAGAAGTTGATTATTTTTTATACTTTTTTAGAAATCAAATAGGCCACTCAGAAAACTGATAAAATGTCACAGGCTTTGCATTCATCCAGGCAGCCAGCATCTTATCAGGAACATTATGACAACAGCTCTAGATAGTGTTGAGTTTAACACTCAAATGAGTTCGGGGGAGGTGGGGTGGGAGGTGGTAGTGCCAGCTTGTGCCGGATTTTAGCCGGAATGCTTTCAAACTGCCCTAGAGATCAAACATATCAACAAAATCACCCTTCATAACATGATCTACCTGCTTTGTGTTCTATATTTTTTGCATGGGGAGACAATGAAAAAAATGTGTGTGACTTTCTAACGTGTATAAGAGAGTGAATGATTCTCTGTGTGATCCATGTTGAAGCTGTGCATGTAAATTAGACATTCTGTTGTGAAACTGTGTGTGTGTGTGTGTGTGTGTGTGTGTGTGTGTGTGTGTGTGTGTGTGTGTGTGTGTGTGTGTGTGTGTGTGTGTGTGTGTGTGTGTGTGTGTGTGTGTGTGTGTGTGTATTGTGGACCACCAGGAACACAGGTGAGGTGGGGCCCATCGATTCATATTTTGAATTTAAGCAGCAAGTATAGTGGAGTTTTAGTCATTTAACAGCTGTCTAATCTTTTTCTGGTTGTGAAAAGTGGGACTGGTTTTAGTAAAGGTATTAAATGAGCCTGTCTACACTCACTCTATGCAGTTTTGTTGATGTTGATAATGTCAACGGTTGTGTAGATATTTAGATGCCATATGAATCATTTGAATAATTTCTGAGTAGATAAATATCTGAGTGTTGAGCTTGGCACCAATGCAAAAGGTCTAGTGTTCACATTTCTCTGACTAATCCCAAAGCGGATCTCATTCATTCACTAGATCAAGTACAAATGACAGCAAGAAGACTATATTTTCTAAATATAAATGAGTAAATGAGACACTTTGACACTTTGGTTTTCATACAAACCAATATCCATCTTTTGTGTGTGTTATTAATATTTTTTTAAGCCTTTATTTTGCTTGGAAGTGCTAGTCAAGCGCAGTGTCCATTGAGAGACATTTATGGTGATGGCAGAAGAGCTCTAAAAAACAGTTCAAGTTTTACTGAAGCAGCAGCACATTCCTGGAGAATCAACCAGCCCTCCCAGAATTATACATACATACATACATACACACACACACACACACACTTATTATATATATATATATATATATATATATATATATATATATATATATATATATATATATATATATATATATATATATATATATATATAAAGTCCTCTTAATGTTTATATATATATGGGCATATGACAAATAAGGGTGAAAAAGCATTTTTTTAAGCTCTAAATTGCTTGAGAATTGTATGCATTTGTAAAGTTCAAATACTGTTGTTTTTGAAACTATTAGAGGTTAGCAGATTTTTTTCCTCATTATGTAATTTATTAAGCTTTTTTCACAGCACCAGGCAAATTTTGCCCTGCGGTGTGACATGACATTACTATAAAATTCTAATATTTAAATATTATTCATTTCAAATACAAATCATGTATGCTTCAAGTTTAACAAGTATTCTTAAAGAATGATCATTAAAATTCTGCATATATTTTTTTCCACAGCTGTTTTTCGATTATATTCTTTGCTTGTGCCATCTTTTATCACTCACTCCAGTGGAAATATTGTGTAAAATGAGAAAAAAAAATGTATGTATTTTTCTTATGCAATGTTTTCAAATGCATATAATTATTTAAGCTAGTTGACATAGTAAAGGTCGTTTAATTCTGTTTGAAGTGATGTCACACCAGAGGACATCGCATCACACCATAGGACAAAATGAGACACTGTATGAACATTTATGGTGAAATTTATTGAATACTTCTGTAACAAACAAATTAATTTGCATCTCTATTTGAACATTAATGAAAATGCAACATTTCAGTACAATCTTATTACTTAGTGTATGAATTTGAACTAAAAACATAGTGAACAAGACATACTGAATAATTAACATTTTGGAGGCCTCAAATCAGACCCAGTCAAAAAGACCCTTAATTTCTATTTTTAACTTAAAAGACTAAAGAAATATCTTGTTTCTCAGTAGAAAGTAATTACAATCATGCTGAAATAATTAAAAGCATGTTAAAATCATCAATTCAGCTCTTCAAACAAAGATTCCAGTGAAGAGACATTTGACATTCTAACATTTCTAACCCTAACCCTAAAAACTGTTTAAACTGCTTCAAGAGTAGGTGTTTCCTGTTTGCATAATATTAGGTCAAAACTCCCCTAGTTTAGTAATCTAGATCTGTTTAATATCGTCTGAGGTACTAATACAGACATGAAGAATAACTTTCTGCGCAAATTCATGTTTATTTATGCGCCTAACGGGGGAAAGAACAAAACTTAACGTGTGAGTTAAATATAATGGTGGCGAACACATATATACGTTTGTCATAAATTGAACAAAAGTTTGATTTATGTTGGCGAGAGTGTTTTACTGCTTTAAGCAGCAGCAGCGTTGAGAACAAGATCTCACTGTCTGTGCGCTTAACCTGTGACGTCACTTTCCCAAACATTCGTCTCTTGGAAGTTTGTCCATATATGGAAGAGCGATCCAGACTGCAGTGAGTGCACAGTGTGCGAGAGTGCGAGAGTGCTTCTGACCCAGTCATGCTTCTAGAGATAAAACTGCTGAGGAATGTGCATAGAATTTTGCTAGATTACAAAAAACGTTCTTTTAGGTCATCAAATAGAGAAACAGAAAGACAGACAGATAGATAGATAGATAGATAGATAGATAGATAGATAGATAGATAGATAGATAGATAGATAGATAGATAGATAGATAGATAGATAGATAGATAGATAGATAGATAGATAGATAGATAGATAGATAGATAGATAGATAGATAGATAGATAGATAGATAGATTAGAGATAGACAGACAGACAGACAGACAGACAGAAAGATAGACAGATAGATAGACAGACAGACAGACAGAAAGATAGATAGACAGATAGATAGACAGACAGACAGACAGACAGACAGATAGATAGATAGATTGATAGATAGATAGACAGACAGATAGATAGAGACAGACAGACAGATATATATATATAGATAGATAGATAGACAGACAGACAGACAGACAGAAAGATAGATAAATAGATAGATAGACAGATAGACAGACAGACAGATAGATAGATAGATTAGAGATAGACAGACAGACAGACAGATAGATTAGAGATAGACAGACAGACAGACAGAAAGATAGACAGATAGATAGACAGACAGACAGACAGACAGACAGATAAACAGACATATAGACAGACAGACAGACAGATAGATAGATAGATAGATAGATGGATGGATGGATGGATGGATGGATGGATGGATGGATGGATGGATGGATGGATGGATGGATGGATGGATGGATGGATGGATAGATAGATAGATAGATAGATAGATAGATAGATAGATAGATAGATAGATAGATAGATAGATAGATAGAGATTTTTGTTATTATAATCAAATTTGTTTTCCTTTGGGTTGTAAAAACTATTAAAACTATTTTTTTGAAAATAAGAAAAATCTGTGGTAAAACACTATATATGAATATGTTTGAGCCAAAGAGGTATAGCTTCCGCCCTGCCAAGGAAGACTTCTGTTCACCAGGTGGGGGCTTTACCCTACATGGCAGAGGCATTCAATCCCAAACATCGGCCTTCTTCGGAATGTTGGGAGGATGGAGGCAGGAGGGGGACTTTGATCTAATGCCATGAACTGAGGATGTTATGTAGCTGTGTGAAGTTTTGTAGCTCTGACAAATGTGAAACGTGAAGAGTACTTCATTCCAGAGCTATACATGTACAATTGTATAATATATTGTACAGTATGAAACTAAAATAAAGAATAAAAGTCGAATCACTGTGCAAGCTTTATTGTCATAGACAATGACACTTAGTATAGATAGACGAGGGACAAACACAGCAAGCACAATACAATATAATATATATATATATATATATATATATATATATATATATATATACACCGGTAAAAAATGTAATGCTGAATATAAATGTAAAATTTAATACTGAAATAGCAGAAGGATAAGAGACAAAACCGTAAAGAGGTAAACAACAGTAAGGTGACTGAGTAACTGTAATTCATTTCTATTTAAGAGTGAGTATGTAAAGGGTCCAGCTATATGCGCATTCATCTGAAGTGAATCAAATATGTTTATAGTATGTATATGTGATAGAGTGAGTAGTAAAAGTGCATTATAGATTTACTAAAGGAAACAACGGACAGCACAATAAGATGTTCCAGGTTGTGCATCACAGAAATGAACCGTTGACCCTTGCAGCCAATGCAGAGCTTCAAATACTCATAAGGCGAACATCTGTTTGCTTCAGAGCACGCAATGGCTGTTCAAACATGCCCTGAATAAACAGAACTAATCATTTCAATCCTGTTCCAAAAATAACCACAAGGGTTCAAGGGAGGAAATCTCATCATCTTAAACTTCACAGCTTTTCTTCCCCACATTAAGATGTAATGAATATGAGGGATATCCTCTGCCAGTCTAGGCAGATGTCTTTATGGAAAAGGTCTATCCCATATAAGTCTAACCACTATGGCCAGCAGTCTGGTAGCAGTAGTAGCATCCATTTTCCGTCTTTTATCTAGTTTCATAAATTATAATGGTGTGAAAGTTTCATAAGCTCATTACTCTTTTGGATTGATTGTAGCTGTGGTTTTGGATTGACCAAGATACCCTGTTCCAAAAAAAACAAAAAAAAAACAGCGATTAACTAATAGAACAAATTGTTCGACAGTCTGTTGTTAGTCCAAGACTAGTCTGTTGACTAGTCTATCAGACTAATTAATAATCGGTTTGAACCAGATAGAAACTAGCTACCGAGTTTCAAAACACAGCTTGATTTTCTAGCATGGGTACTAATTATTAAAGAGTGCTAATGTGAGGTTACTTTGGATGTGGTATCCCCCACCACCTTCCACTCTAATAGAGGAACATGAGCACTGTTACCTGAGACATTGCGAGATAAAACAAACCTAGGGTGTGGTCACCTGGAGGGCGTTGAGACGTTGTAATAAAAATGATTTTAATAGCAAAAACTAGAATACTAGTTTTTATGAATCTTTAAATAAATAAACAAAAACATAAATTCATCCTGTAATTAATTCCAATGGCACAAACCTACCTAAACGCTTTTCTAATACCTATACGCCAATGCAGACAACCAATACCAAATCTATTAACAGACAACGATACTAACCAATCACCACAGAGCCTTACCAGTGGGCGGGCTTTAAAGGTTTGTGCACTAGCCAATCAGACGCGCGGCATTTCTTTTTATTTTTTCCCCCCGTTACTGTGAAGTTTTTGCTGCCGATGCTCGTACTGGAGGTTCTGCCGACTCGCCACTCTGGATAGCGGCCGTGAAAAAACGGACAGAGCGAGAAAGACAAGGAGGCACGGACTTTGGGGAGAGTGAACGAGGGCAGGGAAAACGAGGTAGCGACGTTAGTTTCGTGCCTATCGGTTTAAGTGCGCACAGGAGTGTTTACTGCAGCGCTCTGTGGGAGAGAGAGAGAGAGAGAGAGGGAGAGACCGGAGGACCGGAGAGAGAGAAACAGAGAGAGAGAGAGAGAGAGAGAGAGAGAGAGACCGGAGGACCGGAGAGAGACGGGAGCAGCAGTTCAGAATGGATCACCACAACCAACAACATCATCATCATCACCATCAATATGACGGAGGAGAGAACGACTATATGCAGCAGGAGGATGACTGGGATCGGGATATGCTGCTCGACCCCGCCTGGGAGAAACAGCAGCGAAAGGTACGCTATTATCTCTCCACAACACCGGTTTAAGGTGCAAAGGGACTTTGTGCAAACCAGCACAAAAAATACCATATCGAAATGTGGAGATTTAAGGGTCAATGAGTTCTGCCTGGGCTGCTGGTGAAAAACGCTTTGCATGCATGAATTATTTTGTGCCTGTTATATTTGTTTCTTTTTCTTTTCTCAATAACAAGCGTGTACAGAGCATCAAGAGCTCGTACGGCACTCTGTATTGGTAAAGCTTTTGTCCTCATTATAAGAAACTTGAGGAACATCTGTTGCGGGATTGCGCATGTTCCTGTTCACCACTGTGTCCATTCATTTGAGCGTTATGATGGCCCGCCCCCAGTCGCTGTCCGGACCCCGGTCACCGGTGCTCTTCCCCGCGCGCAACAGATGTCACGGCATCCTTCGCTCACATGAGCTCGCTTTATTCACGGTCAGGACCCGCAACCCTGTCTGGTGCTGTGACCCGTGTAGAGAGTAGAGAAGAGAGTCATTCTGCTTCCGATTCTCATGAACGATTCCAATTCTCCTCTCTAACGTTTCTTATCTTAAAAAAACATGCATTTCTTATTGCATTTACTTTCTTCGGCAATCTTTTGTCAAATAATGATATAACCGATATTAAAAATATCTTGATTTTGCAGGAAGCCCTTTTAAAATGTATTTATATACAACAGATTGTATAATATGGCTTTTAACTACACGTTGTCATATGAACAACTAGTCAGTAACTGCATGGAATAAGTTTCACAAGTACAGTTTTTGATTCACTTTGCGTTGATCATGACGACAGTAATAATTTGAGGTTGAAGTTAAGGAACTTGAAGTCTTTTTGATTCACTTGCATGACTTGTTCATAAGAGTTGTTTGTTCGAGAATCTTACTTCAATATGTGATATAGAATTAAGGAATCGATTCATACGAGTCGTTTGTTCGGGTATTAGACTGCATGGATTACTTCGTGGATTCAGTAGCGGCGATGAACGGTTGTTGGTAACAGACACTGTCAGAGTGTTTTAGTACGGTGTTCAGTGCTGATTGGTTGCAGAATGCACCTTTAACGGAGCCGAAAGTCATGAAAATCGTTTAGTTCCTGTGTGTTTAACGGTCCTGATTAAGAACCGGCTCTTGGTTGCCAACTCCAGGCCCGGGGCAGCTCCGTTAACACATTCCGGTGGACCATTAGTTTGGGAGGGGGGCGGGGGTCTCGAAAATCTCTCGGATGTGATTTTCTGCACAGAAGTCTAAAAACCATTTGAAATACGAGTGAAACATTTGTCGCTCCCACACTCATTTCTTCCCCTTTGGAAAACGGGGAGGAAAAAAGAACGAGTGCTGGAATCTGCTGCGGTTTGGGCTGGGCTTGTCAGGGAGCGAGTCTGCCCAAAAATGGTAATAACAGACCCCGTACACACGCTGCTGGAAAACTTTCCCGGGTTACTTTTTTTCCTTCCTCGACAGCTTGTAGACTCCTGAATGATGTCATCAGCTACCGGCGGGAAAGACTCATGCTCAGGTATGCGGCCAGAGTCCTTCATTCCAGCCCCTACAACCTTAACCCATGTGTCAAGAGTTTACACCAGCCCAGGCATGAACTCAGTGTTAGAAGAGACTCCTTTAAAAGCAGTTTTTCACCAGTGCAGGATCATTGTTTTGACACATTAACCTATATGTCATGGTGTGAATGTGTGTGTGTTTGTGTGGCGGATGATGGAAATGAGAGAATCACACAACTGGAAAAAGCCTTGAAGTGTTTTATCCCCAGTCTTGTGATATAAGCACTACATTGAGCATCATTTCCGACATTGTTCATTAATGACACACACGTCTGCTCCATGCTGCCCATTAAACACCCTCTGTGACTTTAATGATGTGTGTGTGTCAGACAGATTGGTTATTGTTCTGCTTTCTGACAGGGCTGAAAGGTCAGTAGAGAAGTGAAGAAAGGTCTGTGTGTACACACACACACACACACACACACACACACTGTAGGTATAGAGCGCAAACCTCTTGTAAAAGAAATACGGAATAAGTCGAAACTGGAGTGAATTTACGTTGAGAAAGGGAATGTGTGTGAGAAAACATCTGATTGTCTGTAGTTTATGCCTTAAAGTATTTCAGCAAGTTCAGACTGGACTAATGTTATCAGAAACACATTTTCCTGTCAAACGACATCTGTTTAGGTCTGTAAGAGTTTGTCTGAGGAAAATCGGAGGAAAAAAAGGCCCTCGGGCTGAACAGGTGAGAGGTGATTCAGTTTAAAACAGCAGCAAGACCTTTTGACCTCTCTTCTCTTTGTCTGGTTCCATCTGTGAAGTCAGATTTTCACTGTTTTGTCAATCCGACCCATTCAGTTGCTTTTTAAGCTAATAAGAGAAGGCTTTTGCTGTATTCAGTTACTACACTTAATTTTGTATTTGCCACAAGATAGAGTTTTGTTAGGTTTCAATTAGGGATTTCAATTAGGGACTAGTTTATTTCTGCATCAAATTATTTTCACTGAACCATTTAATATTCAACTGAGTGACATTATAAGACAGGCACAAAGTAATATAAAAAGCAAACAAACAATAAGACAATATGACAAAGTTCAGAGGTGATTTTTGACATACAATATTTCTTTTCTTTAGCAGTATTTTTTGCATTATGTAATCTTTATCATTGCCCTGTGAGACTAGGGCTTACATCAGAGCTCCAAATACCAGTTGTAAACCTATGGCTGACACATCAGTGGCCAAGAGCACGTGTGTATGCGCTGCTACAACATTGCACATGTCTGAAAAATATCGCTGACTAGGAAGTAACGTGGCTCAAGGTGTTCAACAAGCCACCGAACCCCCCCCCCCCTTTTTTTTTTTTTTTTTTTTTTTTTTTTTTAGTAATTAAAGTAAATAAAACAAAGTAATTTTTAAACTTTTTTTCTAATACCTGAGCCACAGAAGGTGTCTGAACACTGAGAGGCGTCAGTTTTTTCTTGGTGTCACTGAGGATGCAGCATGCAGTTCAGGATGCTTTTTAAATTGGATGTTGAAAATCTTAGTTGTGCTAAGAGAAATCACTCGCGTGCATTTTTCTTATTCAGTTGATGTTTTTTCCTGACGCATTTCTGACAAACTGTATTCTAAAAGCTAAATGCAAACTATATTTTTACAGATTTCATTCAGTTTGTAATTTAGAAAAACGTTGGATTATGCAACAGACCTGCGACTAAAACTCATTCATGCAGTTAATTAATAAATCGGTAAATGAATAATAAATTAATAAATCAATATCAGCCTTTTTTATGCTATTGCCGATATGCTGATGGTTTTAATGTCATAAATCGTTTGTTAAATATCGGTGGTGGATACATTGGTGTAGTATCAGCTCTAATATCAGTGAATGTTCTGTTTAATACAGTTACTACTAAAGTTTGGGGTCAGTTGTCACGGTTTATACCATGCTGTAACTGGGCAATGCTAGTAAAATGATGCTACCCTCTCGTTCACTGATCCACTCCCCGCTGCGCTCTCTTCGCATTTTCTGATAATAATAGCTTAGTAGGACTACATTACTTGGATAATTAGTCCCCAAAAAAAGTCTGTTAATTCTGATTCTGTTGCATAGAACTGAATAAAGAATGATATAGTGATATTTAATATTAATAGATTTTCTGTCCAATTTTAGTGTTACTTTCAATAAAAGTGTTATTTTGTTTTATTGCTTTGTAGTTAAAAAAAACATAATATTAATGCAATTTATATAAAATAAGAAATATTTTGGTACGGGTTGAGACTCACATAATCAGGCTTCAACTATTTTTTTTTTTTAAATCATCATTGTTTTCATACATTCAAATGGTAGTTTAACAATTTCTAAATGGCTTGCTAAGTTTATTGCTGACCAATATTTCAGAGATTTAAAACCACCCAGAACACCCTAGCAACCACTAGTATCTCCATAGAAACAAGCCGCGACGTTCTAGCATTATGGTAGTATTTGTCCTTTAGAAAATGTCAGACTTTTTTTAACTGAAATATTTAAATGTGTCTTTCAGTGCCGTGCAGTGTGTTGATAGAAGTAGTGGGTTATTTTTAAGTGTTACCCTACCTCAGTAGTTCAGTGTGCCTTGGGCAGGCTTTAAACGGTTCTGTTTGCAAGTCTTGACTGCTCTGATAAGAAAGATGTAGATCTTCAGAAACAGGGAAAGGTTCTGCTCTAGTGAATCTGAATCAGTCACATATCATTGGGTTCTGAGATCGATATCTGCATTGTGCATTTTCTTGGTGTGTGTCTTTAGGGTAGTAAGGGTCAGTGTAGGCGGGGCAAGCCTCCTCTGTCTTTTTCAGAATAAAGAATTAAAGTAGGTCTGCTTGTCGCAATCAATACTCTGTCTCCCTCACTCGTTCTCTTTCTCTCCACCTCTGTGAGAGGGGGGTAAGCGGAGTATCCCAAGGGGATTCAGGGGCTGTTTTTTAGCTGGTCTGAGTTGTTTCCTGAAATCTGTTGCAGATCTCAGATCTAAAAAGAGTTTTTAATTCTTTGTGGGGATACTGACACAAATTTGGAAAAATATATTCATGCAGATTTTTATAGAAAATGTGCAGCATTCCATTAAACATGGTAAAATGCGAGTACTGCACTCTTATTGGTAGCTGAAAGCATAATAAAATTAGCCAGAATATCTAATAAAGCAAGCAGCAGGGTACGTGTAAAACTTAGTGAATGGCAGCTGCTTCAATTACGTGGAGTTCTGCAGGCACAGATGCCATGTAGGCCTGCGTGTAACACGTGATGTCCTTAGGCGTCATTGCATGCCTGATTTTGTCTCTACCACTTAATGAAAGCTGGCATTTTCAGTTCTTGTGCAGAAGGTTTCATTTAGCGTGTGTTCACCGAGTGACGATACAGCATTAGAAACTTTAATGCTTTACATTTAAATGTGGTTATCAGTGCTAGAAAGCAGTGACGGCAGTCTCCCAGCTCTCGGAGGACATTTGAGGGGGACCAAACCAATTTTGGGGATATGGGGTGTAATGTGGCCATGTCTGATTATTGGTGTATGCAGACTCCAACTTGTTGCTTTTCTTTAGCTTACTATCTGTTCTAGTAAAAAAGGTGCAGAAAGTGTATATCTTTTATCAATTTTGATTACCCCCCCCCTTTCATTGCTTTCAGTCAATGAAAGAACAGCTTGAACAGAGTAATAGAAAATGTTGCCGCCTCATTTACTGAGACGTTGTGTGTGTGCGTGCTCGAGTCAGACCAAGATGCGGTGGGATGCAGTTTATTTATGTGTGTATGTGTTCTTAAAAAGTTTATTTTATTGTCTGCGTTTGGTCCTCCAGTGGCTCTGCAGTTTGCAACGTCAAAAATGTAAAGTCAGACTTTTTATCTTAAAGTCAAGCTCTTCATGCAAATCATCACGCACCACTCCTAACATGATATGTGCTCAAAACAAGGACCTTGTTCCCTGAGTTCCCAAGAACCAGGCCTTATTGTTCTTCATATATAACCTGTGTAGATAAAGAAACATTGCCCAGAGCTGTAACAAGCCACAATGAGGAGATATGCACATAAACAGTGTGTGTTTTAACTTTAATTAACGTAAAAGCAGTGATCTGAGCGAATCAGCGTTTAGCTCTAAGTGAAACTGCTGGCTGTGTTGATTGGATTATTAATGAGCCATTAAACCGTGTGTCTGGAAATGTGAAAATAAGAGACAGGCTCACCTTAGGAGGGTGTAGTGTGTGGGGGGGATGGCTAATGTGGAATGCGTGTGGAACCGAGACAGTGGGCCGCACGTCTCAGTGGCTGATCAGCACTTCCTGTCTGGAGGAGAAAGCCAGCAGACACCAACAAACAGCCCGCTAATAGACCGGGAGATAGAGTGAGGGAGAAACAGATGGAAGCTAAAGTAGATCTTAACATTTGTGCATAAGGTTACCAAAATTTCAGTAGTTGGTACCAATACCAGTACAATTGTGTGGTTCTTTTCTGTACTTATTTCGGTTACAGAGCAAAAACTGTTGAATTAAATGCTTTACATAGTTAATGATATACTAAAGCCCGCCCACCTTGTGACGTGATTTGTTACGAGATTTCGTGTTTCATGATTTCAGACTGCGTTTTTGAGTTTGAGTCTTTGGTTCAGTGGAGTTTTAAGGAGAAAATACTCAGCAATGGTGTTGACTTATGAACTTGCTCTTGGTTTGTCTTAAAAACACCTCATAGACAAATAAGCAACATTAAAAACTTGATTTTCATCACAAAAAATTCTGCAAGCTTCAAAAGAAGAATTAGTTTGCTGTTTGTGCAAATCTGAAACGTGACTCTCCGTGTGTGTGTGCGCGTGTGCCGTGCCCTTCGGGAGTACAGAACTGATGGTGACACTTGGCAATTAATCCACAAAACACATGCGTGCTGAACTGTGGATCCGTGCTGGATCCGTACTACAATCCGTTTAACCCCTAGCAAAGAGCGCAATATTGAGCAGAGCGTCACACTGTGCAGTGATAACGACTACAGCGAGTGAAACCTGAACACTTAGGGGTGGCATATGGTTTTGCTAATCATTTTTGGCACTACTTTTATTTTTTTTTATACCGGTACATTTGACAACCCTATTTGCACAGGAGTGAGTTGAGTTAAAGTGTTGGCTAATACTCAGGGTTAGGGGATTATTCAAAGTTGCCTTAGCAAACAGCACTAATGAGAAAGATTAGAAATAGAGACAGACAGGCATTTCATCTGCTGAATAGGTATGATGTCATTGTCTGTGTGTGTCAGCATTTTGTTTAAACGGGGAACAGCTGTCACACGTGCACACCTGAGTAGGCGGAGCTTTCGGGCCTTGGGTCTTAATGAGAAGCTTCATTCCTGATGTCTTTCTCTGGTTCTCAAACTGAGAATGAAATGAATGAATGTCAATGTTGTGGGTTAGGGATGTAATGGCTGATACTGAAAAGCTGTTCATATTTATAGGTTATCTGGCATAACATAGAAATAATAACATTTAATGTTAAATTAGACTATTGTTTAAATAATTAAATATTATTTAATAATAAACAAAATTTCTATATTTTGTCTTAATAAATACAAATAGAAACCTAATATATATATTTTTAATTATTATTGTTTTGCTACAAGTTAATTTAGACATCAAAGCTACCGTATTTATAATCCGCACCCTCATATATTTGGGGGTTTGGTTTAAAAATCGCGGTCACAACCCGCACCTTTATATAACCCGCACCCATAGATTTATGAACTTTTTTTTTTTTTTTTTTGTGTAAGTTCACATTTTTAATGTTGCTCGCATGACGTCAATTATCCATAACTGTTCAGGTTCAGTACACAGTGCTTGTGTGCGAAATTCACACAGTAAAAAACAAACACAAGTCTGAATCAGAACAAAAAGAAAGAGCAGTGTCTCCCGCTGTGCAGCAGCACATCCCTTAAGAAGCGATTCTACAGGTGTTGATCATCAGATGAGATGAGAAGAGCCCGCCCTCATGGCAGCACAGCCAATCACGTCTTCTTACATGATTGACAGGTCAGACAGCCTATCAGCACCAGCTGTCAGTGTGATAGTATAAGCGCCAGAGACAACAACCCTCACAAGAAAGAAAAACAGAAAGAAAATACCGCAAAAAAATTAATGAGCTGGGGTTTGTAAAATCTGGTATAACCCGCGGGTTATATGCGGGAAAATACGGTATATAATGTACAGTTTGAAAAGTGGATGTTGGATATTCATGTGAAGATCTGCTAAAGATTACATTTAACAGTGAACTGTCCCTTTAATGCAGTGCTTCTCAATTATTTTCTGTCGCGCCCCCCCTAGGAAGAAGTAAACATTTCGCGCGCCCCCCCCCCCCCCCGCCCGCCCCTATTTTGGAACTTTCGCTTTATTGTTTCCATGGCAACGCGTCATGCTTGTCACGTGACAGACCGCAGTCGCAAAAAGCGCTGTTTGATAGATGTTTCACATTTATTTAGTTTTTTTCTTTTTTATTCAAAATAGTCACTGTTGGCTCTGTTATCAACTACCTGATGTTCAGATTCTCAGATATGTGGAAGTTAATGTTTGTCGCTTAAAAACCTTTATAATGATCATGGTCTCTGAGCGCGTCTTTTTTGGATCAGTGCCAGATAGCACGTGAAAACACGTGTGAATTTAGCGATTGATCACGTAACACATGAACACCAGTGTGATCGTACACATCAACGGGTGAAGAGTTTATCTGAACTTCAAATCTGCTGCTCTTGTTCAGTGCAAGAAAACCTACTCCCTGACAAAAAAAGCATGTTCCCCACGGTCACGCGCGCCCCCCCTGGCATCGCTCCACTATTTGAGAACCACTGCTTTAATGTGATGAACTACAATTGTGGTATCTCTTCTAGGACTCCTCATTTTTAATTTGAGGGGATTGTTAGCTCTGAGAAGATCTAGTATCATTCATTTGCATATGCCGCTTGTTTTGCACGGATATTTAAAGAATTTTGAGTGCCCACAGGAGCCACAATACGCCATGCATGTGACAGATTTTGCAGGTGGATCTATAAAAGCAGAGTTGTCTCTGTATAGCAGTAAATAAGCGGGCCATTTGTTTGGCTTATGGGGGAGTTTGTTTGTGTGTATGTGTGTGTCTCAGGCCGCCTGATTGTTTGTAGGTTTTTCGGCATTCGTAGTTGCTATGGCAACCACATGATGATGAGCAAAGCGGTGCTGTATTTCACACCAGAGTGAGGAAGAGGGAGAGCAGAGAAGGAGTGAATAAAGGAGTCAATAGAGGGTTAAAAAAGAGCTATGATGAAGAAATATTTGTGGTGTAGGTGTGAGGAAATCTAGCAGCATTCCCGCTGAGTGAGCGAGATCTGCTGCCCGTGTGACTATATTTACATGCATTTGTATGGGTATACATTTGCATGGCCATGCATATCTTTATAAATGTGCGTGTTTGAATGTCCTTTTTGTTTTGTTCAGCAAGGATGCCTTAAACTGACCAAAACTGACAGTAAAGAAAATGAATGCTGTTCTTTGAACTTTCTATTCATCAAATAATCCTGTATAAACTGTAAACATTGACGTGTTTCTTGAGCAGCAAATCAGTGTATTAGAATGATTAAAATAATATTCAGTTTTGCCGTCACATTTTAAAAGGTAATTTATTCCTGTATAACATGGAAAACATTTCACAGTATTACTACTTGCTACTTTCTACTATTTACTACCTGCTGTTTTTTTTTTTATTGGGGTGTGCACTAATAGTCGAATATTCGCTTCCTTTAAGTTTTGTAGAGGGAGATGGGTTTAAGAACAGAGAACACAAAGCGCTGTAAGAAACTTTGCTTGGCGCTCTGTTATATTTGTGTCCCTGGCATGTCTGTGTTGGCGGAGCATGTTTTCTTGCACCCGGCATTATTGTAATCCAAGCCAAGCCAACGTTCACCGGAGCATGTGTATATTCTATATGTGTTTTATATAAACACGATAACCACAAGAGTGTATATGAACGTTCTGTATGATAATTGATTTATTATTGGCTCTTTTTTTCTATATATATTTGCTCTGCTTCAGCTTAAATTTTGTTCTGTATATGTTTGATTACACACAGTTTAATCTTTTAAAGTAAAAGAAAAACTTTGGATTATTGCTGTCAAATGGTTTAAAAAAAAGTAATCACACATTTATATATATATTTAAATATATTTTTGTAGATATAAAATCTTATATAAAATAATGCAGAAACAATATAAAGTCAGTATGCTTTAAATATTTGTTTAATGGCATCTTTCTACTAAGCACTATGAATGAAGGCCAGCATCTCTGATACCAATACTGATCACACTATTACATGGATTTCGTTCTCTCTCAATTTTAGCCTTTCAACATTAAACTATAATTGAAAGCTATTGATTTTTATCATTTAATAGGCTTTAAAATATATAAAAACACTTAAATTAAGTGAACAATCTTCATATAAACCCATTGTAATGTCACATTTATCTGTGCCTTTATCAGGTAGGGTGTGTGTGTGTGTGTGTATACATATACTCATCAAACACTTCACAGCCCTCACATCATAAATTATCATTTTTATATATGTGTGTATATATACAGTGCCCTCCACAATTATTGGCTGCCCTGTTTAAGATGTGGTCATGGAAAAAATCTCCTCTTTTTTTTTTTTTTTTTTTTTTTTTTTAACCCATATGCAAAAAAGGAGAAAAATCCAACCTTTTATTTAAGTACATTACTTTAGTTGTAAAAATAAATAAATAATACATTTAGAAAAAAACAACTTGAAATCATTTGTCCCACAATTATTGGCACCCCTGATCTTAATAATTTGTACAATCCCCTTTTGCCAGCAAGACAGCCCTTAATCTCATCCTATAACATTTCATAAGATTGGAGAACACAGAGAGCGGGATCTTTGACCATTCTTCACCCAGTGTCCTGGTCCTCTCTTATGCACTCTCCTCTTTAGCTCACCCCACAGGTCTGTTGATTGAGATGGCATGGGAGGACCTTGAGTTTGTGACCGCTGAACCATTTTTGTGTAGATTTTGCCACATGTTTTGGATCATTATCCTGCTGACCCACTGACGACCCATCTTCAGCTTTATGGCAGAGGCCATCAGGTTTTTATTTAAAATGTCCTGGTAGTTCAAAGGGTTCATAATGCCATGCACCCTAACAAGGTTCCCAGGGCCTTTGGAAGAGAAACAGGCCCACAGCATCACAGATCCTCCACTATACTTCACAGTGGGCATGAGGTGCTTTTTCGGCATACTCATCTTTTGTTTTACGCCAAACCCGCTTTGTGTTTGTTTCCAAAAAGCTCAATCTTAGTCTCATCTGACCAACGCACACAATCCCAGTTAAAGTCCCAGTACCGCTTAGCAAACTGCAGACGTTTACGTTTGTGAGTGTTGGTGAAAAAAGGCTTTTTCCTTGCATGCCTCCCAAACAGTTTGTTGGCATGTAGAGAGTGTCTGATGGTTGTTTTGGAGACTTTGTGACCCCAAGATGCCACTCTTTGAAGAAATTCTGTGACAGTGAGCTTAGGACAATTTTTTTTACTTCTCTTACCATCCTCCTCACTATGCGTTGTGGCAAGATAAACTTGGGACCTCTTCTAGCCTTGTTTGTCACTGTTCCAGTTGTTTTAAACTTCTTAATGATTCCTCTGTCTGTATATACGGGCCAAGTTAAGGCGAGTGGCTATTTTCTTGTAGCCATTGCCTGACTTATGAAGGTCGACACACATCTGCCTTACTTGAATGGTGTGTTCTTTTGTCTTTGCCATGTTGACAAATGGGTAAGAGAATTAGGCCTCTGTGTCACGTCATATTTATACCCCAGGGAAACTGGAAGTTCCTAGATAGCCTGACCAACTTTAGCAACTACAGAGTCCACAACCACATCTTAAACAGGGGTGCCAAATGCCAATAATTGTGGAGGGAACTGTATATATCTAAATTAATATTGAGACTATATACGTCAGCTCTTTCATTATCAAGACTTCAGCTTCTCGTATAGCTTGCACGATAAAACCCTCTTGGAAAATCTGCATCCTAAAATGAATCCCCTTGCTAAATTCAGTCCTTTTGTCGAACTGCTCTTGAACAGACTGTTAAAAATAGACGGACGACGTGTCTACACCTACTTCCACTGATCCTGAGGTGGAACTGCGGCATCAAGGTCTAGCTCGTCCACCTTCCAACTCCTACAGACTCAATATCAAGCACACCTGTCAATCATAATTTTACACCCTGTTTTTATAGCATCAGGTAACTAACACCAAATTTACTGGGAAAATAAACTTTTGATCATACGCCTTTGTGATGAGAAATCATTTGAAGCGTAATTGGATTTCTTGTAGCTCAACCAGTAGAGCATTGGTGTTTACAACACCAAGGTCATGGGTTCGATCCCAGGGAAAGCTTGAATACAATGTAAGTCGCTTTGGATAAAAGCGTCTGCCAAATGCATAAATGTAAAAATGTAAATATTATGCTGCATCCATATTGGACCACCGTTTGGAAAATGGATGTTTCAGCTGTGAGTGCAATCCGCTGGCGAGACGTGGGAATTCATTCGTTGTGCGACTCACAGTGCATTATGGGTATTCTCCAGCCGCCGCGCGTACATCGGTTGTACACTCAATATTGCGATGCATTATGGGATTGAAAGAGTGAACTTGATAACATCCACTATGCTTTCGGACACCACTACAAATGAAGTGCCCTATTTAAGGGTGTAGTTGGTGATTTCAAACACAGCCGTTGTCTAATATGAACGCCCCCCTAAGAAAACTAGTTAGCTTAATTACACTGGACTTTAAAAACAAAAATTGTCACTTAGAAAAAGACACGTTTTCTCTTTCACTTTTGTCAAATCACTTACAGAAACCTATGGTAGCTCATCCTATCTTTATTAATAAGTTTGCATGTTAGTCATAGTTTTTCAAATTTTGATTTGCATTACAGCGACTGTAATATTGTAACAGCAGTCATGGCTCTTGTGTGTGCGCTCATCCGTGGGGAACGGCTCTCTCTCTCTCCATGGCCAGATCTAGAATTATGTCTTCAACTTTTAAAGTTGGAACGAACTCCTGCTTTTATGTGCATAAACTGAAGGCTCTCTGTTAAGTGGCATATCGATTGTATTAGTGTGTGAGTGTGTTTAGCTTCTGTTCTGCTCCACAGCTGTTTCTCATCAGCTCACTAACATACCGAAGAATCCTGAAGCCACAGATCCTCAGCGCTGCCATGACAACCCCTGTAGAGCGCTCAGCCTCCCTCTCTCACTGTCACAATCAGGCATGGTTATAAATGATTACAGGGTTACCAAAGTATTCAAGTGTATGAAATAAATAGCACTGGTTAAAGGGTTTCAGATCTTTTCTAGTGATGGTTCAGTGTAGCACCTGCATTAACCTTGCATTATAAATTGACGCTGAAGCTGCAGTCACTTGTTCACAGTTACTATTTTCTACATGGTGAATGGCACATAGTGCACTATATAGGGAATGATACAGACAGATCTCTTTTGATCAAATATGCTTTCTCTTGGGGCAAATGAAGTCTGGTTTAATGTTCGTGTCACACGAACCGCCGCCTCGCGCACACAGTTATGAAAGCACAGTGTGGGTAATATGTGGGTCGGTGCAGACCATAAAACATATCGGATCCATTTGAGTTCTGCACAGAATGCTATATTTTAAAGCGATATGGAGGAGATTATTAGGAGAAACTGTTGAAGATTAGGAGGAAACTGTGGTTTTACCGAGCTCAACTGCTCTGGCTGAGATGTGATATAAACAAAACGCTATTGGCTATTTAAAAAAACATCATCAACACACGAATAATGCTGCGCGTTTCTAGCCATGTCAAGTTTGCATTGTGTTTTGGTTTTATTTCTCTTCTCAACTTATAAACCCCTCTTTTTCAGACGTTTACTGCATGGTGCAATTCACATCTACGGAAGGCAGGGACGCAGATCGACAATATTGAGGAGGATTTTAGAGATGGACTCAAACTCATGCTGCTCCTAGAGGTCATCTCAGGTCAGAGACCTCTCACCACAGTTCCACCTTGAAATCGAGGTGTAGTGAGAGAACATGTTTTCCAGTTTCATCCAAAACCAAACTTGGGTCTTCAGCTGACAAAGTTTAAATTCTGTCAGACAAGTGCACTTCCCATAATGTTTATGCATGAGGTCAGTAGGCGGAGAGTAGGCTGTCTTTTTGAACATGACCAAATGAGTGTCTACATTACGAAAGGAATTTAGTCAAATGCGTTTTTTTAACTACCTCTGGAAATGGTGGAAAGTGGACAAGCTCAGAACATTTTGGACCCTCTTTACACCTGTATTTAGCGTCATCCGCTTGTGGTTCAATTGACCAAAACGCACCTTAATACCAGGTGTGTAAACGGGGCCAAAGTATCCCTTAAATCCAGACTGAAGAATAGGGAGAATTTTGCCATAGCCGGCCCTAAATTTTTGAATAATCTCAATGGATTCACTTTTTAAAGCAAAACTAAACGCCTATCTCTTTGAGAAGTCTTATAATCCTTGAGTCAGATGGGGCTCGTTTAAGCTTCAATTATGTGTTTATGCTGTATTTTACGGTATTCTAGCTTTTTAATAGATTTTTTGTTCAAGCACAATGGTCAACTACTGTTGTTTTATTGTGCTTTATAAATAAATTGAGATTGTGAAAATTAGCTACAGAGAGTTCTCGGTATAATTTATAGCATCAGTTGAGAGAATTTATCTCTCAAATTCATATGAATTTGCCAAAAAAACTAAACTAAAAGACTTCTTAAAATAGAATGTGCAGTAAGTGAGTTTATGGTTTATAACTGTCAAGAATAAATATGAAATAAAAGTAATTGTGTACCTGTTTAAGTCACCTGAGAGCAGTGTGTGATGAAATAATATTATGATCATGGATATTTAAACACTCTTTCTCTGTAGGAGAACGCTTGGCCAAACCAGAGAGAGGAAAAATGAGAGTCCATAAAATCTCTAATGTGAATAAAGCTCTGGACTTCATCGCCAGCAAAGGAGTCAAACTGGTTTCAATTGGAGCAGAGGGTAGGTCCCCCCCCCCCCCCACGCAGCAGTGACCTATATCTTGCAGGCTTCCGGGGGTCATGGGTTCAGTGTCAGTCCAGCATGTGGGATCAATGGCAATCAGATGATCTGCCTGTATGTGATATGTGCTTGTATCTCATGTCCACTCCAATACAGTTAAATAGGTTAGACTTGTAGTACATATGTGACATATTAAACCTATCTAATGTGTATTTTTCATGTTATTTGTTCTCAGCCTCTCTCTCTCTCTCTCTCTATTTTTAATCCAGAGCGGCATTCCAGGCAGATTAGCCATCTAACAAAGCCTTTGCCTTGGTCACATACTGTTACCAGTTTGTGGGTGTGTTTGTCTTGCAAAGCTGGGATACACATACACACAGGCACATACTGGGATGTGTGTGGATTGTATTATGAGATTAGCCTAAGAAGATGGAGAGGAAACGCATGCATGTTTACCTAGATATTTAAATGGGGACTTCCAATATATAACTTTGTGTACAAAAACTAAAACAAAAAACAAAACCCAAATAATTAAAATAATACTTTTTGCTTATTTTAATGTGAATATAGACATTTAGTCTTTATATTACTTGGCCTTTTTGACCCATTTTTCCTCTTGATAATGTCTCCAAAAAGGACCTTTTGGGGACGTTTTCAGCAGTTTTGTATTCAAATGTATAGCATAAGTTTAGATGGTTTAGTTCAATTTCATTAAATTCAAAATCTAGCAAAGCTGTTCTTCTGCACTTTAGACACTAAAACCTTGTTAAGCACTCACTCATGTCCACAGCATGCTCACTTTACAGTCTTAATTATTAAAGGTTTTGTAATATTTCAGATATAATGGCATTATTTGTAATAAGGGTAAAACCTGTTCAGGTCACCCAGAAAATCAAAGGAAAAGAATGAAGTAAATTAAGCATATATTTTTGGACTTGAGATTAATAATTAAGCAAATTAATTGGCACAAATGAGCACACCCCCTCTGAAACTTAACAAATTCATTTAATTACTCTTTACTTAGAAAACATGTTCTTTAGAGATATAATGTTCCTGGAAGTCTGCTTGATCAATTACCAAATATGCATGTCAAAATTATTCAGGAAGATGAGATTTTCTTATCAAAGGGATAAGTACACTCCAAAATGAGTACACCCACCTGAAAGTTACTAAATAGAACTAAATTATCTTTTCTGGTGTAAGTTTAATGCAGTTTTTGATCAACAGGTATGCATGTTGAACCAAAACATTTAAAGAGAAGTAAAAGTGTTATATAGCCTACTGAATCATTCTCAGACTTATTGCTGACAACAATGGAACCACTTGGGAGAAAACTGTCAGGAGACTTATTCCTTTTCACGAAAGAGGACCGTGGTACAAGAGGATTACCAAATCAATGTTTTAAGTGTGATAATATAACAAAAGTAACACAGAAAGGCAACGCCCCTGAAATAATTTTAAGCTTTCATTTAGTCCTGAGGGATTTTTATATTTTTTTTGCTAGACAAAGAGGTGGAGAAATACCAAGCAAATGTCTATGAGTCAGAGCCAGCAAAAGCTATGAAAAGATTATCATATGTGACATGCATGGCTGTTGTCTGCCCACTGTAGCCAAAGCACAATAAAGTCAATCAGCCTTTTTCAAGGCCCATATTTACAAAATATGGACTTTTGGGAATTCATACTCTAGGAACACCATAACATTTTGGATGCTGTTAAATCCAAAATGATTGAGACCAGAGGATGAGTACAGCCTTGTTCCCACAGTGAAGTTTAGTGGAAGCAAAGCTCTTGTATAGGGATGTATGAGTGCTGAAGGTGTGAGGTCATGTAATGCATTAACTTGAAACTGAAGTAACACCCTTTTCTCATTCCCTGTGTTATTGGGCATTTTTTCAACATGACAATGACCATGAAACACCTTCTGTGGACATGTATTTCCCCAAAATGTAACACTCTTGAGCACCTGTGAAGGATTCTGTATAGACGAGTTGAGCAACACTCCCCATTAGAGATTAGGCCATTTAAGGAGGCCGTCATCCAGGAGATGATCAGAAAAGATGTCACAATTTGTCATGAACTTGTACACTCCATACCAAGAAGGATCAGAGCAGTATACAGTAATACCTCGGTTTACGAGTTTAATTCGTTCCAAGAGTGAGCTTGTAAACCAAAATGCTGCTACACCAAAACAAATTTCCCCATAAGAATGCACTAAAAATCAATTGATTCGTTCCACACGGCCACAAATGCCCATTTTAAATATTTTTTTGGTTTTACCCTATTAATTGTAGTTAAAATTATTAAGATCTCATATAAATACTAATTAATAATTGACAATTAACAAGCCGCGAACGAACGAATGCACGGGAGCCGCAAACGAAAGCAGGGAGATAGGCAGATGATATGAGAATCAGGTGTGTCAGTGCTCAGTGACCACACACACACACGCACACACACAGGCAGAACTAGGAGACAATGAATTCATGAACAGTTACTGCTTAGAGGTACTGTACATGTATATTTCACTACGTGAACAATAGCGATCACAATTAATTAATGTTAACAACACGAGGTAAAACCGATGTAAATCACTTATAAAAGTATCACTGTGGTGAATGATGCAGCCAAACCGAGCGACACAGAGAATGAATGAGTGATAGGGGTGATAAACGGGTTGGAACCGCATGACTGTTTTATGAGAGGCTGTGTTTAGGATATTTCCAGTAAAAATGCGCGCGACGATGCTGAGCGTTAGGACTTTTTCCACACAAAAATGCGTGTGGGTGAGGGAAAAATTTTCTCATACACCGATACAATGCTCGTACACCAAATTGCTCGTATACCAAGTCGCTCGTAAACCGAGGTATTACTGTACTTGGATATGGAGGATATACTAAGTACTAGAATATTATACATTTGTTCAGTTAAATCTAGTGTGTATTCATGTCTGCAGTCCTTCATTTAAACAAAATGGACTAATTTACCCAAGTATATATTTAAATTTCAAATGTACGTGAATTGTATTACTGATCATTAAGAAAATCACCCAAGAGGGGTGTACTCATTTATGCTCTGCACTGTATATATATGGTATATAATGCAGAATTATATAACCAGTTTCTGATTATGGTATGGCTTTAGATTATAAAGTGAATGTTGAGCTGTTACAATAAGTGTGATGTTGGTGTGTTTGTTCTGAACAGAGATTGTTGATGGAAATGCTAAGATGACTCTAGGGATGATCTGGACCATTATCCTCCGCTTCGCCATCCAGGACATCTCAGTGGAGGGTATATATAAATATCACACACACACACACTTTTAAGTTTATAAGTGGAGCGTTAAATCTTGAAGAAAAAGATAGTAGGTAGTTCATTTGTTTGTATTAAACATCATGAGTTAACAGAATGACTAATGACTTATTTTGCATAATTAAATACGATTCTGCTCTTCTTGAATTTTCACTGTTTAACACACATGCAATGTCAGGAATGTGTGAGTCATTTCAATGACAACATTGTCTTTCCATTACTGGGATTACATTTGAAACGTGTGTGTGCGTGTGTGTGTGTGTGCGTGCGCGCGCGCAGAGACCTCAGCTAAAGAAGGCTTGCTGCTGTGGTGCCAGAGGAAAACGGCTCCCTACAAAAACGTAAACATTCAGAATTTCCACATCAGGTGAGCAGACAGGAAATGACCGTTAGTGAAAACAGATTGACTGATGGGAAAATACAGAGATGCTGCACTACTGCATCATAAATTACCTTTCTCTGTCTGTGCCTCTCTCTCTCAGTTGGAAGGATGGATTGGGCTTCTGTGCACTCATTCACAGACATCGTCCAGAGCTCATTGACTACGGTAAACTGCGCAAGGTGAGGCATTACGAGAACCTCTGACCATGTTTTGAGTCCAGCAATAAAAAATAAAAAAGACAATGACCTATGTTTTGATATTTGCTTTCACTCAGGATGACCCAATGACTAATTTGAACACCGCCTTTGATGTCGCTGAGAAGTACCTGGATATCCCTAAGATGCTGGATGCAGAAGGTAAGACATGTCAAGGACATGTTTCTTTCTGTTCCATTTCACTGTGAAACTAGGTTAGACCTCTGTCTAAATTTAGAGCTGTAGGAGGCTCACAGGTATGTGTGTAGGTTGAATTACACCCCATTACTGCAGACGTGATTGTGGATGTTTCCGTAACATTTAGCCTGTTCGGAGAGATTTTTAGGATAATGGTGTGGGATGTTTCGTGATGAGATTGTTGCAGGTCTTGCACTGGATTGATATTCATCAAACATTCTGGTTAAGGTTTGTTTTAAACTCCGTTTGGCCCGAACCGCTTAACATGCAGTCTTATGTATGCTATCTGTTTTTAGCTTACGTGAAATTATGAATTGATACAATGTTTTGCACGCAAGACTTCAGTGATGCTGTCATAGTATGTGCTTGACAATTGACACTGTAACGACTGGCTATGTTATGTGTGGTTTCTTATTCACGTGGATGAAAATAATACACATTTTTGCTGACTCCATCACAAAAAAATAATTTTTCGATTAAAAATAAATGTTACAAAAAAGTCTGTATATTTTTCATTTGTGATAAAAGCTGGAAATTATACAGTTTTGTGTCTCCACAAGCTAGGTAATATTGCAGTAATTGAACTAGCACAATTTGCAACATTTGGTTTATAACAAAAGAAGAAATGCTTCAAGTGGCTGGGATGGGACATTTTTATTTACACCAAAAGCCAAAAACCTAAACTTGCCTAAAACCTTACCACTATTCTTTTGTTTGTTTAAACAAAAGTTGTGCACAAATCTTGTTTAAAATTTGTAATTTTCATCTTCGGTTGATTTATAATGAGAGTCGGCGCCAAGGCCCCCCCAAAAAGATTTACTGTGTCCCCTCCCGAAAGAATTCGAAAATTCGAAAGAATAAGCAAAAAGTGAGCACGCATTTGAAAGCGATTATAAATGCATGCACCCAAACCCATCCCCAACTCTGAACGTGATTTCAGCATCCCCTCCTCTCTAGAAATATAAATGCCCCCTGATTTATGAGCCTCGGTGCCGGCTCTGATTATGATGGTTTCATATCTCCATTCACATTAATAACTCTTTCTTTACACAGGAAGTCCCCTCGTGTGGGCCTCTGAAGTGTGTGACTGTGTGTGATGTGCTCTGATTATTAATTTTTTTTTCTCTCATTACTTTAATATCACCCCCTTCTTTCTCTGCAGATATTGTTGGTACGGCTCGTCCCGATGAGAAGGCCATCATGACCTACGTTTCTAGCTTCTACCATGCCTTCTCTGGGGCGCAGAAGGTATCGCAGGGCACCCCCCCTCCCAATGTCATGAACTTCTACACTCACCCAATAAGCCCCTCCCTTCACTCTGTTTCTGCTCACTGGTTTTTGTGATCACCAGTAGCAGTGATTTCTGGATGTCGTGGTTTCCTGTGACCGTGACTACACTCCTAACAGTCTGCCTCTCTCTGACTCTTTGCAGTGCTAAGCTCCGCCCCTCAGGGCTCATGCTCCTCCTACAGTTGCATGAGTTTTTCCACCTGTTGCATGTAGGAAATGAATTCCTATGATGAAGGCATGAGTGTGTCTCCAGTTCAGTCTTCTAAAGAAATACCCAAACATTCACTGCGTCAGTGAGACGTCCTGGAGACCTCTTCATGCCTTGTATCATTTCTGTAGAACTGTGCCCTGTTTGTCTATGCAGTCTTTTACTCTATGCTTTTTTTCTTTCCCTTCCTCTCCACCTCCTTTTCTCTTTCTGTTCCCACTCCCTCTTTCCCTGGGCAGATATCGTTAGTACGTTGCGTCCCGATGAAAAGGCCATCATGACGTATGTGTCATGTTACTACCATGCCTTCTCAGGCAAACAGAAGGTGAGCGAAGACCGACATCAGCCGATCAGCTTCCGCATCAAAATCCCAGTCAAATCTAGACTGAAAGAGATGTGATAGTCCAGTAATTCCAGATAGTAATTCCTTGTGAAAAATAAGTACACAGTAGCATATTTAAAAATAAAGAAAAGGGTACTTAAGGAAATAATATACTTTAAAAGAATGTTTTGTAATTGAATGTAATATTTTCAGACACGTGATTGCATGTTATTTCCAATTAAATTAAAATGTATTATAGTGTAAATTCAATTAGTCACATAAAAGTGCTTTTTGACCCATTTAAGTACATCTTAATATAATTTCACAATTATTTCTACTGATTGTCTTTGAAATATGACTAAATTGTGTTGACGAATATACAGTTTTCCATTCTATTGTATGACATGTAATTAATGATGATTGCAATTTATTACATTTTAAAATGTTTTAACTTTATAATATATTAATAACACATTACAGTTTAAATTATAATACAGTATTTTAAATTTGTATTAATATGTTAGTCAACGCATACGTTAAAGTAACATTTTTAATTTTACATTTACAGTGTATTTTAAGTGTGGTAAGAAACAGTTTGTTCACTTATTTTCAGGAGCCTTTATTATTAATATAACCTTATCTGCAAATATAGTTAAAAAAAATATTTGTAAGATTTGAAGCACAGTACAACTGCTTATTAAATACCATTAAGCGCACTTCTTTTTCACAAGGGATATTATGGGAGGTCACTGATGGGTCAGAACCCGTCTTCTCTGAAACTTCATCGACTTCTTTCTCATTTCTTGTATGGCTGTGATATTTCTCTCTTTCCTTCTTTGGTTTTGTGTCAGCTCTGGTTGTTTCCCGGGCAACCCTGCTGTAGTATTACATAACACATTCTCTCTCTGTTTTTCCACACATCTGTACGTACACACAGACACACAGAGAGAGAGAGAGAGAGCTCTTGTATAGAAACCATCAAACTTCTTTAAATTTTACAATAGGTGTTGAAATGCATGTCCTGCTAAAATTAGCAACAGAAATCACTGGGGCAGTTAGTTGGTTCATATTCAAACATTATTGTTCATAATTCATTCTGTAGAGAGTTAGTCCAGTGAATCTGTTTAGGCAGACTCAAGAATCAGTTCGTAAAGATTCATGAATATGAATCAATCTCATGAGCCTACAGCCCTGAACCAGAAGCCACATAAGCAGCATATACCACAAAATATGTTAGCACTTTTAATGTGGCATAAAGGCACATGAATCATAAGCAGAAATAATGCATCACTTGCTATTTGTGCCTAACCTTAAAAAACATTTTAAAAGCAATTTCAGATAGTCAGATTGATTCAGTTTTAATAAATAATAGTTTTAGCTTGTATGAAACCAATTAATTTACATGTTACCTTTTATGTACTGTATATAACGTACATGCTTATTGTAAACGAGAAAATATTTCATTAAAAAGGGGCAGACTTTGTGTTTTCCCATTTTGTGGACATTTTCAGAGCTTCTGTTCTGTGCACATAGATTTCGTGCGGGTCTGCTCACGAGTTATATCAGTTCATTTTAGACAGACTCTAAAACCACAATAAAAGTTCATTCAGAGACTGCATGTTTCCCACTGACAGTGTGAAAGTTATCACTTCATTGTGCTGATTCATCACATCTAGCTGGGTTTCCTCAACTCTGTGTGAGCATTTCTGAACTGATGACTAACATCCCTCGATAAATAGTTTCTACGTGCTGTGTGTGTGTTCTCTGCACACTCAGATCCTGTCTGCTCTTATGAGGCACGCATCAGATTGTGACAGTTGTGTAGTCAGCAAAACTTCCTCTGACATGCCCGCATCCACACCAATGCACCATTATTGTGTGGATTGTTCTAAATAATCTAGTGAGTGTCATCATTGTCCAGTAACTGTCCCAGGATAAAACAAGCTAATTTAGTTAGAAAATATACAATTGTAATGTTTTGGTGAGTCAGAGACTCTTTGTATGAGTAGATAACAGAATTGTTCTATATTTTTATCTTGATGACAGTTCAGTATTATTTGTACAAGGCAATATCACTTAAGTTTTTAATTTTAATCTTAAACAATATCAATTCTATAATATGCTTTTATATTTTTATTTTTAACACAAAGTACAACAAATAACATCAATATAAGCCACTATTTATCCCCTACATATTTATTCAACATTTCCACTTTCTATTAGTATTCAAAAGATGATCCTAAAAGTCACTGCATGAACTCTGTCTGTCGCTGTCAACGATAAACTGAGCTTATCATTGTTCTTTACCCCTTCCTTTCTGGCTTTTAGAATTGCAACTCACTTCCTTAACCCCCCCCAGCCGTTTATTATTAAACATGCATAGAAGGGTTGTATGATATTGACGTAGTGTTTGATTGCTTTTGGTAGTGGTAATACATTGACTTGAGCACCTCGGCACACTTAAACACACAAAACCTTAACAGTGTTGCCATGGCGCTGGTGTGGTTTCCACAGAAACAGAAGCAGATTCACTGTCCTTTACCCCCTCAGGCCGAGACAGCAGCCAATCGGATCTGCAAAGTGCTGGCTGTCAATCAGGAGAATGAGCAACTGATGGAAGACTATGAGAAACTAGCCAGTGATGTGAGCACACTCATTCATGTTCTTGTCCTCTTCACTCCCATACTCTTCTTTTCTCCTCTCCTCTCCTGTCCTGTCATCTCAACCTGTGCTCATTTAGGGACAATGAGAAGTTTCAGTAGTTTAAACTCAGCTAATATTTAGCACATTTCTCTACAGTGTTCCTATGGTCATAAAAACAGTGAATTTTATAATACTGCTTTCTAGGCCAGGCAGTTCCATGAAAATTAATAAAATCTTAAAAGTCATGGCAATTTCTGTAGTGAATATGATCTTATTTATTTGAATATGTATTTGAAGTTCTTTATCTTTTTGTGAGTGCAATCTCTAGATAAAGTAAGAATTCCACAATAATTATATATAAATAAAATGTCCTGTAATTTGAACTGGAAAAGTCATGGAAATATATTATTTGAATTATATGGGAACCCTGTGTCTAATTCATAATAAAATAAACAATATATACCATATTTGAACCCAAGCTCATTATCTTTTTTTTCTCTCTCTACCTCCTTTATCTCATTCTGTCTGCTCCCAACTTATCCCAATGTGTTTTGCCCTCTTTTTGTTGTTTCCTCCCATTTCTCTCTCTCTCTCTCTCTCTCGCTCTCTTCAGTTATTGGAGTGGATTCGCAGAACCATCCCGTGGTTGGAGAACCGTGTTCCGGAGAACACCATGCAGGCCATGCAACAGAAGTTGGAGGATTTCCGGGACTACAGACGACTTCACAAACCACCTAAAGTTCAGGAGAAATGTCAGCTGGAAATCAACTTCAACACATTGCAGACAAAACTCCGCCTCAGTAATCGGCCTGCATTCATGCCCTCAGAGGGGAAGATGGTCTCGGTGAGAACTTAACACATGTACAAAATAAATATCAAGCCTAGTTTTAGAGCATCCAACTCTAAGGTCTGTGATGAATCGTCTGCATGTGTAGGATATCTCCAATGCTTGGGGAGGTCTTGAGGGAGCAGAGAAGGGTTACGAAGAGTGGCTACTGAATGAGATTCGCCGGCTGGAGAGACTCGACCATCTTGCAGAGAAATTCCGCCAAAAAGCCGCCATCCATGAAGCCTGGACTGACGGTAACAGATATGTTAAGCAGAAAGACACATGCTGCATCCCAATTTGTCTACTTGTACTATGTCCATAAAGTATGTACTCTTTCTGTGAAGGGTTAGTTACTTTTGAGAGTAGGCAAGCTTTGGGGGCATGTCAATACTCTCTGACCCATTGAAGGTCGCAGTCCCTGTGTAATTCTCACCCTGGACACACTAGTGGAAGCATTTAAATAAAACTTAAATCGAGTTGATTCGCTGTCTACCCAAAGATTCACAGCCCTAGTCATGTGTCTTCCATGAGGAGAACTCTGCCCATGTTGTTTGTATATTGATGCATTTAACAATAAAGGGCCAGACGTGTAGATTTGCTATTATGCTGTTCATATCTTTAAAAAAAGTTCACGTTTTCAAATGACATCAAACACAGATAACATTTAAATAAATATTTTGCATCATGTTAGATATTGATAATGAATAACTCAAACCCCTTACAGGGTGTCTCTACTGGTCTTATAAACATCTACCATGTTTGTAGTTCTAAACCGAATCCTTCACTAGCAATATCAGATGTTAGGGTCATACAGGGATTTTTGATTGATCTTTGCTGCTCCCTGTAGGTAAGGAGGAGATGTTGCAGGAGAAAGACTATGAGACGGCAACCCTTTCAGAGATCAAAGCTCTGCTAAAGAAGCATGAGGCATTTGAGAGTGACCTTGCAGCTCATCAGGACCGAGTGGAACAGATTGCTGCCATCGCACAGGAGCTTAAGTCCGTAAACGCACAGAAAAACCTGATTTAGACTATGCTTGTTTAAGTAGTTTAATTGCTTCACTCTCACTCCCATTCCGTCTCTTTAGTGAGTTGGAGTACTACGACTCTCCCAGTGTAAACGCTCGCTGTCAGCGGATCTGCGATCAGTGGGATTCACTGGGGGTTTTAACTCAGAAACGCAGTGAGGCCTTGCAGGTAAAAAAATCTGACCTGCAGAAAACAGTTGTATCACTTCTTTGCCACTATGTGTGTTTTTGTGCTGTAAGTGTACCGCACACATATGTGTTTCTTGGTTCTGTCTCTTCCGTCAGAGGACAGAGAAATTGTTGGAAACGATCGATCAGCTGTACCTGGAATTCGCCAAAAGGGCTGCTCCCTTTAACAACTGGATGGAGGGAGCCATGGAGGACCTGCAGGACACTTTTATTGTCCACACTATTGAGGAGATACAGGTATTGCACATTCATCTTCCATCCATCCATCCATCCGATGGCTGCCTGTCCTAACGTAGATGGAATGGTGTAATTCAGTCATGGCAAATTGATTTTACTGTATAATGTGGAATGCCACAGCAGGCTGTACACTAAATCAAATCGTGAGATGGTCTAGTGTCTGTGACTATGAAACCACAAAAAGATAGTCTTTAAATATGATGTCAGCATGTTCTGTGTGTTTTTGTCTGTCCATTCTTCAATCTGCCAATTTCAATTGTGACTAAAGTGCATTTAATTTAAAAGCTGATGTAGAGTGAAAATTGAAAAGTTGGAATGTTTCAGAAAGTTATAGCAATTTTCTCGTGTGTGTGTGTGTGTGTGTGTGTTTGTCAGGGACTCAGCACAGCCCATGAGCAGTTTAAAGCCACACTGCCTGAGGCAGATAAGGAACGACAGGCCATCCTGGGCATCCATAATGAAATTGCTAAAATTGTGCAGACATACCATGTCAACATGGCTGGCACCAACCCCTACACCACCATCAACCCACAGGAGATCAATGCCAAATGGGATAAGGTTTGAGCACAATTCTACTACAGAAAATATACTTTTTCAGGTAAAACAGAAGGGAACGTATATATATATATGTGTGTGTGTGTGTATGGTTAAAGTTTAGCGAAAAGAGATGGTTAATTCATCTCCATGCTGCTTTCTCCTAATCTCCCTTTGTCTCTCTCGCTCTCATCTCAGGTGAGGCAGTTAGTACCCCAGAGAGATCAGGCCCTAATCGAAGAACACGCTCGTCAGCAGAATAATGAGAGACTGCGCCGACAGTTTGCTAATCAGGCAAATGTTATTGGGCCCTGGATCCAGACTAAGATGGAGGTGGGACATGAGCTAAATTTACAGAAAATTAATCACATTCTCTTATGGTACTGTCAGAGAACTGAGAAAAGATGTCAAAAATGTCCTTGGTGAGTAGCTCACATACATGGTAACGTGTGCAGTTGATTTACATGCAATACTATTCAATTGTTTGGGGTTAGGGTGACTTAAAAATAAAAAGAGAGAGAAAATTAATAGTTTTATTCATCAAGGATACATTAAATTGTTCAAAAGTGACCGTAAACACATTTATATTTTTACAAAATATTTCAAATAAATTCTGTTCTTTTGAACTTTCTATTAATCAAAGAATCTTGAAAAAGTGCATCAATTTTCAACATTGATTAATAATAAGACATGTTTATTGAGTAGCATATTAAAATGATTTCTGAAGGATCATGTGACACTGAAGACTGGAGTAATGAGTTTTAAAAATTCAGCTTTATCATCACAGGAATAAATTACATATTAAAATACCGTATATTAAAAATATTTATTTTAAACAGTTATTTATTTTTGTAATCGTACAGATTACAAGCGTTTAACTGCAGTTATTTAATTGTTAATACAATTATGATATGTTTACATAGGATAGAAGTTATTTGTCAAATAACTGTTTGGATAAAAGTAGACAGAACTTTCTAGTTTACTTAAATATTCTATGAAATTTGACTCAATTGTAGTCATACTTTTTAGGATACTTTGTATTGCCCTCATGTATTTTTTCCTGAGGTTATCAATGACAATTGTTGAAGACAGTGAGATGGAAAGTCAGTCATTGAAAAGAATGAATCGGATACTGCTCAATTAGCATAATTGAGAAAAAAATGAGCAGGGAATAACTCTGCAAACTGAGGCAGAGATTCAGAAAGAACTGTTGTTGACCTCTTAATTTAAGATTGTTTTAATGTTCTATCTTCAGGAAATCGGCCGAATCTCTATTGAGATGCACGGTACCCTGGAGGATCAGTTGACTCACCTGCGGCAGTATGAGAAGAGCATTATAAACTACAAACCAAAGATCGACCAGCTAGAGGGAGACCATCAACTAATACAGGAAGCACTTATATTTGACAACAAGCACACTAACTACACAATGGAGGTGGATATACACACAAAAAAGCTCTCAAACGCTTACTTCCAAACATCCTAGTGCATTTGAATGTTTCTATCTCTTTCTTCCTCTAGCACATCCGTGTAGGTTGGGAGCAGCTCCTCACCACCATTGCTCGCACCATCAACGAGATCGAAAACCAGATTCTGACCCGTGACGCCAAAGGCATCAGCCAGGAACAAATGAATGAGTTCAGAGCCTCTTTCAACCACTTCGACCGAGTCAGTATCACACTACACAGTCCAACACCACAGTTTAACATCATTAAGAGCAGTAGGACATCTGAGACCGTAACTTGGTCACTTGGTAACTAGAATCACTTCTTCTGAGTTTTGTGATTGGCTGCTGCGACTCTCTGGGAATCCTTGCAGACTCTCACAAAATCCAGAGTTTAAGAATCTTCTCCCTTTCAGAGCACATGTTATCATTTGAATTTAATTAATAATGAATTTAAATTGGAACGACAGAAATTAGGATTTTGAAGAAATTCAGCAGATAATGGCATATGTTTTCCTTCCAGTCTAGACCAACAAAGTTTATCTTGGCAGAATTATTCCCTCAACACGTGTTGTTTTAACAAGAAAAAGTTCAAATGGGCAAGATTAGCTTTGTTAGTCTCTTCGGAATGTGAAAAAGAAAAGAAATAAGGCTTCAAGTGTCAAGGATTTTTAAGCCTTACAGACTTTCAACTCTATGTCATGTTTAATACCTTTACTGATATTCAACTCATAAATTGAATTTTAATGTTAAAACTCCTTTCATTTCAATTCTAAGTGGAACCACAACCCTAGCAGTCCCCATTTTGCTCAAATATTTGACTTCTCTGTCATCTCAAGCAGTCAAAATGACCAAAATGCACAAGTATCTGTCTTTTGATATTCAGAGAAATGCATTTGTATAAATGACCTGATTTGCATAGAGTGGACTTAAAGTATATGTCACCCACACACGTCCCAGATTACAGGCTGCCATGCTGAAACCTAACGCTGCACTAAAATCCCACGCAGTGCCGGCCAAGACACCTTAACATCGTTAAAACCACACAACATATTTGTGCTGAGAACAGCAGGCTCAGATTTTGAGCCGCACATATCAGATCTGTCCTCACAATCACTCCCCCCCCCCACTCACAGCACAGTACTGCACAGTTTGTCCTAACGTTTGTGCACTTTTCTCTTCTTTTGTCTTCTCATTTTTCTCTTCTGCATGGATCCTCTTCCACCCCCTCCACATGTGTGCATGACATTCCCCCACCCCTCCCTCCCATGTGTGTGCTGCATGTCCACGCTGCTGACCTCTGACCCTGCCCACGGCTCTGACGCCCAGGACCACTCGGGCACACTGGGCGCTGAGGAATTCAAAGCCTGCCTTATCAGTCTGGGCTTCGATATCGGGAACGACGCACAGGTACACTCACACCGACACCAGCCAGGGAGTTCTGACATTAACACACTCTTTTTTTTCTTTTTCTTTCTACTCTTTTTCTTTTCGATCTCTTATTTTTCCAATTTTCTCTCAACCCTTCCTCTAAAATGACTCCCTTCACCTTTACTCCTCCTATCCTCTTCCGCTCTTCATCTTTCTCTCCACTACCACCTGGCTCTGTTTGTCCCTCCTGGGTTCCTGTAGAAGAGAACAGGCATGATGGATGCAGAAGACTTCAGAGCCTGCCTCATCTCCATGGGTTATAATATGGTAAAGCAGAGAGTTCAAATCTCCATGGGTTGTGATCAGGTTAAACTGAGAGTTTAGTCCCAATGGATTAGTAAACTGGTAAATATTATAATACGAATGTGTTGTAATATAAATAAATTGATAGTTGTAACCCCTCTGGATTAATCTGATAAAACAGAATTTAGAATTCTTAGAAAGTTTAGAAACTTGGAAAATTATAGATTTATGTACAGCATGAGGTATAATATGGTAAAGCAGTTACAATCTCCATGTAATCTCTGCTAACGCTTGGTTAGGACGGATTTCTTGAACTCTTGGTTAGTTACATCTGTGTGGGTTATTATTTGTGTAAGTTACCTAAGTATTTCTGGATGGATGGAAAAGGTAGCATGAACTAGTAAAACGTTCCATGGATTATAGCCTAATTCAATCCCTGTGGAATATAACTCATAAGTAGAAGTAAAACTGAAATTAATAAACCTGGAAAAGTATCCACCTTATTTTTAATGTAAGAGTAGGTTTGGCCATTTGTAACTCGAATGTACAAAAACAGTCGTTATGCTGCTTGTTGGAAACGGGATATGGGTTATTATATTTTATGACATGAGAAATCAAATTTACATTGATCTTTTGACATCTAAGAGGTCTCTGTACCATTAAAACATTGTAGTTAAAATCATAATTAAAATTTCATTTCTTAAAACGTCCTCCTCATTATAAAAGCATTATAATCACACCATCGCAACATAAGCCCCGCCCACTAGCATTCAATCACTTGTAGGGAATTACAGTTATATGCAGTCAAAACTGAAGTTTAATCAGTTGACAGAGTTTACTAAAGACAAAGTTCACCACACTTGCATAGGCTGTAGAAAATGAGTAAGAGGACCCAGCCACAAACTTAGGACACAAAAACACTAGTAATATGTCATATTTATAATCAGTTGACATCATTTGTACAGGTTCTGATCATTGTAGCAGTATCTGAACAGGTTGTTCTGTTCTTTACACAAATGAATCATTTAAAGACATTACCTTTGACACACTTTGTCACACAAGAAACTTTGGTAAGGGTTACAGGAGAGTCATATGATCCGGAACGACTCGTCTCATATGGGAGGCTGGTGAATTCTTCCTAGTAGAATTAATAGTAAGAATCCCTGCAGAGACAATAGATAGTCAATATGTTTTACCTTCAAGACTGAGTCTTTGTCAGGACTTTGCTGTAGAGACTTCTGAATGTTTCCAACATCAGGAACAAGCGGATGGTTTATTTTAATGGCGTCCTGGAACGCGTTGAAGGATTGTTTGTTAAACGAGAGTTGGCAAAGAACCTTTGTTGAAAGCAGCCAGTCATAACAGTGGATGTTTACTGACGAGCCTTAAAGTAGCTGCTCCTTAAAAATATGTGACAGAATGAATGTTGAAAATAATTGTTTTAGAGTTACTTTATTTTTTTGTGCAAACACTTTATTAATGTTGTTATTGTGAACCTTAAGGAACATATTAAAATCAAATAAAAATCACCTTTAATTTATTATACTCGTAAACGCACTGGTTTGTAGTGCTAAATGGTTTACATTATTCACAGGAAATGGCTTACTTCCTCATTGAAAAATAAGGTGGATAATATAGTAATAAAATGCAAACCATGCATTATGGGAGAGTTATGTGGTTAAGGGAATTTTAGTATTATTAATATAGTATTTATTCATATTTTAAATGAACTTTTATTTATATATTTTCATTTTAAGTTTTTGTTATTTTATGTACTTTTGACATCTGTATACATTTCTGTTCATTTCTACATGATTTAATTACATTTTTTCAGTTTTAGTTTTTGCTATTTTATTACAACATAGACTTATTTAGTTAGTTGCCAACTAAAGTTTTCAACTTTTTCAATTGCCAAAACTGAATTTTAAAAGTTTTAGATTTATTTAACAATAACAACATAAATGTGGTTATTACTTTAATTAGAAAAAAAGTAACATGAACTGATAAAGAAAAGTCTAGGGATTGTAATTGAATTAAAACTAAATTATGGAATAGAAATAATAAGCAGAAAGTTGGGATATGACTTGGAAAAGCAGATAATTATAATTACATTTTGGTGTAAAAAAGCATTAATGAATTAAATTCAGGTAAATTAGGTTATTCGCTCTAATCTGGTAGAGTTATTGAGAAAGTGTTACTTTATTATTCCTGATTAAAAAAAGAAGAAAAGTAGCAAAAGTAGCATCATTATATGCTAAACCAGTGAGGAACAACCCTTCATATTATTTTCATTTGTTATTTTTAAGAAGCATTTCTCGGTCCTGTAGGGAGAGGCGGAGTTTGCCCGCATCATGAGCATTGTGGATCCTAACAGACTGGGAGTGGTTACATTCCAGGCCTTCATTGACTTCATGTCTCGTGAGACTGCCGACACGGACACCGCTGATCAGGTCATGGCATCTTTTAAAGTCCTTGCTGGAGACAAGGTACGTATACAACATCTAAAAGACATTTTCCTGTGTTAAAATGGCTAAATGAATAACTCTGGTCTGGTGCAGAACTATATCCTGGCAGATGAGCTGAGACGCGAGCTCCCCCCTGACCAGGCTGAGTACTGCATCGCCCGCATGACGCCTTACAGCGGCCCTGACGCCATCCCGGGAGCTCTCGACTACATGTCCTTCTCCACCGCCCTCTATGGAGAGAGTGACCTCTGAACCGTGACCCCCGGATGAGGGGTCAACCTGCCTTCTGTTACAAACACACACAAATACGCATATTCATACACACACACACACACACATAGCTCGCACTCATTGAGAGTAAAAGTGGCTCTTCAGTGCTGATCTAGCACCAACAAGCAGAACTGGTTCCAGATCAGCCAATCAGAGCAGCTTCCATCCGCACCACACAATGATGTTCGGTCATTTTTATATCCTCCTATCAACCCAGGCCTTTCTGTGTCATATACAATCCCTGCTCTTTTTACAGCCGTGTTCATGAAGTCTGTCTTGCTTGTCTTGGGAATTGTGTCACGTAGATGAAGCTTAATGCTGCCTTCACATGCTCGTCAGAGGATCCTACTTCCCACTGAAGTTGTAATTGAGTATGTCGCATTGAAGGAGAGAAAAGGAAACAGGACATGAATGCCTAATACTCTTTTCCTCTGTGTAAACGTACAATATGCAACAAATGGTTACAAACACGCAATCGCACATGGTAGGCAGCATCAAGTCATTGCTGTGACCAATGACCTTGTGTTAAGATTGATACACTTTTTTACATGCAGTAAATGCTTGTTGATGAGACTGTTTTCCTCTTGTGATGGCGAGTCAGATTTCATGAACGGATCTCTCCCTTTCTGCTTCCTTGCGTAACATTGGAACCCGCCCCTCCCAGAGGAATGTTTTCTGTATTTTTACTTCTTATTTTGTTTGTTTTTTTTCCTCTTCATAAAGGAATAAAGTTAACATATTTTATTATACAGAACAAAAAAGGTATTTTTCTTCACCTTATTAAAAAACTTTAAAAAAAATTATGAAAATTTAAATAAAGAAACGACCACACCTGTGTTTGTGTTTTTTAATTGCTTGGTTGAAGGAGAAATAAGTTCTATGAATTTAAGATTGTGCTTTGTTTTAATGTAAAAAGGAAATAATTAGGCATATCATTTCCATAACTGTACACACTTACTCAATTCATCAGTAATTCAATTAGCTATTTTCTTCCTGTGGCATTTTCTATTTAAACATGAAGTCGTGGCAGGAACAAATTCCTATATTTTCAGATTATGTACAAAATTTGATTAACTTTTTGATAAAGTACACTCATTAAAGAAATTGGTACGTGCCCTCAGTAGGTTTAGTTGGACTTTTCCTCAAGTCCGCGTGTTCTTTTCATGAGGAGAGCAGAGACGGCTTTTCCTTTAACTATTTAATCATCAGTTAAATCATATGAATAAAGTATACAGAGCTCTGGGTCACAGTTTTCCCTGATTACACAAAACTATGCGAGTCTCATGCCCAGGTACTCTGCGACACTCGCCTTCCCTGACCATCATATTTATACATTTTAATACACAAGTGGGTTGTCTTTTCTTGGGAGATGGCCACTGATAGATGTTGCTCCAATTGAAATCTTCACCAATCCCGATTCCTGTTTTTTTCCTGCACACATAGATTAACATACAAGGCACCCTAAGGTGCTCAATACACACAAACCACACCAAATACCCACATATGGTATGTTAAATGCCCACATACATGCTTTGTTAACTCCCTTTATTCAAACAACAAGTATGTTAAATGCACTCATAGATTGTTTGTCGTTAACTCAATCAACAAGCCCCCCCCCCCCCCCCCCACACACACACACACACACACATTTCACCTAATACTATATGCAGTTTGTGTTTTCTAAAACTATTCATTCATGCCTCATTAAACCTTTAAATCCCTTAGTCATAAATGCAATCAGTAATTTCTAATTTATGCTAAGCTAGATATATATACATTTATTCCTTCAGTTTCCTAGAACTTCCCTGACGTTTTGGCAAAGTTCTCCCAACAAATATTCTTCCTGTAAGATTAATAGAAGGTTTATTCAAGGGTATTTGGTCTATAATTTTATCAAAAAACATCAGCACAAACATGTTATATATACATCATTCATGAAACGTTTTTCTGAAACATTTTAGTTGGACGCTAAGTCTAATGTTTTAAGTTAATATTTGTCCTCTTTTTTTTCAAATGGCTCAAAGAACATGAAACAAGAAAATGTTTCCATAATACTTGCAAAATGGGAAAATTGAGAAAACAATCCCTTAATACTTTCTTTAAATGTTTTAAGATATTTGAAAATTGAGATGTTCTGGGAATATTTAAGAAATTAATTAACTATTTGACCCTCATTTTAAAGTGGAACTCATTATTCCTCTCTGAGTTCTACACGGACGGAATATGTGCGACGACCCTGCAGGGATTGTGGGTTAACATGGCCGCGCCCGGTGAAGACATGATGAATTATAACCTACAGACTTTATTCATGATAAACTAATGTCATATTGTGAGATGATGTACGTGAAGTAAACATGTGGAATCAAGTTCGTAAACTGCAAAAGAACAAAACATTGAAATATGGGATCCCGATGCTGGTGAGCTGTTTTTTTTTTTTAAATCATTATATCATCATTATCAAGCCCTTATAATTATGTTTTAATTATTTGTGTGTGACACGAAGTTTAGTAATTTTTAGTAATTTCGATTAGACGGAAATCGTTATTTAAATAATACTTATAATAATAATAATATATTAGTAGTAATTTAGCGAATGAGTGATTGACCGTCAAATTGTAATATTTAGTGTGTTTGTCATTTTTATCCAATATTAGTAATATTTGAAGGTTTTTGTCATTATTACGGTACGTTATTTTTTTTAGTTAAGAGTTTAAGTCGTTAAAGAAAACATGTCTGTAAATTAATCCGTTAATGCCTTAAAACAATTAAAAATAAAATATTCTCAGATAATTCAGTTGTAGGTTTCACATTTTGACAAATATAGTTTTTTCCCCCCTGTTTTTGATATTGTCAATCTCAGTTTTTCAATGTGTAATATATTCACAGGGTTCACACTGTTAGCTTATTTATTTTCCGCCTTAGTAAAATCAATAACTTGGATGAGACCGTACATAATGAGGCAGACTGGTGCTTACATTTAATGTGTGTATAATATTTTCTGAAGCTTCTGGTCGTGGGAGGCTCGTTTGGATTGAGAGAATTCACTCAGATTAGGTATGATGCGCAGAAGATCAAAAAGAAGGTATGTGAAACAACAGACTGAAATCCAATCTTTCTCTATGGATCTCTAACTGATTTATGCTGTTCAATACAGTCTCTAACATGATATTATTGTATATTTTTCATGTTGTATTAGCTGGACCCCACACTGGAAGCCCGGGTGGACCCTCAGAGACAGGCTGTCATCCTGGAGGAAGAGTATGAGGTATTGAGAGAGGGTGATGAATAGATCTGTGTGTGTGTGTGTGTGTGTGTGTGTGTGTGCTCTAATGTTTTATAGTGCTGTAATGTTTTGCTGCAGCATGGACATTGTTTACTCAGTAGTGAGTTTCTGCTAGTCTAATGGTTAAACATCTGACTTGTTAAATGCAATGGTTGCCGGTTTGGATCTGACAGAGGGTGACTGTTTTGTCATGCAGTTTGTCAAGCATGTCACCTAACACAAGGTTGCTCCGGGAGACTGACTGACCTGGCAATTAGAGTGCTATAAGTTATTTTGGACGGAAAGTGTCTAGTTAGCCGTTTACCGTAGTCCCAACTGAGCGCACTAGATGGCATTTGGTTCATTTAGCAGGCTGTGGGTGGTTGAGGCTGTCCAGAGCACTACATAAACACACTGTCATTATACTGAAATGGTGATTCTCTCTGACTTTTAAACTTTATTTTTAGTCTTGGAGTCATCATAAGAAGTCACAATGCCATTAAATGTGACCTTCTGCTATCAGGCAAGTAGAAGAAGAGCGCCCTCAAGTGGAACCAGGGAAGTTGAGTTATTATAGACCTTATTGAGAGCAGCGCCATGACTGGTATGAAAGCGAGGCTGTGAGGGGTAGACTTGTTGTGCATCCACTGTAAAAAGCTGAGTATTCAATCAGAGGAACATCCCAGTTACACATTAAATAACAGTACAGTCCGCTGAAGAGAGGTACATCTATCCCTTTCAGCCTTGCTTTCACTCCCTTAAAAAAATCAAAGATGGCATGGCTGTGAATAGGGTCTATAAGGCACTTCACAGCTGTTGATTAGATGATAAATGTCACCCTACGTATTTTAGAGTAGATTTCACATTGAACCACCATAAATTAAAATCAAGCAATCAAAAAACGCTTTGCTTCATCTTATTTAGCTCAGCTTTAATAACTGTAAGTTTGGGCTCATCAAGAGTTTCTTCAGCAAAGATGCATTAAACTGGTCAAAAGCAACAGTAAAGACATGTATAATGTTACAAATGATTTCCAATAAATAGTTTTTTTCATCAAAGAATCCTGGGGGAAAAAATTCAGCATTGATAATTAAGGATTATTATTTCTGAAGGATCATGTGACACTGAAGACTGGAGTAATGATGCTGGAAATTCAGCTTTGCATCACAGAAATGCATTACATTTTAAAATATACTATTATTTTAAAAATATATTTTAAAATGTATCATTGTAAAAATAATACTACTTTTATTGTTTTGTACTATATTACTACTTTTACTGTATTTTTGAATCAAATAAATGAATCAAATAGTCCTTGGTGAGTAAAAAAGCGACTTTTTAAAAATCTGTTTACTTGTGCTGTAGCGTTCAGGCCATTCATTAATTTAGAAATGACTTGATTTGAAGTTTAATGCATTTTATATGATTTCATTCTTGGCTTCTGATTGCAATTTAGCACAAATTGTGCATGTAATTTGTAGCTAAAGTAAAAAACTCAATTTGAATATAATCCAATCACTTTTGTTTCTGCAGAAATTGAAAGAGATGGACTTGGGTGGATGGAAGAACATTCGCGGGCCTCGTCCCTGGGAGGATTCCAGGGAGACTCAGGAGCAGCAGCGAGCTCGGCTCAATAAAGGCACATAGAGCTTTAAATTTAAACTCCCCCTCCTGGCCCAAAAGTGTAAGACACTTATAATTGGTTGTCCCTGCATAATAAATCAGGACTATGCTATTATATATAGACCAGAAAATTCAATTTTTGATTCTGCTGGCACATGCCTTGTTGTTGTTGTATTTTTTTCTAATACAGTTTATGAATGTGTGGCTGGGCATGTGTAGTATGTTCTGTGTACAGTGTCTTATGGCGTCAGGCAGGCTGTAACATTATTATCCCATGTGTGTGTTATCTTGTCAGTTCACATTCACAGTAATGCATAACTCAAACCCTATTAGTGCATTTGAGTGATAATACCCCCATGTTCATTGAATGGTGCAAACAGAATCAGTGGTGCCTCAAGCGGGATGAATGGTGTACGGTCTAATAACCTTATGGACTTCAAAACAGTATTTGATTATCTCAAATAGGAAAAATGTGTGATAAATATTGTCCAGAAATAAGCAAAGTTAGCAACAGCCTCATGGAAGCTCAGCGTAGGTGTGAAAACACAATTGAAGGCATTATGCTGTGGGAAATTATATGAAAGAATATATGAATAAAAGTGCATTCAAAAACTCTTAACACTTCGGACAGTAAGGTTGCGTATGTAGACTTAATACCTGTATTTTATAGGGGTGGGGGGAATTGATTCACATATGAATCGTAATTCTGTCTTTGCATTTTAATGATGCGACAGTGTCTCAGTAAAATAAGTTACAAGATGTGTATAATTTAAACTACTTTATTAAATAACTCCTGACCAGTCGGCATTTACGGTTGCTGATGTTAATTTTGCATACTGCTGCTCTCCTCTTCTAGACTCTTCCGTCTCTTCACTAAAGTTCCTGCTGAAGGTTATCCAGATATCACTAAAAAATTATATAATAAGCAGATGTGGTAAAACTGCATCAAATAAAAGTATAAACAGTATAACTAGGATTACCCATATCTTACGAAATGAAAAGGCTGATAATAAAATTCAAAGTTTAAAATCAAATATGCTTGTATAGAATTGAGAATCCTTTTTTTTCTTCAGAAGATTCCCACCACTAATATAATTTTTCATTTGAACCCTTTTCATGAAAATGTAATGGCTAAAACGTGAGGGTTATTGTTTTTTTTTCCCTTTCAAAACTTAGTAGATGATGTGTTATGTTTTTGTGTGTGTTAAAAGTCTGATTCAGTTGTTTTTAATATTATTTTAATGTTTATGCATACAAAAAGTGAATACTGCTGCTAATTTGTTGTTTGTTTGTATTTTGACATCAAATTTTGACATTTGCCCCATTTACTGCTTGAAGTCTTCAGTTTGATGCTATTGGGAATTTTTTTTTTTTTTATTGGTTTCCCCCCCCCCCCCCCCCCCCCCCCCAATCACACACACACATACACACATTTTCATGGCCCCACCCCCAAAGATTAATCCATCTATAATAATAATAAAAATAATAATTTCTAGCAATGTGTTTTTATATTTTGTGAATGAGAACTTCAAATAGTTTTTGACATTGCATTTTCTTTTTAAGTGATTATAAACAACATTATTTAATATATTAACTCACATGAACTAACAATGAAAAATAAATTGCGTACTAATGTTAGTTAATAAAAATTTAATATTATTAACAGATACAACTTCTGTTTTTAGTAATGTATAGGTAAATGTTGAAATATTTTTCAGTATTTTTCAATGTTAACAAGTGAACCTTATTTTAGGTTAGCTAATTATTTTACAAAAAATGTCTGAAAAGAACTTATGCAACAAGCTGCATATTAAACAACTGTAATGTATTATGTAGTTTTTAAATTAATGCTTTCAGTAAGACTATCAAGTCAAAATATATATATTTTTTTACCAAACCTATGTTAGCCAGCTAAATATTTATTTCTAGGTGGCACAAAAGCAGGATTTGCAATAACGATGTACAATAGATCTCAGAAAACCAAATTTACAAAGCATAAAAATGTTTTTTTGCAAGATTAATGAATGCAAGATTTCAGTGGCATTGTAGAACTAGGCTGAAAGTGCCAGTGACCCTCGACCGCTGTTGAGCCACGTTTGCGATTCATATTATGATTTATGGTTAATCCTTTTCTCCCAAACTTAGTTCATTATATTTGTTGTGCTTTTTCTGCACTCTGCAGCCTGTTCGTCGTCATCTGTATGGCGTAAACGCATCAGTGAGACGCTTCAGAACATGCTGGCTGAAATAACACCTCCTGCTGCTTTAATCAATGCCTACACCTATGCTCGTGTGATTTAAGAGCTTCAATCTTCGGGGATACATTGCGTCCAGCTGTGAGGCAGCACACGCTCCTTGATTCAGTCCTGGAGTGCACGTGTATTTCCGCCAGGATCCGGGCACAGGCTGCCGCTCTCGGGCTAATGTTAACGCCAGCACTGACTCATCTGTGTGATGTGAAGCTTTGTTCCGAGGCACATTTTAACAAGCCCCTGCTGACTTTCCTCCTTTCCCTCGTCACTCTCCTGCTGGAAATTCCAGCACTGTCATATCATGGGCTCTGTCACTTTAATTGCTCAAGTGGGAATGATCCTCAGGGGCCGAAGGGAACACGTCAACAAATCTGACTACAGGAGTCCAGCTATCCTCAGGGAGCTTTAAAGCCACTCATGTGTCCAGTCTCTAGAATGTTTCAATAAGCTTTTGAGATGTTTTGGCTGGTCAGGTGAGGAGCACAAAAAGTGACTAATTAATTTGTCGTGACAAGTGTTGCTGGTGCGAAGATGTGGTTTTATTGCAGTGAATTCTTTACAGGACATTCATTTGATGCTGGCTGAAATTGTTTAGTGTCTTATTCATTTATCATTATTTTTTATTAGCCTTCATGCAATTTTATGATCAATAATTAGTATACCAAGTAACCAAGTATTTGCAATGCCTTATTTGTAGCACGCTTTCAGAAACCCTTCACCTTTCCCAGGTAATTCATGGACAGTAATTCATTGTACAGCAACACCATGTCTTGTGTATGAATTGGAAGTAGCAAGTCCTGAACTTTTTTAATTTATAAGTAACATGCTCATGCTCTGTTGAAGAGAAAAGATGTTTTGAGTATTGTTGGTAACCGGACAGTTGACGGCACCCATTGACTTCCATAGTATTTTTTCCCTACAATGGATGTCAGTGGGTGCCGTCAACTATTTGATAACCAACGTTTGATTACCAAATTATTAGATTTTTTGTTGTTGTTGTTGTTCAACAGGTTTGGAACAACATGAGGGTAAGTAATGACAAAGTTGTCATTTTTGGTTGAGCTGTAATTTCTGGAACAACAAAAGTAATGGAAAGCAGAGAGGAAAAAGCATTTACAATCAACACTTTTAAACAAAACATTTTTAAACTCATCACCTTTAACCTCAATGTTTGTAGTTTTCTATAGCCATAGTGTCAGTTTTTGATTTACTGTACTCTGCGTGTTGACATGAATAGAGAGTACGCTAAATGTTACCAAAGTGTTGAATACCTTGCTCAAAAATCCAGACATGACCGAGCTGGAATGTGATGTTAACAACCCCTCAGTCGCCTCATCCTGACGTGTAGTGGCAACTTGAACCCGTAACCTCTTCCTCCCAGATCCTTACCCGTTAGATTAACAGCCCTATAACAGATTTATGTAGACAAGCCTCCTTTACAGTAGTGTGAAGAAGCCACTTTTCACTGAAACACTACGCAATTTATCTTACTCTTCCACTAAGGGTGGATTTTGTATTTAAATTAGACCTCTTGAACCTCTGTCGGACCTCCACCACAGTGCTATAGCCTTATTGATGTTATTAAACGTCTTTATTTTTTATTATTCGTTGCAGAGATGAACATTTCAGTGTAAGTCGTTCCACTTTCACTGTCGCATTTTCAAATTCAAAATGGGCCAGCAAATGTTTAAATGTATGATGTTGCCTAGGAGGTTTTTGTGTGCGCTTCTAAGATTCGTTTTTCAGGATAAATCTTTAACAGTGTTTTGAGAAATCTGGCCTAGGCATTGTCAAGCTTCACATGTTCAGTGTAAATCCCTGCTGGACAGATTCTCTTCCCTTGTTTCTGAGGGAACATTTTATAACCTCGTTTCACCTATTTTGTTATGCTAAAATGAAATATTTAGTGAATTTCCTTATTTACTGAATAAAATTAGCTTTTTTTGCCCATGCTAAACTCAACACTAAAACACCAGGGTTTTGTAGGCCGTTGATAGTACTGTTGCGTATTGCTTTGTGTTTGCTAGTGTGATGGTTCGGCTTGTAATGCTTCAGTAAATACCACCTATAAGGCATTGTGGACATTTCACATGTTCTTCACCACTTGTTTTTACACTTGTTAGTTGTTAGTGAATGTATGCTAATTTTTTAAGACTTGCGGTAATTTGAGGTCAGTATGATTTTTTATAAGGAACTTAATATATTTATTCAGCAAGGATGCATTGATTACAATTGACAGTTAAGAGATTTGTTAAAAAAGATTTCCATTTCTAATAATTTCTATCTATATAGTAAAGTTATGAAACCCTAGTTATGTTTGCTGTAAGCTAGTGCCCCAGCTCCACCTGCCTAAATCTGATACGTGATTTATGTATGTCTATTTATGCAGCAGCAGCACAGCATATCTTACATGCTCACATGCACATATTCTCACAGATATATATATATATATATATATATACACGCACAGTAACACCTTGGTTTACGAGTTAGTATACGAGCAAATCGGTGTACGAGCTTGGAAAGTCAAATTGGTGTAAGAATTATGTAAAAATTGCGAGAAAAATATTTCCTCCTCCATGTGCGTTTTTTTTGTGGAAAATTCCTAATGCTCCTAACGCTAATTTTTACTGGAAATATCCAAACGACTGTCAAAAAACAGTCACGCGGTTCCAACCCCTTTATCACCCCTTAACTCGTTCATTCTCTCAGCGTCGCTTGGTTTGGTTGCATCATTCACCACAGTGATACTTTTATAAGTGATTTACTGCGGTTTTACCTCCTGTTGTTAACATTAATTAATTGTGATCGCTATTGTTCACGTAGTGAAATAAATATGTACAGTACAGCATATAGACAATGACCTTAAGATGAGTAAGAAAGAAGGTACGAAATTCTCCCTGTAAGCAGTAAAACCCTCCTCTCGTCTCCTTCACACCAGCAGCGACGCTACTCAAAGCTGAAGTGTGTTACAGTAAAGTATTTTTAGTTTAATTGTCAATTATTAATTAGTATTTATATGAGATCTTAATGGTTATTATTTTAACTGTAAGTAATAGAATTTAAAATGGGCATTTATGGTCATGTGGAACGAATCAAGTGATTTTTAGTCCATTCTTGTGGGGAAAATTGTTTTGGTGTACGAGCATTTTGAGTTACGAGCTCTTGGAACGAATTAAGCTCGTAAACCGAGGTATCACTGTATACACACACACACACACACACACACACATAAGTACGATTAAAACCACTGACAGTTGATCAGAATCCAACCTGCTTTAAAGAGCTTGAGCATTTAAGCAGAAGATGACAAAACTGCAGCGTGCATATAATAAACAACAATATCATGCAATGGTGTGGACACTAATATAATTATTATTATAGTTTTGTGAACTAAAACGTTCACAAAACGTGCTTTAGGTTTTGAGGTTCAGAGTGTTTGAGGAACATCAATATAATGCTGCCTTCCAAGCACAGTAACTAATATGTGGCATATGTACTTGTATAGGTATAGTGTATAAGCCTATACGTCACATGTGTAAAGTGTGCGTGTTTAAGTGTTTCATATTTGTAAGTGTGCAGTCGTGTTCTGAGACTGGTGGTTTGAGCCTCCCTCACACGTGTGCTTCAATTTTTCATCACAAACTGCAAGAAAACGGCTTCAATTATTAATCGCAGCACTAAGAAAAGAAGAAATCAAATTCAATATTTACTGCATACTTCCTGAGCCAGCAAATCACATGGCAGAGAGGATGGAAAGGTGTGTGTGTGTGTGTGTGTGAAGGTTACACAAGGGGCCCTGCTGTGAAATCGACAACGTTTAGAGGAAAACCCCTTTACCTCCTTGAAGAACAAACTCCCACATGAACTCTTAGTATTGTAATTATCTTTTAGAGCTCGCACTGTGTAATTATCGTGACACACACCTCCACACTGAAACGGATAACATCAGAATCTCACACACATGAACCATCATAGCCAAAGGAATTATACTCACGCTACACAACTGACTGATAACCCTTTTTGTGTGGTGATGCTGTGTGTATATGCATAGCTTATTGTTTTTCTTTGTCATAATTCTGTGTTCTATAAATATCCTGATGCTCTGCAGCAGAAGGACTGTTCAGGCAGAAAATACACTCACATACACACCCTCTGGCAGAACTACAGCGCAGCACACACGGATGCCTTATCTCGTGGACACACGATCTCAGATTCATTCATACTTCAGCACGCACACACACATACGTTACAGCTGCCAATCATGTTTGCACACACAAACATACTGGCACTAACAAGCCAGCTGGGCACCAACGCACAGATGCTATTCCATGGCATCACTACACAGATATACACGTCACAAATACACAGGAATGAGATGTCATTCCGCTTTTTAGAGAGAAATTATCACTAAGTCAACATGAAATCTAAAGCGATTCAGCTTTCTCTCTTAATATGGCTTCCTGGTCGTATTTTGAATCATTGGTATACATTATTCCACATAACATATGTCATCAAATTCAAAAACCTTGCTTCACCTTTAAACAACTTTCCATCCGTATGCTCTCATATTTTTCTAACCTTCCCTCCTGTCATATATTTAGTCTATAACATACTCTATCTTTCAAAGGTTTGGGGTTTTCAAGTCTTTGAAACTTGTGTCAAGGATGCATTTATTTGATCCAAAATACAGTCAAAATATAAATATTATTACGATTGAAAATAACTGTTTTCTTTTTTATTCTATTTTATAATTTATTCATGTTTTTCAGCATAATTACTCCAGTCTTCAGTGTCATATAATCTGATGATTTGCTGCTCGGGAAACGTTTTTTATTATTATCAATGTTAAAATCAGAAATCCAATTTTTGTTTGAAAAAGTAAAAAAGGGTCTTTCAATAAAAATAAACTTACTGACTCTTTTTGTCTGTGTATGTTTTTTTCTATTTTCTTTTAAATGTGTCTTTTCAATATAGTTTAGCTTTCATTCTTTCGTTTCGTTAGCTTTCCCTCCTGAATTTTAGTTGTTCTTTTTATTTTTTTTTATTTCAATTTGTTTTATTTTACTTTTAATATGGATGTCAACTGCCATACCTGTTTAATGTTGTTAATTTATCACATTCTGTTATTCATATAGTGGTATTGTTAAATGCAAGGGAGTGGCAAAGGGTTTACCATGATTTAACAAATAAAATGCTTTCGGTCATTATTATTTTATTGTGGTTAATTTTTGGGTCGTGAATTGTATTCTAATTTCTTGTGTCTTAGTTGAGATGTTTTACTTTAATACCAGTTACGATTAATTAGGGTTAGTGATGAACACGTTTTGACTTGGTTTTTGCTTTAAAGTTTTCTTAAATGATAACAACACTGGATTATGGAAGTACAAGGGATGTGAAAAATGTCTCATGTTAGCTATTTTTATTCTTCAGTGAAAATTTAATCAAACTCCTTGAACACTGATTGTCCATCCTATTTAACCAGGAGTATTAGGCCTTGCTGTGTGTTGTGTGTGTGTGTCTGTGGTCCAGCCTATGTTATGGGGACAAAATGTCCCTGCAAAGATGGCAATATCCGACGTCCTTGTGGGGAAAAATGTTTGGTCCCCGAGCAAAAGGTAGATAAATTGTGATTAGAAATGTTTTTTGAAAATGTAAAAATGCAGAACATTTGTACTGTACAAATATCACTATGTCTATGGAAAGTGAAACAGAATAAAACCTGGAAATCCAACATATATGTGTTCGATAGCTTCTGGATTTCCTGGGATGATCTAGATAGCCTTGGCTTTGGAGCAACTGTGGTTTTGAGGAGTCAAGAAGAGAGGGTGAGGATACACACACAGTTTGACCTGTGTTTGAGTTTGACAGAAGAGATGAATGTCCCTTCATTATGTATGTGTGTGTGTGTTAATTTCTCATCAGTGTGCATTAGAGCTGGCCACTAAGGTGTTGTCCCCAGTAGGTAGAGGGTGGACAGACATGCTGATTCAGCTGATGGACTTTCTGCCTGCCACATGCCTGCCTGTCTCACTGCAAGAGAAGACAGACAGCTGAGGTCTATATCTGCTGTTCTCTGGCTCCCGCAGCATCAGCCTCTCCGTGACTGCTGTGGGCATAGTGTCCGCCAGAGTCTGCTGCTGAAGAAAATGTGAGTAGTGTTTGCCTGAGCTAAACTCGCCAACGCAATGCTAGAGCGTTGTGAGGCGTCAGGGGAGAGGGCGAGGAAACACACACAGTTTGAGTTGTTGATAGTTGGGGTAACTGTAATGTTTAACTGAAAAAGGACTTTGAATTCAAACTTTGCAAGATGGCTTGAAAAAGATTTGTTTAAACATTTTGAAAAAGCTTTAAAGATGGACAGATAAATAGGTAATGTCTAATCCCCTCTGTGTCATATAGTAGAAATAATTGTGGTCTGATATAAAGGGTCATCAAATCTGATAAGGGTTTTTTTAAGTCATCGAAATATGTTGCATTTATTTTTGCTGTTAAAAAAATACAGTAAAAAGGCAATATTGTAAAATATTATAGCTTTTTTATAATGTATAAAAAATTGAATTAATTCCTGTGATGGCGAAGCTAAATTTATAATATTATAATTTCTTTCTGACCCCAACTCTTAATTTCCCAGAATGCATACCTAGTGTTGTATTTCTTTGAATTGTAATACGGTAGATCTTCTTGACATTCATATTCCGATCCCGTGGCCAAATTTACACTCATGAATTTAAAAGGAAATTTTTCACAAACTTGCCAGAGAGTGATCTGAAATGGCTGAATACCAGGTTAAGAAGTGTTAAATACTTAGGGTTAGTTTTAAGTTCAAAATCCTGCTTTGTTAATTGATTAATGTCACTATAGTGTGTTTTGTTCATTTGCATTATTATAAGACAGACATTAGGCAGCCAATTGACCATCAAAGACCCAGAAATGTGGAAGCAACTGGGAACACATGGCAGAAAAAAAGAAAAAAAGAAGAATGGCTGGCTATCGACTCGGGAACCATTAATTCATTGATTCGCTCCTCAGCTGATTTGTCCTTCACTCTAAATACCCATAATCCTCCTCAACAGAACAGCTGGTGTGTGTGTTAACAGGTCATTACTTGTGTGTGTGTGTGTCTGTGCTGGTTTGTTTTAGCTTTGTTATATGTGTGATAAATGATTTGGTCATGTGAAGGGCAGCCATAATTAGAAGAGGCTGTACAGTGGGCTGATTACCCTGGGCACAGTCTCTCTCTCTCTCTCTCTCTCTCTCTCTCACACACACACACACACGCACGCACGCACGCACGCACGCGCACACACTTTCCTTGGCTGGAGGTAAGACTGATAATATCAGCATTAATGATATCAGCAGGAACACAGATTAGGTGACTGATATGTTTTGTATCTGATTGTCAGTAAAAGGTCTCATAGATTTTCACTTGTAAACAGCTGATCTGAGATCATTTGTTATGCAGTGTTTCAACAAAATTGAGCTTAAATTCAAAACCCTCTATTAAATCTTATGACCACAAATAAATATAGTGTATAGTCTCTGAGTTTTATAGTTAAATTGAAAAAGTGTTTGCATAAATGAAAGGTGTTACATTTATGCATTCAGCTGATGCTTTTATTCAAAGTAAATACAGTGCACACTTTTTTTATCAGTTTGTTTATCAGTTAACCTTTGCATGGCAGTCACAGGAAAAAGTAGTTACATAATGTGAGGCATTTCAAAGTGAAACAGAAATGAGAAAAATTAGAATGAACGGAATGAGAAAAATGAGAAAAAAGTTGTTTCAATGAGAAAAAACGGTCAGACAGGACTTGATTTTTCTCTTCATGACGGATGGTTGGAAGAAGAGGGTTTGTTGACCTGAAAAGGAATGTTGTTTCAGTGGAGGAAGTTTTTACATTTTTAATTAATAGATAAAAAAACAATGGTTATTTTTGGTCAATAAAGAAAACCAATAATAATATTATTAATAAAGAAGACTATTTAAAAGTTCACTCCAAAATGTAAATTCTTCCATCATTTATGTATTTACATTTATTCATTCAGCAGACACTTTTATCCACAGAGAATTACAACTGAGGAATACAAGCGATACATCATCATACATTAAACATCATCATACATTATACATCATCATCATGTTGTTCCAACACAAAAGATGTAATGGGGTCCAGTGTTGTTTTGATTCCAATGTTCTTCAAAATATCTTGTTTTGTGTCCAACAGAAGAAATAAAAAGTCATACAGGTTTGGAACAAGGTGAGGATGATGAAATGATTTAATTTATGGGTGAACAAAGCCTTTTAATGACAGCAAATGAGATGCATAGCCTGATTAATTAATGTTTTCTTTTACTTTCTTTTCCTTTTTCGATTCCTTGAGATGGCTTTTCAAACTAATGGCCATTTTTCTTATTCGTCCATAGTTTCCGTGCTAGGATTTCAAAAATGGTCCAATATTATTGGATTATTCGGCCAGAGTGATGCATCAGCAGTGCAGAATGTGATGTTAAATTAGATTGCACTATCTGAAATAATAATAAAAAGGCACATTTTGTGGAGTATCATTTTAGGAGCATAGATGAAAGCTGAAAGACAACATGGACAGCATGCAACATGAAAAGCTTAAAGCTCTCTAGACCAAATATTTTTACCCCCTGCTCCATGCAAATATTCCATGCAATATATTGGTCTTTCGTGGCATTTTAACAATGATCCAAGGCACGCGCGCAGATGTGATATTACATGCACATGAATTATGGTGCGTCTTCACAGTCCCAGCTGATGCGCTGACGTAGACGCTTGTGTCCGCGTGCGTTCGGGCCGAGGGTGTGTTTCCAAGGCGAAATCTGGAGAAGGGAGGCGGAGATTTAAAACGGGGGGAGGGAGGGGGTGGGGGGCACTTTAATTCTCAATATTTGCCATCTTTAAAATTCTCCCTCTTGTGATCCAGGGGAAAACGCGCGCAGTCTCTCCGCTGAGCGATCAGATGAAGCGGTGATTAAGCACCGGGGTTTGTGACGCCCGCAGATGCTGATGGAGGGACAGCGGTTGCACTGGTGCTGAATCGGGATGCTTGGTCATGAAATGAAGCGAGGCCCGCTCGGTTGTGAGAACACCAACTTGTTTCCTGCGCTATAACGTGAGACGGGCAGAGCGAGAGAGGGAGGAGGGGGCGCGAGCGCTCGTTCGCCGCTGTTGCTCGCGGAAAAACCGATCACATGGATTCCAAGGTTCCATTTTTCAACGGCGCTTCGATCTGAGCGCGCGCTGACAGCTCCAGTGACCGGCGCATCCGTCAGAGACGCGCGAGGGGAAAGAGGCATCACTTCGCCGGTTCCATCGATCTGCCGGAACTGGGCAGGCACCGGCAGTCGGTCCGTGTGTGTGTGTGTGTGTGTGCGTGCGTGTGCGCAGGAGTGAGGAGGGCGAAAGCGGCCCTGGGGTATTTCTGCCACCGAGGAGCAGCCGGCTGCACGCTTAACGGAGAGGGAACTGGTCTGGCTGGAATATTTCGTAGTACCGAAAATCATTTAGGAGGAAAGCATTCCTCATTTGCTCAAATCACAGGTACGTACCTTCCGTTCAATGCGTTTGCGCGTCGCTATTGGTTAGTCAGCGATAATTAGTGCAGTTCGAGACGCCGCCGGCTTTATTTAGGAATAGTTGGAATGAAGCGAATTTGTCTCGGTAAACTGCAGGAGCTGTCAGGAGCGGATGCGAGCAGCGCGACGCGGGGCTGTTGGAGAGCGAGAATGTCTCCAAATTTGCGTCACAGGATCGTTTCCACCACAATGCCACCCAAACGAAAAACAATCACTGTCAGGGTGGAATTGCTCTTTGAAATGATTCCACGAAGGACCGTAATGATCGCGATGGCTTTATTTAAATTATTAAATATGTGGATTTATTTTATGGCGATTTATTCTGGGACTCGTATGGATCGTTTGGGCTGATTCAGAACCAGTTCCAGTTTAAAAAAAAAGAAAGATTTTTCCTGACATTGTGTTTTAGAGCATGCATTCTTTCGCTGATGCGGACAGATCACCGTACTGAAATACTCTTGACAGTGTTTCCTTCACTATGTTCAGCGGGAACACCGCCACTGAATCTAGTGACCGGTGTAGTGCGCTTCACAAACAAGTGACTCTGCGAGCCGTCGGTTCTTGCTGATTCCAAAACATACAGCAGCGCGGACAATGGAGTTCGATTCCCGAACGAATGACTCGAGTGAACCGGTTCTTTTTAGTGAATCACTCGAAGTTGTTGTGAATTGATTGACTCACTTACTGAAACCCAAGTTATTAGTTTCATCATGTCCTGCTTTATTCATTAAACTGCTGAGGGTGTAAATATATTTTAGATTTAAGTGATTATGTTTTTTCATCAAAAGCACAAAAAATGCAGATAGAACCAGGATTTTTAGAGGAATCAGCTAACTAGCAATTAGGAACTAGCATTGTTAAATTCCTCACCATTCCCATCCCTATGGATCAATTACGAGGATAAGTGTCGTTCTGTTTCTTGACGGTTTTGCCGTTTAACAGAGAATGTGTGCGTTTCTAATGCGTTTCACTACTTTCTACGTTTCTATCTCAGCTCAAGCACGGGATGCTTTCACAGAATCCCAGCATCCTACACAACATCAGATTTTATCCCTCAAGCTGTATTTCCCAAACATGACGATAAAACTCATACACGAGGCAGAGGCAGATTTATAAGAAGTACATGTGGGATTGTAGAGTCTGAACAGGTAAAGAGAATTTGCTGATATATGTGATTCATTTAGGACAGCTGCCACCTGACACACTCTCGCACACTGTTTATATCCCTATCAGGTGTCGCCCCAACTGGGCATTTCTTAAAATAGGGTGGGGGGAGGCTGGTGTTTGTGGGTGTCTCTAGTTCGCCCTGTATCCTGTTACCCTGAGAGACGAGTACTTCTTCTTCACCCGACCGGTGACTGTCAGAACTTTGGGAAACAGATATGCTGCCAGTGGCAAACTTGCTGTTGTGCATTTGTGTGGCATTTTGATTTTACAGTGTTGTTTGTGCGTGCGAGTGTGTACGACGACAATACATAGATTTGTATACACACTCAGAGACATGGCTGACTACCTCCAATTTTTTCTCTAATGAGCACACAAAATTCGTTAGCTTAAAGGCCTCATTAGTATGTTAATTAGCCTGAGTTGTTCATGGGCCTTTTGTGTGAATATTTGTAGTCTATTTATTGTCTGAAGTGAGAACACTAAGATGCCTCTCAGCAGCAGTTGTCAACAGTTGCGTATGAACGGATTTGCTGAGGGTTCTGCTACGCAGGCTGAGGTGTGATATACGAGAGAGAGCGAGAGCGGAGGAGTGAGGACAGAAGTTTCCAAACATACTTTTTCCTCACGATTTACGCCGAGCGTGTGGCCCGTTTACTAGTAAGTCCATGTCGTGGAGAATTTGTGTGCTCTGAAAGACATCGAGGCAGCTATTTGCTATTTGCCCATTGCTTACAGGTGCCAACGAAGTACTTTAACACATGCTGAGATCTACATGATCGTATTAGCCTGCAACCCACAGGCATCTTATTGCCATGGGAACAGCTGAGGCGGTGGAAAGGAGGTTACCCACGATTGGCTCACCACCCTGAAATGCTGCCAGTCATGTTTCTTGAGAGATCTGACCTGATCTTGGTATGAATGAGATTCAAACCCACCATCTGCGTGATCGGATATAGACATTGCCAACGGCTCATAATTTAACCTGTTGAGTTTCATCGGAGGACTCTCGTAACCGGTATTGGCTGGCTTTCCGAGCTGTAAGCTACTCATAATTAAAAGTAGTCAAAGGGATCATTTACTGAAGAATTAAAATTCTGGCTTTAGAGGAATTCATGTCATTTCAAACCTGCATGTCTGTGGAAATCAACAGAAGATATTTTGGAAATGTTTCTGGTGTGCTTTTGTGACCTTATGAAAAGTCAAGGAGTGATGTTATTGTTAACTTAAACTAATTTTATAAAATATAATGTAATGATGTTAGATGAAAAACATAAAAAATAAGAAATGTTACCTTGTTTACTACTGATTAAAAGAAAAAGTTTTAAAATGACAAAAACTGAATTAAAGTGTAATGGAGAGAGTTTAAAAAATGACTAATTAAAATTACAAAAGCACAAAACAAAATGAATAAAATGTAAACTAAAACGAGAATGCAAATGCAAATATACTATAATAGCTAGTATATGAATAAATAGGGGTTTAAAGGATTACAAAACTCACGGTTCGGATCATACTATGGTTTTTGAGTTTATTATGGTTTATGGTTTTCAGTCAAATTACTCAAGTGTGTAAATAAGTTCCATTTATTACTTAAATGACACTTTATGTGCTTTTGATTCTACAGCAAAAACTACTAGCATAACATGCTAAAGTTCAAACGTAAAAAATAAATACACTAATTATGAACAATATAACAAAGGTACAACTAAAGTAAGGTCTAACTGTAGTGCGTTCAGGTACACATGTAATGATTAGGCCAAAATGTAAATAACACTAAAGTGTTTACTGTATAAATTAAATATAGATTATACTTCGTTAAAGATATTTTGTTGTTTAATGGACTTTGACAGCAGCAAGTATTTATAGGCTGCTGTCACTTTAAGATCTAATGGATCCAATACATCTGATTTCATTCTTAGCAGTTTATGTTCACTTAAGACATAACAGACTGTGTTTATGAGAATACTTGTACAGACCGGTATTTGGACAATTTTATGTGTATGTGTGCAATACGAAAGAGGAATCAGTTCTGTGTTTGTGTGCTGTCTGAGACGCTGTTCTCTCTCTCTGTGTGCACAGATAACAGTGTGGGTACTAAATTTAGTTGTCTTTCAGCTCTTTTAGTGCTGGAATGGTTTAAAATTTCTTTAATGTGTAAATTGACAAGACAAAACATGTGCGAATGGTAAACTTTCAGTCCATGATGGTTAAACTTAGCAATTAATCACATGCGTGCCGAAACGTGGGCGATCAACTACGATCCGTTTAACTCCTATAAATAATACTAAAATAACACCGGTCCCATGATGTTTGGACCACAGTGTGCTTCAGAATATCTTTTCTCCCCCCACAGAATAAAGAAATCCCCATCAACTCACCCAAAAGACATGATATGCTGATAGTCATTGAGTATCACACAATCAGATTCATTTAAACCAATGTACTTCGATAGAGAAAGAGTGAGAAAAACAGACTAAGAGCAGAATGAAAGGAGAAATGTGTTGTTGTAAGAGTGGGAAAGCTTCTTGCTCTCCGACTTGTCTCTGTGTGGGCTTTCCAAGCAATGCTGTGTGAAAATGTGTGTCCTCTCTTCTACTGTATTTTTAGTACATTACTTTTTCATGCTGGCATTGACTCATTGATGCTGAGAGAGTGAAAGCTACGGTATGCGTGTGTGTTGTCGTCTCTGTCAGCACTCTGCCATCTCATGGGTGTATTTGGAATAATGTATAAGATCTTTTTCATGTTTTCAAGTGTGTTTGCTTACCACCAAGAGTGCATCAACATGCACGCATACACACACACACACACACACACACACACACAGGAGACGTGCAGCTTGAGACTTGGAGAATCAAATTGTGGTTTTATTACACAGTGCAAGGGAGGGTCAAATTGGGATTATACTCTTACACATATGAGTGGTTTTGACCAGAGCAGGAGATCTCCTGAGCTCTTCTGTGTGGGTGTTTAGCAGGGAGAGAGAGATGTTTCCTTCCAGTCCTCTGAGCAGCTACTCACAATATAATGCCTTGATTATTAAACATGTAAGCAGTGGTGGAGCCTAATAGTATATTAGTCTAGTAAAAACTTTCCTGTAGCTCAAACAGTAGAGTGTGGCGAACCAATGCCAAGGTCATGGGTTTGATTCCCAGGGAAAACAAGAACTGATTAGAATGTCAATGTGTTCCTTTAACGCAATGTAAGTCGCTTTGGATAAAAGCGTTTGCCAAATGCATAAGTGTATTAAGTAGCGTACTCCTTTTCAAGTTCACTTGAGTAAAAGTACAAAAGTACTTGATTTTTGAACGTACTAGACACAGAGTTTTTAGGTTACAGCTCAGTCTGACATTATTATGAATTGTATCGAAAGGTAGTCGATTGGGAAGATTATTATAAGATTTTATTTTATTACCAAAACTTGTCGTATACTGATAGCCACCCTACTGGTACTTACTGATAATTCAGGTGTGCAAACAAGTGAAAATGACACTGTAATGAGAAATATAAACATACAATATAAAAACGGAAGTCAAATGTGTTTATGTTTCAAGCAGAATACTATGCAAACATACAAGTTTTTATATAATTTGAAACTGCTATGGCAGATGGGAAGATGCATGATTCATTTGCACTGTTTTCATGTTTCGTTTCGTTTTTCTATATATCCTATAATACACAAATATGGACATGGTCCAAATTCAAGCATTTTATGTTTAAATGGCTCACCCTTTTTACGGCAGATTTAGTTCACAGACAACTGAGAATATGATTTTCATGTACAACAATAAATCTTAAAATTTGGTGTTAGTAACTTACTTTTTTTTCAAGTATCTCCCATTCTTGGCACATCTTGTGTCAGACTTGTGAATTCAGTGAACTGTTAACTGGAGACTCGCTCTGACCCGATCATTTGAGTCAGTAAGTTGTTGGAAACTAATCAGTCCAAAGATTTCCCTAAAATAAAAAGTATTGATATTTGAAAAATGTACTTAATCACAGTAACAAAGTAAAAATAGTTTGTTACTGTCCACCATAGTCTTTAAAGTGCCCCAATTATGCTATTTAAAAGGGTCGTAATTTTGTTTTGGAGGTCTCGAATCCAAGGTCAAAAACATGTTCATTTTTTTTTCATAATATATATTGCATATCACCTAATTTCTCAACAGAATCTTGTTTGTTGATTCAGTGTCTCTAAACCCAGGTTTTCTGCAAGCTACTCTGCTCTGATTGGTCGCATGTTGGAAAAACCTATAACCATAACTGAAAAGTGAATTTCTTGACATATTGACAACCAAACTCTTCCAGACCTCAGATACAAATAGTCTGAGGGTTGGTCAAAGTAATCGTCATCGACGGGTAGCCAATGACTGTCAGAAGCTGGCTTTATGCAAATTTGTTACATTGTTACGTAGGTAAGTAATAGAAAGTGATGAAATACTGATGTGACGATTCATTTCAGTATCGATCCTTAAATTATTATAAATTAAACTATAAATGTTTTTCTGTCATTTTTGACCAATTTAATGGGTCGTTGTAAAATAAAAGTTTTCATAATGTATATATAGTTATCTTTTAAATTTGTATTGGTATATATCCACCAAAATAAGTTTCCTTCAAGTTTGCAGGTTGGAGATTTTTGAAGAGGTCAATCTGTGAGGCTTAGGTCCTGTTTTTGTCAAATGACGCTTATGCAAGTCCCCATAATTTTTTTTTACTTTGCTAAGCAGTGAAAGATAAAACTTTGATGTAAATGCTTGTGATTTGCATGTATATGAATTTAGCATTCGTAGACACAGCAGTAACTTCATGTCAACTGTATGTGACACTCGCTCTGCTTTGATGCTAATATTGTGTGACAGTTTGGTTGTTTTGCAGTAAATAAACCTTCTGGTCGCTGTGGTCCACTGGATGGGGTTCAGTTTCTCTGATGAGCAGATACAAACTCTTGTCGGGCCCCAAAACGCACACTCATCCGAGCCTTGTTTGATTTTTATGAGCATGATTTTAGAGACTCATAAAAATATTCCTGTCCCACGCGTTCCACGGTGTTGCTATGGCAACAGGTGCTGACTTCATGTGCAGGGATGAGATGGATCTTTAGCTTCAGACACTCAACGGCTATTGGGAAATAATGCTACACAGCGCCACCTCAGACACACATACACATGGTTACGCTCTCAGAGGAGCAGCTTGTTTCAAAGCTTTTAAGTGTTGTTGTTTGGGATTGTTTGCTGATGTCTGTCCTGTAATTGTGAGGGACACGTTTTAGTAGTAAATTAGAGTTATGCCAGACTATCACCCACACAACTTGCTGTGACTAATTTATCTTACTTATTAATAGTGGGTTCCATAAAACACACACAGACACACACACACACACACACACACACACACACACACACACACACACACACACACACACACACACACACACACACACACACACACACACACACAGTCAGAATCACATCAGTCTAAATCTAATCATCCAAAATCAATTGGCTTGCTTCTTCCAAGGCACACACACACATACATACATACATACCTACATAATGGACAGGAAATCACGCACATCTGTATGGTAGACCACCTTTTGTTGATGCATAACAGTTCTTTCAAAAGCATCAAGACTAAGGGATAGTTCACCCAAAAATAAAAATCCTTTAAAAAAAACATGGAAGACGTTTTGAGAAATTTCTCAATGTGTTTTTATTTCCTTACAATGGAAGTCATTGGTAACAACAACTGCTTGATTCTCAACATTCTTCAACATTCTTTTGTTTTCAGATTTGGTTTGAAGCAACATGAAGGTTAGTAAATGATGACCAGATCAAATGTTTGGGTGAACTGTTCCTTTTAAATATCATAAAATGTCCTCCAACATTTTGGAAACACTTTAGGCAAAGTGGAGTTTAACTGCTTATCAGTTCGTGGTAACTCTGCATCGATAAAGAACAGCACGAACTGTTAAAAGATATTGTATTAAAATAAATTAATTTTTGAATTGATATGTTGTGTACTAATCTTAATTGTTACAGAAAACAAAAAACAGGCTCACTTCAGTAATGAGGATTACAGGTGTCAAAGGGGTAATTATTGATATTATTATGTAATCAAAATGAAAGTGTATTAGTGTTATCAAAAAGCCCTGTTCGGACGGGGATAGTTAATTAGATTCACAGACTTACTTTGTGATTTTAATCCCGTCTGAATTAATAAATAGAGTCAAATTCTTAAACTGCCCATTTGAAAGACTGTCCATTTTAATATCAGTGTCAGGTAAGAGTAAGATACTTGTCTAGATATAAGTTTATTATATAGAGCCACTGATAGAAACTTGTGAAGTTTACTTAAGTAGGTGTTTTAAAGTTAATTAAAATAAATTAAAAGACATATATGTTATATGTAATGCACGCAACCACAGAACATGACCTTCTGTAAAGCTCACATCTAGGAAACACACTCCCACCCTTGTAATAAACTTGGAGATGTTAGTCTCGTCATTCGGTACATGAAATCACAGACATCGAATAAACAGAATTAAATCAAACATCGTTAAGATTAGAAATCTAGGAGTGACTAGTTGCCCTAACATGTTACTACATGCACCCTTCTTTTCCTCCATTTTATTTGTATACATGTATGGCAGTGTAGACAGAGAGGAGATGATGATTTATGAGAGAGAGAGATAGAGATAGTGTGTGTGTGTGTGTGTGTGTGTGTGTGTGTGTGTTGGGGGCAGCTCAAGGCTTCAGGCTGGGCTCTTTTGCTTTACAAAACAGTTTTTCCTCATTAGGCCTCCTGTTTCTACACTGTGCTGTTTACTTACAGCCCACTGCATATGTGTGAGTGTGAGAGTGTTTGATTTACTTACTATAATCAGGTCTATCCTTATTGCTCAGTCCATTTATGTTTACGCATCTCTCTTGCAACATCTTTTGGGTTTGTGAGTTTTAGGAGTTTGATCATACAACATAGATAAACTACTTTCTGACAGTTAGTTGCAGGAATCATAAGATATTTAATTACTCTGGTTCCTTTTAGTCCAATGGGTTCTTTCGTTTGGAGGAAGGAAGAATTAAGATTAAATACAGACTTTGAAATTTTTTTTATCTCTCTGTACTTATATTTTCCAAGAATTTGCATTTAAAAGTCAGAGAGTCAGTACATACTCAAAACATTACCCATCAGGTTCTCTCAAGACAAAAATTGTCTGAAAATGCTGTATATATGTTTACATATACATTTTAGCGCTCTATACTTACATTTATGCATTTGGCAGACACTTTTATCCAAAGCGACTTACATTGCGTTCAAGATACACATTGGCATTCTAATCAGTTCTTGCATTCCCTGGGAATCAAACCCATGACCTGTTTGAGCTACAAGAAAGCCTATACTTTACTGTATATCAAACTTACACTACTCTTCAAAAGTTTGTGGTTGGTAAGCTTTATTTATGTATTTGATAGAGTCTTGATGAGTCTTGATTAGAGTCACATGATCCTTCTGAAATCATTCTAATATGATGATTTGTTTAGTGCTCAAGAAACATTTCTTTTTATCAATGTTTAAAACAGTCATGCCACCTAACATTTTTGAATAAAGTGCCTTTATTTGAAAAACAAATATTTTTGTAACACCAACATCAATTTAATGCATTAATAAAAGCATTCTTTTAAAAAGTCTTACTAACCCCAAACCTTTCAATGGTAATGTATTTGAGCCAAATTTGAATTTCTCCTAAGGAATTGTTTACAAACCATAAGACATAGTTGATGCTTAAATGAGACATCCATTATCAGTTATCAGAGAGCAATCCCTGAGCAATACAGCTTTCCTCTGGGTGTGTTCCTGTGTTAGAGAGAGCAAGTGAACTGCACACACACCACCTCCATCTCCATGTGGATTCACCAGAGATGCTCCCACACACTCCCACACACACACTGTCATCTCCACTGGTGCAGAGGGATATAAATGTAATTAAATAATTTGTGTCCATATTAGTTAATTATTCCCAGCTCTCTGGGTGAAACCTGCACAGATTTCATTTCCAGAACAGACACAGAAGCTCTGTTACACAATCTAGTGTGCTGCCTCACTGCCTGCTGCCTACATTGGCGGCATTCTAACCATCCTGTAACCTCTTAGTTAAAGGGATAGTTCAACCCAAAATGAAAATTCTGTCTTAGTTTGCTCACCTTTATGTCATTCTAAATCTTTATGATTTGCTTTCTTCTGTACATCAGATGTTTGTGTTCCACAGAAAAAACGAAAGTCTTAAAGGTTTGGAATGAAATGAAGATGAGTAAATGATGACAGAATTTCCATTTTTTGGTTAATGTCATGTAATAGAGACTGGCGTTAAAATTTTGCTAATCTAACAGCAGTCTACTTTATAAATAATATACAAAAAATGGAAAGAAAATCTTTTATTATCTCACTAAACAATTTTTATTACTTCTTTTTTCACTGTTTATTTAACTTCCACCATCTTGGGCTTTTTTTTCCCACCAAGGGCGAACTATTTGCTTTGCCAGTTTTTGCCAAAAAAAGGAAGGTTGCATTATTAATAACCTTAAAATGCTGCTTCAATAAGCAGCATGTTGTAACGGAGCAACGTGCTGCCCTTGCTCTGTTGTTGATGTTTTCCAGTGCGTCATTTTGGACATTGCTTATTCTGGCAACATTCACACCTGCTGAGTGAGGTCTTTTAGCTTTCTGCTGTGTGGACCTTTAGTATTTCACCATATTAAATCACACACGCACTGCTCACAAATCTAGCAAAGAATAACGGCTTTATTTGCAGAATTCTCAGATGAGTTTGCTTACATTACATTTGCACTGTTCATACTCCCGGCCACTGATGTCAGGGGTCTTTCTTCAGCCATTAGGAAGGTGTTGTTATGGGTGAAGTACAGATTTCTTGTTCTCTGATTCACTGGCTGCTTTTCTTCTCTCATAGGTGGTGTGTGGAACCAAAGACAGCCCAGTGCTGGATTCCCGAAGGACAGCTAGAGATCACAGACCCTTGAGGTGAAGGAGGGTGCATGGATCGCTTAAGGACAAAGACTTCTGCCTACCTCTGGTTGGGTGTGGTCTCCGTGGCAACAACCTTCCTCTGCGCAGAGGCGCGAGTCACGCCAAGCCCACCCCTCCCGAACAACACCGCATGCTTCGAGGAGACTGGTCGATGCCAACCTGGCATCATCTTACCCATCTGGTATCCCGAGGACCCTTCCATGGGCGACAAGATCGCAAGGGTCATTGTCTACTTCGTGGCAATGATCTACATGTTCCTGGGGGTGTCGATTATTGCAGATCGCTTCATGGCCGCCATTGAGGTCATCACCTCCCAGGAAAAAGAGATCATCATCAAGCGTCCGAATGGGGAGACAACAACCACGACAATCCGTGTGTGGAACGAGACCGTGTCCAATCTCACGCTCATGGCGTTGGGCTCCTCCGCCCCTGAGATCATGCTTTCCGTTATCGAGATTTGTGGACATGAGTTCCAGGCCGGTGAACTCGGCCCATCCACCATTGTTGGCAGCGCCGCCTTCAACATGTTTGTGATCATCGGCCTATGCGTGTCGGTGATTCCGGAGGGGGAGGTCCGGAAGGTGAAACACCTGCGTGTGTTTTTCGTGACGGCAGCATGGAGCGTGTTTGCCTATGTCTGGCTCTACATGATCCTGGCTGTGTTCTCACCAAACGTTGTCCAAGTATGGGAAGGGCTTCTCACCTTGGCCTTCTTCCCCATCTGTGTGATTCTGGCTTGGGTTGCCGACCGTCGCCTGCTCTTCTACAAGTTCATGCACAAGAAATACCGCACGGACAAGCACAGAGGCGTCATTATTGAGACGGAGGGTGACCGCTCCAAAGGCATCGAAATGGACGGAAAGATGATGAATTCTCATTTTGTTGATGGCGGAGCTGCTAGTAACCTGATGGGCCTGATTGAGGGCAAGGAGGTGGACGAGTCTCGCAGAGATATGATCCGGATCTTGAAGGACCTGAAGCAGAAACACCCGGAGAAGGAGCTGGACCAACTAGTGGAGATGGCCAACTATTATGCACTGTCACACCAACAGAAAAGCAGAGCGTTTTACCGTATCCAAGCCACGAGGATGATGACTGGTGCCGGGAACATCCTCAAGAAGCATGTGGCCGAGCAGGCCAAACGCAGCACTAGTGTTCAAGAAGTTCACGTAGAAGAACCTGAAGAGTTTGTGTCCCGTATCGTGTTCGAACCTGCCATTTACCAGTGTCTGGAGAACTGCGGGGCTGTTCTGATCACAATAGTGCGTAAAGGTGGCGACATCGCTAATACAATCTACGTGGATTATAAAACAGAGGATGGCTCAGCGAACGCCGGTGCGGACTATGAGTTCACAGAGGGCACAGTGGTGTTCAAACCTGGTGAAGTAGTTAAGGAAATCACCGTTGGCATCATCGATGACGACATCTTTGAGGAGGACGAGCATTTCTTTGTGCGGCTCAGTAATGTGCGTGTTCTGGAGGCCGAGGATGAGGTGCTTTCACCCAGTAGCCTGCCGTACCCAAAGGCCTTGTTAGGATTCCCTTCTGTTGCCACGATTACCATCCTTGATGATGACCACGCAGGCATCTTCACTTTTGAAAGTGAGTCCATGCACGTGAGTGAGAGTGTGGGCATCATGGAAGTGAAAGTGCTGCGGACATCAGGAGCGAGAGGGACAGTCATCATTCCTTTCCGCACAATGGAGGGACTCGCTAAGGGTGGCGGAGAGGACTTTGAGGATGCCTATGGTGAGCTAGAGTTCAAAAACGACGAGACCTGGTAAATATGCTCTATTTCAATTCAATTTTTTCAAGGCCAGAGGGTAAAGAGGGTATACAGTATAAAGATATTCAGTGGCCCAAAATGGTTTTTGGAGACTTTTGGAGACATTTTGCAATGTCATTGCACTAGATGTCAAACTGTTATTGCAAAACCAAGTGTCAATAGCTTTACCTTTCCAAACCAATTTTCAATTACTATGAAACCAGCTGCTGTAAAAAATAGATATATGAAGATAATGGATATATGAAGTTTTGAAAAATAGAATGAATTAAAATACTTAATTTGTCTTAAACTATACAAAACTCTACTGTTTTATTATTTAAATCCCATGAATACTACTTTAAAGTGAATTTGCGTTATATTTCTTTCAAATAAATTCCTCGATGATTGATTTTTTATCTATTGATTTTTTTGTTATGTATTGCTAGGACATTTATACATTTATTAATGTGTTGTAAGTGTCCAGATAGTATTTGGGGCCACTGTAAGGATGTGTGCTTGTAGTTTAGGAGTTTTAAAAAAAAATGTTTTTTGAGTTGGTCATGCTGTTTTATAATGGCTGTGGTAGAAGATTTTTTCCTACTGTTCTTCGTCTGCTTTGAAAATCTTTTTTTAACTCCCAATATGAGTGATATGCAATTTAATAACTTTTTCATACAAACATTTTCTGTTTTAGTTTACACACTCCATTGAGGTTTAGGGAGGGTTTCTGAGATTTCTCTCAGGAATGTTGGTGTTTAATTAATCCATTTCATTCATATGAGATTTGAAAGAGATCCAGTAATATAGTACCACACAGACCAGATAGAAACACACACACACACACACACACACACACACATACAGAGAGAGAGAGAGAGAGAGAGAGGTGTGTGTGGAGTGCAGGTCCAGATATGCTGCTGGGTATTAATAGTTGAGTAAGAATATTCAGAGCATATTCCACATGACACTCCAACCCACCCACGGTCTATATGTAAGAGTTTGAGTAGCTGACACATGCCAATGTTTTTTCTATTAAATTAACATCAAGATTTTTTATTAAAATCTATATTTAAATGGAGTATAGCATGTCACATTGTTGGACATGTCAGCTTTCCCAAAGTATTTCATGTCAACTACCCGTGCGTTGTATGCATTACTGCATTACGCTCATGGAAAAAGTCTATTTATCCGCATGAAGTTAGTGTTTAAAAGAACTAGGGTGTTTTAAAACTCACTTTCACTTAAATGAAAGTTCTGTTCTTTGTCATTCACATGCAGCTGTGTTTCTCACAGCTTGGCATATTCTTTAAATTGTGTTTGGTATACTGTATACAGTGTGTTTGTGTGTGTATAGTACACTACTGTTCAAAATTTTGGGGTCAGTAAGATTATTTTAAATGAATACTTTTATTAATACTTTGATCAAATGTTACAGTTAAGACATTAACATATAAAAAAAAATCCTTTTAAAATAAATGCTGTTCTTTTGAACTTTCTGTTGATCAGAAATCCTAGGAAAAAATTCCATCACGGTTTTCACCAAATTATTAAGTAGAACAATTGTCATCAATATTGATAACAATGATAAATGTTTCTTTAGCACCAAATCAACATATTGAAATAATGATAATTAAAGAGTTTCCTGTTTAAAGCAAATGATCTGCTGGTGTGGCACCATAAAATGTGATGAAGGTATCATGACAACCATAGTACACGAATAGCAGGCACCATTCCACAGTGATGGTTAAGTCAATGCACTGCTTGCGGAGAGAAAGTTGAGTAAAGACATCTGCATCCATCATAACTAAACACCTGCCATTGCCACCAGCAGGGTTTAAATCACAGCCACCCTAACCAATGCACTAACTAACTAGATTATATGGAGCTATCCTTCCCTCTGTTCTGCTATAATAAAGGTCAACAGTCAGTGCATGGTAGATGTACACAATCTGTCTCTCTCTTTCTCCTTTGTAGTAGATTTCTGGAGTTTCTATCACAGTGACCTCTTTTCACCGACCTTTAACCCTTAGGATGAGAGACAAGGAAAGAAAGATATTTAGAGAAAATATTTAACTAACTAAACCTCTCCGTCTTTTAATATCTATCTCTGTGGTTTTTTTTTTTACTGTGTTACACACAGTGTGTAAGTGTGAATTCGAGAGAGCTCGCATATAGTGAGTGTGTGCATGTAGCATTTAGGTGTGAATATGTTGTAAGCGCGTGTGTGTGTGGTCCTGGTGGTCCTACATTGTGTCCAGGGCCGTATATATCTCATATTTTTATATAGGCAAAGTAAATGTTTGTGCCCCCCCCCCACTTCCAATCACTGCAAATAAGACACTCTTCTCTGTACTTCAAATACATAAAACATTAGCCTTTATATATAGTGTTTCTTGAGTAAAGTGCTTATTTAAACAATTTGTATTTTTTATCAGTTTTACTTAATATGTTTGCATCACGAACAAGCAGAGACGTTCTAAAATGTGCAGCACTTAATTCAAGATTAAGAGCGTGGTGGAGTTATGAGGTTTGACTGTTAGTTTTAGGATTTGGCTCTTAGATTTATGAAAAAAGGACAAAATATGGAGATGCAAGATTTCTGCCCATCAGTGACAATATGTGAAAGTTTTAGCATTAGTGTGAAATAATAATAATAATAATAATAAAGCATTATTTCTCCTCATTGTAATTAGACAGACGTGCGAAAATAGGCACGCGCCTATAATGTGTTTGCATAAATCCTACCCTGGTTGTGGAGACCAAATTAAAATGGACCAAATGAATAGTAATACTAGACATTTTTAACCTTGAGAGGACATTTTTCTGGTGCATTTAAAAAACTTAAAAAAATCCTATTAAGTGAATTTTTTATTTTTTGTAATGTAAAAATGCAGAATGTTTTTTGTGATGGTTAGAGTTAGGGGATATAATATACATTTTGTACAGTATGAAAATAATGTTGTCTTTGGAAAGTCCCCATAAATCATGGAAACCCAAAGTTTATGTGTGCGTGTGAGAGAGAGTGAGTGTGTGTGTGTGTGTGTGTGTGTGTGTGTCGGGGATCTCCTTCTCGGCTGGTGCTTGCTATATTCCCATGATGCTGCAGCACGATGCACCAGAATGCACCAGGAACCAATTCTCTCTTTTCTCTTTCTTCTTTCTCTGTCTCTCTCAAGTTTAGATTACATTGACTCTCTTTCTGGCCCAATTTTATCGGCTTTAATTTATTATACCACTTATGTTGGTTGGTAGTAGTGCAGTTTTTGTGTGTGGAAAGCTTAATTTCAGTTAATTAATAATTGGCTATGACTTGAATTGTTGTAGTTTCTGACCTAATGTAATTTGAGTCATAATTTAAGTAAATGAAATGCAAGTTACTATATGCATAAGCTTAGAAACTGTAGTTTATGAGCTGGTTGCATACAGACTGATTAAATTACTAGTTGTAATTTTAGACATTAGTTTATGAGTTCGCTGTAAATATAGTCGCTGGGAGTTAAGTATTTTATTATTGTATTATTGTAGTGGCGGGTCGTGCATTTCAAACCTCGGCCTTCAGTGGTGTACTACCTTAATTAAGCCACCTCTTAATACCATCATTATGGCGCCATAGCTATAGAAACCATCATTATTATACAGAAACACAGTATAACAGGGCGTTGCATCCCTGACAGATATTTTATCCAGAGAGAATGAATGCCATTACTATAGCAAGAAACCTAATTATCAGTAAAATGCATTATAGACTACTCTCCAAAACTACTGATTATTTGTATGCAAAATCCATCCTCCTTCCTCAAGAAGACTTCAATTGCTCTGTCATACAGGTTATCTCTGCATTTCAATTCCAGCAATGAGTCAATTTCTATCGCCATGGAGGCTGATGCTAAAAGTCGAGTCTGTCTAGTCTTGTTTCTGGCATAAGTTCTCTTTAGGGCTGAGAATGTCTGCTCGACAGAAGCAGTGAACACAGGGATAGTCACTGCCAAACACGCCAATGTGTACATCTGCCCCATGCACTCACCCAGATGTTTCTGTTGAAGTGAAATCAATGGGATCAGCTGGACAGTCAGGTCTGTTTTAGCCCCAAAAAAATTCAGGTATGTGTGAAACTGCTGGGGGTCGAGGAAAGAGATAAACATAAATGATTTATGGTCTTGAAATGTATTCCATATCTGGCAAAGAATGTTGTCCAGAAAGTTGCTGTGGAGTTTGTGGTAGAAATCACAAAGGTCACACGAGGAAGTTGCCGCGTGCACATTTCGTCCAGTAGGTGCGTGTGCCTAAGGGACCTGGAGAAAAATGCAGCTAGGTGGGCAAAAAAAGAACTTGATTTCTTTAAACTTTGAGGCCTCTTAAGTTAGTACTAAATTCAGTCGATGCACATAGCAATAAGGCCATAGGTGTCCTCTCCTTTACTTTAGCCTGCACCCCATTTAGTCCAGTTGACATGACTGGTGCGCCATCAAAATACCGTGCCACGTCTTTATCCACACAAGAAATGGACAATAGAGCTGTAATGTCATCAGCTCACTTGCCACTTGTTACATCTTCAAATCTGACAAAGCACTCCTTAACATCTGTGCCTGTCACATAATGCAGGACCATTGCGAGCTGCGCTGCATTGCTCACGTCTGTCGTCTCGTCCAACATAACGGTGACAAAGGTTGCTTTGTTAATCTCCCTTTTTATCTCTTCTCCCATCACTTCACCAATAGCATTAATCAGGTTGTTTTGTATTTGGCCTGACGTCCCACAAAACACTTTGTAAATGAACAGGTGGTAATGTAAGTCTGTGTTGTTTTCTGCAAAAAAAAGTTCCAAATACTTTCCTCTATTGGTGGATCCAGTGCTTTCATCATGTTCCAAAAAAAACAAAAACTATCTATCAGTCTTTTTTCTTTATATTTTCATTGTGGAGCTCCATTTCCCTGCGCACTTGTTCATTGAGCTGTAGGTCCACTCGGGTTTCCCCAAAAGTTTTCAAAAGCACCGTTGCTTGTAAGTGTCCTGCCTTGGTTAGACAACTGAAGTTTGCAAAGCCAGTGTGGCTCCAAACACCAAGTCGATCACTTGCAAATGACATGCATTCCCAGCAATACAACTTGCAGTAATCCTCAGTGTCATGGTCTTGTCTCGCGTTGTTCCCTTCCAGGTCCCTTTATATATCTTCCAGGTCCTGCATGCTCACGTCTGTGTCTAGTCACTGTCTAAGTCTCGTTAGCTGTTCCCAATCCTGTGTTTGTTATTTAATACCTTCCTGTGCGCCTTTGTCTTTGTCAGTTGTTAACGTTATGTTTTGTGTGGATGTCTCCCATGTTCCCTGTTCCTAGTTCCAAGTTTGCACAAAGAAGTCACTTTTTGTTTTCGTTTATTAATAAAGTATTTTCAGTTGCATCTCCACGTTTCCTCGTTCCTCCGCATCGCACACCAGCATCTCTTCGTGATAACACTATCGCTCATAGTTAGTGATTTGAAAGTGCCGTATGAACCCTTTCCCTGGCTGGGACAGGCTTGCTAGCTTCGGGGTTGGTTGACCTTTCCTCACAATGTCCAGCTTTTCTTGAAAAGTCTGTCTTGAAAATGGCTTTGTAAGTATATTTGCAACCAAATCAATTTCAGCCATCGTGTGTTGAAAAATAGGTATAAACATATTTTAGTTTATGCAGTTCGCTACAGATGTGGTTTGGGAGCTCCTGCTACTTATAGTATTATGCAATCGGACCATCCAATCAAAAAAATGCTGATATCAATACTCCTGCTAGGTGGTCGCAGTGTCGTTAACTTGAAATACGATTGGTTGATTAAGTCTGATTGGCTGATTAAATCTGATTGGTTAAAGCAACAGTTTCATTGTCATTTATTTAATGCTACAGGCGCCTGCACTGTTGATTCTGAAGGCCTTAGGGCAGATTTCTTTGACCCTGGCAACACTTGATGGCTGAAATATGATTGGATAAAACATAAACATATACAACTTTAAGCAGTGCAAACAAGAGAAAATCAATGCAATTAAAATTATTGTTTGGCCTGCTCTACTAGAGCTGATGTACAGCCAAAACAAACTTTGTTGCATTACTTTCCTGTTATCTCTGTAAAGCTGCTTTGAAACAATCTCTATTGTTAAAAAGTGCTCTATTGTAAATAAAGGTGACTTGACTTGACAATTAAGCGAATAAACTATTGGGAATAATAAAAGATTTTAAAAAAACAGAGAAGGCCTTGCTGGCCCTGACGGCCCACCACTGTTGTGTGTGTATATATATATGCACATGTATATATAACATTCATATGCAATTTAGTTTGAGTACTCATAACAGTTCAGATTTTTTAAAACAAAAAATGATAAAATGATAAAATGATAGTCCGTGGAGTTAGTTGTCGTCACTGGAGTTTGTGTGTTATAGCTTTAATTATTGTGCATGTTATTCAGTCAGCATTTGGTTGAAGGATGAAAGAAGTAGAAAAAGGATCTGTATCATTAGCCTTCTCTGGCCTGTTTTTCTGTCTCTCGCCTCCCTTTGGGCTTTCAAATGTTTCTTGTTGTTGTTGTTGTTGTAAATCTGCGGTTATAGCAGAGCTCCACAGTGTAATGAATCATTTAGATATAGTATTCATTATTAATTCTTTATGATGAAATAATAAGTGCTTCTTTTTAAAGAATATGTTTTGGTTTCTTCATAGAACACAAATATGTTTAGGCAAACATATAAGCGGTCTCCTGTCATGAGGTAAAAAAAAAAAAAGAAAAGAAAAAAGTTTAACATACAGATTTTGTTTCCTACATACTCTTTGCCTAGTAACTAGGCCCTAGTTAGAATATACAATAATTAATAATAATTAGTCAACACCGTTCATAAAAGCTGTACAGTCTAGTCATGAAGCAGTTGACCTCCAAAGATTCTGTGGTTCGATGCAAGCTGAGAGAAATAATTGCTAAAAACATTGTACTGTCAAGGATCTAGGATCATATAGAGGGATTGTGCTTGTGTCTGTGTGAATTTGAGTTCACTTCACTCTTGTTTTACTACATTCACTCCACACATCAGCAAAAATATCTTAGCGACTCCTGTGAATGGAAAAATTCCTTGTGACAGAGAGTGAGAGAGCAGATGAGGAGATCTGCTTGAATAATGGATTGAACAGCAAAGAGGATGAATATATGATGTAAATCATAAATAAGTTTGGATTTCAAGGAATACTTCATCCAAGAGTGAAAGTTCTGTTTTCGTTTACAACCTTGCGTCTTTCCTTTTTCCGTTTTATGTCCTTATTTTTTATCAGTATTGGTAATATTGACCTTTGATTGTACTTGGTTAAAAGAAGATAAGTAGTATTGTCCATCATGCATAATATTCTGCCCAGAAGGAGCTGCATGGTGGCAATTCTGTATGTGTGTGTTTGTTTGTTTTTCTTCGGGGCTCCAATTTAATATGCGGTAGTGTTAATTCAGTTTGATCCTAGCACACTTTGCTCATCTCTCTCTCTCTCTCTCTCTCTCTCTCTCAAGCCCTGTCGGACAGAACCAGGTTTCCCTGAGGAGGTTAGGTATATTTGTGTTTTGCAGACATACTTAGTGATTTCAATGCTGTCAAAACGCATCTGTGCTTTTCCTCACACGACCTTAGCAAAGAGTAAATTACCTAGTGTTTTGGGCTAACTCCTCTAAGAAATCTAATTCTGTTTGCACAGGAATGTCACTGATTGAGGTTGATATTGAGATTCTTTCTTTTATCACCCGTCTCATTTATTTTGACTTTAGTTGAAGACTGTAACTAAAGCTAAATGTCTCAAATTATTATGGATTTAGAAGTACGTTTCTGGGGTGAAATATCAGGCGGTGGTTAATTACTCCAACTAAAATAGAAAATGAAATCAATAAAAAAACGTAAACTAATCAAGGAGAGTCTGAACACGGGCTGCTCAGAACAGAAACTCATTTACGATCCTCAAGTTAATTAGTTCCTCTCTTTGTTATGCACATACTGTAATATTACTGTTTTCTTTTTGAACATATTTTATTGTTATGATAATGTTGAATTTGTGCTCAAGAAACATTTCTTGAAAACAGGTGCTCTGTTTAATATTTTTGTGGAATTTTGTTCATAAAAAGAAATATAATTTATTTAAAATAGAAATCTTTTATGTCAATTTAAAAGCCTTCACTGTCAATTTTGATCAATTGAATTATCCTTTCTGAATATAATTATTAATTTCTTTTTGTTAAATCATACCGACCCCAAACTATAGATAGTGTAGTATAGATATTACTGTTTACAGTTGTTGTTAGTTTTAACCTTGTTCACAGTCAAGGCTGAAGTATTTTTCATTGAGTTTGTGACCACTGAGTCATTATAATTAACATGCACATAAAGAGACGGTGGAGCCCTTCGAAACCCTCTTTGTAATCTCAAGAAAGTTTGACTGGACAAAGTCAGTAGCATTACACACAGGCATCGATCAATGAAATGACTACAGCACTCTCCACTGTGAATCAAAATCCTATTCAAGAGTCCCTCTACAGCCATTTTCCGCAGAGGAATTGCTGATTAAGGACATGCTTAAATAACAAACACACTGCGACTACAGTATGAAGTATTGGATGGATCAAACAAGTGGTGCACTGGGTATAAAGATCCAGTTTCAGCAGCACAAAGCTCAATTCTGCTGTAATACTGTACTGATGTTATTAGACACGTGTCTTGTATCACCCTCTCCATCCCATAAGTAGTTCCCATGGTGATGGGCACCTGTAGGCAGGGTCCAAAATTAACTTTCTCTCACACCAGACAGTGTTAAGTGAATTAAGAAAAACAGACCATAAAAACAAATTTTTATCATTTATAAAAAAACATAGATAGCAGCAGTTATTGGGGCTAAGCACAACAGAAGCAAACAAGAAAGCTAGCAGCAGACCAGCTGCAAAAATGAGTAAATGAAGACATTTGGATACAATTTTGTGAATGGTTGAAAAACCAATACATTGAGTTGTAATGTGATATAATTGCTTATAATTTCATTAAAAGAATCTACCACAAGGGGTCGCTGCATTTGGGGCATGGTGCCAAAGACACATACTGAGTTTCGTAATGATATGCCAATGCATTCGAAAAATATAGCAATATCCAAAACCATTGCAGTTACAGCTGTGTAATTAAAATAAAATGACGGCCATGCTTTTCAAGGTACACCAATGTCATGATGGACTATGATAGCAACTGAGACAAAGACACTGCACATCAATATTGAGGTCAGTCAGACCAACGGTACTGTAGTTAGAGCCAATTTCATGTTAAGTTCAATTATAGCACTAACATGTGGAGTAGTCCCACTACTTTTTTTATGTATCCTCAAAGTGGCCCCATACATAGCGTGTCAAACTTGGTGAAAATATCTAATTTCGTCTAAGAATTATAGCGTTTATATTTATTAGCACATAAAAAATGACCCACACCCGACTTAGCAGTTTTTTTGCCACTTACTATCAACATTTTGGTATTTGGCCATTAGCATTTAGTCAACCTGCTATGATTCAAATTTTTCTAAAGTGGGTTCGTCTTGATCAGACTAACGGTTTCGAAAATATTTGTGAAAGTTGCTTAAATGCTAATCACAACGTTGCAAAAACCTAGCATGTTTGGTATTGTTGAACTTATTGTTGAATCTAACAAGGTGTCAACCAAATCCAAAGTTGGTTAATATTTTTATTTTACCACTAGGTTACACTGGCAATTTAGGACATTGTGCTGATGATGACCCATACTGAGTTTCTTTACTATATGCTAATGAGTTCATAAAATCCAGCATTTTACTACAAAAATCTTAATGGCTGACTCCCAAATTGGTTGATAGGGGTAAATTGGATATCATTAAACTCGGTATGCTGCCCCAAATCTAACAAGACAACTTTTATGATTCTGGGGAAAACCTTTCAGAAATTATAAGCAAAAAAAAAAAGTATCTCCAGACTGAAATGCAACATGTAGCCTCAGGTTATGCTTGTGATGAGATGTACCAATTTTGGTCTGAATATGATAAAGCCTTGCGGAGATACCGTCGTATGTCCATTTTGGAGAACGCCACATATAATTAATTTTCACGTTGTTCTGAAATGGTTTTGATGAATCAACTTGAATTCGATAACTTTTTGTCAGCATGGTCTGAAGATGATGAATTTCATCATCTTTCATAGAAGTCATAGAACGAATTTCATACAAGTCATAGAATTTTGTCAAGAACTGATTAGAATCTTAATGTTCTAAATCTAAATGCATAAATGTAAAATGTAAATGTTTCTAGCCCTTATAGTTCAGAAGTTATTCAAATAAACGTGAGTGCAACTTTGAACAGTTGGTGGTGCAACAGGGATTGACTTAGAGACTTCAAATTTGCTATGGTGACAGTTCAGATTGTCAAATTTTGTATCTGTTTGCCAATTTCATAACTTTCCCAAAAGCAGTTTTATGGGCTGCCATAGACTTTCAGAGTGGAAGAAACAAAAATAATAATAAGAACGGCATAGATTAAAATAGCTGCCTACGTTGGTGCTTGGCTAGTAATAATATAATTTTTGTTCATTTATAATTATTTGTTAATATATTTATACATATGTACACACCATTAAAAAAACTGGGGTCAATATGTTTTTTTTTCTTCCATATACTCAGACTGGGAGAGTTCTAAGTACACAATATTAGAGTAGTCCAGTCTGGATGAAATAAAAGCATGGATGATGAGAGCATGGGTTTCATTTTAGCCATTAGTCTTAGGTAGTAGAAACTTGATTTCACTATGGCAGGGATGCCCACACTTTTTTGGCATGTGAGCTACTTATAAAATAACCAAGTCAAAATGATCTATCTACTATAAAAATACAAAACATATATTTATTTATGAATATATTGAGAATTCTTTATATGCACATTATATGTTGGCTGATGTCTGGACAACTGAGGTTTTAGTTCCTTCACCCTTCTTCTCCGTTCGCTTTTCGATACCAAAAACTTGTTCTGAAAGATTCAACTCGAAAGTTACACCGAGATATTTTACGTATGGATGCACATTTCTGGAGAGTGACCCCAGGAAGTTAGAAATATGTGGCGATGAGCTAAGAGGGCCAAAAACAACAACGTCAGTTTTGTTCTCATTTAAGTGGAGAACATTTTTAGCCATCCAGCATTTTGCATTATTAAGACACTCAAAAATGATGGGGCAGAACTTATGAATTAGATGTATTGGGACATACAATTGGGAGTCATCAGCATAATTATGATACATAATCCCATATTTCTTAAAGATAGACCCCAATGGCAACATGTATAGTGAAAATTAAATTTGTCAGCTTGTATGCTTTTATATTTGAATTTCATACTTAATGTTATCATTACAATCAAAATGTATCTCACTGCATTTCCAGCCTCTGGAGTGAAGCCATTTAATTTGCTTGCCAAAGCCAATTTTTACTTGCATTTGGCACTTAACGAGTGTTAATATGGACCCTGGCGGTAGGTTGCAGGTTAATCACAGGATATAAGCGCAGCCCCTCACAGTTGAGTACAGAAGTGGCCCCATCTGAGTCTTAGCGTCACGCTAGCAGCTAGCTAAGCATGTTATTAGCGCCACTAACACTGACCACCCTGGGGTACGAGGTTCCGGTCTATTGTTAATAGCCACCAGTGGAGTGTTGCCTGAGGTTAGCTCCAGGAAACAACACTAACAAGAGTAAGTTATTTTGTATAGACATTTTCACACACAATCATATTGAGTGTGTTAGCATACCGAATCCAGAAAGTATTCGAGAAGGCTGAAGTGTGAGTGTGTGTGTGTGTGGAGCCAGAGCTTTGCTCCTTTTCAGCTGAAGAAAGCTGTGTCTCCTTGGCAACCACAGTGAGCACAAGCTCGCAGGCATGTGCGTGCACAGTGTGTATTTGTGTTTGCGTTGAGTCAAATTAGTTTGTGAACGTGTATCCCTGGTTGTGTGTGTATTTGCCCATCAGTGCAGACATGCATGCACTCACACAAACACACACACACCCTTTTCACTGCAGGGTTTATTTTTAGCACGTGTCTCTTATATAATCAGGGTGACACTGGGGAGAACATAGACTCTCTCCCTCTCCTTCCTCCTCACTCTTGATTTGGATATCCGTGTGTGTTGTACGCAGATGAGACAGAGGGTTTCTTGGTTGCATATTTCTGGTGCAGTAATGATGCTCGAGAGTGTCTCTGTGCCTGAAGGTCTGAATTACTTAATATAGACGAAAATATGCTGCATAAATACAACCAATATGCATGGAATACCTCACAGACACACCACACTACGCCTTTCACACACACACATGGGAGGGAGTCTGTATGCAACTTTATATTAGTTTTTAATTAAATTGGTGTCTGTCAATTAGTTCAAGGCCTGATGATAATCCACTTCATTAACAGTGTTGTTATTTTTAACTAAAATGATTAAAATTGTTTGTTAATTTTAATAAAGCTGAAATAAAATAAAATCTAAATATATGAAAAACTTTAATGTAATACTATTGACTTCAAATCATTTTGTCTGTTTAAATTGAAGTACTAGTTTTAAAGCGGAATTATGATAAATATAAAAATATAATAAATATAAAAACAGAAATTAAATGTAAAAAATAAAAGATAATTCATTTAATAAATTTTGTAATGGTATAAAAATAGTATAATAACATTGCTTCACGGAACTGCGCATTTTCTTAGGGTGCATCTTCTTAGTACATGTACAAAGCAACAGCCTTGTTAATACAATCCCCTTTCACACAGATCTGCGAAAAAGTATAAAACGCTGTATTATTTATGCCTGGCTAGTAGTTGGTGATGCCTGCAAACACTGCGTGGCTGTAGACTGAACTACATGCTTTTCAAAAATTTGTGTTTTTATAGAGTACATGGAGACACTAATGGTATCGGTTTCAAAAACGTGCACTTTCTGTTGCTGTGTAAAACAACAACCAAAACACATAAGAAGGTTTTCATTTTTAGCTGAAAATAGTGTTGATCTCTTAGACTTGGCCACTTGACTGCAAATCATTGTGAAAGAACTGGCATACTACCTTTGCTCTTTGGTTATATACGGAACATCTAGTAAAAGATAATTTGAGTATTTCATGCAAACAATCACGTAAACAAACACAAAATCCCAAAATGACAAGCACTCAGCTTGACCTTTCATTTTCAGTGTGACAAATGAACCAGAAACAATAGTAAATGTCATTTAAATGTGCTATTTGACTCATTATTTGATTAGACTGGTAAAATGTTTAATTTTTACATGAAATTGAGTAAAAAAAGGAAAAGAATATAACTATGGTATGTATAAACGCTAGCCATATTGTCATCTTTTTAAAACTTTTTCCCACTCTCTCTTCCTTCATCCATACTGTTCTTTCTCTTTTTTTCTCCATTTGTTCCCACTTTCCCACTTTTACTAACTTTCTCCCTCTCAGCAGATATGCTTTCCTGAGAAGTTTAACCTCAACTGTTTTGGAACACAACATTTTCAGTTGAACCCTTTATTAGTCGATTAAGGTGTGTTGAGTTACAGATGGCATCAATCTTTGCTACGAAGGACCTTGGTGTGTGCTGAAATGTCAGAGGTTTTGATTTGTATGAAATAATTAATTAGGAAATTCGAACAGAAAGCTTCCCTAGCTTCCTAGGTAGTGAATCAGTGTATGGTGTTCATGAATCTGGGCACTGGTAAACACAGTAGGGACACTGGCTTGCGACACGTTGGGATACTGATGACTGCATTTCCTGTGACGTGACAACGTCGTTATTGTGCAACATCACTACTGGTATTTATGAACAGCAGCAGAACTGATATCTTGTCTGAGATTATTTTTTTATTGTATTTAAAGTATATTATGATAAATACTTTGCTTGTTGCATAAGTGCAACGTTCCAGCTGTAAATAAATTATAAGTATTTGCTAGATTATGTTCATTAACTGTCTAACGACGTATGTTTATGCTGAAATGTAATAAAATAATGGGTTGTGTTCCAAAAAACATGTGTAGTGAGATGTGTAGGGGAATTACAGTTAAGACCCGAGGACCAGATATGTTGAATGAAGACCAGGAGTCAGAAGTGCAGTCAATAGAAGAAATTTTAGTGAAGTTTAGTTTGCAGTTTCATCAGCAGAAGCTTCAGGTCTCACAAAGAGTTCGTAGGCCGCCCCACTTACAATAACATTGTTACAGCAATTGTACTCTAACAGAGGGTGCTAACTACGTCAATGATGACGTTTAAATGATTCTGATTGGCTGAGAAAGAAAGAATGATAAACAAAACTAGTAATTTTCCACACAAGAGCAGACAGTCTGAAGCATATCTTCATTGATCACATGGTTGACGGGTTAGTGACCTTCCACGTAGCTTGTCGAGAACAACAAGTCATTCTGTCTCCTTATGGTGCCAGTTAATCACCTCACCAATACAGACCATATTAACGCACACACACACACACAGCTTCTCCAAGACTGAACTCGGCTCAGGCTCCAACTATCAACAGAAAGACTCTCAAAACATTCTGATAACGTTCTATCTGTTGAGAAGTTCAGACAATATTCATCCTTACTCTATGGAAAAATACAGAAAAGTAAAGAAAGGCTTTAACTAATAAAAATCCCTAAATTGATTATAAATCACTCTTTACAACTCATTCAAATAAAAAAAGGAAAAGAACATATGAAAATAAGACAAAGAAAAGAATATACAGTAATACCTCGGTTTACGAGTTTAATTCGTTCCAAGAGTGAGCTCGTAACCCAAAATACTCGTACACCAAAACAATTTTCCCCATAAGAAAGCACTAAAAATCAATTGATTCGTTCCACATGAACCATAAATGCCCATTTTAAATATTTTTGGGGTTTTACCCTATTAATTACAGTTAAAATTATAACCATTAAGATCTCATAAATACTAATTAATAATTGACAAACTCTAAAAATACTTGACAATTTACTGTAATGCACTTCAGCTTTGAGCAGCGTGGCGTGCGTGGAGGAGACGAGAGGAGGGAGGAGGGAGGAGGGGGGAGTAGGGAAAGCAAGGGAAAACACAAAACCCGGATTCAAGTGCAAATGAGTGATTTTATTATAATAGTGCAGAAAACAAACAAAGTTATAATCCAGAGTGAAGGTCGTGGAACATGGAACAGGGAGACGGGGAGCCGCGAACGACTCGACAACACAAGAGTGGAGAGAAGTGAACTAAATAGGCAAATTATATGAGAATCAGGTGTGTCAGTGCTCAGTAAACACGGCCCCTTTCACACACACATACACACACACACACACACACACACACACACACACACACACAGGCAGAACTAGGAGACAATGAATTCATTAACCGTGACAGTTACTGCTTAGAGGTACTGTACGTGTATATTTCACTACGTGAACAATAGCGATCACAATTAATTAATGTTAACAACACAAGGTAAAACCGCTGTAAATCAGTATGCACTGTGGTGAATGATGCAGCCAAACCAAGCGACGTTGAGAGAATGAACGAGTTAAGGGTCGATAAAGGGGTCGGAACCGCGTGACTGTTTTATGAGAGGCTGTGTTTAGGATATTTCCAGTAAAAATGCGTGCGACCCACCGCTTGTCCCATGTCCCACCGCTTGTCGTGGGCACAGCTGTTTAGGGCACAAGTTGAAATCCATGAAACTGAAATCCATACATTCAGTGTTTTGTAGCCTGAAAAGCAACACATCCACTCCACATCTACATCTGGTTTGTATTATGAATTTTTTTATAATAATACTAAAATGAAATTATTTTGGAATTGGATTTTAGTCAGAATAGTCACAACAGATTATTGTTCAAGATATGCCATACCCAACGTTTACAGATGTGCTTGAACTCATTGATTTCCACTGACATGAGGCATTCGTTATGTATGAATGGTGACTGAGTGAATAAGCGGTCTTATATGCTTGAATCTAAACGCACATTCCTCAATTGATCTGCTTGTGACAAAGATGAATGGAAGTTTTTATCTTTCCAATTTGACAACTCTTATATTGTCTCTTTTCATCCAGTGTAAACACACCAGATATTGCCTACACTTTTTGATCCTTGCATTCCTTGTAAAATAAATATATGAGTGCAGAAAGACTGGGGAAGTGTGAACCAAACATTTGAGATTAGAGCACCGTTCATTTCTCTCATGTGTGGATGGTAGTAGAAATATCGTTTCAGAGATGTTTTGTCAGTGCAACACAATTGTTCAGATAGAAATAACAAATATTTATTTAATGATGGCGGATGTGTTGTTCTTTGCTCTTGGTTGAGGATGCATTTGACTGTACTGTCTTAAAATAAATACACAGATATTATTGCCCACATCTTCACACCAAATATTTTTTTCGTCTCAGAAACACACCTGCCGAGAAACCTGTTGGACAGTGTGAATATGGGGGCAGTGATTTTTTTTCTTTTTATTATGACACAAGGAGCAAAAGAAGAGTGGAGATTGGTGGATAACCATCTCACTTTCGTTACATAAAGGGACAGTACATACACTTTCGGTTTATTACCTTAAATTTATAGAATAATATTTTAATTTTTTAAAAGTCTGAGACAGTGGGCCTCCCTTTTGACACAACTCACCCAATGCCGCCCCCCTCCAAAAGGCGCGATCGTTGACGGGGGGGGGGGTCTTGGAGGGGGGGTGGACACGATGCGTGATTGTTGACGGGGGGCGAGGGTTGAACAACGCGCTTGCAGCCGCAACAGAATGACATCACTGGGAAATGTAAAATGAAGGAGGTTTAATACAAGTTCGGCGAGTTATTATTAGACTATCTTTTTTTACAACTCTCCACGGCTCCCCTGGCATGCTCTGGCGCCCCCCAGGGGAGGCGCGCACCACACTTTGAAAACCCCGGTTCTAGAACATGAAGGTATCAGCAAATCAGCTTGCATTTGCAATGAAACCGTTCTGCGGGGATTCTATTGGAATTCGCAAACTGTTGACAGCTGAAACTTAGAGGCAGTTATGCTTTTTAATGACACCTTGTGAACACCTTGAACATCAGACCTGAACACCTTGTGAAAACTGGGTTTATCTTGGGTTAACAGGACATCTGGTTATCCTAGATCACATTTCAGAACGCGGTGGTGTGTGGAAGTGTGTTTCGGCTTAAGATTGCATTTAATTACCGGAGTGGAAAAAGAATAGTAGTTGAATGTTGTCTTTTCTGATTTTGAGCACATGTGCAATCTTTAGATTTGTTTGCAATCTGCCAAGTCACTGGAACTCAGAATGGGTGGAGAAGCCACTGTAAGGTTTTTTCCCCATTGGACAGGAATAAATTTGGTTACTGTATATACGTCTAGTATGCACTCAAATACACACACAGTGAGTTTCCATTTTTATGGGGACTCTACATAGATGACTTGACCATGAATTAAGAACAGAAACTCACCAACAGCAGGTTATATTGAACAAAGCTAGACAACAGACAATATTAACATGAGGGCTATTTATTTATATTTAAGGACTAATGACTAACAAGTAACACCCGTGAACGATAAACCAATAAGAACATGACACAAGACTAGGGAAGTCCAAGGGAAACCCCTCACAAACGGGAACTAGAGTGTGAATTACAAAATAAAAAACATGAAAACATAATCCAACATGAAAAGTCAAACATCATTACACCTTTTCTACGTCATTGCACATGCTTAGTACCGTACCTTCCAGATTTTGATTTTCAATCCAGTCAAGTGTTTACATGTCCTCTCGATCAGATCAGAAAAGGTTTAAAACACCCCTTAAAATCTGAATAAAATTTTAATTGGATTTGTTCAAATCATTCCAACTGACAAGTGCTTCCGGTCCGACTGCAATCGATTTTTTAGGGTCCACGTAAACGCAGCTACTTAATGCTAGAGTAATGGATGCTGAAAATTCAGCTAATTTTATTGTTCCAATATACATTTATGATATAAATAATAGATTTATGATATAAATAATAAACGGTAAAAATGTACCGCACAGTAGGAATGACCTACATCAGATCACAGACCAAGCATGCAGCCCTGTCACAGTCCATCTTTGTTTGTGTATGTGTGTGTGTGTGTTGTCTCTCTCTTTGCCGTGTGAGAGTGAGTGAGAGAGGCTGAGGGGACGTTTGAGTATAATGTGTCCACTAATGGAGGGGAAACAGGGCAGAGCAGAAGGGAATGAGAACATGAGTATGTTAGACTGATAGACATATTAAAGAGAGAGAGAGATGAAGAGGTGTGGGTCCGCAGACAGCTGTACTGTGAGTAACTGATCCGAATGGAGGGCGGGGGATGTTCACATGTTCTCAGACACACACACACACACACACACACACACACACACACACACAGAAACTCTCATTGAAACTGAATGTTACTGAAACAGGTGTTACTCACAGTCACAGAGAAACCAGGTCAACATCAATCACATGCTGAGTTATAAATACACACACATGCTGGGAATTTAGCAATGAAAGAGTGACAGCGAGAGAGAGAGAGAGAGAGAGGTGTTAAGAGACTGATTTCTTATTAAACAGTCATGTAGGCTACAGCTTGTACTGCTAAGATGCAACTACTCAACACAATAAATAAATAAAATAATTTCCTATGCTATAGTGAAAACTAAGCTTTAGAGAATTAGCTTTAGCAACATTAGGATGCTTTTATAATTTGTTCTAATACATGTTTATTGAACCAAAACATCCACAAAGACAGCATAAAAATGTAATTGTCTGTTTCCATGTATGTATGTATGAATCTATGTATATATGTATGAATCTATGAATGTATGTATGTATGAACCTATGAACGTATGTATGTATGAATCTCTGTATGTATGTATGAATCTATGAACATATGTATGAATCTATGAACGTATGTATGAATCTCTGTATGAATGTATGTATGTATGAACCTATGTATGTATGTATGAATCTATGAATGTATGTATGTATGAATCTATGAACGTATGTATGTATGAATCTATGAACGTATGTATGAATCTATGAACGTATGTATGAATCTCTGTATGAATGTATGTATGTATGAACCTATGAATGTATGTATGAATCTATGAACGTATGTATGTATGAATCTCTGTATGTATGAATCTATGTATGTATGTATGAATCTATGAACGTATGTATGAATCTCTGAATGTATGTATAAATCTATGAATGTATGTATGTATGAATCTATGTATGTATGTATGTATGAATCTCTGTATGTATGTATGAATCTATGTATATATGTATGAATCTATGTATGTATGAATCTATGTATGTATGTATGAATCTATGAACGTATGTATGAATCTCTGTATGTATGTATGAATCTATGAACGTATGTATGAATCTCTGTATGTATGTATGAATCTATGTATGTATGTATGAATCTATGTATATATGTATGAATGTATGTATGAATCTATGTATGTATGTGTGGATCTATGTACAGTATGTATGTATGAATCTATGTATGAATCTATGTATGTATGTGTGAATCTATGTATGTATGTATGAATCTATGTATGTATGTGTGAATCTCTGTATGTGTGTATGTGTGAATCTCTGTATGTATGTGTGAATCTATGTATATATGTATGAATGTATGTATGTGTGAATCTATGTATGTGTGTATGTGTGAATCTATGTATGTATGTGCACATACATTATCATTCAGAATGTTTTGGGTTTGCAAGATTTCTCATATGTTCATCAAGGTTGCATTTATTTGATCAAATTACAGTAAAAACAGCAATGTAAAATATTGTTACAATTTAAAATAACTTTTCTGTTTGAGTATATTGAATTTATTGAATTTTTTATTTATTGAATTGCTCCACAATTACTCCACTCTTTAGTGTCAAATTATCCTTCAGAAATCTTTCTAATATGATGATTTAGTGCTCAAGAAACATTTCTTATTATTATGAAAGTATGCTGCTTAATATTTTTGTAGAAAGTGATTTATTTTTTCAGTATTCTTTGATGAATAGAGAATTCAAAAGAACTGAATTTATTTGAATAATTAATCTTTTGTAACATTTTAAATGTTGTTACTGTCTTAATACAGTAAGTAAAGTCTTACTGAACCCAAACAGCAGTGTACGGTTAAAAATTGTGCCACAGAAATGTCACCCACAAGCTTCACATGCAGTTGTTGAACTTTCTTCATAGCTGTAAAATGATTGAATGCATTAACATTTTTTGTTCCAGTTGATTGTAGCGATTCATTTCATTCAAATTGAACACCGCTAATTATGATTCTAAACGGACAGAAAACAGACACAAGACTTGATTGCTGAAATATTGTCAGGAAAAATACAATGCGTTTGCCAACATTACAGCAACCTACAGCTTAATCAGAAAAAAGAAAAATACTGAAAATCTACATGATTTCTAATAGAGATGTTATAATGAGAAATGAAATTAAAATACTACCTTTATTATTTGTAATGACGCTACAAATACAAACAACAGGGTCTAGAGTGTGAACTAAAACCTATCACTGTTTTATCTTGCAGATAACCTTTTTGTCAGCAAACATGATTGATGGTACATGACAGCTAAGAGAATGAATCATAGAAAGATGATACAATGTGTTTGACTTCTGACCTCAGGATTCCACTGACCCCTCACTTGATCTCTGACCTCTGATGTTGTGTTTCTCTCTTTTTCTTTCTCAGTAAAACCATACAGGTTAAGATTATCGACGATGAGGAGTATGAAAAAAACAAAAACTTCTACCTGGAGCTTGCTGAACCACGCATGGTGGACATGAGCCTTCAGAAAGGTAAAACACAATGTATTTATAGAAAGACCACGTCCTGTTTTTGTTTTTAATTGTTTTGTTTTTTGTCATTCCATCTTGATTCATCCAGTGGCACTTTATCAGGTCATGAGAGCATATGACCATCACCATGAGTTCATATGTGTTATTCTGCTGTCTTCATGCTTCATGATGTTTTCATTTGTAGCAGCAAGCGTTTTGTTGTTTTATGAGATTTACGATATAGTACATTCATGTACACTCAATTGTGTACACTGATATTTGTTTTATTAAGCACGGACACATTAAATTGATCAAAAGTAACAGTAAATGCAGGTCTTATGAACTTGCTAATCATTAAAGAATTTGGAAGAAATGTATCACAGTTTCCACAACATGTTTCTTGAGCAGCAAGTATATTCAAATGGTTTCTGAAGGATCAAATGACATTGAAGACTGAAAATTCAGCTTTGCCATCACTGGAATAAATTACATTTTACATTTACATTAATGCATTTATCAGACGCTTTTATCCAAAGCGGCTTACAATGCATTCAAGGAACACATTGACATTCTGATCAGTTCTTGCTTTCCCTGGAAATCGGACTCATGACCTTGGCGTTGTAAGCACCAATGCTCTGCTGTTTGAGCTACTGTATTTTAAAATATATTACAATAGAAAACAGTTATTTTAATTTGTAATAGTATTTCACAAGATTACTGCTTTTACATATTTCTGATCAAATAAATGCATCCTTGGTGAGCAAAAGACACTTCTTATAAAAACATCAAAATATCTTACTGGCCAACATTCACTGGATTTTGACTACGACTGTGCAAATATTTTGACTGAATGCTAGCAGTAGAGGGCACCCAGGATGACCCTGCAGATCCAAATAGAGTCCACTGAGATGGACCACTGGAAAAATGAATGGGAAAATGTCAGAGTTGAGGTAAGGGATGGGGATGAGGCAAAAACTCAGATGTAGAGAAAGGAGCTTTATTTGTTATAAAAAATAAACAAAAACTACCCCATGGGGGTATGTATACAGAAAATGAATACAGAAAATAATGTCTAGATTGTTTCTTAAGCTCAAATTAGGCAAAATACATAATTTCATGCTGGTTCCTCTAAAAGACATATGCGTTCTAGAGCGAAAAATCTCAAAAAAGATTATTTTACCATTACGGGAGTTAGGGGATTGGTTCTTGTGTCCATTAAAAATTGAAAAATGGAAAACATGGAAACCCAAAAATAACCATATTTTGATTTGAGAAATCTTTGACAAATGATGTTTTATTAACAAAGTTCGGGAGGAGCACATTCAAATGATTAACACAATCAACACGTCATCAGCAATTACACCTCATCCTATCAGCAGGAGAGGAAGCATGTATATATAGACATGTTTGACTCACCTACAGCTCTTTGACATTTTTCGGCATCCCTCCACCACCCCAACTCCTCACACTTAATTGTTCCTATCAAAGTCAGGATACGGGGGGAGTGCTCCAGGTTCGGGCTAAATACCGAGCTCGGAGCCCTCTCCTCGGACAGCACGCCAAATACGCTTACCATTTATTGCTCCTGAATCATTTGTAAGTGTGAACTCGTGAACCTGAGAGTTAAAAAAAACCCCACAAAAAACAAAGACGAAATTCTCCTTTGTCTTGGCAAGACATGACATGGCTTCAGGGATCAGGACACAAGGAATGTACAACATCAACTGGCAGATGACTGAAAACACAAGGAGAATAAATAGGAAGCAAATAAGGCAGGTAGAGTAGGTACAGTAGGTGGTGCAAATTAACTAATAATCAGGTAACAAGATGGGCTGGGTTAAGACAATAGACGAACACAATCACAAGCAATGTGCTCAAACAGAACACGAATACGCATCTAATGAGACCTGTAAGCCAAGTGTACGCAAAAAACATGACGATGTGAAAACACAAGCCGCGTGCAACACAATGAGAAAGCATGAGAACACAAACCGACACAGAACCGAAACCAAACTAGAAAGAAGTGCCAGGATCCAAACACCACTCTCTGCTCGCAAAAAAAACACAGCACAGCCCATGCAAACTTGGAAGGGCACAGTTATATATGCGGCTGAACTTATTGCAGTTTTATGAGTTTTCCTTTCAGGCGCAAAATATTCTAATATAGAGTACTAAATGAGTCATGCAAGATGATTTACTAAGGTTTGTGCTTGTCAGTTTACTGGCATTTTCTCCATTATTTACCACCAAAGAAAACATGTCTTAAACCAGACGCTGATTTATACTGCTATTGAATAGATTGCTTGTGTCTGTATTCTTTAATTTGTACATCATCATAAGATCACATGAAGAACTATTCTACTACCATCTGCCTTTTTGGGGGAATTGCACTCTCACGCTAGTTTTCCCTGTTTAGTAAATCTGTACAATAGTGCCTGTATAATGAATAAGTATAAAATATATATCTCTTTATCAATAAGGACTTTTTTTTAAAGAAAAACATGCAAAAACACTAACAAATTACAGTCTCCCGTGTAAAGATCAGCTATTTCGGCAAAGGGACACTGTCGTACTTCTTGACAAATGAAAGAAAAGCCAATTTCATCACAGATTTGATCATTTTATGATAGACTGATCATAATCATTCTTGATTATTCGATTTCAACAGTTCACTTGAAAAGGAGAATTCCATCTTTATTTTTTGTGGAGGTTTTTTAACTGGTTATTAAAAAACTAAATATATTGGTTATATATAAACAAATATTATGGTTATTTTTGGGTTTCCATGTTTTCCATTTTTCCATTTTTCAATTTTTAATGGACACGAGAACCAATGCCCTAACTGCCGTAATGGTAAAATAATATTTTTTGAGTTTTTTCACTCTAGAACGCACATGTCTTTTAGAGGAACCAGCATGAAATTATGTATTTTGCCTAATTTGAGCTTAAGAACCAATCTAGATATTATTTTCTGTATAGATTATTGAAACATAAGGTTTGACAACAATTCGTGAGATATCCCAATTCAAGTAGATAAGATGCCATTGCTAGATGTAAAATATCAACCCAGGGGCATGGCCAAGATGGCTGCCAAATGGACTGACTTGCCTAAAAGGGAATTTTACTCGAAGCACATGAATCCAATGAAGACCCCCCGGGGCGCAGCTCTCAAACTGACTCATCTCCGACTCACACGAGAAATGCTGTGATGACGTTTTTGTAATGCTTTAAAAATGGCAACATTCCTGTCTTTGTTTTCCAGTTTTTATATTGTTTCCAAAATGCCTTGAGACTGTTGTTTAGGACACTATGTGAAGGATTGGCAAGCAGTGTTGCTTTTTCACTGACTCCTTTGGAGTTTCAGTAAACATTGACCTTAAACACCAGTGCAGGATCTCAAAGAGTGTGAGAAATTAATGCAAACACACACACACACACCAAGTAGTTAAGTGTGTCTCTCAATATCTCTCCATAAATCAGGCAGACGTGGTCAATGCTACCACCTCCCACACCGCAGCACTGCGGTACAGTGTGTGTGTGTGTGTGTGTGTTTGCATGTATGCATGTGTCCTTGTCCCAGTATTATACCCTTCAGAAAGAATGAGAGATGAAGAACAGCTGGTCCTCTCTGTTTGAGCGCTCATCTCGCATGGACAACATTAAACAACCTACTTATTAACTTACCTAAGCCTACAAAAACAACATGTTGGCTTGTCTCCTCACTTGTGTGCTTGTAAACAAGCCGTTTATTAATTATTCATTAGATATTTCTTTATTTTCAAGCCAGCATGGGCTTTTAAGATTTAAGATTTAATTTTGATGTACAGAGAAACCCAGGGAGAATCGTTCCTCAGATCAGATATATGCGAATTCATGATTATAATTTGTTTTGACAACCAATAATGAGGATTTTTTTTCTTGTTTATATGGAAAACTGCATTCTGTTAATTCTAGGAGCTGTTTGTAATTTAGCAGTTGTGGTTCTAATTCTGATTCCTCCTAATGAAATTCTGGTTCCTTGATGATTCAGTGAACAATTCTAATAATTTTGTGAGTGAGTCAGATTGAAGGAATTGTTCACTGGAAAACAAAAATTATTTTTCATTATTCACCTTCTTGCTTTTCCAAACATGTATAATTTGGTTTAGCTGTGTAGATTCAGTAACGTAAGTTGTTTCTTATTAGTCTTTAATGCAGACAGATAAAAATTGTATCAAATGCATGGTAGTAGTTTTTGAAACTGAACCTGTAATAGGAGATACATCACTTGTCCTACATAAAAACATGACTTTAGAACTGCTGATCCTGTGCTGTCGCTGCAAAATTTGTCAAGAGATCTAAAGAAACATTCTCAGCTTTATACATCTAAATACAGGATGCTTTCTTGGCATTGAACCGTCCTGTACACCAACTGGATACTATACTATATATATATATATATATATATATATATATATATATATATATATATAGTATAGTATCCAGTTGGTATACTATATATAAAATATGGCAGCTGGAAAACGAGACTGGAGAAAGATGGAGAGAGGAATGAGAAAGACAGGAAATATTGAATGGCAAGGAGGAATTTGTTTATACAGAATCTTTTAGTCATAGGTTTATTTTTTCAAAGAAAACAAACAAACATTCTGTGAATTTAGTCAATATTTAGCACATTTAACAAAAATGTGAAAACTGAATTTATAAGCAGTTCACATTATTGTCTGTGATGTGTTTGTGTGTGTGTATTATATACATATATAATATGCATATATATACATTGCGTGTCTAATTATTAGGCAAGTCAATACATAATTAAAATTAAGGTGTGACCATTGAACAGCAAAATGCTCATTAGTTCAGCAGGGTAAAAGAAAAAGAAAAAAGAAAAGATGCATGTTAACTGCAAAAGACTTTAAAGATTTTCGGGTGGTTTCACACTTAATTCTTCACCTTAATTCTTAAGTCCCGTTTACACCAAAGGTGTAACTTTAATGAGAAAGAGTTTAAAAAAATAAATAAAAGAGTAGCACAGTTCACACCACAGCTATAACTATAATGGGACATAGAAACGATATCGTTGTGATCACTTTCAGAACTATTTTTTCAGCTGATGAACGATTAAAAACATTGAAAGCCAATCAGAATCCATCCTGCTGTAATGAGCTTGAGTATTTAAAGCGACGACAAAACAGCAGCGTGCTTAGAATAAACTGAACAATACTGTGGAGGACATTTTGAATGGGCTTTATTCAAATTGTTTAATTTTCATCATGATCCCCATTTCTTCTCTTTATCGACAATACAAACATATACCCCAAGGACAAAAACAAGTAACCTTTTGTTAACTAAATTTTTGTTTGGCATTCATACAACATTAACACCCGGGCTTTGACAGGTGATAGAGATAGCTGAGCGGTGAGACTGGTGTGAAAGACGGGAGATGGTGAGAAAGGTGAGGAGAAAAGGACAGGCAGAAGAGGTGTGAGACAAAGCGAGCAGTGAGACAGACAAAGAGAGATAGACAAGACAGTCAAGGGGCGAGCTGGTGAGGATCAAATGACAGACACATGATGAAAGTGAAATGGGGTGATACAACAGAGGAGAGAGTTGAGACAGGCGATCCAGCAGACTATCTATTGGCCTGTATCTGTATGTGATTAATATCCTGTGGAGCCCAAACCTGCAAGACCCCTACCACATGTCCCCCCTAATGAGTATGTTTAAAGAGAATTTTATCACAGGATTGCCAACAGCTCACTAAAATATCACCTCGCTCTTTGTGTGTGTGTGTTGCGATCTCCGCATCACATGTGTGATAGGGGAATAGCTGCGAATGAGACAATGACAAGGGAGTTTTCGCCTGAATATCGACACCTACATCCCACGATCCCATTACCTCACGGAACGTGGGGTGGAGAAAGCCTGGAGTCTGGTATCTGTTGCCAGGGTACCATCAGCTGTTGTTAGCGCTGATGTGCAATAGATTTGCACTGAACTGTTGAATCGAAGCTTCCAAGAAAGAACAATGAGAGAGAGAAAGTCATGAATAGATTAAAGGAATTCCCTTGTGTGTTTGACACATCTGTGTGTGCTGTCATGAAACAGATATGTTCAAAATCCTAGAGCTGAAGATGCTACACGAATCACAGGTTAATAATAATGTGCGTCAGGGAACACCCCCTCCTTCTTGTAGACACATTCGAGCATAAATTATGGGCTTATTTACACATCCAGCTTCTCATTATGGGTCGATATTTTCATCTCAGCACACACACACTTAATCAAAGCTTGTTTGTTCTCCATCTCATTCATCCTCAGCAACCGAAAATTACAGCACTGATTACAGAACTATTAAAGTCATTATACACACAGAAAGAAAAAAGAGTAATGGAGAGACAGAGAAATTGATTCCTTTAGTTGGTTCTCATATTTGTGTAAATGTGTGCGAGTACTAGATTAATAATGTTGTAAAAAAAAAAAAAAGGTTGTTAATTCAGGATACCTAACGCATTAACAATTGGAACGTTTTTGTTGTAAAGTGATATTTCACCCAAAAGTGAAAATTCTGTCTTAATTTAGTCCAGTAATCCCTTAGTAAACTTCCAAAGAAACCTCAATGACTTGAAGGGTTAGTTCTGTCATTCTGTCATTAATTTGTCAGTCTCAGACTTTCACAACACAAATTAAGATATTTTTTATGAAATCTTAGAGCTTTCTGTCTGTTTTAGCCCATGCAACTAAATAATTCATATGACTTCATTGGTGTAACATTTTAATGATACAGTATAAGTGCTTTGTTTGCGCAAAAAACATAATTTACCCCTTTATTTACAAAATATTAATCTCCAGGACGCATTGACGCTACAATGTCAGCTCTCGCATGCGTCAAGATTAAATTGTAAATTGTTTTTTTGAGCAAACAAAGCACTCATAGAATTGATGTTAAACCACTGGAGTCACATGGGTTACTTTATTGAGGCCTTAACTACCTTTTTGGGGCTTGAAAGGGGTAGATACATAGACTGTCAATGGAGGGACAGAAATATTTAATTAAAAAGATCTTTATTTGTGTTCTGAAAATAAACAAAAATCTTGTGGGTTTGGAATGACATGAGGCAGAGTGATTAATGACAGAATTTTCATTTTTGTGCGAACTATCCCTTTAAAATGATTTAAAATAAAGTAAAACCATTTTTTAATTTTAAAATATTTCTTATTTTCATTCACCCCCTAATGTACCTGCTGTCTTGAAAAACCTCAATATATAAGGTATCTTCTAGACCTGAAATAAGTACGTTTATCAAATCTTACAGTGGGCATTTTTAAAATGAATACACATTCTTGTAGTTATGCCAAGCTATAAAGTGTTTTATATAGTAGAAATGCAGTAAAATATATATTTAAAATCATTAGTTCTTAACCAGTACATCTGGAAAAGCCATGGAGCTTTTTAGCTCTCAAAATATCTTCTTTTGTAGTCATGCCGGTTTGGAACAAAATTATGGTAAATAAATGATGACATAATTAAATTTTTTGGGTGAACTGTCCCTTTGTCTCACCAAATAATATATAAATTTAGAGGTTTAGAGAACAGACGGTATCGTTAACTCAGTGAAAATGCATTTGAAGCCAATGGAAAATCCGCACCATGATAGGAAAGCAAACGTGTGTGACTAATCAGAGTAGCTTTAGCACCTCTTTGTTCTGTCGCTACATCTCAAATGCTACCACGACACTCCTGTTGCCAAGGGCAACCACCTGCTCCGGCGCTCTGGAGCGGCCCACACTATCACATCAGATCGCATCTGCCCGGTCACACCTGTCGCACCTGTCCGGCTCGGAGATCCTGGGCAGGGTGATGAAACGCCAGAGGCTGCGAATATTTTTATTCACGTTTATCTGAGCAAATAAATCCTGTCCAACATCTCACTGCATTTCCCTCCACCATTATCTGTCTAATTTGTTCTTCATGTCATTCCACCCCTCCTTTTCTCTTTTTTCCACTCACAGCTCTGTTATTAGCTGATGGTAAGTTTGAGTTGTGAGTGTGTGTGTGTGTGTGTGAGGCAAGATGAGGCCATCTGCAGTAATTGTGGTCTCGTCTGCCTCACTCTGTGGATGAACACACACGTGTGTCTCCAGGTTTGTGTGTGTTGTAACACGTGCACGAGAAGATAAGCTTTGGGTTACAGGGGGTTTTGAAAGTTCATTTCAACTTTCAGGCTTTTTTTCTGTGTGTCTGTGGTGTGTGTGTGTGTGTGTGTGTGTGTGTGTGTGTGTGTGTGTGTGTGTGTGTGTGTCTGGTGTCCTTCTGAATCACTCAGTTCAACAGCACAGCTCACACTTCTTTCAGTCACACAAAGTTTGGCTGTTAATCTGTTGTGTGTGTTTGCATGTGTAGTCTTTCTAATAAGAGAAACTATAGTGACAGCCGGCTTCATTCATAAAACAAAAACGGAACCAATTTCTGTATAACTATATATTTCTTGTGTTACGCAAGTAGTCACATTCGATTCAGTGCGACAAGTTACGTAAGAGTAACTTTATGAACGTTTTACACAAATTCGCTGTGCTTGTGTTTCCTGAATGAGCCCGGTTGACTCTAAATACATGAACTTAGTGCAGTTTCAATGCACAATGAATATTTAGGAATATTGATGAATAGTCAATATTGATATAATATTGATACAATATTTATTAATGAATCCTGAAAAGAATCCCAAAGGCAGGCATTACAGAGTGCATGTTTTTTTTTTTGCACACTTTTACTAAAATGATCTGAAAGTCTTTACAACTGTGTGTGTGTTTGTACATGACTAACATGACACAATTTTCCACACAGTTAACACAAGTTTCTCTCTGTCTGTTAATCTCTTGTAGATATTCCAGACAGGAAGATGTCATCAGAGGAAGAGGAAGCGAGAAGAATAGCAGAGATGGGGAAGCCGGTATTGGGCGAGCATGCAAAAATAGAGATCATCATTGAGGAGTCGTATGAGTTTAAGGTACACACATGCGAAAAATGCAGTCTTTTGCACTATGGAAGAAGTTATGATTATTTAACAGTTTTGTGGTTGTTGTTTTTTGCTGTAGAGTACAGTAGATAAGCTGATTAAGAAGACTAACCTGGCTCTGGTCGTGGGCACAAATTCCTGGAGAGAACAATTCATGGAGGCCATAACTGTCAGTGCAGGTGATTATCAACTCTGGAACAAAACAGTCTGCGTTTTTCCAGACACCTGTTATCCACCATATATGTTTTCCATATATACATAAATATATGAATACGTATAATTGTTGGGCTCACTAAGATTTGAAAAAAGGAAATTATAACTTTAGTTCATCAAGGATGCCAGAATGTTACAAAAGATTTCAAACTTGGGTCTTTAGCCGATAAAGTTTAAATCCCGTCAGGCTGTTGCACCAGCCAGTAGGCAGAAATAATCTTTTGTGGCTGTTTGAACACATTCGACCAAACGAGCGACTACACTATGAATGCATTTCACTCAAACACGTTTTAACTACCTCTGGAAGTGGTCGAAATGGACAATCTCAAAAAATGTTAGAGCCCATTTACACCTGTATTTAGCGCCATCCCCTTGTGATCCGATGGACCAAAATGTGCCTTAATACCATGTCCTAAAGGATCATGTGACACTGAAGACTGCTGAAAATTTTGGTTTGCCTCTATAGAAATAAATTACATTTTAAAACATGAAAACTGTTTTTTTAAATAGTAGTAATATTTCACAATACAGTAATAGCTTGAGATACGAGCGTCCCTACATACAAGCATTCCAAGATACGAGCAAGCCTTCGGGCAGATTTTTGCTTCTAGATACGAGTAAATATTTGAGATACGAGCACGCATATTGACGCTGATGCCGACTCACGTTCACTTCACGTGTTCGCTGACTTCTGTACGCATTGATAATAGCGATGATTTCTACGAAAGTGAGTGGTAAGGATGGTAGTGAGAAGAAGAAACGCATGATGACCATGGAAATGAAGCATGAAATTGTGGATAAGTATGAGCGCGGTGCCGCGTGAGTCATCTCGCACGCACTTATGATCACAGTACATCCACGATATGTACCATCCTAAAGCAGAAGGATGTTACCAAGAATGTAAATCCTTCCAAGGGCGTGACGATTATATCGAAGTTATGTTCGAATATAAATGATGAGATTGAGAGGCTTCTGTTGTTGTGGATAAAGGAGAAGCAGATGTCCCTCGATAGATATTTCACGAGTTCACACTTACCAATGATTCAGAAGCAGTAAAGGTATTGGAACGGATTAATTTGTTTTCTATTATTTCTTATGGGAAAATATGATTCGAGATACGAACAATTTGAGTTACGAGCTCCGCCTTGGAACGGATTATGCTCGTATCTCGAGGTATTACTGTATTACTATATTTTTCATCAAATAAACGCAGCCCTGCGAGCATAAGATAATGCTCAAAAACAAGTAAACTTGAACAATAGTGGAGACAGTTTTGAATATGTTTACTAAAAACATCAAAACTCTAATTTTGTGTGGGTCTACAATATTATATAAACATTCATGCTCATATTGCACACACAAAATCTCTTATGTGACATTTTACCCGGCCCACGTGAAAACTGTGCCCACAATACTCCTACACGCTTCTACTGATCCCTCTAACCTTGTTCATTTACTGAACATTTTGGCTGATTTAATAATTATTCCAAATACCAATAAAAGTGCAGCATTATCAGCTCTGTTTGATGCCTTTCACCATGTTTAAATTTGTCCTCACAGATTCCCACCCAAAATAAATCCTGCATATTAGTCTTTTATGACCTTGTGTTGAAATAAAATCACTGCTGTCACAGTATATAGCCTTCAATTACCGTGACTATCAAACATTCGGTGTTACCAAGGCAATAGGACCCTTAAATCACCATGATGTTAAAGAGATGGCTTCGGTCGGGGATGAAAGTTGTGTAATGTGCGGTGACATAACAATACTAACATTTTTCATTTTTTATTTTCTCCTACCCCCATTCTACTTTCCTTTCTTTTTCTTTTTCTTTTTCTGTCTTTCTCTCTTTATCTCAGGAGATGAGGATGAGGATGAGGGGGGAGAAGAACGTTTGCCATCTTGTTTTGACTATGTCATGCACTTCCTGACTGTCTTCTGGAAGGTTCTGTTTGCCTGCGTCCCACCCACGGAGTACTGGAACGGGTGGGCGTGTTTCATTGTTTCTATAGTGATCATCGGACTTTTGACCGCTGTAATTGGTGATCTGGCCAGTCACTTTGGCTGCACCATTGGCCTGAAGGACTCAGTCACCGCTGTGGTGTTTGTAGCCCTGGGAACATCCGTCCCTGGTGAGTTTGTTTGTGTATGTTGTTATAAATACAGTTTTATATCATATACATGACCTTTGAAATGTGTGGGTTCAGTTAAATTAAAAGTATTTAAAGAAATTAATACTTTTATTCAGCAAGAGCATTTATAATGTTACAAAAGATTTAATCAAAGAATAAAAAAACAAACAAAGATATAATGTGTGTGTGTGTGTGTGTGTGTGTGTGTGTGTGTGTGTGTGTGTGTGTGTGTGTGTGTGTGTGTGTGTGTGTGTGTGTGTGTGTGTGTGTGTGTGTGTGTGTGTGTGTGTGTGTGTGTGTGTGTGTGTGTGTGTGTGATCCTATTGAAATTTCCTTCACCTGTCACGTCACCTTGTTAGTCTCGTTATCTTGTGTATAAAAGCCCTCATATGTGTTCTTTTGTCAGTCGTTGAATATGTTTCGTCGTGTGTGATTTTGCTCCTCGTACTCCGTGTTATCTTCTGTTTTGCACAAGAGTGCACTTTTTGTTTATATTTACAGTCTTTTCGTTTTTGTTTAATAAAGTGAGTTTTCAGTTGAACCTGTGCCTTCGTCATCCCGCATCAACATACGCATTATTTTTCTTATTAAGCTTATTTTCTAGTTCCAAAGGAGACGTTTCTCATTAATTTAATTTGATGTACATTTAAAATAACTAAAATTGAAATAAAAATTACAAAAAAACTACATAGGCATATGCAAAATCATTAGAAATACTAATTGTATAAACATTTTATTTAAAAAATATGATAAAAAAAACATATACTAATAAAAACTATTAAAATAACACAAAATCATGTGACAATGAAGACTGTTGTAATGATGCTGTAAAGCTTTTCCATCACGTTAATTAAAATAGAATACAGTATTTTTAAACTGTAATAGTATTTCGTGTTATAACTGTTTTTACTGTATTTCTGATTAAATAAATGTAGCCTCTGTGAGCAGAAGAGACTTCTTACAAACACATTAAAACATCTTACCGGCCCAAAACGTTTGAACTGAGTGTAGGCCTGTATTGTTATTAATTTATGGTTTGGTCCACATACAGTTTTTTGTGCCAAAATCAGACATGATTTGTTTTTAAATGACCAGTTTCTCTCTCTGACCCTTGCGTTCAATGAGGCAAACTGTCTGATGTCAATTTTGCTGCTTGGTTTTAATAAATGCTCTTTTTGATACAGTATGTTTTTAAAGTTCAATTAACTATTTCATCTCATAAAATCAGTAAAAAATTTGATTCCTCCAAATTTGACTCATTTTAATGCTTATTAATCATATATTATTATGCTGTTCTATAAAAGCATCTCTCTTTTCTCCTCAGATACCTTTGCCAGTAAAGTTTCAGCGGTGCAGGACAGTTACGCAGATGCGTCTATCGGTAACGTGACCGGTAGCAACGCTGTAAACGTTTTCCTGGGAATCGGTGTGGCTTGGTCAGTGGCCGCCATCTACTGGCACATGCAGGGTCGTGCGTTCGAGGTGCCAGCAGGTTCCCTGGCATTTTCTGTCACTCTCTTCACCATCTTTGCCTTCCTGGCGGTGGGCGTCCTGCTGTACCGGCGCAGGCCTCACATTGGTGGAGAGCTGGGCGGCCCGCGCGGACAGCGCATCCTCACGACACTCTTTTTCTTCAGTCTCTGGTTTCTCTACATCCTTTTCTCCAGTCTTGAGGCTTACTGTCATATACAGGGCTTCTGAAGAGAAGAGATGGGGGTGGGGTGGGGTGGGGGTCAGAGTTGAGGAGAGATAGGAAACTTCTTCTAGTCGTGAATGACAGAGTAAGAGCTAAGGATTGATTTGAAAAGGTCGGCACGTTTTTGCAGCAGGCGTGGACATTCGTTCTTCAGATACCTTCGTGCTGAGGATGAAGCGTGTGAAGTATCTCTCTAAAGGGGTGGGACAGTCTTAACCTGGAGTCTGAGCTTTTCACAGTCTATATTTTTCTCAACACCTGCTGAGAACGACTTTTTTCTAATGAAGTATTTTGGGAAAAAAAGACAAAAAAATAACAAAAAGAATTAAAGGATTCAAATGACTATTTTCAAATCTGCTTCCAGGAGTAAAGTAATATTTCAACCGAAAAATGAAAATATATAACTACATGAAATCTGTTATTGAGTGACGTTTGAAGGACCCATAAAGCTTTTTTTTTTTCTTTTCCTTCTTTAGTTTCGTAAGAACTCACAGAGCTTACAGCTTTTACCGCCAGGCCAAAGTCCTGGCTCGGAAACACCGAACACAGAGAAGAGAGACGAATATATGAACAATGGCTGAACACTGCATTTTCTCCCTGTATGGATATAATCTGCTTCCATATATTTTCTGTACTTTTGTGTATTTCCTTGCCAAGTGTTGTTTTTCAAGCATCACGGAGGCCTGAGAGGGTTACATGAGAACAGAATGCAAAAACAAAAAAAAGTGTTAAGAAGGAAACAATTAGGCCTTTTTGCATTTGAACCCGCTACATGTTCATCAAAATAAGTCACTAGTGTGTTTTCAGATAACACCTTGAAGGAAAGAGTGCTGCATCTGCTAGTACAGTTGTTGTTGGGTTTTTTTTGTTGGTATTTTAGTCTTTCAGTGTCGTTGAACACCCCAAAGAGGTCTCCCACCCCTACTTCACCCCAGAGAGTCCTTCTATATAGAATCACATGACCATTTTACCAGGAGCTCCTTAAGTGTGCATCTAAACAGTGTCTGAAGTGATATCGGTGGTGAGTTCTGACTGTTTCATTGGGGCCTTTAATGTGGTTCGTAATGTTTACAAGCCTTCGGTCCAGAAGAGAGCGAGAATGGAGTGGTACAAACAGCTCTAGACTGTTTTTTGAGTTCCAAGAAGCTGAGAGAAAGAGAGATTTTAGGCAGAGCTGCATCAGTTTAAAGAGCGATCATCAATTCATCTGACGGGGGAAGGTGTTTTTCGTGCCTATTTTAGCTGTAGTGAGATGAAAAAGGAGGATGTGGGTGGGGGTTCTGTATTATCTGGGGGGAAGTGATGTCATAAAGAATTGTTTAGGATGGCCAATAAGAGCCCAGAACCAAAGAATAGAACCTTAGACTGCACCCCAGAAGCTGCAGTGGTGCTCTGGGCCACAGGGGGGCCACATCTCCGATTCCTCCTCAATGTTTATCATGCAACCTGTGCATTTTGTGTGCGAGTGTGTGTCAGTTGATGTGTGTTTCATATTTTTTTTTAGCCTCATTGCAAATACAGGCCAACGCAGTTGGACGCCATTGTTTGGATTACAGCACCTGCAGCAGACATATTCCATTTTTATTGTTTACATTCATACACAACTGTTTGTGTGTGAGCGTGTCAGAGAGCGCAGTTGAAAATGGGTTTCTTCCTCCAGATTGCAAATGTACTTGCTGGCATTACTTCAGCCTGCTCTGTGCTTCCTACTTTGTTCATAATCAATGTGCTTTAATGCAAAAAAACAGAAAAGAACCACTTGCAGAAATCACAACATATCGCACTGAAGATTCACCAATGCTCTTTATGAGTCAAGCAGGCTCAAGATCGTGAGATTTTAGCGTACATGAGTTTGTTTTTGTACAGAAAGGCAGGAGTGTGTTTAGCTTAGCTACACAAGAGACACTTTCTTTATCCACACACTGACGTTGTGAGCATGTACTGCCTACATAGACAGCATCATATAATTCTAATATATGCAACTAATTATGCAGCCTTCTAAGATGTCTCATTTTGGCCAAATTTGAGGCAGAATTTCTTGTATTTTCTAGGAGAACCTCTTAAAGCGTTGCAGGGAGCTCAGTGGAAGATAGAAAAAAGTATTGTTAAAAAAGTAAATTCTCCTTTAAAATAGTTTTTCCCACTCATTATGCATGGGTAATTATTTCACCTGTTATGTACATTACCGTTCAACAGTTTGATGTCAATACAAATGTTTTTTTAACGAAATTTATTCTTTCAAAGGTGACAGTAAAGACATTTATAAGGTTACAAAAGATTTATATGTCAAATAAATGCCGTTCTTTTACATTTTCAGAGAATCCTGGTAAAATTGTATTATGCTTTTCACAAAAATTATTAAAATGTATCATATTTATGAAATCTTTATTAAGCACTCATTCAGTATATTAAGATGATTTCTGAAGGATCATTAGGATTCAGTATATTAAGATCATTCTGAAGTCAGAAAGTATTTTTCAAATTATACTGTTTTTGCTCAGATAAATGCAGCCTTGCTATGTTTTTTTATGCTATCACATTGTTAGCTTATTAATTAACATGATAATTAATTGCAAGTTGAGTCCTTTGATGTTCCCTATGTAGGCAGTAGAGAGCAAGGCAGCTCGTTTGGTTTTGGAACACAGCCATTCACACACCTCATAAGCTGCTCTGTGTATCACTATTAGGCATGATAAAGGATATGCTTATGAAGAGAAATATCACTACATTTACACAGTATTTGACTTTAAGTGATCCTTTTGTTTTCTGCCAGCATGTGTTGTTGAATGTGTCTTGTTTGAGTCAGAGGGCAGATAAACTACAGTAGATCTTTACCATGTCTGTGCACATGTGAGCATGTGTATCTTTAAGATGGTTTGTGGTAGAGGTAGCAGTCTTGTAAACCTTGTTATCCAGTTTGGCTGAATCAGCCAACAATCAACCTCAGAGTTGGGCTCAAGTGTTTCAGACTTTGCATTGCTCTTCCCGCCTCTGCCTGGATCAAATCACACACTTAGGCATAAAGTCTGCACTCATACACATTTGAGATAACTTTACACTGCTGATGCCTGTTATGAAAGGGTGCGGGTGGGTCTCCATGTAGGTTAATGGTTGAGCATGAAAGTCAGCTGAGACCACCAGCTTTGAACTTTTCTACTGCCAACTAACACTTCCATCTGTATAGATGCAGATGAACTGGTTTAAAAGAGATTTCAGATGATGTCACTTATAACCTTGAAATCACACAAGTCTTACAAATGTATCAGGGGTCTGACTCTCTCTCTCTCACACACACACACACACACACACACACACACTCCTCTTCAGCCTGGTGATGAAGCAGATGGTGGTTCTGTTCATTTATTGCTGTTTTATTTATTTATTCTTATCTCACAAAAAAAGTGTTTTATTTTCAGGGAATTATGCATGACATTTACCTTAATTTAATTAATTTATGTCCGCTGAGTTATTTATTTTGAATTATTTTGGTCAACAGAAAAATAAAAATAAACATTTGAAAAAAATCTCTGACAATTTGGTCTGGTCTTTAAAGGTTTCTATATCAGATTGTGTCACTTAATATATATGTAGTCACATTTTAATATATTTTTGCTATATCTGTAAGGTATCACAATAAAACCAGACTAACATATAATCAGGTGAAAGTTGACTAAATAATAAAGCTATATTTTAGCTCACTCTAACTGTGTTCAAAACTGTATTTTTTCTAAATGTTAGGTGAGGCCAAGTTGTCACACTTTTTTACTTCACATATATTTTTATTGATATTGAAATGTTGTAATCAATTGTTTTTATTTGCCAATTAATGTTTTACATTTTGGCTGTTTCGTGATTATTTGACTGCTGAGAGCCTGTGATAGGCTGTTTAATAGCATAAGTTACATAAAGTTCACGATTGGGGCATGTTGTCATAAAATGCCATTGTGACCTATATCAATGAGTTATATAGTTTTTTCCAAATAACTTTTTAAATGCTTAGAGACGTCTATGTCTAGAAATGAAATCTGGTGTAAATGTGTGACTACTAATCCCAGTCTCGCCCTGTAAATTGTGCTCCCTGTCCGCTACGAAGAATATGAGCTAAGAGAAGCTAATTGTGCTCATTTTGCAGTGTTGAATAGAAATGTATTGATTTTTCTGCTCAACTCAACCCATTTCTCGTGTAGTGCGCTGTCCAGCCCGTGGTGCTGAAATGACTCTCCCGCATTTGCTGTGATGGAGATTTAGTGGGCGGGTCCTATAAAGAGGCAAGATGTGATTGATGCGCCATTTCGCCAATCAAAACGCAGGAATCACTCATTCGTTAACACATTAAACCACTGGAATCATGTGCAGGGAGGGGGGCGAGTGCTGGATCCGGAGCCTCTGAGGGGTGCGGGACAATGTTGTAGCCAATTAAAGCAAAAAGTGCCTTATGTTCGGGACAGAAAGATCATTTAACGAGCCCGAGCGGTCCCGTATGAAGCGGGCGGCAGGTCTGGAGCTCGTTGAGGCGAGAGGCTGCTCGGATTAGGAGCTACTTATGCTGCGACTTTGCGCCTGGTCTTGAGCTCTGCGGCAGGTGATGAGTTGAACCGGGCCGGGTCGCCCTTATGGATCGGCAGAATGGATGCTTTCAGTTTCCCCTTTAACAGCTGCGGCCCGGACGGCAAAGACGGCGATGAAGCCGCAGAGCGCCGGCCGGGGTCTCGTCTCCTCGGGTTCGGTCCTGCGGCGGCCGCGTCTCCGTCCGGAGCCGGATACTGGACCGCCGTCTTCGACTACGAGGCTACCGCCGAAGATGAGCTCAGTCTGCGGAAGGGGGATCGGGTAGAGGTGCTGTCCAAGGACTCGCTGGTGTCCGGGGATGAGGGGTGGTGGACAGGTATGATCGAGGACCGGGTTGGTATTTTCCCAAGTAACTACGTGAGCAGTAACGGTATCTCGGAGAAGATCCGGGACACGCCGGAAGACTACAGCGATTATTCGGTGCCTCAGTTGCACTGTGAGTAACCATATATGTATCTGCATAAACATCCACCTTCACTATAGCAGATAACATGTTTTAGGTTTTGTGTTTAATTGTTTTCGCCCACACTGATCAATACACACATCATGTGCTGCACATATTCTCCATCTACTGAGAAAAAGAAAACTATCGTCTTAGATGGTATACTGGTCAGCTAGCTCATCTTTCAGTCTGACCAGCTGAGAAGTCCCCAAAAACCCTTTAAATCCAGCCAGACTATCTGAGACCAGCAAACAAGCTTATCCATGATAACAGGTTTCAAGTTGTTTCAAGATGGTCTTTAGCTCATCGACCAGCAACCGATTAAAAAAAAAACTCTGATTGCTTGTCAATGATGGTCAATGATACCAGTTATGACCCAGTTTGGACCAGCTAATAACAGCTGTCATGTTCCAAAAGACAATTACAATCTTGAAAGAAAGAAAATTCTGTCATTGTTTACTCATCCTCATTTATGCATTTGGCAGACGCTTTTATCCAAAGCGACTTACATTGCATTCAAGGAACACATTGAATCAGTTCTTGCTTTTCCTGGGATCGAACCCATGACCTTGGTGTTGCAAGCGCAAATGCTGATTGAGCCATTTACTCCAAACCCTAATGGCTTATTTTCTTCTTTGGAACACAAAAGAAAATCATATGAAAGACAGTGGTGTCCGAACAACATTGGACCCCATTGACTTTTAATGTATGGACAAAAAAAGTAATTTTCAAAATATTTGTCATTTTAGGTGAACTTTCCCTTAATATGAATTTTCCAGCAGGCTCTTCATGGAGGCTTAAACACATCTTAGGATTTGCACACATTCAGACACAAGCGCATCAGCAATGATTCTGGGTTTTGAGTTGGTCAAGAACAGTCAAGTTCTTCCACACCAGACTCAACATTTTATTGGTGCCAAGGGATTTTCCTCATACTTAAAGCCATATAGTGTTTTTGTGGATATGGGGTTCTCCATTATTTTAAAGTGAATTCAGTGTTTATGATGAGAAAGTTTACATATCCTCTATGTTTTCGTTGTTATGGTGCGTGTGCCGCTGTGTCTTCAGTCGCATGTTATATGTTGCTGGTGGTCGTCTGCTTTTCCTGAATGGCTGCTGGCCTACTTTTTATCATGTGGTTCCTGCCAACTGCAATATTAATAAGAGACACAGTGGCCCAGACACACCGTCATCATGACGGCCGGTAGAGGAGGAGACGGTCTCACACACATCTTTGTTTTACTGCCATCATTTTTGAAGCATGTATCCTAGTGTCTGAATCTGCTATCTGCATATTAATGCTGATCTTCACTCCCTCAATCTATCACACATTTAACCTTTTACTCATATGAATGTTTTCATATTCTAGCCCTTTCTAATTCACTCTCAAATAACCTCTTTTACCTAATACATTTACCCTTAGGTTTTAGGTTAATAAGTGAGGTCATTATATAATTAAGGTCATTATAAAATTATTACTAATAATAAAATTAAGTCAACAATAATAATAATAATAATAATAATAATAAAATTAAGTTCCAGGTTCTCTGATGTTGGTTAGTTGTCACATGACATGCAGGTTAACCAAATATATTTTTGTATCTTTTTTAGTAAGTGTTTTATTTGAATTGTTTTTATTTTAGTTATTTTAATTTAATGACTCAAACTGTCCCTGCCGTTCCATCACAAAACTCAGACTGGGAAACTGACGTGATGTAATATTTAATGGAATATATCTTCTTTCTTTTTTATATTTTTATTTAAATATGGTATTTTACATCAATTATTCTATTCAAATTAATGTAATAAATGAGTAAGGTCAAAAGTAATTTAAAAAGTAATCAAAAAGTAATCAGATTATCCTTAAATGGATAATGTAATGGATTACATCACTAATAATTTTTGTCTTGTCTCTTCAGTGCTCCAGATAGATTTCAGTGAACTGGCCCTAGAGGAAATGATCGGCGTCGGAGGTTTTGGAAAAGTGTACCGTGCCATTTGGAAAGGGAGGGAGGTGGCGGTAAAAGCCGCTCGACGGGACCCTGATGAGGACGTGTCACAGACGTTGGAGAGCGTCCGTCAGGAGGCCAAGCTCTTTGCCATGCTGAGACACCCCAACATCATGGGCCTTCTGGGAGTGTGCCTGCAGGAGCCCAACCTCTGCCTGGTCATGGAGTACGCCCCCGGTGGGCCGCTCAACCGGGCCCTGGCTGGGAAACGCATCCCTCCACACACTCTGGTAGACTGGGCGGTACAGATTGCACGTGCCATGCTCTACCTGCATTGCCAGGCCATCGTACCCGTCATCCACAGAGACCTGAAGTCCAGCAACAGTAAGCGATCTTTAACTATTATTAGACCTAACATTTCAAACAGTTTGATGCCAAGGACCCCAAAATACACTGCCTATCCCCCCAAATGGGATAAGTCACCACCTTGATATAATTAAGCAAAGAGTTAAAATACTATCACTAATTACTTCATTGATTAATTGTTTCAGATGTTATTTAACAAGTTATTTAATCCTAACTGATGCAGTGAGTAGCTTCTCATTTCTTAAACAACCATGTTGGAAGACATATCCTGCTCTGTTTCAGAAGGGTCAAATTAATAGCCTGCTTCAAAGAAATCAACTAAGGAGATTGCTGAAACTGCTAATATTGGGTTAAGAACTGTCCAAGATTGTTAAAGGAAAGATAATGGTTAACCACTTATCAGTGAGGCTATTCAGAAAAATAGGATTCAATTTAGAGGTTAGGGAGCTTAAAGTTTATACTCTGGAGCAATGGAAAAAGGTCATTTAGGTCAAAATGTCCAGATTTACCCTGTTCCAGAGTGAGAGGTGCGTCAGGGTAAGAAGAGAGCCAGATGAAGTGATGTGTCCATCATGGCTGCCTATTGCCTACTGTAAGGATCTTGGTACTACCCGAATATACTGATTGACACTCCCATCATCAGTACAAGATGTTGGTGGGAAATTAATGCAACTCGGGATGGAAATAAAGGTTGTGACATTGCATAAGCGAATGTGTGCCATAATCAAAGCAAAAAGCAGTTCAACAAAGTGTTAGAATGTGACTTTTTTGGGGGGCCAGGCAGTGCTTTATGATCCTCTTGCTAGGAACATCTTTCTCGTAGAAAGATCCAGTTAAACTATAGAAGAAAAATATTAAGCATTCAATTATAAAGACGAAATTGTGTTTTATTTCCAAAATAAAATAATGTACAGTTATATTTTAATATACTTGAATGTGTTAAAATGATTAAAAAAAATATTTGGATCATTTTCAATCAAGCGTTAATATATCTTTTTCTATAAAATATTAATGTTAGCTGAATAAAAGCTTTGAATAAAGGGCCATTCATATTATAAAGATAACTATAATGATACTCATATTAGCTTTGGCACCAAAACACGTCAATGTTATGTTTATCATAAGCACACACTCCAGTTATATCATCTACTACTTTAAATGCTCAAGCTTTTTAAAGTCTGGTTGGCTGTTAAAGAATTTATCGCTTATCAGCTGGGGAAAAAAACATTATGAAAGTGATTCCAAGGATATTGTTCCTCATAAGGGTCGTTATTGTTATAGTTGTGGTGTGAGGCTTTCCTATTCTCAGAGAATTAGAACAATTATTAAAACCGTATAGTTATAGTTATCATTCTAGACTTCATCCTTGGTGTGAAAGGCCCTTAAATCTTGGCTTTTTTATTTCATAGCATTTCTACGCCTGTCAGTAGATTAAAGCAGATGATTTCCTACCAGTATTTAGAAAGCAGAAAGAAACTGTCATTTTATCATATTTGGTAAATATGTTTAAAAATATTTAAAACATATTTAAATTATACTTGATGTTAAAATTCTCATTTTAACATCCCTTAAAAATATATTTTCCCCTTTTTTCCCCTCTCTCCTTTTGGGAAGCTTCATGCAACAATCATAATTTTTTATGTTTCATTTTATAAGTTTTGCTTCTGTTTAATTGTAATTTATTACTATTAATTTAATAACTACAAACTTTATAGTTTGTATGGAATTCTTCAAGTGTGTTTTTATGGTTGGAGAGCTTGGCTCCTGTATTTGCTCTCTAAGTGTGTATGTTGGTTGTAATCCCGTGTTTGACAGTTGAGTTGTCTGATTGGATCCTCTAAACCCAAAGCTTATTACAGAGGATTTGCACTCACCTTCACTCCCTGCCACTTGATTGGCTGCTCAAAACATATTATGGGCTCTCATAGGCCACTAAGATATAATAAGCATAGGATCCTGCAGACAGTTGGACACTGTAGTTCAAAGATAAGTCTCTAAGCTTTTCATTGGTTGTGATATGGAAAAACAAAGACAGCTAATTTTAACAACACCAACTTACAGAAAAAACGCACAGAGAATCTTACATCCAAGCTGTGCTGTACATCAAGAAGCATTTGAAACTCTAAAACTTATACTGAACTGCAATAGCTTGCACAACTAACCGTCACTGGATATTCGTCTTTTCCATTCAGCTGTGTGCTCTGATGTGGTTCAGAGCTTGTGAAGTTATGTTAGTGAAGGCTTTGACTAATTCAGCACCACCACAGTGGACAGCTTCTATACAAAGCTGCCTGTCAATTAGATTTCTGTGCTATAGTCATCATAGTAGAGCTGCACGATTAATCCTTAAAAGATCTTGATCTGATTCAATCACCTATGTGGTCTTATTCCTAAATCTATTAAACCTTTGACAAAATCACGCTGGAACATTTAAATATGTGTTCGCCCTGCCGCTGACCCTGAGAGAGTATTTATCATGTTATCAATTATCATGTGATTTTAACCATTATTTCTGTCTTACAATAATTCATATGATCACAGAAGTACTGGGATAAAAACGTATAGTTCAGATATAAAACTGATGGTGATAGGTTTTTAAACGGTGGCGATAGAAAGCAAAATAGAGCAAATCACCTTTTAAAAAACAACATGGTTAATTTCTGGATTTTCATTCTAATAAATTAAATATTTATTTCAATTAAATAGATGGCAGCGATTACTATTTTGTCAGAACCTTTAGTAAGTTAGTAATTTTTTTTATTTTAGTTGTCTGTTCACAATCGTGGGAGAATCGTGATCTCTAATTGAAACAAAAAAAATTATTTTCTTAATTTCACATTCTCAGTTTATCCAGAATCATGCAGCTCTACATCATATTAACCGCAGGATCTGCTCCTCTATATCATGTACTCAATCCTTACTTTGACATTAACTCCACCCCACAGTTCTGATTCTGGAACGTGTTGAGAACGATGATCTGAGCAACAAGACTCTAAAGGTGACAGATTTCGGTTTGGCACGAGAGTGGCATCGGACCACAAAGATGAGTGCGGCGGGGACGTACGCCTGGATGGCCCCTGAGGTCATTCGCTCTTCGACCTTCTCCAAGGGCAGTGATGTTTGGAGGTGGGCACCAGGAAATGTGTGTGAGTGTTTCTGACCTAGCTACACCAAAGGCAAGTCAGTATACGTAGCTTTCATATAGGCAAGTCTTCACCTTCTCGTACTGTTCTTGTGTATCCTTTATCGTTGCTGCGAATGTTTAAACGTGTGTGGATGTTATCCTTGTTCTCCGTGTTTCCCGAGTATTTCCGAGTTTCTAATTTGCACAAGTGTGTGCTTTTTGTTTATATATTTAACGTCTTTTGTTTTGTTTCAAATAAAGTACGATTTCTGTTGGAATCCTGCTGTCCTCGTTCATCATCCCGCACTCGTCGTAAACAAATACGAATGAGAAATATAGATATGAATATATTTAAAATTAAAAATACTGAATGGAAATCATTTGGATATTACGATAAACACACACACACACACACACACACACACACACACACACACACACACACACACACATATATATATATATATATATATATATATATACATTACCGAAAAGAAAATGCTAAGACAAATTGGGAGTTTGGTGGTTCCACTTCAAAAACGTCGACATAATAGTATTGGCGAGTTAACCGTGAGTCGAGATAAGTGAACTCCACTGTATATATATATATATATATATATATATATATATATATATATACAACAATGCATACATATTGGGAGAAAATAAGATAATTATAGCACATATTGTACAGCCATATTTTAGTTTTGTTGGTCAAACTATAGGTCACAGATGGCAGTATCCAATAAAGTTTTGGTAACCATGGTAACAAACAAATGGTGTCATTAGCCCAGTTTCTATGGTTGGTCTGTGTGTTGTTTGGGGGTGTGCAGTGCTTAGCTATTAATGTCTGAATTTCGCTTCCCACCACGATTCCTGATTATAGAGTACAGAAGGGGAGGGATGAGTAGTAAAGAGATAAAAATAGAAATCCTCTCGATAAGTGTCAGTGCTGTGAATCTTTGGATACTTTGTTCTCTCTCTACATCAACAAGGCCTGATGTGTTTGCTTGTGTGTGTTCATTTGAGTCACATAAATCTACATTAATATTTATCATATATAGCAGTTTTTAAGGTTTTTAAACTCACCACGCTGTCTTTTCTGTCGGTGTTGTGACAAGATTTTTACCCAGTTGAACACAGAAGCACATTATTTTATATTTTAAAGAATTTGACATAGCAAAGACACACTTTGAAATGTTAATAGAGTGTTTTTTGTTGTTGTTTACTTTGGAACATAATACCTGTCACTCATTTTATAGTGTTACTGTATAGGATTCTGCTAGTCTTTGCACAAATAATGTTGGTGACAGCATGTTGTCAGTAGTCTTGTTTAAACACCAAACTCTGTCTCTTTCTCACAGTTATGGAGTTTTGTTGTGGGAGCTGCTGACAGGAGAGGTGCCGTTTCGTGGCATTGATGGTCTGGCGGTAGCTTACGGTGTGGCCATGAATAAACTCTCCCTGCCGATCCCCTCCACCTGTCCTGAGCCATTTGCCCGGCTGATGGAAGGCAAGAAAATCTCATATACTGCAGTAATTGATACTTGTTAACTTAAGAAATGTTCCCCTGCCTTACTAAATGAAACTTTTGTTATCATTTCCTTTCCTTTCAAAAATAACAAATCCTGACGGAATAACTATCAACAGTACACCCTTAAAAAACAAGCACACCCGTGGTTGCCAGAAATTCCCTGAAAGAAATGCTGTGAAAATGTTTATAGGATGCCTGTATATTTTACAACTTGTGATATGTGATATAATGTTCTACTCGAACTCTGGTTTTCACCTTAAAATATCCTGATAACCACCATAATAATATAGGTGGTAAGATAGAAAGCAACTTGATGAATCAGAGCATCATGTCTCAACATCTTCAAGATGTTGTCATACAGTAAATTATGACAGCATGTTCATTTTCGGGTTGAATGAGTTTAAATAGGACAAATAGACATCGAAATAGATTCACTAACCAGAAGGCTCATTGTCCCCGCCTGAGTGGTCTGTTGACAGCTGACTGTTTGTTTCTCTCATCTGCTCTAGACTGTTGGAATGTGGACCCTCATGCTCGACCCCCCTTCACCAGTATTCTAGACCAGCTGACAGCTATTGAGGAGTCGGGCTTCTTTGAAATGCCTGCAGAATCCTTCCAATCCCTGCAGGATGACTGGAAGCTGGAGGTTCAGGAGATGTTCAACCAGCTTAGAGCCAAAGAGAAGGTTTACATGCTCTCAAAATAGTCAAAAACACATGTACTTACCGTTTAAATGCCTAAATACTCTTTTTTATAAATATATCAACATACATGAATACTGCAGACTAACCAAAAAAACTAACTCTATGCTTGCCAGTTATCTATATACAGTGGAACCCACTTATCTCGACCTCGGTTATCGCCAACCCTATTATGTCAACGTTTTTGAAGTGGAACCGCCAAACTCCCTATTTTTCTTAGCATTTTCTTATCGGTTATGTCGATTCTTTTCTTGTATCACGGCCTGTATAGTCGCTCACTTCAATGACGCTTCACTCATTCTTGAGGCACAGTGCCGTGCAGCTGCGAAACCATAGTAACAATGTGTGCAATACTTCTCAGAACTGTGTCCGAGCGAAATCACTCTGTGAGCGAAATTGTGTTTGCAATGTTGGAGAATATAATTAAAGGTTTGTATTGAGAATCGAAGGTGGTTTTTATCGTATACTGGTAAATCTTGCACCGGCTGTCAGAGTAGTTGACGACTGCCCAGATAACGAGCTTTATAAATGGGTTTCGTACCAGCACACTTCTCAAACATGTAAAGAGCGTAAGTACAAACCAGGAAAAAGAAAACACTCTGACAAACATCACAAATAAAAGAAGTAAAATAGAAACAGTAGATTATGCTATATAACAGTCAGCGGTAGAGCGGCCATCTCTCTCCTCACTCAAAAACACTCTCCTCCCTGTGCGCGCTCACACCAGAACAGCACACTGAACTACATACACCGTCTTAAAGGTATATTCCCAACATAAACAAAGTAGCCGTTACAATCTCTGCTGTTAGTTGGTGCACATATGCCTTTTGTTGTTACATTTTTATAACATGCCGATCGCTTTATCAAACAAATCGCCATATTGGCTTTTGGTTTTCTCGATCCTCGGTTATCTCGACGCTTTGTGCAACCCCCGAGGCCGTCGACATAACTGGGTTCCACTGTATTTTAATGTAGTGTGTCAGTAAAAACTGAGGCTATTAACTGATTAAAAACCATTCATTTTCTAAAACTAAAATAGGATTCATTCAAAAACTATTTATAATAATTATATGTATACCTGTGATAGAAAAGCTGAATTTTCAGCAGCCATCACAGTCTTCAGTGTCACATTATCCTTCAGAAATCATTTTAATTGCACTTCTATTTGGCATACGTTATAAATATATATGTTTGTCCCCAAAGTAAAAAAAACACACACACTTGTTTAAATAAAGCTAAATAAACTTCTTTCAATTCAACTTTCAACTAAAGAGAATAGAACAAGTACCATAATAACACTGAAGATTTAGTAAACATGTTATTTACAATCCAGTCTCTGTTAAACTCACAGGTGGTGTCAAACTCCAGATGAATTGGTGTCAAGTATGGTGGTGTCAAGTGCGAGAGATGAATTTACCAGATTATACACACTACAATAGACCAGAATGATGAGTAAGTCGAATCATTCTCACCCTTGCTGTAGGAGTTGAGATCTTGGGAGGAGGAACTGAGTCGTGCAGCTTTACAGCAGAAGTACCAGGAAGAGGCTTTACGGCGACGGGAGCAGGAACTGGCGGAAAGAGAAATTCACATCCTGGAGCGAGAGCTCAATGTCATCATTCACCAGCTGTACCAGGAGAAACCACGAGTACAGAACCGTCATGGAAAGTTCCGGCGTAGTCGACTCAAACTGCGTGACGGGAATCGCATCAGCCTGCCTTCTGGTTAGTATATCATCATTCAAATAGCACTCTTCATGTGAAACATACATGATTCAACTCATTTGATTATATAGATTTGCATTGGGAAAAACAATACATTTTTGATTCGATTTAACGCTTTATACTTGAAAACCACAAGCCTTTTCATAAAGCATTTATAACACTTTCCCCATCATATGCTCAGCATTTTGGAATTGCCTGTATGTCAGTACATAATGACTCGTGAAAGTTTGTGTATATGATGGCATGCTTGTATTTCAGATTTCCAGCATAAGATCACAGTCCAAGCGTCTCCATCTTTGGATAGGAGGCGTAGTCTCATGGGCAGTAACTCCACCCCTCCAAACAGCCCCCCTGTTTTGCCACGGCTTCGAGCGATTCAGTGTAAGTGTGTTTATGTATCTGATTGATTTTTCTTAGATTATTGTGAATATTTATTGGAAATACAGATGGTCAGATTCTTAATTTAGAACATCCTTTATGTTGACAGTGACCCCTGGGGTCGGTCAAGCCTGGGGTCGTAATTCTGCATTCCAGTATGATGAAGAGGAGGAGAGGAAGACTTCACGCAAGAAAGGGAGAACCCAAAGAGAACACAGTGCAGATGAGAGGTGTGCGTGTATGTGTTTCTGTACAAAGCATAAGCCTTCACCAAATGTATATACACTTACAAATCTCTGTGTGTATGCGTTTATCACTCAGTTTGAGGACTCCTAAAGAGGGCAGTCGGCAGCGTTCCTGCAGCGCTCCGAACCTGCGACGCTCCCCCAGACACAGTCCTGCTGTACCTGGAGTGTGCAGCCTGGTGGAGACGGGTAACACTCACATTAGAATTTTTTTTGGCAATTTTATTGACCAGTCCTGAACATTTTCCATTTGAAATCTTAAATATTTAAATACATCCTTGTTGAATTCACATTAATACCATAAAGTGGCAGGAACTAAAGGCTGATGCACTGACTTTAACTGAGAGAGCAAGAAAACATGAATGTGTAGTGATCAACATGAAAATCTGAATATATCCTTGTTACACGTGTTCCTGTCTGGGTCTTCTCTGTCACTTCCTGTCAGTCCTGTCTTTGTTTCACTTCTGTCTCTCGGGTTATTGTTTCACTCCCTACACCTGTCTTGTAATCACTTCCTCGTTAGTCTCCCAGGTGTTGCTGTTTCCCCTTGTGTATATATCACTTGTGCATTTCCCTTGTGTTTGTCGGTTGTTGATATTGTTTAATGAAGAAGTCTGAATTTGTGTGTGTGGATGTTTCCTGTTCTTGCCATGGTTCTTGTTTTGAGTTTTTATTCTAGCTCAAGTTATTGCACATGCGTGCTTATTTGTTTTGTTATTTAAAGTGTCTTGTTTTGTTTATATTAAATTAATTTAAGTTTGAAATCCTGCCTTGCCTGTCTCCTCGTCTCCGCATCGCACACCAACCCTGCTCCGCTTGCATAACAGAACAACCGACCAGGTTCGTCGCCTATAAAGACGTCATATGGACATCATGGACTTCACTAGCCCTGCTGAGCTGCGCCTGCTCAATCTCCGGCAAGGTGGCCGCCCCATAGTGGACTACGTGGCAGAGTTTATAGATGCCTCGCATCGGGTGGGTTGGGGCGATTTCGCCCTCAACCTGTGCTTCGAGGGAGGACTGGACAGGGATGTAGTCCGGCCACACGGGTGCCTGGAAGCTGCCCTACCGGACTACATAAACGTGGTGTTGTGCCTCAATGGTATCGACTTCGAGGTTGAGGAGATGACCACATCCTCTCTCCCGGTCACGCCCACGACAACCTGCCTGCCAGAGTCTGCGACGACCGAGTCACCACGCCGCCGACGCCGTAAACGGGCCCAGCGGAGGTGTACCATGGCCTCCCAGCCAGAGCCCGATCCAGAGATCCGCCAGCCAGAGCCTGATCCAGAGATCCGCCAGCCAGAGCCTGATCCAGAGATCCGCCAGCCAGAGCCTGATCCAGAGATCCGCCAGCCAGAGCCTGATCCAGAGATCCGCCAGCCAGAGCCTGATCCAGAGATCCGCCAGCCAGAGCCTGATCCAGAGATCCGCCAGCCAGAGCCTGATCCAGAGATCCGCCAGCCAGAGCCTGATCCAGAGATCCGCCAGCCAGAGCCTGATCCAGAGATCCGCCAGCCAGAGCCTGATCCAGAGATCCGCCAGCCAGAGCCTGATCCAGAGATCCGCCAGCCAGAGCCTGATCCAGAGATCCGCCAGCCAGAGCCTGATCCAGAGATCCGCCAGCCAGAGCCTGATCCAGAGATCCGCCAGCCAGAGCCTGATCCAGAGATCCGCCAGCCAGAGCCTGATCCAGAGATCCGCCAGCCAGAGCCTGATCCAGAGATCCGCCAGCCAGAGCCTGATCCAGAGATCCGCCAGCCAGAATCAGAGCTGCCTGAACTGTGGCCCGAACCGCCAGAGCTGCCTGAACTGTGGCCCGAACCGCCAGAGCTGCCTGAACTGTGGCCCGAACCGCCAGAGCTGCCTGAACTGTGGCCCGAACCGCCAGAGCTGCCTGAACTGTGGCCCGAACCGCCAGAGCTGCCTGAACTGTGGCCCGAACCGCCAGAGCTGCCTGAACTGTGGCCCGAACCGCCAGAGCTGCCTGAACTGTGGCCCGAACCGCCAGAGCTGCCTGAACTGTGGCCCGAACCGCCAGAGCTGCCTGAACTGTGGCCCGAACCGCCAGAGCTGCCTGAACTGTGGCCCGAACCGCCAGAGCTGCCTGAACTGTGGCCCGAACCGCCAGAGCTGCCTGAACTGTGGCCCGACCCGCCGCTGGACTTCTGGGACATCCCAGAGCCGCCTGAACTGTGGCCCGACCCGCCGCTGGACTTCTGGGACATCCCAGAGCCGCCGCCGGCCTTCGCCAACGTCCCAGAGCCCGTTACTGGCCCGGAAGCCGCCGTCCAAGAGACTCTCGCCCTGCCGGCGCCCCCAGTGACTCTCGCCCTGCCGGCGCCCCCAGTGACTCTCGCCCTGCCGGCGCCCCCAGTGACTCTCGCCCTGCCGGCGCCCCCAGTGACTCTCGCCCTGCCGGCGCCCCCAGTGACTCTCGCCCTGCCGGCGCCCCCAGTGACTCTCGCCCTGCCGGCGCCCCCAGTGACTCTCGCCCCGCCGGCCTTGCCCGAGCCCGCCTGGCTCACTCCCCCGGCGCCGCCTGACCCGCCAGCCTTGCCCGAGCCCGCCTGGCTCACTCCCCCGGCGCCGCCTGACCCGCCAGCCTTGCCCGAGCCTGCCTGGCTCACCCCGCCGGCGCCGCCTGACCCGCCGGCCGTGCCCGAGCCCGCCTGGCTCACTCCCCCGGCGCCGCCTGACCCTCCAGCCTTGCCCGAGCCCGCCTGGCTCATTCCCCCGGCGCCGCCTGACCCTCCAGCCTTGCCTGAGCCCACCGGGCTCCTTTCCCGCTCCTCCAGGGACTCTGTATTTTTTCTTTTTTTTCATGTGTCAGGACTGTTTAGTTGCTATTTTTTCATTAAGGACTGTTTTGAGTTATTTTCCTTTGTCTTGAGGTCTGTTTATTTTTTGTTTATCTTTTTCACACAGGTTTTCCTTGGTTCTAGTTCTGTCTCCTTTGGGTTCCCTCTGGTTTCTTGTCTGTCAAGTCTTGTTCTGTCCCCCTCCTGGTCCCCCGCCCACCCTCCGCAGTTGTTGCCTTGACGGCGCGAGGTCGCGCCTACCGGAAGGGGGGCGCTATGTTACACGTGTTCCTGTCTGGGTCTTCTCTGTCACTTCCTGTCAGTCCTGTCTTTGTTTCACTTCTGTCTCTCGGGTTATTGTTTCACTCCCTACACCTGTCTTGTAATCACTTCCTCGTTAGTCTCCCAGGTGTTGCTGTTTCCCCTTGTGTATATATCACTTGTGCATTTCCCTTGTGTTTGTCGGTTGTTGATATTGTTTAATGAAGAAGTCTGAATTTGTGTGTGTGGATGTTTCCTGTTCTTGCCATGGTTCTTGTTTTGAGTTTTTATTCTAGCTCAAGTTATTGCACATGCGTGCTTATTTGTTTTGTTATTTAAAGTGTCTTGTTTTGTTTATATTAAATTAATTTAAGTTTGAAATCCTGCCTTGCCTGTCTCCTCGTCTCCGCTCAGCACCCAGCTTCGTAACAATCCTATTGTGATTTATGCAACCTTGAATGCACTTCATTTAACAGTTAGTTTTGAACTTGTAATATTTCATTTGAAATGTCATAACTGGATCTTCTAGTAATGCAACTCACTTCTCACTGTCAGGGTTCTGTCACATTCGTTCTAGTAATTTCTTGGTTTTGTGCCAGAGCTCTGGCACTACCATAATGTCTTGTGTTTGCTGTGTGTGTGTACGGCTTCGTGGATTCGAGCCGCGCGCACGGTTGTCTGTGTAACGTCTTATGTGCGGTTATGATGTCCGATCCCGAGACTGGTTTTGTCTGGTTTCGGTTCGTGTTGGGATTCGGACATTCATGACCTGTGTGTTCGTCCTTGTCATGAGCGTGCGAGCCGAGTGGTTCCTCGTTCTCGTGCGCTCTATGTTTTGTGAGTGGGCGTGGTTCAAGCTCTGCTCGAGCCGCGTTCTCTCGAGTCTGTGTGCATTGTTGTGAGCACGCGGTTCGTGTTTACATCAGCCGCGTGCTTTCATGTTGTGTTTTCGTGTTCCGTCTTTGTTTAATGTGAACATGCGGCGATGCGCATTCGCATTGGCTGCATGTTCATGTCTCATCAATGTGTAACCCTCCCACCTTGTTTCCCTGCTTAACTTTGATTTGTCCCAGCTGTGTTCTCATCAATTACCCTTCCTCCTATGTGTATTTAATCTCCTCATATTTGCTGTCCTGTGTCGTGTCGTTGTCGTTATTTTGTCAACCCTGTGTAAAGTTGTATCGGGTTAAGTCTAGTCAAGTCACGTTCCCCCCCCCCCCCTTTTTTTATTTAAATCTGCCTCCTTCCGATCAACAGCCAATAAATAGAACAAACATGGAATAGACTTATGGTAATCTTTGTGGGGGGCTTGGGGTTTGCTGGAGTGCCCAAATGTTTTCGGGATAGGACTGGATATGACAGCTTGGAATGTCCTCATTCATTTCCTCAATTACAAAATCAGAACCATTGAGCTAGAGGACATATTCATATTCAACCAAAGAAGAGCTGCGTTCACCAGGAGAAAAAAAACTGATACAGTTCATCTTCCAGTCTTTCCCGAAAACAGGCTTTGAGCATATGAGTGCTCTAGCTCACCAGATTGTGACACTGAAAAAACTCCACATATTGTTCTAGAGGCCTATACCACTCTGTTGGAGGGAGAAGAGAAGATGAACTTCAGCCAGTCTCTTTTTTTTTGTGGTCCTGCATTCTGTCATGGTGCGTGGTTGTAAAAGAGCGTACAACAAAGGAGTGAATAGAAAGTCTTTTAATCCTCAATTCAAACAAAATAACCAGAAGAATAACCCAACCACATACACATCAACGCAAATCAATGCAGGACAAGAACTAGACTGAGACTGAGGGCTTAAAAAAGGAGAAAACAAGATAATTAACGAGGTGAATTAACAAAGCATAGGTGAATGGGATGACTCAAAGAAACACATTGGAAAACTGGGTCAACAGAAAATTAGCAAACAGAAGGTGAAAAACAATGAAAACAACGACCAAACAGAACATAACCCTGACAATAATCTGTTTCTCTCGATTCCAGCTGTCAGTACTTCTGTTATATCACAGCTGTAGCTAACAGTTCAGTTCCTGAAGTAACCACCAGGACGCAGAATTTGAATTTAAGGAGTAGAATTGAGTAGAATGAAAGTTTAAAAAAATGTAATCATTGTTGTAAGTGCAATTTTTTGTAATACTTTAGTTTTAGTATAATTTACAGATGAATATGGGGTTATTTCCAGAAACAGATGATATTAATAATGTTCAATCATTAACAAAATCTTAAATATCCTTGTTATTTATTAATTGATTGATTGAAGTTTTTTAAAGCAATGTTTTTATACTAAATTATGACTTATTAATTGAGAAACTAAATTCTATCCATCAAAGAATAATAAGCCAAAATGAATCATCACTAAACTTGAGTTGGACTAATTAAATTCTTCTGTTGTCTGACTCTTGAATTTTTTATTCATTGTAACCTGTATCCTGTAGCCATGGTCAAATTCCAATTTTTGAAAATATTTCAGACTGACATTATGTTGGCATCATTGCATCAGGCTGATGTAGATTTTTGATTATTGTGACATTTCTGTCATTTCACTAATAATTGATTGGTTTAGGCTAATCTAAGTATTTTATCTAAATTATAATACTACACACAAAAGAAAATAAACAGCCAGAAAAAAAAAATCTTCACCCTGCAATTGACAAGCTGTGTTATGGTGCAACATTGTGAAATCTTTCTCCCCCTCCCCTTTCTCTCTCTGTAGAAAATGAGGACTGCTTCCCATCGGAGTCATCTGACTCTCCTGGCCAATCATACCTCTGCATCCCGTTCCACAGGGATGGATCCGACAGTTACAGCATGGAGAGCGGCACGACTGGAACGGCTTCTGATGTTTCCCCCAGTTATACGCGTCGGAGTCCCAGTGGAAGCCGTAGATCAGAGCTGGTGTTGCTGGGCTGCGGGGCAGCTCTGGCTGCTATCGGTTTAGGTCATAACCTACTGGATCTGGTGCGTGTGGAAGAGAGTGTGCGTCCACGATGGGAAGGGCTGTTCCACCGTACCGGGGGTCAAAGTCGTGGCGCTAGCCCACCCACACGCAAAATCTTCAAACGTGAAAGCCCCCGTCGCCCTCCCCCTCTGGCCACTTCCCTCACACTCCTGTCTCTCTCAACTGTGTCTGATTGTAACTCAACCCGTTCTCTCCTGCACTCTGACAGTGAAGAGCTGCTCGTACTACGCCCACCAACGCCCCCCACCCTCCTTGAACACAACCCGTCTCCTCTAAACCCACTGGTCAACACCCATCTGGAGAGCTTTAAACGCCACCCTCGCCAGTCTCTCACACCCACACATGTGCCCTCTGCACCCAGTGCAGCCTGCAGGCTTCGTCGCACACCTTCAGATGGTGCAATAAAGACGGGGTGCTCTCCTGCCCATAACAACCACAATCCCACCCCTACCACGCCCTCCAAAACAACAGGTGAGACTCATTCAAACCTCTGGGTCAGTGATTGGACTCTTATTTTTTTAGCTGAATTTATTTTAAATTAGGGACATACTGTCCTGATATCATAATATAGAAAGAAGGCTCAATATAAGAATGACATTCTTGAAAAGAAAGCCGTTTATGTTTGGCAAAATATTTTATTAGTATTTTTAAAGTTTAATGTCTGTGTGGTGCACAAACTTTAAGTGCTTTAAATGCTTTAACACAAAATATATGCAAATTCACTGTACCGAAAACACAGTTTGGAACCCCTCCTAGAATCTACTGCCACAAACATGTAACCAGTGTGTTGGGCTTTTTGTATTATTATTTCTAGTGATGCTGCTGCCTACTGATTTTTATAAGGCAGCTGTGTTACTCTAAAATGGAGAACAGGAACATGGTTTGTGTAACATTAGCAACAAATGATCTGCTTGATGACGCAATCAGGCCAAAGGCTAATCCTATTAATAACCATTATGTGTTGACTTTATTTCAAATTCTGTATGGATTATATAGAGCCTGGAAAGCTCACAAAGATCACACTCGTCTCAGTTCGTAATTCATTGCTCTGAATCATTGTTTTGTTTTAAACATATATGGATGATTTAAACAAGTATTTCCACTTGCCATTGTGTATCGTTCACTAAAGTTGACCGAGTGGTAGTCTGAGCTGGTGTGATTGAGTGGAGGCGGGGACCAATTGCATATTCATGCATCCGCATATACTAAATAAAGCAAGGGTGTAGAGTTATGTTCAAGCTTTTTTAAGGCATGAAGAAATTATTTTCACAGGGAAAAAAAGTTTAAATATGTCATTGTGATTATCAAATAATTTTATTTTTAAAGGATCAAATTATTAATGGCCGGAGACTTTAAGAAAAATCAAATAAAACATCTTCACTGTTTATTCATATTTATATATTCTTTATACATACATACACATTTAATAGGTACACTAAGGTTTTGTCATTGAATTGAATTAGTAATCGTCATTTTAAGTAATTAATAGGGTAAAACCAAATTATTATTATTTTTAAATGGGCATTTATGGTCTTGTGGAACGAATTAATTGATTTTTAGTGCGTTCTTATGGGGGAAGTTGTTTTGGTGTACGAGCATTTTGGTTTACGAGCTCGCTCTTGGAAAGAATTAAACTCGTAAACCGAGGTATTACTGTAAAGGAAAAACAAAACACTATCAATGACAAAACACTTTCAAATAACAAAACAAAATGGCACACTTGAAAACTTCAGCGACAGGGAACAGGAGACATTCACACACATACTACAGACATACTTCACAGTGACAGCGTCAACAACCGAAAAAGACAAGGGAAATGCAAGAGGGTTATATACACAAGGGAATGACAAACACCTGGGAAGACTAACAATGAAAGTGATTGTAAGACAGGTGCACAGAAGGGACCCGGAAGTGAAACACCACATGACACACCAGACAGAAAGTGACAAATGACACGACACACAGGAAGTGACAATTCACCTCACTGACAGGAAGTGACAAAGAAGACCCAACTGAGAGGAAGTGACAAAGAAGACCCGATATTTAGGAAATGCACAGATAACGCGACAGACTAAGGGTACTGTACTAAGGGTTACTTGTTACTAAGGGTATCAAAAGGTGTCTTTAGAACCATTTATTTATAAACTTGTAAATTTGCTCTTCCTTCAAAAAGATTCCTGTTCTTTATACATCATTGATCATCTCCTAACACAACAGATAGTGATCCTTTGAAATTGATTCAGTTCATAGCTTTATTTGTTTAATTTGTGTGCTTTTGTGATGCCGTATGCGCAGTGACTCCATGGACCTTAAGTGAGGACCCCTCGGAGGTGCCCCGTCTTCCTGATCCAAATCTCATCTTCCCACCTACGCCTCGTCGCCGCTTCCAACCTGAGCGTCCCAAGACTCTGGACTTCCTGGCTAGGCCCCGCCCTTGTCCACGAGCACGCTGTGGATCTCAGTGGGGCGAATCTCCAGCACACACGTCCAGCACTGAAACCCCATCCACTGTGGAGTTTGGAGGAGGTGTGGTCGTCTTGCCCACTCCAATGGAACCACCAACCCCCTGTTCCCCTTGGGTGAATGACAGCCTTTTGGACCAACAGGATGAAGGACATCACAGGGATGGGACACGGCCTCTCTCATCAGATCCAAGAGACTCACCTTATAGAGTGCGACCAGGGTTCTGCTCTTGATTTCACCCCTTCAAACGTATTAATGTCACTCACAAATTCAGACCCACTTGCTTTCAGATGTAGCACTTAGACCGTTAGATTAATAAATGGGGAGTTCTGGATCCCCTGGTGAAGAAAACATGCTTAAATCAGCCTAAAATGCTTTACTTGAGGATTAAGCTGGTTTAAGATAGTCTCCCAGTCAAGCTTGCTGGGCGGTCAGTTGGTTGCCCAAGTGCCCAAATCCCCTCATAAGCCAACTTGAAAGTACTGAAAGACCAGCAGAGCAATTTAGGCTGGTTTTAAATGTTTCTTTTTTCTTTTTCCCAAGCAGGATATTATATAAGGAACTGAGACCTTACTGATAAGGAATAGATACCCAGCATAAACCAAAGGTGACTGGTTTTTGCGTAATCCAGATCCAGTTCTGGTTTAAGCCATGTTCAGTTCGATATTACAAGTATTCAACACATATATGCAGTCCTACACTGCAAAAAACTGATTTCATCCTCAATATTTTCATCTAGTTTCCCCAGTACAATAAACATTCTTGAATCAAGATACAGAATTATGTAAATATTAAGTCTGAAAATATATCAAAACTAAGTGACTAGTTGAAAGGGTTTATTTTTCTTACCCTATTGACATATTTTTTCTTGTTTAAAATATAAAGTCACTTCATTTTGATAAATTTTTTCAATAAACAAAATTGCTAATAAAGTTCTTGATTTAGAAATGTTTAGATATTTGGGTAACACTTAGAATACTGTTCTGTCATTAATGAACAACTGCACAGGAACAAATGAGTAATTCAATATTAGCATTCTAGTTACTATTTTTAACTAACAAGAAACGCTTATTAATGAATTAGTAGTAGTACTCAGTTTAATGAGGTAATTTACTATTAGCTAATTTGCAACTAATATTTTTTTTCATACTTCCCAGAGTCCCACAGGTCTACAAAAAACTACTATATAAAATTTCATAATTAATGTCAGTAATGCATAATGTATAATTAATTATAAATTGAAGATGATAAATGACTTTAGAGTTTCTTGTTTGTTAATAGGAGTTACTAGAATGTTAATAATACGTTAGTGTTCATTTGTTCCTGTGTAGCTATTCATTAATGACAGAAAAGTTTTTTTACAGTGTTACTAATATTTGTACTGTTAAACAAGACAAAAATACAAAATGCAGTGTGGGGTTGAATAGTTGGTCACGATAAGCTAAACTTCTATTCATCACCAGGCATAATAAGCTATCGAATAAAAATACAATCCAGATGCTTCATTAATGGCCAGACTGATTTCTGAGTGTTTTCGAAAAGTACAGGGTCTGCAGCTGTGGTCTTGAGAGACATTTATCAGGACAAATTTTTTTATTTGCAAACTTTTTTATTCATATTGACTGTATTATCTCAGCTGTCCTGCTGCGCTGTATTGACTTCCTCTCTGTATGTACACACGTCTGCATGTTTATGGTAGATTTAGCTCTCTGAACATAGTACAGGGTTATATGGAGAACATTGGACGGTTCGTAGACTTTTTGGAGTTTTCAGGTTTTATTTGTCATACATGAATGAGATTGTACACCTTTAAAAGTGCTTTTTCCGGTCTCATGAATGTATAGTTCTGTTATTCTTCCATTTGAGATCACTGATTGTTCTGTGATTTTCACTGTAGCATGAAGCACACTGTCTTTCACAAATAATACTAGTTTAGTGAAATCTTCATCCTCCAAACCAGAATTAGACACAAGGGAACGTCTTTCAGAGGAAAGTTAGAATTTATTGGCTCTAAATTTACAGCTACACAATAGTCAGGTATATTACTGCTGTCTTCCGATGTTTGTGCATGTGCGTATGTGTGGTATGTGTGTGTGTGGGTGGGTGTGTAATGCATGCGATCCAGTGTAACTGGGGAATTCCAGTGAATGTGCATTGAATTATTTTGGAAATGTTTTGAGATTTTTGAGAGTGCATGTTGAAATTATTTTGCAGGTTTTCTTAGTAGCCTTTTGTGCAATATTTTTTACGTTTACACGTTTATTTCGTTAAATTATTTTTATATTTTTCACATTTGTATTACTTTATGATGAAATTTATTACGAGCTACGTTTCTGTCTGGCTTTTTGGACATCTTCAGACATGCAGAGCTGAACATTCTTTTACACAATTACAGCATCATTGTTCTCGACCCGATCTTTCATCTCCATACCGGCTAAATATTTCTCCAGAGACAAAACAACATTTAGAGCCAAAACACAGAAGGGCTTGTGTCTCTCTTCCCCTATCTGTCACTTGAAACCACGTTTTGATCATTTGTCATACAAAAAAACGAACTAGCAGTGTAGAATTCTCAGTCCTGAAATTTGACAAGTTGGCTGAGGATCCAGGAACTCTCATTTCATTCCATTTGGGTGAGGAGTGGGGTGTGTTTTTTTCAGGCTTATAGGAATGTGTAGCTATCATCAAGAGCATCTGTTGCCATTTATCAGCCCAATCACTGTTGTCCTGGAGAGCAGGTGTTCTGGGTTCAGAAGCTGCTGCTATGAAACTTGTATTTGCACCCGAGCACATTAGACTTGTGTAAGAGCTCGATTAAAGCCCTGAAATGCTGAGATGTGGTGTTTTGTGACTGACTGTCTTAGTATAAAATACAAAACTCTTGAAGATGATTTGCACATTTTACCATCCTCATCACGGCAAATAAATGAGACTAGACTGACATTTTTCAAATGCATTCTCTCTGTTTCACTTAGCATAAACATTAAGGCAAAACCTTTTTTTTCATGAACTAGTCAATTTTGAGATGATGGGCTGTTTTGCTTCACAATCATATTTTTATTAATACTAGTGGATAGAAAACATCCAAAATACACATTTAAGTCTTTATTTTATTACACTTGATCTATTTGCATCTATAGATTTCAATTACAATACATATATTAAAGGCTGATTTTCCCCCCTCATGCACTTCAGAAAACACTTCAGAAAACACCAAATCTTTTCAGTTTTATTCTTAACTATATTCTGAAGTATTTTACAGAGTGGTTTATTCAGGTATAATTCACCTGATAAGTAAAATATTATTCTTAAAATGAAGATTTTTTTCCCTGGTTGACAGCATTTTCTGATTGATATAGTTCATAAAAATAGACATCCAAAATCCCATAAAAACTTCTAATATGTCAACAGGATATCTTGATGGACCACTTTAGACACTTTACTAACTATAAGTAACTTTGCAACTACATGTCAACTAAATCTAATTAGTGTATAGACTATGGTAGACTGTTAAGTTAGGTTGTTTGGGTTTGGGTAAGTAGAAAAAGTTGACACATACTTGCAAAAAAATTTTGCATAAAAATAAAGTGTTAGCAGATATTAAGCAGACAGTCTACTAATACTCTAATGACTGGTAGTTGACATGTAGTTGCATATTTACTTTAAAATGCAGACCATCAAAATAATTTTGAACCTGGCTTAATCCAAGTCTTCAGATTTCTGTTCTATTTTATGCTAATTAATGCATGTTTAATCATGATGCCTAATTTGCATACAAAAAACAATTGTCTTAGTATAATTATCTTAATTTTTCTTCTGGTGTCTTGCCTTCATTTTGAATGAGATAGATTTATGTTCTGTAGTAATGCAATCTCATTGGTTCAATTTACTAGAAATTTAACATAATTACTAAATCAGCAATTTAATGACTGTTCAACTGTTTAATCGTTCGTTCTTCTGCTTTACACAGATTTGTCTAAGCGAGCATGTCTAGGACACCATCCCCATCTGTCTCAAAGAATCATTTCCATGCAATCTCACCATAGCAACCAGTATGGAGCAGTGAATTGGACCGTTTTCTGTACCTGCTGTTAAGCTGCAAATAAAACCCATAATAAATAGTTAAGTAAAGTGGATAGATAGATAGATAGTCCCTTCACTGTCAAAGTGAAAAGATTAATGACAAATGAATGCCTTCACTTTTCATTATAAGTAAGAATCAGATATAAATTACACAGTATAAACAAAAAACACACACTCCTACTTATAACAATGACCACAGTTTATTTTACTCCTACATGCTTTTGTAAATGTGTCAGTCAGGCTGTGCTTGCTTCACATGCTTACACTCACGTCCACTGTGTGTGTGTGTGTGTGTGTGTGTGTGTGTGTGTGTGTGTGTGTGTGTGTGTGTGTGTGTGTGTGTGTGTGTGTGTGTACACTTAAGCCCACTCTGTGCGTGTGAGATCTTGTGAGATCACTGCGATTTGAATGTGGGTGTTAAGTGAATATGATTGGCATCGTTTTCACTAGTAGTGACACTTAATTGCACTTCAAATGAAGGAGCTTTATGTGTTTACAACAAAACTGATTCAGAATCTCTAATAAAAAACATTGTCATAATCTGGAAACAATATGCTAACAAAAAGCTGCAGGAATATGTAAACTATGTTTCAGCAGCCACAAAATAATGTTCTGTGGAGCATAACTTCAGACCTCAACCACCTCGAGGGACCTACATCTGTTCGTTTTTCAGGACTTAAATACAACTGAGGATTAAAAGCAAGCATTTTGACAGCACTACTGTACTTCAGAATGTGTAATAAATGCCAGTGAGATCCCTGGTGGTCTCCTTCCCGGCTCTCCACGGTCCACTCCAGGGCACAGCACACCTGATTCAGCTCTTCAATCTGAGCCAGAGACTGTTTCTGACAGGACTGAGACAGGTGTGTTGACCCGCACCGGAACAAAGTCTTCCATGAAATGCAGAACCTCGTCCACGGAGAGTGCGATGAGGGGATAGTGGGGTGTCCGCAGTGGAAAGCTATTCAAGCGGGAGTTGTTTTACGGAACTTCGGCTTTCTCTCTCTGGGCATTTCGTCGAATCTTCATTTCTGTCAGCTGGATGTAGCGGATGACATTAGTATCTGTCCCACATACAGGGAAAAGGAGGAAACAGCTGTTTTAACACAGAAAATGTGGGCAGGAAGTGTAGTGAAAGATAATAATTCCAGTGTTGGGATTTTTTTTTAAATGTGTAACTCATTAATCAGCACAATCACTGTTGTCCTGGAGAGCAGGTGTTTTGGGTTCAGAAGCTGCTGTTTATTATTGAGAATTTTCTTATTTTGTTATCACTGCAAATTTCACATATTTACTAATTACTTAATCCACATTTTAATGACATGAGACAGAATTTTCAACAGTATCTAATCTTTCAATTTGCACAGTTTTGGATTATGGCAAAAGCGCAACATATCTGATCATGTAGTGGATTATTTGTCAAACTTTGTTTTTGAACCATGGACCGTTTTCATAACCACAAATTGTTTGTAGACCGGATTACATAATCGAATGTCTCTCATTTTCTTAACCCCACATTTTCAAAAACATATCACACTTACAGTAAATAGTTGTGTATTTCCATTGCCATTGCTTACTATGCAAATGTTTGCTTTTATAAGTACACATTTTTATACCCTTATTTTTTTTATTTTGCGATTTTTATGCTTTAAATAAAATGTTTTAGCGCTGATAGTGTGTGAGAGTTTGATTTGACTGACCTGTGGGCTGTTGTTTGTGTGACTCCTTTAGGTAGTGCAGGGCTTTGTTGAAATCTCCCAGATGATAATACGCCACGCCAGAGCGATACAGTGCTTTAAAATTCTCGCCCTCCTTTCTCAAAACCTTCAGACAGTACTCTTTCACTCGTTCATAATTCACGAGCTCCATCTGTAACAGACAAGCTACAAGCAAACACAGACAAAATGAAATGCACCAATAAAGATTTGAGTTGTTTTTTAATAAGGATATTTTAGACTTGTAATCATGGTTTGCATGATTCAAATTCAGAAATATGACCTGTAATCTAGACAAACCATGACGTCATTCTGCAAGCAGACCTGAAGACGTTCACTCGCAGATGACATTTTTTTCAAGGCATATGATAGGGACAGAATCGAATAGTTCTGAGCTGAATATTATGGTGGCCCTGCTTTCATTCAGTCTTAACAGGTGGAATGAATAGAAAACATCCGTGCATTGAACCCCCCCACCCCCCTGAATTTAAAGTGGTGAAACATGATGTGCGCTCCCACCAGCCAGGCTGTTGTAGCACTCCAACTCCGCGTTCTCCACCGCGCCTTTCTGCTCGTCTGTCAGGCTGGACTTGCTGATGCTGGTCAGGACGGTGGACGGGGACTTGCTGGTGTCCGGGTCCCCCAGCACGCGACACAGTCCCTTCATTTCCAATAGCGCGCGGTGGTATTTGCCGATGGCCTCGCGGTATTTTTTGTCCTTGTAGCACTGCGTGCCCTGCGTCTTGAAGTCCAGGGCTCGTTTCACCAGGTCCGCGGGCTCGTTTTGGGGTTTCACCACCGAACCGCTCTGATGGGGCGCGTGTTGCGGGTAGCGCGCGTCTCCGCGGCTTCGGCCACCGGGAGGCTGCATGATGGTGGAGTTCGCGCTGCCGCTCATGACGCTCATCGTGCTGTTTCCCTTGCGTATACTTCCTTCAAATCTCCCGTGCTCCACGCTCATCCCACCGATTCGACAATTCCCTGAAACTCACGTTTTCCAGCTGCGTTCGTTGCCTCTTCGCGCGTTCACATGCCCGCGCAGGTCTTCACGGTTCAGTTTTAAAGATGGATTCCTTTATGATTCACACACACACGCGCACGCACGCAGTACTGTGAAATTTTCCTCTCTTTTTTCAACGGTCTGGCAGAACGGGATCGGCACGTCCTGCTCCCACCGAATGACTCAAAAGCGAGTGAGCGCGCGCATCAAGCCACCGTGCTCGCGCTGCCCTTAAGAAATGCGGTCATCACGGTAACCGGTCTGTCAGCCCTGCTCCGACGAGCTGTGGCCATTGAAATCCAGCTGAGCGCAACTCAGCCGTTAACAATCGCTTTTCACTTGCTCAAATGATGATTTCGTGTGACGATTTCTGGCCCCAGAACACAGAGCAGAAGAACAACTGCTGTCGGACACGGAAAAGAGCTGTTTAAATACAGTTTAATGTCTTCCCTTTTGATCCTCCCTTGATTCAGAAGAACTCTTTCATTATGCCCACAGCAAAGTTATTGTTAACAAACATTCATTTAACTAAGAAGTAATGGTGAACAGCTCCAACGTATCCCACAGGTGTGTGTGTGTGTGTGTGTGTGTGTGTGATGCAAGCGGTTAGCTGGTGCGTCTGTTGTGTCTGGGTGTGTCGTGATTGCGGTAAATCGTGCTCTGCTTCACTCAGTCTCTCATTTTCATACACACAAACACATGTGCATTTCAGACCAATTCTGCACATGCTTACATATTATATCTAGATTAGATTTCTGAGCGCATAAAATCAAGTGCATTCATGTAACTTTTTTCTTTCTTTTTCTTTCTTTCTTTCTTTCCTTCATTCTTTCTTTCTTTGGTATTTGTCCCATCTGATGAATTCTTTGTAGTGGTGATGTTTCAACCAGTGTACTTATAATTAAGTACAAAGGCATCTATCCTAATTTCTAAAATGCCTTTCATTGTAGTGTTGACTATAGGCCTTTTTAATTATACATAATTATTATATATATTATTATTATTGTGTGTGTGTGTGTTTGAGAGAGAGAGATTGACAGAGAGTATGACTGAACACTTTTAAACATGGCAAGACTGATCTTAGCTATTTACCCATGCACTTGCCATATTTTTATATTTTCATAACTGAATGTTTAAAAAAATAGAAACGTGATATAAATGTAACATAAAATCTTTAAAACATTAAATCAACCATCCTATGATAATATATAAAAGAAAATACAGGAACTTAGAATTGATTAACTTAGATTTCTATGTGGAAAAAAATCAAGTGCATTAATATAACTTTTTCTTTTGTTCTTTCTTAATGTTCAGTATTTTTCTTCTACTGTGTGAAGTTTTGATGTCTTTGAATGTAAGATCATATTTTATTTCTAACAATTTTATCTTAATTACTTGTCTCTAGCATGTTGCTTGTTGAGAATTATTAAAATGACAGATGCTTTAACTTTTAGCTTCTTTACAGGTTTGTATTATGACAGTTGGATATCAAGGCTGTTCTTTAATTATCTACTCGTCTAGGCTGATATATTTGAATAATCAGCAGTCCTCCTCAATGTATATTTGTAATAGTTTATAATTTGAAAAGTGTAAAACAATGTTACACTTTCTCCTTTTCTTTTTTGATTATTTTAAAATGCCGGAAATGTTCTGAAAACACTTAATAGTATGCTATTGTAACACTCGGGGGTAACATGTGCGATGACGAAACAGACAAGAACTAAACTCAACTCACTTTATTCAAGACCGAAAACAAAACATTTTATTAAATATAAATGGCACATTTCGTGCAAAACCTTGACATACTCGGGAGGAGAACATCCACACAAACCGACGACATCCAGATAACATTAACCACCAACAAATACAAGGGAATAGCAACAGGGTTAAATACACATGGGAATGATGAACACCTGGATTGACTAACAAGTGACGAGACAGGTGCAGGGAGGGCACAAGAGGAAACACAGAAGGGACCCGGAAGAAAAATAGGGCAAAGTTATGCTTGTATAACGCCTTGTACAAGCAGATAAAACTAAATTTCAACAAAGAGGCATGTATTTCAGGTCAGCTGCCATTAATGTATGAGGAGCTGTGCTTTATTCTCTCTTGCAATGAGAACATTGCTCTTGGCTTGAGGGAATGCTGTATTGCCACCTCTTGGTAGGTTAAGGATTTGGACTTCATTGGGGCTGTAGAGTTTGTGGCTCATGTGGATGTGGAATTTAATGGTTCTTTTGTGGATGTTTTTATTGGTTTAATCCTGATTTTGCTCTGCAGGCATTATGTGGTGTTTTCCGCAGCACTGCCCTCATATGACCATTGGACCACTTCTCTTCTCCATGTACACCACATCACTGGGTCCCATCATAGAGGCACACGGCTTCTCTTATCACTGCTACGCAGATGACACTCAGCTCTACATATCATTTCAACCAGATGATCCAACGGTGGCTGCGAGAATCACAAACTGCCTAGCGGACATCTCGACATGGATGAAAAAGCATCATCTGCAGCTCAACCTCGCAAAGACGGAGCTTTTAGTCTTTCCTGCCGATCCAACCCGACAGCATGATTTTACTATCCAGATCGGTGCTACCACAATTACCCCTTCAAAATCTGTCAGAAATCTTGGAGTGATCTTTGAGGACCAGCTGACCTTCAAGGACCACATTGCAAAGACGGCTCGATCATGCAGGTTTGCACTGTACAACATTAGAAGGATCAGGCCATTCCTAACTGAGCAAGCTACGCAACTTCTGGTGCAGGCCATGGTCATTTCCAGACTGGACTACTGCAACGCTCTTCTGGTTGGGCTTCCTGTAAATGCAATCAAACCCCTGCAACTGATCCAGAATGCAGCAGCTCGTCTGGTCTTCAACCAACCGAAAAGGTCTCATGTCACTCCACTCTTCATCTCACTACACTGGCTCCCTCTCGCAGCACGCATCAAATTCAAAGCACTGACTCTTGCATACAAAACTTACACAAACTCAGCACCTTCATACTTCTACTCATTGGTACAACTCTACACACCTACCAGAAACCTTCGATCGATCAACGAGCGGCGACTCGTGGTTCCATCACAGAGAGGAAAAAGAACAATCACAAGAACATTTTCATTCACCACCCCTGGCTGGTGGAATGCCCTCCCTGCCCTCATCCGGAATGCAGATTCCCTGTCGAGGTTTAAAAAACTACTAAAAACGCATCTCTTCCATGAGCACCTAACATGACACACACATGCACTCACAAAAAAAAAAAAAAATTCCCTTTTTCTCTACTCCCCATGCTTGTGCTATTTGTATTCAGAATGTTTGAAACTTTGTTTTGTAAGCGCTCTTATGTGTTTTTGTATCCTTTGGACAAATTGCTTCGATATTCCTCAAATTGTAAGTCGCTTTGGATAAAAGCGTCTGCTAAATGAGTAAATGTAAATGTAAATGTAAATATGATATTCCTGCAGAATTCAGCTTGCAGGGACTCTTTGTATTTGTCACATCTGATGAATTATTTGTAGTGGTGATGTTTCAACCAGTGTACTTTTAATTAAGTCCATAGGCATTTTTCCTAATTCTAAAATGGTCATGTTGACTATAGGCCTTTTAAAGAAATGCTGTATATTATTATTGTTGTGCGTGTGTGTCTGTGTGTGTGTACGTGTGTTTGTTTGTTTGTTTGTTTGTGTGTGTGTGTGTGTGTGTGTGTGCGACTGAAGACTTGTAAACATTGCAAGACTATCCCAGATAATTACCCTTGCAGAAGTAAGTGTATTATTTTTATATTTTCATAAGTAAGTTTTAAATACATATAGAATAAAATATAATAGCAAATCGTATTAACATTATTAAATCAGCCATTCAATGATAATTTTCGGTGCAAAATAGATACAATAATGAAACAGAATTTAAGAATAATTAAAAAACAATTAATTCTAATAATCAAAATTCACTATTTTATCATTCATAGTTCCATATTCACATTAATTGTTTTTTAACATTTTATAAAGAGTGATTTTGTAAAAATACATTTATGGATGCGATATGCGATATGTTGAAAAAGATAATATCACAGAAAGACCCAATTAACCAGATTTTTTTAAATAGAGCCTATTCAAAAGACACTGGGAAAGCACTATTCTCACTTACAAAAGAAAGACTTTGTATCCTCAGTATATGAATTTCATAAGCGGCAGAGTGAATTTTCAACACTGAATTTTAATAATAAAACAAAGTAAAATCGTATATTTTTAATTCATGCAGCATTTGTATTGGGTTTCTTTTTTTTTCTTTTTTTATGCATTAAACAACAAAACAATACAACAACCACCTTAATGCCAGGGAGCAAGGAAAACAAACAAAGAAGAAGAAGAAGAAAAAAAGACGAAAAAAATCACAAATATTCAATGTCTCTGTATCATTTATGGATTTTAAAACCAGTACACAGTTTAACAGTTGTAATAGCTTTTCTATTAAAACTAGTTTTGATAATAGACAAATAGTTTTCAAATTCTTTAAGAAATACAGTACTGAGAAAAGGGGCTTTTTGCATATGAAACCTGACTAACACAATTAATTAATTAATTAATTAATTAATTAATTAATTAATTAATTAATTAATTACAAAAGCTTCCTTGTACACATTAACATCAAACTTTGAGTAACCAAAATCTATATTTTCAAAATATAAATGAAAATTGAGAAGAATCATTGGGTTTCATTTGTGAATGTATACTACATGATCAACCGACGATTATTGCGTCATCAGTTCGCGACTGCCTGCGAACTGCGAAGATGGCGTCGGTTGATTTAAGAGGTACTTTCTCACTTTTTAAACGAATTATTTACAAAGATGTGTTAATCGTTGACTGTTTTATCCTTTTCAAATCCCTTCTTCGTCAAACTGGAATGTTGTATAAGAAATATAAAACAGATTAACAACGTTTGCTTTCTCCAGCCATCATAATCGCACTCCTCTTTAGCATTGTCGCTGTAGTTTGTTGTAGCAGGAAGCGCGCAGTGTTATTGACAAGAAATATTTAATATATAACTTCCCCTTTCTACTGCTAAGTACTATATTCCAGTGAAATCACATCACATATCACTTTATGCCACTCCCATACTGTTGTCGGTTTATCAGAGATTCATAAATGAGCAGTCTAAGCAATTTTTCGTTTGAAGTGTGTATTAAATGTAAGATGTAGTCTCCTACAAATCTGGAACCAGTAGGCTTTAATATGTATACATTTCCAAGTGCAGTGTACAAAGTCATCATCTTTTACTTTGCACTTCAGACAATGCAGATAGTAATTTGGAGACGATATGAAAGTTTGATCTGTTGCTCTTACATTTGTAATAGTTCTGTTACAAATTGATATATTGTCAGGATACTGCCAAATATGTGTCTAAGTATCTGCATTAATTGAGAGCCCCTCAGTATTGACTTCTTCTCCTTGTATGAGAGCTTCATAACAGTGCTTTAGTGACCTCCCAGATCTATTTAATACAGAAGCACATGATTTGTTTTTGTGTGTTTATCAGATAATCTGCTGGGCATCTCGTGGGTGGACAGTGGCTGGGTACCCATCCTGAACCCCAGCAATGTGCTGGAGTATTTCTCTGAGAGAAGCAACCCCTTCTATGATCGCACCTGCAACAACGAGGTGGTGAAAATGCAGAGATTAACCCTGGATCACCTCAAGTAAGCACTGCATGATGCAATTAAACTGGTTTTTGTTTGTTGTAAATGTGTCAGAATACATGTCGATGAGTTGGAAACACAAAGACAGACGACACGTTATCTTTATTTTACTGTCACATTGCTGATTGTCGTATTTACAAATTAATAATAAAGAATAGGTTGAGCTGCAGTAGAGTGTTGTTTGGTGCTTACTTCATGTTTTGTGTGTGTAGTCAGATGGTGGGTGTGGAATATATTTTGCTTCATGCTCAGGAGCCAATTCTGTACATCATCAGAAAGCAGCAGAGACAATCGCCCACGCAAGGTGAGTTTCTGCATTGCTGTTCAGTTTCTGCTGTCGGTGAGCCTGTCTTTTGCTTTTTAGTATCATCATTTGTGAATATTTTTGATTCGGTGTCTGCATTATATTTTCATGATACGTTTTTTGTATCAGCTGTAATGTTGATAGACCCAGCTCAAGTTTGCATTTGACATGATACTTTAAAAAAAGGATGACGTTCTGTACAATTTCAAAGCAATTTGATCTCAGAATGTTGTTGCCAGTGTTGGCAATGATGATGATAATAATTGTTATTATTATATTACAATTATTCTGCTTTGTTAAAAACAACATAAATGTAATGTGGATTACACCACTTTCTATAGTTTGGAGGTTTTACATTTTGCTTTCAAAGTGCACCAGATTGATGGATTTTAAATCAATTATAGATGTTTTTCTTATGGGAGCATGTCCCTGGGCCGAGGTCCTCCCACCATAAAAACCTCAGAGAAACACTGGTTGTTGCAGTATGTTTGAATAAAAAGGACAATATCCAATTTAAACGTAGAATGTTGCTGCAGTATATTTGAAAAAGCTGCATAGTTTTGCTCCCAAAGTGAACCAGATTGATGCAGTTAAATTGTACAGTTTTCTTATGGTGATGTAAGGCCCGCTCGATTGGTTCAACGAAGGTTTCCGAGGAGCGAGTGAAGGATTAATGTGTATTCTGTCTTTTCAGAGGCAAATTCCCATTTATTCTCTATCTGACTCCATATTTATTATGACCATGAATTTAGGTTAGAATGCCAATTGGTTGTTGGTCATTTATATGATAATTTGGCTAGTATTCACTTATTCTATAGAAATTGTTACTCTTAATGCACTCATTCATTCGGGTCTCAATGTTGTTTAGAGTCTCACGCCAGCTGTTCTTTTATTTGGATGTCACGGTCACAAATCCGCCAGTCTTGGTCACTGGACAGACTTATATTACTTAGAGGGCTGCTCCCATGCTTGCTCTCTCTAAAAGTTAAAGTAACACTATCTCTAGTCAGAGGTCACGACCACTACTACAGATATAAGCTTAAACAGAGGTAAGACTCACCCTGTTTAGGTCGGTCAACATTTTGTTGCCCTAAACGGAAATTCTATGTATTAGCCTTTGAAGTGTAAGTACAATTGAACCATTGTCAAGCGTTAGCCGTAACTCTAAAGTCTCAGCTGATGTGCCCAATGCTCCACTCAAACTGGACTTTAGTCCGTTCCTAACCTGATGCGACTTTGCGATAACAATGGATGCATCATAATCTACTGGAGTTAATCATTTCAAAGTAAGTCTGAATAAAATCAAAAGTCAGGTAAATGTATCATGCCACTTACATAATCAAATTCAAAGATAATCAATACAAAATATTGAATGCTCAGAAATAGAATAAAAGATGCATACCTGAACTTGGGTTCAGGGAAAAAATACATAATGCAGATTGTCTGAAAGACGTTCAACATTACAGACTGATCCGACTACAAATCGCACTGAGACTCTTGAGACAATTCTTTAAAAACCCAGACCAGGAGAGAAACCATTCAAACATTTGGTTACTGAGAACAGAAGGCAATTTGCATGGAAGACCCTGGGAGAGGGGACACTCACTACAGTAAGCCAAACATCTCTAGGTATGACTGAGACATCTCAAATGATACCAAACATGTATTGTCACTTAAGGAACACTCTTAACTTGCATGGATTTTGAGTGAGATTTATGTGAGGGGGAGAAAAGGGGGAACAGAGAAATGCAAAAGTGAGAGTAGTGTGTGAACAGCACAGTGTGATGCGTCTTGGAAAGGTCCTCCTGTCATTTAATTGTGAGAATGAGGTGTTTGCTGACCAGTGGGGTGCGTCTCGAGGACAGTTTGGTGTGATGCGTCTCAGGAAATCAAGTCCGCTTTACAGGGAGCATTTCATTTAGACGACAAAAATTTAGTTCAAGGGTTATTACTCTTTGATTCTGTTTTGAATTTTGAAATAGTCATTATTTTATATAGCGCTTTTATACAATACAAATGATTTCACAGCAGCTTTACCTTGCTAAGCTGGGGGGGAAAGTCAGTGATATTAATGAAATTCTGCTGTAAAGCAGTTGTGCATTAGACCATTTAAAACAAATTCAAATAAATTTGTGTTAAGTTCAATAACTGTTCATGGAATTTTCTTTTAATCAATAAACGGTGTTCTTTTGTTCACTCTATATTTAATACGCTGACTTTCAAAACAAAACAACAATTTATTTTTGTATGTTCTGTTTCCCTTACCTGCAGTTATCCCTCTTGCTGACTACTATATCATAGCTGGAGTGGTGTATCAGGCGCCTGACCTGGGATCAGTCATCAATTCTAGAGTGGTGCGTTTATAAAACTTAGAACTGTATAATAACTCCTTCCTCTATCAGTATGAACATGAATATTTTGTTTTGATGTGTCCCAGCTCTCAGCGGTTCATGGGATTCAGTCTGCGTTTGATGAGGCAATGTCCTTCTGCAGGTACCACCCGTCCAAAGGGTACTGGTGGCACTTTAAAGACCAGGAGGAGAGAGGTAAATGAACATAAACACACACAGCAACAGCAGGAAGCGTCTCTCAGCTGTGCCTGTCAAAAAGTGTTACATTTGTGTGTTGTGTATGTGTTATTACAGAGAGGGTAAAGCCTAAATCTAAGCGGAAAGAGGAGCCAAGTTCTTTGTTCCAGAGGCAAAGAGTTGACACGCTGCTACTGGATCTGCGCAATAAATTTCCCCCAACTTTCTACCAGGTATTGCTATATACACATTATATATATATATCAACTGTTATTTTAATGTATTTTGACGCTCTCTGATTTTGTCTTTGTTTCAGCCCAAACCAGGAGAGAAGCCTGTCCCAGGTACGTAAATACTCAACTATGTCCCACCATATCACACACTACAGATGTTAATCACATTTCAGTTTGTTTTGTAGATACTTAAACTAATCTGCATATACGCCATACTTGGAAAAACATAAAAATACATGATACTGAACAAAGTGTGTGTATTTATTTTGTCCCCATAGATCCTATGTGTGTGTATATGTATACACACACACATTTTGTTCAGTATCATGTATTTTTATGTTTTTCCAAGTATGGCATATATGCAGATTAGTTATTAAGTTTTTCAAGTTAACTTGTATTAATATACATACACACACTACTCAAAAAGGGAACCCTTAAATCATACATTGGATCTCAATTACTGAAATATCCAGTTTGAAAATCATTTATATAGATTCTAATTTAAGAGCAGTCAATGGAAACCAAAATCATCAACACACTGAGGAATGGATTAAAAAGTCATACTAAAAATCCAAGTAAAAAATAAACTGGTTAAAGGCTGATCCAACTTTCATCAGTTTATCACAGCTACTTATAATGTAAGTCAGGAGTGTTTATGGCCCTCACGTGCCTGTTTGCACTCACAACAACATCTGGGCGCTCCTGATGAGATGGTGGATGGTACCTGGGTGATATCCCAGATTTGGATTCTGCTATTTCCTGGTAAATGCCAATCGATCTAAACGGTGCTGAGCTTTGAGCACAGGTCACACTAGAGCATGTCAGGCCCTCATGAATCTGTTTCTGACAGTTTGGTCAGAAACATGCACACCAGTTCCTGCTGGAGGTCATTTAGTAAAACTCTGGCACTGCTCCTCCTGTTCCTCCTCGCACAGAGGAGCAGATTCCAGTCCTACTGCTGCCCTTCTACGTCCCTGTCCAGCTCTCTTTGAGAAACGGCCTGTCTCCTGAAATCTCCTCCATGCTATTGAAACTGTTTTGGGAGACTAAACCTCCTTGTGACATTATGTATAGATGTCCCATCCTGGAGGAGCAGGATTCCCTGTACGACTTCATTGGGTTGGAGGTACTGGTTCATGCTACAGACAGAGACAAGGACCATAACAAAACACAAAAATAAAGACAAATCAGTCAGGAAGAATAAAGATCACAATTGTGTATGACCACCACCTGCAGAATCATTCCCTTTTCCATGGTTGTCTTGCTGTTCTTTCTCCTGTGATCCTGTTTCTACTTTGATTTGCACCAAATCAGATGAAACTGATTCACAATCATGTATGCTTCTTAATTGGATGGATTTATATCTCCTGAAGATTAATTGACTTTGTTCTGCTGTGATGATTAGGTTTTCCCTTAATCTTTTGAGCAGTGTGTATATTCATCGCTAATATACATTAAATATAAATATCTCTCACTGTCTGTCTTTTAGTGGAGGTAAAGAAAGAGCCAGAAGTGCCACTTGAGACCGTGAAGCCCCAAGAAGAACGAGAAACGAAACCTCCAGCCCCTCCTGGCCCTGCCCGGCCAGCCCCACAAACTACACCCAACAAACCACCACCAGAGAAACGTGCACGCCTGCAGTAACGCATGCTGACCAGTCAAACTACTTTTTAAGGTTGCTGGACTGATTAATGCACTAATCTGTGGACATTTCTCTGCACCAGGTCTCTGGACTGTTACGGTTATTATATATAAATTAATTTTCTTTGTAATTTAATAGTTTTTTTAAACAAGGTAACTGAAATGTCTGTGTATTACATATTTGTATATCATTTGTTTACGAGTTGTATTATGTATCATTCATTATTCAAATAGTGTATAGGCTGCTTTTTGCCTATTAAACCTTTGATTTTGTATGTTCTTTGTAAGGGATGCAATTACTATGTAATTAATAATTCATTTATATTTCTTTGGTTGTTTATAATATGTATATAATATGATCTTGGGTTTTCCAGTGTAATTTATGCATTGCACAGTGTGTGTTCAGGTGGGCATGCGCATCTTTTGCATAAACGTGAACTGTGCTCTTTATTTAGTGAACTAAAAACAGACCTGTAGCCAAGTGGATATGATCTGATGAGAATTAAGTTTTATTCATATAACAGTGACAATTAGCTCGACCCAAATACTGGCAGCCCCGACCTAATTTTTTGTACTTGTATGCGCACAGTAACTGCGCTTACAGTATAAATACATAATAGTTCAATATATTTTATTTTAAATATATGAATCTATACAGTAAATATGCTACTTTTTTTGTATACCCACTCGCGCTTAATATAAATACTTAAAGGTGTATGTATATTTTTATTTTTTTAAATATATATTTCCACTTTTTTCCCCGAATACTAACAAACTTAGTTCGATAGATTCATATACTGTATTTAAAAGAAAAAAATATTCAGTATATTGTATATGCTACTTTTTCGCATTACCTACTCACGTTTAATATAAATACATAGTTATTCTTTTTTTTATATTTCCAAAAAAAATTTCTCGAATAGTAGCAAATTCATTAGGATATAATTTTTATTTATTTATTATGCATTTAGGTAAACAGGTTGCAAGCAAAAAAAAATCAAAGCTTTCAACAGTATCCCCCAGATGTTTTTGTTCATCAATACTCGTTTTTGCCACTTGGTGGCGCTGCAGAATAACTCGTTTATCTGGCACGCGCAGCACCACTCTCTGCGCGGGCTGTGCGCGAGCTGCCGGGTGCGCGCAGAGCACGATGGGACGGGAAGCGCAGCTCTGGAGGACCACAGAGAAGAAGATGGCTGCGACGGGGCTCGACGGGTCAGCGCCGTACCTCCTGCTCCGAGACGGCTAGAGAGGGGATAGGGGGGTAAATATGGGGTCGCAGACCCTGCAGATCCTGCGGCAGGGCGTGTGGGCGTCGGTGACGGGCGGATGGTACTACGACCCCCACCAGAACACCTTCGTGAACGCGCTTCACCTTTACCTGTGGCTGCTGCTGCTCTGCCTCCCGTTCACGCTCTACATGGTGAGAGATGCAGCCGTCGGGTTTCTTCTTCTCTCCATCCCCCAGTCGTTATCAGACCATCTCTGTCTGTTCCTCATTCTTTATCCATTCTCTCTCTCGCTCTCTCTCTCTCTCTCTCTCTCTCTCTCTCTCTGATTCCTGTACCTTCATATCCTCTACAGTGTTTCCATGGTCATGGAAAACCTAGGAATGTGAGGAAATGTTAGAATTGTGATTTCCGGAGCAGGACAGATCTGTAGTGTATATTTAGTTTCTTGTTAGGTTCAGCTCTGTGACATTTCTCTATGTGTGTGCAATATCTAAAATCTCTTTTTTTTGTGTAAATAATGAAAATAACTTCCAGTATTCATAAACGTAATGGAAAAGTAATGGAAATGTATTGGTCAAAGGGTGTGTGAGTCCTGTCAGTGGGGCTCTGGGGTCTGTCCATTACAGTTCAATCGCTTCAGTTCTGGCTTGATGAGGCTTTATTTGGTTTTGACGGGTATTTTAGACCTGATGTCATGAGATTTTTCATCTGTTTTAAAGCACTAGTTTCTCCTGTCATTCCAAACATGTGACTTCCTATATTTATTTATAAAACATATGATGTTTTGAAGTACAGTGGACATGGGTATGAAAACTGTTTGACTTTCATTGATTGAAAAAGACAATTGAAATATCTTTATATCTAATAAAAGAGATTGTGAAATATCTCAGATGGGCCGGTCTGAGTATTTCACAATCTGCTCAGTTTCTGGGATTTTCACGCACAACCATTTCTAGGGTTTTCAAAGAATGGTGTGAAAAGGGAAAAACATCCAGTATGCGGCAGTCCTGTGGGCGAAAATGCCTTGATGCTAGAGGTCAGAGGAGAATGGGCCGACTGATTCAAGCTGATAAAAGAGCAACATTGACTGAAATAACCACTCTTTACAACCGAGGTTCGCAGCAAAGCATTTGTGAAGCCACAACACGCACAACCTTGAGGCGGATGGGCTACAACAGCAGAACACCCCGACGGGTAAATTGGAAAAAGAAGCTACAATTTGCACGAGCTCACCAAAATTGGACAGTTGAAGACTGGAAAAATGTTGCCTGCTCTGATGAGTCTCGATTTCTGTTGAGACATTCAGATGGTAGAGTCAGAATTTGGCGTAAGCAGAATGAGAACATGGATCCATCATGCCTTGTTACCACTGTGCAGGCTGGTGGTGGTGGTGTAATGGTGTGGGGGATGTTTTCTTGGCACACTTTAGGCCCCTTAGTGCCAATTGGTCATCGTTTAAATGCCACGACCTGCCTGAACATTGTTTCTAACCATGTCCATCCCTTCATGACCACCATATGCCCATCCTCTGATGCTACTTCCAGCAGGATAATGCACCATTTCACAAAGCTCGAATCATTTCAAACTGGTCTCTTGAACATGACAATGAGTTCACTGCACCTAAATGGCCCCACAGTCACCAGATCTCAACCCAATAGAGCATCTTTGGGATGTGGTGGAACGGGAGCTTCGTGCCCTGGATGTGCATCCCACAAATCTCCATCAACTGCAAGATGCTATCCTATCAATATGGGCCAAAATTTCTAAAGAATGCTTTCAGCACCTTGTTGAATCAATGCCACGTAGAATTAAGGCAGTTCTGAAGGTGAAAGGGGGTCAAACACAGTATTAGTATGCTGTTCCTAATAATCCTTTACAACACACATCATGCAACATTTGGAAAATTTTAATAATTTTCAGAACCTTTCACCACTGCAAAGATCATTTAGTACATTGTAAACGTTCCATAATTTCTTCTTTGTGATTCAAAGATGATTTTTCAGCATCATTACTCCAGTCTTGTGTCACATGACCCTTCAGAAATCATTCTGATATGATGATTTGCTGCTCAAGAAACATTATCAATGTTGAGAGTAGTTGGAAGAGCAGCATTTATTATGTTATTATATCTATTACAGACACCAAATGCAAATGTTTGAATGATATTGAAGCTTCTTCACAGACCATAGATGCCAATAATAATGTATTTTGTGATGTTGTGCTTTGATCTAATCAGCATTTAGTGATATTCAAAACATGTTGAACATGTTTAACCCGTTCCCGCTTACCCATTGTGGGTTTATTTATTAAATATATAATTCAGCCACAAAAGTGCAGTTCTCTCAGCTGTTGCCACGTTTGACCAGATTTAAACCAATTCATCCAAATCCAAAGTCATGGCAGAAAATGCTGAAATGATTTCCATCTTTGTCATAACCACTGTGGCACAACAAAATCCCTCTTCACCGTGACACATTATACCCCTGTTTGCAGTCTATTTATAAAAAGAGACTTGTAATAGGCATCATGTGTATTATTTTTAAAAGCCATACCCGTTCTGTGGGTTAGCTCTCGGGTCTGTGCAGAAGATCTGTGTACAGTTGAAGCGGCTGGTGCCACTCAATCCATATTTAACTTCCTGCACAGATCCGTCCATCTGGTTCTGCTTAAATACTTAAATGCCTTTCAACCACAACTAAACAATATCATTTACAGTCCTGCAATAGTGCTGTAATTATAACTGGATCAGTAAGCAACTGATGAATGTGTCCTCACGGTTTCTTTGAGGATGAATATTAGTTTGTCAGATATGGAGAGGTGTTTAGGGAAGTATGTTGTCCACAGAGGTCCGTTCAGTGCCACGCTGTTTTTAGCTTCTGCCCTCCGGTTGCGACTGAAATATTGTTGCCCCTTTTCATAACCCTGTAACTCAGTATTACTGAGTCCTATATTTGTGTATGATATTTATACAACAGAAGGATGTTAATTGGCCGAAATATGTGAGCATATCACCCCCCCCATGCCTCGGCTTGCTTTAATGTCAGTATTTGAAACGCTGTGGCTCTTTTATTAAATAATTGATTGGGAAATACAATAGGTCGATAATAAATAGATGGATTGTGCACAACCTTTCAGAAGTTGTGGTGGGTAAAGTTTTTACACTTTAAATTTAAATCTTCTCACCAAGGGTGTTTTTGTTTTACATTAAAATCTGTAATGTTCTGGAATATTGTTAATTTTTATTTGAATACAATTTAAAATGTATTTCTGTGATGGCAAAGCTACATTTTCAGCAGCCGTTATTCATAATCCTTCAGAAATTATTAAAATATGCTGATTTGGCTGATTTCTTAATATCATCAATGTTCAAAACAGTTAATATTTTTGCAAAGATTTTGTAGAAATAACATTTCAAGATACTTGGATAAATAGAGTATACAAAAGGAAAGCATGTATTAGATATATAAATGGCTTGCAAAATAATTTGTATCAAATTAATCTATCCTTGCTGAATAAAAGTAGTTATTTCTTACTGACTCCAGCATTTAGAATAGATATTGTAAATAAGTTCAAAACCACAAAAATGGCTTGTTTTCTACTCATTTAAGATCTCTTGCTGTGTGTCTCTCTGTAGGCTTTGCCCCCCACCATGGTGATTGTGGGTATCTACTGCGGGGTGATAGCAGGTATGTTTGTGCTGCTGAAGGCCGTGAATTATCGCCTGCACACCGCGCTGGATGAAGGGGAGGTGGTGGAGCTGCGGGCCAAAGGGAGCGAGGGGCGGGTACAGGGGGCGGAGCACCAACGCGAGGGGGCCGGCACCCGCCAAGAACACTCAAACGGGCCTGGGTAAGAATCATTTACGGTTTACTTAAAAGCCATTACAAAAAGGAGAAAGAGTATGATTTTGAGCTTGTATAAACACGTCTGATTTAGCTTCAGAAGTTTCTGATTTGGCTCTTCTCAGTGAATTATATCGGAGTTTAAATCTTCTCAGAAAAAGTTTAGATTCAGTATTGAATCATCTCAGGAAAACCTCTTGAATGTCATGTTTTGGATCTCCACAGGGAGGTTCTGATTCTTCTCAGAAATGTTCCGATTCAGCTCAACAAAGTTTTGATTAAGAGACAGCGCTGTTGCTCAGCGGTAGGGATGTTTCTGAGAGCTAATCTGCTGTCATGCTGGATCCATTCATTACCCACTGAGAGAGAGAAAAGGGGAGGAGGGAATGGAGTGATTGAATCAGGAGAACTGATATAGAGCCTTATAAACCAACACACACAAACCTGATGCTCTTGTATGTTAGCTCAGAGGAGAAACACTCTGCAAACGTTCAGAGGTGAAATAAGTGCTAGCTTGCACATTTTCTACGAGAACAAGCATTGCTGAGCGAGTCAGAACACATTAAGCACAGTTACTCAAATCATGAATCAAGCAAGTTTTTTCCAGGCATCAACAACTTTTCATGCATGTGAAAAGAACACACTTATTTTCTTGCAATTCTATCTATATGTAAACGATAATTTGAGAACCTCTTAAATACACTATAGGGGCATTCCTGGTCTGGAATTGCACTAATTAAGACAATATATGATATTTCTGCTTGAGGCCCCTGAGCTGAAGAGCTCATGTGTTTTTAATTCTTCCACAGACGCTCATGTATCCCCTGAATGAAAAAAACTAAACTGCCTGTAGCTGCACCAAATAGAATAACAAAAATAATGGAAAAGGCAGACGTTGGTAGGTGAGCTCTATCTGTGGGATTACCATTCACCACTACATTTTAACTCAAAATCAAAATAAACCTCCTAAAAATATTATTATAATCTCACAAAAAGGGATGGGAGGGAGAGTGATCTCTGCCTAATGGGTGGCAGACATTAGGTAGAGAGACGTTAGAAATGATCTCCTCTCTGCTGGCGCCAGAGCTGCTGTGCAAGTTTGATCATAAATGACATTGTTAACTCAAACCCTCGGGGCTGTTCCTCTGTTAGTGTGTTGCTAGGTAACTAACCTTGTGTGTGTGTGTGTGTGTGTGTGTGCAGGGATCCAGGAGGTGGAATAGAGATGTCTGATTTTGCAAGGGAGGAGACGCCACCGGTTGACTGCAGTTCACGGAACTCTTACGTAGGAATGGACTCCAGCCATCAGGTTTGTCTGTTTGTGTTTACATTTGTTTGCATGCATGTCAGGGAATGTATAGAAGCTTGTTTCACCAAATTGTGAGATATAAAGTCAGAATTGTGAGATAAAAAGTCACAATTACCTTTTTTATTTTTTAATCAGCAGCGAAAACAACGTTCCACAGGAATGGGATCTGCTTTTTTTTTTGTCTGCAATGCTTTTGTTTTTATTAATTTTGAGGCTTTTTTTAACCTGATTTGGTTCGTAAAAGTTAAGAAATGTATTAACATTGCACACTGTCAGTACCACTACAACCAAGAAAGTTTATGGAGACACTACACTTTTACTGTTACCATAAATTCTAACGTAAACATTATACTCTTTATGAGACTGAAATAATTGCTTTGTGGTTATGAATAAGAGTGAACACCCCTGCGATAGTTACCTTTAAAAACCTTAATATGTATATTGAAACATAAATATATTATAATTTAGTAGAGCTATCAAAGTTAATGCAATTAACTTGTTTTTATTATGTTTTTTTGTTAATTAATCGTTTTTTTCCCTGACTAGCGTTACATTATATGACCATGCTCTTATACTTGAGAATTTTAAATCATTCAAGTGCAATGATACACATAAAAGAATGCACTTTTTTCCCCCCACAAATTATAGAATTATATATATATATGAAAATAAATACTATATTTTGTATATATTTATATTATTAAAATAACTAATATTATATATATATTTTTATATTTATAATATTAATCTTTCTTGCATATACTGCACCAATATCGTGGTAAGAAAAATTATTATTGGTTTTTGCAAAACAAAGTTGTCCTGTTTTTGAGTCTGCGTCTGTTTGAGGGCAATCCTTCAGTCAGAATCTATCGCTACTGTATAATTGGTGAAAGCTCAGGGGTGTTATGTTCTGGTTTATAGTACTACTTGTCCCAGACTGTCTGTCTGTCTGTGTGTGTGTGTTTGGTCTGAGTAGAGTAGAAACTCAGGCTGAAAATGAAGTGTAATTGGTTATGTTGTGATTTAAATGACTGTGATGTGTTTTTGTGCATGTCTGCTAAATTAGTAACAGTGATGGGAAGTTACAGGCTTCATGATCTCATGTAAATGACTCACTAGAGCTTGTTTCATCTCTCTCCGACTCCCTACAGATAACATCCCATGGAGGCTCAGTCACAGCCAAACGTGAGACCAATTATTATTATTATTTTACTTCTGAAAGTATTAGTATCTGTTAACAAAGAAATTACAGTAATTGTGTACCCAAAAGTAAAAAAATATGTAATAATTTACGCACCCTAACCTGTGTGACTTTCTTTGTTTTGTGGAACATAAAAGACTCATTTGTCAATACTCATCTCATCTCTTGATCAATTTGTTGATTAGACAGGGGATATTTGGCCATAAACCCTTAAACTGTTTCTATGACTGTTTATATATATGAAATTCACCTGCTGCAACCTGCTTCCCTATTGCATTGCCTAATATTAGTCACACACATCCAAAATAACAGGAGCACAAAACATTACAGAGGGTTCTCTAGTGTTCTTTAGAAGCTGTATGACTTTTTTTTTACTTGTTAAGTAGTGTGAACCATAGATTGTGAACTATAACTATAAATAAAAGTGTTTAGGTTTTGATATAAGAGATTTTCTGCAGACAGCGGCGATTATGTCAGAAGACCTGCAGTATTGCGGGCACAGGCCAGGTCAGGGATGTGTTTGAATAGTAGAGGCTACAAAGAGAGGGAGAGAACGACAGACAGAGAGGGCGGATACATTAAGTTAATAAAACTCGACCATCTCCCTCTCTGTTTGTTTGCAGGGGCAGGTGTTGGGAAGGTTCCCGATGACATCAGTCTGAGTTTGGCTCAGAGTTGCAGTCAGGACCAAGGTGTGAATCTTAATTAACAGCAGTTATAGTGTAATGCAATGCAAATTAGTCTCTAGAAACTCTAAAAGTTCACTATTGATCTCACTTTCAGAAATAGTTCAAGATTTCTGTCATTGTTTACTCATCCATGTGTCATTCCAAATCTGTGTGAAGATTTACATGGATCATCCATTGTATATCAAAACTGTGCCTACCACCAGGAATCAGTTCTTTCATTTACACTCTAATGGCATTTTTTATTTTATTCTGTGTTTTACTTTTATTTTAGTCACACTTGCAATGAAACATGTTTGTGTCCTCAGCAGAAGTGAGAATTGGTTGGCTATTATTTTTAGTGACTGCGGTTTTATTCAACTAAAGTGTTTTTTTAAAATGGGAAAACCTGTAATATATAGATGTGTGTGTGTATGTATATATATATATATATATATAGTTGAAACATCGCTGATATGAAAAGGTTGTCTGTGTCTTTCAAAGGCAAATGTGCAGAAAGTTTGGCAGATGACTGTATCGGTACTTAACACTGTATCCACACTGGATTTGCATTTAAGAATGTCAAATAGAGGGTCTCAGGGCTTTTTTTTAATTTTTGGACTACAATGCTGGCTCATCATTGATTTAATGATTAAAAAAAAGTGGCCATTTGGCTATTGATTAACTTTGTAATATGGCCGGCATTACCTAATGGTGCAGCAACAGAAATCAGCTCAGAGCTGCTCAAACACTTCAACACCTTCACTTTGGGTTGTGTATGTAGCGAGTTTACATATACAGTGCCAGACTTTTGTAATCACAGACATCTATTCACAATGAGAGCATCCAAACTGCAATGTTTAACTTGTCCCATTTAAGTTTGGAGTCAATTTTGACTACAAGTTAGTGTAATTTTCACATATTCTGTTATATTTCTCTTTCACTCCAGATTTGATGTCGGATCCAAAGATGTTCTGCCTTGTCTCCAATGACTCTTTTGCCTCCATGCAGCCTTCAACCTCATTGGCTCAGGATCTTTATGGCTCCACCCCCCACCCTTTCAGTCAGTCTCTGTCCTCTTGTGACACAGAAATTACTGCCCATCTTTCCACCCACTCACAATCATTCCGCAAAGAGTCATCTCGACCTCGCGGATTGCCTCGCACCTCAAGTTCTGCAGGATCTGCTTTTCCAGATCCTTCTCTGCCCGAGTTCAGCCTCTACCCTCCACCCCGCCGGGGAGGATTGGATCCTGTCTGCGAAATGGAGGCCTCCAGGTCACAGAGGGCGACGGAGAGCTCTGAGCAGCCGGACTCTGGAACTCCCTGTACTTCAGGAACTGAATTCCACAGATATCATCCGAAGGAGCGCCACAGGATATCCCGGTCTGTCTCCCGAGAGGCAGGGGAAGGGGAGTGTCCTGGGGAAGGCGGATCTGGGCTGTACCAATCAGACGGTGTTCAGGGGGGTCGGGAAAGAACAGGTGGACGCAGTGCTGAGAGTTTGCGGAGTTTAAGCACACGCAGCAGTGGCTCCACGGAGAGCTACTGCAGTGGGACAGACCGGGACACCAACAGCACCCTGAGCAGTCTGCATAGTGAGCAGACCAGCTCCACACACGTAGAAAGTCTGCTGTCGCTGTCTGGGGATGAGAAGGTGAATGCGGGACACGCCGACCCGCGTAACTCTAATGTGGCCTCGGGGGAGGCTAACAAAAACCCCCATGCCAACGAACTTGCCACCATATTGCCCACCAGTGATGCTCCCAAACCTGCAAACTCAGAGAGCCAACAGGGGGACGGGAATGTGGAGATGGCGTCAAGGACTAGCGTAGATGTATCTGCTAGTCTTTCCCACCAGCACCAGGAGGCAGAACCAGACAAAGTGCGATCCAAAACAGCCAATCTTGTTCACCGGGCTGCCTCCTCGTCTGCCGCTAGCCGGAGTGGTCGGCGACGAAGCGGTAAGCAGCGGGCAAGCAGTTTTGACGCCAGTAGACACCGGGAATATATTTGTGGACGTGGCATGGCAAAGCCTCGCTCGGCGGTGTTCATGAAAGGAGAGGAAGACTCTAGTGATCAGAGCGAACTTAGTTGTGCCTCCAGCCTGCACTCCACCCACCAGCTAAGCACAGACTCCTCATCCAGCACACCGCACTCCTGCCCCTCTCCTGAGGATCGCCGCGTCCCCTCACTATTGGCCAAAATGCACGGTGTGCAAACTCATAGTCAGAGAGATAAGGAAAAGGAACGAGAAAAAGAGAAGGAGAAGGGCAAACGGAGAGCTTCGCGACGTACTCCGAGTACAGGCAGCGCCAAAACTCACGCTCGGGTCTTGAGCCTGGACAGCAGCACTACTGCTTGCCTTAACGACCCTCATCATTTGGGGGCACCAGCAAGTTCTAGACCCCTTACCACCTCCAAGTCGGACCTGGAGGCAAAAGAGGGGGAGGTGTTGGATGCGGCGTCCCTGCTGGGAAGGGCCTCTCAGCTTGAGTCAGTGACCCGTTCCAGAAACAGTCTGCCCTGCCCCATCTCCCTCAGTCACACACAAGATACTGCGACTGGATCACGGGGTGAGCACACAGTAATGCGATATCGCATATGCGCTTATTTACAGAGTGAGAGTAGTCGATCTAAAAATGAAGTTCTGTCATCATTTACTCACCGTCATGTCATTCCAAAGCTTTATGAATTCCTTGCATGAACTGATGAGAAATTTATCAGGATATCCATACTGCTCTTTTCCATATATTGTATCTGAAAGCTGACCTGGGGCTGTCAGGGTCCAAAAATGATAAAAAGATATAAAAACCCAAGCCATATGAGCCATGGGCTTTGTGTCAGGAACACAATGTAACAGAAGTAATGATAGATATTTTCTTTCACATTATGACAGATCTTGTCTTTCATATGATGTACATCCGAGTGAAACGGGTTATTGAAAAAGAAAATAGGGTGCAGACTTGGTTCTATCAAGTGGTTGTTGGAGGACGATCTGAATGTGAGCTTGCAGATGATTGTAAGGTGGGGAGTTTAAGGGAAATGAACGATTGGAGATGTTTGGCTTCGGCATACATCACCAGAGAAACTCTGTCGTTTTACTGTGAGATCGAGTTATGACATTGTTTAATTTTTTTAATTCAAATTCATGGATGAATCATTCACAGTAAGATCAACAAGGTATATGTAGTTCAGCAGGCAGTAAACAAGGTGAATTTCCATTTCATACCAACTTTAAGTTTCAAGTCTAATTTATGTTTGCATAATTTGTTAAACATGGCATGACAATGATGTAGATACATTTAAAAAACTATTTTTTTTTACTGATTTTCAGTAAACCACAACAAATTTTGGTTTGTTGCTCAAACAAAGCTATTTGAATTGAAATCTCCTGGTCACCATTCACTTTCCTTGTCTGGCAAAGAACAGCGTGAACATTGTGCCTAATATTTCTTTTTGCGTTATTTGATGCAATGAAATCACACAAGTTTGGAATGAAATGAGGGTGAGTAAATGATGCATTTTCATTTTGGGTTGAACTGTCTCTTCTAGTAGTAGTGATTCTGAGATTGTTCTGAAGGGCTAGACATTTGACGTCTGCACCAGGTTAGAGCTCAGATGGATGTTTTTCAGCAGAATATAGCCAATCGGATAACAAGCGTTGCCCAGAAGCTAGTAGATGCTAATGCAGTGTGTTTTGCCAGTGCAGCTGTGACCCACAAACCCCTGCAGATTACTGACGCGTTACACTGACAGCCTGTTGAATCTATATCTGGGAGATCTGCAGGGTTTATTCTCTCCTCTGGTCTACAGTGACCATGCAGTCTCTGTGCACCATTTGCTTGTGTGAGAGCGAATTGCCGAATTAGTGTCGATAATTTTAAAATGTTCTGGCCCTTGTTTACACCTTTATCTACTGCTGACCACTTGTGATTAGATGTTGTATTTTTGTGTTTAGAAGAACAGAAGTGTAATATATAGAGGTGTGTGTGATGTTTAGACATCCGTGTTGCGTTTATGATATTTTTTTCCGTCCTCTGTTTGCGCTGGTGCTTAAAGGGTTTGAAATTGTAGCTGTTTCGGAAGTGCGTTGCTTATTTGTAACAGCAACTGGATCATGTTTGATGGAACATTGTTGTTTTTGGTCATGTTTCTGTTGTCTTCTCTGTTGTCTTATTACTCACAAATGAACTGGTCTGAACATAGAAAAAGCGTTGTTCCAGAGAAAACCGGTCTGCTTTGGTTTACAGCCTTTTTGGTCCAGTGTGAGATTGTTTAGACTGTTTTATTGTAGTAATAAATGTTTTCTTTCAGTGATGAATCATCAGATCAGGTCAAGGTTCATCTGCAGTGGGAGTGCTGCAGTTAAAGTCCATGTTTAACACTGCTCACAAAGACGGTTTATAATGTTACAAAGGCAATGCGATTAACCATCTGGATGCAGAAAGATGACAAAACAGTTTTAGTTGTGTTTTTCACTGGTAGTTGCTAACACATCATTACCTTGATTGTAATTTTAATTGTTGTATTCTGGTTCCTAATTATGTTTTCTTCCAATATTGCATTTTTCGCCAAAGGTTTTGCAAGATTTTTGAGGTCATGCAGTTATGTTTATGTTTTTTGTTTTTAAATATTAAGTAAATTAATAATTAAATAAGTATACTGTGTTAAATAATTATACTATACCAATCCAAAAAAAAGTTACTGTTTGGCTTTAAATTGGCAAATGCTTAAGATTCTGTGATCGGATCATTATTGCAGTGATTATTATGTTTCTAGCGTGTTATATGTTTGGCAGCAGTTCTTCTAACCCTAATTGATGGATTGTGTAACTTTTTATTTCTTAAACAACCATGTATGAAGACGCATTATGTCCATATTCCATGATGACAATGTCAAGATTCATCACGCTAAAATTGTGAAAGAGTGAATTGTGAATTTTTTCTCATGAATTGGCACCAATGAGTCCAAACCTTAAATTCATTGAAAGTTTTTGGGATTTTCAGGAGGAGACATTACAGAGTGATGGACTCTTGCATTATCATTATAAGATTTTGACCAAAAATATGCACCTCTTGATGGAATTAACATCACAGCATTTATTTCCATCAAGTGCATCAATGTTCAATGCTCAAGATCTTGTATTGATCATGCAAGAGTCCAGCACTCTGTAAAGTCTCCTCCAGCACATCCCAAAGACATTCGATTATTAATATGTAATATTTTTTCACAATTTGAGCATCTCCACAACCATTTTTTCACAATTTGAGCATGATCATTTTGACTTAGCCATTTGTTTAGCCAGGAAGTGCCATTTTGCATTAAATATGACATGGGAAAGCATCAGGCTCTTTATATTTGCAATGGTGTGTTTGAGGATTCTTATGTCTACGCTTGTCTCGCAAGAGTGCAGCTGGTGCTTGTGTGCAGCATTGCATGCTGCTATTTCATTGAAAGCTTATTTCTGGTGGCTCCTCTATTGATGGACTCCCTCCTGCCTTTCTCTTTTATGGTAGCCCCAGGGAACGACGACACAGTCACATTTCGCCGAGAGCGTAGTACGTTTCGCCGGCAAGCGGTACGTAGACGGCACAACGCAGGAAGTAACTCCACACCCCCCGCCTCTCTCATCGGATCCCCGCTCAGGTACGACTTACCCGGGGACTGATCGGCTTGTTGCAGAACAACAGCCTTGACTGACCTGTTCTGGTGTCCACGTCATTATTCTCCTTCCTCGTTTCTTACACAACTTTAACTGTCATTTCCACACTTCTCTGGAGCACTGCATGAAATTTAATATTGAGTTTGCTTGCTACCCTCTTCTTACTACTTTACAGGCTTTTTTAACCTGTCCTCAGAGTACCAATGTGCTGTTACTGGAAGCCAACGTTCTTGCATGTTGCCTTTTCCATACAATTCATGTCTTATTTTTTTTGTTTATTTTTTGTTTCCAATATCAATTTTTTGGGCCATTTTGGTACTACTGTATCCTAGAGTTACGGTCACTGTGCCCTTCTTTCTCTCATGCTAAATGTGTCCATAACCCCCAGACACAGCTACCCTTGCCATCATAGATGGCTTCAGATGGAGAGACAGCGTTTGAGTGCTTTGTCTCGTCGTCAGGCCTGGGGGATGTCTGTCTCTCTTGAAGGATCATGATGCTTTAAGTTAACTAACTTTCAGTTTCTCCAGTCAAGTTCTCTGAAACCATTCACAATCTTTGTACAGACAGGCAGCAAAATCCAATTTATTTGGCATAACTTAACCGTGCAATCAATTTGTTCTGTTGTTTTTAGGCCAAACAGAAAAAAACATATGGAGTTTTACTTTGACAAACTTAATCCAAACCACATCCATACGCAACCTTTCAAAAGTTTAGGGTCAGTAAGAATTTATTTTTCTTTTCTTAAAAAAAGAAAAAGTAATTCATACTTTTATTCAGCAAAGATGCATTAAAGGGATAATTCACCCAAAAATGAAAATTGTCACCATTTACTCACCCTCAAGTTGTTCCAATCCAAACCTGTATGAATTTCTTTCTTCTGCTGAAGAATGTCGGTAACCAAATAGTTGATGGGCCCCATGGTGTGTTCAGCAGAAAAAAGATATTCATATAGGTTGGAAACGACTTGAGGAAATGGTGAACTATTCCTTTAAATTGATCACAAGTGACAATAAAGACTTACATTGACAATATATTTCAAATCCTTATTTTTGTGGATTATTTTTGTTAAAAATACGAAGCAGCTCAACTGATTTCAGATATAATGTTTCTTGAGCATCAAATCAGCAGATTACTATTATGATCATGTGACACAGTTTACATTTATCAGACGCTTTTATCCAAAGCGACTTACATTGCATCCAAGAAACATTAAAATTCTAATCAGTTCTTGCTTTCCCTGGGAATCAAACCCATGACCTTGGCGTTGCAAACGTCATGCTCTACTGCTTGAGGTACAGGAAAGCAATGAAGACTGGAGTAATGATGCTGAAAAAATTCAGCTTTGCCATCACAGTAATAAATTACATTAAAATAGAAAAACGTTATTTTAAATTGTAATAAAATTTCACAATATAAACTTTACTGTATTTTTGATCTTTTAAAGTGACTGTTTTCAAGAACATCTTACTTTTGAACCCAGACTTTTGAACGGTGGTTGAATTCTGATTGAAATTGAAATTCAGAATGTTTGTTTGAAAAGTGTTCTATATTATTAGATCTGAATTCAAATATACATATGTGTTTCAGAATATATGACTGAAATACACATCATACACAATGCATTTGCACATTACAGAATGCTTCATTTACACTCACTTGTGTGCGTTACAGACACATCATCCACATGAATGTGTATTAAATACAGTGTTGCCTCTAATGCTTATCATGCACTGATGAGTTCAGCACTTTCCAGTTTTCCGTTATCTCTTTCCAAAATGAGACTCAGCAACTCTCTTATGCCACTTGTTTTGCTGATGCTTTTGTCATTATTTTGGCAACCAAGGAATGTGCAAAACAATTTTTTTTAAAAAGGACTAATCAGTCGGTTGCGTCAGTGTACGTTCAACTGATTCAACAAATAATCTGATATGATTTTGTCACTTGCAAAATATAAACATCTCTAAATATTAATTAAAAAAACTAATTGCATATTCGTGCAGTGAGAACAAAGGCATCTATTTCCCAGCTCTGTCTGTTTTTACCTAGTAATGTTCTGTTTGCACACACACACATACACATATGAACTTCAAAATCTCTCTTGCTTTTTCTGGTGGTGAAATCGGAATACTCGTCCTCTTCTCTTCCCGTTCATCACTCCTCTCATTTTACACTTCCTGTCAGCTCCCATAACACCTCATTCTACAGTCTCTCACTACCATCTGTCTGTTTTTCTCTATAAATGTGACCTTGCACTTCCTTCCAGCATCTTGTTCTGTTTTTATCTACCTTATCTTAAATACACAAACATGCACATTTACTCTCTCTCTAGGGATGGCCGCCAGTACTAGAATATTTAAATGACTGACACGCTTTTCACCTTCCAAAACACCTTCACTCAACAAAATCAGGGACTAATTTTGGGTTTTGGGAAGTTGACAGTTGACACAAGTTTAAGTTTTTCTATTGAATACTTATATTTTTTAATGGTTTTAGTAGTTTAGTAGCTAACAGTAGCAACACTGGACACAATGCACTGAAAGCGATGTGCAACAACAATGAACTCCCTGTGTATTTGGTTGACTTCTCTGCACACAAAGTGGCCAAGGTTCCTGTCCCTGTGTCACACATGCACAGTTTGTTACTCATTCCGAATCATGCATATTTCTACTCCTCCAGTCTGCAGGAGGCTCTGAGTCAGGTATCTCAAGCTTCAGGGTCACAGGTCAGAGGTCAGCCATCCCGCACGCCGTCTCAGGTGACGGTATTGAGCACTAGCGCCTCCCTGCTGGTCAGGAATGGAAGTGCACAGCTGGAGGGCTGTCTGGATAAGGCGTCCACTGTGGGCGTGACCAGCCTGCAGGATGACTTTGGTATGGACCGTAAAATTGCCTGCTGTCTATCACATCATCTTGTCATCCGTCACACCTGCCTGTTAAATTTGCATCCCATGTGTCTCACACGTGCATGCTCTCTGTCACACCAAGTATTATGTCACATCTGCATGCTGTTTCTTATCATGTGTGTTAATTCCATTTGCATGTGTCTTTTCTGGAATCAGTATTCAATCAATGTGCATTTGTGGCAGGTTTTCGTCAGATTGACTTTTTTTTTGGGATGTGGGAGTTCATCTTTATCTTTATTTTCTGCATGTGTCTGTATGATTTTACTTTTTGTAAACATTGGGATGTTTGGGATCACTCTGATTGTATGGCTTTATATTTTGTATAAATGTTTTGGTGGCATGGTCTTTCTTTGTTCAGTCCGTGGGGGTCTAGAGGTATTGATGCAGCTCTCACTGCTGTGGTTTGCTTCTGGTCAGGGAACATGCTGGCTTATTTCCTTCTCGGGATCAATAGTGCATCGATAAATCTATAAATATCTCTTGTTTTTGAATTAGTGTGTAGTGGGTATATTGGCTTTTTATTAGTTTAAAAGGCTCACACAGTCAGGAAGGATAGAGGAAAGATTCTTTGTCTTGTTTATATCTTGTATTAATGTTGGTTCCATGAACTCATGCTCATGTATTTATGGTTTATATTTTCTGATTTTGTCTGAATGTTTTTATATTGGTCCAAACACTGGACCCCGTTTACAGCTGTATTTAGTGCTGTCTACTGGTATTCGGATCAGTTGAAATGGAAACCATTATAACAAAAGTACTATTGTTACAGGCTTTCAGGATTTTTTAAATTTATGATGATTTTCTTCTAAAAAAAAGTCATATTATATTAGTAATTTCTTATGCTGTGTTAGATTTTCAGTGGTTCTCGCCTGCGTCTTTTTAAATTGTAATGTTATAGTTTTAAGAACATTTGAACACTCAAAGATCGTCGGACCAAATAGCCTTGTAGGGAGACCTCTGAAATATAGTGCATCTGTGCCTTTGATGCCCATGTTTAATTCAGGGGATGCATCAAGGTGCATTAAAATGATCAAAAGTGACAGTAACGACATTTATAATGTAACAATTTTTTAAATTGTTTTTCTATTATGTAACAATTCTTACCGATCTCAAACTTGTGAGTAGTAATGCAAGATATTTAAATGTATAACAAATAAACTTCATATTATCTGTTGTCACGTATATATGCAAATTTTCTTTTTTATTGTAGATAGACAGGCATACCTTTGAGTTTAGAGCCGATGTGCAACTAAATGCTTTACACAGAAAAGGAATCAAAAAGAGCTTTGTTGAGAATTTTGTTGCCATCGGTCTTGCCAGATTGAGAAACCTAGTACAGACCAGCAGGTATTAGGTGGGCAGTGTCCTGTCTGTTATGTGACCCCTAACCTCCTGTGTGTTTGTGTGACTCAGGGAAGCTGACCCCACCTCTCTATGAGGTCGGAGGATGTGACATGTCCCTGGTGAACTTTGAACCTGCAACCAGACGAGCCTCCAACAACCTCTGGTGAGATATAGCACATGTACAACCAGAACCCTGAATCCCTTGTATATCCAAGAACTAACAATCTTTCTCTATATGCAGGGAAACAGACTCTCACCTCTCCAGTTCTACCTCAGTTCGTTTTTACCCTCATGACCTGGTGAGTGCTACTGAACACACACACACACAGTGACACTTAATACAAAGACTGTGAGAAAATATTGACGTACAGTATGAGATTATGCATTGTGCACAAACTATTGTATGAGAAGCAGCATAGTTGAAATTAGGACTGGGCAATATGACGATATTAATGTACACACAGCACCCCATATTGACAGAAAAACACAGAATTTTTGCAGATTTATTAAAAAAGAAAAACGGAAATATCTCATGGTCCTAAGTATATAGACCCTTTGCTGTGACGCTCATATGTTTAACTCGGGTGCTGTCCATTTCTTCTGATCATCCCTGAGATGGTTCTACACTTTCATTTGAGTCCAGCTGTGTTTGATTATTCTGATTGGACTTGATTAGGAAAGCCACACGCCTGTCTATATAAGACTTTTCAGCTCACAGTGCATGTCAGAGCAAATGAGAATCATGAGGTCAAAGGAACTGCCTGAAGAGCTCAAAGACAGAATTGTGTCAAGACACTGATCCGGTCAAGGTTACAAAAACATTTCTGCATTACTTAAGGTTCCTAAGAGCACAGTGGCCTCCATAATCCTTAAATGGAAGAAGTTTGGCACAACCAGAACCCTTCCTAGAGCTGGCCGTATTTCAGTTTTTCGTTTTTAATAAATCTGCAAAAATTCTGTTTTTCTGTCAATATGGGGTGCTGTGTGTACATTAATGAGGAAAAAAAGGAACTTAAATGATTTTAGAAAATGGCTGCAATATAAAAAAGTGAAAAATTTAAGGGGGTCTGAATACTTTCCATACCCACTGTACATCATGGCAACAAGTGTTTTAGTTAGAAATGTGGGTATATCATTTATATCATTGATATATCATTTATTTTATGCATTGCAAACTACTACTTAAAGTTATTGACACTTTTGTGTGATAAAGAAGCATGCATAAATTAGAAAATAAAAAGCAGGATGTGCATGGGGTTAAAAAGAGTTAAGTGCAATACTCATTATACAATAAGTGAATAAAACACTGTTCTTGCATTAATTGACTTACACCCAGAGCACAATTGTCCATTTGTCAGTAAATTAGATCTCACAATAAAGACTTTTCTCACAATTATGAGTTGCGAGGTGTAAATTGTGACTTTATGTCTTACAATGTCAAGAAGAATGTCAAGTCACAATTGTGAGTTATTAAAAAAAAAAAAAAAGTTGGCTCACAAATAGCGAGATAAACTTTGCAGACTTTCTAAGTCTGTCTAAAAAAAATCTTATTTTTAATTTAGTGGCAGAAACACGCTTCCATAATTAACTTTTGTTTTTAATAAGAAATACATTTTCAGTAAAGAATATGCGAGGTTTTATTTTTACATTTGATTAATTTATATATATATATATATAGAATAATCAAATGTAAAAATAAAAGGAAACACACAAAAATAAAAAATAAAATATATACCGTATAAATACCACGTTAAATACTTTACCTATTGAATTTTTATCTTTGTTCAATTGTGTGTTTCCTATTGTTTGTGATTTGCTTCTTTTAATTATAAAAATAACTATATTGTGATTATATTTTGTTATTGAAAAGAAAATTCATATTATGAAAAAAGATTTTGGTCACTTCACCCATCACCTTGTTGAGACAATGAGCTCAGTGTATGTGTGTGTGTGTGTAAACTCACCCTGGCTTAGTTCTCATTTCCTCAGATGCGTTTGAATCGGTTGTTGTCCATGGATCCAGAGCTGTTGGAGCAGCACGATGTGGACGGCAGTCCTGACCTGCAGGAGGCGCCACACTCCACACAGGGCTCCTCACATAATCACACACACTCACACTCGCACGCGCTCAAGACCAAGCAGTACTACCGCTTCTGGCTGCTGCCATACCTGTGGGTCGGGCTGCACTTTGACAGACTCACACTACTGGCCCTCTTTGACAGGTACACACAAACACATATTAATGTGTGTATTTCTGATATGTCTTCATTCATATCCTGTTATTGCTGCTGTGTGTGTTTATCAGGAACCGGGAAGTTCTGGAGAACGTGCTTTCAGTGGCTTTGGCGGTTCTCGTGGCCTTCCTGGGCTCGGTGCTGCTAGTTCAAGGGTTCTTCACTGACATTTGGGTGTTTCAGTTCTGCCTCGTTATCGCCAGTTGCCAGTACTCATTGTTGAAGGTGAGAATCTCACACTTTTCAAATACGTACTGATCTAATGAATTATTTTTAATAAAAATGTGTCTTTTGATCCCATAATCAGAGTGTGCAACCTGACTCTTCATCACCCAGACATGTGAGTAACACACACACTAAAACAGTAACACGCACACTCCATTACTGTTAGCCAAAGGCATATAAATTATTTCAGGGAAAATTAATGCATTCATGAATTCATTTCTGTGATTAATGGGACTTTAATGTGCTTTCATAAGAAAAATAATTTTATAACAAACAAGTAATATAAAAAATATAATATTCTATATTAATTAGGGAATTCAAATTGTGAATACACAACCATTCAAAAGTTTGGTGTCAGTACGATAAAAAAAGCACTTTTATTCAGCAATGACAAAATAAATTGATCAAAGACACTTGCAATGTTAAGAAAATATTACTATAGTAATACCTTGAGATATGAGCGAGATACGAGCAAGCCTTCGAGCAAATATTTGCTTTGAGATTACAAGTAAATATTTGAGATATGAGCACTCTTACAGGTGGTCGAGAATTTGGAGCCCACGCCGCCTCACTCGTTCACTTCATGTGTTTGTTGACTAAAATAAAAGTATTCGCGCGAGCAAAAATAGCCGTCGAGAGAATCGCGAATGTCAGGCGCTCGCAGATATATAAATATTTTAAAAATATTAAAATCAAACTGACCCCAAACCTTTGAATGGTTTTGTATATTCGTGATTATATGTGTGTCATATAACCTTTTCAACGTTTGCAAACAGTAAAATGTAAATGAGAAATTTGGGGTCTAAATTCAAAGATGCAGTGATTTCTTTCTCTTCTGTGTGTGTTTAGGGTCATAATCGTATCATCGCCTACAGCAGGCCTGTGTATTTCTGTCTGTGCTGTGGGCTGATCTGGCTGCTGCACTGTGGGAGTGTGAACGGCAGCTCCAGTGCAGTGTCTCTGTATGGAGTCGCTCTCACCAGCTCCATCCTGTTGTCTCAAGCGCGGGATCTCCTCATTGGTGAGCACTGATACACAGAGCATAAATTCCCAGCCTTTTCTGTGTTGCCCTTTTATCGAAATCTACAAGCCGTAAACTTTTTCCTCAGCATTCTTGAGAAAGTATACAAATATTCCAGCGCTGAGTACAGAGAAAATCCTGCTGATGTGATGGGACTCAAATACTCCCGCTTTACATTAGCTCTCTCTTTCTTCTCTCTCACTCCAGTTTTTACCCTGTGCTTTCCCATCATCTTCTTCATTGGGCTGCTCCCTCAGATTAACACTTTTGTCATGTACTTGCTTGAGCAACTTGACATTCACGCCTTCGGAGGAAACGGTAACCAATGGGCTCATTTGTAAAATCTCATTTTTAATGACATCAATTGTGTTTTTGATTACATTGATGTTTTAGAGACTCATTGTAATGTCTGTCTTCACTCCCAGCATGCACCAGTCTGCTCTCAGCTCTCTACAGTGTTCTGCGCAGCGTCATCACCATAGCGATGCTCTATGGGTTCTGCTATGGCGCCCTAAAGGTGATGAATCACTTGTTTTGAATTCTTTAGTTGTATTTGTATGGATGTTTGGTTGTTCTCTGAATATTCTTGCACACTGAATATTCATCTGTATATTTCCAGGACTCTTGGGATCCTCAGCACATTCCTGTGCTTTTCTCAGTGTTTTGTGGGCTGTTGGTTGCTGTTTCATATCATCTCAGCCGCCAAAGCAGTGACCCCTCAGTACTCATGTAAGTCTTTCTGTGAATGTGTGGGTTTGTGCTTTTGATAAATAATTCTTGCTTTTTTCCTGACTTTGAATGCTTTGATTTGATATTGGAGGACCAGTGGTTATTTTGTTCATTTTAATTTTGTCTTCTGGATGTGTAGTTCATTAGTCCAGTCAAAGGTCTTCCCTAACGTAAAAGAGAAAAATCCAGAGGATCCCCTTTCTGAAGTGCAGGATCCTTTACCAGATAAACTCCGCAGCTCTGTGGTGAGCAATGCATGCATGAATCTCACAAACACACATGGACTCTTCTGTCTTAAATGATGCATCTCTCTTTCTCTCTGGCTACAGAACGAGAGACTACAGTCAGATGTGATTGTGTGTGTCGTCATTGCTGTCCTGTATTTCGCCATTCATGTCAGCACCGTTTTCATCGCCTTACAGGTAAAACACTATGAATATAGATACAGTTATGGTTTGACATTAACACCCACCAAACCGCCAAATGCAGGTGGGTTTCAGAAGTGGCGTGTAACCCAGTCACTCCTACTTGTCATTTGGAGGGATGAATCTTTTATATAATACAGTAATACCTAGGTTTACAAGTGACTTTGTATACGAGCAAATCAGTGCACGAGCATTGTGTACGAGAATTTTTCTCTCACCCACGCACATTTTTTTGTGGAAAAGTCCTAACGCTCAGCATCTTCGCGTGCATTTTTACTGGAAATATCCAAACGACAGCCTCTCACAAAGCCTATCACCCCTTAACTCGTTCATTCTCTCAGTGTCACTCGGTTTGGTTGCATCATTCACCACAGTGATACTTTATAAGTGATTTACAGCGGTTTTAGCTCGTGTTGTTAACATTAATTAATTGTGATCGTTATTGTTCACGTAGTGAAATATATATACGTACAGTACAGCATATAGAAAATGACCTCAAGATGAGTAAGAAAGAAGGGATGAAATTCTCCCTGTAAGCAGTAAAACCCTCCTCTCGTCTCCTTCACGCCAGCAGCGACGCTACTCAAAGCTGAAGTGCGTTACAGTAAATTGTCAAGTATTTTTAGAGTTTAATTGTCAATTATTAATTTGTATTTATATGAGATCTTAATGGGTATCATTTTAACTGTAATTAATAGGGTAAAACCCAAAAAATATTTAAAATGGGTATTTATGGTCATGTGGAACGAATTGAGTGATTTTTAGTGCATTGTTATGGGGAAAATTGTTTTGGTGTACGAGCATTTTGAGTTACGAGCTTTTGGAACGAATTAAACTCATAAACCGAGGTATTACTGTATATGTGTTTTTCAACATTATCTGTATAATAATGTGACACTGAAGACTAGAGTAATGATGCTGAAAATTCAGTTTTGATTTCACAGGTATAAATTACATTTTATAATGTATTCAAATAAATAAAAAAATTAACTGTAATTTTAAATTGCAATAATATGTCACCATATTACTGTTGTTTTGATCAAATAAATGCAGTCTTGGTGAACATAAGGACCAACTCCAAACTATTGAACAGTAGTGTAGATCCAATTATTATTATTTTTTATCTAATATCAGCCAGTAATCATTAGCATTATGTTGTGTATCCATAACTATGATCTTACTGCACTTCATAGTTTACCTGCAAGTAAATCAACTTCAAGAATTCATATTGTATCATAAACTACAGATAAATATCAAAAGTAGAATAAATAGACAGTTCTTAACTGTTCTTGTCTCTCTGTCTTCTCTTCTAGCCATTTTTGAGCTATGTTCTGTATGGTCTGGTCGGGGCAGTAGGGCTGTTAACTCACTACCTGTTGCCCCAGATGAGGAAGCAGTTACCCTGGTACTGCTTCTCGCACCCGCTGCTCAAAACCAGGGAGTACTATCAGTTTGAAATTAGAGGTGAGTCACGCTACAGATGCTGAAAATTCTGTGCACTGCTAATTAAAGGCATAGCTCATTCTGCTGGGACTCCATTAGCATTAACTGGACTGACGTTTGTGTGTTATGTTTGCAGGTGCCGCCCATGTCATGTGGTTTGAGCGTACCCATGTGTGGCTTCTGTTTGTGGAGAAAAACATCCTCTATCCACTCATTGTGCTTAATGAGCTGAGTGGCAGCGCACAGGAGCTCGCCAGCCCCAAGAAACTCAACACTGAGTCAGTATTACCTCTTCTGTCTGACCTCCCTGTCTTGTGTCCTTTTTATTCAGACATTGCTCTGAACTATAAATTTCAAGCAATCAATTAATTCTCTCTCTCTCACACAGGTTCGGAGCTCTCGTGATAACTATGGCTGGGCTAAAGCTGTTGCGTTCTTCCTTCAGTAATCCAACATATCAGTATGTCACTGTCCTCTTCACGGTCCTGTTCTTCACGTTTGATTACCAGCAGTTCTCCGAGACATTGCTGCTGGATCTTTTCATTATGTCCATCATTTTCAGCAAGGTCAGCGCTCATTCCTACAATACAGATTTTTGTCTTGACTTTTTTTATTCTTTCAAGAGTTTGATATAGGCTGTGCCCTCAGATGAAGTACAGGGTTGAAGAGTTGTGATATCATACTAACTTTGAGCGTGCTAAAGTCATTCCAGACATTAAAGACACTTGTACGGTTCTGTTAGTTATTGTATTCTGATGTTTTAGATTAATTGTGGTCAAATACAGTAGAACCCCGACATACAAAACGCTCTACGTACGAAAAGTTCGACGTACGATAAAAGATTTTGGGTTTTTTTTCGTCCGAGTAACGACAAAATGATCGAGATGCGAAAAACAAAATCTCGGCCGGGGTGACGATTTCCGAGTTTTGTTTTGAAATTTGCGCGCCACTGACCCGTAAACTCGCACCAATCGTCCTGCTCTCCCATTGTCTGTCTCCCGGCTCGGACGCTAGCTTTCGCTGCAGTTCTCCTTTCTCCTATTGGTCAGCATGGCCTCTGCGGCGTTCAGTGTTGCCAACTTAGCGACTTTGTTGCTATATTTAGCAAGTTCTCAGACCACTCCAGTGACAATTTTTCCCAAAAGCAACTAGCGATAAATCTAGCGACTTTATCTGGAGTTATTGGCGACTTTTGGAGACTTTCTGAATGCACATATTGCTCTCTTACTCTTCCCTGTCAGCAGCGAGTGCTGCTGTGAATCTCGACTGTTTACCATTTCCCAGACAACCGAATTGCTAATTCCTCTGTTCTCTTAATTTTATAATTTTATTCAAACTAATTTCAATACCGTGCAACTATCTATTGTGTAATTGTGTGATTCTGTTTTTTTGTAGTTATGGGAGCTCTTTTATAAGTTGAAGTTTGTTTATACCTACATCGCGCCGTGGCAGATTACCTGGGGCTCTGCCTTCCATGCCTTCGCCCAGCCGTTTGCAGTGCCACGTATCCTTATCATGCATTGTGTTTCAGATTTAACATACATTACAGACTTTGTCAAACTCAGGCATCTTTGTTCTTCCTTGACTCCGCCTCCAGACTCTGCCATGTTGTTCGTGCAGGCCATTGTGTCTGCTGTGTTCTCCACTCCATTAAACCCTTTTCTTGGCAGTGCCATTTTCATCAGCTCCTACGTACGACCTGTGCGCTTCTGGGAGAGAGAATACAAGTAAGACAGAATATCAGTGTCTCTGGTTTTCTTTTGCCTTTTTAGCCCAGCTCACAAGTCTTTAATTACTGTGTTTCAGCACTAAGCGAGTCGATCACTCCAACACTAGACTCGCCTCGCAGCTTGACAGAAACCCCGGTACTGGTTTACATACAGTATCTGTTCTATGTAACAATTTAGTTTCTTGCCTTTGGAGGTCTAGATTTGTGTGATTTCTCCAAACCTGTGTCATCTCTCATCCCATCTCTCATGTTGTCAGGTTCAGATGATAATAACCTGAACTCCATCTTCTATGAGCATTTGACACGTTCCCTGCAGCATTCTCTGTGTGGAGATCTGCAGCTGGGCCGCTGGGGAAACTACAGTACCGGAGACTGCTTCATCCTGGCATCTGATTACCTCAATGCTCTTGTTCACCTTGTTGAGATCGGCAACGGCCTGATCACCTTCCAGCTCAGAGGACTTGAGTTCAGGGGTGAGGAGAGGAAACGACAAGAAGAGAAAGATTATGAGATTATAAGAAATGTTGCTTGAGCAGCAAATAATCATATTAGAATGATTTCTGAAGGATCATGTGACACTGAGGACTGGAGTAATGATGCTGTAAATTCAGCTTTGCATCACAGGAATAAATTACATTTTAAAATATGTTGCAAAAAATTCACAAAAAAAATAGTTTTAAGTAAATCACATTGGTCAGCATAGAAGACAACTTATAAAATTCTTACTGATCCCAAAGTAAGTTAAACTTAATGAAAACAGGATTTTGCTGGCTCTATTTAAATAAACTGGCTCAGTGTACTCTAAATTTAGAAATTAAAGCTCTTTCCCCAATCCACCCTGGCCATTTGTAGAAGTTAAGCTGCAAAAACAGATCATTCAGAAATCATTACATTAATAATGTCACAACCATGAGCACATGAACATAACTGACCACATTTACACCGCCTGCCCAGTATTGATCATAACAGAGGTCATTTACATAAGAAGTCCTCAATGCAGAGGAGCTAAAACAGCCTGTTTACTTCTAAGGTTCAGAAAGAGTCGCATTCATACATGGTCATTTAAAACAAAATTTCAAATGGCTTTGGTACATAGTTTGAATGGATAATTAATAAGAGTTATTAATTTTGAAATGATTATATGAATCTAGTTTCCTTCCTTTTCTATCTCAGGGACGTATTGCCAGCAGAGGGAGGTGGAGGCGATAACAGAGGGAGTTGAAGAAGATGAAAGCTGTTGTTGCTGTGAACCTGGTCATCTCCCTCATCTGCTGTCCTTTAATGCTGCGTTTGGACAGCGCTGGTTGGCCTGGGAGGTTCTGGTCACTAAATACGCACTGGAGGGCTACAGCATTACCGATAACAGTGCCGCGTCTATGCTGCAGGTGTTTGATCTGCGGCGAATCCTCACCACCTACTACGTTAAGGTCAGCAGATAAGTCTTGTTATCTAGTACCAAACTGCTAACTAAAAACTGGCTAGGTGAGGTTTAACAAAATAATGTTATGATATTGTGTTTAAAATTGATTGTTTATTTATGTGTGTAGGGCATCATTTACTATGTCATTGCGTCTCCTAAACTGGAGGAGTGGCTAGCAAACGAAGCCTTATTGGATGGCTTGAAGAGCTGCGGAGAGAGAAACTATGTTGACCTGGATCCAACCTTTAACCCCAATATTGATGAAGACTATGATCACAGACTGTCTGGAATCTCCAGAGACAGTTTCTGCTCCGTCTACCTCAGCTGGATCCAGTACTGCAACTCACGGAGAGAGAAGGTAGACATGCTCACCTGCACAATATTACTCATGAATAAGGGTGATAAGTGACAAGTAATTTAATAAATACTAGATTTTTAAATGTTTTACAAAGGCTGCATTTATTTTATCAGAAATACTGTGAAATATTACAATTTAAAAAATGATTGTTTTCTGTATTAATATATTTTAAAATGTAATTTATTCCTGTGATCAAATCTGATTTTTAATATCATCACTTCAGTCTTCAGTGTCACATGATCCTTCAGAAATCATTCTAATATACTGATTTCATGCTTAAGAAACTACATTTCTTGTTATTTTCAGTGTTAAACGATGTGCTGCTTAATGTTTTTGAATAATTCTTTGATGAATAGAAAGTTTAAAGGTTCTATTTATTTGAAATAGAATTATTTTGTAATATTATACAAGTGTTTTTAGGCACTTCTGATCAATTTCATGCATCCTTGCTGAATAAATTAATTTGCTTTAAAAAATATATATACCGTAATCACTTTTACTGAGCCCAAACTTTTGAATGCAAGTGTCACAACAAACTTTTAACATTCCTACTGTCTCTCTCACTGTCTTTCTTTCAGCCACTGGACTGTGAGAAAGACTCTCCATTGGTTTTGTTGTGTTATGGTCTGTGTGTTTTGGGAAGGAGAGCTCTGGGAACTGCATCTCACCATATGTCCAGGTGAGGGTGCAAAAATCCTGCTGGAGATTTTCCAAAAAGCTTGTTATGAAAACACTTGTTTGTGGTTTGTGTGTGCTCGTATATTCTGCTAATACATGCGTTTGTGTTCTTTACAGTAATCTGGAGTCATTCCTGTACGGGCTGCATTCCTTGTTTAAGGGAGATTTCCGCATCTCATCTGTGAGAGATGAATGGATTTTTACTGACATGGAACTGCTGAGGAAGGTGGTTGTGCCTGGAATTCGCATGTCACTCAAACTGCACCAGGTGAGAATTTCTATGCCATCCGTTCTCTGTGTGGTAATAAATGTGACTCTTTTATGCGTTTGGGATACATTTGAACTCAAATGAATCTCTCTCTGCAGGATCACTTCACCTCCCCTGATGAGTATGAGGAATCATCTGTGTTGTTTGAGGCGATTTCTTCACACGAGCAGACGCTGGTGATCGCTCATGAGGGCGACCCAGCCTGGCGCAGTGCCGTCCTGTCCAACTCTCCCTCACTGCTTGCCCTCAGACACGTGTTGGACGAAGGGACCAATGAATACAAGATCATCATGCTTAACAGACGCTACCTCAGCTTCAGGGTCATAAAGGTGAGGACAAAAGACAGGATAAAATAGAAGAAAGCAGAATGACAGGGAAAAGACAACTTTATCAGGACAGAAGTGATTTTCTATTTTTGCTTGTGCATTTTTAGGTGAATAAGGAGTGTGTACGTGGTCTGTGGGCGGGGCAGCAGCAAGAATTGGTGTTTTTGCGGAACCGAAACCCGGAACGTGGAAGCATCCAGAACGCCAAGCAAGCACTACGCAACATGATCAACTCTTCGTGCGACCAGCCAATCGGATACCCAATATACGTGTCGCCCCTGACAACATCTTACTGTAATACACACCCCCAGCTGGGACACATACTCGGCGGACCGATCAGCATCGCCAACATACGGAACTTTATCGTCAACACGTGGCACAGGTGTGTGTGGTTGAATGAGAGAGAATGGACGTGTTTTGATTGATGTCAAAATAACGGCAGTTATCTCTCTCACTGCAGACTGCGTAAGGGTTGCGGCGCTGGCTGTAATAGTGGCGGGAATGTTGAAGATTGTGATGCAGGTGGCTTGTCGTGTGGCAGTGGGAATTCTGGGAATTCTGGGACAGGAGCAAGTGATTCCCAGCACAGCTCAGGACCTACAGCGCTGCACGCTTACACACCTCATTCTCTGGGTAAACACACAGTCACTGCTTAGACATAATTTAATGGTTGAACACATATAATTAGGAAGTACAGTAATCCCTCGCCACTTCGCGGTTCAAGTTTCGTGGCCTCAGTGCATCGCAGATTTTTCAAAAATATTAATTGAAAAATAAAAATTCTAAAATACCGCCGTATCGGCAGCCGTATTGCGGAAAGCAACGTTGCTTCATCGTGTTGCGAGAGAAACGGTTTCCCAGGATGCCAGACAAAGAGAGAAACTCTCTCACTCAGAGGCTTTGTACACACCCATGGCACTCAGACAAGACACGTGATTGGTTCCCGGTGCGAGATCGACGAATGAGAGCACGAGTGGGAGCCTCTTCGCCTCTCTCAGAAGAAAATTTTGACGATCCAGAGCCGATATCTGACGATGAGACACTTCCCGAACTGATTTAAGGGCCTCGTTATACCAGTGCATTAACACCACCATCATAATCACATTCATCGAACCGCACAGGTCTGTCATCGTCGTCATTACTGGAGTATCAAGATACTGTCATTGATGAGTGTAGAACACCAGAATACGTATCATATGAGAGAGAGAGAGAGAGAGAGAGAGAGAGAGTAAATGTATAATATTAAGGTTTTATAATTAAATAGATTTAATTAAAATATATTTAAAGTATAAATATACATATTTTAAACATTTTGGTACCTACACAAACATCCTACTTTGCAGATTTTCACCTATCGCGGGGGGTTCCGGTTAACCGCGATAAACGAGGGATCACTGTATTTTATATTCTAATGAGGCCTCATCTGATTAATATTTGCAAATTCTTAGGTTTAGCATGATGTGTCTGACACTTTATAAGTATAATATACACTCACCAGCCACTTTATTGGGTACACCTGCTTGCTAATTCACATATCTAATCAGCAAATCACATTGCAGCAACTCAGTGTGTTTCGGCATGCAGACATGTGCTGCATCACAATTCACCTACTTATACTGTCCCCTAAAAGTGTGTACTGCTTTTGTGAAGAAAAAGTACATACTTTTGAGTGTGTAGCAGAAGAGTAGGCAAGCTTTGGTACATACTACATTGTCACATTCGCATTTTTACAAGCATTCTGTCACTGTAAACTGCCCTGTAAATCATCTTGTCACAGTTCAATTTCTCCACATTGAATTGAATTTCCTACTGTTTCAGAGAGAAAAGGATTACCATATTGATCTGCCAGGGTCTTTCATGTGGTGAACTCTCCTGTGTTTTTAATTTCCATATTGATGCTTAATGTTAATGATCAAATGTATCATTAAAAAAAGTTCACAATGCAAGTATAATGTGGCTAACATTTGAATAAATATCATTTCGTCAGGTTAGATACTGATAATTAATCACTCAAACCCCTTTGTCTAAACCTTTCTACTAAAAATCCGTCATGATTGTAGTTTGTTAACACTTTTTATTGTTTTTGTGTTTGTAGTTCTAATCGAATCCTCGTCCAACGCGCAATGGGTTGTGAGCAGTATTAGCTGTTAGAGTGTGCACGGATCTGCACTTCGGATTCAAACCGGAAAAGTAAACCTTCCGGGTATCTTTGGAATACTCGTTTCAACATACTACGATTTGGGACACACTAATTCTAATTTCTAATACTATTAGGATTGATAGTTTACGAATTGGGACACAGCAATGGTCAAGACAATCTGCTGAAGGAAAGCAAACAGTCAATAATTTTGATCAGATTCCAATCAAATACACAAATAATTGGATTTGGACTGACATTTTGAATTTGACTTTGAAAGTGGCATGACTGGTCTTAGTATTTTAGAAAATGCTGATCTACTGGGATTTTCACACATAACCATCTCTAGGGTTTACAAAGAATGGTCCAAAAAAGAGAAAATATCCAGTGAGTGGCAGTTTTGTGGGTGAAAATGCCTTGAGGTTAGAGGAGAATGGCCAGGCTAGAAAGGCAACAGCAACTCAAAAAAATGTCTGCACAAGAGCATCTCTGAACACAACACGTCAAACCTTGAAGCAGGTGGGCTACAGAATAGGGGGCTACCGCAGGAGAAGACCACACTGGGTGCCACTCCTGTCAGCCAAGAACAGGAAACTGAGGCCACAATTTTGCACTGGCTCACCAAAAGTGGACAATAGAAGAATTGAGAAATGTTACCTAGTCTGATGAGTCTCAATTTCTGCACCGTCATTCAAATGGTAGGGTCAGAATTTAACATAAACAACATGAAAGCATGGATCCATCCTGCCTTGAATGGTTCAGGCTGGTGGAGGTGGTATAATGGTGTTTTGTTGAAAATTTTTGGCACACTTTAGGCCCCTTAGTAACAATTGAGCATTTTTTAAATGCCACAGCCAACCTGAGTATGGTTGCTGACCCTGTCCATGATGTGGTGAATGCTCAGCCAACAAATCTGCACCAACTGTGTGATGCGATCATGTCAATATGGATTAAAATCTCTAAGGAATGTTGCAAGCACCTTGTTGAATCTATGACACCAAGAATTAAGGCAGTTCTGAAGGCAAATGGGGGTCCAACTCGGGGCTATCAAGGTGTACCTAATAAAGTGCCCGGTGAGTGTGTGTTAACAAAACTAGAAAAGGAATGGTCAACAAAACAAATGCATATTGATGTGACAAAACATTTTGTGAATGTTGAAAGATTGTAAAAGTTATTACGACCTTATGTAATTTCAAGCTTGTTGGATAGACGGACAGAAACGTAACTTGCAGTCTCTCTCTTCAGGTACAAGTCAGAGTTCTCAGTCTGTTCAGTCTGGTTTGGTGCGTCAGTCTCCAGCTCGTGCATCTGTCGTGAGTCAGTCGTCCTCGTATCGCCACAGCAGCAGCCGCCAGTCTTCACTCCGCACGTCTGTCACGGGTCTGGAGCCTTGCAGACGTTCCTCCAGCAGCCAGCTATCTCTCCGTACACTGCCCACCTCCCTCCAACTCCGCCTGGGCACCAACGCTTCAGCCGCCAACCTTGACCCACCCGGCCCATCCAGCTCTCTCTCCGCCCACTCCATTCCACCCTGTAAACGACACGCCCACACGCTCGCTGGCCTGCTGGGAAATGAAGCCTTAGGGCTGGGGACGGACAACCATCCTCACCCCCATCATCATCTTCACTACATCCACCATCATCATCACAATCCCTCGCTGTCCTGTCTGAGGAGGGACGACATCTCCTACAGAGTGCAGGTGAGCGTCTGGCTTTGTTGCATTTGGCTCTTTATTAGTGTGAAATTTGTTGTTATGATGAAGTGTATGCGTTTTTGTGTGTAGATTGTGGATGTGAGTCAGGTGTTGGATGTGATGAATCATCCCAAGAGGAAGGAGCTGGTGTGGCCAGATGAGAGCATGAGACTGAGATCTGGACGTAACTTCTGGAGAGAGTGGAGTCCCCTAGAAGGCATGGAGGGTCATGTGCGTACACCTCTTCATACAGCTATGTTTTTATTTTGATATAAAATAATAAAAAATTGTTTGACCATTTAAATTATTCAGTTATTTAAATCAAATAATTATATATATTAGTGTTGTTGTCAAAATTAACACGTGAATGCAATGTTAAAAATATTTAACGCATTTAACGCAGTATCCGTTTTGAACGGACAGTAACTTACCAAATTATGCCAGAGTGCCTGTATTGTCGAGCAAGCACAGTTAAATAAGTTACATGAAATCTTAAATGAATGTAAATAGTTGGGATGGGATGTGTGTCAGATCCACATTATATGCGACAGGTCTTAAAGTGACAGCAGCCTAATAAACCTGCTGCTGTCTGTCATTAAGAATAATAAACGAACAAAAGAAAAAATGAAAATCACTTACTGCTCTGGAATGGATAACGTTTGTAGCTTTAATATGGATTAATCTATATTTTAATAATTTATGCTGCAAAGACTGAATTATTTGATATATTCTGTATATATCCTACCTAATAAACCTACCTACAAATCTTAACAAGGTAAACATTTGATCCTCTTGTCCAGAATACTGTTAAAACCATTAAAACATTATTTCATCGCAGAAAGATTGCAAGACTGCACCCTGTTATCTTTCTCTGTGGCTGAAAAACTGATCAAAATTTCTTGAAAAACTGATCAAAAGTTTTTTCTCGCATCAACTATCATAATTCTCATGCTTACCTATAAGGCCTTGCATGATTTACTTCAGCCACAATACACATCTGAACCTTTAACTGTCTGCACTCCTCTACTCCAATTCTGGCTTTTTAACTGTGCCTTCAACTCTATGGGTTTAAAGGCCCAGTCACACAGCGAAAACGCATGAATCACGCACGAATTACGCACAGATTTTAGTTTCTGCGCGGAGCGTGCATCATATTCATAATTCAGTGATTGTAAGTGGATGTGCGTCGAAGGCGGTTTGTGCGTGATTTTGAGTTTTGAGCGGTTCAACATTTTTCCGACGCACAGCTGTGCATCAGTGTGCGTTATTCATGAGTTAAACTATGGCTTGCGTAGTTTATGCGTTGAGTATGCGTGACTATGCGCGGGACATGCGTCGGCCGTCAGTGCTTATGCGTCGGAACTGGTTAGAAACTGCGCATGTCCACGTCCGTGCACTGACTCCCCACCTTCATATCACGCATGAACCGCACACGTATCACGTTCATTCCACTGACAGTGTGGATTCTGAAAGTGCTTGTACGTGGAACGTGCGTGTTTGGACGCGCTCCGTCAGTGATTCATGCGTCGGGCATGCGTCGCAATACTTTGGTCAATTTCTCTACGCACAAGCAGTCACACAGCCGATCACGCACAAATCACTCACAAATCACGCACAGATTGGGTTTGTGCGTGATCGGCTGTGTGACTGGCCCTTAACTTTGGAATTCTCTTCCCACTGAGACAAGATGATCTTCTCCTAAAACTTATTTTTGCAGGATAGTCTATACATGATTTTCTTATGTCTTTTCAATTATTTTTAATGTATATTTTAAGTCTAATAAATGGTCAAATAAAAAGCTTTCAATTACACTGCAATGCTGAATGGCTATAGTTTATGGCTAAAATTGAGAAAAAATTACCTAAGTTCTTGGTTACCTAGTGCAAAATAAAAGGAATTTAGTAATTAAATTTTGTTGTTGTTATATTTATTATTATTATTTTATTAAATCACTCAAAAAAATGTTTTATTGTTTTAAAAATGATTTATTATTTTTTTCTTGTATTTTTCCGTTTTAACTTTCACCCTACTATCCTACTAACCCTCACTACTCTCTCTCCATAGGTGGTTCATCGTTGGGTGCCTTGCAGTCGTGATCCGGTTAGTCGGTCTCACATTGATAAGACCATCCTGCTGGTCCAGGTGGATGATAAACTGGTTCCCATTATAGAGACGGGAGTGATTGAACTGGGGGCAGAGGTGTGAGGACACACTCATCTAATGTCAGGCCAGAGGAAGAATGAGGCCACACTCACTCCCAGCTGCTGATTGGACACAGGAATCCAGGGAATCGTGCAAATGGAGAACATACACACTCACACGCTGTAAGAAGCACACTTGCTCGAATCTGGACAGAAAGCTGCCTTGCTCTGTGTTCCTCGGATATGCTGCATGAGAGATCAGCTCCTGTAAACTCTTCTCTCTCTTTTTCTCTCATTTATAAGCAGCTGCGGTTTCATTCTGTTTCTTGGTTTCTATGCATCTCATCGGCTGTCTGTAAACACATGCAAACTCACAGGGAACACTAAAGCCAAGCTTGATGTACTCGCAGAGAAGGCAGTTTTTTTATTACAGCTATAATCAAGTTTTATTTTGTATTTTCTGCCAAAATAAGCCAGGTGCACAGTGCTGCCCTGGACCTGCAGTGAATCATGTGACAGACTGTGTTTTACTAGCTGCCAAGAAAGACAGATGATTGCGGTGAGGATGATGACGATGATGATGATGATGATGATGATGAGGATCAAACGGAAGCAGGTGCTTCCGATACAGAGCTCTCTAATGTCATCCTTATTTTTTTAATTCTCATTTATTTTGCTGAGGATCCATTTGAAAACAAAGAGAGGTGTTATGAGAAACTTTAACTTGCACTATGATTTGTTTTATTTTTGTTTTTGATTTGCAGCTGTGCACTACTTTCTAAGATCACACATTATTTATTCCTCCACGGTTTGAATCGCCATGGTTACTGTTGCCTTTGGAATGCAAAATGCGAAATTGACACATTCTTTTCTGCCATTTTGACTTTTTTCTTTAGCTTGAGGACAGAAGTGGTTTTTAACCACATGTAGTTATGTATGAATATATAAATGTGTCTGTATAAAGATTTGGCTTTGAATATTTATTATTGTATTTACATTTTGTTATATTGTTTTTCATTTACGGGACAAATAAAGACAATGTATAAATATGATTTAGTTCTGTACCCGAGTGACTGAGGATATTCTTTTATGAGAAGGATGACATTGAAGTGCATGGTGTATCTGGGGCATGAACTCATATTCATGTGATCTGGGGACGAAGGTTCCGGACCGTTAAAATAGCCATCATGAGACGATACAAACCAGTGACTGGTTCACAGGGAATCAGTTTGCAATCAGTTATGTTTTCATTTTAATGAAGAGAATTAAGTTGTCACAGGCATGTCTGTTTTGGCATGTCTGACATCTGTCCGATGTCTTTAGGTTAATGAAAAGCAGGAAGTAAAACCAATATTTTAGAATAGAAAAAATGAAAGAGTTTTTGGGAAAATGTTAATGTGAATTACAGTGTCCTTTTACACTTCGAGGTAATTATACCTTAATTTTGCGTTAAAAGACACAAATTATTTGGAAGGAAACATCTGAAACAAAATATGATCATGTCATGATATATAGAGTTTAATTAACATTTATATTTGCTTTATGAGATATTGGTTATATATATATATATATTTATATATGTAAGCATTATGTAAAACAATATTTAAAAAATTAATTAGTGAATATACATTCAAATTGTTTTTTTTAATTATTATTATGAAAGTTGTGAAACTTTAATGCATTGATTTTGCCGGTGGTGGCAGAAACCTCTCCAAAAAAAATGTTTCTGTTTTCATACATCATTACTATTGGTCACTCTTTATTTCTCTCTGTGGGTTTTGCAAATATTTAGCCTAAGAAAATAATTTTGTGACTAAACTTTGTAATTCCATTGGTTTCTCAAATTGTATGTAAAATCTCATAACCCCAGGTCAAATGTTAATAATGACACGTGCAAGTATTGTATGTGACCCAGGGGTCACATACAATAAAGCCAAAATATCAACTACAACGCTGTGTTAAATTATGTATATGCTGTTCAATGTTGATATTGTGGCTTCATGCCAGACACTTGCATCTTAAATAATATTGCCTGGTTTTGTTGCTGATTACAGGAATCAGAGATCATGTGAGTAGCAGGGGAAAATCTTAAAATGCTAAAGGGACTTTTTGAGGATCAAGCCTGTGTGTGGCTGTCAACAGATGTGTACACCTGCAGAATTTACATTGAAATCTAATATTAACAGAGCCACGAAGGGACTTTAACACTGGTGTAATAAATTATTGCTAAGATAAAAAGCACATTTGGTGTCAAAGGTTTCAGTTTCGCAGTAATCTATGAGTTGGTTACTTCATCCAATTCGGTCAACGGGAAATTTTTAATCAAACTATTCTCTCTCTATAGATTGATTCATAGACTGAGATGTCATACAATCTGTACATTATTCAAGAAACGGTAGAATAGGGATCCCAAGATAAACAGAACTACTAGCTACAGATTACCATAGACTGATTTGAAACAACAGTGAATATTTGAGTCAGCATGAACTACAATCAAAACTCTGTAATGGATCTTTCTCAGGATACCTGTAAAAACAGGTGAGAACAGGCAGCTATAAAATATTTGCGTGGGCGAGGTGAAACAGCAGTCATATGACAGACGGATGATCTGATCATGCGCTCGCACATCTTCTGTCTGGATAATAAAAAAGGAAGGACGGGTGTCTATGTTGAATCTTCTCGGTAGAATTATTAATAAAGTTTTTTCTAACCAATTACCACATACGCTACCCTAATAAACTTGAGACGTTTCCACTGAACTTTCCCAACGGTTAGACTTTCCTTGTCATAGCGGTAACCACTTCAATGAATCACTATTTCTATACTACAGAAAAGTTTTCTCCCTTTTTGTTTTGTTTTTTGGTAAACGCATGGCACATGACCGTGTGGTCAGGTGATCAGTTGAGGCTCCGCCCAGGGGTCAAAGTTGATTGGATGCTGCGCTGAGTCACATTGAGCTGATTGGTTAGCACGTCGAGTACGTCTTCGCTGATTGGCTGTTGCACATGCGTCCGCGTTTCACAGGTTGTAATAAAGAGTCCCGTCGCTCCTGCTCGGCAGCTCGGGCAGCGCGTACAGTAGCAGGTAAGCGCATAGAAATCTCTAATATTTTTATTTTATATTTCCACTACTCATACTTACGTTGTGTTTTGTAGAATTAATCACCACTGAGGTTAAATACTCAATTCAGCTAAAAAGAGAATAGTTTAATCCCCTCATGGCCTTCTGTTAGCGCAGGTTTCCTTGTTTGTTTACTGGATGGTCACGAGAACACCTATACAAATAATCATGATTAACACCGTTTACCGCGCAAATTTCTACAGTTATTATTTATTTCACCCAATATATTTTCTAAACCTTACAGTAGTCATACAAGTCAACACAGATATATAATAATGTATAGATTTGCATAATAGTTAGTAAGGATTTGCATGTAAGGATGATTGTGTCAAGGACATGGAGTGTATGTTTTCTTTTAGGAAAATCTAACGAATCGCATTGCTTTTCACTCTTAAAATAAATGTTATAAGACATTTATAAATGTATGTGTGTGTATGCATAAACTCATCATAAAAACATCTCTAACAATAAGCTAATATGATGTTATATTAATGTAATGTATGTTTGGACCATTTTGCAATTCAAATATTTTTGTAGTTATTTTTGCTTCTTAAAAATTAAAAGCTTTTTCAGTGCAGAGGTTCGTACACTGCTATACTTAATATTTATTTAGGTAACTATAAAGGCTCAGTATGTTTTCAAAACCAATACATTTTGGAAATGGTAAAAGTGTTCAAATAATAAATAATTAATTGTGTTAAATAATAAATTGAACACAATTTATATTATATTATTTAACACAGCTTAATGTGAATGTCATCATCACATTAAGCATTTTATATAATTTGGTTAATACTTTTGCCTTTTTAGGGAAGTTTGCCATCTGTAATATTTTAAATAAATGCATGTGTTGTATTTTTCTCTGATTATTTTCCATCTCTGTTATCAGTAGTTTGCAGCAATGATCCCGCAGACAGTGGCAGTTTTAGTTCTCACCCTGAGCCTGGGGCTGGTAGTGAGTGGTTTCCCTGCCGAGCAGCCGGAAAATGGGAAGCACTGGGTCGTCATTGTGGCCGGATCTAATGGCTGGTACAATTACAGGCACCAGGTGAGAAAGAAACTGACCTTTGAAGTGGAGAAAGTACATTTGTTTTCTATTAGTCCATTGTCTTATCTGAAGTCTGTTTAGATATTTATTTGGTTTATTTATGTGTGTTTGTAGGCTGATGTGTGCCATGCATATCAGATTGTCCATAAGAACGGAATTCCTGATGAGCAGATTGTGGTGATGATGTATGATGATCTTGCTAAGAGTCCTGAGTGAGTATGACTTGTATTCTTTAAACTAACTTTTAATAGTATAGTGCAGTGTTTCTCCGCCTATTTGACTCTAAAGTCTTCATATGTCCAAAACAATATTCAAAGGGCCTCCTATCTAAGCTCTTATATGTACCTCTTTTACCTCTGGGATAGTAAAAGTAAATGAAGTAAAGTCAAATGCCAGTTTAATCTTGATCTCTTAATCCCTCGTTTATCGCAGTTAATGTGGGCCGGAACCCCCCGCGATAGTTGAAAATCCGCAAAGTAGGATCAGCCAATCAGCTCACGGGATGCATCCACTCGTGCTCTCATTGGTTGATCTCGCGCCGGGAACCAATCACGTGTCTTGTCTGAGTGCCGTGAGTGTGTACAAAGCCTCTGAGAGTTTCTTTCTTTGTCTGCCCTCCTGGGAAACCGTTTCTCTCGCATCACGATAAAACAACGCTGTTTTCCGCAATATGGCGGTGTTTTTGACTTTTTATTTTTCAATAAAAATTTTTTTTTTAAACTGCGCAAACTTTAACCGCGAAGTGGCGAGAAATTGCTGTACAGTATACAGTATTTTTGCATTTTAATTCAAATTAAACTAAATTGAAATAGTCTTATTTGGGCCCCTTGGAGATTTGCAGTGGTCCCGTCACCCTGGTTGAGAACCACTTCTATAGTGATTTAAGATCTGCTAATATAAGCGGTATTGGATTGAGGCTCATAAGAGGTGATTTATGACTTTGCGTTGCTTTTCTCGAATGAATAATAGTGATAGAGGAACAAGCTTTTAACCCACATTTCCTCAGATTGTAGAAAATGTGCTGTCAGCTATTTCCGTTGTAACAAAAAAAAAATCTCTTAATCCTCTGCTGGGTAATTTGTCAATAACACCTACATGATCACTTCCCATGAATCTCTCTGGTAAAGTCTTCTGAACGTAAACTCTAACCAGTTATGTGCACACACACACATACTCGCAAGCAAAGCTTTGACTCGGTTCCTTAGCAGAAGTCACAAGTATCTCATTTAAACCCCAGAATCCATTAGTGTGCCAGCAGAAGAATGCATGACTTGTAACATGTCAGGTTTTTCTGCTGTGGTTGTGATGGTGGCTCGCATTAAAATATGTTTGTTGTGTATGTGGACTGTTCGTTTTCTTGTAGGGTGAATCTCACAAATCACATTGCATTTCACTCTTAAGTCAAAATATTTTTTTTATTTAGCATGAATGGAAAGTAGCTTATATCTAAATAATAACATTGTAACGTAATCTCTGCATTTGGACAGTTTTGCTTTGAGGTGAAACGTGATATGGATGTGTTTTGTACTGATTTCTTGAGGTTCACCTTTCTTTTCTTTAAAAACAAATGCTGTTCATGATATTTCAAATCACAAGGGTGGGAAAATGGGTCGTCTTTTTAAAATGATCATTTTCTGTGTTATCTTAAGTTTATTGCTTTAGTAGCTTATGATTCAAATGTAGGTCAGGTGTTTCAGTTGAATTAAATGATGAAAGAAAGAAATGTGTTATCTGATCGTTGGCTTAGTCACATGCTTTTGGGTTTAATTTTTAACCTATGTCTGATAAGTGGTGGAAAAAGAGGTCCTTTTATTATTGTTGTCTTTTAATAACTATTCTTTTTAGCTTCAATTTGTCCGTTTTTGCTCCTTAAAAACCAAAAGCCTTTTCAGTAAAGATGACCGTGTGTTTGTGTGTCCAGTAACCCGACTCCAGGAGTGATCATAAACCGACCCAATGGAACGGATGTTTACAAAGGTGTGCTCAAGGATTACATTGGGGATGTGAGTCGATACCTTGCGATTCTGACTGAGATTTGAAATGGTAAGCCATGTGTTCACTAATATTGTGTGTGTTTGTGGTCTAGGACGTGACCCCTCAGAACTTCCTGGCGGTGTTGAAGGGTGATGCTGCTGGTGTGAAGGGAGGATCTGGAAAAGTGCTGAAAAGGCAAGTTGCTGTTAAAATCTGTGGTAGAGGGGGGGTTAGGGGTCATTAGCTTGTCTTGTTTGTTTTTCCCATGTCTCTGATAAATGATCCTGTTGCAGATTTTAGCGTCTTACTGAATTTATTGCCATCAGTTCCTGTAAAGTCTTTGTTTTTGCTTGTTGAGACAGATACGTGTGAAACCGGTCTTGTGATGTACTTCTGAGGTTGTTTTTCATGTTGCTTCTCTTTTTATTTTTTTTATTGTTCTTCCTCCTGGCAGTGGTCCAAATGATCATGTGTTTGTGTATTTCACGGATCATGGAGCCCCAGGTCTGCTGGCCTTCCCTAATGATGATGTAAGCACTTTCTACTTCCTGTGGTCATTTAGCTGAATCAGATCCTTTCAGGCCCTTCTCACGCACAATACAAAGTTCTTTCCAAAAGTCTCAGACCACTAGTGGAAATGTTTCTATTGTGTAGATTTTTCTGATAGCATTACAAATTACATAATTGATAAGAAAAATAATATAATAATAAAAAGAAAGAAAGAAGACTTTTTTTCCATCCCCCACTGAAGATACTGAAGCAATAGGTCAGCTGATCTAAAAAGAAGTCATATAATGAGTAACTCCTTTAACTCACAGGAAGTTTAGCCATGAGTTGTTGACAACTTGCTGAACTGACATCTTTGTCAGGAATTGTGCGTGAGCAAGCTGTGTGGGAGGAATTATTGCTTCACTTCTTTATGCGTGACATATTAATAAATGAATAGGAATGTTGTAAATTACACTTGCAGTGCATCATGCGTCTACTACATTTCTTTTTTACTTTGTCATATAGTTTTATTATAAAAAATTTTCATACTTTTAGCTTCATGTAGATGACCTGATGGAGACCATCAAGTACATGCACCAAAACAACAAATATAAGAAGGTGAGCATTACATGTCCAAGCCATAATTTCTGTAAAAATACACATTGTTTAATTATGGTCTAAAAAAAACCTCTTGCACACCTAGATGGTGTTTTATGTTGAGGCCTGTGAATCTGGCTCTATGATGAAGCCTCTGCCTGTTGACATTAATGGTGAGTTGTTGTTGTTGTTGTTTTTCTAACTTTATCACACTTGCTGCTGTGTGTAAATAACATAGTGTGTGTGTGTTTCAGTCTATGCTACAACTGCTGCCAACCCCGATGAGTCCTCCTATGCCTGTTACTACGACGAGGCCAGAGACACCTACCTGGGAGATTTGTACAGTGTCAACTGGATGGAAGACTCTGACGTGGTTCGTACACATCTGACAGGGGTCCAGATTTACAAAAAAAAGATAGAAGTGAAAAGCATTTTTGCATGAACAGTCTGATTGTCATGAGATAAGAATCTGGAATCACACAGACTGTAGGACTGTGTTTTAAATGGTGTGTGTGTTTCTTTAGGAGGATCTGAGCAAAGAGACTTTGGCCAAACAGTTCAAGATCGTAAAGGCCAAAACCAACACCAGTCATGTGATGCAGTACGGAAACAAGGTAATGCACCGAGAAACGCTGATGTATGAAAGACCTTCCGTAAAGATTAGAATTTACACAAATGCAAGATTGATTGGCCTTAGTGATGCAGTGACAGTCACAATTATCTGTGCTGCAAAGTATTTTAGTTATTGGCACAGGGGAAAATAGAATAAAAAAGATGTTGCATTATATGTAATGAATATAATTAAAGTCTGGTAAATTCAGTTTACTAGTTCCAGCTGTTGAAAAAAGTAATTTTAGGACCCTGACTGGAAGGAAGTTATAGTGTGCATGATAGATAAATAAATAATCATTACCATTTTTGTGCTCATGGTCTTTTTTTCCTCTAAACTTTAGTAACTGAGTAGCGACCTAAATATGGATTAGTTTAGTAACAATATGATGGTCACTGTGCTGTAAATGTATTATTGGTCTAGCGCAGGGGTGGGCAAACTTTTTGTCTCGCGGGCCACATTGGTTTCTAAAATTTGACAAAGGGGCCGGGCCAGAGTAGAAGGATAGTGTGTTTGTATGAACTAATAGAAATGAAATGTAAAACCATTACATGAAAAGATTTGGCCTTTAACAGGCACTAAAACATCAGGGTTCATTGGTAAATTGTTTTCCAAATGTATTAATTTAATAACACAGTAGATAAACTCCCATTCAGTTTCAGTGGGAACGGTGTTGTTGATCTCCTTTTTTGCAAGTGCATCAAAGTCTGGAGTTTTGTTGTGGCGATTCTCAGGGACAGATCCGAACTCCTCCCCTCACATCAATTCTGAAATCTTACTGGATAACACCAGTTGACAACTGGCCAATTGTCGCTCGATGCAGGTCTGGCTGATAGACAGTTTTATTAGCATAAGTGCATTTATTCGAAAAAAATTCAAAATCATGACTGAACTCTGCCAGGCTAGACAAGCGCGAACAGGACAGTTATTTTCATGTCCTATTTTCGACTCGCAGGCAATAGAGGTTACGATAGTAACCGGAGACGTTCCCTTTCTATAGCGGTGTTCAATCCCCGTAAGAGAGATGCAGATCAGCCTGGAAACACAGGGAATCAAACACCAATCAGAGCGAAGAGGCACACAGGTCAACCAATGGCGACACCACCAGGTGTGCTCGCTCCTGATAGGTGCAGTTAAACCAATGAAATCGGTCGCTGAAGCTTACAAAAATTTGCATACTAGAAAGCCTGAGAAATAGGTGTCGGCTAGTTAATTCGGCTCTGTGACGAGATTTGAAGATGTTCATGACGCTGAATGTCTGTTTACATACATGGATTGAGCCAAATAACTTCAGCATCTTCTGTGCTGAGTCTGTACATTTGCCGTCAGAGCCGTAGCCGTCCCATTTTTTTGGAGGCTGTTTGCTAGCGCAGTTGGCATGTTTTGTGGCAAAATGACGGCTGATGTTGTATTCTTTAAACACCGCTAGAGTTTCTTGGCCCCATCTGTTGGGGAAACACTGACATTACAGGGAAAAGTCAAATGAAGGAGGTTTAATTATAATAAAATTAATTATAATAAAAGTTCGGTGGGCCGGATTAAAAAGCCCAACGGGCCGTTGTTTGCCCACCCCTGGTCTAGCGTCTGTCATATGTTCTCTGCTAGTTCCATAAGTTTCCATTTAAAGTGATGTGTACTTTATTGACAAGGAAGTGTCTGATAAAAGCATAAAGACTGTTCTGTGTAGTGTCTGCATGTCTGTACTCGCCAAATGTAACTGTTTTGGTTTGTTTGTGTTTTAGACGCTGGCCCACATGAAGGTGATGGCATTCCAGGGTAACTCTAAAGGGCTTGATAAGGCAGCCAAGGCTGTGTCGTTGCCTGCGATCACTGGACATGACCTCATGAGCAGCCCTGACGTGCCCCTCGCAATCATGAAGAGAAAACTGGCAAAGTCTAATGACGTTGAGGCTGTTGTTGGTCTTCTGAATGGCATCCATGCACATCTACAGGTTTGAAGTACCGCTTTTTACCGATCAATTTCAATATAGATATAATTCTTTACATATGTTGTAAACTTATAATCGATATTGTGCTTGTTTGTGTAGACGCGGGAGCTGCTTGGTAACACTATGCGTAAGATCGTGGAGCATGTAGTGCAGGAGCGAGAGGAAGTGCAGGATTATCTGGATGGACGTGAAGATCTCACACAGTATGAATGTTACAAAACAGCCGTCAAGCACTACAAGAAACACTGCTTCAACTGGCACCAGCAGGAGGTACAGACATTCAGGATTTCTGCATCATCGGTTGTGGCTTACTGTGTGCGTGACATTTTCCTCTCTTGTTGCAGTATGAATACGCTCTGAGACACCTGTATGCTTTGGTAAACCTGTGTGAGGGAGGATACCAGGCACAGAGGTAAAAACACCGTTTCCTTTTTCACAACTCCAGTTACTTTTATCTCTAGACTATGATGTCTTCTAAACAATAAAGCAGAAAAGTTTTTATTCCCATAATAATCAGCGCCCTCTGTCTGTGGCAGGGAGTTATTTAAAGATTTAGTGTGGGGTGTGAAGGAAAGAGCTCTTTTGTTTGTTTTAATCCCATATCTCTCTGTTTTCACAGAATCACAGCAGCCATGGATGATGTGTGTTACTTCCGAGAGTAGAGACGTGAACCTGAGCGATAGAGGACTTTTACTGGATGAACTACACTTTGCACATAAGAATCTGACTGTGGAAGAAATCTGTATCGTCACACTGCTTTGATTTGGATCGTTTTTTTTAAATGAGGATTTGCACTTTTAGACTTTTTTTTTTTTTAATGTGATGTTTTACTGATCTTTATTTTGTTTAAAAAAGAAAGAAATTCTTTATATACTGCCCAGCAGTTTCTGACAAACACTTTGGCTTGTTAACTTTTTATATATATATGTATGTGTGTTTTTCATCAGTGGGAGCAACAGATTTTAGGCAGGACAGCTTTAGAATTACACAATGACAAGTGAAAGTAAAGCATGTTTTTGTTTTTTTTGGCATCTCAGTTATGTTCACCATAATTAATAAGTATAGTGTGGAAACCAAAGCATTTAAATATCCAATCTAGGAGGGTGTTGAGTAGATGCATTCAAACGATTTAAAACAAACACTAGCTAGACACGTTTAGCTACATATTGCACTAAAGATTTTAATTGGGTTTTGTTTTTTTTGTTGGTGTTTATCAACTTGTTGATTGAGATATGAATATACCCATTTTATTTCTCCTGTAGTGAATCAAAGGAGCTTTACTTTTGCTAAATGTATACCAATCAAACTTAAGTGAAAACAAATGTAGCAACCTGAAGTCTGTGGTCATACTTAAAAAGTGTCTTCGATAACTGAGATAAAGGAAACCCTGGTTTTACACTTCTTAAGTCTAGCCCCAGACTAAAATGCATGTTTGAGCTGTTTTAACTTGCGCTGATAATGTATCATGGTTTCCACAAAGCAGCTTAACCGTTTTAAAGAAAAAGTATAATAATAAGAAATATTTCTTGAGCACAAAATCAGTATATTAGGGTGATTTTGGAAGGATCATAGAGATCCTTCGTAGAGATCGTAGAGAACACTGAAGAGGGGTAGTTATGCTAAAAATTCGGAATATATGACACTACGGTATATACATTTTTTGCTCTTTGTTTTTATCATATCAACGAATCCTTGGTGAAAACAAGAAACTTCTTTCAGAAACAAGTATGATACTCGTGAAATTGTAATGTAACATTTTAATAAAATAATTAACTTGTACAAATCTTATGACAAGAGAGTAAAATTCAGTTCAGAAGAAGGTGTGTTCCACATGGCACTTAATGGTCTTGAGGTCCATTTTAGCAAATCTTGTAAAAATGTTATCTTTTAGGGCCCAACCCATTTGTACACCTCCAGAATAAAGGGTTTGAAAGCTATTATGTTTCACAGAGCAACAAAAGTAGCAAGTTTCCTGATATGCAACAGAAATATGAGAAGTGCATGTATGGGCTGGATCGGCCCCTCCAAATTCAGAAAGTGATGATTCAAGAATGGACAAGGTAGAATTCAGCGCCTACAAAGTCTAACAAAAAATCAGCACATTTCATAAGCCAGGAAACTTGACTCACAGTGGTTTCTACAAGATCACAATGTTCATCATGGAGGGATTATGTTTATACATGCAACTCCATGATCATGAACGCGATTGTGGTGAGAATGATGACATGCCCTTTGATATGTGATGTTCTGTTAAAACCAATAGCAGATCGGCTTACATTGATAAAACTACTGAATCCTGGACTAAATTTGTATGGTCTACATACATACTCAGACTCCTAAAAACAAGAGATTGCAACTGAAAATGAGACTTAAGTGCAGATGAAAGACACTCATTTCTTTTTAAATGGATCTGAGGCCTTCCAGTAAAGTTATTTTTTTATAATTATTTAATTAAAATGTAATTTACATTTTATTTAATTCTTAAAATTATGTCCTGGATGACTAAGCATCTCCATAGCAATACATCCTGCAAGTCATAAATGACATATAAAGCAGTCACACGCCCTTTAATCGGTGTTAGGTAACTGAGGTGTGCGGGATGTGTGAGTGTCTGTTGGCTCTGCGGCCGCGGGGTGGCGCCACTGAGCGCGCGCTCAATCATCTCACAGTTTGGAAACTCCCTTCAAATTCTCACCTGGAGCCTCTTGAGGATTCAGCAGAGGAGAGGATTGGAAGCCAGAGGAGAGCACAGTCTGCATGGACTGTCCGAGACGGATTGCTTTCTAAAGAACAAGAGTTTCCTAAGAAAGCTGGAATAATGTGGAAATGCCTCACCTGAACCGTCCAGATCAGAGACACATGGACTGCCCGATGTGAAGGATTTTACAGCGCCGAACAAGGAAACTGAGGATTCAGAAGTTACAGGTAACAGCCCTACCCAGTCTTCAATATGACATAATGTCTTATAACGCCAAGTCAGAACTCAAGTTTGTAGGGATGTGCCAAACGAAGCTTCTGAAGCAGTGAAGCTTTTACATGAAACTGTGTTGGTGCTTCGAATCTTTTGACACAGTGCTCTACTGGTGCTCAATAAAAATTCCTACACCAACTGTGTCATTCAGATGTTTTGTTCATTTGGGAAGGTTTATTTGTATATTTAATAAGTTTAATTGTATTGTGCAACTTTTTGTGTGTGTGTATTCCTTACAAAACAACACAAACATGCATATTGTTAAGAAAAAAAAAAAAAGTATATGGACAGGTCTTAAAGTGACAGCAGCCTAATAAACCTGCTGCTGTCTGTCATTAAGAATAATAAACGAACAAAAGAAAAAGAAAAATCACTTACTGCTCTGGAATGGATAACGTTTGTAGCTTTAATATGGATTAATCTATATTTAATGCATAATTTATGCAGCAAAGACTGAATTGTTTGATATATTCTGTATATATCCTACCTAATAAACCTACCTACTGTTGGAAATATTCTTTCCCCCCAGTCCGTTGATTTGCCAAGCCAAAAAAAGATGCTACTCGTAGATAAATGAAATCGATTTAATAGAGAATCAAAAGAGCTCTGAGCTCAGGATTACAGGACCACAAAGTCAAAAGCTGACATCTGGGCAGTCCAGAATGTCTCACAAGCAAATGCAAACAGTTTATATATTCTTGACTTTCGATTCCTCCCTGGAGTCCTCCTCTTCATACAATGACTGTTATCAGGTAGTTTTCTTCATCTCATGATACTCCCCACCAGTCAGCAATCTGCACACATGAATACAAGAACCCCTTGCCCCATCCCTTTCTTTCTGTATCTTCTCTGGCAAACAGACAACGTCAACAGTTACAGCCTTGGACTTCTCACCGAGTGCATTGTCCTTTGTTTTAGTCAGAAAAGGTTTGCTACAGAATTCGAAACAGTAACTTTATGTTAGAACGGAAAAGAACATGTCAATACAATTTGGAACATTTTAAACTATCATTAGAAATAAACACGTCAACACAATTTCTAACATTTTAAACTATTTTCCTTCACTACAAATCTTAAAGCACTGTTTACAAGGTAAACATTTGATCCTCTTGTCCAGAATACTGTTAAAACCATTCAAACATTATTTCATCGCAGAAAGATTGCAAGACTGCACCCTGTTATCTTTTTAACTGTGCCTTCAACTCTATGGGTTTAACTTTGGAATTCTCTTCCCACTGAGACAAGATGATCTTCTCTTAAAACTTATTCTTGCAGGATAGCCTATACGTGATTTTCTTATATGGCTTTTAAATTATTTTTAATGTATATTTTAAATCTAATTAAGGGTAGAATAAAAAGCTTTCAATTACACTGTAATGCTAAATGGCTATAGTTAATGGCTGAAATTGAGAAAAAACTCAATTTCATACAGACATCAGTAGCAATATTGGTATCAGTGATTCCTTCTTTCATAAGTAGATGCCATTAAACAAATATTTAAAATATAGCCTACTGTCTTAGTTTTAAAATGTGAAATTATTACTAATATATTAGTTTGTCGAGTTCACCTTCGCTGATTGGCTGTTGCACATGCCTCCCCGTTTCACAGGTTGTAATAAAGAGTCGCGTCGCTCCTTCTCGGCAGCTCAGGCAGCGCGTACAGTAGCAGGTAAGCGCATAGAAATCTCTAATATCTTTTTTTATATATTTCCACTACTTGTTTTACTTTGGTTGTGTTTTGTAGAATTTATCACCCCTGAGGTTAAATACTCAATTACCGCGCAAATTTCTACAGTTATTATTTATTTCACCCAATATATTTTCTAAACCTTACAGCAGTCATACAAGGCAACACAGCTATATATAGTGTATAGATATGCATAATAGTTACGTACTGTAATAAGGATTTGCATGTAAGGATGATTGTGTCATGCAAGTACATGGAGTGTATGTTTTCTTTTAGAATCGCATTGCTTTTCACTCTTAAAATAAATGTTTAAAATATATATATGTGTGTGTGCATAAACAGAAAGAGCCCATCTCTTACAATAACCTCATATAATGTTATATTAATGTAATCCTATGTTATTTTTGCATCGGTTTGTAAATTTTTGCTTCTTAAAAGTTTTTTCAGTGCAGAGGTTCATACACTGCTATACTTAATATTTATTTAGTTAACTATAAAGGCTTAGTATATTTTCAAAACAAACACATTTTGGAAATTATAAAAATGTTCAAGTAAAATAATATAAATGGTTTTAAATCATCAATTGTTTAATGTGATCAATCACATTACGCATTTTATATAATTTGGATAATACTTTTGCCTTTTTAAGGAAGTTTGCCATCTGTAATATTTTAAATAAATGTATGCGTTGTATTTTTCTCTGATTATTTTCCATCTCTGTTATCAGTAGTTTGCAGCAATGATCCCGCAGACAGTGGCAGTTTTAGCTCTCACCCTGAGCCTGGGGCTGGTAGTGAGTGGTTTCCCTGCCGAGCAGCCGGAAAATGGGAAGCACTGGGTCGTCATTGTGGCCGGATCTAATGGCTGGTACAATTACAGGCACCAGGTGAGAAAGAAACTGATCTTTGAAGTGGAGAAAGTACATTTGTTTTCTATTAGTCCGTTGTCTTATCTGAAGTCTGTTTAGATATTTATTTGGTTTATTTATGTGTGTTTGTAGGCTGATGTGTGCCATGCATATCAGATTGTCCATAAGAACGGAATTCCTGATGAGCAGATTGTGGTGATGATGTATGATGATCTTGCTAAGAGTCCTCAGTGAGTATGACTTGTATTCTTTAAACAAACTTTTAATAGTATAGTGCAGTGTTTCTCCGCCTATTTGACTCTAAAGTCTTCATATGTCCAAAACAATATTCAAAGGGCCTCCTATCTAAGCTGATATGTCCCTCTTTTACCTCTGGTATAATAAAAGTACTGTATTTCCCGCACCATAAGGCGCACCGGATTATAAGGCGCAGTATCAGTTGCCGCTCTATTTTTGTACTTGCTCCGTACACACGGCGCACCGCATTATAAGGCGCACGCTAAAACATATGGCCTACAAAAAAGGTAATGGAAGCAAAACAGTGAGTTTTACTGAACTTTATTATAACTATATAACAATACACTCACATTGTTTTAGTCAATCAAAGTCATCATCTTCTGTGTCTGAATTGAACAGCTGGGCAATTTCACCATCAAACATGCAGGTGTTGAACCGAAATCTGATTCCCTGCACAAATCTGACTCCCCTTCTTGTGCATTCATTAATACAAGCTTCCTTGAGCATAATAGCTTATCAATCAATATTTTTTTCTACACAGCAAACATCCAGAGCTTGCAAACACTCACCCATCATGTGAAAAAATCAACAGTTTTCCTGGTGTCGTGATTAGACAGAAGCACATGGCAGTGTGCAGCACCTGGAAGATACATAAATGAATCTGGAAAATATATGAAGGACCTGAATTGTATTTTCCAGGTTCTTTTATGCATCTTCCAGGTCTTTTAAGCAACCCAGTGTGTGTCTCTGTGTGTGTGTGTGTGTGTGTGTGTGTGTGTGTGTGTGTGTGTGTGTGTGTGTGTGTGTGTGTGTGTGTGTGTGTGTGTGTGTGTGTGTGTGTGTGTGTGTGTGTGTGTGTGTGTGTGTGTGTGTGTGTGTGTGTGTGTGTGTGTGTGTGTGTGTGTGTGTGTGTGTGTGTGTGTGTGTGTGTGTGTGTGTGTGTGTGTCTGTCTGTCTGTATCTAATCAAGATCCTAAATCTCCTCAGCTTTTTTGCTGCTTTGTCTTTGCCAGTTATGAACGTTTCTAGGTTCGTGTTGCATGATGAGTGTGGATGTTCCTTCTTTCGACTAAGAAGTGCCAGTTTCTGTTGTATTTCAGGTATTTTTATATGAGTATTCAAAGATATGAGCAAGCCTTCGGGCAGATTTAGTTCACTTCATGTGTTCACTGACTTGTACGCGTCACCCGCGAATACGGTAGATATTTTTCTCTCTATTTTGTGCATTATTCTTCATAATAGCGACGAATTCTAAGAGAGTGAGTAGTAAGGATGGTAGTGAGAAGAAGAAACGCATGATGACAATGGAAATGAAAATACAAATCGGAAAAAATCAAAACAATGATATAAAATAGAAAAACAAAAAAACAAAAAAAAACAAAAGCTAAGTTCAGTTATGCTTAGTTCCTGCTATTCAAGAAAACGTACAATTAAAACCACATTTCATTTGATATCACACATGTGTCACATTGTATACGTACACTATAATTGTGTGTGTGTGTGTGTGTGTGTGTGTGTTTGTCTATACCAATAAAAAAAAAAAAACATTTTTTTCCATTGTTACGAATCTGGAACGGATTAATTTTTCTATTATTTCTTATGGGAAAACATGATTCTAGATACGAGCAATTTGAGTTACGAGCTCCGCCCTGGAACGGATTATGCTCATATCTAGAGGTATTACTGTATTTTGGCTTTCGTGTTTCCTTGAATAAAGCTCTTGTGTTTGGAACTTATTCTCTGAGTCTTGCTTCTGCATCGCACTCATTCTCGTTGAATGACACCTTTATGCATATTTCATTATTTAATTTTAGTGCACTCAAAAGTTTTGTGCACTTTCTGGGTGTTTACTGTGTTAAAAAACGATTGATAAGGGGATATGCTCAAGGATTAATGAATACACGCGACGGGGAGTCAGGCATTGTTATGATGCAATAATGTTATTAAATCAACAGTTTTGCTGGTGTCTATCTCTCATCCTGACAAAGCTCAGGAAGTTTACAGTTTCAATCCATCTCACATCCTTTATACACATTATTTTGTTTTCTTTGTATTAATTTAAGTACTCAAAACCTGTGCTCGTTCAGCGGGGTAAAGTTAGTTTTGTTTTCGATATGTCACACATTCAACGATAAATGGCAATAACTCCAAAACGACTCGCACAAAAAAAATCTTAACAACCTTATCACAAAAAGGAAATATATCTTAATGTTTCACAAGCTTCCATTTCATTTTTTGGCTGTATATAACGAGCACTGAGCCGTAAAGCCCGTCTGAATGTGATTTTCCTCGGGAAAGCTTGCTCTTTGATGAGCTGTGCGTAAGGGACCGTGGGAAAAGTGCAAGTTCTTTTCGATTTCTGCTGTAATTTAAGTGTGTGTAGACATGAGACCAGTGGCATTCATTAAAGGGACACAGTGGACAACGTTTAAACCTGTCTTTTCAAAAAGTGAATTGCATATCCAAATTTACCTTTCTTTTACCAATAGCTTTCTCCATAAGAAAATTGCACTTTTTCCACGGTCTCTTACTCAAATCTCGGCAAAGAGACAAGCTTGTCAGGTGAAACTCACATTCAGACGGGTTTTACGGCTCCTTGCTCATTATATCTAGCGGAAATAACAAAAAAGAAGCTTGTGAAACATTGACATATTTATCCATAAGTATACATTGTTAAGATTTTTTTTTGAGTGAGTCGTTTTAGAGTTATTGCCATTTTATGCTGAATGTGTGAGGAATATAAAAAACAAAACTAACTTTACCCCGCTTGCGCGTTCTGGGTGTTTGCTGTGTGTTTGGAATATGCTCCAGGAAGCACAGAGGGATGGGGAGTCAGATTTCAGGAGGTAAGCATATGGTATTACATAATGTTCTGTGATTGGTTTATCACTGTGTCAGTGTGAAATGGTCCGACAGTCAATCAAGCTGAGCGCTTATCAAAATATGATAGAATAATAGATTTTGGAACTCACCCCACAGATAAGGCGCACCGGACTATAAGACGCACATCCGATTTTTGAGCAAAATTAAGTCTTTTGGGTGCGCCTTATAGTGCGGAAAATAACGATGAAGCAACGCTGCTTTCTGCAATACGGATGCCGATATGGCAGTATTATTGAAAAATCCGCGAAACTTGAACCGCGAAGTGGCGAGGAATTACTGTATAGCAGGGGTGTCCAAACTTTTCAGCCCGAGGGCCGCATTAACTGTCAAACAGCAGTTCAGGGGCCGACTACACACTCGAGGTCCAAATAAAAAAGAATCGAAACATGGATGTTGTTTTTAATTATTTATTTAATATTATTTTATTCAGTTATTACTTAATAACACAATGATACACTACACATGAACACCTGTATTAGTGGGAATGGTGAAATTGTTTCCTGGATGCCAAAATAGCAGACATTTCTGGCTTTAGATCTGATTTCCCTAACATCAACAGTGACCTGAGATGGGGGGCGCTAGAGAGCCCGAACAAGATGGCAGCATAGTTTGACGGCTCCGTGCAACTTCGCACAATAAACAGCTCCAGACCTTTGCAAACCTGGTCAACTACATCATACAAATAATGCCTAAACTCCCTGCACCAAAGGAGTGTGAAATCTTCTCGAGTGCTCGCAAAACGGGCACGCGAGGCACGAGGATGTCGTCTCCGGCCGAGAGCGTCGAGGCCGTCGGCGTGGCGAGTGCGGCCGACGTGCTAACTGAGCTTAAATCACTACGCTCTGAGTTCAGCTCTAAGTTGGACGGGATAAACAACCAATTGGGGGAGCTGACGAACTCTATCTCGGTGATTGAGAACAATCTAGGTGAAATTAAACGAGATGTGACAGCTAATGAAGAACGAATCGAGGAGGCCGAAGCCCGCATAGCCGCCACAGAGGACGCGCTGGATAAGACCCAGAGTGATCTGGCTAAAGCAATAAAGCGGATCGCGTTCCTGGAAGAAAAGACAGAAGACCTAGAAAACCGCGGCAGGAGGAAAAATATCCGTCTTTTTGGTCTTAAGGAGGGAGCTGAGGGTAAACGTCCTATTTTGGACTTTATAACCGATATGCTACCTCAATGGCTGGGCGTCGGAGCTGACAGAGTGCTCGCACTAGAAAGAGCCCACCGTACTCTCGCATCAGTTATCCCCAACCAGAATCGAGCCGTCCTCCTCCGCTTTCTGAACTATCAAGACAAAGAATTCGTCTTACGCGCCACGAGACAACGGGAGATTACACACGATGGATCCAAACTCGCGTTCGTCCAGGATTTCTCCGCGGAGACGATCAGACGAAGACGGGAGTTCAACACTGTAAAAAAGCTGTTTGTGGACATGGGGACCTTCCGAGGATTTCACCTCCAGCCATGTAAACTGAGAGTGCTACACAATGGGAAGATCCAGATGTTTTCCTCTCCACAAGAGGCTGAGGAATTCCACCGCAAAATCTCCGCAAAATAGCCTAAACATGACCAGGTTTGAACTGATTTAAATCGTTTTCCATACTTGAAGAGGGGCGAGTGCATACTTCTCTGGGCAGAAGTCGGGCTCACCACTGGGCCTGATGGTGGCCAGGTAACGTCAAGCTCTACACAGGTGGGAAATATGAACAATTCACAGCAGGCATCAAACAGACTTCTCCTTTCTTTATTTTATTTAATTATTTTCTGTGAATACTAAACAGCCTCTGCTTATGACTGTCACTTTATTTTGGATATATTTGATACTTTTTTAACACAGTAAATAGAAGAGAGAAAGGCTGGAGATTTTTTTTTTACTATTATTATTATTGTCTGCCTGCTTGCTGTTAAAGTGAAATAGACTACCACCCAATAATCTTAAACTTTAACACTTTTTTTTTGCCTGTTCTTCTGAACAGAGAAGGGCGGTTCTTATGCCGCCTTTTTCTAAACAGATGTGCGCTGTTGACCGTTAGCCGTTACTTGCCGGTCAACTTGAGGGTGTTACGTATTTCAATGGGGTTGCCTTGTCGTTTGGGGACTAGGCTAGGGTTTTGGGGAGGTGGGGAGGGAATGGGCAGAGGGGGCCCCTCATGCTCTACTCAGGTTATATTTTTTGCTTTTATTAGTTTGTTAGCCTTATATTGTTTTTTATTTGACTTTTACTTTGTCATGGTCACACAAAACCAATGTAGCACGCCAAACTTTGTATGTTTAATACACTTAATGTAATAACGTTTAATGTCAGAGGCCTTGGCCACCCAATCAAGCGAAAGAGAATTCTTACATTCTTAAAAAAAGAAAAAGTAGACATAGCTTTCCTTCAGGAAACCCATTTGTCCAATGAAGAGCATAAAAAACTTAAGAGAGACTGGGTCGGGCAAGTCTATTTCTCTAGCTTTACGAGTAATAAAAGGGGAACCGCAATACTCATTCATAAAAAAATACCTTTCATGTTTAAGGAGCAATATAGCGATTTTGGTGGCAGGCAAATACTAATCAAGGGGATGCTATATGGACAAGAGCTGACATTGTTGAACATATATGCACCAAACGAAGATAACCCTAAATTCATGATGGATACAATCAGCTTATTTAATCAATATAACACAGACTTTGGAATAGTTGCTGGAGATTTTAACTGTCATATGGATAGTAGCTTAGACAAATCTTCAACCACACTGTCTAACCTTAATGCTTCTAAGACTCTGAGATTAGCCACGGCTGATGTAGGCCTGGTTGATGTCTGGAGAGAACTCAATCCCACAAGGAAAGACTATACTTTCTATTCAGCTAGACACAAATCATACTCCCGATTAGATTTATTTTTTTTACCCCAGGATCATCTTTCATCCATAGTCTCATGTGATATAGGGCCCATTCTTATATCAGACCATTCACCAGTCTACCTGCGGTTATCCCTCCCCCAGCAGGCAAACCAAACCAAACAATGGAGATTTAATGCCTCACTTCTCACAGACCTTGAAGCCTGTAAAAATGTAAAAAAATGGCTGGAGCAATACAGACAGGATAATGCGGCCTCCCCTGTCACTCCGGCAGTGATGTGGGACGCGGCTAAAGCAGTAATTAGGGGCCAGTTGATCTCATATGCATCTGCAAAAAAAAAATTAATGACTAAAAAAGCAGAACAACTTAAGAAAGAGTTAATCGAGTTGGAACAATGCCATAAACAATCTCCCACAGAGGAAAATTTGAGAAAATTAAATGCAGCCAGAACCAATCTTAATCTCATACAAACAGAACACATTAAAAAACTTCTATTCTTTACTAAACAGAAATATCATGAATATGGCAATAAGCCGAGTAAGCTTCTAGCTTATCAACTCAAAAAAGAACGTACTGAAAGTACAATAAAGTGCACACGTGATGCGGCAGGTCAGTTGAAATATGATACTCAATCTATTAAGTCCGCATTTCTTGATTTTTATAAACAGCTTTACGCGTCAGAAAATCCCTCCGAAACAGATATTCACAGTTTTTTGGAAAAACTATCCTTACCCTCTATTTCAGAGGATGAGAAGGAACAGTTAAATGCCCCATTCACCCCAGAGGAAGTGCTACAAGTAATTAAGTCAATGCCCTCCGGAAAAACCCCAGGTTTAGACGGATATTCTGTAGAATTCTACAAGGCTTTCTGGGTGCAAATCGAGCCACTCTTTATGCCCATGGTTACTGATTTTTTTGAAAATGGCGTTCTTCCTGAAACTATGAAGACGGCAATAATATCTTTAATACACAAGAAGGATAAGGATGCTGCTGAATGCGCATCATTTCGCCCAATTTCACTACTTCCAGCTGACTTCAAGATATTATCCAAATTAATCGCACACAGGCTGGAAGGCATTTTGCCCCAGATTATTAATCCCGACCAGTCCGGCTTTGTGAAGGCACGCTATGCATCTGACAACATCCGGAGGTTATTAAATATAATCGACCACTCGTCCTTACACAACAGAACAGCCTTACTACTCTCACTCTATGTACAGCAATCCACAAGCCCAAATATGTATAAACGGCACCCTCACTGAAAAATTTGATTTGTCTAGAGGCTGCCGCCAGGGGTGCCCCTTGTCTCCGTTTTTATTTAACTTGGCAATTGAACCACTTGCAGAAGCAATACGGACCAATGAAGAGATCGCTGGTATTAATATCGGGAAAACCCAGCACAAAATTTCACTTTATGCCGATGATATAATTCTATACTTAACTAGCCCCGAGCAATCAATCCCAGCAGTATTAGACCTTATCGCTAAGTTTGGAACAATATCAGGCTATAAAATTAATTTGACAAAATCCAACGCATTATTATTTAACTCGTCAGTTTCGAATAGACTCAAGGCAATCTCACCGTTCACCTGGGTACAAAGCAGCTTTAAATACCTTGGGGTGAACGTGGCTCTAAAACTTAAGGATCTCTACTCCATAAACTACATTCCACTGGTTAAAAAGATTAAAGAAGAATTAGAACATTGGAAATTGCTCCCCATCTCATTTCTCGGACGAATTAATGTAATTAAAATGAATGTTCTGCCCCGTTTCAGCTATTTATTTCAGTCACTGCCCTGTTACTTGGATAAAACTTTCTTTAAATCTATAAACAAAATGTTAACCTCTTTCATATGGAAAAATTCTTCCCCAAGAATATCTTTTAAAACTCTAACAAAATCCAGAGAGAAAGGGGGACTGGCATTACCAGACTTACAGATGTACTATTGGGCCGCTCAGACGAAGGGCATTATTAGCTGGGTGCAAAGACGAAATAGTGCACACTGGATAGACATAGAAGAAGAACTTTGTACTCCCATTTCCACAAACTTACTACCATTCATTAACAACATAAACGCACTACATCAAATAACAAAAACATATGTAGTTTACAACACTCTTCGGGCTTGGCAAGACACAAACAAGTTCTGTGGGAATTTTGGTAAAATCTCCAGGCTTTCCCCCTTATCCCCAAATCCAGATCTGCCACCATCGATTGGTGGTTCCTTGTTCGTAAAGTGGAAATGTAACGGTATACACCAATTCCAACAATTGTTCAACAATGATACGCTCAAGTCCTTCGCGGTCTTAATGTCGGAATATGAAATTCCGAAACAGGACTTTTATAAATACTTACAGATTCGCCATCTAATAAACACCCTAAAAGGGGAGAAACGCCTATCTTTGGAGCTAACAAATCTTGAGGAGATTTTGGTAAAATCGACATCATTAAAAGGAAAAATCTCTGAGATTTATAGCACTTTGTTGGACCACTACAGCTCTTCTTTGACCCCACTTAGAAACATATGGCAGAAGGATATGGGATGTGCTTTTGATGATGTTCAGTGGGATACGATATGTCAGAATGTGTTTTCCTCACTGTCCTGTAATAAAATAATCGAACAAAATTATAAATTCATGCACAGAATGTACCTTACTCCGATCCGCCTAAGTAAAATGTTTCCTAATTCATCCCCCAGATGTCATCGTTGCAAATCATGTAAAGGGTCAATTATGCATGTTTTTTGGGAATGCAGGAAATTAAAACATTTCTGGAAGGCAGTACATGATCTAACTGTTAAGATTGTGAAAACCCCACTGGACTTTACACCAACACTGTACCTCTTTGGCACGGAAGTGGACAACACACGGGATACCGTATGCAAGAAGAGGATTATCTTGATGTCGTATATAGCAAAAAAATGCATCTTGCTCAATTGGAAACAAAAAAGACCCCCATCATTCAATCTGTTTAAACAAATTCTAAATGAAACTTTAAGACTGGAACAACGCACATACACCCTAAAAAATATGGGGCATGTCTTCAGAAGGATATGGGAACCACTTATGGACCTCTGACACTACAGTGCTTGACATGTGTACATTGTATTTACAAAGATTGAACTGGTATCTGTGACCATGGAGTGACTTGATTTAATTGTATGCAAAAAAAAAAAAAAAATTGTGTTTTTTTTTTTTTTTTTTTTCTTTTTGTTACTATTATTTATCTATTTCATTTGCATTATTATATATTTTCCCTTTTGTTTGTTATGTTAAAAAAAGGTTAAAAAATCAATAAAAAGATAATTGAAAAAAAAAAAAAAAAAAAAAAAAAACTTAAATTATAAATCAACATTTTTAAATACGTGATTTTATATTCCTCCATTGTCTTTAATTTGATTATGCTCTGCAATGACAGTAGTGGACTAAATATTAGAACATGTACATAAATCTTCTGTGGAAAGATAAAAAAAAAAAAAAAAAAAAAAAAAAAAACAGTGACCTGAGATCATCATCGGACAAGTTTGTTCTTAAATTGTTCTTCACGTATTTTCTTCTTGAAAATGTTTGTTCACACAGGTATGTTGTTCAAAAGATTGAAAGCAACATTGATGCAAAAGTTTTGACATAAGGAATGTCTTCCTTAGACAAAACGGGAAAAAAACACCAGTCCTATGGGCTATATTACATATTTTATGTTTATACATAACATTTTACATATCACACCCGCAAGCTATATGAGGGTGCAAAAGAAATGCGTCTGCGGGTTATATGCGGGGAAAAACAGTATATCAGCTCATTGACTGTGACCGGAAGTAGAAAAAGTAAGCAGGGAATAAGGTTTTGCAATGTAGTGATCGGTTGGAAAACGTCTCCGTTTACTATCGTAACCTCGGTTATTTTTCCATATTCCGTTTAGAGAAGTGTGAAGGAAATATTCTGACGCAATTGTCGCGTCTATGCTATTTATACTGTCTGTCTGCCAGATCCGCATCGCGCTACAATTGGCCAGTTGTCAACTGGGTTATCCTATAAGGTTTCAGAAATTACGTGAAGGGGAGGAGTTCCCAAATGCATTTCATTGCAACATCTCGTTCCCACTCTCAAAAGGGAAAGCACTACTGCGCTTCTCTATTTTAATTTGGTAAAAAATAACGTCCACAAAAGCGGTGGCTGATCTTGGCAGGATAACGTAAATGTATGTATTTTTTTCCCCGTAGACAAAAAGGTCTCCGCGGGCCGGATGAGAGGGCTTCGCGTGCCGTAGTTTGGAGACCCCTGCTGTATATACAGTATTTTAGCATGTTATAGTATTTTATACAGTATTTTAGCATGTTAATTAAAATTAAACTAAATTGAAATAATTTTAAGTCTTATTTGGGCCCCTTGGAGATTTGCAGTGAGAACCACTGGTATAGTGATTTAAGATCTGATCTGCTAACACAAGCGTTATTGGATTGAGGCTCGTAAGAGGTGATTTTATGAATTTGAGTTGCTTTTCTCGAATGAATAATAGTGATAAAGGAACAAACATTTAACCCACATTTCCTCTGACTGTAGAAAATGTGCTGTCAGCTATTTCCGGTATAACAAAAAATCTCTTAATCCTCTGCTGGGTAATTTGTCAATAACACCTACATGATCACTTCCCATAAATCTCTCTGGTAAAGTCTTCTGAACGTAAACTCTAACCAGTTATGTGCACACACACACATACTCGCAAGCAAAGCTTTGACTCTGTTCCTTAGCAGAAGTCACAAGTATCTCATTTAAACCCCAGAATCCATTAGTGTGCCAGCAGAAGAATGCATGACTTGTAACATGTCAGGTTTTTCTGCTGTGGTTGTGATGGTGGCTCGCATTAAAATATGTTTGTCGTGTATGTGGACTGTTTGTTTTCTTGTAGGGTGAATCTCACAAATCACATTGCATTTCACTCTTAAGTCAAAATATTTTATTTATTTAGCATGAATGGAAAGTAGCTTATATCTAAATAATAACATTGTAGTGTAATCTGTTCATGATATTTTAAATCACAAGGGTGGGAAAATGGGTCGCCTCTTTAAAATTATTATTATTTTCTGTTTTATCTTACGTTTATTGCTTTAGTAGCTTATGAATGTAGGTCAGGTGTTTCAGTTGAATTAAGTGATGAAATAAATGTTATCTGATCATTGGCTTAGTCACATTGTTTTTGGGTTTAATTTTTAACCTATGTCTGATAAGTGGTGGAAAAAGAGGTCCTTTTATTATTGTTGTATTACTTTTAAAAAACATTATTTTTAGCATCAATTTGTCAGTTTTTGCTCCTTAAAAACCAAAAGCCTTTTCAGTAAAGATGACCGTGTGTTTGTGTGTCCAGTAACCCGACTCCAGGAGTGATCATAAACCGACCCAATGGAACGGATGTTTACAAAGGTGTGCTCAAGGATTACATTGGGGATGTGAGTCGATACCTTGCGATTCTGACTGAGATTTGAAATGGTAAGCCATGTGTTCACTAATATTGTGTGTGTTTGTGGTCTAGGACGTGACCCCTCAGAACTTCCTGGCGGTGTTGAAGGGTGATGCTGCTGGTGTGAAGGGGGGATCTGGAAAAGTGCTGAAAAGGCAAGTTGCTGTTAAAATCTGTGGTAGAGGGGGGGGGGGGGGGGGGGGGGGGTTAGGGGTCATTAGCTTGTTTTGTTTGTTTTTCCCATGTCTCTGATAAATTATCCTGTTGCAGATTTTAGCATCTTACTGAATTTATGGCCATCAGTTCCTGTAAAATCTGTGTCTTTGTTTGTGCGTGTTGAGACAGATGTGTGAAACCGGTCTTGTGATGTACTTCTGAGGGTTTTTTTTTTCCATGTTGGTTTTATTTTTTTATTTTTTTATTGTTCTTCCTCCTGGCAGTGGTCCAAATGATTATGTGTTTGTGTATTTCACGGATCATGGAGCCCCAGGTCTGCTGGCCTTCCCTAATGATGTTGTAAGCACTTTCTACTTCCTGTGGTCATTTAGCTGAATCAGATCCTTTCAGGCCCTTCTCACGCACAATACAATCTCACGCTGTAATCCTGCCACAGATATACACTTGTTACGGCCCATAACCAAACAATAGCTCGTTGATTTTAATAGGACGAAGAATGGTAATGGACCGAACATATAAATAACCCACAGACACTAGATGCGGTTTAAGACGCCCAAGCGCCTACTTTTACTTGATCAACAAAAGTGAAGTGAATACAACATGTCAACCAAAAGTTATTCAACAAACATAAATAAATAAACAACAGTAAACTGGTTGCGCAGCTAAGGAAACAGACCCTTGCCTACACCTGTTCTTACCAGCAGTTCTTACCTGGCTCTCGATAAAAGAACAGGTGCTTCCCTCACTATTCTAACTAACTGAACAAAACGTGACCTATCAAACAAAAACCACTACCAGTTACTAAAAATAAGAACAATAACGAATAACAAGAAATACAAAACTTCTCAAAAGATCAACATAAAGACAACTAAACTAGAAGCAACAAAAAGGCGAAGCTCTCAAGGTGCAGAGAGAGAGCGGCGTCGAGAAACGATGGGCCAAAGATGGAGAGAGAGAGTGAGACGCGCCCCCATTGTCTCGACTGACGGAGATATATCCGGAGTCACTGATGACGTCACGGCGTTCCGTTAATAGGGGATTTCCCCTTTCAAGGCCACCTAGAGGCTAAAAACACAAATTACAAAAAGAGCAACATAACAACACTATACAAGAAGAAGAGTTTGAGCATGCACACAACCTTGCGCACTGAATGCGCTGAATTTTTACAGACGTGCACTGCTGCAAGATGACACGGAGTGACTGCCCTGTTGCATTGTAATTCTTGATTTTATATTGTTTGCCCTACACTATATGTTGTGTTTTGCACACTGCTGCACTTTATACCTGTTTTTTCAGGTTATTTTTAATTGTTCTATTTTCCAATAAAAAACAGTTTCACTTGACATATTCAATACAACACTTTCAAAATAAACATTAGTACATTTTCAAAAAGGTAAATACTGTAAAAAAACAAAAAACAAAAAACAGAACAAAACTTGATGTCCAGCATTTTTAAGGGTCACGGTACTTTGTGAGTACTCTCCTCACTCTCTCTCCCTCTCCCTCATTACAGTCTGTGAGGCCTTTTCAGTGCAGCATATCTGGCTTTGAGACGAACAAAAGCACACTCATGTCCACAATCTGTTTTTTCAGAGGAGGGATCTGTCCAGTCTTAAAGTACAGGTTGAGCTTTGAATTAGCAAAAACCCGTGCATCGTGTACACTCCCGGGCCACTTTATCACAACATCCATAAATCTGTACTTATAATCACAGACCGCCTGTACATTGATAGAATGTTTGCCTTTCCTGTTGATGTAGTCCATCGAGTTGGCAGACAGCTGCTTGATTTCTATGTGTGTGCCGTCGACCGCTCCCAAACACTGTGGCATGCCATGAGCACGATGGAAACGCAAAACCAGATCCGTAAAAGGCAACTTTATGTACTTTTAGCCGTCCTGCAGCACGAGCACAATCATGTAGTCCGCCATTACTGTTGTTGCCGTTACGTGTGACGCAGCCGACACGTGATGTGATGACATCATCGTTCTCACAAAAGATGCGGATTGGCCGTCCACACGAGAACGCAAGGGTGTCGTTCTCAGATCTTTCCACTTTAGGACCCGTTCTCCAAAGAGATTGGAGAACGGCGGTCACCCAGAACGCCGGATCCGTGTGGACTTAACGCCAATCCGATACGAAATGTATGCGGTTACAGTGATTCGCGTTCCCGTGTGGACGGGCCCTAAGTCATATAATGATTAACACCTTATATATGAGGTTATATATTAGGTGTTACTCATATAATGAGTAACACCTAACTCACAGGAAGTTTAGCCTCTACATGCCTCTACTACATTTCTTTTTTACTTTATCATATAGTTTTATTATAACTTTTTTTTCATACTTTTAGCTTCATGTAGATGACCTGATGGAGACCATCAAGTACATGCACCAAAACAACAAATATAAGAAGGTGAGCATTACATGTCCAAGCCATAATTTCTGTAAAAATACACATTGTTTAATTATGGTCTAAAAAAAACCTCTTGCACACCTAGATGGTGTTTTATGTTGAGGCCTGTGAATCTGGCTCTATGATGAAGCCTCTGCCTGTTGACATTAATGGTGAGTTGTTGCTGTTGTTTTTCTAACTTTATCACACTTGCTGCTGTGTGTAAGTAACATAGTGTGTGTGTGTTTCAGTCTATGCTACAACCTCTGCCAACCCCGATGAGTCCTCTTATGCCTGTTACTATGACGAGGCCAGACACACCTACCTGGGAGATTTGTACAGCCTCAACTGGATGGAACACTCTGACGTGGTTCGTACACATCTGACAGGGGGTCCAGATTTACAAAAAAAGATAGAAGTGAAAAGCATTTTAGCATGAACAGTCTGATTGTCATGAGATAAGAATCTGGAATCACGTGGACCGTAGGACTCTAGTTTTAAATGGTGTGTGTGTTTCTTTAGGAGGATCTGAGCAAAGAGACTTTGGCCAAACAGTTCAAGATCGTAAAGGCCAAAACCAACACCAGTCATGTGATGCAGTACGGAGACAAGGTAATGCACCGAGAAACACTGATGTATGAAAGACCTTCCGTAAAGATTAGAATTAACATTTACATTTACATTTACTCATTTAGCAGACGCTTTTATCCAAAGCGACTTACAATTTGAGGAATATAGAAGCAATTTGTCCAAAGGATACAAAAACACATAAGAGCGCTTACAAAACAAAGTTTCAAACATTCTGAATACAAGTAGCACAAGCATGGGGAGTAGAGAAAAGGGGATTTTTTTTTTTTTTTTTGTGAGTGCATGTGTGTGTCATGTTAGGTGCTCATGGAAGAGATGCGTTTTTAGTAGTTTTGTAAACCTTGACAGGGAATCTGCATTCCGGATGAGGGCAGGGAGTGTGTTCCACCAGCCAGGGGTGGTGAATGAAAATGTTCTTGTGATCGTTCTTTTTCCTCTCTGTGATGGAACCACGAGTCGCCGCTCGTTGATCGATCGAAGGTTTCTGGTAGGTGTGTAGAGTTGTACCAATGAGTGGAAGTATGAAGGTGCTGAGTTTGTGTAAGTTCTGTATGCAAGAGTCAGTGCTTTGAATTTGATGCGTGCTGCGAGAGGGAGCCAGTGTAGTGAGATGAAGAGTGGAGTGACATGAGACCTTTTCGGTTGGTTGAAGACCAGACGAGCTGCTGCATTCTGGATCAGTTGCAGGGGTTTGATTGCATTTACAGGAAGCCCAACCAGAAGAGCGTTGCAGTAGTCCAGTCTGGAAATGACCATGGCCTGCACCAGAAGTTGCGTAGCTTGCTCAGTTAGGAATGGCCTGATCCTTCTAATGTTGTACAGTGCAAACCTGCATGATCGAGCCGTCTTTGCAATGTGGTCCTTGAAGGTCAGCTGATCCTCAAAGATCACTCCAAGATTTCTGACAGACTTTGAAGGGGTAATCGTGGTAGCACCGATCTGGATAGTGAAATCATGCTGTCGGGTTGGATCGGCAGGAAAGACTAAAAGCTCCATCTTTGCCAGGTTGAGCTGCAGATGATGCTCTTTCATCCATGTCGATATGTCCGCTAGGCAGCTTGTGATTCTCGCAGCCACCGTTGGATCATCTGGTTGAAATGATATGTAGAGCTGAGTGTCATCTGCGTAGCAGTGATAGGAGAAGCCGTGTGCCTCTATGATGGGACCCAGTGATGTGGTGTACATGGAGAAGAGAAGTGGTCCAAGAACTGAGCCCTGTGGAACACCGGTGATCAGTTGACATTCTTTGGAGACCTCCCCGCACCATGCCACCCTGAAGGACCTATCCGTGAGATAGGATTCAAACCACTGAAGGGGAGTTCCGGTGATGCCCAGTGACGAGAGGGTAGATAAAAGGATTTGGTGATTAACAGTGTCAAAGGCAGCAGAAAGATCCAAAAGAATGAGAACTGACGATTTTGAATCAGCTTTTGCACTCCTTAGAGCTTCCGTGACAGATAGTAATGCCGTCTCGGTTGAATGGCCCTTCTTAAAGCCAGACTGGTTGATGTCCAACCGGTCATTCTGAGACAGAAAAGAAGATACTTGGTTAAAAACAACACGTTCAAGAGTTTTAGATATGAATGGTAGGAGAGAGACAGGTCTGTAATTATCAACGAGTGATGCGTTCAATGTGGGTTTTTTGAGCTGTGGGGTTACCCGAGCCTGCTTGAATGCGGTGGGGAAGGATCCCGTGTGAAGGGAGGTGTGTAGATCAATTAACACATGCATTAATACGAGAGACTACAAATGCAAGATTGATTTACATTAGTGATGCAGTGACAGTCACAATTCTCTGTGCTGCAAAGTATTTCATTAGTTATTGTCACAGGGAAAATAAATATAATGCCAAAAAAGATGTTGCATTATATTTAATGAATATAATTAAAGTCTGGTAAATTCAGTTTACTAGTTCCAGCTGTTGAAAAAAGTAATTTTAGGACCCTGACTGGAAGGAAGTTACATTGTGCATGATAAATAAATAATCATTACCATTTTTGTGCTTATGGTCTTTGATCCTCTAAACTTTGGTAACTGTGAGTAGCATCTTAAATATGGATTAGTTTAGTAACAATATGATGGTCACTGATATGCTGTGAATGTGTTATTGGTCTAGCGCAGGGGTGGGCAAACTATTTGTCTCGCGGGCCACATTGGTTTCTTAAAATTGACACAGGGGCCGGGTTGAAGGTCGTACCTGTGCATTTACTTATAAGAAATCCTAGAACACCTGTATAAAGTATAATTTGGTCTTAAATCACTCGACTGGGACACGTGAAATTACAACAAAACAATATTAATACAATTTAATCGACAGAAAAACCATAATATGCAATGTGACTGAATCGTATCTTTGCCTCAGCTCTAGATTGACAATCACAGGCGTCCAATCACAACTGACCTCTGGAAAAAAGGGAACTAACCAATGACATTTGATGTTATTATTACAAGAGCAAGCCGCCCCACGACTGACAAAAATAAAAGCGCAAGCAAAAACAGCAGTCGAGAGCTGGTGAATGTTCGCGTGCGCGAGTGATTAAAATGAGCTGGTGGGTACCCGTATTTACGTGTAGCTCTGTTTTCCGCTCGCGGATGTAATTTACGCGCGCACAAACATGAGTTTTGCGCTCGTTCCTTTTTAGCACGAAATTAACGCCATAAAGGGGGGTGTAGAGGGGTTTGCGACACACGCCTACTATCCACCACAGCTTTCAGCGCCACTGCCGCTTGCAGCCGCGACAGAGTGACATTACAGGGAAATGTAAAAAGAAGGAGGTTTAATACAGGTTCGGCAAGTTCGGCGGGCCGGATTAAAAAGTCCAACGGGCCGGATACGGCCCGCGGGCCGTAGTTTGCCCACTCCTGGTCTAGCGTCTGTCATATGTTCTCTGCTAGTTCCATAAGTTTCCATTTAAAGTGATGTGTACTTTATTGACAAGGAAGTGTCTGATAAAAGCATAAAGACTGTTCTGTGTAGTGTCTGCATGTCTGTACTCGCCAAATGTAACTGTTTTGGTTTGTTTGTGTTTTAGACGCTGGCCCACATGAAGGTGATGGCATTCCAGGGTAACTCTAAAGGGCTTGATAAGGCAGCCGAGGCTGTGTCGTTGCCTGCGATCACTGGACATGACCTCATGAGCAGCCCTGACGTGCCCCTCGCAATCATGAAGAGAAAACTGGCAAAGTCCGATGACGTTGAGGCTGTTGTTGGTCTTCTGAATGGCATCCATGCACATCTACAGGTTTGAAGTACCGCTTTTTACCGATCTCTCTCTCTCTCTATATATATATATATATATATATATATATATATATATATATATATATATAGTCAAGTCACCTTTACTTATATAGCGCTTTTTACAATACAGATTGTTTCAAAGCAGCTTTAAAGTGGTCACATGAAAACATTATAAACAAAGTTTGTTTGGCTGAACGGCAGCCTTAAAAGAGCAGGCGAATGAATACAGTTGATGAATATTAAGTGTTAAGTTTTGATTATTGATTGATTGATAGTTTGATTATTATATTGATAATTCAAGTCTAATATTAAGTCCAATTTGGTCCGATTAGAGATGGATTCATGATCTACACAGGGGAGGGTCTAGTAGAGTCACGGTCTCCGCAGACACTTCAGGGCAGTGCTGTGCTCGTGTCCAGGTGCAGGTCCTTCATCTGATCTGGATCCGGCTGACCACGATAACCTCGGAATAAACAGAGAATAATATCAGCGTAGATGCCATTCTTCTTCTGATGTATCGAGTACATCAGGTGTTATGGGAATGTTCCCGGTTCCGGCTGACCTAAATTATGCAGCCTAACAATCATTTTACATGATTTGGATTAAAAATGTATGTATAATGTGTTATGTGTATGCCAGTTTGAAGAGATGTGTTTTTAGTCTAGATTTAAACTGACAGAGTGTGTCTGCTTCCCGAACTGTAATAGGAAGACTGTTCCAGAGTTTGGGAGCTAAATAGGAAAAAGATTGACCGCCAGCAGTTGACTTTGATATTCTAGGTATTATAAGCTGGTCAGTATTTTGGGATCGAAATAGACGTTAAGGACTGTAATGTGTTAAGAGATCGCTCAAGTACTGTGGAGCTAAACCATTTAATGCTTTGTAAGTCATTAGCAGGATTTTAAAAAGGATTTTATATATATATATATATATATATATATATATAATTCTTTACATTTGTTGTACTGTACTGTACAAAAGTTTGGGATCGATAAGATTATTATTTTATCTTTAAAATAATAATATAATTATATAATATATTTATCTTTATTATTTTATTTTATCAAAAGTGACAGTACATTTATATTGTTGCAAAAGATTTCTCTTTCAAATAAATGCGGTTCTTTTGACTTTCTATTCAAAGTATTCTAAACAAAATATATCATGGTTACCACAAAAATATTAAGCAGCACAAACTGTTTTCAGGAAGGATGTTTTTTTGAACACCCAATCAGCATATTAGAATAATTTCTGAAGTGTGTGTGTATATATAATATAGTATTTTAGTATTTATATACACACACACACACACAGTGGAATCCGGTTATGTCGACGGCCTGGAGGGTTGCAAAAAAAGAGTTGAGATAACAGAGGCTCGAGATAACCAAAACCCAATATGGCGATTTGTTTGAAGAGATCTCTGATACCGTTGTAAAGCGCTGTGGATGTTCAAGAGTAGGGGAGCGCGGGGCACAACGTAACGCGGGGTAAAAAGTAACAGCGATTTTTTAAATAGTTGCACGGGCTTAAATGTGACGTGCTAACGGGCTTTTCACCACACTGTTTGCACACGTCTTCTGGCGATCTTTCGAGAAATTTCAGCGAAATTTGGATGAGAACCACAGGAAAAACTCTTTTGAAAGCATGAAAATATTTTTTGTTATAGTAGTTGTTTTTCAATTTTCAAAGAATGTGTGAAAGTATGTTAGTCCAATCTTATATTGTTATGATTACCATCTTCTTGGCTAAAAGACGGTACCATTTTGAAAGATGTGAAAAACACATAGTGACTGCTAGCCGGTCCTGAAGTGAACAAGACACCGCGGGGTTAGTTGTAACACGGTGTTACAACTAAGCCGTATTGAATAGGCTGCATCAATAATCATATATTTTGCATTGTATTAACCCAGAGGTTTTCAAAGTCTGAGACAGTGGGCCTCCCCTTTGACACAACCCACCCAATGCCGCCCCCCCCCCCCCAAAGAAAAAAAAACGAGTGTTGACCATATCATGCAATTGATATGGGTTGATCAGAAATTGTTATATTTATTGCTGATTAGAAAACTATTTACATGACAACATCAGCATTGAGCTTCAGATCAATGGTTTTGATCACAAACTAACTATATAGAGAACAAGTTTTGCAACAATTAATCCAACTCATGCGGTTGCAATTATAAAGAAAACTGTAATGAACAAGAGTTTTCATTTAAACATAACTCTTTTTTTTTACTTTTAATTTTTTTATGATCATTTTTATGATTTTTTATGATTTAAGTTTTATTTATTTATTTCCACACGTGTGTGAGTGAGGGAGAGACAGAGAGAGAGAGAGAGGGGGGACTGTGTGTTTTACGGATCACATAGTCTGACGCTGTTTTTAAGATCTGCATTCCTTTATTTTGTATGAAATACAGCAAGAAAGTGCGAAGTTAAACAACTGAATAGAGCAGGAGACGGTTAAAAAAAAAAACTCTGACAGGCAGAGACGCAACGCTAGTCGCACTCTATCAAGCACCACGTCTGAACAAACCCCACGTTTACCAGAACTATACTGGCTAATAAGTACTACAAACAAACCGAAATAAAAAACAATCCTGAAGCTGAAGAAACCCTAAACGTTAAAGGAAGACCCGCGAACCTGAGTGACTGAGAGGGAAAGACACCTGTTCTCGTTTCCGCGTTCTGAGCCGCGCGCGCGCGCGAGACGAATTAAATCTGCATGTGTAGGGGAGGCGCGCCTATCGCAGAACGCAGACACAGTCAGCGACCCAATGAGGATTTTTATGTAATCTGAGCACAGATAATGACTCGTATTACTCGTATGATACTCGTACTCGGTAAAAGTGCATTATCCATTCCGGATTCTCGTTTCAGCCGAGTATCCGGCTCAACTCTAGTTATTAGACTATCATTTTTTACAACTCTCCGCGCCTCCCCTGGCATGCTCTGGCGCCCCCCAGGGGAGGCGCGCCCCACACTTTGAAAACCCCTGTATTAACCTATTAAAACGTTTTTTCATGTCATTACATTGTTTAAAGCATAACAATATAATAAATAAAATAAAAAAATATATTCCATTCATAAGTTATGCTTATAATCATTAAGACTCAACTTTTATTAAGAAATAAAAATTACGCCAATGAACACCCATTGGATAACATGGTGTTACAACTAACCCGCTGTCTGTTACAACGAGCCCCGCTCACGGGGTAAGTTGTCACATTTCACTCCTTGCGCTTTTGGTGATACTGCGCAGAAACTGTAAGTCCGACGAACATCAAACCAGTGCTCATTTGTAGGAGAGGCTTGTGTGTTGTTTGTATAAAAATATGGTTTGTCTAACCAAATTTCTTTGTTCATTATTTGGCTAAAACCAAAAAGTGTTACGTTTGTCCCCGCGCTCCCCTACATAGTAAAAAACTATATAAATGTATCATTCATAAAACCTCTTATAGACCCCAAACTTTGAATGGTAGTGTATGTGATACTGTATGTATATACTTTTCTGTCGCACAGTATAGATTTCAGTCAAACGTACTGTATTATAATAGATGTTGTGCTTGTTTGTGTAGACGCGGGAGCTGCTTGGTAACACTATGCGTAAGATCGTGGAGCATGTAGTGCAGGAGCGAGAGAAAGTGCAGGATTATCTGGATGGACGTGAAGATCTCACACAGTATGAATGTTACAAAACAGCCGTCAGGCACTACAAGAAACGCTGCTTCAACTGGCACCAGCAGGAGGTACAGACATTCAGGATTTCTGCATCATTGGTTTTGGTTTATGGTGTGTGTGACATTTTTCTCTCTTGTTGCAGTATGAATACGCTCTGAGACACCTGTATGCTTTGGTAAACCTGTGTGAGGGAGGATACCAGGCACAGAGGTAAAAACACCGTTTCCTTTTTCACAACTCCAGTTACTTTTATCTCTAGACTATGATGTCTTCTAAACCAGTGTTTTTCAACCACTGCGGCACACGATGTACCTTGGCTCAAAAAAGGTTGAAAAACACTGTTCTGAACAATAAAGCAGAAAGTTTTTATTCCCATAATAATCAGCGCCCTCTGCCTGTGGCAGGGAGTTATTTAAAGATTTAGTGTGGGGTGTGAAGGAAAGAGCTCTTTTGTTTGTTTTAATCCCATATCTCTCTGTTTTCACAGAATCACAGCAGCCATGGATGATGTGTGTTACTTCCGAGAGTAGAGACGTGAACCTGAGCGATAGAGGACTTTTACTGGATGAACTACACTTTGCACATAAGAATCTGACTGTGGAAGAAATCTGTATCGTCACACTGCTTTGATTTTTATATTTTTTTAATGTTTTTTTTATGAGGATTTGCACTTTTAAACTTTTTATTTTATTTTTTTTATGTGATGTTTTACTGATCTTTATTTTGTTTAAAAAAAAAAATTCTTTAAGATGCTGCCCAGCAGTTCCTGACAAACACTTTGGCTTATTAACTTTTTATATATGTGTGTGTGTGTTTTTCATCGGCGGCTCTCTCATCAGTGGGAGCAACAGATTTTAGGCAGGACCGCTTTAGAATTACACAATGACAAGTGAAAGTAAAGCATGTTTTTTTTTTTTTTTTGGCACCTCAGTTATGTTCACCATAATTAATAAGTATAGTGTGGAAACCAAAGCATTTAAATATCCAATCTAGGAGGGTGTTGAGTAGATGCATTCAAACGATTTAAAACAAACACTAGCTAGACACGTTTAGCTACATATTGCACTAAGATTTTAATTGTTTTTTTTTAAGTTGGTGTTTATCAACTTGTTGATTGAGATATGAATATACCCATTTTATTTCTCCTGTAGTGAATCAAAGGAGCTTTACTTTTGCTAAATGTATACCAATCAAACTCAAGTGAAAACAAATGTAGCAACCTGAAGTCTGTGGTCATACTTAAAAAGTGTCTTCGATAACTGAGATAAAGGAAAAAAACGCTACACTATGAGCAGGTGTGTGTAGTGTAATGGTTGATGTGTCAGGCTGTTATTATGTCAAGTGCCCTCCGTTTAGACCAAATTGAGGCCTCAAACCACTGAACTAAACAGAGGTGTAATGTTTGCTGGAGATTGAGCTCTAGGAAAAGTGAGCTTGCAGGGACAACATGAGCTAAATGATACACTGAACTACTATAAGTCCTCTTTTCAACATTTCAACTGGGTTATTGATTATAAAAGTAATAATAAACCTGAATTGATTTGAATTTGTTGCAGTCTTGCCACTTTCTTTCAGTACAAGTTATAGCTTTATACTGTTGAAAAATTAAATGGCTTTGTATCATATACTCCATAGCAACACAAATAAACTCATTAGTTGTTAGGAAATGTGCAAATAAATGCATTATAAAAAATATGTAAAGTAATTTTAATTATTTAAATTCTTATATAGCAACAAAGCTGAGCAAGTCTCATGAGCTACAGTAACATTTATTTAACTACAGTAACATTTATCTGAAAACAAACCTACAAATTCGACTGAAGGCTGCAAATTTATTATGAAATATCTAATACACTCAACCCTGGTTTTACACTTCTTAAGTCTAGCCCCAGACTAAAATGCATGTTTGAGCTGTTTTAACTTGCGCTGATAATGTATCATGGTTTCCACAAAGCAGCTTAACTGTTTTAAAGAAAAAGTATAATAATAAGAAATATTTCTTGAGCACAAAATCAGTATATTAGGGTGATTTTGGAAGGATCATAGAGATCCTTCGTAGAGATCGTAGAGAACACTGAAGAGGGGTAGTTATGCTAAAAATTCGGAATATATGACACTACGGTATATACATTTTTTGCTCTTTGTTTTTATCATATCAACGAATCCTTGGTGAAAACAAGAAACTTCTTTCAGAAACAAGTATGATACTCGTGAAATTGTAATGTAACATTTTAATAAAATAATTAACTTGTACAAATCTTATGACAAGAGAGTAAAATTCAGTTCAGAAGAAGGTGTGTTCCACATGGCACTTAATGGTCTTGAGGTCCATTTTAGCAAATCTTGTAAAAATGTTATCTTTTAGGGCCCAACCCATTTGTACACCTCCAGAATAAAGGGTTTGAAAGCTATTATGTTTCACAGAGCAACAAAAGTAGCAAGTTTCCTGATATGCAACAGAAATATGAGAAGTGCATGTATGGGCTGGATCGGCCCCTCCAAATTCAGAAAGTGATGATTCAAGAATGGACAAGGTAGAATTCAGCGCCTACAAAGTCTAACAAAAAATCAGCACATTTCATAAGCCAGGAAACTTGACTCACAGTGGTTTCTACAAGATCACAATGTTCATCATGGAGGGATTATGTTTATACATGCAACTCCATGATCATGAACGCGATTGTGGTGAGAATGATGACATGCCCTTTGATATGTGATGTTCTGTTAAAACCAATAGCAGATCGGCTGATATTGATAAAACTACTGAATCCTGGACTAAATTTGTATGGTCTACATACATACTCAGACTCCTAAAAACAAGAGATTGCAACTGAAAATGAGACTTAAGTTCAGATGAAAGACACTCATTTCTTTTTAAATGGATCTGAGGCCTTCCAGTAAAGTTATTTTTTTATAATTATTTAATTAAAATGTAATTTACATTTTATTTAATTCTTAAAATTATGTCCTGGATGACTAAGCATCTCCATAGCAATACATCCTGCAAGTCATAAATGACATATAAAGCAGTCACACGCCCTTTAATTAGTGTTAGGTAACTGAGGTGTGCGGGATGTGTGAGTGTCTGTTGGCTCTGCGGCCGCGGGGTGGCGCCACTGAGCGCGCGCTCAATCATCTCACAGTTTGGAAACTCCCTTCAAATTCTCACCTGGAGCCTCTTGAGGATTCAGCAGAGGAGAGGATTGGAAGCTAGAGGAGAGCACAGTCTGCATGGACTGTCCGAGACGGATTGCTTTCTAAAGAACAAGAGTTTCCTAAGAAAGCTGGAATAATGTGGAAATGCCTCACCTGAACCGTCCAGATCAGAGACACATGGACTGCCCGATGTGAAGGATTTTACAGCGCCGAACAAGGAAACTGAGGATTCAGAAGTTACAGGTAACAGCCCTACCCAGTCTTCAATATGACATAATGTCTTATAACGCCAAGTCAGAACTCAAGTTTGTAGTTTATTGTGTGTTGCGCGGGTTTAATCAGTAAAGTTTGTGCTCCCTGATATTTTGTAGTAAATACTTTACTTTCAGGAGTAGGCTGTCTTGCTCGTTTTTTCCTCATTTGCTGACCCCATACCTTTCTATACCTATATTCAAGTCAGTGACGTTTTTATCAGGTTCTGTTTAATAGTTACATAAATGCAATTCACATTTGCAATAATTTCTGAATTGAATGGCAAACATTAAATGATGGTATGGTTTTGACTTTTTTTATTTCCTCGAGGAAAAACAAAAGTCAGTTAAGAAGTTGATTTTAAAATGCTTAATATAAAAAACATAAATATTTTTTTTTAAATGTCCACAAAAACACTGATTTGAAGGTGCAATCAGTGTGCAGGAAGCCATTTGTTGTCATGTGACCATAAACAGGAAACGTAATCACAGAGACCCTCATGATTGCCAATAGTTCAGTTAAGCTTAATCTATATTGACAAAAAGGAAGATTTTTAAAGATTAGCTTAAGTAAAATAAAGTAGACCTGTTTTTTTTAAATCATAATAATGAAATAAATATGAAAACCTTTTGGAAAATAGTGATATAAAAATCAAGTGTAATCAAGGTGTATATAAAAGATGTGAAATAAAAAAGACCCATGTCCTCTTAATTTGAGACTTATGTCATAGAATTCCTATAAATCATTAAAAAAAACTTTTTTTACAAGAAGGAAAAAACATGAAGCATGAAACAAAAAAGAAGTTAAAACATCCTTTTTTTAACATGTGTGTGTATCTTTAAATGCAAACAGGCTGCTGGTCCCCGCCCCCCTTTCCAGAAGCGGGCTGAGCCTTTACAGCTCCTGCTTCAGATAATTTGGCCTAGGATTATCGTCTCTATTGAGGTCATGCTCACGTGACATTGCAATTCTTTGTTATCATGAAAGTTTAAAAAAAAAGTTTTATTTGCATGCATTTTAAAGCCATATTTTACACTTCTGATGCATGGTTTTTTGAGCGCTCTCATCCAAAGCATGCGCACAGAAAGCGTGTATGCACCGTGAGTATTAAATTAAGTTATTTCACGTATTATTGCACTTAAACTGTCAAAAACACACTAAGTTTACAAAAACAGTCAAAAATTGCGTGTGTATTAAAGTGACAGCAGCGTAATATGCAATACTGCCATGTATGCTGTTAGTGTGAATCAAACAACAAAAGAAAAACAGAAAGCCACTCACTGCTCTTGATTTGATTAACTTTAGTAGCTTTAATAAGAATAGTTTACTGAATACTGCTGTTAAATTCTCCAGCGAGGAGATAAACATGACAAGGGGAGGAGCTAAGAGTCCGTTGCCCGTCTTGGGCGGGGCCTGTTTCAATGTGACATCACATTGGTGCACATTCCTGAACCGCTAATTTTACAAATGAAGTGGATGGATTTTTACCACAGTATGATGGTTGTGTGCACACACTGCAGACACATAAACAAAAACAGTGTAAAACATTATTTTCCAAATTGTAGGTGGAAAAAAAATATGTAGCTGTTCTGGGGATGGGTTTTTGTTTTGAGGTGGGCTATTTTCTTTTACACATGTGTAGCTCAAAGACCTTGAGCAGGTTTGTACATTAACTCGAAACCGATAGGGAACCTGCAAGGTTTGGAGGAGGTGGAGTTAGACAGAGGGACTCCTGCTCTAATGTTCTTGGGTAGAACGTTGTTGATCATGGGTGACTTCTGGGAGAGTGAGAGAGAAAGAAAGAAAGCTGATTGTAGGTATTGTTGATTTTGGGTGTGTCGCTGTACCCGTCAGGTTGCCGTGCTGGGGCTTGTTTCTGTAGAGATTCCAGATCAGTTGCGCAAGTGTGTGCATTAGGTGTGTGTGTGTGTGTGTTCTTCGTTGCCCAGCTGTAGGAAATAAAGTTACTGACTGATTTAATAGAGCGTCCCTTTAGTTTTATTCATGGCTGATTTGCTTTTGCATGATCTGAATTCATCACTCACACTGTTTTGATGTGTATCCATCCACACAGTGGGACAGACAGACACGTGGGAAGGACAAAGTCAGTTGTGCATGAAATGGTTGAGGATGACTGCCATTGAGGAGGGTGAAACTCAGAGGGTGAAACTTCAACATTACTGTGACAAGAACATTTATATAGATGTCTTAGGCCTGTTGAAGACCCATCATATCACACTTTTGTGGATTTTAGTCCATGCGTGTTGTGTTTGGTCCATCAGTGTACTAGTACAATTTGACTATGAACTTTTAGGAGATAATTGTGCTAAACAACAGATTTTCTTCTGGGGACCTCTTAAATCATTTACACCATGTAACCCCCACCATACCCCCCTCTGATGTTTTAATGATCCGTTACTCTCTGGTGTACGTCACACTACAGCTACTTTTATTTTATTTTTTTATATAAATTATTTTTTTTTATTAAACCTATTGGCTGTTTATTTATTTTTTTAAGAAAGAGACAAGCCCTTCAATATTTCATGCTCCAAAGTGAAGTTTTAATAAGAAAGGACAAAAAGCTATCAATAATTCTGTCCCTTAAAACTAATCTTTAATCACCAAAATTACATATTTTTGAAGTTTTTTTTCCCCGTGAAAAAATGTATTCATATTTAATTAAACTGTACCCTTGCTTCATTTAGTATAACTATTAATATGGTAATTAGCCCTCTCCACTCACGCACATCAGTTCAGAGATCCACTCTCTCTACTTTAAGCACATCCAAACCCACTTTGATATTGCTAATGCTACACACCAGTTGAGTTTGTAAAGGTATGTAACTGGAATGATTGTCCTGAGGTTTTGAGGGTGTGTGATTGAATTTAACAAAACCGAAATTAGAGCACCAAGAGCGAGAAAACAAACAAACCATGGTCGTAAATTAACTGAAAGAGAAAGTAAGAAGGGCCTGCTATGCCATCCAAAAATTGGTTCAAAATATTCCAATCAGTCATCGAGCCGATTGCACTGTATGGCAGGGAAGTGTGGGGTCTTCTCCTGAACCATGAGTTTGACAAATGGGAGAAAACCCACCAGAAGCCCTGCATACTGAGTTCTGTCAGAGTATCCTGAGAGTACAGAGGAACACGCCGAACAGCACATGCAGGGTAGAATTACCCTGTATTAATCCCTTAAAAGCCATGAGATGAACATTGCAAAACGTCCCCTGATTCAGATGGTCCTGAAGCTGTAAAAACAAACACCACTAAGAGCAGCCAGCCTCAAGACACTGACTCCCTCATCCACAAAATCCAGCCCAACCAGATTCTGAAAGCACATAAAGGAAAATTACCTGACTTATTGGAATGAAACAACAGAAAAACAAAGTAAACTTGAATATTATTTGGCACTACAGGGAGAATACACAACAGAAGAATATCTGAGTACAGGGAAAGACTGTAAACTAAGGAGAATGATGTGGTACAGACTGAGAGATCACAGAACGGGGCAGATATTGGCAGAACTGGCTGCCCAAAGAGAGACCCTGGAGAAGAGAAAGGCAGAGTAACACTTCCACACCAGCTGCCAGGAATGAGCTATGAGGAAATTAGAATGACATTTGTTTCAAATACTTTGCCCTGGCTTCAGAAAAGGAAACTATAAAACACAACTTCAATATTTATTCGGTAAAGAAAGATTGTATCTTGCCCTTCTCTGAGGTAATGTTGTTGACTATAGTTTTCCCACGCTAGTTTTCAAATTGTGCTTTATTCTGGGGGAAATTAAAAACTGGTTTTCTTTGGCAGCTGATGCGAGGTAAAGTGACTGACAATTGGCTGGTTTGGCTCGGGGGCATCATTGGTTGTAAAGTAACTCTCAGTTCACCAGTGTGCTCCCACCTCACAGATGATTGATCACTGATGGCTTCGTTAACAGCTAGGGGATTTTATCACAATGTGTGTGATCGTGGAAGATTATATTATAACAGAGCTCGAGTAGTTTTAATCTAAAACTCTTGATGAAACGGGCTGATCTGGCACTTAATCATTGTGTAATCAGGACTAATTCAGTGTGAGAAACTCCCAATTTGTGAATGTGGATGCTTTAGTGATACTTGATGAAAGCCAAATTGTTAATTAATTAAAACAGTTTTGGATTTTATGAAAATTAGGGATCAACCACATTGCCGTGCATCAGGGAAAGAAATCTCCTTGAATGCCGTACACATCCCCTGCAATGATCATCTGTGATCAGAGACATCTGACATATTGTGGTCTATGATCATATACTTTCCACCTCCATGCTGAAAAAAAACCCCTCTTCTATTGGATTTAGGAATAGAGAGTACGGTGGAAGGAACTCCACTGTTATCCTTTAATGTGCCGAAAACTACTCCTAAACAATGTTGGTTCGGTGGAGGCTGACATTATCCCAGACAACAACATAATTAAGCAAATGTGGTCTAACTAAACCTCTTTCTTGTTCTGGAATCAGGTCTCTGTAAAGTGCGTTTAGAAACCCAATTTCTCCTGGCCTATTTTAGGGCCCAATGTGTGGAATACGTGTGCTCGCCGTTCTCTGAAATAGCTTCACGGATTGTAATAGTGGCCCCATGTTGACTTTGGTGTCCAATGAGATTGCAAGCATGTCTCTGGCCTTTAGACAGAATGAACCTGGCCTTGTCTACAAAAACAAGAATGTGGGTTGTTACATGTCCTTCTAACTCCATGATTCTCTACAAAGAAACGCAGGGACAAAATAAAGTTAACTTTTATTCTAGAGCTCAGTAAATGTTTTCTCTTCTTTCCCTTCACTCTTTCACTATTCCTCTCAAATGGCACCTTGAGTTGTTTCATAGAGGGCTTTTTGAAACTCTGTCTATGGTGGAAATGCTGACAGAAATTATATTTGCGACGACATTGTCATTTATAATTGCACTTTGACTCTCTCTTAGCCTGATGGAATTGTTGGCTATGACCATGTTGTAAGTGTCTTGTTCCTCCTTATGGTTAAATGCTGCTGCTCTGCCACCAGTGCGAGGTTCTTGCGCGATTTTATACAATGTGCAAGTAGACTCGTGTTTACCTTTACAATATTGTTGCTTATAAAAATGCTTCACTTATTTTTTTAACAAAACATTAAATGCATATGTACTTGTTTTCCCTAAGAAAGGTTTACTGTGGAACCGTTTACATTAGGATGTACTTTACGACCAGCCTCTTCCATTGTAAAACCACGATTTATGAAATGATCTACAGGTGAACTCTTCAGTCTCTGGCACGGTTATCATGTCTCTTCTATTTCCACCTCTTTCTCTAACACCACAATATCCACTTGCATGTCTTCCAATTGCTCTTCCACTGCTGCAGTTCAGGGTTAGAGGTTACCAATTTAGCATGCATTACAATGTCAGATATTTATGGTAATTGCATGCGTGTATACCAATTTTTCATAATTGAATGGTTCGTCTTGAACGTGATGACTTGCAAGACGAAAGTTGTGAAGAGTTTGACAGTGTAAGTGAGAATTGACTCATCAGTTTTGATCAACAAGCCATATGCAATTAGTTTGTAAACTGCAGACAATTGTAATTACTGCTTGCACACACACGTGCCGAAGCATTTGCAATTTGCTCAAATCAATAAGAAATTCCAATCTTGTGTGAGTAAGAAGCTAATTGTTCAGAGATCTGAAATTATTGTTATTATTCTTATTGAAGATGACTGTGAGATGGTTTGTGATTATTATTATTTTTTTTAATGACAATGATACAGTAAGAGAGTATTGGATTATTTAAAGATGATACAATGAATTCTAGGTTTTATGAAGAAGATCCAGTGAAACCGTTCTGGACGGTTTGTGTTGAGACTCAAGTAAAATAAATTTATTAGCAGTCTAATGTAAGAAAGGCTGAGGAAAAACAGGATGAGGGACTGAAGACCATGATGGATGAAGAGGTGGAGCTGGTGGAGGAACCCACAGGAATTATACAATTATCAGTGGTTTAGGAATGTTACTCCTGTTCTCAACAAGCTGCTGCAAAGCCCCAGAACATGCGCGCACACACACACACAGCTCTAAACAATAGCACAGATCGCATCAAAATGTCACGGTGTGTATTTTTGTGAGGATGAAGTAAGACTGAAATCTGATATGAATGTCCGCACACAGCTCTGAAGTTTGGAAGTTAATTGGTGATTGTATTTCATCATCATAAAAAAATGCACTTCTTTCCATTGGATTTATTTCACATCACACGGATATCTGATATAAAAACAGACCTGGGGTGGTCTTCTCAGATTCATGTTTTGTGTCAGTCTGTGTTGTTTGGTGTTATTGTGTTAATGTACTGTAATGGTAGCTGTGAGGAAAAACAGACACTCCCATAAGGACATAATGTGCAGTTAGCATGACCGCTATTAGCGCTTTCCTTCACTGTTCCCCAGCAGCTCTGCAATGACCCATAGCAGCTCCCCCTCAGCACTTACAGAGGAATTCAGTTCCTTAAACCTGAATTTCTTCAGTTTGGGGCTTTAGAAAGAAAGGCAAATCCAAAATGCTTTCACAACAGTCTGCGTTTGAGAGACAGAAGTGCTACTGTCTCACACTGTTAATGGTGCGTAGTGCACGTAATGTCTTGTGTAACCAACTCAAGATGTATTGTTCATGAGTGAATGTCTCATTTCTTTGAGTGGAAAACCCCAGTGCAGGATGTTATACGTGTGTAAGAAAATCAGTCTGTTCCATCTGCCTGGTGCCGTGAAAAACCAGCAGAATCAAGCTGCAAATAAGGCAAGCATGATTCAATTCTGCATGCGTGTGTGTTTGACCACAGCTTTCCTGTCTAATACCCCTCAGGCATTTTATCTTCAAGATTTACCTCCATTTCCTATACCCACATGACACACACACACACACACACCCTCTACTGCTTATCTGTGCTGTAATGTTTGCAGGTGTGTTAAGCCAGGGTTCTCTCTTGCGCACACACACATCTCACACTTGGAGAGCAATGTTTGGGAAAGCATGCTATACCAGTATTCCTGTCGATCATAGTCTCTTTCTTTTTCATATTTGTCTCTTTGTCTTTCTTTCTTTCGGTTTTACTTGTTTGCTTTCTTTCTCTGTTTTGCTTGATTGTTTGTCTTCAACTTTGAAGATAAGAAGAAATGTTATATGAGCTACAAATCAGTATATTGAGATTAGTTCTGAAGGATCATGTTATGCTGAAGACTGGAGTAATGCATGTACATTTTAATAATAACTTACTGTATTTTTGTTCAAATAAAGGCATTTCATAAAACAAACTCAGCCATACTTTTGAACAGTAGTGTATGCTGTGAACAAATTTTACATATGCAAAAATTCAGTGTGCATAACCATTTTTCCACGTTTTAAACATTAGCATGCTATATTGTGGTCACATGACTTAATTACGCTGCAGTTTTAATTCACTAAGTGTTGTATACTGAGTCAAGAAAGAGATATTAAGTCACATCTGATTCACTGTCACACTACTCTGTAAATGAAAGTTGAATCATTGCATTGTGGGTTTCATCTTGCAATTATCTGAACATTTTGGCTAATGTAGTAATCCATCTGTGTACAGTGTACATGCAGCAATAAGGGTATTTTGGCAACCACACACAAAATACTAGTGTAGTTCTATATCCAATTATGCAAAGCGCTCAACTTTCCATTTCCAGTGTGACACAAACAGGAAACGGTAATCTTATAATTCATTTGTCTTGACTTATTTGTTTGGACGGAGTTCCGATGTTTTTACATAAAATTGGATTAAAACTGCAAAACAGCAATTTGAAACATGTACCTTATGATGTCATGTAAGAGATAATAACATCCGACTGCTTGAAATGTTTATCTCTGCATGTGCACTGTTTTGGGGAATACTAAAAGTTCAACATTTGAATCCAACCAAAACTGTTGAATCACATCACACACAGACACGCCTGTTGGAATAGCACTGCGGTTTTCACAGGACTGTGAGAGTTTCTGTATGGGAGTGTGTGCCATAATTGTCTGCAAGTGTGCTTTTGTATGTGTGGATTATATCTCAAACAACACAGATCTGTGATGTCATGCAAATGAGTTCCTAACATGAATATTATAACTAATATTATGCAACTGGATGCAAATGAATCATGTGCAGCTTGCAGAGAACATGTGAGTCAGTGTGTCTAACTCTGATCCTGGATCAAGCTGGTGTGATTACGGTGATGAGTGGATAAACTCTGTGCCACTGCTGTTTCTCCTGTTTGTTTTTATGCATTTCCATAGCGATGGACTGAGTCAGAACGCTGCAGTCTGATTGGTCCGTTGACCTGCTAAACCGAGCTTTGCCGCCACGTGAGGATGTGTTTCTCTGTTTCGCTCACACACGTGAAATCGGCTCCAGTTTCCTCTTTTCTTTTTTTTTGACACTGTGCTAGTATGTAGCTTTTTCTTTTTTCCCCCCACCACCCATCTCGCTCTAGTTATCCCTCTTCGAATGAGCTGTTTATGTTAAAAGTTGGTTTACTTTATGCTTTGTGCATTCATATGAATTTCTTTTCATTGTGAAATGTTTGTCTATTAATTGAGTAAAATGACCTCCTTGGGTAAATACATCTGCTGGGTGTGTTTATTCAAGATACAATGCCTTGTTTAAATGTTTTACACATCATGAATGTGTGTTTGTGTGTGCTGTGTAAGGGTGTGTATCAGTATCTATGTGTGTATGTGTGAGTGTAAGGGTGGAGCTGATGACTAGATGTTCAGGAATGAGACTCCATCTCAATTTTGGTGTGCGACGGATGTCATTAGGACCAGACCCTGAATATACACAGACCACCGAATTCCACAAAATTGTCATTTCAGACAATTCCTCTTCTGTTCTTTTGGGTTCTAGACCATTTTTGAACAAGAATGGGTTTCCCTCTAGAGCAGGGAACTATGTTGTGTGTGTGTGTGATACGCATGTATCAGTCCCAGTTCAATTGTTTCTTAGAGCAAGGTTTGTTCAAAAGGATTTGCTTGTGCTCTTTAAAGACTTGTGGACTCTGTTTGGCTGTTTGTTTTTATCATGCCTCAGCTGGAAAATGATAAATCCCAATGAAATCTTTCCTCTGTGGTGATGAAATGGTATGAAAATTTCATATCATGAATCTCAATTATAGTGACCAAAATGTACTCGCACACTTAAATCATTTGACTAATTATGTCAAAAAACAAGAAATAAAATGATCAGCACTTTATTATGTATTTTATTTGCATAAGTATATTATAATTGATGGACGGATTTTAAATGAGCAAAAAATACTGGTTGAGTGACTTACAACATTTTATCTATTAATATGTAATACATGTTTAAATAAAGTTTTGACCGTTTTATAAAATGATAAACCTCACATTTTTAAGATGAGTCAGTTATAGCTATTTTATCTGCTTAATGAACAAGTCTGTGTTTGCTACCTTATTTGAAGTGTTGAGCTTTTTAAAAAGTATTAATAGTTAGTTTTATTAGTTTTTCCATATACCCGTTTAAAAGTTGGTCCAATTTTCGCATTGGTCTGAACAAAAAGGACAGACGGGCTGAATGAAAATGTAAATTCTCTCGCTGACTGTATGTGGCACTTATGAAACGGCACAATTGGAGCGGTTTCTAGGTTACCTCTATACACAGGAGCTGTGCTATAAACGCTACTTTATTCCCTTTACAGGGGAAATATGAAAAGCGAATGTCATTGACGCGTTTCTGCAGACAATCGGTTCACCCTTAGAAATTACATGCATGGAAATAATTTCTTTCAGCACTCTGCTGCTAAATGTGCGTGAGACTGATTCTGGACCGTATATACCATACGTTTTTCAAATCACGATAATCAAATGCTGTAATATTAACCGTCTGTAATTTTATCGTGGATTATTTTCAAACTGTTTCATCCCTTGGCCTTATTATTGTTGTGGACCTTGCTATTCTCTTAGAATTGGAAAGATCATTAAAATATTATAGTTATTTTCATTGTAATAGTTATCATTCTTTTTTTTTACTTTTTTTCTTAAACCCAAAAAATTCTGTAAACTTTTACAATGTGCATTCTTGTTTTATGGTAAATGGTAGATTTGATATTTCTTTCCACAGGAAAGTTCTTTTAGCAGCATAAGTTTGGTAGTATATGATGATCTTTAGAAGCTTTGATCAAATTTGATTAATTGTTTTGTAAATGCATGTTATATATCTTATTGTGATTTTGATTCATGCATGTAAATTGATCAAATGATTTAATCAAAATATCTCAATCTTCTGGAGATTGCCAAACTTCTCTAATAATTTAGTCAGCTTAAACCCGTCCCTTTCATACAATGAACTGCAAGATTGTATTCGTTTTTGAATGCAACGGCCACATTTCAAAATCCAATCAACCGCTGATTCATACAGTTTTTCTTTTTGAAAAAGCAGTTTCACTGCCATGTCCATCACACTACAGAAGATTTGTCACTACTTCAGTTTCATCGCAACTTTAAATTTCAACGATTTTTAAAATTTGTCTGGAAAAACATGAGGGCATTGTAAAAACATAATATGCTTGTGAAAACGGAAACTGTGATTCCTCAAAACTGCATTACATTAGATCTACATTAGGTTGAATTTCCAGCGATGGGAGAATGGTTGTTTAATGTTAGATTCCTTTTTCCTTTCTGTATCCTCTGCTTTTTCGGTCAAGATGTAGCACTTGAGTGTTTTATGATTCTGAAGAAACGTATTTATCTTTTTATATGGCATCTATAAAAAATGTGTGGAAAGGCATGAATGGTAGTCTTTGATTCTCTTTAGCTTTTGCTCACTATACTTGTATAGTGTGAAATAATCCTTCATTCATCCCTCTATGTAGTGCTCTGTGAAATTCACTTTATAGCTAAACATCAATGAGTGAGTTTTATCCGTTTTAGGGGTTGGTCTGGTATCCTAATAATTGACAAATCTGAGAAAAACAAAACGATGTTAATTTATTTCTGTTTATATGGCAGGCTGCAGGATGTCATCTGGCCATGACTCTGTGGGGGATCTGATTCCCCCAGATATGCTGCAGGTGTTCACTGAGGATCAGCATGGCGGCAGAGGTAAACGAGGCAGGAGGCGGATAGGATCCTTCAGCCGTGCATTCAAGTGGTTGAAGAGACAGCGCAGGAAATCCCGACGCCCTGCAGAGATACGTGGAGATCTGCTCGCCACCGGATCACCTGTAGAACTACCACCGTCTACACTTAAAACAGGTGATACTTTACCACCATGTACTCCTAATAACAGAGTTTCCTTTACGTCAATATTTCATCAAAATCAGATGATGTGTTTGTTTACTGTTGGGCCAGTTTCTTTTTCCCTTATATCTTGGAAGGCTTTTGTGTTCATAAACGGGTTCTGTGAGCAGATGTGTCTTAGTAAAATTAAAGAAAGAGGAGAAGAGGAGCTTGGATAATGCAAGTTGTGTTTGTTAGAAAAGAACGTAGAAAATCCAAAACCTCAGCATGAATAAACTCCTCTATAAATATACTTTACATTTATACATTTTGCCACTTTTATTCAAAGCTACTTGCATTGCAATCAAGGAATACATTTTATCAGTTCATTCCTGGAAGTGGAAGTGCTAGTGCCAATAAATTAGAAAATGTTCCAGACCAACACTAACCAACCAGTTTCTACAATTTTTTTGTAGTTCAATTTAATGCACATAGTGAATGCATTTTATTTTTGAAAAATAACACACTTTAGCTTTAATGTGGAAAAACAGGCATGTTGACATGATTGTAATCAAATTAATTTGGTCAATACACGCACAATAATGTAAAGTATTTGATGTTTAATGGTGTAGTTTTAATCGCTCATTAGGCTGTTAGGACAGGTTAGTTTGACATAAAAATACTTTGCCATTTTGCGCTATCAAATATTGAAAAAAATGTCACAAACTCAATCTAACCTAACTACTGCACAAACTGAAAGTGAGAGATTTAATTTGGTTTGTTTTTAAAAGGTTTAAATGTATTTGATTTGTAAACACTTTATCTGCCCAACTAGTAAATGGTGTTTTCAGTTGTGGGTAATGTGTTCAGACATTCAGTCATTTCTGTTCAGACAGTGTAATTAGTGAAGTAATCCATTACAATCTAGGAGTCATTAGTTTGGGTATCTGGTTTTCAGTGTTCTCCAGCAGTTTTGTTTTTTAATACTGGTGCAAATTATAATGCAGCAATGAGCAGCTTTAATAGTAGATAAGAATATATTTCTCTCACTTTCCCATCTGTGTTGTTTTACTAACTTCATTCCTAGTTATTAATTTCTTTGGTTTATTCCTTTTTTTTGTTGGACCAGGGAAGACTGACACAAACCTAAAATTACCCTAAACCTTCTTAGTTTGTCTCTAAAATACCTATATATTGCTGTGTTTGTGTGCTGAGAGTAGTCTGGAAAATGTTTGCCTTATGATTATCGCACAGTCATGAGTTTTCAGAGCAGAAATTTCAACATGCCAGGAAGATAAAATTTGGCCTCTACTTGAGGTCACTTTAAGTGCTTGCTTTGTGTGTGTATAAGTCTCAAGTGTTTATTTAAAAGTGTGCAGTACGTTTGTGGTGTAGCTTGGGATCAGAACCAGGGTTGGATGCATGTGAATTGCCTTGTTTAGGTTTTTTTATTATTATTATGTGTGCTTTGCTTTGCGGGCTGAGCAGAGGATGAATGCGAAGGTTCCACATGGGTTGTAATGGCAGGGAGACCTTTGTGAGAACACACCTCAACCCCACCCATTTACTGAAGCATGAATCCACTCAAACACACGCATGCACACCGCGCTGACGGTACAGACAGCAGCTTAATGATCGATATGGTGCATAACCACCAAAAATAAACCGCTTTTATGTGATTCTTCTGAAGGTGTGGTCACTGCCTGCTGCTGTAGACGGCAAGTTGGATTATTTAAACCATTCGCACTTGCCCTTATTAGGCTGAAATTTAATATGCAGCATGCAGACCATCATGACACATATAGCATTACACATTGGGGAATGTGACTCACAGGTTTAATGTAACATTTTTGTAATCTAATGGCACAGTACACTAAAACTGATTATTTTAGCCAACATTTGTGTTTTAATCACGCCACTTTTTATAAATACTTTTCAGTATTGAATTAAATGTATTTGAAGTGACTTGGGAAGAGTTTCACTGAGCTTGTTGCAGCGGATTATGAGATTGCCTTCTAATAGTTAAGACTCCTTTGCATTTGGTAGTGAAACTTTGCTTTAAAGTGCTGTCTATCTTTTTTATCATCTATGATGTGGTCATTCTGGGTTCTTGTGAGTGATCCTATGTTTTGTTTTGTTATTTATTTGTTACTTTAAAAACAATCTTGCAGTGTGTTTGGTAACCTGATATGGATATCTAGTGCTGCTCCTTTCCGATATGGTGATGACACATAGTCTCAGTAAGTGAACTCTGATTAGATTAGTTTGTCTGGGTAATTTGTTGACCTCAATATGATGTCTTGTGACCAGTTGATTTTTTTTATACATGGTTATTTAGTCAAAAAGCAGAAATAATCAAATTCACTAGAATACAAGTAGAACATGCATTAAACTTTTTTTTATTATAATACTATTAAAAGTTTGTGATCAGTAAGTGTCAGAGAATTGGAGGAGTATTGGTGAGCTGGAGCAACGCTGCACTCAGTTCCTGCTTCTGGATGGGATTGGATGGCAAGTCCTGTCTCTGGATGTCTGCTACAGACACCTAGCGGACTTCAATAATTATGTCCTCTTACTAAGCTGTTCTGATTTCATTGTCGAGGAAGAAGAGGACATTCCCAGCCTCCATCCGGAAAGCAGCTGAGCTCTCCAGCTCACCCGAGACCACCTATCTCGTCATCTCCAGCAAGTCAAGACCTCAGATCCACTCTGAGACAAGTTTCCCCATCTGCACTAGCGAGACAAGTCACTGGATCCTCTCCAGAAGATGGCCGTAATGTCCGCTGCACTACTCCTGTGTGTGTGTGTGTGTGTGTGTGTGTGTGTGTGTGTGGTCTACACATCTCCAAGCAAACTCGCATGGAGGCTGAAGCAACAGTTATATTGTTAAATATTAATTTAGTTTAAAAAGACTGTTTTCATTTGGACTATATTTCAAGATGTTATTTATCTCTGTGATGGCAAAGCTGATCATTGGATCTCATTGACTAATAATTTGTGGATTTATTTCATATTTGTACGTCCAGGAGAACTTCTCATTTAAAATCTCTGCTTAGTTACATAATGCACACACACAAATTTGTTCTTAACCTTGTTCTAATGTTAGAGAATTTAGTGTTTTAAATAAGCGGCAATGTGCACAAGCTTTGTTATTTGAATAAAACACACCCATCTCCATATAAGGGCTTTCCACACAACATTGTTCTCAATACATTGCAGATATGCTGAATATCACTGAATCACTAAGATGATTCAGCAGTAACACATCAAATCCAGACTCAAAACGCATCTGTTTAGTTTTTAATGTACTTCTATCTATCTTTTTTTTTTCTATTCTCACCTTTTATTTATTATTTAATTGATTTATCCTGTGGGAGATCCATGATTGTTGAACTGTGAATCTGTGCTGACTAGTGTGGAATGCATTAGTCGATGGTCTAGGACCATTTGGGCTGTGGAATGCAGACAAGAAATTGAGTGCGGGCTGTGAACCTTCCCAATTCAGGTGAAAATCTGAGCTCTCTTGAGACATTTAGAGTTATATAGCTGCACAGTGCAAAAACCACAGAGAACAAAAAATCATGGGGAAATCCCAGTGTACTTTTTTTTTTACATCCTCCTTTTTATTTTAAACGGTTTTCATGTACTTTTTTTTAATGATTGTATTGTATTTATTTTAACTCTATGTAAGACTTTCATGGTATAAAGAAATAGATTTAAGAAATTAAGTTTTTATTTATTCATTTTATTATATAATTTTAAATATAAATCATATATTTTGTTAACATGTTTGTGAGGCCGCACAGAGAAAGTTGCTTTTTGTATTCAGTTGTTCGTGTGTGTGTGTGTGTGTGTGTGTTTAGAATAAATTTTAGTGTGAATGTTTTTTGTGAATATGCAGATCTCACGCACAATTTTGTGTGTACCTGAATGAGACCCAATGCTATATGCTGATTGATGCTCATTTCTTTTCAATGTTGAAAAAGTCCTTTTATAATGAAGCTTGTATATCTTTCGAACATCACTGATACTCAATTTTGTAATATTTTTTAATACGCTTTTTTATTTTAGCATGAGGCACTTTTTTACCGTTTTAATATTAAATGTGACTGGATCAACATTGACTTGCAGAAGTCATTTTTGTTGGCCAAATCAGGTAGAAATAACACTTTTAACCTAACTGCATATTTTCATCTTTTACACTTTCTTGCCTGAAGAAACTACATCATATTTTAGTGGTCCTTTGTATGTTTTGTTTTTTTGCTATGGAAACTGGCTTCACAGGTAAAAACAGTTTGCATCATCACATCTATGGCCCTAAAACCAGCAGAAGTTACAAAGCAATGCTTAATTTTTAGGTTAGTAGTATGAGCAGTTGTAATGTTTACTTTAGAAGCGCAGTTAATAAGAGGGTTACAGCTATTGAGAACACTCATATTATAATGCTTTCCATCCTGTATCTCAGACCTTGCAACGTCAACTTCCTTTGAGATGTTGTCAGTTCAGTCCGAACAAAGAGCTGTTATTTTAAACCTGTTTCAATGACACACTCTTTCCAAAGTGTTTGACTTCTGATGGACGTTACATGCTTGCTGGGGTCACCCACAATCCTGACCTTTTTTCTGACTTTCCTTTTAAACTCATCATGAGAAATACCAGTCATTCCTCAGCATCATTAAAAACACGATGCCTGAACATGAAGGTTTAAAAAATTAACACAGACCGAGTTTGTGTGCGTTTTGTTTATTATGCGTGGGTGTGTTTGTGCAGAATTCCTTGCCTTCCTGAGCTTTGCCCTGGAGATTCTGACACAATGAACAGGTGTAAAGTTGGGAAACTGGTTCTCTGCTCAGCTCTTTCACTGTTTCCAGGTCCAACAGAATTAGACCGATTCAGTCTGACTTTTAATATTTGTCATTGCTTAAATTTTTTTTTCTAGAAAGATCATGGCTTTAGATAACATCCGTGTGTGTGTGTGTGTGTGTGTAGCCCTTCAAGCCATAGGTTGTAAAGTGTTGATTTCAAATCTGTTTCAGCTTGTCTCTTTAATAGCAAAGATTTTTCTGTATGGGGAGTTTCATGTACACTACTCCCCCGAGGAATTTGGGCCACGCATCTAATTTAACTTTTAAATCGGACTAAAAATGTAAGAATAATCGTACTGTATAGATTGGTATTCTGGTTTCAATTTTGTGTGCTTGCACTGTAGTGGTACCTGTTAGAACTTGATTTAAGGCAAAACGTAAAGCAGAAACAAAATGAGAATAATAATTTTCATGGGGCAAGTGACCCAAAGAATAATGACCGCCGGGAATTAAACTCTAGTTTGCAACAAGCATTCAAAACCATTGTGAGAAAAAACTAAATCAATGCTACTTTAAAGGTAAAATTAAAGTGATTGACAAAGCTTATCCAGTAGGCTTTCATGTATGTCTGCCGCTTTGTGTTTTCCTTGGATACTGGGTGTAGGATTAAAAAATGTGTATTATTGATTGATTTTATGCAGGAACTGTACATCTGTTGGGTTTATCTGTCGATTTTAGCAAATATTACATTACTGTTATGTGATATAGGTGTGGTAGGCAGAGGCCTTTCTTACCGCTTTCGAGAAAATCATCCAAAATCAAAACAAAGATTGTGCGCATGGATGATAAACCTGTAATCAGTCAACTTTTGTATCGGCTTTAGATGACGGCTGTTAACCTTTACCCGAATTGTGAATGGATAATGCCTTGGGGAGAAATGGACAGTTTTCTAAGGTAGATTAAATTTAAGGCCCGTCTCATACATCTCATGTCTGCTGCAGCATGTTTCAATTTCATTGCTAGTATTAACAGGTTGCAAGCTGTATATTTAAGCAGTGTGGGACTGTACAACAGAAGTGTAGCAGAAGCAGCTCTGCATGTAAGGTTCAACACTCAGCCTACTTGTGCTGAGGTTCACACACTAAACGCAGTAGAAACTACTCTAAACATATTTAGCGACAGTCGTTTGCAATGTACTGCAGCCTTTCACGAAGCAACACAAATATGGGGTGAATGAGTCACCCATTGTTTAATAAAAGATGTCTGTCAGGGTTGATGCAAGTTAGTACAGGTTAAAACAACCCAAACAACACTTTCCGTTCATTAAGTCTGACTGAATACAGACTTTTTTCCCAAGCAGTTTATTAGTCTACATGTTCATGTTTGAGTTCTGCTCAAGTTATTTAACATTTGGATGCAAATGTGAGACCCCTCCTTTTGTAAATTAGATTTAATGTCATTCAAGTTTCAACTTCTGCAAACCATTTTAGAATTTGATAATCTCTTTTAGTTAGTTATGGGCCATACTTATTGTTTCTTTTCTTTTGGTAGTGTTAAAGCCCAAAGATTTATGCCAATGCAGATAGTTTTATTAATTTTATTATTTATTTCTTAAGTTAATAAAACGCTTTATTTACATTATTTAGGTTCATTTTTTAAAATGTTTCTCCTGGAATAATTTTAGAATTTCTATTAAATATTAAATTAAAAGATTCTGTTGTTAAGATATACACCAATAACAAAAACAGTAATATGTCTGTTTTTTGTATATTAAGACAAAAAAATTCAATTATTGTAAAAATGTATTTTGTATCAAATTATTTTTAAGTCGAAATACTATTAATTTCCATGAATATAGCCATTGCTGCTGGTATGATGTTAAATCATAAATATTCAAATTGCTGAAGAAAAGATTTCTGATATTCAGTTACAACTTAAATGTTTTGTGCTAAATAATAACTGTCATAAATATTTTAAAAATGCATGCAGTGTGCGTGCATCTTTTTTTTTCAATTTGATTTTCTGATCATGTATTTTTAAGACTTTTACCATTGGAAACCACTTCAATCTTAAACACAAAGACTGATTTAAAAAAAAAAGATAGGCAGATAGGTTGAGAGTGACTGGTGTATTGACTCTATATAGTGACTCTCGAGGTACCAGCAGCACCAGCTCAAGTCAGGCAATGGTGGTGAAGAGGGAGTCATGGTACGAGCTGCTACTAACAATGAGCAAGACTGACTTTTCAGAGTAGGAGATTGACTTAAAATTAACTGGAGGTCAATTCTTCAAACAGTGGGACAGTAGGAACTGGTGCGGTTCGTGAATTATGCATATCAAGTCAAAGTCAGCTTTATTGTCAATTCTGCAATATATACAGCACATACATACAGAGAATTGAAATTCTGTAACTCTCAGACCCAAGGTGCAACCAGGTTACATTAACAGTAATAACAGCAACAATATATCTGAATATATATATATAGGGTGTTTTTCACATCCAGCTCTTATGCATGACATGAAAACAGTCCCAAAGTGCTTCCCCCTGCTGTCCAAAAACAGCAGCCGTTTGTCAGGGCAGGGCAGTCCTAAACTCCTGCCAGCACACATTGCCTGTGGGATCCAGCTACCAGTGATGAGAACTGAACTGCGTGTTTGCATTGTTAATCTCTATCATTCATTCTTGCACATTGTGTTCCTCTTTCTGCCACCCTTCTTGTCTATTCACCTTTGGCTTGATTTTTACGTCCTGCAATAGTCTTGGGGAAGTTTAGCAGAACGTTGGGACGTTAAGATTGGCCCTGCCACACATCCACCACAACAAGATTCTTCAAGTTTCTTAGTAAGGGAAAGGCATCAGAAGGAGGGAGTAACCTTTATTAAATCTAGTTTTAAGGACCCCAGCAGGCGCCTAAATGGCCTCTGAAATGATGTACTCACGGTTTAATTTACAGAACTGAGAAACCACCAGGTGTAGTTAATGTTCAAGCGGTCCTAGGAGTCTGTAAGTTTTATCCCAATCAGGGCTCCTTGCAGCTGTTCTGACATCTGCCCTCAACAGGTCCGGGCATGTTTGAGTCTCTTATTCTGTGCTGCTTTTATTTTGCTTTTTCAGAAGGTTATCAACTTTTCAGAAAGTCTCTGAACTTCTGAGAATGCATTCAACAACTATTTAAGCCTTGGTACTGATTATATAATCTTTCGACGTCAACGCTGTCCACACACACTCAAAGAGTATTTACCATTAGATTAGCTTTCATATTGGTTTATGTAGTTTTATAAAAACGAATAGCTTTAAATTCTGAATGGATAAGCCACATTCAAAGATGTGTATGTTGGTAAATGCACACCTGACGTGGGTGGTCACTGTACCATGTTAATGTTGTTTTTTTGTTTTGTTTTTTTGTTCTACTGTCTAGTAAATTTAACTGCTTTCGATTTTTAAAATTTTCTTTCTGGACTGGATAGGGACTTATGATATGATTCCTGTCAGTTCATTGTGGTAATCTTATGAACGCAATAAGGTATGAGAAGACATTCGGTATTTGCATCATGCCTAAGAATGCATTCTCTCTTGTGCTTACTGGTAATGTACAACATGGTGTCTTTCTCAGGGCTGAAAAGATGAGCTGCGTGGTTGTTCAACTATTTTAAAACGTTCCAAAACCATTGTTTGCACCTAAAGGTGCAGTAGTTAGACATACAGAAAGAAAGAGGAAATGATTGAGTAAGAGCATTAATGGAGTACTATCACTTTTGTTGTTCATTCTTAATTTTTTGGCGCGAGGAATCCAATCCCAGTTGAAAAAAAGCATATTACGGGGGTTTAATGTTACAGAATGTTTAATACATTGAAAAAAGAACCTTTTTTTTTCTTTGTTCTAATACTGTTTAATTTCAAATTTGATTGCAGATCTTACTGGTTTTCTTATCTTGCAATGAATTTGGATTAGAAAGGGCAGTCACACATGATATATGAGGGGCCAGGGCTCTCTGGGCTGTAGGTCATGTCTGATCTGGTTTGAGATGGACTGAGGTTGGGTTTTAGTGTTCTCACTGCAATCCTTGCTGACCAACTATAAATTAAATACTTCAAATGCTGTATTAAAGGGTAATGTGTCAAGGGTCAGACTATGTATCAAATTTGACCATCTACAAGGATTTTAAAGAATTGATTTTTATTCTTTTACCACTTTGATATTTGTTGGGAAATCTGTCTTTGTACACCAGGTTGAGCAACAGGTTTTTTTTGCCTTAAGCATACTTGTGTCCTCAGTTTCTTTGTTCTCATACTCCATCTAGTGTTGATAAAATGAACGGGCTGATCAGCAATCTTAAAGGAACGGTTCACACATACATGGAACTTTTGTAATTTACTCACCCATTGTATATATTTTTTCTTACATGGAAAAACAAAAGACTAGTGCTTTGAGTACCAAGAAAAAGCGCTATATATATGTAATTAAAAAAATGAGCATCGTCTTTGCGTAGTGTGATTTGTCACATTACAAGGTAGTCAGTTTCTATAGTGATTAAAGTGTCACAATAGGATGTTGCACTAAAACTCAGGAGAAACCCTGGTTAAGTGAATGAGAACTGACTTTGCATTAGCTTTAGTTGTTTCAGAAACTGAGCTGCCAAAATTTAGAAACAGATGTCACTATATTATTTGCAAGCATGCAATTTTTTGTGTGTATCTACTTTTAAAACATCAAAGCCCTGCCGATTTGAAACCCCTACACTACTGCTATATAAACATCTACTACGGTTTGTATAACTATATGTATGCGTCACCTGCATATCTATTAGATTTTAAATCGGTTACTTTGTTTCTCTCTGTGCAGGACCTAAAGAGGAAGCTGTAGGTGCAGTTTCTCTTCAGAAGTTTCAAGAAAATGTGTTTGTGGAGGGTGATCGGCCTAAATATGTGTTAGACCTTCACACAGAGGCCCAGCAGGGCCTAAAACTCCAGCAGCAGGAGGGTAAGAAAAATCCAAATAGTCTTAACAGACTTCCTTTTACTCTGAACCAAACGCATGCCACATACAGCAGTTAATTATATTGGGTTAAGAGATAATGTTTTATCTTCCAGATGATAAGAATGGGATAGACTACCCTGATAACCAAAGTATGATTGTAAGTATTCCTCCAATCATTAGTCAACACTCCTATTATGAAGTTCCTATTGAATTCTATTCCCTCTAGAGCAGGGGTGGGCAAACTATTAGTCTCATGGGCCACATTGGTTTCTTAAAATTGACAGAGGGGCCGGGGTGAGCGTGATTGTTGACGGGGGTTGAGCGCGATACACGACTGTTGACGTGGGCGTGCCTACTCTCCACCAAAGCTTCAGCATCACTGCCGCTTGCAGCTGCGACAGAATGACGTCACAGGGAAATGTAAAATGAAGGAGGTTTAATACAAGTTCGGCGGGCCGGTTGTGGCCCGCGGGCTGTAGTTTGGCCACCACTGCTCTAGAGTGACCGCCTGCTTGATGCCTGTGTACTTAAACTGATCTACACTTTTAAGTTGCTAATGGACGATTATAAATTTAGAGTGTTAACCATGCTGCTTACTATAGTCAACAGTAACCGCTCAGACGGAAGTCAGCATGGCCTTCAGTGAACTGAGAGGCTTTGAGTCTGAGAGCACAGCTGCGGATTCTGTTTCGATGTGCTCGTCCATGTCCTCACGATCAACACGTTCAGGACTCAAACGCCAAGGTGACCCATTAATGCATTATTAGTCATATTCATTTTTGCCTGGGATCCTCATGACGTTCTTTATGAATTCATATAAAATATATAATGTCCCAGTAACATTGTTTTCTACTTCCTTTCTCCAGCCTCAACGTTTAGACCTTTGAAGCCAGATAAGAGTACAGAGAAGAAGTCTCGTAGGAAACACTTGAGAACTGTTGTAGGAATTCCTCGACACATCCAGAGAGAACTGGGTATGTTTTATGTCTAAGTTTAGTGTAAAATATGTTGTTAGACACCTATTATTCATTTTTATTTTTGAATATTTTGTATCTGAAGGGTTGGACAGGGCAGCATGGATCACCACCAATCCTCTTGATGCCCAACTGTTTAATGGAGATCTGATCATACCTGACATATTTTCCACTGTGGATGGTGCATCTACTAGCCTACAAGACTATCTACAGGGCAAAGAGAATCTGCACACAGTTAAGAGAAACAACACTGAGGTTCCCACTGTGGCAAAACCTAAAGATGACATACCCCAAATATCTGTAAATCATTCTGAAGATCCAGAAAATTCCGGAGCAAACACTCTAGTTGTTCCTTGGACCGAGAACTCAACCGGTGCAGTCATGTCCATCTCACCTCAGGCCACATACATGTCTAAAATCATTCCAAATGCTGTACTTCCACCATCTGTGGATGTTGTGGAACTCAGTCGCAGCCGAAGTCGCAGCAGTGTCCGAACCGTCAGCAAGAGCAGCCTAGTGTCAGCTAGCCCAGCATCCACCCGTCCATCCTCCAGAGTCTCTTCAAATTATTCCTCAACCCGTTCAAACTATTCTCAGTGGAGCAGCTCAGGGTCGTCAGACACGCTAGTATCCAATTCTTCCACCATCTCCAGCAGTAGTACTCCCCGTGTGGCCAGCAGGGCGAGTCAGATTGAGAACACTGCTAGACCAGTCAAGCTGAACAACCAGGGTTCCCATGTTCCAATTAGAACGACTCCTGTGAATGGGGACTCTACAGAAGAGGATAACAACAGAAAAACAGGATCTGCTGGTGATTTTACACGTAACCTCTCAGTTGTAAAACGGAGCAAGGTACCGCCAGCTCCTCCCAACAGGTCACACTCCTTACACGGGAAACAGACCAGGAAGGGATCTGAAAATCCTTACTACTTGGCTGATGTCAGCATTCCAGATGGATCACCATACCCCACTGTCTTTTCTGCATCTGAAATGGTCACCACTCATGAGTTAAGCACTAAGATGGGTGTATCTCCCTCCGATGGACTCACAACTATCCCATCAAAGGAGATCCAGTCAGCCAGCGGTATAAAGATGTACAGAAATAATCTTCAAATCTCTTCTGTTGGCGGACCCCGTTCATACACAAATGGCACCAGTAAGCTTGCTAAACTAAAGAACACTCTTCTGTCTGCAAGTTTAAGTAATTGTAAAAATTCTTCCCTCCGTTCTCTGTTTGATGTTCCTAACCATCCCAAAGTACTGGCTCCCTCACCTCCTCCACCAGAAGCCTGGGCTCACAACCACCATACTTTTGAACTGCTGTGTGGACCTGGCCCGGTTAACTATGCACGCTGGGCTAAAAAGAGAGGTCTTAAAATTGTGGATGAACCAGACATGACCTCATCAAATGGTGAAGCACCATCACTGTTGCAGGCAGTGAAGCTAAATGGCAAAGTTGAATCCTTAGCATCAGCTGCTAGTGTCACCCTGTCTCCATCACCTCCCCCAGAACATTGCCCACCAATGCCAAACATTAGCCAAGCCAAACCTCCCCCTCCAGACTTTGTTCCTTCAAGTCCCACGCTAGCTGCCAAAGCTATAAAGGACTTGACTTCTTGGATCCCTCCACCTCCTCTGTTTCCTCCTCCAGCGCCTCCAGTTGGCACCACTTCTGCAACTCCTGTCGCTGTGCCAATTGATACAGACTTCCCTCCACCACCTCCACCTTTTTCACCACGGTCTGTACTTACAATGACTCAGTTACCACCATATGTTCCACCGCCACCACCACAAGAACCTCCACCTTCTGCACCACAAAATATCCTACCTCCTCCACAAGAATTCCAATCTCTGGCACACAATGTATTGGTAACATTGTCTGTAACTTCTGAACAAATCAATGTTCCCCCGCCTCCTCCAGTACCCACTGATGTAAGAGCTCACCAAGTCTCCGTTCCTCCACCTTCTCCACTACACACTGATGTAAGATCTCAAGTCTCTGTTCCTGCACCTCCTCCACTACACACTGATGTAAGATCTCAAGTCTCTGTTCCTCCACCACCTCTACTACACACTGATGTAAGATCTCAAGTCTCTGTTCCTGCACCTCCTCCACTACACACTGACGCAAGATCTCAAGTCTCTGTTCCTCCACCACCTCTACTACACACTGACGCAAGATCTCAAGTCTCTGTTCCTCCACCTCCTCCACTACACACTGATGTAAGATCTCAAGTCTCTGTTCCTCCACCACCTCTACTACACACTGATGTAAGATCTCAAGTCTCTGTTCCTGCACCTCCTCCACTACCCCCTGATGTAAGATCTCAACAAGTCTTCATTCCTCTTCCTCCTCCTCTACCTACTGATGCAAAAAAGGAGGACAGACTAGAGACCATAGAGACCGTAAAAAGGACTAGCAATCCCTCTCCGACCAAGGAGGAAACATCCAGTCCAGTGGTCACCCAGTCTCTCTTACAGATGGTTCGTCTCAGGTCGGTAAAGACCAATCAGAGTCAGGCTGTAGATCTCGCTCAACCATCACAACCCAAACAAAAATCAGGTGTCAATCAAGAGGTGCCTCCAAAACCAATCAGACGGTCATTGATTATGACATCACTACCCCCTGATGTTGAAGCTCTGTCTGGTACAGAGCCAAAAACCGAATCTCCGTCTGTCAATGTGCACATGAACACGACCACTGAACCTAATACTCAGAAAGGGTCAACTGAACCAAAGACTAAATCAAATAACATTGTTAAAAAAAACGAAAATACAAGACTTGAGCCAACATGCTCTTCTTCTACAAGTCCAACCACCGAACCAAGTAACACTTCAGCTCCTTCTGAACCAGAACCAATCAAGGTCCAAGTTACAGCACCTGTCCCTGCTACACTGCCGAACACAATGGAACTAAACGACCAATCAATAAGTTCTCCAAAGGCTCCACTTCAGGCACAAGGACTCAACAAGCCCCCACAAAATCCAGAGAAGCAATCAAGCACTGTTAAAATACCCCCAAAACTGGAGGGTGAGCAGCCTAAACCCCAAACACCAATGCTCAAAGTCTCTTCTACACCTCCTGTAGCTGGCAAAGACACTAATTCCTCCATGCGTCTCCAGGATGCCATTCGTCTCAAGGCAGCCGCAATGTCTACAAAAGACAACCAAGCAAAGCACTCTGGTCTGCGCTCCCCTCTCCCAGTCACGGTTGGTGGCACCACTGTACCCAATTCCCCTGCATCAATGGCCAGCTTCATCTTCTCCAAGAGCTCAAGGAAGATTGTAATAGAGACACCATCATCCTTAGAGGTTCAGGCTGACCTGAGGAAGACTCTGGTGGCAGAGTTGTCATCCGTTTCGGATTCAGCCAATTCTAATGCCTCACACAAGACTGCTAACAAAGTTCCTCCACCTATTTCTAAGAAACCCAATGCTAAGGTTGAGAGTGTTGTTCAGAACTCTGCAGAGGCAGAGTCTGTTTCCAAGACTGAGCATGTGCAAACAGAAACTGTACAAACTGCCGGACAGGACGTACAGACAGAGAACTCTGATGAAACAGCAAATTAATATACACATGCACAAATGATTTAACCCTTGAGTTTTTGCTTTTTCGCAGATCAACCTGGTTTTAGATCTTTGGTTCAAACTGCTTAAGATATTTTGAAACATAAAATACAAAAAAAGTCTTTATGTACAGATAGGCATATTGCACTTTTTGTACACTGGTTTAGTGTAATTGATTCTCATTCATGGGAATGCATATCACTGGTATTTGGAAATGATAAATATCCTTATTTTTATTTATGTGTCCTCAGTTCTAGACAGATCTTCTAGCACTGTAGAAAACTGCAGGAGAGCACCATGAGAATGATGTTTGTAAAATATTTACTAACCAATCAAACTCTATAGTGGAGTTTTAGAGGGTTTATACTGAATATTATAGCATTACAAAGGAAATGAAGGTAAATAATGTAAGTAAGATAAAGAACGAAAAGAAGATAAGCAAGACTAGGACAGTAAGTTGGAAGCATGGATCACTGATTTTGGGGTGGGGATGCGATTGATCCTTTTTTCCATCCATTATGTTTGCTGTGTACTTTTTATAAGTCTATATCTTTTAAAAACACCAAATCAATATATGTGTGATTGTAATAATGAAAATAGCACTCCCTGCCCCAAGTGTCCATAAATAGGAGTGAGATAAGGAATCTGATCACATGTATGAGAAACAGATTGATGGAAGCAAATGAATAGAGTAAAAGCTGTTTTCTCACCATTGTGACTGTGCAAGTAGGGCCAAGAATGTGTTCAGAAAGTCATGATACCGTGTAAACGAGAGGTCTAAGTTGTAAATCTCTGTTAAATGATTTGTATTGGTTCATTTGTTTTGTTTTTTCAAAGAAAAGTGAATTAGTTTACTTTAAGTTGATGTATATTACAGTCTGCACAGACCGTGCAAATAAAAGAAAATGAATGTTTTTAATGTTTTTTTTTTCATGGACTATGCTAACTTTTTTTAATTTGCTGTACCTTTGATTTCAGCGAGCTCTTTGTCATCTCTTATAATCTCTATAAAGGAGAAATGTCTTATTTACATTCTGTTCCAAAACCGATTAGCTACAAAGATAATCATGTTTATTCATGTTTAACGATGTTTCATCATATTACAAGATTAAAGACTGTACACAGTTACTAAAGTATCTACATGGTGACTTCAAATCTGGCCATTTTTTTTTTAACAGATTATACTTTTTATTAAATGTATTAGTCACTGCAATATTACAAAAAACATTATTTCTGTCACGTGCATTTTGAGAACTACTGTATCAGAATTGTGATGGTTTTAAAACCCAGGTTAATTTTGCAAATCTAGTGTCACAGGCAGAATATATTCAGCTAACAGTAAATATGCCTCACAAGAGTCAAGTGTAGCTCAGTCAAGGTTTAGACATGACCTTACCATTTTCCTGCCTCTGTTTAATATTTATAGAGCGGTTAAAAGAAGGATAAGATGTTGGTTTACGAATATGATCACTTGGAATATCTGAACAGAAAGGAAGGTGTTTTTACATTCACAAATTGACATGACATTTGGTGTGAGCGTGAGTTGGGACAGGATGTTGTTATTATTTGTCAGCTACCTTGAACATGATATGAACCTGGTTAAAATTTCAAGTAACAATGTTTTGCCGGTCTCTTTTAATTTAAGCTTTATGTTACAGTGAGAAATTCTACATGTTCTTTACGAAGCCTGTCATAAAACAAATGTCAAATGGTGGTACTTGGAAAAAACAAGGTTCAGTTTGTTAACAGTCATTAATGCATTTGGTATCGTGAACTAACAATGAACCATTATTACAGCATTTAGTTTATTCATGCTCATAAAACATTAATGATACTATATTGTATATCTCAAGGTTTAAAATGTATTAGTATACAAAAACAGTTGGCCTTTTCCGTTCTCGTCTTTCTATTCAAATCAAAATGTAGTTTCTTTAAAAATGATTCTGCTTTCTTCTTGATTTCTTGACCAAGCCAGGAATTACGTTTACACCTTTGACATCTTAATCTTCTCTTCCTCAGAACACATGTTTTGAATGAAATAAAACTAGTCACTAATTATTCTGACTTTGAAAGTCAAGTCACGTAAAACCTGTGATACACAACTGTTCACAAATATTCCAACTGTTTCATAGCTAAGCTGCCTACATTCAGCAACTCCAGAGGCGACTGTCATCTCACAGGTCAGCAGGTTGTGTTCGATATCGGATTTCTGAGGTTTATAGGACAGTCGAAGTTCATGTGGTGTGATTCAGGGATTCACCTGTTACCAGCGGTTGTGGTTCGGAATATGAACCTGATACACTTCTGCGTTTTTCTCCTTTTTGAAGCCTGCTGTTTCAGTGTGTATTTCTCATTCGTTACTGAAACACTATAATAGTGATCTTTACGAAGCTGATCAAGAATCCATATTATCATATGGATATTAATCATATTAATATTCGAAAATGTGAAATTATCTAATTAGACAATATTTTAACAGAGCTAAAAATACATGATTTAGATGGAATTTTTAAGATAATATAAAATATGTATCTGTGCACATCATTGATTTCTTGTGAAAAAAATCATGTGGCAAGCGATACGCAACCTAGTCTCCACTCGCTTCACTGGCTCCCAGTGCAGTTTAGGGTGGAGTATAAAGTCCTGTTGTTTGTGTTCAAGGCCATCCATGGTTTGGCCCCAGCATACCTCACTGAACTAGTAAAAATCTATCAGCCAGCCAGAAAACTCAGCTCCTCTGAACATATTTCTCTGGTTACTCCGATATACAGGTATAAAAAGTTTGGAGGCCGGTCATTTAGTGTCCAAGGACCAAAGTCGTGGAATGCACTCCCTGTGCACCGAGTGTTTTCAAATCACAGCTGAAAACCCAGCTAAAAAGTTTTTAACACACAGCGTTGGACTTGATTCTGATCCCTTTTCTTTACTTTGTTGTCTTTATGTTGTCATTTGATAGGAATTTAAGGATAATATAAACATACAACAGAAACACCCACGAGGGGGAAAAACATAACATAACTAAAGAACAGAACTTGAACATAAAACAAACCGGGGAATCAGCGCAGGGACGCATGGAAGACAACGAGACCACGACGGACTGCAAACACAAGGGCTATATATAGGGAACACATGAGGAAAGGTAACGAGCTGAGAACAGCTGAAAACACTCGCGGGGTTGCACAATGACATGACACAATAAAGGGGTAGTGTCAGGGCTCTGTCAACAGACACTCGAAAAGACCAAACTAGAATGACAGAGCCGTGACAGGTTGATCCCCCCCCCTCTGGTTGACAAGACGATCGCTCCGTCCTTTGGGCTGGTATTTTTTTGAAGGGACGGGTTTTATGCTGCAGTTGGGTTGGAAATCTTCAGTCCAATCTGGCAACACTGGCTCCTTTAATAAAGTTTCATCATATTCACATGTAACAGTCGTTGTGACTAATATATAACAGACTAATATATATATACAGTAATACCTCGGATACGAGTGACTCAGTATACGAGCAAATCGGTGTACGAGCATGGAAAGTCAAATCGGTGTACAAACATTGTATCGGTGTGCGAGAAAATTTTTCCCTCGGCCACGCGCATTTTTGTGTGGAAAGGATCGAACTCATCATCACGGGCATTTTTACTGGAAATATCCTAAACACAGCCTCTCATAAAACATCCTCTCACTCGGTTCCAACCCCTTTATCACCCCTTAACTTGTTCATTCTCTCAGTGGCGCTCCGTTTAGTTGCATCAATCACCACAGTGCATTATTTTATAAGTTGTTGTTCATTCCGTTAATCATCACAACGACTGTTACATGTGAATATGATGAAACTTTATTAATGGTTACAGAGCGTGTGTTACCAACATGACACATTGCATACTAATGAGGCTCGTGTGTTCTAAGTCAGGGGGTAATGACGTTCTTAAAGGGCTTTTAGAGAACAGCATTTGTCAAAATGATCTACATAAGTGATTTACAGTGGTTTTACTTTGTGTTGTTGCATTAATTGTGATCGCTATTCTTCACGTTGTAATATCATTACAAATGTTGAAGGAACAAGTTAATCTGATGTGTTCAATAAGTGTTAAGTTAACAGTCTTGTCACTTTAAGAGGGTGGGGTTTCAGGGGGGCTAGAGTCTGCATCAAGGCAGCAGTGACAGGTAAAGTGATATTGTCAATATCACTATACTATCACTATAATATTTGATAATTGTCAAGTATTTTTAGTTTAATTGTCAATTATTAATTACTATTTACATGAGTTATACTACTTAATGGTTATAATTTTAAATGTAATTAATAGGTTAAAACCAAAAAATATTTAAAATGGGCATTTATGGTCATGTGGAACGAATCAAGTGATTTTTAGTGCATTCTTATGGGGAAAATTGTTTTGGTGTACGAGCATTTTGGGTTACGAGCTTGCTCTAGGAACGAATTAAACTCGTAAACCGAGGTATTACTGTACTGATAAATTTTCACTCCTTTGAGATTACTGTGCCCAGAGATCCTTTCATCGGCTTTTATGGAGAAACGCTAATCCTGCCCTGCACTTTCCCTGTGGACTCCGTTATTACGTTATTTCCCTGTGGAGCACCGTTATTACCTGGCAGCGTGAGCTGGACGTTGTAAAGCAATAAATATCTGGTGTGTTTGTTAGAGGATCTCCTGTGCTTGGATGACTGCCTCCAGCACTCAATGGATTTACCTGTTGGCACTGACAGCCACCATGCATAAATTATGAATCAGCTTAAACATCAAGCAACTTTTTCCTGTTAGTCTCTCCTTTTTGAAGTGGCAGTCTCAGTGAGTGATCTCAATTTATTTACAATCCACAAAAACATGTCAAAAGTAATGTAAAAAATCTTTTGTGACAATGCAGCTCTAGCTCAGTCGGGACAGTGACAGTTCCATCACATACGCTGGCACCAGGCAGTCAGTATTTTCGAGCCTTGCTATATTTTGTACGTTTCATTTTGTTTTGGCAAGTATTTAATTATTTTCACACACAGAATAACATTTGATTATGCAATGGGCATTATAAAACTGTGCCTTCATGCTATAGCTAATGTGTCAATGGTTTTTCAATTGATCTATCATTAATGAAAAAGCATGTCAGCATTTCTATCATTTATGACCTCTCTCTGAAAGTGCAGACATGCATCCAATTTCACTTGCATTGTTTAGGCAGAGCAAAACCAAAACAACATGGTAAACTAACACTATATATCTTCTCCTTCTCTCTCTAGCTGAGTTTGAGATCACTGTGCCCACTGGTCCTGTCACTGGCTTTTATGGAGAAACGCTGATTCTCCCCTGCACTTTCCCTGTGGACTTGTGGGATCTGAGGAGCACCGTTATTACCTGGCAGCGTGAGCTGGACGTTGTTCACAGCTTCTACTACAGTCGGGACCAGCTTGACCGTCAGAATCGTCATTATGTGAACCGAACCAGCCTGTTCATCCAGGAGATGGCAGGAGGAAACGCATCACTCAAACTGAACAGAGTCACTCTTCAGGACGCCGGTGTGTACACCTGCTCCATCAGCACAAATACTGGCAGCCAGAAGAAGAGCTTTAAAGAGAAAATTGCAGGTAACAAAAAAACATGGACTGATGTTTATACATAAAGCACAAAGTTGTACACAAGTTTACAGTGTCTTTAAAATGTACCAATCACTTCTGGTTTTAACATGAGAGGGTAGCACGCACTCTACGACAGCTCTGCATTAATCCAAATAATATACAGACAGTTCATTTTTTAATAATCTTTATTGTTAGGAAACAGTTTTGATTTGTAATTGATTTATCAGTGCAGTTGATTTGGCACATTTTTAGTTAATCATGCCAACCAAGCCTCGTAAATCAGCGGATCAAGCCTCGCACTGCTAGCAGTTCCAATACGAAGCCAGCTCTGCCATTACAGCTGTTAAAATCATGGTGGATAAACATTTACATTTACTCATTTACCAGACTCCTTTTAAAGCGTCCAGTCTGTCTTTCTAACTCAATCAGTAAGATCCAGCCTTGTCCTCGTCAACACTCCACTAGGGAGAGCTATTGCCGGGGTTTTCATGTGACTGACACCAACATACAAAATAACATACAAAACATACAAAATTCCTTAAATTGCATGTTCATCAGTCATGAAGCCTGTTCCTGAATACCTTTATTTTCAGTTATCTTTTGTTTGTTTTTTAAAAAACAAAAGATGTTTTTTTTATTATTTTTTATTATGGGTATTTATTTTATTTTACTTTTTTCAAAAGGCTAAAACCAGGTTGCCTTATATGATGATTTCATATATATATATTAAAAAAATTCACTTAAAACAATTATTCCTTGGTTTTCCCATTTTGAATGGATGGTAATGAAATGAAAAGACTGACAATTGATAGTTCCCACAAGCCTCGGCAGGTCCCCGTGACGCCATCTTGATAGGCAGTAAGCGCGAAGTTTAAAGCAGCTGCTGCTGGCAACGCTAAAGGAAATCGTTCTGCGGACAAAAGACTAAACATTTTTTCATTACAAGGAAAATGGCATCCAAACCACCACTAAAGGAGAAATACAGGGATGGATTAGATGAGCAGACAAGGCTTAGATACGACCAGAGGATCGCGTGTATTGGAATCGATCCATATGAAGTGTCGAGCAAGGAGATGTCTAGCGACGTAGATTTGCTCCCGGCAATTTCGTACTATGACATTGTAAACTATTTGGTACATACAAAAAGTGCTTACTCATCAGAAGAACTTAGAAGTTTGAAAGCAATGGAATCGTACAATCAATGCTTCACTGGATGGGAAAAGATGTTTTGTCGATGAGAGTCAACAACAAAGTACTAGTGACAGGCCGAGTAAGTAAACTAGTGTTAATATTAGGGATGTGCTTTTCGACTAATTTGTTAGTCGTTTAAACGAAAATTTTGTAACCGACTAGTCTAAAAGTAATGCCGTTAGAAATAAGGTCACGTTTCTGCGGCGCGCTTTACCTTCTGCAGCTGTATGTAGCGAGAGGCGTGTGTGTCGGTTTCCATGGTGAAACCCGTGACAATGAGTTTAATAAACAGGTAAAGAATAAAGTAAATATCTATATATTTATTTAAACTGAACGTGATCACAGTGGCGGACAGTTGTAGTAAATGACGAGATGATTTGGCTGTTTCGGCTCGTCTCTCCAAACATTTCCGTGTCTGTCCAGTGGAACAGTTTATAAAACACTTTTCTGTCTCCTCGTACTTTAAAATACTCCTACACCTCGCTCGTCTTTCAGTGGTCATTATTAAACCCGTCGTGACTGATATAAACAAAAACGCATGGGAAATCTGCTGTAAAGATTTAGTATGCTGCTTCTGCCTATCGAGATGGCGGACGGCTGTAAAGTGCCCGTATGTGTGACGTCATGTGGGAACTATCAATTGTGTAGGTGTTCAGTTACATCTAGTAGTTGCTTTGATAGTACAGTATTTGATTTTTTGATTCAGAATTTATTAGTTTTTGTGTTTTGTTTTGTGTTTGGTTTTGAACTTTTGAAAACGGTATGTAAATTTGTGAAAATTGGCTTGTGTAGTACATTCAGTTTTGGTGGTGTTATTATTGTAATAATACATGATGTTAGCTTGCGAATGATAGATAGATAGATAGATAGATAGACAGACAGACAGACAGACAGACAGACAGACAGACAGACAGATAGATAGATAGATAGATAGATAGATAGATAGATAGATAGATAGATAGATAGATAGATAGATAGATAGATAGATAGATAGATAGATAGATAGAAATGTTGGATTTCTCAAGCCACAGTAATTAAATAGCCACATTATTTACGTTTAGTCAGTGTGTGTGAACTAATGAACGCAGCGCACCTTTATGGGCGAGTCTTTACCATTTTTATATAACATTCAGTAATATATAATGTTATTAATGTAATCTTTTGTAACGTAGCAACAAGTGAATACTTGCTCCCGTTTAGTATCTACGGTGTGTAAACAAACTACCACGTGACGTAATGCGTAAGTGACGTTTAAGTTTCGTGACGTCATTACGCCACACCTGTGTCTCTCCTGCGTTTCAGGCTTTTATGGAAATGTATCTGGTTACCTGTAAATACGAAGATATATTTTTAGCTCAGGCTGATTTTAAATTGTAATTTTGGCCACTCCTGAAATGGGCAGGCATATATATTCACATCCTGAATAATGACAACAACAAAACAAAACAAAGATTGGTTATTTTTGTATGTTGGTGTTGTTTGTTTACCTGGTATTCTTAGCCCCAATTACATGACTTTCTGCCCTTTTTGAACTGTATGAATTAATTTTGTAGTCCGTCTCTTACTGGCGCACAGATTTGGCTGTGCTTGTGGATTTAAAATTTTCATTTAAAAAATCCATAGAGAATTGACTACATGTACGAGATATAGTTAGCAACATAACAGTATAAATATGAAATACTTTTACGTTTAAAGAAAAGTGTGAAAAAGCGACGTTTTCGAAGTATAACGTCACCTTTGTCATTCTTTGTCACGTGATAGCAACAACCTCCATAGCAACCAGTTCATAACAATTCTTCCGGCGCCTCGGTTTAACAATTTTATAACTAATCACAACAAATCAAACAAACGTTCAGACATCTCTGTGATGTTACAAATCTGTGTGCTTAAACTTATTATTAAACTTAACACATTCACATTTTGTCCGTATTTGACATTGTAACTCAGAAAAGATTCAGCACGTTTGAAAAATTATATCCTGACTAATATTGTCTTTGGCTGTACCGACACGCAAATGCATCTCCAAGTTAATAAATGTAATAGATTGACAAAACTTAAAATCTTCAAAGCACTTTCGAGTACGACCACATCCGGATGCTTTCCGAAATAAAACTACTCACTAGTTATTCTGACTTTGAAAGTCAAGTCACGTGAAACCTGTGATTCACAACTGTTTCATAGCTCAGTGTAATTTTGTTGCCATCTCGCGGAACCGGCTCTGCGAAAGGCGGAGTCTACAGTAAATAAATCCAGGTACAACACGGACTGTCATCTCACAGTTCTGCAGGTTTTCTCGGGATCGGATCTCTGCTGTTGATAGTCGAAGATCATGCGGTGTGATTTAAGGATTCATCTGTTACCAGCGGCCGTGGTAACAAAGTAAGTAATTATTTACTTGTGCACACCATTGATTTTTTTTAATTCATGTGGCAAGCGTTTATGCGACCAAGCCTCCGAAATAGCAGACAAATTGGACAACATGATCGAAAGACACATACCATGACCCTTCTTGGAATTGACTCAGCAACTGTAATATCCCATCGCAGGTACTTATGTCCTAAGGAACATGCATAGGACGACTATGATAAACATGAGCTAGTTTGTTTTGGAGCAACATTTCATGAGAGACACGCAGGTGGAACAATCTTCCTGCCTTCATCCGGAGTGCAGAATGCCTGTCAATATTCAAAAGACAGCTGAAGACTCATCTTTTCTGTGAGCGCCTAACATAACACAAGCACATACACACACAAATTGTCTTGGCTTGCTTTCACTTTCCTTATACTATTTCAAGCAATCTTCGAAACTTTGTATTTTGTACTTTTGCCTCTTCAGAATGAAGAGTTTCAAGAGGATTAAAGATTTCTGTATTCTTCTAAAGCGTCTGCTAAATGAATAAATGTAAATGTAGCAAGCAATTTGGAGTTATTTCTGGATGTAAAGTTAATTTTCACCAGTCAGAGATTGTCATTAGGATCTCTAAACATTTCCAAGCCTAATTTTGTCATTCAAATGTTCTCCTACACTTATTTAGGTGTCCAGATTACACCCACACTTTCACAATTTTATGATGCCAATATTAAAACATCAATATCCCATATCAAAAAAGACATTGCAAGATGGTCTAAACTTCCAGTCTCTTTCTCAAGAAGAATAAACCTTATAAAAAGATACATTTCTCAAACATTTTTTACACGCTGTCCATGACTCTTTTTTTAATTCGACGAATGCTGATAAAAAAAGATGTTAATAAAGCTGTCTAAATTTATTTGGGCCAGTAAATGACCTAAAGTTAAACTACAAATTTTATAATTGCCCACTGGCAGAGGTGGATGATCACTTCCAAACTTTTAAATACTATGTATGGGCAATACTGATTATTTCTCTGATTATTTTATTAGAAAACCCAAATCCTTAGAAAAACCCACTCATTATCAGACTTGTCAAAACATGGTCACAGGTTAGAAGGTTTCTCCAGTATAATCAGAGTTTGCCTATCCTATCTACACTGACTGGTAACAATAATTTTCACTACTCTAACATTGGCTCTCAATTTGGTTGCTGGATTCATGTGGGGATTTACTGGATATATGACTTCTAACATAAGGGTGTTTTTATATAATTTAATGAGTTACATTTAAAGCACAATATCCCCAAAGAGGATTTCTTTAGATACTTCCAGATAAGACATACCATTAGGGTATGAGTGTCTCAGAGTGTCTCTGTCTGCAAAAGATTTAAAGAAATGCAATTTAATACTGTACATAGAGCTTATATGTCTCCAAATAAATAAAGCAAAATAAATACTGCATCTCCCCAATGTCTGAAATGCAACAGCAGTACTGGAGAAAAAAAAATTCACTGTATCTTGCTCTTTGGTTGCTAATTTTTGGGATGGTGTTTGTGATAAACTATGTAAACAGAAGGTGACAGCTGTCCACTTGTGTGCTTGCTGGGTGTATTGCTCATTTTTGGAATACTCAAATGCCTTTTAAAACCTTATTATTGTCATGGTTCTGTCACATTCTAGTCTAGTAATTTCTTGGTTTTCTGACAGAACTCTGACATTACTGTGATGTCTTTTGAGTGAACACGTGGTTTTGAGCTTGCTTGAGCCGTGCACTTTCCTGTCCTTGTGATCTGTCTTGTGTGTGGGGCGTGGTGTTTGGATCCCGATTCCAGTCTTGTGTCAGGATTCGGACATTCATGCTCCGTATGTTTGTCCACTGTTGTGAGTGTGCGGGACGAGCATTCGCTTGTTCTCGTGCGTTCTGTCTTTTTGTGTGGGCGCGCAGTTTCATGTCCACTCAGGCTACTACTCGTCATTGGGTCCTTGCATTACCCTTCACCCTTTCCATTTTTATGGAATATTCCAGTGATTATTATACATTTTTCGTTCATGCTCCTAATCATAATGGGTTTGTGTGTGTTCATTACAGGCAGAAGGAAACAAACCAAACCAAATGGCTTTACTAATACGGGACTCAAGTCTGAAACTCAAAATCTGAATGGAAAAGTTTAGTATGTGTGACACCCTGTATGTATAGTCACAGGAGTAATTACAATTTTTTTCTGTGCATTTGATTCTTTTGTGTTTCTTATATTGTTTCAATTACTGCTTTGTACTGCATAGTACCCTCTGTGGATAGTAGTGTACTGAATCAGAAACTATGAGGGTAACAAGAGTCGCTCCATTACAAGAGCGACTCCTACTGACAGCAGCTGAGTCTGTCTCATTGTTTTACCAAATAGAACTTACTGAAGGGCAGTCAACTGAGGTGATAACACACTTCCGCTAGTTTAGAGGCGACTGCACGCGTGACCCGTTAACGTTCACTCATCTACGAAATAACGTACAACGGCAGTCAAAGAATAACAATATAACAGCAAATGTAGCACGCCTGCTGTCCAGCTGGCTGCACTTCAGTAAGTTCTATTTGGTAAAACAATGAGACAGACTCAGTTGTGCTGCTGTCAGTAGCGAGTCGCTCTTGTAATTCCCTTTATTATGATAATTAAAAGATTATATATTTAAATCACCATGTTATATTAACTTGCATGTGACCCATTCACACTGAACACCAACAACTGTGTTGCATAACTTTTGTAAGAGTCTTCTTATAATCAAATACTGCTTTTCTCAGATCATTTAGCACTTTCTCCCATATACAAACACTATAATGTATTACAATCTTTGTTGCATATGCTACTGCTGCAACACTGAATTGGTTGTACAACATGGTCATTAAAACTGATTCACTATATACAGCAGATGTAACTTTATCCCAAAGATAAAATAATCCCAACGTATAAAATCAAAATTGCACAAAATATTCAATATCTATCTATCTATCTATCTATCTATCTATCTATCTATCTATCTATCTATCTATCTATCTATCTATCTATCTATCTATCTATCTATCTATCTATCTATCTATCTATCTAAATCTTAATTCACATGGCAATTACTCAATACATAACAGTAAACGCAATAAACATCACTTTGGGTATTCAGTGTTCTGGAGAATCTAACCATTCAGATTTTACTATATTAACACCAGACCTGACACGGAAAGCCCGTGAGTGAAGCACCATTTTTATACAAAACAAAGTCTCTATTAAACATTCTGACTCTGCTCAGGAAATGTAAAACACCCTCCTAAAGCAAGGTACCCACGCTATCAACATTTTGTTTTGTCTTTAATGTCCTTGGGGATTGATTTCACCCACCTGATTGGTAAAACAATGAGACAGACTCCGTTGTGGACTCAGACTCAGATTCTTGTAATGGCGACTCCGTTACTCACATAGTCTCTGATTCAGCACAGTGTCTCCCCCTACTATCCACAGAGGGTACTATGCAGCACAAAGCAGTAATATAAACAATATAAGCACCACAAAATCAAATGCATGAAAAAAATAAAAGAATCGTTACTCCTGTGACTATACATACAGGGTGTCACACAAACACATCTAACAGCACTATAACACTGTATTTTCAACATATGAATCACCAAACAACCATTACCTTCGTATATTAAAATTTTATTGTAGTGATTTTTACTTTTGCCCATTCAAGGACGCCACTGAAGTTGTGATTTTTTTTTTTTTTTTTTTTTTTTTTTTTTAATACAGTAATACCTCGCTTTACGAGTTTAATTTGTTCCAAGAGCTCGTAACCCAAAATGCTCGTACACCAAAACAATTTTCCCCGTAAGAATGCACTAAAAATCAATTCACGAGTTCACACTTACAAATGATTCAGGAGCAATAAATGGTAAGCATATTTGGCGTGCTGTCCGAGGAGAGGGCTCCGAGCTCGGTATTAGCCCGAACCTGGAGCACTCCCCCCGTATCCTGACTTTGATAGGAACAATTAAGTGTGAGGAGTTGGGGTGGTGGAGGGATGCCGAAAAATGTCAAAGAGCTGTAAGTGAGTCAAACATCTCTATATATACATGCTTCCTCTCCTGCTGATAGGATGAGGTGTAATTGCTGATGACGTGTTGATTGTGTTAATCATTTGAACATGCTCCTCCCGAACTTTGTTAATAAAACATCATTTGATTTGTTCCACATGACCATAAATGCCCATTTTAAATATTTTTTTGGTTTTAACCTATTAATTACATTTAAAAGTATAACCATTAAGATCTCATATAAATATTAATTAATAATTGACAATTAAACTCAAAAAATACTTGAAAATTTACTGTAATGCAAAAAAAAATGCATTGGGCTGGTTGATTGATTGTTAAGTGATAGTTACGTTCCACATGATGAGTAGTTCGATGGTGGTGAAATCTTCCACTGGTTGTGGTGGGGATAATGTGGTGGGAAAAGGAGCCGGAATCAGTTTCAACAGCCTTGAACATGAAGCTCTGTGGGATGCTGATCTCCCAGAGCACCAAAGGGTCTTAAAATCTGGAACACGCAGATGAGGCCCTAAATTGAGTGCAGAAGGTCCTTAACAATCTGCAAATCGCAGATGATGGAAGCTTGGAGTGACAAACACTCAGTAATGGAGACTCAGGACGTGCTGTAGTCTTTATTGTCTCGCTGGGTGAAAACTCTAAATGTAGTGTTCTTTAACCTCACAGACTAGAGGCTCAAAACATGGTTGTATCTGTTGCTGCCTCACAAGCTGTAGACCCAGATCATAGAATCTGTTGTTTTCTCTCTGGATGAAATCAGAGTCTCAGAACAGAGTCCCAGAGTATCTGTTATCCCTCACCTGATGGGAAACTCAGAACTTGTATCTGTTGCTGCCTTCCCTGTAATGGGCAGCAGGTTCAAACGTGGTTGGATCTGTTCTTCATTCCAGTGCTGTGATTGACTGCTGGCATCAGAGGCAACACACACTGTGTGGCTCAACCTTTTGCCTGTGGAACTCGTATGCATAAAGCACAAAGTTGTAAAGTATCTTTAAAGTGTTTTTAAAATGTACCAATCACTTCCGGTTTTAACATAAGAGGTTAGCAGGCATTCTACGACAGCTCTGCATTAATCCAAATAATATACAGACAGTTAAACTTTTTTAATAATGTTTATTGTTAGGAAAGAAACAGTTTTGATTTGTAATTGATTTATCAGTGCAGATGATTTGGCACATTTTTAGTTAATCATGCCAGCCAAGCCTCGTAAATCAGCAGAAAATCGCGCTTGCAGCAGTTTATCCTAATTGGATAAAAATTTACATTTACCCATTTACCAAACTCCCTTTAAAGCGTCCAGTCTGTCTTTCTAACTCAATCAGTAAGATCCAGCCTTGTCCTCGTCAACACTCCACTAGGGAGAGCTATTGCCGGGGTTTTCATGTGACTGATCTTGTGTTCCTTAAATTGCATGTTCATCAGTCATGAAGCCTGTCCCTGAATACCTTTTATTTTCAGTTATCTTTTTTTTTCTTTTTTTTTAACTTGTTCTCTCTTTTTTGACTAACACCTTACAGTTTTCTTCAATCTGACACATTTCTCTTTGGTCAGTTTTCCAAAACTCTTCACATAGTTCTAACAAAATTTCATTTTGAGTCAGCAGTTAATTTCACATTCAAAATTCACTAACACTATCAAACTCTTCACACATGTCTTGTATCAACTCATTCAACCAGTTGGCTTTCAACCAACAATCACACTTTGGTAATAATAAAATACAGACCTAAAAACCGCTAATATCAGGTTGCATTATATAATGATTTCTTCTGTAAAAAATGTATAAAAATGAATTAATTTGGTTTTCCCATTTTTAATGGATGGAAATGAAAAGACAGACAATTGTATAGGTGTTCAGTTACATCTATTTTTTTTGTGTGTGTGTGTGTTTTGTTTTAAGGTTTTGAACTTAAGTTGAACAGTTTTGAAAACAGTATGTAAATATGTGAAAACTGGCCTGTGTAGTACATACAGTTTTGTTGGTGTTTGTATCTAAGTGAGAAAATAGTTCATGTAAATTGAAAGAGGTCGTCAGTGAATGAATTTTGTGCCAAATTAAATTATATTGCTGTTGTGATCACTGTGTGAACAGTTTTGAAAAAAGTTTCTCAAGTTTTGAGAAATGTGTCCTAGCGATTGTAAAAAATAAAATTAAAACAGCATTTATGGTGAAAGTCTATACATTTGTACATTGACTTGCGAATGATGGATAGATAGACAGACAGATAGATAGACAGATGCAATTTGGAGTTCCCCAGAGATCTGTTTTGAGTCCCTTGCTTTTTAGTATGTACATTTTTCCCCTGGGTCAACTTCTCAACCAACTTCTCTTCTCTGGGTCTTAATTTTAATTTTTATGCAGATGACACCCAAATTTATATTCATTCAAAACCTGGTGATAATACGGCTGTCGGCTTTTTAGAACATTGTATCTCTGAGATAAAAATATGGATGTCTCATAATTTTCTCTGTCTCAACAGTGACAAGACTGAGGTCATGCTCATCGGTTCACCCCAACAAATTCGCAAAGCTGATGCTGTAACCTTAATGGTGGATGGCTCTGCTTTGGAGTTTCAGACATGTAAAATGTAAAATTTTGGGGGTGATATTCGATGCAAATGTAACATTTAATCCTCATGTACAGAATATGGTCATCTTCATTTTTCATCTTAGAAACATTGCACAATTGCGCCCCATTTTATCTTTCTCGTGGCTGAAAAACTGATCAATTAATTTGTCTTTTCTCGTTTCAATTATTGTAACGCTCTGCTTGATGGGGTTTCTAAAACTACTATAAACAAATTGCAGTATGTCCAAAAACCTGTGGCGAGAATTTAACACCCCTATAACTACAACTCATAACTCACCCATGGTTTAGCACCACAATATCTGTCTGAAATTTTAACTGCATACACCCCAAGACGCAATCTTCGTTCCTCTGATTCTGGCTTTTTAATTGTTCCTTTAACGTGTTTACGTTCTATGGGTGACCGGGATTTTTCTTCTTTTGCTCCCAAACTCTGGAATGCTCTTCCCAATGAGATCAGACATGCTGACGCTTATAGTGCTTTTTCTTCACTTAAAACTTATTTTTTAGACTTGCATACAAGTGATTATTATGTGTTCTGTTTTGCTTTTTACATAATGCATCAATCTCTTTTAAATTTATTATATTTATGTTTCTGTGCAGCGCTTTGAGATGTAACTTTTAAAGACGCTATATAACATAAAGTTTAATAATAATAATATTAAATAATAATAATAATAGATAGCTCTAGTAGGAAATGCATTTATATTGTTTGTCTTAGAATAATAATAGTGAAAAGCTAAAGTAGTAGATCAGTATGTTGGATTTCTCAAGCCAACGTAATTAAATAGCCACGTTATTTACGTTCAGTCAGTGTGTGTGAACTAATGAACGCAGCGCACCTTTATAGTCGAGTCTTTACAATTTTTCTATAACATTCGGTAGTATATAATTGTATTAATTTAATATTTTGTAACGTAGCAACAAGAGGATACTTGCCCCCGTTTAGTATCTATGGTGTGTAAACAAACTACTGCGTGACGTATTGCGTATGTGACGTTTAAGTTTCGTGACGTCATTACGCCACACCTGTGTCTCTCCTGCGCTTCAGGCTTTTATGGAAATGTATCTAGTTACCTGTAAATACGAAGATATATTTTTAGCTCAGGCTGATTTAAAATTTTAATTCTAGCTAGTCCTAAAACGGGCTGAATAATGACAACAACAAAACAAGACAAGATTTTTTTCTTTTCGTATGTTAGTGTCGTTTGTTTACCTGGTATTCTTAGCCCCAATTACATGACGTTCTGCCCTTTTTGAACGTATGAATTAATTTTGTAGTCCGTCTCTACAGTTACTGGCGCACAGATTTGGCTGTGCTTGTGGATTTAAATTTTTCATTTAAAGAACACGTAGAAAATTGACTACATGGACGAGATATAGTTAGCAACTTAACAGTATAAATATGAAATACTTTTACTTAAAATAGTATTCAATAGTATAGTATTAATAGTATTAATAGATTAAATAAGTGTGGAAAAGCGACGTTTTCGAAGTATAACGTCACCTTTGTCATTCTTTGTCACGTGATGCAACAACCTCCATAGCAACCAGTTCATAACAATTCTTCCGGCGCCTCGGTTTAACAAAATTATAACTAATCACAACAAATCAAACAAACGTTCAGACATCTCTGTGATGTTACAAATGTGTGTGCTTAAACTTAACACATTCACATTGTATCCATATTTGACTTCGTAACTTTGAATGGATTGGAAAAGATTTTGATTCGTTTGAAAAATTATATTGTATTTGGCTGTACAGACACACAAATACATCTCTAAGTTAATAAATGTAATAGATTAACAAAACTTAAAATCTTTAAAGCACTTTCGAGAACGACCACATCCGGATGCTTTCCGAAATAAAACTACTCACTAGTTATTCTGAGTTTGAAAGTCAAGTCTGTGATTCACAACTTTTTACAGTTTAAATGTTTATATTCCAACTGTTTCATAGTTCACTGTAATTTTTTTTTTTGCCATCTCGCGGAACCGGCTCTGCCACATTTGAGGCACCGCCTACAGCCTACAGTAGCTATATGAATCCAGATCCAACATGGACTGCAATCTCAAAGTTCAGCAGGTTGCGCTCGGGATCGGATCTCTGCTGTCGAAAGTTCTTTTGGTGTGATTCAGGGATTCGCCGTGGATCGGGATATGAACCTGAAACTCTTCTACATTTCTCTCCTTCTTTTTGAAGCCTCCTGTTTCAGTGAGTATTTCTCATTCCTTACTGGAACACTATGAACGTGATCTTTACGAAGCTGATCAAGAGACCATATTATCCAGCCAATATTAATATTCGAAAATGTGAATTTATCGCTTATGTTATCATCTTATTAGACATTATCCTAACATAGAGCTAGAGGAAAATATAATTATAAAAAAGTTAGAAAATCTTTGAATTTAATTTATAGATGAAATGACATGTATTTGACGTGAATTTTAATGTGTTTGGAAGACAAAAGAGACAGTCATACATGGTTAAATGAATATCTGTGATGATTCAAATAATAATTAATATGTTAGTCAGAAGCTGATTAGATATGCAGTGTATGGGAAACACGTGAAAATGTGTGACATGATTTCTGTGATCAAATGCTGTTTGTGTCAGTTTTCGGTGATCAGCTCATGACTAGTGGCTGATCTGTGTGTGTAATTCCTCAAACCTGGAAGAGCTTTTAACAGTATATAAGTAGTAAGCTTTTAATGAAAATTACATTTAAAATATAACAAAGAAGTAGAATCAATGAATTATGATTAGCTTACAGCCAGCGTGAGCATAATATGTAGAAAATAACAAAATTATTTTCATTTAGTCATTTTTATTTTGATCGTTTATATTTTTATGATTTAATTAGTTAATAGCTTTTCATTGAACACACACGCCCCTGCAGTTCCATCACAAACCCCAGTCTGGGAACCTCACAACCTAATATGATATCTAATGTACTTCTTGTTGATAACAAAGAATTAACAACAGAAAAAAAAAAAATAGAACAGGAAATATTGTGAAATAACCTCATCAACCATGAATGCTTTCTGTAAATCCCTTTGGGACCTGCCAACAAAATCATACCGCAAGCATTGATTGATTGTGAAACTGAAATTCTGATATATTTTCACTCCTTCTCTCTCTAGCTGAGTTTGAGATTACCGTGCCCACTGGTCCTGTCACTGGCTTTTATGGAGAATCGCTGATCCTCCCCTGCACTTTCCCTGTGGACTCGTGGGATTTGAGGAGCACCGTTATTACCTGGCAGCGTGAGCTGGACGTTGTTCACAGCTTCTACTACAGTCGGGACCAGCTTGACCGTCAGAATCGTCATTATGTGAACCGAACCAGCCTGTTCATCCAGGAGATGGCAGGAGGAAACGCATCACTCAAACTGGACAGAGTCACTCTCCAGGACGCCGGTGTGTACACCTGCTCCATCAGCACAAATACTGGCAGCCAGAAGAAGAGCTTTAAAGTGAAAATTGCAGGTAACAAAAAAACAAAAAAAACATGGACTGATGCTCATAGAAAATCATGTGAATCAATCTTGAGATCTCATGTGGTTTTAAATGTTTTAACGTCTGTGTTCTGTTGTTTTTCAGCGTTCTACTCCGAACCTCGTCTGCAGTTCTCGATGTTAACTGATGGAGTCAACCTGCTAGTGACATCAGATGGGGGTTACCCTTCTCCCAGACTGCAGTGGATGATGGAAAACTCAGACATCACCAACCAGACACAAACACACCTCATGCAGGACACACAAACTGGACTTTACATTGTGAATAGTTGGATAAATCTCACAGAAGTCACAAACTCCTCTCTTACGTTCGTACTTCACAACAAACCTGTGGGACAAGACATCAGGAGAGAGATCCGGCTGTACTCAGGTGAGGACAGTCAAAAACATAAACACTTTAAAATCAATAATCTTTAATAATTAATAACATTCAAGAGACTAAAACTATTTTCAGTTTAATTTACTTTAATTTCTTTATACAGATACGAGCGAGAGACAAGGAGAGTCCGCGTACAGATCCTATGGATGCTTCTTGATCCCTGTTATCCTGCTGCTGCTGCTGATCATAATCGGTTTATTGTTTGTGTTCATTACAGATAGAAGAAGCAAACAAACCAAACTAAAGTGCTTTACTGATACAGGACTTGAGTCTGAAACTCAAAATCTGAATGTAAAAGTTTAGTATGTCCATAATGGTTACAAAACCATTTCAACTAATTGTAATCTTATTTATGAACAAGAAATTCTGTGATTTGAGGACAATAGTGTTATTATATTTATTTTTACATTGTATGTTATTTCCTAACTGTGGCAGCTTTTAACAAACAGTATATATTAGTGTCATTTGACAGTGTTAGTTTATTATGAAATTATTTACACTATGTAACATTTCAGTCCATCATAGTTGTCTCTTACTGCCAAAACTACCAAATCTACTTAGATGATAAACAGTCTTAACGAACACAAACGAATTTTAGATTTTTTCATGCATAGCATATGTGACGTTTTTTCTGCAAATGTATTCTTCAATAGGTGTTATTTACTCTTCATTGATCTTGAGTTTGAGCACTGAAACATTCCATTGTATCCAGAAGAGCTGTTTCACGTTTACCTGATGGCAAAATAACGTTGCATTAAACAAAGTATTTGTTACATTACACTGCTGTACACTAATGTATATGTATACTGTACACTAATGTGGGTCTAGATTGAGAATTAGGATGTTTTATTATTATTTATTTATTTTTTTACTGTGAACTACATTGTATTGAGAGTTTCATTTAATGAAGACTTTGTAAAACAGAATATTGTCTTTGCACACCTGTAACAGTTGTACCTTATCACACTGCAAGAAAACACTGCACAGTGATAAAAACAAAATAAAATGTATTTCCACAGTATCCCATCAGTATCGTAGTGATTTTTACTTTCGCCCATTCAAGGACGCTAAGTAATGTAGGCACTGGTACTCTGCTGAGGTTGTGATTTAAAAAAAAAAAAACATTTTAGAAATAGTGCATAAGATTCAATTTTTTTTGAAAATTAAAGAAAAAAATGTATGTGGCTACAGAAGAGTTATGTTATCTAATGGAAAGAGAAACTGATGTTAAGGTGAAGAACTTTATTATGAATCGAACAAATCCATGAAACTATCCAGGTTATTTGTTATTAACGAGCATCAACTGTATTACCTCTAAGTTAAATTAGAAAATCATATACTGATAATGCATCAATGCCACAGTCTAGAGGTTTGGTTAAGTGATATTTATGTTCAATATGGTTGAGTGAGCAGTCAGACAAGAACCTTGGAGTGAAGGTTTGTTCTCCTGAGCTTAGCCTGTGTCTCTGTCTCTCTGGGCCAGACACTCAGAACTTGGTCAATCCACTTTTGTCTCTCAGTCATGGAGACTCGGGAAATTCTATAGTCATTACTGTCTCTAAACGTAGTGTTTGTTAGCGTCTCTTTCTTCAAAGACTGGAGGCTCAGAACTTGGTAGTATTTGTTACTCTCTCTCTCTCAAGCGGTAGACCAGCTCTTCTAATCTATTGTTATCTCTATGGACAAACCATTATCCCTCATCTGATGGGAGACTCAGAACTTGTATCTGTTGCCGCCTTCCCTGTAATGGGCAACAGGCTCAGACATGGTTGTACCCGTTTTTCATTTCAGTGCTGTGATTGGCTGCTGGCATCAGAGGCAACATACACTGTGTAGCCCACCTTTCTTTCCCCTGTGGAACAGTGGAAATGTGGAAGTGCTTTAAAGCACAAAGATAAAGCACAAAGTGCTAATAGATAATCTGATAATCTGCCACTTGTTGATTGTGCTCATAGCACTGCGAAATCGGCCTGGGGCTTTCGTTCGTCAGCTACAGTACACCCACGAATTGGAAGAAATTCTTCTATTCATGGTTTTGACACCTTAAATAAAATTAATTACTGGAATGGTATTAAAAAAAAAAAAAAGTGGTTTCAGAAATGTTTGAGGCTGCAAATGCAGCCAGACCCTGCACTCATCATTCTGGGACTTTCCGAACATATGCATCTATTGTCATGAAAACAACACAAACTGCTTGCATATAGTTTAATTATAGCCAAGAAGTTACTGTTATTCTGGAAGAAAAAGGAGGTTCCTACGGTCAAGTTATGGCTTAGACTTGAAGATGAAAATGACTTCTTTACATCTAGAACAAATTAGATACTGATTGAAGGACTAATTTCAGCAGTTTGACAAAATATGGCACCCTTTTATATGTTATTTTGATGGAAGCCTTGTGGATTAATGCATTATTTTGTTAATGTAACATTCAAACATTTCTTCATCATAATTTCAAGTTAATGTAAACAGGTCTTTGATATGGGTTGGTTTATGATGTGTGAGATTTTTTCCTTTCCTTTTTCTTTTCTTTGTATTTAAGTAAAAGAGACTTCATCTGCAAGAATATTCATCTCTAAAATTTTGTTTTTTTTCTTTGACACCGTAAATGTCAGTTTATGTCAGTCAACGTTGTACACATTCTGTAAAACACATACAACACATACTGTAAAAAATCAAAAGGCTCTAATAAATGTAAAAACTCTTTGATCAAGTGCTTTAAAAGGACAACAAACATGTATGTTGAAGTCTCCCAAAATTAAAAATATTGTCAAAAGAGGGGACCATAACAGATACAAGTTCAGAAAACTCATGTATAAAATCCCCATTCATGTTTTGAGGTCTATATATTAGGGCAGATAACATAGATTTAGACAAATTCAATATAATTAACCGAGTTTCAAACATTCTAATTACTCAGTAAGTAAAAGTTCTGCCCTTGAATTTATCTTTAATATTTAATATATTATTTACTTGTGCTTCAATCCCTAAATCACACATAGCTGCTGTTTCATTAACCCTTTATGTGTATATGGTTTGTCTAATGTCATGTATCCACTTAATGGAAGAAAATAGATAAAACCTTTTATAAGTTATATTCACTCCTTTGATTGCCCACCGGCCTTTCATAAATGGGAGAATGCTCTCTGGATAATTTGGAGGGTGACTTTAACCAATGTGTCACACTATCTCTGCCATCAAGTCTATAACGTTTTCATTTAACATTCGGATCACTCATAGTTGATAGTATTTAAATTTAGACAAGGGTTTTAAACCCATAATGGACGGCAATCTTCAGCTTCACAATTTCAACTTGCACAATTATTTAAAATAATCTAGAGAATAACTTGAAATTAACATCATAAATGACAAAAGTAGTCATATTTACCACTATCAGACAGAGCTGGATATTCAGTCCAATTAAAGCTTGTCCCATACTGTATCGTCTCTTCCAGATTCAATCAGAATTATCGGCTTCTGTAAAGTTAGTCATTTCACTTAACCCATCTGTAATGATAAAACACTCATTCCAGAGGTTAATGACACTATATGCACATGATGTGGACATACAAAACATAAAGTGCACTCATACTCACACACACTCAGGCATGAATACAAATTGCTCATATTCAAGGTTTACTTCTGGTATTTATTCTACAAAGATTTTAAGCTTTAAAATCTTCTCTAGGTTTAACTAACTCAGTTTAAAAGCATGTCTGATTAAACTTCATTTGTTTTTAGAAAAGTTTGCTAGGTTGTTTTAGTTCCTTTATCATTTTTATAACAAAGTGCCATCCCAGCCTCCACTCCCGCAATCTTTCTCAGCCAAAAGTTTTTCTCAGTCTCTCAAGACTGTAACTTTTAGGCAGAATGCAATAGTAAATTCTTTGCCATATAGAAACCTTAATCATTCACAATTTTTTTTAAATATAAATATTTAATTCTCAATTTGATCAATTTTTTATAATCTAAAATAAACTACGCTAGGAGCATTACTAAGTTTACTTTTAGTTTAAAATTCACTTAACCTTTGTTATCCAGACCATCTCTTTAATTTTGTAAAAACGCTCTTCTCTTTAGAAGATCTTTAGTCACGACCATGTCTAATGACCTGCAAGAGTGAAAACTATGATAGAGAAATTTTTGTTCAGTTTCACTATTAATTTTCAGTTTTTCCCATCAGTCAACAAAAAAATAATGTTCTTGATATTATAAAGTTGTGTTATGGTCTCGTCAACAACTAAAGGTCAGTCACATCATGTTCTCAGCCAGCTCTTGAAAGCACATTCCTATTATCTCTTTATAAACAACCTCTTCAGGGTCTCCCCCTGGCATCTTCTTCAAGTTGGGGACACTTGTCACACGTCATTCAAGGAATGCGGTTGCAGTGATCTGGTATGGAGGAGTTCAGTTTTGGGGCAGACTGCTGCAATTTCTCACAGGTCCCCCCTCTGAAGGATGCTGGTAGCCAACCACAGACATCCTCTCAACTCTCATCCAGCTGTCACATAAAACATCTCCCTTCCCCTGTTTTTGGGTAGATGCCCAGTGGCGGCGGCGAACCCCTGCCTTAGGTTGTCCCCCATGTGGCCATTAGAGGATCTTACCCGTCATTGGGCAATCGCCTCGTGCTCACTGTACCCTGTTCCTTCCCTTTGCAGATCTTCGAGTTCTCTTCAAGTTCAGGTATTCTCTGGAGCTTAGGGAAGGTGCATTCAAGAACCACCAGAGTCATTTCGACTGCCTGATAGTGTTCAAAACAGGGAGACCGGTTAATGACAGCAGTGTGTTATCAGTAAAACCATTACCATATTCAAAACAGCAGCATAGCTTATTATCTGTGTTTAATCTCAGTATCGCCATCACCATTGTCTACTCCATCAGCCTTGTACCATGGTGGAGACTAAGATGAGACAAAAACAAAAACTACTGGTCATAACAATTTAATCAAACAATTTAATCTCTCCCTTTTATAATAAGGTCTTTATTATTATTTAAAACACCTATTTAAAGGCATTAAATTGCTGAAACCTTTACCAACAAATTTAATGTAAACAAACATTAATGTGGAATTTTTGTACTTGTACTCTGAACTGTCTGTAACATGATTTCCTTTAACTTCTCTGTGTCTATGATTTTCACTGAAACACTTCCTGTAAATTGTTTATCACTGATGATACAGACTCAGATAACAGCATTTAGCTGACTTTGAATGAGAGAGAGACTCAGAGGCATTCAAGGACTGGAACACTGCATTTTTGTAAACTTTTAACATTTATCTATACTTTATTTTGACTCTGGCCTGTTTCAGAAATCTTTGCCAAAAAATACGTTTTCAAAGAATTATAATTTTCATAGTTGTCTTTTTGCGAATTACATATTACTGAAACTCCCATCTTTTGGAGTCATTGTCTATAATTTGACGCAATATATCCTTATCCTTTCACCATAAAACTTCTCATTACAAATCTTTCTTTCAAAAGAATTCCTTAAGACTTTAATCTTATTTTTGTTCTTTTCCAGACGAAAACGTAAATGTTGTTATATTAAACACTGATCTTCTTTCAAATCCACTTAACACTAGAAATGGATGTTACTTTATCACATCTAGTAGACATTTATATCGTTCAAGCTCTTCCTTTGCTCGCAACTTTCCAATCAAGTTAAAACTAGGAGCATTTTCTTACTGAGCTCTGAAATTTTGCTTTTGAAGAGCAGAGCTGTTTACAGCCTTTAATCTCTTCTCTTCTCCGTTTCTTTATTTTATCATCACTTCCAACCATATTTTTACAATCAGAATTAAAAACACAGACTGACCAAATTCACTTTGAGAAGCAGAGCTGTTTACAGCATTTAATCTCTTCTCTGTTTCATTATTTTATCATGACTTCCAACCTTGTTTTTACACTCCATTTTCTTACTGAGCTCTGAAAATTCACTTTGAGAACCAGAGCTGTTTACAGCCTCTCTTCTGCTTATTTAATTAATCAGTAATAATCAGACTACTCAGTTATTGTTAGCCATATTTTAGTCAAGTCACCTTTACTTATATAGCGCTTTTACAATACAGATTGTTTCAAAGCAGCTTTACAGTGGTCACATGAAAACATTATAAACAAAGTTTGTTTGGCTGAACAGCAGCCTTAAAAGAACAGGCGAATTAATACAATTGATGAATATTAAGTGTTAAGTTTTGATCATTGATTGATTTGATTGATTGATAGTTTGATTATTATATTGATAATTCAAGTCTAATATTAATTCTAATTAGGTCCGATTGGAGATGGGTTCATGATCTACACAGGGGAGGGTTTAGTAGAGTCACGGTCTCCGCAGACATATCAGCGTAGATGCCATTCTTCTTCTGATGTATCGAGTACATCAGATGTTATGGGAATGTTCCCGGTTCCGGCTGACCTAAATTATGCAGCCTAACAATCATTTTACATGATTTGGATTCAAAATGTATGTATAATGTGTTATGTGTATACCAGGTTGAAAAGATGTGTTTTTAGTCTACATTTAAACTGACAGAGTGTGTCTGCTTCCCGAACTGTAATAGGAAGACTGTTCCAGAGTTTAGGAGCTAAATAGGAAAAAGATCGACCGCCAGCAGTTGACTTTGATATTCTAGGTATTATAAGCTGGTCAGTATTTTGGGATCACAATAGACATGAAGGACTATAATGTGTTAAGAGATCGCTCAAGTACTGTGGAGCTAAACCATTTAATGCTTTGTAAGTCATTAGCAAGATTTTAAAATGTATTCGGTGATTAATAGGAAGCCAGTGCAGGTTTGACAGAACTGGGGTAATATGCTCATACTTCCTGGTTCTAGTAAGAACTCGAGCTGCTGCGTTTTGGACCAGCTGGAATTTGTTTATTAAGCGTGCAGGACAATCACCTAGTAAAGCATTACAATAATCTAGCCTTGAACTCATGAACGCATGAACTAACTTTTTCGCATTTGTCTTTGAGAGCATATGTCGCAATTTAGATATATTTTTAAGATGGAAGAATGCCGTTTTATAGATGCTAGAAACGTGGCTTTCAAATTAAAGATAGGTATCAAAGAGCACACCCAGGTTCCTAACTGACGACGAAGACTTGACAGAACAGCCATCGAGTGTTAGGCAGTAGTCTAGATTATTACGTGCAGAACTTTTTGGTTTAATAATTAGAATCTCTGTTTTTTCAGAATTAAGCAGAAGAAAGTTATTAGTCATCAAAATTTTTTTATATCAGTTATGCATTCTGTTAATTTAGTGAATTGGTACGTTTCATCAGGATGAGAAGAAATATAGAGCTGAGTATCATCAGTGTAACTATCATAGCTAATTCCAAGCTTCCTAATAACTGCACCCAAAGGAAGCATGTACAGGGTGAAAAGCAATGGTCCTAGTACTGAACCTTGAGGAACTCCATACTGAACCCATGATCGATATGACATCTCATTTACTGCTACAAACTGATAACGGTCAGATAAGTACGATTTGAACCAGGCTAATGCAACTCCACTAATGCCAATATAATTTTCAAGTCTATTTAGAAGGATTTTGTGGTTGATTGTATCAAATGCAGCACTAAGGTCCAGTAACACTAACAGAGAGATACAACCACGATCGGATGATAAAAGCAAATCATTTGTAACTCTAATGAGAGCAGCCTCAGTACTATGTTATGGTCTAAATCCTGACTGGAAATCCTCGTAGAAGCTGTTTCTTTCTAGAAAGGAACATAGTTGTGAAGATATTGCCTTTTCTAGAATTTTTGACAAAAAAAAGGTAGATTTGATATCGGCCTGTAATTAACTCATTCTGTAGGATCAAGTTGTGGTTGTAGTCAAAGTTAATACTCACCTGAAGTCATGGTAGGAAGAGATGGAGGCGGCGATCTTTGAATAACACAGCTGTGGCTTCTGCGTGATTAAACCACAAAGAATACTACAAAAACACAAAGTCACATATCCTGGTCCAAACCAATTCGGGTCACAAAATTTTCTCGTAAAATGTACTTTTGCAGGAATCGTTCCAGATGCATCCCTGGCAAACAAGTTAGCCCTATATTTATTTCATATCATTATTTTATAATTAACTAATGCTTTAGCCCCTAACTGCCTGATTCACTAAATTTGGGGTACCCCTATCTGAAGTGGAAGAGATCAAGTCAGGTTCATGGTGCCACTGAACCAAATGGAACTGGGAATCTAACCTGTGTTCCGGAACCGGGAATCTAACTCCAGTGTCCTACACTCCCGTCAGTGATTTCCCCTTTCTCCTTGAAGTGCGTTCAGGCGATGCCTTCCGCTTACCTGGAATTTAACCAGTGTTACGGATACCAGCGACTATTACACCATCAAAAACCATATGATCTTTAAAATCATAATTAGGTGTACCCCCTGGAATCTAACCAGCATCAGTACTCCCCATTCACGTCTGAGTGAAGCTCTCCCGATCCCCTGCCCAGTCTAAAGTGCAGTCAATAGATGAAATTTTTGTGAAGTTTAGTTTGCAGTTTCATCAGCAGAAGCTTCAGGTCTCATAAGGAGTTTGTAGGCCGCCCCACATACAATAACATTGTTACAGCAATTATTCTCTAACAGAGGGTACTAACCACATCATTGATGACGTTTAAATTATTCTGATTCTGGCTAAGAAAGAAAGATAAAGAAAATAGTAATTTTCAACACAAGAGTAGACAGTCTGAAGCATATCTTCGTTGATCACGTGGTTGACGGGTTAGTGACGTGGCATGTCGAGAACAACACGTTTTATGCTGCCAGTTAATCACCTCACCAATACAGACCATATTAACGCACACACAGATACACAGCTTCTCCAAGGCTGAACTCAGCTCAGGCTCCAACAATCAACAGAAACTTCCCAAAACATTCTGATAACATGCTCTATCTGTGCAGACAATATTCATCCTTACTCTATGGAAAAATACAGAAAAGTAAAGAAAGGTTTTTAACCAATAAAAATCCCTAACTTGATTATAAATCACTCTTTACAACTCATTCAAATAAGAAAAAGGAAAAGAACATGAAAAATAAGACAAAGAAGCATATGAAAAATAAGAAAAATAAAATAATATAGGTGAATAAAATAGGAAAAAATAAAATAATATATATATAAGCAGCAATGGATTTCCAAATCGTATCTTTCAACGTAAAGAGCACATTCAGGGCTTTTCAGTGATAGCAAATTGAAGGTCTCAACATGACAATCGTGGTCTTTAAAAATGACTGACATTCATTTTCATAGGTCTCAGAAGGCTAAAGAAAACAATAGTAGAAGTAGTTTGAATACGGTGTAAAATCGGAAGCGATTACTAAGAGATTTGGTTGTATCTTCAGCAAGTTTCTTTATTGAGAAAGTGCCGTTTAGTTGCTGCAGTCACAAAGTCCACTTAAGGCAGTGCTAGTTTATATATATTCTGGGGGCAAGTGTTTATTACTGGAGACAAAGCACCTGGGTGACAGGGGAATTAAAGAGGAATTAAAGACAAGTCATGACAGTATCAGTAATCTGGCTCATTTGACTTATGAGAAAGATAACAGGAACTTGCTCAAATCTTTGCTCAACAGAATCATGCTTCTGTCATCATCTTTACTTATACAATGCACTTCACCTTAGTTTTTCATGTGATGTAATCCCATCATGGCCTAAATGACTGAAGTCACATGGAATGTGATTTTAGCTGAAATTGCTTGTGGTTTGGCATCTGCACTGATACTAAGTTACTCTTTTGGGTCACCTGACTTTCAACATGTTCGCTTGATTAAAAATACCAATTAATCACTTCGTGGAACAATCAAAATATGTTTTTGACTAGTTGGCAGTCGGCCACCCTAACAAAAGAGAACACCTAATTAATGAAGTAACTGAGGTGATAGTGTTGGGAAGATTCCCGGAAGTATATCTGCTAGTTTCAAATGAATTTCTCCAGGAAACGTTTCTCCCAACTGATAACCATTGGAATACTGAACTGCGATTATCACACAATATGAGGTCAGTGTGGTGTTCACTTAATAAAAAATACCAATTAATCACTTCATGGGACAATCAAAATATGTTTTTGACTAGTTGGCAGTCGGCCACCCTTATAAAGAGAACAGACTATCCAATTACAGTTTTTCTCAAATGCTAAAACACATTTCACAAATGTTTCCTCCATGTTCCCCAATGTCTAAACACAACACCCTTTTCTAAAGCTACATAAACACAACCACACCTTCTCACTTCAAAACTCAAACTTTCACACCAAAAGAGCAGCTCGAAGCTTTCAAAACTGTAAACACTATACACATCATTACACACTACAGCAAAACAATTGAAAACACAATGCTCAATTTGTGAGAAGGTTCTTTGTTTCATAACTGTCAATGCATATTTTTAGAAACTTTACAGTAATGGTTCTTAGATCTCTGCAGAGGATTAGGCATTTAGATTCGTAAGTTTCATATGAAGAGTATAAATCTATAGTAGATTCTACATGTACACTAGAGTACCAACTCAATGCAAAAACAGAATCTATTGCACACAACAGTATTCTTGAAAACATGATCGGGGTGTGAAGGTTTTTTCTTTACTTTATTCACACCACAATCACTGTGCGGCATCACGTCGCTGAGCTGCATCAGGCCACATCACCTCATCCACATCGCAGGCTATATTGTCTCTTGCCAGGCACTGCGGGAAAAACGCCCTGAATTGGCGAAACCATCCTTGGAAGGCCTCCACTGGGATGTCAAAACAGGCCAGCTCCATTGCCCTTAGGAGGTTCTCTCTAGTGTATGGCTGTCTGTCATAAACCTTCCATCTCCACGATGAGAAGAACTCCTCTATAGGGTTTAGGAAAGGGGAGTAGGGGGGCAGACAGACGTTTAAAAAGTGGTTACTGTTGGTGGTGAACCACTCTCTGATTTGATTTGTTCTGTGGAAGCGTACATTATCCCAATTGATCACATATATGTGATGTGCAGGCCCAGGATGGTGTTGTTGGTGGTCCAGAAGGATGTATTTTATCTCCTCTAGGAACGTGAGGAGATGTTGGGTGTTGTAAGACCCAAGGATAGCATGTCGGTGGACAAGCCCCTCCAAACCCATGGCCGTACAAAGAGTAATATTACCTCATCCAGGAAGAGGTACTCATGAGGTCTGGCCATCTGGCGTCCAACTGTAATATCCACGGTGAAAATGTGAAAGTGCACAGGTGTTCAGAACAGTCAATCAGGTAGCACAGTATTGTCCAGAAGTAATGTAGGCCACAGAGCAACATAGTATGTCCACTAACTGCAGTGTGAACATGGAATTCAGCAGTGTAAATTCCTCTGACTCTGACTCGAATTACTCTTCTCCCGACTCTGACTCGAATTCCTCTGACTCTGACTCAAATTCCTCTGACTGTGACTCGAATTCCTCTTCCCCTGACTCTGACTCGAATTCCTCTGACCCATGACTCTGACTCGAATTCCTCTTCCCCTGACTCTGCCTTCATCCATGGTATTTGTTTGGGATCTTCAGCAGACTCTGCACTCTGAACTTGCTTTTATACATGTGGTTACAGCATTAGCAACAAGTGTCTTCAATTTTGAGTTGTTGTGTTTAATGAATGACGCCAGGTATGTTCATTGTGTTCAAATATTGCTGACTGTGGCAAGCATTTTGCATTACATGAGCTTTCATTTGAGAATATGAGCAGAGTTCTTTTGCAACTTGTGTTTTAGCAAGGAAAAATGTGTTGAGATTTATGAGAATGGAGGATTGTGTTTTGTGAATTGTGTCTTCATGTGAAATGTGTTTATGATATTGGAAAATGATGGCTAGATTTAGTAAATGTGTTTAGACAACTGGTCATTTGGTTTAGAGGATTAGCTTTTGTGTTTTAGCATTTGAGAAAAACTGTAATGAAGTAACTGGCGAAATTGTTGGGAAGAATCCCGGAAGTAAATCTGCTATTTTTCCCGGAATAGTTCCTCCCAACTGATAACCATCAGAGTCCCACAGAGATCATCACACAATATGAGGCCAGTGTGGTGTGAGAAACACATGTCTTTTATATTCATATGACGTGTGAATAAATGTTGTTCCATCGGAATGAAAATATTTAGTCTGACTTTGCTCTGAAGCTTTGCAATGTCATTGTAGAGACGTGCAAAACCCATGATTACATTACACAAAATATGAAGAAAGACCACAATAAACAGCAGACTCAGAACTTTTTTTCCCAGACATAATGAATGAGAGCATTACCACAGAAACCATGTAACAAGTAATTTAATATCTTTCAATACACAGCTTCTGTGTCACATCTGACAAAAACAAGAGTTTCAAGAAATACTAGTTTCAATGTTTCAGGGTTCAAGTCGTCAGCAATTTAGAATCACATCTCTTCTAAAAAATAATGATCTTCCGAGTCTTCCGGTGTTCTCTCTAAACCCTGCTCAGCCAGCTCATCAGATCCACCCGGAAACTTTGACGTCTCTTCCAACAATGTAATTAACAGGAAATCAAAATCTTTGTTTGTATTTTCAGAAGAATTTCGACCTTCCTTATTCTTTTTCCCATGGAAGTTTCCCATCAGCCGGTGCCGAGTCATTCATTGTGGAACGCTGCACCCCTACTTTATCAGCCATGACACCTGATGCCTTCATGGAAACTCCTACTCTCTGAATTTTCTTTGGCCAGACACTCAAACGCTTATTCATATCCAGCATTTTCCTCTCTCTAGACCTGCCTAAGGATTCAACCTCAAACTGTTCCATGGAGACTAAATCTGGCCTTTCAGATTCCACAAAGCTCTTACTGACAGCCATCAAAATCTCCACATCCCCATTCTCGTCCTCCTCTAGGAGTTCCACTGTGCTGGTGTGGGACTCGTGCAGGCTTTCAGCATGGTCCTCCTCAGAAGATAACAGGGTAACAGAGCCAACAAAGTCCTTGTGTGTGTAGGACCTCCGGAGCTCGTTGACCTGTCTCGCTTCAAACCAGATGGCATCGTCATTTCTATGAGCCGTGAGAGGGGATTTCAAATTTGAGGAAGCCATAGTTGAAAGAGGAGACATGTCAGAGAAGAGTGCTTGATCACTGCTTATGAAGCCTGATACACAGAAAAAAGAGCAGAGGTCAAGACCTTTATTTTCTGAATGACCTTTATTATGAACCACATTAATCATTTCCTGTGTACTAATTTAATCAAAGTTAACCTAAAACCATTTTATAAATTACTAATCCTAAATTTTAGAGCTACAACCTTGGACCTATATAAAAAGAAGAAAATAAATAAGAATAAGAAAATAAAAAGAAATTTTTTGAAGTGATTTCAAAAGGTCAGCCCATGATATCCACATGGATGTGGGTTGAAGTTTTAAAGGATTTAAGTTGAAGTACTAAAACTAAAAGACATTTTAAAATAATAATAATAGAAAAAAGTACAACAATATTACTACAAATGAAAATAAAAGCACATTCTCCGCTACTAAGCAGAACTCGAAAAAAAAAGTATCTAGATATCTCTTTTAACATGTCGAAACAAGTTTTGATTTATTAATTCTCTAATTCATTAGTTACACCAAAATATTTTAAAATACTATAATAAAATGTAAATAATACTACAATATATGTTACTTTTTGTTTTTTCTTCCCTTGTAATAATTATTCTTGAAACATTCTTCTATGGATATTATGTGCAGGACTTTCCATCTTTTCTGTAATTGGACTTTTTGAGCCTAGCCTACAAGAAGTAATGTGACTGTGCAAGTTTTAAAAGTATATTAACTCCAATTGATTTTTCATGTTCATGGATACGCTTTTACTTACCTTCATAAAAAGGTTTGGTTTTAGTCTGATCGCAGACAGAGTTACAGCAGTCACAGACAGAATCTTGCCCAAACACAGAGATCCATCTATTAAAAGAGTGCGGCGACAGGGGAAAAAAAGTGGTGAGAGATTAATTCTTAAAGGGAACCTGTCATGGAAGCCATGAATTTACTGGATATTTAGAGAATTTAACGGTTTGGAAAGGAAAGTTTGTGTTGCATGGTAAAAGAGTGATTCATGATCTTTAAAACACTGAGACAGATGTTTTATCTTATTAACCTTTTGTCTGGGTGCCTGTAAAAACATGACTTCTGCATTGAACTAGGGCCTCCGTCGGACACAGACAGCTCACAATGAAGTGAGACCTAATGCAAAACATACAGAGAAAATGACGAAGCACATAATGAACATCCCAATGCACACTACATCACTGCTTGGTCTTGAGAATAAGTCAGCGGTGAGAAAAGAATCAAGTGTATAAACAAACCTTTGTCTCTGGAGCGTCAGTGAATTGGAAAGCTCTAAACGAGAACTGAACGACATTGTCTGCCCTGGAGGATCTGAATCTTGAAGCACCAGGTTTTACCCGGCTTTCCCGCAAACACCTGGATGTGTGTGTGAGAAAGTTGTGTTTCTGATAAGTGTTCCACAAAGTTAGCATTTTGCTCCACTCACCCGTAATTGTCTATAATGCTGTATTTGGGGACTTGTCTCAAAGTGGTAGTGGAAGCCACATAACAACTGTTGACAAAAAGCTTGAGGCCGGGGTAAAGATGTCGAGTGGAGATCTGCACGTTCACATTCTGACCCAGCAGGTACACAGCAGAGCTGACTGGAGCAGACCAGGAGTCTACAGCACACGCAAACACAGCACGTCATAAGATTCACAAGACCATTGCATCGTTTCACAGTGATCAATAAAGAGAACATGTTTGCAGATTAAAGCAGGATTGGGTTAAACACATACACATAGTATGTGAACAAAACACTTTGCTCAAAAGCTTTTATGATACAAGTACGTGGCGTTCAAAGCTTTGCTGGGAACAGTTTGAAAATCTTTTTGAGCCAGTTAGATCAAAATGTTTATAGCTGGTTATGTGAATAATAACATGTGGTTTAATGGCACCATCCTTTGAAGGTAATGGTAATTCGCACAGGCATTCCCTGCCTTAAAGTTCTGTAAACTGCAAATATGAATATATCAATGTAATTTTACTTTAGATTTTCTATAGTGATTTGGTTCACATATACATACATACACATATATATAATATTATATACACACACACAGATTGATACATTTGGCAGACGCTTTTATCCAAAGCGACCTACATTGCAGGTACGAACCTTGGTGTTGTAAGCACCAATGCTCTACTGATTGAACTACAGGAAAGCTATTTCATATATATATATATATATATATATATATATATATATATATATATATATATATATATATATATATATATATATATATATATATATATATATATATATATATATATATATATATACATACACACACACACATATATACAAAAAAAAAGCTATATCGATATAAATAAAAAGATAAAGCTATATACACACACCTACATACATACAATTATTTTTATTATATAATAGTACTTTCAAGAAGTTTTTTTTTCTTTAAAAAAACCCCAAAACAAAAACAACTGACAGACTGGTAAATATATATGATACAAGCTGATAATTCATAATAATAATAGTGTTCCTTTCTGCAGTTTTTCAACAACAAAAACAATTCACCGTCCATCAGCTGAATTTGAAAATCAGCAGTTCGGCTCCTGATAACTTTGCGCAATAGTGTCGGACTGACCACGTGAGGTTCCCTAAACAACAAAAAAACAGTTTCAGAAAATCATAGTCAAAAAATATTATCAAGTTACTACATTTGCTCAGCTTTTCTGGTTATTATAATTATCAAATCATAATTATCTATGATTTAATCTAAGCCTAAATGACAAAAGAAATTTCACAACCTTTTTCACAACTTTTTGAATTGATTTGTGAATTAATTAATGTTAATCGTGATTTTTATGAACAATTTAGCATTGTTTTTACTATTGAAATAAAAAATCTATATTATGTCAGTGGATTATTCAGATTCAAAAGGTTTCATATTAATTTTGCTCTGTGTAATAAATATATACAAATAGATAGATAACACAAAGAGCAAAATGAATATAAAACGTTTTAAATCTGAATGAATAGAGCGGGGGAGGGGGTGAAGTGCTTGAATTTTAGTTTTAAAAATCTGTGCGATTATTTAATTTTAATGTTATAAAAAATATATAATTAAAAGATTCAAAAATGTTTTTTCTGGAATTATTTTCCATTATAATTATTTTGACCACTAATAAAATAAAAAAAAATGTGGTTAAATAAAAAATAATTTTAATTAAGTTTTCAAAAAGTTTTACTCAATTCAAATTAAGTAAAAAGGTTTCATTATGTTGGATTACTTTTTTGTGACCCGAAACATTTTTTTACCTTTCATAGCGACACTCCACGCCCACGTGCACGAGCGCGACGTGCCGAAAGAGCGGGTTTCTCCGGGACAGCGGCTCATACCGCAGGACGTGCGTGTAAATTACGCAATCAGGAAACACCTTTCAGCGGGAGAGTCATGGTGTCATTATTTGCCAATGACGAGAGACAAACAGGTTGATCAAGATTGTTTAGGAGTGACGGTCACCTGTCGCACACCCTGACAGTCCGTGAGCGCGTAAGTGAAGAGCCAGTCTCCATGCGCCATCACCCCGTTACTTCTGCAGGATTCCCCGAGCGTCAGCTCCTCCGCGGCGGCAGAGAAGCCGAAGAAACGCTTCTTCACCCGTAACACGAAATAGCTGCTGCAGCAAGTGACCGACACGTCCGGGAGGCGGCTGGATTCGGGCAGGTAATGCTCGCCAGGTGTGACCCTCGTGTCAGGTGCTTGGCTTCGGGTGCGCGTGTTTGTGAACAGGTCGCGCACTGCACGCTTCTCGGGGCGCGAGCCTCTCTCATCTGACAGAGATGAGCCGCAGGTAAGATGAGCTGCTCTGCAGAAAATGACAAGAATACATCCTACAACTAGACGAGTAATGCTGTTCATCTTCATGTCAAATGTCTGTGTGGATAAGGTAGATTTGCATTTCTTTACGGATCCTACAGGTGTAAACTAAACGACCCAAAAGGCCTCAGTTGGTGATTGGTCTGTAAACGGGGTGATTTATATTTGGTTTCCGCTCGCAATGTGCGGCTTTGGCCACTAGAGGGCGCGACGAACAGACAATCAACTTCGCTTGAAACATTGGCAAAAGTTACGTCTTTACCAATTCTCCCTTTATTCTAATACTATTTATATACAAAAGACTTTGTAAGCATATCAAGTAGCCTTTTTATTTAGATAAATATCTTAACCAAATTTTGCGGTTTTGTCCTTTTTATTGAAAATATTAAATATTTTCCTCATACTTTGATTTCTAGAACTTTTAGAGTCATTAAAAACAAAGTTCCCTGATGACTATCACTTTTGGACACTATATGTATTATAAAAATTTTTTCTTTTTGTAAAGAGGAAACTCCAAACCCAATCTGATAACGTAAGGGGTTTTAACAGCTTTGTCAGCATTTACAATGCATTCACTTTTAATACACATAACATATACACAGTGTCAATATGTTTATAAATGCTGTAGATATTGTTCATTGTGTTGGTCAGTTGTGTAATTATGACGACTTGTTCTGGTGATGGTTGTAGTTTAAACAAACAAAATAAAAAAATCTCCCAATAAAACTTTCCTAGTTTCCAGCTGCTTTGTTCTGCCTTACAGACATTTTTGCATTTACTCTCAGCACTTACAGAGAGTTTATAACATGGAAGTTTATAACATTACAATCACTTTGGATCACAAAGACCTTACAGTACCATCGGTAAATCCATTCACTATTATCCAGTCAGTGAAACAGCTGTGAAAAAACATGCTTTTTTGTGCACATAATCTCATTTTTACCAGAGAAAGAAAGAAAAAAAAACGTACAGAAATACTGCATTTCATAATGGAAAAATTACTGCACAAATGAACAGTTCTCATTTGACTGGGTTGAAGATAATCTCTTCATTTTCTTACTCAATATAAGGCACTATAAATAAATACAGAACCACAAAACAGTGTCATCCTCAGGCTAATAAAGTGCCACACAGAAAAACAACGATTTCAGGTCTTCTTTAAAGAAGCAGAAGCTTTTCTTTTCTTTTTTTTTACTGTTATAAATATTTCACCCCCAGTGCAAAAACATACCAATAGACCTTCACCACATTGAACAACTACAACTCAACGTTTCCTTTACATCCAGAAACCAAAATATGAATCCATCATCTCAAATAAGAGAAACAAAGAGTTGTTAACAAAACAATATATTAGTAGACAGACGATTTGAACCTCTCATTAATCTTACAAGTCTCCGTTTGGTGATCAGGGAAAGCTGTAACTGTTGTATATATGTAGTTGTTATAACAGTAGTGCAGATATTTAAAGGTTCGCCTCCATCCTTCATTGATCCAGTTAATCAACTGAGTAAACTAGTTTATATACCAACAACTGTTTCTGCAAGTTCAGTTGAAACAATTCCAAAATACATGTTTTGGCACCATCTGTAGGCAGAGCAGGAACTTCACGCTGGTACTTCATTCTGTGTGATATCAGGCTTCAAAGCCTCCATCTCAGACACTTGCTCTTCACTCCTGCAGGTGGGAAATAATAAAATACTCTTATTTTCAACAGTAAGAATAGCTGACACCATTAAATTGGCATTCATAACTCTTTTTGACCCAAGGGTTGTAAGATCTCAGAATAAAGTAATCTGAAGTGAATGTCCTACCACAGCTTCAGCTGTTTGTTGTTTTCCCGTCTGCGTTCTTCATCGATGGGATATATTTTAAAGACGATCAGCCCCAGAGCTATAAGTGACACAGGAGCAGCCGACACCAACAACTTCAACGTCAGATTCACTGAATCAGACTGAACACAAACTCCCGGCACATAACCTGCAAAGCTAGAGAAGGAAAGCAGAATAATCTAAACATAAAGAAGATGAAATTTGGAGGCAAGAATGTAAACCCAGATCATGATCTGTTTTCACAAACCCATGAAAGTGATTTTTAACACAGACATGAAGAGGAAGAACTACCTTAATGCTAGTGTTGATACACCAAGAGACACGCCAGAGGCGAATTTGGTGAAGAAAACATAGAAGGAGTAGAAAATAGCCTCATGTCCTTGAGAGGTGGGATTCTGGACTTTAAAATCATCTACCACATCTGGAAGCATGGACCTGAAACAGAAGCACCTTTATGTATGAAATTATGAACTTGGTATTTAGTGCTTCCCTTTCTCTCTCTCTCGCCGTCTCTCAAATAAAAAATAAGAGAATAGAATATTTAATATATATATACACACACACACACACACAGATCTATAGGATCAGATGTGTTAGTTAAAATAACTTATGAATCTAACCACAGAGAGGAACACGTGAAAACAATTGTACTGCTTCCTATTTTTGTGGAAACCATTTTGTCATTGTTTGATGAATATAAAGTTAAAAAGTAGCAACACAACCTTTAGTAACATTATAAATGTCTTTCCTATTACTTTAAAGTTTATGTGAAAAACTTTTTTTAATAAATGTTCTTTTTGTGTAGCAAAGTTTGTTGTCTTTAAACATAAATATTAAAGAATAAGACAGTGAAATGAGATACGGTTTTGTTTTTTTGTACAATTTATATAAAAAAAATTCTCTTTAAAACATTTGGAGTAAACAACTCAAATCATGTGGATTAGATTTACGATTTCTTTATGAACTTTATGAAGCATTAAAATGGTATTTGTTTAGCAGTCAATGGAGGGACAGAAATTTGTGTTCCGAAGATGAACAAAAGTTTACCGGCCATGAAACTATTTATGCAAAAACAGGCAGTTATGACACCAAAACTTCAAATTCTCTATTCCAATTTCGATACCACAGCTAAAACTACTAGCTTAACTAATATTAATTTAAATCATTATGAAAGACAAGTAACGGTAGTTTTCAGGTAGAGACACTGAATAAAGTAATCAAATGTAAAATATCACTGGATAGTCTTCAATATACGTATATATATCAAACACAGATTAGTCTTTATTAAAGTTACAATTAAAAATAAACATTAAAACACAGACAGCAGCAGGAATATTAGACTGCTGTCACTTTAAGTCTAATTCACAGATCCAAATACTGACATACATCCATTGTTTGCTGTCACGTCAGATGTTAATTATAGACCCTGCATGTAAATATTCAGTTGTTTTTAGAGAAGTCATATTTCTAATGACCTTCTCTCATAAATGCTTCTGAAATCTACTTCTGTATTCTTCTCTTTGACTACAAAACAAGAGATCTAGAACATTTCTGGGGCACCTGACTCACATGTACTTTCCTTACTTTTTCTAATCCATTTTAACCAAGTCCAAATTACATTTACTGTATTTAGTTTATGAATTTACCAGAATTAAGAAAAAAAAATTGATTTAACACAAACAGAACCTGAAGTTTGTACTTAGAAAGTTATACTTGGATGTTTTAGACTTCCTGATGAAATTGTGTTGTCCCTAAGCAAGTTATAGTCATTTATTGCAACATTGTTATGGGCTCTTTTCAGTGAAAAACTGGTGGTTTTTATTTACTTACAATGTAAATAAATGTTCATGAATTTGAAAGCATCCGATGCGTTCTGGTGTTTTATACTTGTTTCTGTGTTATGCATATGCCAAACCTACCTATAGCTCTCTCCTCTGTTCATTGCCATACTATATTTTCAATAATACTTTAAAAAATTCAGTTCTGTTGTGATATTTAATGTTTCTGTTATGTGCACTGCAGACAAACACTCACCAGGGCAGGAGGAAGGCAACTGCCACACTGGCACCAGCTGCGATGGCTACAATGTAGGACACAATGAGACTACTCTTCACACACACCACCAGGATCATGAAGGGCACCACCCACTAAATAAAACACACACACACCACTCATCATTACTGCCATCACACACATCAGGAGAATCATAACAGGAAAATCAAATACCCACTGTGATGCCAATGTACACAGCAGTCTTTTTCCCAAACCGGCATAGGAACCACTGCCACAGGGGGATGGTAAGAGTGGCAGACACCTGGGAAGGCAAATCGCACAAACTTTTATTTACGTCTGACCACTATAAAACCTCATTACCATATTATGCAACAGTGGGATACTAGTGAGACACTGCTGAAGTTAAAAACAGTATTTTCATCAGTTGCCTCAAAGTCATGCTGCTTTTAAACTAGAAATGAGTCTTTCATCACTATGGAGACTGCTAACCTCATCCAAACCCGAGAGTGCTCTTATAACACGAAAACAAACATTTTAGAAGCGTACAAAAACTCGTATTCAAGTGGTGGGTTGAAAACACTCTCACCATGATGAGCAGTAAGATGTTCTGAAAATCCTCTCTGAATCCCAGTGTGTACTTGATGAACAAAGCAAAATTTCCCTCCAGCAGCTGAGAACGAAAAAACAGATAGACAAAATGAGATTCCTTCAAGCGACTCATGATCATTATCCATTCAATGCCTTCATTTCAAACCCAGCTTCAGTCTCAAACCAATTCTGAACTTCACTTTTGACCGCAGACCTGTCCTAATGCTGACTGTGATTCTAAACCTAATCTCTTGCATGGCAGCCTCTCTCTGTGCCTCACTTTGTTTTAACACACATAGCCAATCTCTGTTACAGAGCGTGACGTGGTCAGTTCCAGAAACTGCTTTCACTTAGACATTCATGGCCTGAGAAATTGTCAGTCAAAAATAAAAAATGTTTTGCCTTTTGTAAACAATTTGGACTCTAGGATATCTCTCATCATAAATCAGGAATTAAAATATGTACAGTTCAATATGTTTTTACAACATGTTTTCAGTGCATCTCTAAAGTGTTTGTATTACCATAAAGGCCAGAGAAGTGAAGAGGAAGGCCAGCACCAGTTTAACATACGGCCCGTGACCCATTACCAGCCGCAGACCAGTCCGAAATGACACATGCTTCTGTGCTTTTAAACCACCCTGATCTGAAAAAGATGAAAAATCATTAAATGCATCAAAATACATTTTCAATGATAATAATAATTTTAAAAAGTGTTTTTAGTGACTGTAAACAGCCTAAAGGTTTCTAAACTGGATGAGGAAATGAGGAACTACAGGGGGGTTGTGAATTGATGAAAAGCTAATACAAATCTAAAATGAAAATAGATAAATGTACAAAATAAAATACAACTTAATTAAAAGTTGTAATATCAGAGAACCACAACCTTAAACCATGACTTAAAATGTATGTTTTTTGTAAGGAATACCCGAGTTAGACTACTATATGAACTCAACAAAAGAATTATTAAATTTATTAATAACCAGGACAATTAATTGAATATTTTATTATATAAGGTTTACTTTGCAATAAGGTTCAGTTCGTTAACATCAATGCATTTGGCATCAAAAACACTGAAAAAACAACACTCAATCTAAAGTTTATCCATTTATAAATATACTACTGTTCATTGTTAATCCATGTTCATTCATAATACTTAAACTAATGCAGTGTTTCCTCTAGGATTTCTTTTTCCAGCTGTGGTGGCAACTGTGGTTTCATTGGGGGGAGGGGGCATCATTCCCCACCAAAGAATCATGTTCACTCACATGCAGCCCCCTTTCTGATGAATTGAGGAAATAAAACCAACCAACCATCTCTGACAAAACAAATTCCTGAAGATATTTATTTGTAAAGATTTAAACTGACACTGTAAGACGGCTATATTAATAAATAATTACGGCAAAAATACTATTATAAATTAGGTTAGTGGATAATTCAGCAGCAAATGTTATTCTAGAAAAATCATGCATGCACAATTTTATAAAATCTGAACGTTTACTGGAAAAAAAAAACATTTAGTGGAAAGCAAACAAAAGATTACAATGTAGTAAAGTGTAGTTATATATCATACATAATCGACCATTTTATTTTTTCTAACTTTATTAGAACTAAACAGATATTTAATGTTTTTTTTAAGTGACAGAAACCACTGCTTGTTCTGAATTCTTACAGAATAGAGTTTCACGTTTTCCGTCTGCAGAACAAAATTAATAGCCAAAAACAATTAGTTTGCAATGTTTCTTTTGTATCATTTCGTAAGTTAACATCAAAAAGAAGAATTATACAATTATAAGAATGATGTTGGACAGGGAACACATCTCTTCAGCATAATCGCTTGTGGCAGTCGCTAAAATAAAAAATGTTTAATAAAATCTTTGTGAGGATGACTGGCAACAGTCAATACTAGAATATTTAGACACTTTAAACACCAATTGGAACAAACTCTATTACTCTTAAACTCCATTTAAGCATGATCACAACCACCACATTACATTCAATTATGGCCTGACCCCAGCATAAGTGTGAATGACGTGCAATTTTGAGTCTAAAACCAGTAATAGTATCGCAACTATCCTGTAAAGTAACTTTGTCGCAATGGGCCTACATTGTCTGAACCGTCTGTAGTTGAGTCCCTGTAATAGACATTGATGCTTAGAGTATTAATCTATGCCACAGTAGCTGAAATTCAAAACTGTTAAAAGAACGATACAGTGCTCTCTATTCCAGCGTTGTGATCTAACCAACACCCGGAAGAAAGATGGCAAGATTTAGAAACAGCAATGAACTCCAGCAAGATAAAGTCCTTTTACACAAAACCATAGACCTTTATCAACAAATAAAGTATAATAATGGGAACATTGATTTTGTAGTGAGTTTCATTTTGAATGTTGAATGGAGAATGACTGAAGAGAGGCGAGTTTCTATTAACTTAAGAACTTAAATATTCATTTGTACCTGACATTAAGCTATCAAATGGCTTCAAAAACTTCTTGGTGCTTTGCAATGTTTTTTATGCCTTTAGTGGGGCTTAAAAATAACAATTATAAGCACAATATCGGACGTCACTGAGAAGCTGGAGCCGTGATTTTTGGTAGAGGAAACACTGCAATGTTCATTTAAGGACCTTGAGAAATTAACATTAACCAAGATTAATAAATGTAATAAAGGTACAATTCATTGTTAATTCATGACACCTAAAGCATTAATAAATTAATAAGTTTAACTGTACTAACTACTACAATTATATCAGTTACTTTGCTGTAAAATCCCTATAACTCATGGCCTCTGGCTTACTTATTATTTGAATGTTTTTGAATTCCATATTTTGTACTGACATATTTTGTGTGAATAATGTAAATGTGTATGCAAAGGGAAGTAACTCACTGTCTTGTTCTCTTACTCCAAAAAACAGCACAACAGCACACAGAACGTAGATCAAACTAATGACTGCAGATGCAAACATATATGCACGCCTCTGTAAGAGAGAAAGACATGATTATTCATGAGCCGAATGCTGATGAGATTTGGAACCATTATCTCCTTTTTACCACACACCCCGCACCTCAATAAATATTCTGTTTTCCATTGAGATCTGAGAGTTATTGGAGCTGTTGGTCGGGGATGTTTCATTGCAGGGGACGGTGGCCATGCCCACAATTTGCCCCTGGATTGCGGTGCCAATTACTGTACCAAACACCTCTATGGTCATGCCTGAGAAGGGGGAGACAAAGTAGAAAAGTCACTGAAGTAGGCAGATTGTATATGCTGGGAATAATTAATAATTTTAAAATATTTAAAAACTTTAAAAAGTTATAATGTGTGTCCTGTATGTATTATATAGCTGATTGCAACAGTAACACATTAAAATGTGTAAAAGCTCTTACGGTATGCTGTGGCTGAATCTCGTTCCCTCTGCTCAGTGCTGATGAACATGGTCAGTGCGGAGTACGGCACATGAAAGCACTACACACACACACACACACAAACGCACAGTTACTCATTGCTGGCTCACGACAGAATGCCATAAACATGCAAAGTAACAATGCAATTATTATTCACTACCAGTCATATATATATCATAGTATCACATGTGTACTAATGTATTAAATGTACTAACTGTCTGAAGAGTCTGGAAGAGACAGTAGAACAGCAGATACCACATCATCTTTCCCTGTTCTATAGGCGGAACCACCCATATCAGGAAATAACACAATACAGCTGGTATGGTGGACACCAGAATCCTGCAAAGAGAGAAGGCCATCGTCATCATGATCTAATTGTTACAGATGTTCAGCTTTAGTTTCTAACACTAGAACTGATCAGTAAAAATGATTCAAAACCCCCACATAGCATCTCTGCTTGTTTGTGTTCATCTGTGAATTAACTCATCTGTATGCGGTTAATTGAGGTAAGGCTTGTGAACCTGATCTCTGTGAGCTTCACTGATCTTTCCCCTGTGGCTTTGAACAAGGGCCTCTGCTGCGTAGCGTTTTGTTGGATGTCAAACTACCCGAGCCAGCAAGTATTTGGCGGGGCATGAAAAGGATTTCTAATCGCACCACCTTATTCCAAAACAACCAGAGGATCTACTGGGAAAACACCAACCACTAAGAGACTCTGAAATCGAAAGTTCAGCCTGACAATGACAGCAGTGTTTACAGCAGGAGAAAAAAGAACTCATTATTTAAACTCTTCTTTCTTCACTACAACTAATGCAGATTTAGTGTTGGGCATATTGCCTTTTGGGATACAGTATCACACGTTCTGCTCCATTTCATAGGCCTATTTTTATAGGCCTATCACAGCATCCCTGTTTAAAGTCTGTTCAGTATTATCAGCACCCTCCTCCATCCCAAGCTCCTCTTGTCGTAAAGTCAGGATTTGGCCTTCAGGGGCATATTCTTTGTACGTCACTAACTACATCCAAGATCAGATAATCGCGCAAACTATGATCTGGATGATTTGGTTCTTCGAACGCACCTGTTCTTGACGATTAGTATAGCTAGATTGAGTTATCTGAGATCATTGCGCGTTCATGTGCTGGCTCAAAATGGGATATGTATCGATAGTAGAAACATTGATCAGCAATATTTTGATTGGTCAGCGAGAATGCTGAAAGAGCGCACACAGTGTTTCTGGCTGCAAAAGCTGCCAACAAATTAAATTTGTGAGTAGCCTAGTGATCGTGTGTGTAATTATATTGTCTTATATTAATATATATTATATTTCATAATCCTCTTTCATATTAGAGCCACATGACCCACTAGAACTTGGGAACAAGTAAAAGTAAAATGCAAAAATAAATGGTAATCTTTACCACTGGCGCTGTTCTGCAAAAAAAGGTCAATTAATGAAATAGAATTGCAAGAACTAATAAAGCAAAAAGTCAGACTTGAAATTGAATTGACTCAAAAGGAACTTCAAAGTTAGTAAAATACACTAATAAACACACTGTACTATTGATGACCTTGCATGATTTATTTCATTCCACAGGCAAGAGATGATCAGCTGGATTTAAAATAAATAAAATAAACTGTTTTTATATGGCAATACACAGTTTGAGCTGTTGTTAACGCCCGACTATGACTAATTGTATCTAAATTAGCTAGATACATTATACCCTCACGTGAAAAACTATAGTTTATATATATAAATAATTATTATATAAATTATTATATTATATTATATTGCACCTTCAGCAACAGGTTGCTCTCGTAAAAACAGACAGGACATGGCTGCGACAAATTTTCCATATCACCTCCGCTTATAAAGCCGTGATCTAATCCTGCTAACACGAAGTAAGCCTGCTCCCGAGCAGGTTCATTTCAACGGACCTGTTACTATGACAACAAGTCCCGGACGAGCGTCAAGGATCCGAACAATCCAAGATCATGTGAAATTGTCAATAACCTAATCCAGCTAAGTAAGTTAGCGAGGTACGAAGAATATGCCCCAGATATCCATCTTCAAATCATAATTTTCTCGAATTATGTTTTTGCAGAAAATGAGTGTCATTAAGAACATTAAGGAAATTGCAATACCTTATGTTGGTTCTGATCTTTTCCCCCTGGGGATTTCCCTGTCAATTCAAACTGCATGCTATTTGTTTACCATCTTTGACAAGAGTAGCCATGACAGAAATGTAGCAGGTTAAATACTGTACCTACAGTGCAACCGGTTTGTTTGAGTAGCAATATGTAAATTCTGTCCAGTTGAAAAAAAAAACGAAACCCTGAACAGAACACGGAGTTCATTTTCTTTATGATCGGTTTGGTTTCCAGTTAAATAACCTTTAGATGTTTCTGGGAAAAACAAAAAGTAAATGTTGGTGCATCATTAGAAAAAAATGCCTATTAAATGACTAAATATAAACAAGCCCTCTCCAATAGTTTTTGTTAAAAGATTTTTGAGGAATTTATTAATGTCTGATTCAGTCTTGCAGAAGCATCAATCTGGTATTACAGCTGTTCTGTTCTTCATCATAAGTGCCCTACAGGAAGCTGTAAAATCCTCCCAGTCAATTACTGGGGTTGGCCACCTTTGAGAAGTCCAATAAAGGTCATGTCCTCCATTTCCTTCATATAAACTGCATAGATATCTTCATACCATCATAAAGTGCACAGCCTACAACCATCTGATGATCAGCAGAGCACAAAAATTACACTTTAGCATCATAATACATTGACAGAAAGAACTTATATTCAGTTTCTAATCTGAGTGGATGGGCAGACTGACTTAATCTCTTTGTTGTAAAGACAACATGCTCAAAATAAAATGTATTTGAATAAAACAATGTTTATATATATATATATATATATATATATATATATATATATATAAATAAATACACAATTTTTCAAATGTATACAAATACACAAATTACATTCAATAAAAACATGCAATTTTTCATATTATTAAGCCTTCTGTTATTCTCAACTACATTTCCCCATCTATGTGGATACCAAATATCTATATTTTCTTTTTTTAATTATAATTATTCTCTTATTGTGGTTGAAGCACTAACAGGTCTGATCATCATATGCGCAGTAAATTCAAAACTGAAACTTAAAGTGGTATCTGACACAGCAACAAACCGCTGTTTCAAACTGCCTCCCTCAGATATATCATGCATGCAGCTTGGAACCAGATTGGTCCATTAAGGTGGTGTGGTCTGCTGAGCCAACCAGAAAGCAAGAGGTTTTTTCTGCACTCATCATCCGTTTTCCCACACGCCATTAAATCATGCCTGTATTCATACTGCATAAACTAAATATTGGTGTGTTGAATATGAATTTAAAGGCATATTCAAAGGCTCGTGGAGTGCCTTTGAAAGTCTAATACAATCAATTTATTTTATCCCAAACTTTCAAATTCGTTCCATTCAATGAGTGTAATGTTCTCAGCACTGGATAGTGTTTTTAAATGATAAATGATTATATTCTATTCTATTTAATGAACATATATAAAGAGAACCAGTAAGTTCCCACTACTGGAGTGTGAGGGTGCGTGTACTGCATTTTCTTTTTGGATTACGGATAGGGATTGACAATAAATAACCTTGTAAAACTTTTTATTTGCATTTTGGTTTATAGTTTTCATGACACATCTGAGCACATGCATAAGCACTCAGCGACATCCCAGAGAAGTGACACTCTGTGGCGCTCTTGTACACTCTAGTAACCTTCTGTAGCAGATGGAGTCGGTGCCATCACCATGGCTACTGCTCATTTCTCTGTCTCAAATTCATCTCTCTCTGAAAACCCAGTCATTCCCACAGTTTCAGTTTAGTAGATACTGAGATTTTATTTAATTTCCCCATGAATTTGGACAATAGCATCTTGGAAAATTCACATTCAGTCTGCATTACAGGACAATTTAATTGTGTGCATTCTTAAAAGCCACATACCAAGGCATCATGCGTCCGTGTCGTGTCCATGGGGTTCTACTAACCAAAAACCCAACTGTAGGATCCGTCACAGCATCCCAGGCTCGACCCACAAATAGGATTACTGAAGCACTGAGGGGATCCAACTAGAAAGACAGACTCTGACATTAGTTGCTGTAGAATTTAGATGCAGCATTGCTGTCTAAAAGCTTCATAATTGTTTGTATCAGTGCAAAATTTAAAATCACATATAATCCCCTGTGTACGTGCGCTGTTCATGCGTGGTTCATGAGTGATATGAAGGTGGGGTGTCAGTAGATGGACGTGGACGTGCGCGGTTTCGAACCAGTTCCGACGCATAAGCACTGACAGCCGATGCGTGTCCCGCGCATAGTCACGCATACTCGACGCATAGACTACGCACGCAGACTCATGAATAACGCACACTGACGCAAATATTTTGAACCGTTCAAAACTCAAAATCACGCACAAACCGCCTTCGACGCACATCCACTTACAATCACTGACGGTCCACGTTCGTTCCACTGACGAAATACGCATACGACGCACGCTCCACGCAGATGTGCGTAATTCGTGCGTTTTCGCTGTGTGACTGGCCCTTAATACATAGAGAAAATTCCCTTTAAGCATTATATTATATAGCAAAAATCATTGGCTCAATTGTTCACATTGTTGAAAAATATAAACTATATACTATAAAGCATGAGGATATTAAGAAGATAATATAAGCATTAAAAAAATGTTTTATTGTAAAGCTGCTTTGAAACAGTTTGTACTGTGAAAAGAGCTCACAGTACAACACTGACAGTTTTTCCCAAACCATAATCACTCAACATCCGAGGTCACAGTAATGAGGCAGCAGGAGTTTTGAATAGATAACTGGACAGTGATTGTTACAATAGCAATTGTTAACGGTTGACTATAGTGACTGTCAATTATAGTGACTATAAAACAAATCTTCACAAAGCACTGTTTTTCACATGCTCACTTCCTGTCTTCCTCACTCTCATTTCTAACCTTGACCTGGATCTGGGTCACTGTTCACTCGCTTTGCTTGATGACTGCAAGCAGAGATGCTTTTCTCACCATTCTATCTAGTCATATGGAGTCATAAGATATAGAAAGAAAAACCATAGCTGAGCCAGTTTATTTATATAATCAGAAGGTGTTGTGGTCTTACGGTATAGATCCTCTGCATTCAGTTATAGCATTCCCATATGCATACTCACCAGAGCCACATCTAGCAGGAAGATTTGCAGAAAAAAGCCCAGGGCGGTGCCTGTGATCTGATACGGAGCCCCTCCGATTGCAAAACACACCTTATTCCACACAGTCAGAGATCTTTTCCTCTCCTGCTGTGGTGAAAGCTGAAAGGAGTAAAACAAATATTTTATTTGAAAGGATAGACAATGACAGTGATTGTAGGAAATCAAACAAGAACCCCGAGAGACCAGTGACCTTTTCACCACAAGAGGACGCGATAACATCCTAGCTGGAAGAGTCCATTTAATTTGGACTCTCTTTGCATTCCATCTGAAGCTGAAGTTTTTTCCAAAAGAAATCCCATTGCTCAGCATCAAAGACATTCAGAACTGCTGGAGGACTTTTAGCATTTTAGTTTGGCAGAAATAAGATCTTCAAATTCATTCTGCTCTGGCTCTGCAGGGACTTTTTCGGAAAAAAAGGACTTTTAGCTCTTCTACCTGCATCTTAATGTCCACCTCATATTAACACAGTAATGTCATTAGTTAAGTGCTTTAGTCAATGGCTTTAATGTGCTTATGGAATCAGCAGCACATTTAAACTAGCAGACAAACTTTGCTACGACTTCTAACTGGAAAAAGCTATAATGGTCTAACACTGTGAGAATTATTCTATCTAAAACTATGCAAGTTGGTTCCTCTTTTCTATATGATTTCAGAACAAAATCGTTGCAATTTCTCAGCCCTAAATGGCTCAGCATGGGGGGCGGGAATCAACCACTCATGTTTGAACTAGGTGCACTCATTTACATTTACGCATTTGGCTAGTGCAGAGCACCTAGGTTACTATTATTAATTTTAGTCGTCAGACTATGACGACTCTGAGGTTAGTTCTTCAGACTTCACAGTTATGCACATTTGAGGTTTTATTTGACATATTCAATGTGTGTTACCATTAAGTTTTGTGTTTGCATGAATGACTTCTAGTATAATGACTTCTAGTTTTCTAGTATAATTCAGTTTGTGGAGAGATGACTGATGAAGTTCTTTGTGAATCTTAATGAGGCATCTTTTACCACCTGCACTTACAGGGTGGTTGTCAGTACATGTTGAAAAACTAAAACTAGATTTTAGTAGCAAATGCACATTGTTGGATTTACCGGTTTAATTTGTACATTTTTAAATTGTAAAATGTACAGATTTGTCAGAAATTTGCTTATTGGACATTTTACAGAATGATTCTGCCAAAAACAAACGCCAAGATTAGTTAGTTTTTTTGGTAAAAACAACTAGGACAATAAGTATTTTAAAGCATAGTTTTCTTTGACCTGTAATCAGCAATGTAAGAAATACAAAATCATGTACAGTAAAAAAAATCATGGACAAGATTATTTATGGAAACATTTGCACTTATTTGTTTAATTAATTAGCCAACAACAGCAAACAAATAACAGTAAACTACCGTATTCATTCAAGTAATGTGCAACTTTTAAGGAATTGTTCAATCATCTTGTCAGCTCCTAACATCTTTTGTTTTGCACAGGGTACAAAAGCCTAAACAGATTTCGAACAACACGGGAAGTAAATAACAGGGGGTTTTTTGTTTGTACTTTTGGGTTTCTTCTAGTCCAAATAAATACTTCCATTTAATACCCCTTTAAGTGTTCACAGACACGCCTCAGTAAAGCTAGTGTGTATAAGAAACAAACAAATATATATATCCTCAAACACAGATATCATCGGCTTACCCTATATTTACAAATATGACATCAATGTAATTTGGCGGTAGCAAGAAAGCTCTTCCGCATAAAAACAACCGAGGGCGCCAATGAATTAATGTCATTCAGCACGTGCTGCTGAAATCATTATATCCACCATCAAACCTTCCCCACCGTTTGCTCTGGGTACCTGCATGTAGCCAAAAATACATAGCATTTCTAACGAGGTAACTTACCTTGGCAATTTTGAGTCCATGCTGATTGAGGGTTGTAGGTAACAGACCGGATGAGAGCTGCTCGGCTCCCTCTCCTCTCGCCATCACACTGATCTGAGGTGCTCGTGGAGCGCGAGCTGATGCGCTGTATTTAGTTGAGCAGTTTGACAGGCTCTCGTCACGCCCACGCGTGCCTCTCTCTTCCTCAGGATGCGCGCGCACGCGGCTGCTCTCTGTTCATTTTATTAATGATCTTAATGAAGTTTTTGTGTGGCACATTCTTCATATTTCAGCTGCACACAAGACGGACTGACAGAGAGGTGTTTATGAATTTAATTACTTTCTGCTATTAATGATCTAATAAAATACCTCGGTATTTCCCCTTTTGAAAACCACAGTCGTTTTAGAGAGCAGGGTTTTAAATAACAATGTATATGCGTGACATCCACGTCAACCAACATCCCTTTGAATTATTCAGAATTATTCAGTGTCGTGATAGAAGCGACCGATGTTTTGTTTTTGTTGTTGTTTTACCGTATTACGATTTACTTAAAACTATCATCGTCCTGCGTTGTGCTCTTTTTTTTACTGCGTTCTTTCCTATCAAATATTCCAGTACTCATCATACATTACTAGTTATAATTGGAAAGCTTATTAATGTGAAACTGGACGTTGCATTATCATGGAAATTTAAATAATCATTTAAATAATTATATCAGGCTCCTCCCCTTGTAAAAGTAATTCTATAGTAAAACAAATAATTTTGTAAAGTATATATTTTATATCAAATAAAAATGTTTAGTAAAGTACACTTGGTTAAGAGTCAATTTAAACTTCCATATCTTTTTCATACTTTCATTTTTTTTAAAGTGCTGTAATAACCTGAGTGTCTTCTTTAAAATAAGATCAAACATAGATCAGTATTCCAAAGCGCTCTTGAATTAAGATCGTCCATTCTCAAAGAGGAGATTGACAGATAAGAGGTTAAAAATTTAGGTTTTCACAGCAATGCCATAGAGGAACCATTTCTGGTTCCCCATAGAACCTTCCAGTGAACAGTTCTTAAAAGAACCATTCTTTCGTCATATGAAGAACATTTTAATAATCTGAAGAAACTTTTTCCACTTTAAAGAACTTTTTTTTGCTCTGTAAAGGTTCTGTGAGTGTTAGAGGTTCATCATGCAACCACTGATGTCATTAAAGATCCTTTATTTTTAAGAGTGCGAGCGTGAAGGATTACCGAGAAAGAAAACATGTAACACGGCGGTTCTAATCGTCAGTCGTTGACGTCACAAACGCCGGTGAAGATTCCTCAGTCAATTCCTTCCTTCTCTTGCTGTTTGCTGCCTGCCCTGATCCTCTGCCTGTTATGACCAGATTGTTGTTTGCCCTGGTGTTTCAACCCACTCCTGCTTGTACTCTGGTTTTGCTGTGTTTTTTAATAAACCACACATGGATCTCACTCAGCCTGTCCTCGTTATGCACTAACTTTCTTTTGTCAAACTGAGGTTGATGAGGTAGCAGTATCAGGAAAACATCATCAAAGTAATCACACATACTGCACTTGAAGGCCATGCAGTATGTGGAGATCTGAGCTTTATGATACAGACTCTGATCAATTTCAATGTCTGATTTAATTCCACATTAAGAAACGTGGTAATTCCAAAGCATGCAACAATTTCAGTTTAAGGAAATAAATGTATGAGATGTACATTATATCAAGAACATATTTTGTTTTCTAACATATATTTTATTATTTTATGTATTTGGAGCTGAACTGTCCTGAAGATAAGGAGAATAGATGGAGCAAAGTATAACAATGACAGTGCAGACTACCTGCAGTGCTGGGAAGAAGTGTCTCCTTTCAATAGGAAAATAAATGAAAACAGATAACAAAAGCTATGTTGGTGTGGTTTAACAAAAAAAAGAGCTAATATCCTGGACTGGCCCAGTCAAAGGACTGATCTAAATCCTACTGAGCCTCTGTGGAATGACAGAGAGTGGGAAGTTCACAAACAACTGTGTGGAGTTTGAGTGGGACGCTCAAAACGAATTTTCAAAAAGAGTTCCAAGAAGACTCTAATCTATAGTCTTAGACTGACTGAAACTTGAATTCTTCAATGGATGATACTCAGCCAATTTGCAGCTGTTCAGCATACACATCTCTGCATCCCTAATCTTTCAAAAGCTTGACAATCTCTCATGTATTATGTGTAGGCTCTGAGCATTCAGATTCTTTTATGCTGTTTCCGTCCAAAATGTAGGACTTCACTTAGTGTGTAAACTTTTTTTATTATTATTAAAGCCTTCCTGTCACTCAATCAGTAGAGCATGGCTAGCAACACAAGGTCATGAGTTTGATTCAATGAAAGCAATGTAAGCCACTTTGGATAAAAGTGTCAGCCAAATGCATGAATGCGTAAATGAGGTCATAATGTAGAGTGGTCTGTAACTTCACACACACACATTCTAAAATGAGTATGGTGTAGCTGTAGCACATGTTCTCATTCTGTGATCTCCATAACAGTTGATTTCACGTCTGTAACTGATTTTTTTGTCTGCTAAGTTTTGTCTGCAAAGAGTTGTTGTCATGATTTGTTCTCCGTTATTATCATATTGTTTTTAGAAGTGACTTGGTCAGCAATTAAAAAATTAATCTTCTCAACAAATAACAAAAACCATTGGGGAAATGGTTATTTAGACAGTTTGGGCTCTGTTCCTATGATGTATGAATTTAAGGGTGTGGCGTCCTCTGCTGGACAGTGGTGTAATTACAAGCAATAAAATACAGCTGGAAATGGGTTCAATGGAGTTACTGTATAATCAATCCATTCTAAATTACGTTTTAATCCAATTAACTTGTATTAGATAATCTTATTTAAAGATCAGAAAAGTAAATTATTTACAAGACACAGCAAAATAGTAGATAAAACGCAATCTTTAGCGAGGTCTCACCTTATAACTTGACTTGTGAAAATCAATTTTGAGTGTATTTCCCTAAAAAGCTACTGAATATGTCATAGTACATTAAATTTCCATGACAATTACAATGATAGTTACATTTTAAACTTGCTTCTCTGGTCTCTGTAGTTCACTTATGCAAATTCTGCTCCACCCCCAGGAAGCAAGAGCAACAGCAATGTAAATATATAGTGAATATGCAGATGAGCTTTAACAGACATTCATTATAATAACAGTCATTATTCAGTGCTGATTCATGCATGTTATATAGTGGAGTGAAAAAATTGTTGGCCCCCTTCCTGAGTTAAATATTTGTCAAAGATAACACAAAATGTAGTTTTTAAATGAAGATTGTTATTATTGAGAGAAAACTAACTCCAAACCTGCATGGCCCGGTGTGAAAAAGCGTTTGTCCCACTGGTTAAAATATAACACACATGAGTTCAATTCACATAAATAGAATTGACAAAGTGAAGTAGACCAAAAGATCTTCAAAAGCTAGGCATCATGCTGAGATCCAAAGAAATTCAGGAACAAATGAAAAATTAAGTAATTGAGATCTATCAGTCTGGAAAAAGTTATAAAGCCATTTCTATTGCTTTTGGGAGTCCAGCGAACCACAGTGAGAGCCATTATCCACAAATGGTGAAAACATGGAACAGTGGTGAACCTTACCAGGAGTGTCCGGCTGACCAAATTACCCCAAGAGCGCAGCGACGACTCATCCAAGAGGTCACAAAAGACCCCACAGCAACATCCAAAGAACTGTAGGCCTCACTTGCCCCATTTAAGGTCAGATTTCCAAGATGAAAAACAACTGCTGACCAAAAAAGAACATTAAGGCTTATCTAATTTTTGCCAGAAAACATCTCGATGATTCCCAAGACTTTGATTTGATCAAGACGTAATTTCCTTGGGCGGCTGATAACATTTGATCCGGTACCATTTCATCCGCGCCGGGGGTTGGGGACCACTGGTTTAGGGGACAAGCACTTTTTCACTTCAAAATGTTGTTTACTTGTTATCTTTGATTATTTTATTTTTATTAAATAAAAAATTAAATTAACTTGCAAAAAAGTAAGAAATCAGGAGGGGGGAAAAACTTTCTTCACACCATTGTATGCAGTTACGTACTGATTAATTTGAATTTTAATATTTAATAGAAACCTTTTGTAGAGTTATGTTATGAATATGAGCTCTGCGCTCCCCTCCCTGGCCACCAGAAGGAGCTCACTCACTTATACTGACACTTCACTACACACTACATTTCCCAGCAACCATCACACTAGACTGATTACACACACACCTGGACTCCATCTTCACTGTTTGCCACACCACCTGTATATCATTATCATGTACTACAAAAGACTGCTTCACACACAAACTCACTGCGAGGTCTCGATTAGCTTTGAAGTCAAACGTCACATCACTAGTTTTGCCTGTTTCTGATCCTTCTCTGCCTGCCCCGACCTGTGCCTGGATTAACGCCTATGATTGTCTGCTGCCCGTCTTGACCACTGCCTGTACCACGTTTCTGTATCTGTTCTGCCTGCCTTCCTGACCCCTGCTTGGATTACTGACCACGATTGCTCTCTGTTTTGCCCTGACCCCCTGCCTGTACGACCATTCTTAATAAAGACATTGCGATTGGATCCCTGCCTGTGAGTCCCTGTGTTACAGAAGACCTCGCCACACAAGATCCAGCTGTCTGTCAGGATGGGCGATTCGACACAGGCTGAGTTTCACCTCATCTGTCTCCGGCAAGGTAACCGGCCCCTGTTGGACTATGTATCTGACTTCATTGAACTTTGTCACCGAGTGAGTTGGGGTGACGCCTTTTTGGTTTCTATATTTGAGCGAGGACTGGATAAGAGGGCTATCCGGGCTCTTGGATGCCAGGAAACCTCACTCATGGAATATATTAATCTTGTGCTGTGGCTGAATGGTATTGACTTTGAAATTGAAGAAGTGACCGATTCAGTACTTCCGAGCGCCGCGACCAAGTCAACACCTCACCGCCGCAAGCGGCGGAAGCAGAGAGAGCCTGATCCAGAGATCCGCCAGCCAGAGCCTGATCCAGAGATCCGCCAGCCAGAGCCTGATCCAGAGCTGCGCCAGCCAGAGCCTGATCCAGAGCTGCGCCAGCCAGAGCCTGATCCAGAGCTGCGCCAGCCAGAGCCTGATCCAGAGCTGCGCCAGCCAGAGCCTGATCCAGAGCTGCGCCAGCCAGAGCCTGATCCAGAGCTGCGCCAGCCAGAGCCTGATCCAGAGCTGCGCCAGCCAGAGCCTGATCCAGAGCTGCGCCAGCCAGAGCCTGATCCAGAGCTGCGCCAGCCAGAGCCTGATCCAGAGCTGCGCCAGCCAGAGCCTGATCCAGAGCTGCGCCAGCCAGAGCCTGATCCAGAGCTGCGCCAGCCAGAGCCTGATCCAGAGCTGCGCCAGCCAGAGCCTGATCCAGAGCTGCGCCAGCCAGAGCCTGATCCAGAGCTGCGCCAGCCAGAGCCTGATCCAGAGCTGCGCCAGCCAGAGCCTGATCCAGAGCTGCGCCAGCCAGAGCCTGATCCAGAGCTGCGCCAGCCAGAGCCTGATCCAGAGCTGCGCCAGCCAGAGCCTGATCCAGAGCTGCGCCAGCCAGAGCCTGATCCAGAGCTGCGCCAGCCAGAGCCTGATCCAGAGCTGCGCCAGCCAGAGCCTGATCCAGAGCTGCGCCAGCCAGAGCCTGATCCAGAGCTGCGCCAGCCAGAGCCTGATCCAGAGCTGCGCCAGCCAGAGCCTGATCCAGAGCTGCGCCAGCCAGAGCCTGATCCAGAGCTGCGCCAGCCAGAGCCTGATCCAGAGCTGCGCCAGCCAGAGCCTGATCCAGAGCTGCGCCAGCCAGAACCCGAGCTGCCGTGGCCCGACCCACCAGAGCCCGAGCTGCCGTGGCCCGACCCACCAGAGCCCGAGCTGCCGTGGCCTGACCCGCCAGAACCAGAGCCCGAGCTGCCGTGGCCCGACCCGCCGCTGGACTTCCGGGACATCCCAGCGCCGCCGCCGGCCTTCGCGGATCTCCCCGAGCCTGCAACGACCCGTCAGCCAGAGCCGCCAGAGCCTGCAACGACCCGTCAGCCAGAGCCGCCAGAGCCTGCAACGACCCGTCAGCCAGAGCCGCCAGAGCCTGCAACGACCCGTCAGCCAGAGCCGCCAGAGCCTGCAACGACCCGTCAGCCAGAGCCGCCAGAGCCTGCAACGACCCGTCAACCAGAGCCAGAGCCTGCAACGACCCGTCAGCCAGAGCCTGAGGTACCGTTTCCCACCCTATCCCACCCATTATCACCTCTGTCCCTGTCTGTGTCTGCCAGCCCTCCTGCCCTGTCTCTGCCAGAGATCGTCAGTCCTGCACCGCCACTGCATGTGCTCAGCTGGATGGTACCGCCGCAGATCCTGCCGACTCCAGCCTCGACGGCAGTCGGGGAATGCCTGACTCCGCCTCCAGCCTCAGACCCCTTCTCTCCACCTCGGTCCGTCAACACTTCGGCACAGCCTGGCTTCTCACTCCCTCAGCTTCACCAAAGTCCCTCGACCATCATCTCCATCGGGTTCCCTCGTCCTCCAGGCTCCACCTTGGTCGTGCGTCGCCTTGCCTACACCTGCGGCTCCAGCTGGCTCCTTCCTCCCTCCGGCTTACACCTTATGTCCTCTGTCACTCCGTCTCCGACTCTGCTCTCGCTCCTTTGGACTCCGCCTCGGTCATTCGTCGCTGCGGCTGGCCTTCGGTCTCCGGAACCAGCGGTGTCGATCGGGTCCTTCGGCTCGTCGGCTACGTCCCGGGACCTTACAGACCTCCCAGACCCGCCAGCCTTGCCTGAACCAGCCTGGTCCGTGCCCCCGGCACCACCCTGGAACATTGAACTTTGGGCGCCGCCATGGTGGTGCGCGGCGCCTTTTAGCTGCCTCACGCCAGGAGGCGCTCGTAGGGGGGGGGGCTCTGTTATGAATATGAGCTCTGCGCTCCCCTCCCTGGCCACCAGAAGGAGCTCACTCACTTATACTGACACTTCACTACACACTACATTTCCCAGCAACCATCACACTAGACTGATTACACACACACCTGGACTCCATCTTCACTGTTTGCCACACCACCTGTATATCATTATCATGTACTACAAAAGACTGCTTCACACACACACTCACTGCGAGGTCTCGATTTGCTATTGCAGTCATTCCAAGCGTTTATCATTCCTGTCTGTGTCTGCCCGCTACCAGTTTTGCCTGTTTCTGATCCTTCTCTGCCTGCCCCGACCTGTGCCTGGATTAACGCCTATGATTGTCTGCTGCCCGTCTTGACCACTGCCTGTACCACGTTTCTGTATCTGTTCTGCCTGCCTTCCTGACCCCTGCTTGGATTACTGACCACGATTGCTCTCTGTTTTGCCCTGACCCCCTGCCTGTACGACCATTCTTAATAAAGACATTGCGATTGGATCCCTGCCTGTGAGTCCTCTGTTACAAGTTATAAATGTCTTTACTGTTACTTTTAGTTCAGTAGTTTTCAGTTTAATTAATACTTTCTGAATAAAATGCTAAATGTATTTATATTAACAATAAAAATCTTACTGCACACAAAATCTAGAACGGTATGAAAATTAGATAAACTTCACGAATGTGCAACATAAGCTCACAGCTTAAACTCATTCAGGGTTCTCTCATAAAATCTCTCTGGCCTCTGAGCGCCATCTCTTTATACTAGACTATCTGAGGTCATTAGGGTCGAGGGGGGTTAAAGGTGAGATGAGGGGAATGGGGAATAGTCTAGAAACAGGAGTTGGTCTGAACATCGGAGTATTCTCAAACACACCTCTTTGAATGGCAGAATAATTATTTTGGCAGATCTTTTGTCATCATCCATAGCATGTTTACTTGAACTCTTTCATGATCAGTTAAATTACATGTTTAAAAACAATTATTGTTCATATATGCCTCATTTCATCTAATGAATGCTCTTTTTTTCCATTCCTCTTTAGAGAGTGTGTGTAGATAGCGTAACTGCTGAAAGGTGTTAAGTCTCCAACCTTTCTCAATGTGCGCATATGAGACTGCGGCTCTGAAGAACAATACCAGCTCCCAGCACATGGAGTGGCAGCTAGCCTGCAGCGCTCACCCTCCCTTAACCCTTTGTTAGGGGCTAATCTGTTGCCTTAACAAAGACAGCGTCCTGCAAGTTTTTTGCCTCCATTGAAGAGGGGGATGGTGGGGTAAAGAGGCAAGGGAGTAAGAGAAGAGGAGAGAAAGAGAGAACTGAGAAGAAGCTGAGTGGGGGATTTGGATACTACTGTCATGTCTATGGGTGTCTTCCTTTGTGTTAGTAGGTTCTCAGAGAGGGATGGGTTTAGAGTTTAAATAGCCACAATATAAAATAATAAAGACAATGTGATAACGTAAGATAATGTAAAACAATAACAACGAGTCTGTTAAAAAGGTGTGTGTGTGTATTACTGTAATTACTAATATATATATATATATATCATTACTAATATAATATGATATATTTTGAATAGGTGCCATTTTACGTCATTGTTTATTTTAATATTATGCAATTGTCTGCATACAAACCCTTCAGGTAGAAAATAAGATGGTGGGAGATTTCTCTGATTGAGGGACTGAAGAAACAAGAAAAATCTTTTGTTTCTTTCGTGCTAGCTAATGATATAGTGTCAACGTTTATCCAGTAAGGGGCGCCAAATGCAGTCTGAGTTGAGTATAGACATGTGCTTCTTAAAAGGTGTGTGTCAGGGGGGTGGGGTGTTAAGTAGCAAGTACTGCCCATAAGCTTTATGACCACTTGACTGGGTGTTTTGACTGATCATACTTATACAACAGATGTCCAGAGTAGTTATTAACATGCTCAAATGTGTGTTCCAGACTTTTATATTTGTTTAAATTATTCTGAACATACTTTTATAATAAAAAAAATGCTGTACTGCTTTTTAGGACAACAATCACTATTCCAGAACTCTAATTTCTCCCCATTTCCTGTGCTTGATGATAATCTAATATGCCCAGTTTCCATCTTAGCTGCACTCACATGTTACAAAATTAGCCTACTAAAGATAACTATTGTACTATTAGTACTGAAGTCTTTCTTTGTCTTACATGTATACCAGACACATTTCTTTTTGAGCACTTTTTTACTTCCATATCTACAAATTATCCTTGCACATCTGTTGCTTGTGAAAGAAGTTTCATAGAAACTCCAGTGAAATATGATCTGATAGACCTAAAGTTTGTCCACTCAGTCCTGCATGTGCTCTGGTCATTTGCGTAGATGTGTGATGCCCCTTTCGGTCAAGCATTAGATCACACTTCTACTCCACCAATCTCTGTCTTTAAGTGAGGAGTGTGTTGGGTGGAGGGGTTCATGGACCCACTCTGACGTCAACATAACCAATACTAAAGCTCTATATACTAAACCACAAACCTCTCATGTGAGTGCAGAATCCAAATGAAACGGAAAGAACATGGAAAACTTGGCTCCATGTGAATAACTTGGTGCTTACGTTGCATAGCAAACAGAAGTAGTAGAGTTCGATTTCCTGACTGAAATATTGGCTAATACAAAGAAATGCATATCATCTACAAACTAAAATGATACGCCGATCTTTGAGGCATGGGATGAAAACATATTGCACAATTCTGCAAAATTCTCTGACTGGTGACAATTCAATGTGATACAAAATATTCCTTAACATAAACCTTATTTTTTCTCCACTTGGTTTTTGTCTTATTTCGCCCCAAGACAACAAGAATCAGTGACACCTTAAATCTGGTAATGAAAAATGAAACAGTACTTATTGTAACAGTATTGCTTTCAAATGACAATTCTCAAAAATGTATTAGCACTCTTTGTTTTTGCTCTTTATACTAGGCTACTATGTTTTTCCTGTCTGCAACACTTTGATTATGTTAAATACATGTATAATCCTATTAAAGCACACTACACATATCATGAACAAAATCTGTTGCATTTTAACAACAGATGCTTTAACAAGAGAGCACAGAGGGCAGGAATTCCGGTGTTTGCATCTTGGCTTTCAAGGTCTTCGCCATTTCGGACACACCATATTGATTAATACGTCATGCATCAGAAGACAATTAAATCCACTCATCAACTCAATCGTGATTAGATTTGGAGTAGTGACGTAAAAGCTTCTATTTTCATTCAAACCCTTCTTTTAGTGGCGCGAACTGCCGCCCATCCACATGAAGCACGGTTCACACGCTCTGCCCGCCCCGCGCGTCCGGTGGGCGTGTCCAGGCGGCGCTCCCGCACACAAAGACGCAGATCTGGCGCGAAAGCGCTTCTGCCGGCAGTGGGCTGGGGGAGGGTGCGGCTGCACTGCACCACGAGGATCGATCGTTACTGCCGTTGAAACAGGACACCCGCTTTATTTCTGCAAGGGAGAAAAAAACTTTTCTCGTTGTTCAGGTTAAACGGTCGTGAAACAAAGGCTTGCGGTGTCGCGCGCGCTATTGTTTAGTGAGCGCGTGTGTACCGGAGTTCCACCGGACGCTGCGCTTCTTTGTTCTGTCCCGCGTCCCGTACTCTCTCCCTGGACTTTGCAGGGCTGCAACCCCATGGTAAGTTCGGTTCACAGCAGAATTCAGTTAAACCGTGCATTAAGTTCATTTGCTGGTAAACTTTCGCGTTAACCCGTGGGCCGTTGAACATTTCCTGGATCCTTTGATCGGACCGGGTGCTCCCTTTACCCCCATGTTAGTGCTTCTAATCTTTATGGAAGTAATGGTGCACTACATTTACACCATAACCGATTATTTCGTTGTGACTTTCAATCCTGCTAGTGTTAATAAACTACTTAGGTTTTCTTGCAGAAATCAAATCTGCAGCATTTATGGTTATATTTAATGCATTTGCGTAAGAGCGTGCAATTCTTGAGCATGTGCGTTTATATGTGAAGATCATATGCCTTTAACGAGAATGTGGTTGCATGTAAATATTGTGCTTGGCGCTTACAAACTTGCTTCAAAGTGCATGTGTTGTGTGTGTTACTCAATGTTACGAGTGAGAGAGGGTTGCTTGTAATGTGCATTGCGTCGCACTTGAACTCCACGTGGGCAGACAGACATCATTTGATGTAACGAGCCGTTGTCTTCACAGATAATCTTGTTGAAGTTCTGCAGCAATGCCTGGAGTCAATACTCACACACTGTACGGCTGGGACATGGAGCACTACTTTTACGACGAGATGGACACAGAGGAGGACTTCTTTAAGTCTTCAGCCCCAAGCGAGGACATATGGAAGAAATTCGAGCTGCTTCCCACCCCGCCCATGTCACCCTCAAGGACGCTGGATGGGGACTGGTTACTGCAGCTACCGGCGAAGGTATTAACATGTGATGAGGAGTACGAGGGGCTGCACAAGTTCGACCCACTGGATATTTTTGGTAATCTGGGCTCTATCGTTATCAAAGACTGCATGTGGAGTGGGTTTTCCACTAGTCACCGGCTAGAAAAAGTGGCTCACGGCGAGAGGGCACCGGTGACCGCTCAGATTCAGACCCCGACCGCACAGAAAACTGTTCGTGCTGCATCGGCCCCGCCCGTGATTGGGACCCAGGCGGCACAGTGTGTGAACCCCGCTGCAGTCCTGGAGCTCCCCGTCCCACAGAACAAGAAAGTGGCCACAGGCTCCTCTGGCTCTGAGTGTCGCTCTGATTCCTCCGGTAAGATGTTACATGTGATAACTGCCATGCGTCCATATGCACTCCAGAATTATCATCAGCCAATGAGGTGATGTATCTACTGTTACTGTGCTGTAAAGATGGATGTTGTCCAAGTCAGATATGTAGTCACTTACAATTCAGGCCAGCTTTGGCAGATATTTTGAATAATTCTTCCATTCTAAAAGAAACCAAAGCATCAAGCTTTGCCTGTGACTAAGCCACTCACTGACCGAGTAAAAGCCGATGTGGAGTCAATTAGTGGAGCGGATTCCTTCTGTAGTTTGCTCCACACCCAGTTTTCCCACATCCTGAACACTAGTGAGGGACTTTTATAAACCCAGTTGTCACTGCAGGTCATGCAACGGTTCCATTAAACTAAAATGCTCTTAATGTTAATATGCTATAGTAACATTTATTATTAATTTTTTTGCCTTTTACGTGATTTAAGTTTTCTAATTTATTTTGAGTTTACTGAACTATTTTAAGTTTACGTTAACGATAACAGCACTTCCTAATGATTGGAATATGGTTTGGGTAGTTAAATGGGGTTGTAACCTCAAGGTCTATTAGTCATTTTTTTAAATACTTTTTTTCAAATTAAATTTCTATAGAAGCTGGTTTGGCATTAAAAACAAACCCGTTTTATGTGACATAAGAGTTGGAATGCAAATCAATTGCCAAGAACTGTGAAATATTTAACATTGACTTTAATTAGCAAGGTGAAGTGTGTAAAGAAACGAGGATCTATTGATTTTGAATTGTATTAACTTAAAGTTTTTCTGGAAAAGAGGTCTAAATTGATTTGAAATGCCAAGTGCTTTCGTTAAATGTGCCAAATGTTTTGCGGTCTCAGATGACGATGAGGATGATGTGATTGACGTGGTGACGGTCGACAACCGACCGAAGCGTGGTCGCCCTCCAAGCCGCCGAACGCCGGTAACCATTACAGTGAGTGCCGATCCGTTTGGACCATGTCCCAAGCACTTCCACGTGTCTCTACATCGGCAGCAGCACAACTATGCTGCTCCCTCCCCTGACACGGATCCCGAGGATGACTTTGATGAGATTGAGCCTGTCAGCAAACGGCCACGTCTGGAGCCTTCATCCTCTCCCTCATCTCCACTTTCTTCACCTGCCACATCAGATTCCGAGGACTTCAGCGAGCAGCGTCGTAACTTCCTGGAGAGAAAGAGGAGAGATGACCTTCGCTCTAGGTTCCAGGCGCTCCGGGAGGAGATCCCGGGTCTGTGCGGATCCTCAAAGACTTCGAAGGTGGCAATTCTAACGCAGGCGACAGATTATTTGCTGAAGCTACATGCCAGCCAACGACGTCAAGCTCAGGAGAAAAGAAAACTGAAAGCCAAACAACAACAGCTTCTCCGAAGGATCAGTGCGTTACAGAACTCCTGAGGGGAAAAAAGCAAGTTTGCTTTAACATTGCACAATATTTCCAAAGCTCATTATGGAACTCATTGTTTGTCAATCACTGAAATGACACTGCAGGGAGATCTTTAAAGTCACTATGATCATTGAACACATTGAGTTGCATTGAACTTTGTGCGAGGAGATGATGACAGAAATGTGAACCTGCAATGCCTTTATAAACCTCAACAGATGGCGACGACGAGGACGTTTACCTCCATGGCGAAAAGGATGGGTGGTGTATGTATGCCAACGGGGCGGGATGGGAGGGGGGCATATTGTGTGTGTGTGGGGAGCATGGTGTTTGAACGTGTAGAAATATGAAATGTCTTGTTCATAACTTGATCTGTACAAAATGTTGTAAATACTGTATTCAGAGGATGTTGTTCTCCCTGTATCTACTCATCAACTGCACAGAGATTCTATTTTGTTAAGGAATAAAGCATCTAAAATTACATTTTGTTTTGCTTTCGTTTGAATAAATAAAGAAAATTTGGCCTGAACAGGTTCTCCACTGCCAGAGTCAGGGTGCAAAATGAACACTGACTTTAAAATGCACATTTGTGTACTCTCAAGTCCTCTACGATCACACCTAGTCCAGAATAATGGAGTTGAAAGTAAATGGGGAAATTCTTAATTTCCCCTGCTGTTGGTAGGCCTGATTAAAAAATAGATTTCTTTTAAGAAAGATTTGAGTTTCTTGTGTTAATTGGTACTGAATCTTAGGCAGCATATTAAAGTTTTAGTTCAGATAAGTTTTACAGATCCTGTCCTCTGTGTTCCTGCTGTTAAAGCTGAAAGAGGAAGTATTCTGGATATTTACTGAAAAACAGGTAGTTCAAAATTCACCTTTACCCCCATTATCCTGAACAACAGGTTAAACGGTGACTTGGGAGAGGTGTTAAAATTGATTTGCATTGATGTTGAGCTTATTCCCGCAGGCTGATCAACTCCCTCACATATTAAGTGTAGTTGCATATTTTTTTACCAATCAGTTGTTAAACTGCAGAAGTGGGATGCAGGAAGCTGAAAGAGGAAGTGATACAAGCGGCACTGTGCTAAACTGGGATTAGTTTAGCATGTCAAGTTTTACTTCAAAGTTGATAATCAGAAATGTTTCTTAAGCACCAAATCATCATATTAGAGTGATTTCTGAAGGATTATGTGACACTGAAGAAATAATTTTTAGTTGTACTTTTATAATAAAATAAATGCTTCTGTGGTGAGAAATAATAGTTTTAATGAACTCGCCTGCTGGCTTTTGTACGTTCCCATTGTTAAACAGCTGTAACTTTGTCTACTTCATTTTTGTTAAAGTGCAGCTATTATTAGTGTTTGGTGTGTTTATTTTCCATCCGTCCTAAAGAGGCCATATCACTCTGTTTTCCCTTTATTCAAAGTCTATTACATAAGAATCCACATAAAAACAGTTGCTCTCTCTCAGACATAAAGCCTGGCCATACCAGTACCATCGCTGCCAAACGCTGACCCAGATTCCATTCCCATAGAATCACAGGAAGTCAGACAGCTCCCAAACAACCGGTGACCCACGGATCATAATGAAGCTAATCTTTGCCACACATACTCACTTATTTAGTTCCCACTTCCTAATCCCTGTGTGTGTGTGTATGTGTGTTTCTTTCTCTTCCCGATCTCTTTCATTTCTCCTTTTCTCTCTGTCAGAGAGTTGTGTAACATGCATTCTCATAGGAAACGGGCAGTATTTATTTCTCTCCTTCTATTGGTTTGTCTGTCACCTCACTGTCTGTGGACGTTATGGTCTGGGTGTGGCACAGAAGCAAGTTTATTGCATTTTAGTTGCTCTGAAGCTGAATCTGTCTGTCCAAATGCTTAACTAAATCAGCAACAGCTTTTATTGGGTGCGCTTTTGGCTTAAATCTCAGATTTGAAGTAATCTTAATCTAACACAATAGCCATCTGGGTGCAAACAGACAGACCCGCACCCAAACATATGTTGTGTAATGGGGGGGGTAACACATCACAAGATGACACATTACCTTTTTTATGTAACTAGTAAAGTAAAACAATCCTTTAAAAAATAAAATACAATATCAGTTACTTTTTCAAACAAGTAATGTAAGTTGCTTTGATTTTTTACCATTTACATGTATTGATTTAGCTGATGCTTTTATCCAAAGCGACTTAAAAATGAGAAATGCATCGATTCATCACACAGAGGCAATACACACGAACAGTGGTGCAGGTAAAAAAGGTTTATTAGTGCTGACAGAAGAGATGAGTTTTCCGCTTCAGTCTTCATTCCACCAGCAAGGAACAGTGAAAGAAAATGTTCTGGAAAGTGATTTTGTGTCTGTCAGTGTGTCTCACTTACTGATATCAGACTTCTGGATGTAGACTTGTATGAGCAGTGAGCCTGTGGCAATTCTATATAAAAGCTTGAACTTGATGCAAGCCCTATCTAGTAGCCAGGCTCTCGTCATTTGGGTGGACTATGCTCTTCCTGTTAGACTTCCATCATGTGCAATCAAACCTCTACAAATGATCCAGAACACAGCAGCACGACTGGTCTTCAAGAAGCCCAAGAGAGTCCACGTTACACCCCTGTTTATCTCACTGCTCTGCACTCTCACCTCGCGTCCTCCTTCTCGACTGACTGACAGCCCAGATGAGAAAAAAGTAACACAACAGTAATGTAACGCATTAGTTTTCATAAAAAGTAACTAACAATTAGTTGTGCAAAATATAGTTGCAAAACTTTGAAAAGTTACTTTCCCCTATGCTGTATATAAACACACTATCAGACAATCTTAAAGTCAGCACAAAATCAAAATTGATCCTATATATTCTTTCTTTATGCATGTTACTAATTATTCATCCATGCATTAACAAAAAAAAATTGTTTTTGGCCTCATTCCAGTATGCATCACTTTTGTTAACAAATGCAAAATAAAATCAACACTATTTTGCATTATATTTAACTAACATTGGCTAAATTAAAGTATTATCTTAAATACAGGAAATACATATCTGCACTTGGTTTTTATTTAAATATTAAACTTTTTAGATTGGATTTCAGGGGTTTTTGTGTCTCTATGTGTGCTCCTTGGTAAGGAACAGCTGTTGCATTGTATGTATACACTCTCAGATGAATGGAGAAAGCCTTCAACTGGACCTAAAGAACCAGTTGTATCATTTGAAACCGCCCCTCTGTGCTGTGATTGGCTGAAAGGGCCGTATCTTGTATCTCAGACATGGGGCAGGGGACATTAGATTGATGGGGGGCCTTTGTCTATTTGGCTTTTTGTTTTTAATGAGATTTTTGACCCCTAGTCATCGATCCAAAGCTTCAATTGTCATCAGCGCCACGACTGCACTATAACTTAAAGCATGAACATTACAATTTGTCTGGATGCAATATTAAATTAGAGGAATTCTGTGAATGTGTGTCCAGCTAGGCAAATGCATTTACATTTTATTCTATTTCTGTTCTATGCAAACACTATAAAATGCAATGCACAATTACAATAGCTTATGTAAAAAACAAAAACAAAAAAAGAACAGCATTTGTGTTCTGTAATTAAGTATGTATGGTCGGTGTGTATATATATGTAGCCCAGTGCGATGTGAGCTGAATATAGGTCAGTAGAGTAGGGAGAGGGAGCACTGGCTGACCTCAGCACAAACAAGTCATTGTTATGTAAGTCTCTTCTCTTCCCTGCCCTTCCCTCTTTCTCTCGCTAATGACTCTTTCTCAGATTCAGACTTTGATTTATCAAGCTTTTGACATGATAAAATTAGCTCAGATTTTTTTTATATATACATACAAAGTTCATACATAAAGATGCGCATGAACATAACCTCTCCCTACCCACCCCTAATGCCTGCTTCATTAAGATTGCTTTATGATCCGATCCTGCCCTCTGGTGGTAAAAGGACGCAAGTCTCGTTAATAGTCTTGATTGTGATTAAAAGACAAAGGGGCGGTTTCCCGGACCAAGATTAAATTAAGACAGGAGTAGGCCTTAATCTAGAATAGTTAATCATGTCTTAAAAAATGGCTTTCTGAAACAAAGATTAAGTACAGATTACTAACACCTGGACTATGGAGTCCTGAACTAAAATAAACTTGATTAATTTAATACCACTTGTGCAAATCAGGATTAGCTGGATTGAGGTTGCCTATAAAACATGGAATGAACCAAGAAAAGGTTAAAATTGTATGCAAATGAGAAGCAAATGGCAATGAAAGTTGAAAAGAAAGTGCAATCAAATAACTTTTCTGAACATGAGAAAAGTCTTTTAAAGCAAATAGTTTCGAGACATCCTGTTACCGAAGACAAACTGCACACATCAGCTGTTCAATTAAAGAAAAGGAATGCCTGGACATCGATTTGTAATGAATTTAACGCAAATGAACACACATCTACAAGAACAATACTAGAACTTTGGGTAAGAATCATTAGTTTTATTATGGCTTTTTAAAATCACTGTTATATTTATAATAGTTATTTAATACCTATTTGGCTTTTGTTTCTCTTCTCTCAAACTTCTATTTGCTTCTGTCTTATGCTGTGAAACATTTTCCAGTTTAATCTGTATTTATTTGGCCATATATGAACTGTTCATATTTCAAGGAGAAGGTCAAAACAGAACTGAAGAATTGGAAAGCAGCTCACCCTCCACATCCTCAGAAGCAAGGGTGGCAATGTCTGCCAGTACTGGTAACCAGAAGAAAAGACTGACTGTTCATGAAAAATTGGCTAATGATTTTCATGAACAGTAATTGAAGTATCTTAAGGAGGAGCATGAAATGAAGATGAAGATACTACAAGTGGAACTGGAGATGAAGGAGAGAGAAATGCAACAAGGCTCAAATGTTACATCAGTACATGAATTTGTGAAATAAGTATTGTTTTATTAAGAAAAGATGGATGTTGTGGTGGTTTCAGTAACATACCAGACCGAAAGGTTGTACACTTTTAACAAAATTTGTTTTTATTATTTCATGTATCAGATCTGAACAGATCGTTGTAAGTTAAATAATATCTATTTAAAGTGGCACAATACAAACGCATCCCTGTATGCAAGTCCTTCTCTGTGGTTTGTTGTAAACAGTGGCGCATCTGGATTGTCATCTTCTTCTATTGGGGGATCTGGACATCCCTGCTTTTTTAGGTAGTTGTGAAGAACAGTTGTTGCAAGTTGTCTACTTGGTTTGAATCTGAGTGTTTTCCTAAGTCACTGAAAACGACTCTCCCAAACAAGCGCTCGACTAAACCCCTTGTGTGCATATGAGCCTGGTTGTAACGCAGTTGTTCAGCTGTTGTTGGGTGCAAGTATGGCGTAAACAAGAAATCCTTCTGAGTATACCCACTGTCACCAAGCAAAATTCCATTATGCTCTCTTCTTTCTAAATGAGTATACAGAGATGAGTTGAGGAAAGTTCAGGAATCACGAGTTGCACCTTTCCACCGTGCAACAATGTTTGAAAACTCTAACTGGGGAGTGCAAACACTTTGGACATTTATGGTGGTGGAAAGCATTGATCATCATTGACATAGTCAAAGTAATCCATGTGTCCTCTAAATTAAATTAATCTGAAGTTAAACCTGCCTCCTGGTAGGTTTAGTTTAAGTCCCGATTTAGTCCTGAAGTTGCTCTAGTCTTTCTCCAAGAAATTAGCCTATTAAATTCTGGACTAGACTAAGTCTTAGACTTTTTTAAACCATGACAGAGAAATCACATTTCTGTTAATCTGATTTAAATGGCCATTTTAGTCTAGGACTAGGCTTAATCTTGGTCTGGGAAACCGCCCCAAAGGGTTTAAATGCAGTAAGCTTGTTAAAATATTTCAAAGCACTGCATTCTGCATTGCTCTTGAAAAACTATAATAATAATAAGCTATAAAAACTATTTTCAGCGCTTTTCATTAAAGGTATTGCTGTGGTAACCCCAAAAAATGAAAAAAATTGAGATATATATATATATATATATAACATTGCACAATATTAACCCTAATATAGATAATTGAGATATATATATATATATATATATATATATATATATATATATATATATATATATATATATCTCAATTTCTTCATTTTTGGGGAAATTGATATATATACATATATATATATATATATATAGTATATTTCAAATATAGTGAAAGTTAATTGTGACGTAACATCTAGAATAAATATAATTACAATAAAGTTTCTTTCTCTCGTAAATATATCCTTTAAATTACATAGACACACTAGGGACTTTTATAATTAACACTTTTATTAAACACTAATCTAGCAATAGTAATTTACGATGACATTCTGACATTTCTTGTCCACTGGTAAAAGGGTAAAACGAGGTCGTTTGACTTCATAATCAATGTTTTCATTTCCCATTGGATAATTTGGATGTCGATCAAAAGAACAACCACTAGAAGGACAGTTTGACGCGCAATGTAATTGGTCAATGCGTGTGACCGCCCCGCCTATCAAGCGCCGAATCTGGCGTTTAATTGGCTGAGACTGCGTCGTTTAAATTTGAACCGTTTCAAACGGCGGATAGTTATAGACGCATAGCATCAATGTGTGTTACGCTGTCTTCACTGAGAAGAAAACGGTTTTTGTGTTAAATTTGAGCAGTTTGAATAAGGTACGTATTTTAGGAAGCCGTGTATACACTTATAAGAGACCAATAATGATATTGCGCGATATTGAACAGTAAAAAGTGGTTATGTCGATTGTTTTGCCAGTGCTATTAGCACGTTGACATATGATAGTTATATTTAATTACTGTAATCTTTGATCAAACTGTCGTCTATGCAGATATCTTCATGCTTATTGTATTTACAAAATGTGTGTAATTATTTGGAAAATAATGACAAGGAATGTAGGTTTATTTTGGAAACAAATAAATAGTTTGAGATTTAGAGGCGTAAAATAGTACGTATTTTCGTGAAATGTATGGGTATCTTATGTTCCTCCCTATTATCAATATTAACTGGGAACTCTTGGTCTTAGTTCAGTTTTTTTCTGGGTGTTCTTGTTAGGCTTCTTTGCTCTGATTTCGATGCCTGTGTCCAGTTTAAAAACTGATAATGTCATTTATGATGGTAAGCTGTTTATCAACTGTCCAGGTAGACTGTAGGAGAGAGAAGCTGTCAGGAGTGCCTTTCATTACAAAGCTGACAATATTATTGTCAGTCCTACATAGTTGAGCAGAATCCAGGGAAGGACAGATGAGGCCAAAATTGGTAATGATTCTTTGAAGATTTTATCAGTCTCTTCTTTGTTCCTCCTTATTTTCAGTAAAATCATGCCATCAAGGGATTGCCACAGCGTCTGGTAGACCATATGTCACTATAAGCTAAATCAAAAGACCGTGTTGCCATTTGCTGGTATCAAATTCTTTAACTACTGATTTTCTTCTGTTATAGCCTTTGACCATCTCTCTAGGGCATGATCCCTTCACAGATAAAGAGCCACTTTATTCCCTCAGCACATGGCTGAATTGCACCGGTTGAGATTACATGCTTGGGTTGTTGGTCACAGTGGGTTAGTTTGAGCTCTGTCTGGTGCTCAAAAGAAATGCAACAGATTTGAGGTGTCTCATGAGTATTAGTGTCTCTGGGTGTTGGGTGAGAAGGTCTGATGCCCGCCTCTGGGCCTTATCTGTAAAACCAACTGTGTGGTGCCCGCTGGGCGTGGCTTTACAAAACCCATGTTGTCATATTCTGTGTGTCTCTGTGTGTCTCGCAGTATGAGTTCTGAGGTGCTGAAGGAGAATCAGGGAGCTGTACGGATGAACGGCAGTTCTGAAGCCGCTTGTGACATTTTTGCATTGGAACAGCTGACTGGCAGGCCCTCGATCCTGCGGCAGTCACAGGTTGACAACATCAGCAGGACTGTGCAAAGAGGAGCAAAGGTGGGCTTTCCAGAGGTTTCCATGCATTTGTTTTTCTGTCTTTTGTTTTGTGCAATAAACACTCAATTGTAATGTTGTCTCTTTGAATGTATATTAGAAGGCAATTTGTTCCTGTGATGGCATAGCTGAATTTTCAGCCTTATTACTCCAGTTTTCAATGTCGAATGAACTTTCAGAAATCATTTTAATATGATTTGCTGCTCAAAAAAATGTATTATCAGTGTTGAAAACAGTTGTGATGCTTAGTTTATTTTTTCCCCCCAGTATTTGAATACAAAGTTTGAAAAGACATTTATTTGGAATTGAAGATTTGTAATAGTGCTAAACCTTTTACTACTTACTATAGTAAGAAATTAAGCATTTGTTGACTGCATTGTCGGACATGTAGTGTAAGTTTAAATTTGTCCGTGGTTCTTTGTTGATTTTGCATAGGTTTGTTTTCAAACTCCACGGCGTGACCCAGTCACAAAGAGGATCATGTCCCCGAGCCGCAACAGTAGGCCTGCTATCCAAGAGGGCAACACTAAAGCACTGGAGACTCTCACCGCCTCTACTGACCAGTGAGTAAATTACTTGCAGCTCAACTTGTTTAGGATTAAGTTTTAAAATCTAATTTAAGGATAATGATTTAACAAGTCAAAAATATTTTAGCATCAAACTTAGTTCACTGTCTGTATGCAGTCCTAAGCTGTAACAGTCAGGGTTTATAAATTAAAGTGCTCTTATGCTATTTTATTCAAAATTTAGTTTTGGATGTCTCCTACAAATGGTTTACATGCATTAAAGGTCAAAAAATATTTTAATTTTCTCATAATAAACATTGCACATCACCATTTCTCAGTGATTGTCAAATAACGGACGAATCAGTCACTGTAAATGCGTCATTTCTGCGAGTCTGCTGTGATTTGCCAGATGTGCCAGTCTGTTGTGATTGGTCTATCAACAGTACTGCTTGCAATGCGTGCCAGAAACCAGACTCCTATTACTATGACAATTTCAACTCCGGTGGCTTTCTAAAGCTCAAGAGTTATACACATTGTAAAGATTTTATCAGTCAGAACGCAAATCTGATGAACTAGTTATTCAACCCAAACCTCCATCATAAGAATGAATGCAATCGATAGATGAACCATTTTGGTAAGACAGTAATAATGCGAGTCAGCCTGAGACTTTTACACAATTTTAAACCCAAAACGGTGTACAATAATCCCTCGCCATATCGCGGCTCACCTATCACATCCTCGGTACATTGCGGATTTATAAATGTATGTAAATCTGTATCGTGGACTCCTCTTTATATCGTAGGTTTCTGGGGGCAGATATGTCTTATATTGATAAGATGATTCGTTCGTTGCAGTTCCGAAATGCAACCGATGGTGCCATGCAGGTGTAGAAGACCATCCTTGCACAAAAGAAAAAAAAAACGTGTCAGCAATTGCTGATCACTATGTTCCTCACCCGCAAAAAAACCCCTAAAAAATACTGGTACTCCTACAGTATAAATGGAAGTTACGGTGGTGGACGACATTGCACCACCTTACGAAACGCCTGATGAAGCAGTGCTTTCAGAAGAGCTGGAGTAATGCTCTTCTTTCTGTGCAGTACATTTTAAATGATCTTTTACATAAAGCCCGCAAAAGTAAGCTTAAATTTAAGATAAAAAAAGAATAAGCCGAATTTTGAAAAGAAAATATGCCGCAGATTTCTATATATAGGCTACTTTGTGGTTTTTCGGCTATCACGGGTTTGCCTGGAACCTAAAACCAGTGATGGCCAAGAGATTACTGTACAGTGATCCCTCGCCACTTCGCGGTTCACTTATCGCGGATTCGCTATTTCGCGGATTTTCATAATGCATTTTTTTTTTTTTGGTGCATTGTGCTCAGCATTCTGATTCGCTAAAAACTCACTTCCGCTTCTTGTATCAAAACATGCTACGAATTGTGCTATCATTTTGTCGTCTCGTGCAGTTATGTGTACGGAGGAAGGACTAACGCTTGGTCGCTTAGCAACCATGGTGCGAATGGCCACTGAACTTAAGCGATTAGCTGAGGAATGGGACCCTTTGATGGGCCGTTCATTACAGTTCTCCAACGTAATCGATGGTGGCATGTTGGTGTACAAGGATCTTTTTGCAAAGAAGAAAAAAAGAGCGACAACAGCTGCCTATCACTATGTTCTTCTCCCGAACAAACACACCTTTACCGCGGGCTTCAGAAGAAGAGAACACTGCAGAGCGTAGTCAGGATGCAGCGGCCCAGTCTGAAGAGCTGTGAAACGGCCTACACGTGAGTCACTGTATTTGTATACATGTAATAGTTGCTAATTGTAAAAAAAAAAAAGTTTTCTATTTCGCGGATTTCACTTATCGCCTGTCATTTTCGGAACGTAACCCCCGCGATAAACGAGGGATTACTGTACTTTGAACACGTGGTATAAAATATATTCTTCAGCAATTAATCATACTCTCAGATTGTGACTGAGGAGCAAGTTGGTCCAAATAAAATGGGTACTGTTCCATTTTTAATGGATCGCAGAGATTTGAGAAGCAACTGTCAAAAGGTTCACATCCTCATCCTTTGTAAGTTTTTACAAAGAGAACTTGCTTTTAGAGAGCAGAAAACCGCGTTAACAACACCAGCTACGCTGTTTGTGGGCGGGTCAAAGTAGACGTTTCGTGAGCAGCCAATGAAGATGGGTATTATGCAAATGGTGCAACAAAGTGGGATAGTGAGAACTTGTTTAGGTGGTTCAGAGTCTATTCTTTTGAGAGACAATGTGCTCTTTCAGCTTCACAACTTTGCAGGTTGTTTACGTTCACAGATTTCTATATTGCACGAAAGCATTATAGGGGCACTTTAATGTTCATAGTAATCAATTTTCATGAAAATGACAATGCACTAACGTTTTAAAATTAACTTGTTTTACAGGAGTTCAGTGTTGATTAACTCTTCCACCACACCTATTGAAATGCAGAGTAACTGTGTTGCCTATCCTGATGATGACATGCCTGTTCAGAGCAAAGGGGCCTATACCCTTGATATCGACAATATAGATGCCATCAACCCTTTCCAGGGCTCCAATAAAATGGCGAATTCCCCTCCTAAGTCTTCTGCTTTACCTGAGACTTGGACATCAGAGTTTGAGTTGGATACAACTGCAGCCCCTGTTTCTGCACCTCAGGCTGAGATTCCAGAGGTGACGAACACTGCACTCGATGAGACTCTTCCTCTTACCTCATCAGTGGAGAATTCCCTTGCAGAATGTTCTGCCAGCATGTCTTCAGCAGAGGGTACTGTCATCATCAAGTGTGATAACATTGACAACAGCACCACAGATGAGGCAGATATGTCTGACTCAGCCCCAGTGTTACTGCAGATTCCTACTATGGATGGATTGGATCAACTTGAGCCCCAGGATTCACCACTACTGCCAGGAGGATCATACAACTTGGACTTTGACAATCTTGATTTAATCAACCCATTTCAAACTAGTGGCTCAAAGATGCTAAACTCTCCTCTGGTTGGCAAAGCGTCAGTTGTTTCCGATCCACTCCTGCCAAGCCAAGAAGACAAGCAGGAATCAGGGCTCTTTGTCCAGACCCCAGATGTCCATGCCCTGCAAAGCCAAGAAGACAAGCAGGAATCGGAGGTCTCAGTCCAGACCCCAGATGTCCATGCCCTGCAAAGCCAAGAACCCAAGCAGGAATCGGAGGTCTCAGTCCAGACCCCAGATGTCCAAGCCCTGCAAAGCCAAGAAGACAAGCAGGAATCAGAGCTCTCTGTCCAGACCCCAGATGTCCATGCCCTGCAAAGCCAAGAACCCAAGCAGGAATCGGAGGTCTCAGCCCAGACCCCAGATGTCCAAGCCCTGCAAAGCCAAGAAGACAAGCAGGAAGTCCAGACCTCAAATCTCCCAACATCCTCAGATGCCTCCATGCCATCTGAGAAGAACTCCACCGTCTTGGAGAGCTGCTCTGCGCCCCCTAAGAGTAACCAGATGCTGCTAGAGTTTAATTTTGACGATGGAGCTGAAGTCAAGCGCAAACCTCCTCCAAAACGCCTCGGGGTCAAAAGACCTGGTGGTGCAAAACCTGTGACCAAAAAAACACATGCACCAGTCACAGAGAAGAAGGAAGCAGAACCCAAGAAGTTGTCCCCTGAGAACACAGAGGATACAGAACCTGTGGCTGTTCCTCCTGCTCAAGGTTCTTACACCTTTGATTTTGAGAAGTTTGATGACCCAAACTATAATCCCTTTGGTGCAAAGGCTAAGATGGGTGGTTCTCCACCACGTGAGGTCCAGACCAGCACGGTTTTGAAGAAAGCACCGTTTCCACTTCAGCAGCCTGAGGCTCCTACACAGGATGACCAGCCTGAGCGCCGGTACAGACACCAGAGCTAGTACAGCCTGTATAAATGCAACCCATGTAATTTAAAAAAATAATTTTTAGACTTGTGCAAATGTAGAATATGGTACAACCAACATTATGGTTTGATTGTCAGATGAAGTAATTAAAAGTATACCTAAAAAGCAATGAAAATCGCTTTGGATAAAATGAGTAAATGTAAATAATTTCTTTCCCACCCCCCAGATCTCACCAAGCAGTTTTTGAAAGCAATGAAAACATGGTAGAAACTGATCTTCCTGTCAACAAGCAGGTGCACTTTTGGCTTTCAATTTAAGAATGTAACAAAACTCAGTCTGTTTCCACAAGTTATGATCGTGGTGACACATTTTACACTCATTCTCTTGCTAGCAGGCAGAAGATGTAGAGTCATCTGCTGTGTCCCACACTAATACATCACCGGAGCCAGAGGTCATGGGAGCACGTGAATGTATAGTGTATCTTCCAAACCAGACGTATGTTGCAGCACCAAGTGAAGATGAGTTTGTGCCAGGGGAAATGTGTGAGTAAAATTGTTGCGCTTTTATTATTTGAACGACATTGACTCATCAGGTGCAAGATATTAACATTGTGAGCAATATTGTTCTCTTTGTCATAGTCATGCCAGGAGGAGATTTTGATGGACAGATTGATTATCTGGAGCAGTTTGGATCAAGCACTGTGAGTGTTTCCATTTCTGAGCTTTTACTAGTAAAAAAACATTTACTAGGAAATGCTGCACCAAATAGTGGAGCCATTTGGTTACTACTAAGTAGTATTTTATTAGAATAGTATTTTCATTGCTTTATGGAAACACTTTTTATAGTTTAAGGAGTCAGCTTTGCGGAAACAGTCACTGTATTTGAAGTTTGACCCGCTGTTGAAGGAGAGTCCAAAGAAAACTGCATTGGACAATGGCAATTCTGGATTCAGCCTGCCACGGCCATCTCTTGCATTCAGGTCAGCGTTCTCCAGACTCATTCAAATGAACTGTTTCTTAATTTTCAACTCTTTTGAAATATCTGAAATTGCAAATAGGCTTTAAAACTGAGTTGAATTGATCTGATCAATGTTATGACCGAAAATGTGCAAATGAGCGACCATGTGAACTTACTTTGTGTGGTTAGGATGATGGAGGCTGCAAAGTCTGAGGGAAGGCAGAAGGCCCACCATAGCAGTATGAAACTGCTGGATGATCTGCCTCCACCAGTAAGACAACACAAACTCCCATAAGCCTTTGTTTTGAAGCTTTAACATTTACTATATTAGTAGGACATGAGGCTGTGGAATTACAGCTATTCCTTTGCACACTGGAGCCATTTTTACCATGCTAATTTCTCTTCAGGCAGTGGAAACTGTGGTACAAGATCCAACTGTTCTGGACTTACTGGTCCCTGCCTTAAAACAGCCAGTTAAGACTGAGGACTCCATCATAGAGGTTCTGAAGTACAGTCAGAGAGACATGGATGCTGCGCTACAGAAAGCAGACAGACAGGTCGGCTCCCACACAAGATTATGAGCACGTGTGTCTCATTGGCCTCTCTAATGTTTTTTTTCTCTTTTCTTAGGCGGGGGAACGGCAACAAGAGATGCAGACTCAGATTAACACGTTGCTTCTGGAGAATCAACACATGTCGTAAGCATTTATTTAGACACACTATGACATTATGTTAAATTGGGGTTACCATGATCATGGAAAAGTGGGGTATGGCTAATGAATGATTGATATTAGAACAATCACACTTTTCCTTTTTTCAGGTTTATAGTGTCTGAATTTGAGGCCACCATCACTCAAATAACAGGTGTGACCAGTTTTTTTTTTTTTTGGTTAAGTACATTACTTGTATTGTACTGTGCAGCATATTGGGTACTAAAACATCTGTGCGTTTACAGATGAGTACAAACAGAAAGAAGATTTGGCTAAAATTGAGTTGGAGGAAGTCCTTAAGGAAAAAGATCAGTTGTCTAAAGATTTGACTGATTTGGAGCGATCCTTCTCCTCTGTTGTCAAACGCCTTGACAAATGCAAGGAAGTTATTGAGGGATTCAAAAAGGTATACTTTGAGACTTCTGCAACAACTTACAATCTTAAATCAGATGATATTTTGGTAATTTTATCCCTCTCTCTGATAGAACGAAGTGACACTGAAGCAGTATGCTCAGAACTGCATGGAAAGATTGCAGAAAGAGGAAAAGCGTTATCAAGCTTTGAAGGCCCATGCAGAGGAGAAACTAGATCAGTATGTGCTTTTCAATCAGTCTGTAATGTCTTAAATGTGTTCTCTTATGACTGTGACGATACAGTAAACAAGGATTGATTCAATATGGCTAAAGTCTCACTAATGTAACTGTTTCAGAGCAAATAAGGCGATAACCGAGGTTCGAACAAAACAGGGTGCAGAGGTGGCAACGCTGCAGGTGCAGCTCAAGAGAGAACAGCTGAAAGTTCAGTCCCTAGAAAAGGATCTGGAACAAAAGGTACATGAGTGCACACTAGGGATGTCATTCTTATAGTGGTGGTCCAGCAGATTCTTATGGGTGTAGGTTTCAATTACTTTAAGTGTGTTTAACCTCTACATTGCCTATTTTAAAGTCTTCTATTTTCTCTTCTCAGGCTAAAGAAGTCAAAGATGTCACAGATCTGTGTGATGAGCTGCTGCTTAAAGTGCAAAAGCATGGTTTTTAATGCCCTTTGACCGTTTTGTTCATTTATTTGTTCGTTCGTTATTTGTGTTGTAATTTTTAATAAATAATAAAATATGAGAGCACAAACCTTTCTTGACTGTTAATATTGCTTTTGACTCATGGGGGTCCAGGTTCAAGTTCACACCACTGTTTTGTATAAAATACACCGCCATAGTAAACAGGCAAACTAGGTTAAAAGGATCTAAATGCTATATCCTTAAATAAATTGCTTTTTATCTGTCCTTCCAAGTGCCATTATTCATTACTTTGTTTTAAATGTCTCTTATTTTTCTCAATCTAAGTTTCACTGGTTTTAAGTGACTTTTCCAGATCTTGTTTTGATTGCACTCACAAAAATCATTGTCAAGACAACTTTTCTAATTATGTTCAAATGCATTTACACAATGTTGCTATATATAATCTTTGACTGATTTTCTGGCCATTTAGACCCTATGATTTTTCTGGTCTTTTAAAAGGATTGGTAATGGTGACGACTTGTCTCACTTAAAAGGAAATTATTAATCCAGTCAGGACTTTATCTATAGAAATGACAATTTATTCACCAGTCTTTCACACACATCTTAAACATCAAGACAGAATGCCCTTACACATTTCTAAACATACTACTGATACATCAATAAAAAATTGAATAATTAATACATGATTTTATGCTGCACTAATACAATGTTAAGACACTGTAGCTGATCATTCAGAGACTTATGCAGCAAAACACCAAGGGCAAATAAGCACAAAGAATCCAGCACTGACGTCACAAAGCATTTCATTATTCACACAAATCAGTCACATCAGCACATTCAAGTCCCCATGGCCTGAGCTCAGAATCAGCATGTTTATGAATATAAAAACGGCACTATGTAAATAATCACTAGAGTCAGAAGAAACAGCTGTTGAAATGAGTCCTTAAAACATTCAGCTTTTATTCTATCGTGATAAAAATGTCATGACATTCTACTGCGGTGACAGTGACAACACATCTGCTGTACACTGATCTTTTACCGGGCTCTTAAACAGTAGTCATCAGTCTGTGCCTGCAACAGTCATTCTCATAATACAAACACAAGCATTCTATTGTAAACAACGCTTCAAGCATGTTTCAAAAATATAATTCATTCTGTTGTGTTTATTAAATAGCCACAAAACTGTTTTGAATGCAAACAGTTAAAGATCTGGATCATCCAAGTGTTATACAGTCAATTAGTCAATAATACCAAAACCAAACTTCAGAAATCCAAGATTCAAGTCAAAACATTTTTGGTATGTAAAGACATTGTGCTGGATCTCAGTAGCTCAGGACAAAGACACATGGAACCAGCCATTATTCAACCTTGGATTCAAAAAATCCATGTAAACTGAGATTGACTTGCTCTGTCAAGCGTCTTAAAACTGAGACCAAAATAAAACATCACTTTCTTCACTGTATCAGGAAAGGAATACAGTATGGCATGTTTTTTCCCTTTAAACTCTCCTTTAAGATACATTTTTAGCGGTCATCTAAAACGTGTGAAGACTCCTTTTTAAGCAGGCGAACACTTTTTTGTGTGCTTCTACACTGACTTATGCTACGGTATATGCTGCATTACAGTCTTAACATTTTAATGCATTACGGCTTCATGGGATGGCTAGAATATTTTTGTTAGCCACTCATAGATATCCTTTAAATCTTAATATTAAAATCTTACTGTTAGCAAACTCACAAGGTAGATCACATGAGTCTGAAATAAAACTTAACAGATGATGTGCAACTACTATGTTTGATGACAGGTCTCCAAGTCTATATATATTGAACGCTCACAACATATTTATGAACATCTAAGAAGACGGTGGTCTTTATTTTAAGTTTAAGTTATCTTTATGAGTGCTTTATGATTTAGAGTCTATTTGTGACATTTGGAAAGGGTGCAATACAAGGTAAGCTCAGTCTGCAAAAAGAAAAAACAGAAAAGTTCCACATTTAAAAAAAAAAGTGAAGGTTACAAAAAGGGTCTTACAATTACAAAGCAATGGGTCTAATTTTTTTAAGGGTTTAAAGGGATAATCCAACCAAAAATGAAAATTATGTCATTTACTCACCCTCATGTTGTGTTTCTTTCTTTTGCTGAACACAAAAATAGATATTTTAAAGAATAACCAAACAGTTCCAGTTCCCATTGACTTCCATTGTATTTTTGGTCCATACAATGATAGTATATGGTATATACACTATAAAACATTGACTATTTAAACTACTATACTACTAAACTTGGGGACACTTAACACTTAATATTGATCAATATTACTGATTGGCCTGCTCTTCTAGCGCTGATGTACAGCCAAAACAAACTTTGTTGCATTGTTTTCCTATTATCTCTGTAAAGCTGCTTTGAAACAATGTCTACTGTAAAAAGCGCTATATAAATAAAGATGACTTGACTATACAATAGTATATTAGTGTAAGTGCATCATTGAAACACATTTTTCTTTCTTAGAAAAAGGAAATTAATTTTTGTGATAATCAACATCATACCACAAATGCTATCGCAGTTATCGGCAAGTGCTTTCTAGATTTTAGTGTGCAAATTGAATCTAGTTCCCGGGTTTTTTATGGGGAAGGGCTAAGTGTGCTTATGGTTATTTGCGGATATTCAGCCAGTAAGCACACTGAACGATAAGCACATAGGCATCACGTCAAGAAACAGGAAGCCAGATTGGCATCATTTTGTAAAGGGCTGTTAAATACGCAGAATCTCAAGTGATATATTAAAGTCATTTTGACAGTTCTGTGGCCAACCAGTCACTCGGCTAAAGATGTCTTCCTTGGTTGAAGGTTATTTTGATGGAAGCTAAAACATCTACTTGATCATGGGGTCATCACCTCCCGGAGAGGTTAGGACAGGGAAGTCCACAAAGGGCTCGGTTTTGTCCTCCTGGGGCGAGTTGATGGTACTATCTGGCATGGTGGTGAAAGCCAGGTGGTCGTGTTCCATGATGGCCAGGCGGTCCTGGGGCTTCTCCTTCTTCAGATAAAACATCTTCCTCAGCTGCTTCAACTGCTGCAGCTCACAGAAGGTCTCCAACACCACTAGCATGGCAATCAGACCGAGAAGGAGATACACTGTGGGACACAAAGAGGAGAGAGAGGAATGGAAACTTGAAATTCGTTTCAACTCCAACATTTCCCTGTGTGCGTTTCTTGCTTCAGTCTGGAAATTAATTTATGGACACTGCAACATCTGATATTAAAAATGTATTTTGTCTTCAATAAATTGCTAAATCACAATCCGATTTTTGATGGATAAAGTTAAGTCCTTTTCTTCATAAAAATGTCATATTAAAAATACTAAATAAAATAGGTAGCAAATTGTGTTGTGTTAAAGTTGTGTATATATGCCACATAAAGGATAATGATTAAAATGCTTCAAGTCTGCATCCCCCCCCCCCCCCCACATCAAGATAAAAGTAATAAATCCCACAGAAAGAGTCAGAGCAAAAAAAAAAGAAAAAAGAGACTTCAAGCCAACTCAGCATGTGTGGGTCTCACAAATGCCATATACGCCTCCACAATTACGCTACAACAGCAAATGTGGACCTTTCTCACCATCTCCCACATACAGAATAAAGAGACAGGACCATCTGCATCAACTAAACCCACACAAGTACCCAAGCCATGTGGCATTTTCATGCAACCTTTTTAAAAAGGAGAGCCGGACTGCTTCAAACGTAATACAAACACTAGATGGAGCACTAGATAGAGCAACAGTGAAAGAACGATTTGTACCCTTGAATCACAGGCACTTCCTTTTTACCTTCCATCTGTTCAGGCCAGACTTAAACATGAGTTTCACTTACAAGAAGAGGAAGTGAACCGACTCAATAACATGCGTCACTATGAGAAGAAAAGGCTTGAGTAAATATAAGGGCCTGTAAATTGGATCACAATATTAACAACAAATGTTAACAATGTTTCAGTAACTAAAATCATCTGTTAGTTAAGTCAGTATTTCCAAGACTTTTTTTTTATACACACTTATATTCAATGCTTTCAGTCAAGTATAAACTGTATTGTCATGCATCCACTGTGATTGTCTGAATTAAAACAATAAACTGCTTGGTAAAATGATCACACTCATCCTCATTAACACATATATGCATGAAACAGCTTCACAAACAGTCTTTTCAATCACACACACAATACTTTTTATAGTATTTCTGCATTACAAAATTCATATCACAGAAGTACTGGGATAAAAGTTTATATGGTGATGCACCGACTGCAAGATTATTTTGTGTGACCTGTCAATATCAATTTTAGTCGGTTCAGATTTTCTTTCCAAGAACTATAATTGACAGCATATACAGACAAAAATCGACTTTTCTTCAATGCAGCTTCATTTTCATAAAAAAAAAAAAAAAAACCAAGTAAAAAGTCAGAACAATCTAATTGCAAACAACAGCACAAATAAGTGCAACAGAATAAAGAGAGCTATGAAATAAGCAAGTTTCAGGTGGGTCTAACGGTAAGTTATTATATTCAGGTAAAAAAACACTACAGAAATAAAGTTATCAAATGTAAAATGCTGGATAGTCTTCATTGTAAAAATCAGTCAAGAGCAGAGAGTTATTTCTCTGTCTTTTGATTAACATGACAGACAGCTGTTAAAACCGAATACTCGCCAAGACAAGCATTTTGACATAATTTTGTATGTATTGACCATTTAAGCACAGTAACCCCCTTTTGGTACTTGCGACTATAAGCTGTTTGAGAGGCGTCTTTATGTGCAAGTGCGAAACCCAGAAATTACTCAAATTATCAATATGCCAGTATATGGCGACAAGTGACTGTTAAAAATGGATTAGTCATTGAATCATTCATCCAACAGATAATGTAATCCAATAATAAAACAAGTGAAGTGTTTATGAGAGACATTAACAATAAACTAAACATTTTAAATAGACTAGCAATCAACATTTTCTCAGAAATTTCATGTTATTTTGTTTAGTTGTCTGTTCTGAATCGTGACCTCTTTCTCAATTGATCCATTAAAACAATCTTTTTGAAGTAAATTATCTTATTACAGTGGAATTTGGTTATGTCGACGGCCTCGGGGGTTGCAAAAAAGCGTTGAGATAACCGATTATCGAGATAACCAACAGCCAATATGGCGTTTTATTTGATGAAGCGATCGGTATGCTATAAAAATTTACATACACTGTACATGTTTGCCAACAACAAAAGGCATATGTGCACCAACTAACAGCAGAGATTTACCAGTATACAATAAAAACACCTTTGATTCTCGATACAAACCTTTAATTATATTCTCCAACATTGCAAACACAATTAGTGTAAAACAGTCACATAAACAAACACACACAAACACATTCGCTCATAACACTGTCATTTCGCTCTGACACAGTTCTGATAGTATTGCACACGCGGTTACTATGGTTTCTTTACAAAGTCTAAAATGCTTTGTTGCTTTTTGCCTTTAATGGTCTGCTTGAAAACAAATGCTTCTATCAGTAACAACGTCTTTGTCAATGTCAATGTAATCTGGGAATTCCTGGACAGTGAAGGCGAACTCCTGCGCCTCCTCTTCCAAGATAGCATCTGCAAGGCTTGATTTTTCCGTCACTTCTGCGAGTTCTTCTGCGGCTGCACGCCATTTGCAACGGGAACTCAGTGCATGCGCAGTGAACTAGGTACGATCATTAGTCACGAGATAACCATGTGAAGTGGCGAATTTGTCCCTCTTTTGTGCGCGAGATATCAGGGTTCAGCGACATAAAAGAATCGACATAACCCACAAGAAAATGCTAAGACAAATAGGGAGTTTGGCGGTTCCACTTCAAAAACGTCGACATAATAAGGCTGGCGAGTTAACCGTGAGTCGAGATAAGTGGACTCCACTGTATTTATGTATGAAATGTTTGTAAGACTTATATTGCTTTCAAATACATTGTAAAACCTAAACCTATCCTTCTGTAAAATTAAAATGTACTCTGGAGTTTCATATTTAGAATAGTTTGACAGCTGAGGAAAACTAACAGCATGACTTGCAGCATCTGGTGAATATGTTTTAAGATCTGTATGCCTTATCACTAGGTGCCAATAGTGAATCTTAAAAAGCTAGTAAAGTGTAGCAGAAGAAGAGTAGTACTATTAATGACATCAGCATATCCAGAGGGAGGGGCTCTGATGACATCATGTTTGGTTGATTAATTATGGGGGGTGTAAATTGAAGTTGGGGGCGCAATTTGTTGGGGTGTGGTTTATAGTCTAGTATAGACACTCGGAATTGTGCAGGTCTAAAGCCGCCTTTCCACTATTAATTGTACGATTGTCGCATTTCTCCCCCCAGCGGCGGCTTAAGCCCAAACAAAACAAAGCATATTGAAATCACACCTACCAGTGATGCCCAGTTTGTAGAGTTCACGAAACTTCTGGTTAAAGGCTTCTCCAGGCACATAGTCACCCAGACCGATAGTGGAGAGTGAGATGAAGCAGAAGTAGAAGGATTCCAGAAAGTTCCAGTTCTCTTCTAGGGCAGAGAAGATGGCCGCAGGAATAAGGAAGAAACAGGACACAGCCACGACGGCCAGCAGCGTTGCATGAACGAGGGCCACCAGGGGTTTAGACAGACCCCAGCGCGTGTGCACGTACATAACGGGCCGCCATGTACTATAGACCATGATCCTTTGCACCACAGCCGTGAGGAAGAGGAGAGTGAAAGGGATCCCAATCACAGAGTAAATGATGCAGAAAGCCTTCCCACCATCTGAGAGAGGAGCAGTGTGACCATATCCTGCGAATTATAAAGTGGAAATTACACATGAAACATTCCCATTTACTTCACGAAAACATTTCCATCAGGAGACTAGCTTGTACATGGATTAGCACACTGCATTCTTATCACTGAAAACAAACCCATACTGTCTCACAGCCATTGCCAGACACAGATTAACACAGATTAAATCCCATCCTGGATTATCAGTGAATTAATCATTCAGTCCAGCACTGTAATTTCATTTCTCTGTGCATATCCCTGAAATAAACAAATTATATTGCTTTCATTTCTGCCCTCAGCAGTTTGATGCCTCCCTAGAGCTCAGAACTAATGGACAATCTCACATTATGGGCATCAACAATCAGGTTAGTTTGCAGGACCTCCCTAAATGCCTCGGGCCTCTCACACAACCTTTCTAGAAGGATTTGAGTTACAGAGCAAAGTCAATTAATAAGGAATCAAGAACACAAATGCCACTTAAAAAAAGGAAATGACCAAAAAAAGCTTTCTAGCGATTACCATACATTTATGCCAAAATACAGCGATCCTTCATTTATCGCGGTTGTGGACCGGAACCCCCCCGCGATAGGTGAAAATCCGCAAAGTAGGATTGGCCCCCCCCAAGGAATTTCCGTATATGTGTGTGTAGATACCAGAATGTTTAAAATATGTATACTTATACTTTATATACATTTTAATTAAATCAATTTAATTATAAAACCTTAATATTATACATTTACTCTCTCTCTCTCTCATATGATACGTATTCTGGTGTTCTACACTCATCAATGACAGTAGTATCTTGAGACTTCAGTTTGGGAAGCGCCTCATCACCAGATATCGGCACTGGATCGTCAACATTTGCTTCTGAGAGAGGCGAAGAGGCTACACTCCACTCGTGCTCTCATTGGTCGATCTCGTGCTGGGAACCAATCACGTGTCTCGTCTGAGTGCTGTGGGTGTGTACAAAGACTCTGAGAGAGTTTCTCTCTTTGTCTGGCATCCTGGGAAACCGTTTCTCTCGCATCACAATAAAACAACGCTGCTTTCCTCAATATGGCTGCTGATATGGCGGTATTTTGAATTTGTATTTTTCAATTAATATTTTTGAAAACATCTGCGATGCACTGAGGCCGCGAAACTTGAACCGCGAAGTGGCGAGGGATTACTGTACTTCATTAGGGCTATCCCTTCCCTTTATTACACGCTTATCCTCCGCCACTCCCAAGTCAAGGTCATATATACTGAGTATTTAGAAAACTAGAGACCATCAACAATTTTAAGCATAATTTACATTCTCAGTGACCCGGAATTAGTCAAGATTGACTACATTTATTTCAGAAGAATTTTGGCTGTAGTGTAACAATTTCTCCTAAGCACTAACTTAGCAAATATTATTCTAAAGAATTTCTGAAGGGTCGTGTGACACTAAAGACTGGAGTAATGACTTCTGAAAATTCAGCTTCACCATCAGGAATAAATTAGCCTACATTTTAAAATATATTAACATTACAGTTATTCAAATTTTATTCAAAATTTCACAATACCGGTGAATGAATCTACCCTTGGTGTTCATGAGCAACTTCTTTCAAAAGATTGAATATTCAAACTTCAGCTGGTCTGGCAAACCAGCTTGTATTCCAGGGTTTCAGCAGATTCCAAAGACCAGAATATCATAGAAACATGGTGGGATCTTTGGACTTGGACAAGTAAACTAGTTTTCACCCAAAACAACCTATTATCAAACACCTTTGCAACCACTTTACAAGCTGATAACAATCATTCAATACACCTTAGCATGTTCAAATTACGATAGCAAGCTCTCAAAAACATAAAATTATATTTTTTGTAGTTTGTGTCATTTGAGCAGTGATAAGTATAAGAAATTGTGTGTGTAAGAGGAACCGAACAAACCTACCATAGAACCTGTTCTATTTATGTCAACATTGTACACGTAGACATTTATTTTCTTTTCTTTTTTTAAGTAGATCCAAAGTACTGTAGTTCTGATATTCCTTTCACTTTAACAAAAAATAGGAACATGATGACAGTTATGTGATGCCTGTGTAAAGTCTTGTTAAAAAACTGTGGTTACTTCTATGGCCTTATTCCGCTCTCTATCAACCCGTCTTTGTTCAAAGTCCTTTTTTTAGATAAAAAGAAAGAAGATTTGAAAATATCTTTTGTGCCACATGTGTAAATGTAAAAGAGGAACTAGACATGCCTGTGGTAATAAGACGGTTGTAAAAAGTTTTTACTTGTAAATCATGAGTGTTTTTACTCATGAAACTCCATTTCCAGTAAGGTGGAATAAAATCAAGAATCTGTGATTTGATTATTTTCTTGAATCTTAAATGTACCTTACCTCTTGAACCATAAATCTTAAAATCTTATCAAAAATCATACATCTTTTTTTTCAGAAATGTTTATTAGTATATTAGTTTATTCTCAATCATTTTATTTCACTCCATTATATGGTTCGCCCAACACAATTAAAACTACAGAATTTTATCATAAAAAAGCATTCCAATATAAATATTACTAAGACATATTTCTGGGAGATGTAGAGTGTGAACTGATATCTACAGTATATGCATTTTAATTTATTAGTCTGCTATGCATAAAATCTCAATGATTTTCATTTAAGCTATAAAAATGTATCCTACTTTTTAGCCATACAAACTAAAACATCTGCACCAAATTGCGTACTTTTTGATCAATAATAACATTTCATGTGTCAGTCTTTACAGGGTTAAAGAAGATATGGTTGTCTTTCTTGTTATACTGGATTGGATATAGTGGTACATGCTGGGTCTTGTTATGAATGGTGAGCTTCATATTGAGAGAACTTTTCATTTAAAGTTCTTACGTCTGGGAAATACACTTATATAACATAAACTAAAAGTCTCGATCCGTCCTCTTCGTATGCTGGCATGCAGGCCCATATCTGTAGAGTTCACAACCTGAATGAGACCAAATTGTAGAGATCTTCTATAAAGCGGTTGTTTGTTTCATGCCCATTTGAGAACTGGATACCTGTCTAAGGTAACATTTCTGCATTAAGGCAGGTGTTAAATGACAGATGAGACAGCCTCTCGAAGGGAACAAAGTAAAAAAGAGCAAGCAAGTACAAAAGGAGAAGAAATTCTGTATTGTTAGCAGAAATGTACTCAAGTTATTTGAAAAAGAGTCTAAAAAAAGCAGATGCCTTACTGAAGCCTTTAAATAAATATAGGTCATTGCAAATAAATAACCATCAAATGGTGCATCATTAAAAATCATATATGCCAAGTATCAGGTATGCCAAGTCAGTTATTTAATGTCACGCAGCCATATATGTTTATGACATTATCCGCATTGCTCAATGACTCACCTGTGGTTGATAAGACAGTGCTTGCAAAAAACAAAGACGAGGTGAAGTCCCAGTTCCAGCTGGCCGACGCGTTATTGAGAATAGACACCCCATAGTTGCTGGCCTCCAGCGCTTTGGACAGAAACCTCTCCAGCCGCTCCTCGGACAGACATCTGTGCTCCTGGAGGAACTGTCGTTTGATGCCTCTGAGCTGCTGGCGCAGGAGGTCTTCATACGGCAGCTCCACCGACGAGAACACCACCGCGCCGAATACGAGATACAGAATATACCCGAGCACCAGAAACACAAAATACCACACCGATTTGTTGCTCTGTATCAAGCGCACGCACGAATTGCCGGCGAGGGACTGGAGCATCTTCAGTTTTCCAGTTAGATGCGATGTCGGGCGCGCGTGCTCTGGATGCGTTTTAATGCTCTTGTTTAAACGAGTGGCTCTGACCGCAGCGCGGGGAAGTGCGAGCTCGGCGCGTGACGTCACTGGCTCGCGCCCACCAGGTAACAGCGAGAGAGGAAAGAGCATCAGATGACTGTCTGTGCCAAGTTTAACATCCTCCTACTTACAGCATTGTTGCTATCTCAGGCAGAGGACGAGAACTAATGCGTGCTTTGTTGTTGTACATCATTGCCGTGGAAATGATCCTCTCAATGATTTTGGTAAACTCGTTAAAAAAATATGGACGAGTCCAGGCGTTGGGTCAAGTATTGAATTAACATTTTTAACCTGTGGTAGATTTGGATCGTCTATCTGTGTTGGGTTTGTCAATAATTTATCCAAATTTGAGTTAAAAGAACCCAGCATTTTTTTAAGAGTGTGCCAGTAATGATCCTTTTGCTTGTTTTGAGAAATAAATATTTCAAACAAATTAGTCTGCTGCCAGCAATTGAATCGGTTTATATTTTAACTGAACAGATCATACAAGAAAGAAATGTATTGTAAGCCTACAATTTGCAATGATTGGGCTATTTAATTTCCTATCAGGGACTTTTTAGAGGCAGCATAAATGCAATCCAATGATTCTACATTTTAAATAAAATACTCGAACAGATAAAGTGGTTGGCCAACGTATTATTTATTTATTTGTTTGATTTGTTTTGATTCACTAACGAAGAACTGGCTCATGAGAGTCATTAATTGGGAAATCAGATTATTTAGTTGATTCGCTGAAATAAGGAGCTCGTGAGAGTCATTAGGTGTGTTCGACTTAAAGCGGCTCAGTAATTTGATGTATTACGCTAATTAGTTTGTTTTAATTAGTTTTCTACTATATAGTAGGCGAAAAACAGTATGAGACAAAATATGTCTGAATTCACACCACTCATAAAAGATTAGGCTAACACTTCACGGATGACCTACTACTTCTGGCAAGATTCTGAAGTGTGCATATGATGAACACTACTGTCCCATGAGGCCACGGGGGATGATCTGTGAATGGCAGTGAAGCGACACAACTGTTGCTGGTAGGTCACATGATAATGACAACATGGTGAATGTAGTACGTCCACATTTACATTCAACCACTTTTTTTAGTGGTCATGTTGTAATTATGTCTACTTATTCAAAATAAGTACCTGAGAGAGTGTGCCATTTTAAACGCAGCCCTATTCTCAATACTCAAAATGCCTTCTCGTTTCCTTCCTCCGTTCTCCAGCCCGTCACTCGGAAACCAGTCGAAAAACAGTCATCTTGAAGGGACCACAACTCTGCAAGGGGGTGGGGTAAGGAGGAGGGAGGAGGAGTCATCGGTCTATCCTTCCCTGGCATCCTAAGGGGGTGGAGCTAAGATGCGAGGAAAGGAAACGAGGATGCACAAAAAGGAAATGTGAAGTACCCCTAGGCTTCATCCGAAGTCACATTCAGTATTACCTTGAGATACGAGCATAATCCGTTCCAGGACCGAGATCGTAACTCAAGGTGCTTATATTTTCCCATAAGAAATAACAACAACAAAAATAATCCGTTATGGCCCTCCAAACAACTCCCTTATTAGTGCTAATAACAATGGAAAAATCATGTTTTTAATTGCTATAGAGACATACACACACACAAAAAATATAGTGTATAAGGATTCCTGTGATATAAAATAAAATGTGGTTTTAATTATTTCTTACCTTCGAGATAGACGATACTCGGCTTGTGTGGAGGAGGAGGAGGGAGGGATAGTGCAGATCACATAGATAACGCAAACACAATACAGAAGACGGAAGATGCGTACGGAAGTCGAGTATGGCGGAAAATCCATGGTAAAAAAAAAATGAGCGCAAAACTGATGTTGCTCATATCTCGGAATACTCTTATGTCGGGACACTCGTATCTCAAGGCATTACTGTACTTTCCTATTATATAGTAGGCGAATAATAGTATCTGACAAAATAAGTATGTTCGAATTCACATCACTCATAAAAGAGGAGGCTAAACCGAACAAAATAATATAGTATTCATAGTATATCAGGAATACTAGACATATTCATACTACACGGCTCAAATAAATTCAACTTAAACACTTAAATCACACATTGGATTTTAAAATCTTAAATCACAATTTCAAAATCTTTATACATTCTATAATTTGTTAATATCAAAACTATGTCACTACAGTCGTCAACACGCTGAGAGCTGGATTCAAAATCATACCAAAAATCAGTGTAAAAAACAGACTGATTACAGACTGATTCAACTTACATGAAGTTCATCACTCTATCTCACATTGTAAGTCAGAATTGTGTGTGTCCCCTACATGCATGTATGCACTCGACAACGTCAACGTTCCTGTTGAGATGACGGATGGTGTCCTATGGTGAGCTCTTCCCAGACCTGGATCAGTCTGGATGAGCTCCTGGACAGTATGTGGTGCTATAGTGGGGTTCGGATACTGCATTAAAGTAATGTCTCAGAGGTTCTCAATTGGATTCAGGTCTAGGGAATGTGAGGGCCAGCACCAATGCTTTGTCATCTAAAATCTGCCTACACAGTCTAGACCACTGTTTTTCAACCACTGTGCTGTGGAACACTAGTGTGCCGTGAGAGATCGTCAAGTGTGCCGTGGAAAATGATTCAATTTCAACTAATTGGTCTAATAACTTAAACAAATTAATCCTAAAATACTTTATATTCTTTGTGTTTATTTGATTCCCATTCAATTCATTTTGATAAGAATGACTATATATTGTTAATATAGGCTACAGAGTTTCATTTTTAATATTTTCGGTTGGTGGTGTGCCTCAAAAAAGCTCAAAAAGGGTTGAAAAACATTATCATGCACCAGGAGGAACCCAGGGCTCACTTTTTCGAAACATAAAAATGCATGTCTAATGCACATAGATAATGTATGAATATGTTGTTTTTTAAACTCACAGTACCATGTATGACCTCGTGTTTCATCATTCAGTCTAGACTTTAACCCTGTGTGGTAATAAATATATATACCGCTAAGCTTACTGATAGACAGTCTAACCTGTCACACTACAAAATATGGCCCATATTTTCTACACATGGCAGTGACAGTTTCAGTCTTTTATATGGTCTTGTTTCTTGAAGATGAAAAAAAAAAAGGTTAATTTGCCGTGTTGGAGTTTGACCTTCATGGTTATACAGTAGTAATAAGGATTTACAGTCCTATAATCATATTTTAGTTTTACAGTAACTACATGCTACTGTATTTATGCAATGAAGTGCAATTACTGTATAAAACCCAGGTAATCAGTATGCTGCTGTAATTCTTTCATTTATACTAAATATCAATTAGATTTCATAATTTTGATATATAATTAATTTTATTTTTTATCCTGCTTAAATACTACTGACATTAAAACAGACACAATTCTTACAAATATATATATATAAATATATATTTTAATTATAACAGTACATAACAGTCTGTCAATGCTGGGACAGTGTATATTCACTGTTTGCCATTTTACAACTTTAGAAACTTTAGACAACAGAAAATGAATGGTAAAAATATAAGTAACCAAATAATACATATAAGCCGTCTGCAACACCCATGTGCTGCTCTTGCTGCTGTTGCCCTTTAAATACGTACACACAAATTGTAGTCAGTATTAAATTCAAAATAATAACAAAATAATACTAGAACTAAAAAGGTAGCTGGTTGCCATAAAACTTTTGTTAGACCTGACTAATGTCATTTTGTTATCAATGCTACTGGTCAACATTAAGTACAACTTAAATGAAAATGTCACATGAGTTAATTTAATGTTAATGGTGTAAAAAGTCCTATGAGTTGTTCGGTAACATTTTGACTTAGCAATTGGAGCAGGCAGTGGAACAGGCAGTTTTAAGGTTGGCAGGATTTTACCAAATTTGTTGACTTAAAAAAAAATCCTCTTCTTTGATAAGATGTCGACTCTAAAAATAGAGACTTTTCTGTGTGTGTAATACTTCAGGAGTTTGCATTGGTAATTTAAACCTATGAGCTGTAAGATGTTAGAAAACTATTTGCTCAATCAAAACAGATGATCAGCAGGATTGGATCTGAACTGTGTTGCAGAAGTGCAAGTCTGTAACCAGCATAGACTTTGAAGGGGACAAATCAGCATATACTGGTATTCAAATTAGTCATCAGTCAGTATGCTTTATAGTGACATTAAGCATTTCTTGTCAATGAAGAAGACATACATTGCCTACTTCAAGCAACGTTTTTTGTAACAGTGTAAAATATCCACATTGAAAAATGGCGCCACATAGTGGGAAAACTTGATACATGACACAAAAAATGGTTTGTGGTTGTATTTTTAAGTGGTTGTAGATACAGTACTTCAGTTCTCTTTTATTCACTCAAAAGACTTTCTAGAAAGAAAAATACGGTGTTGATTTTACACTGTTTTTACACTCTTACATCGGCCTATTTCAAAGGTATTAATTTTACTTCTGTTAAACAGGATTTTTATTTGAACAATTTTAAACTCCAGCTCAAACCAAAACAACACGTACGGTAATTGTCTTTGTGTTGTTAATGAAGCAGAAATTCCTGCTCATCTGGAACGCTTTTTTGTTTGGATTGGGCATGCTTTAAAAGCTCAATCTAATTGACTAACAACTTTGCAATTAAAGAATTATCCAAGAAAAAAAACTGAGCGTTTAAAAAAACACCTGTAAAATGTATAACCCAGGCAATATTAAGTATTTCATTGCTCATATTCCACATTTGAAATATGTCTCTATCTTGGTTCAGTGGGTTTCTTCAGTTCTGCACAGTTTTGTTTCAAACACAAATCTCTCGCTGCTCCCTGTTTTGTTATTCTCTCATCCTTGATCCGGAATCATGAATTGACCTCCAAATACCAGTGCTGTTCTCGTCAGGATCAGACTGTACTCGGAGGCTTATAGCTTCATACCATTAGAATGAATAACTGCCCCTCCTACAGTACTTACAGTCTATTGAGCTGTACACCTTTTCCTATTTATTAATAGGATTATGTATGATTTCTCTAACAAAACCTTGTTTTCCCAATGTTTCAGTAACACTTGACTGAATGCAAAATCAAATCAAAATCAATGCAGTTTACATATTAGGATTTTTTATTTGAACATTACAAATTAAAAATATTAGACCTATTGCTCGACAAATAATGTAAATTCAGACATATATGGTCCTATGAAAATATATGCATCAAACTATATCAGTGTATGTGCTGTATAAGGTGCTTTTAAAGGAAATGTAGCAGCTGTGAAACTAAGTGTTTATTTCAGTATATTAATTAAAAGTCGTAGGCAGTTTTTCATTTTACATGTTAAGAAGTTTAAATCTCAAAATGTGATTATTTAACATAAGTTAATTAGAAGTTAAGCATACATTTAATTTGTTAATTTTATATTTAAATTTGTGAGTAAATGTAATTTGTTCATTTTATGAACAATTAAAAGCTGTGAATAAATAAAGAAGTGGCTAAAACAATCTGCCCATGTTAAATTTATGGCCCCACTTGGCAATAAACGTACAATACACAATACTATTTATACATTTATTTATCACATCATACTTCTTATTGACTTTCCCCTGCATTTGCACACGCATACTTTTACATACATAAACAGCCTATTGTCTATTTTTGTAAATTGTGTATTTTTCCTATATATTATCCTATTTCCATATAAAAAGGTCATATGTTTTTCGACATTTAATGTTAAATGTCACAACAATACACATAATAAACAAAAGGAAACTTGTAGATATGAAATAAGATCATGTAAAATTATGCAAATGCCTTGTTATAATATTATTAAATAATACACATAATAATTACTATACATTTTCTTTGAGTTATCGTTGTGAAAACATGTCCTTTATAAGAGTGTTTTAGGTGATGTGCACAAAGCATTCGTCCTGGTGGAAACATCTCAAATGTGTGGTGATGTTTTGCTGCAGTTCCTGCGCGCGTCTGAACGGGGCGGCGGCGCTCCGGTCGCTCGCGGCGGGTCTGCTGAACTGCACGAGCTGCCGTAGTGTGTGTGTGTGTGTGTGTGTCACTCCCTCATCAGCGGCTCGCTGGAAACATGGCGTCAGCGCGCACACGGGCGAGCCTCAACTCTGCAGACGGATAGAGGAATAAAGTGTGCATCGGGATTCCTACCACACACCAGTCTTTGCAAAGTCGATCCCTGTTTTCCCGGACATGTACTGATTCATGCACGGGTGAAAGGAGAGCCATCCCGTCGATTCATACCCGGTTATGGAGCCTCCGGATGAGATGAGGTAAGAGAAGCGCACCAGAACCAGTGCTTGAGTCTGTGTGTCTATATGCATACATATATATGTGTGTGTGTGTGTGATCACGCAACTACACAGCCGGGATTCAGGACACGCCGCCAAATAGTGCACCCATTGAGTCCAGATTGGGGGCGACTAGAGCGCATGCGCGGGACCGCTGGAGAGGGGAAAACGAGTCATTTCCGCGAATCGTTTCAACAGAACTCATTAAGAAACCGATTCAGCAGTCTTTTATAGTTCATGTCATAAGAAGGCCATGTTTAATACGTTTTTCCAATAATTTATGAATGTTTACTGCAGAGTCGCTTTCAGTTTGTTGCTGCCGTTATTTAGCTAATCAAAACACTTTTCTTACGTTACAGTAAAATGCTGTTAATCAAATCCCCTTTTTGGTGTTTGTGTTGACAAAACGGGCATTGAAAAATAGTATCATTTTTTATAACATTTCTTAACATAAAAAAACATTTCTGCTCTTACACTTGTATTACCCTATCTGTCAAATCATCGGTTCACTTCAAATACCGAAATGCATCTCATTATTGGGTGCTTCTCATTTTTTTCTGTGTGCATCCTCCTCCTTTTCCTCTCACCTCAGCTTCACCCCCTGAAAGGATACAAGGACAGAAAAATGACAGGAATCAACAGAATTCTGATTTGTACATTATAATATTCTCGATCACTAGAGCGTCACTTAAAAGCGTCAGAGGATCTGCCCTTTTGTTAAGAAACTTTAGTTAAGAAGCTCATAATAAAGCATGATGCCCTGTTGAAAGCTGTGAGATGTATGGTTTATTTAAGATACAAAGGATGAATTGAAAGGATTGCGACAGATGTGTATCAGATATATGTGTGTCAGGTTTTTCGACAAAGTTCATTAAAATGTTTCAACAAAGATAGTCACCCATTATAGTGATAGTCACCCATTATCTCTTGATGCCTTACGAATCGGAAAGGTTCAGTCAATGAATGGGTTAACTCGTGAACAGATTCAGTCCTGAATCATCGAAAAGAACCGACTCACTCGACTGATCTGTTCAAGAATCGGTACAACTCGCTTCCTGCCACAAAGTGATCCCGCTTTGCAGCGCAACACTAAGCAGAATTTAACATTAAAGTTGCAAACTTTTATTTTTCACAAGAATTGATAATAGTTATCTCAGAGCAAGCGTATGCACGATTACAACAGTTCCTGGGGAAAAACTCCGCTTTGATGGAAACCAGCAGAGCTGTGGGAAAGGTAAAGAGATTGTGCGTCTGTGTGCAAGATCATTGTACTCCGCTAGCGCGCGAGTTATGTGCGGGGTAAACCCTCTTTCCATCTCAACAGTGTGCTTTTAAAGTTTGTGGGCTGTGTATTATTATTTGTTCTCAGCATATTGTCATCAGGACTCGATCTCTGGGTGTGATTTGGAAATGTCGAGATTGTCGGTTCAGTGTTTATGTGCATCATTCCTCGGGTGCAACTTGTGTCGCGCAGAACACAACTCATAACAAACATCACGCACTTCCAGTTCAGTTGGACGTTGATCCGATACCAGGTGTGAAGCAACAGTTGTGATTGAATATAAACTGTCCGGTCGGTACATCACGAGTCCTGTGAGTCAGATTGACACACTCCCACAGTGAGTTGGTGAAATGTTTGATTTGCTGTTCCCAGAAATCACCTGTCTGGGCTCTGCTGAGCATTTCTTGGATTTGACGTGCAGCATCTGATTCTGGGAATGGATTTTTTTGTTGTTGTCGTGGAAAGCATGATTTATTCACTGATGTTTGGGCTTCTTTTGAGGTCTATATGCACTGTACAGATTGTTCTGGCATCTTATGTCTCTTGTTGGCCTGTGGCCAAATGCCTTCTTTCTGCAGTGCATTATTTGCTGTCACATGTGGTTCTCAACCGTACTGTCCTCCAGGTTCAGTAAGTGTTGTTTGCCCACTGGCGTGTGCACAAGGCTTTAGCTGATAAAGCCCAGTGGAATGTTCTGCTGGAGTTTTTTCATAGTTTTGTCTCTTATGACCCCACGCAACGTCACCGAAAGCGTTTTCCCTGAACGCCCAGCGACAGCTTCTTAAGAATGCCTTGTTGTGTCTCTTTTCCTGCTCTCCCCGCCCTTCCTAGCAATTCTTTGTGATAAACCGCTTTCATTGGTAAGTGTTAAGAATTGAGAACTTGATTAGAATGCAAGATCAGAGATTTGTTGTGCGTTTAAGTTCTTGTTTACTCTGTGTGCATCTCGTGATCAGGATGCTATGAGGTACATTTTAAAATCTGCATGAATGGCTTTTTTTATAGGGTGAAATTGCTCAGTGAGGAAAGAATGTATTTCTTGGCCTTATGTGGTGACTTAAGACAGAGTTGCGTCTGAATATTTTGGACTCCTTAGTATGTAACTTGCGTTATTCGGTAACGTCACTGATCGCTTTGCAGACACCAAGCAAGCTATTCTTGAACATGCAAAATTGATGTTTTACGTCATTGTAAAGCATGCTGTAAATCTCATCCCTGTTCGTTTATGACCACAAGCATCCCTCAGTTCCAGGATGTGGTGCAGTAAAAGAATGTTGACCTCACGTCCTGGAGGAACCCGTGGCTGGAACTCATTAATTTATTTCTTTGCAAAGTCCACAGTGCAATGCTTCAGATTGCCACATCTTTTCTGACATTTGTAGCACTATTACTTCAACCATGGTCAGCGAGTAGATTCTGTCGGTTCTGTCCACGCAAAACTTGGCGTTTATCAATGATCGGTGGCTTTGATCGAATCTCACGTCAGGTCTCAGCTCGTGTACGCTAAGTTTTTAAATCAGCGTGAACTGGCATAGGCAGTTATCATAGATTATTTTCTTGACTGGACTATACAAAATATTTCCGTAGCCTGTAAGCTACAGTTGTTTTTGTGACTAACGCATTGTATTTGTTTTATTTATATCTTTATTTTAATCGAACTGATTGCTTGGGTGCCTCGCGATTCAATGATAAATGAGACTGATTCTGTTTATCATAGCTTCACGATGAGAATCAATTATCTGTAATTTACTAGAGGTTTTGACAATGCATATTTAAAAATATTTCAGTTGAATTATTTAAAAATCAATTTGAATGAATGATTCAATGACTCAAGATTTAATGACTTGTTTCGTCTCTGGATGAATCAGTGTTTTTGAATGAGTCAGTGACAAATAATATCTATATATTTTTTTTACTTGTTTAATTTAACAGTGTCTTTTGAAAGGATTTGTAGCATTAGTTTACTTTTTAAAAAGGTTTAATAGACGCAGCTACAGTCTTTTAACGATTAATCGTGCAGCTCTAATTTAAAGTGTTGTGGTTTTTGTCTGTCCAATTTTTTATGTTCATGAGACTTTGAGGGATATGTTTTGTAAGATGGATCCAGAAAAACAATTTACGATTTTAAATTATAAAAAAAATGTATTAGTTTATTATTAAATTGAGTCATGTATTTAAGTTGAATTATTTACCACATTTTTTGTATTTATTGTATTTTGAATCTTTATCTGCTATGAAATCAAGGAAAAGTCAAGTTATGTAGTCAAGGCTTTCCACACAATTTTTCACTAAACAAATTTAAAAGACGTCTGAAAGCATGCAAAATGCCATGCTTTAATTTGATGCAGTAATGTAAACAAATTATTGAAGTAGCGTTTTGAACACTGAAAAATTGTCTGAGGATTCATGAAAATGATTTGAACTGATATTTAAATCAGAGAAGCTGTTAAATATAAAGGTAATCATTTTATATTTGTTGGGCAAGTTTGAATGAAGCTGGCCTACTAGCCAAATAAAGTTTTTATTTCACAGCCAAAATAGAATTATGTATTAAATATTGGTTATATGATCAGCCCTATTAGTTCACACAGATGTTCTCTGAAGTCAAATCGGATGCACTTGTTTTTTATATATGCATATTTCTGATATTATTTCCTCTTTATTTAGGTTGCAAGGTTAGTATTTTTTTATGTTGGCTTAGCACCTGTATCTCTTGCCCAGTAGAGCTTCAGCCCACTGTGTCCTCTTTTTGACTTCGGGAAGGAAGTGCAGAGATGAAACTCATATCAATCTAAAGTGATCACTTGTCTAGCTACACTCCCAAAACAGTCTTTAGTGTCTCATGTAATGTCTTCCAATATGCTTTCAATTGTTCGGAGAGGGTGTGCACCAGGGGTGGAGGTTAGAATAGCGGCTTATGTTGAGTCCTCCATGCAGAGGTATTGCCTAGACAAGGTTGGTGGTTTTTTCATTGGTCCTTCATTGCAACTCTCACTCTATTCTGGTCCACATACTCATGTCTTAATGCCACACACACACACACACACAGACACACACACACACACACACACACACACACACACACACACACACACACACACACAAGTCATTCTGCCTTGCGGCCTCAAATGGTCATTATGTGGACACAGGAAATGATATTGTAGAAATCTGTGGCATAGTGATGGGAAATAGAGCCAAGCTTGTTTTAAAATTAGAGGAAGTCTGCTTTAGCATTCCTGGAACTCACTTTTCATAATGTGACTTTGTGCTATTATGCAGTTCATTCATCCACAGCCAACATCAGTCACTCCATGCATAAGTTGTGTAGGCTGCAATTATAGCAATGAATCATAGATCAAATTTGTGCCTATAGAGATCTTATTTAAGAGGCCAGCATTTAACTTAACAAGCAACATTACTTTTATCTAGTTTGGATCACGCAGTTATAGAAAACGTAAAGACATTTTGTTTTCTTGCAGATATATACAGTAGTACCTCAAGATACGAAAGGCTCAACTTACGAAAAATCCAAGTTACGAAAGCAAAGACGATAATTTTTACTGCTCTACATACGAAAAGTTTTCAAGATACGAAAGGTTTCTGAAAGTCCGAGATTCGCCCCATAACAATTTTGAAACTCGCGCCGCACGCCGCCATCTTAGTTATAGTAGACTCGCCACCATCCTCCTGCTCTCCCATTGGTTCCTGATGCTAGCCAAGCCATGAGATCCTTCTCTCTAATTGGACAGCATCCCTCCCATCATGCATCTTCTATACGTACGTGCTGGTGTGCTTTAGCTCAGCCACTCCGCACCAAAAACTTTAAATTTATTTGTTTTCGTAAAGTTAAGTGTACGTACGTTATCTGCCGTTTGTCCTCCTCCTCCTCCTCCGCCACTTTCGGAGATAGCCTCACTCGAAAGGTAAGCTTCGACATTTTACGTTATTTCATTGTTTATAGGTCAATTTAGCTTTATTATGAAATTTAATGGGGTGTTTTTGGAGGGCTTGGAACGGATTAGCCATTTTTCATGTAAAATGTGTTCCAAGATACGAAAAACTCATTATACGAAGGCCGCCTCGGAATGGATTAATTTCGTATCTCGAGGTGCCACTGTACTTAGCATGCAGGTGTGCAAATGTTGTGATGAGGATGCAAAGCAATAAGACCGAAACCTCAAAGTGTGGCACTTGTGCAGCTTTTACAATAAGGAAAATGTGCAGGAATGGATGAGTCTTTCTGGCTTGGTTTCATAATGGCCTGAGTGCGTCACTGTTGACTGCGCAGTGCAACATAATTCTACAGCTAGGTCAGGAACTACACATTTGTAGACCGTTCTCCAAAGCTGCAACGGTTCATTCGATTTGAATATTCACAAAATAACTATTTATTTTTAAATGGTACAAATCACTCTGCTCCAAAACTCCAACACCAAACTAAGTTGAAAATAAGGTTGATTGTCCCAAACCTCCATCAGCAGTTGTTGTTTTCTCATTTGGCCTAATTTTAATTTGACACAGTGATGCAGAAAAATTACTTTGTACGTTTAAAACCCACATGTGTGAAAACCCAGACCAGAACTCTTACACATGTTCCTTGTATAGCTTGTACCTTCATGGCTATGAGGAAATATTGAATGCTAATTCCATGAAATCATGAGCTCAGAGAAAAACACTAGGGAACATCACAGCCCAGTGGAGTTGTTTACTAACAATATTCTAGATCTTTTATTTCTAGTGCTTGTGGGGAAAGGTCATAGTGGGTGCATGTTTGGTGTAATACTGATAATTTTGACACAATTTTGATAATTGATTAAAACATTTGTTTCAGACAATACTGTCCTTTTGAACTTAAGCCATTAAGGAATACAGAAAAAACATGTCACAATGTTTTTATGAAAATATTAAACTGCACTATTGTTTTCAACATTGATAAGAACAGTTTGAGTGCAAAATCAGCACAATGTTTTAAAATTGTTATATTTCGCAATATTAATGTTTAACAATTTTTTTTTAAATAATTGCAACCTGTGTGCATAAAAACATGAAAAAAGTCGTACTGACCCCAAACTTCTAAACAGTGGTGTAAGTGCTCTCATTATAATAATATACCTTTAAAATGTGATTACATGTTGATTCCGTATCATACTTTATTACTTTAAAGTGGCACAGCTTTGTGAACAGTGCACTTTTTGATACGAAAGGAAGAGGACTGAAGATTCGGTTCCGTGTGTAAGTGGTGACATATAATGTCCATCGGTCCTTCGTTGTGTCTTGCACGGCCTCAATCAGTAAGCTCAGCAGGGATGTTGCCTGTTAGAGAAGGAAGTGTGTGTGCGCACATGACAGCGGTTGAAAAAGCATTGCTTGCAAGGCCTCATGTCAAAGGTAGTTTCTTGCGTGACTTACTAGTTGTTCCTTGTTATCGGTAACATGTTGTTCCTTTAGGTTTTGGCTGGATCTGTGAACTTCCTTTGAAAAACTGATCCATGTGTTTTCGTTCTCTTCTTTCTTTGTTACAAGTCCATGTTTGCCTCTGAAAATTTGTTGGATTTTTATTTTTTCATGGAAAACATAGCTAATCTTATTCTTCCATATCAGCTTATTCCTTTTCTTGCCGAGTGAATGTTACAAAATCTTGCCAAGAAATGTCCAGGTCATATTTTCACCCAACATCAAAAGAAAGAAATGAATGAATAAAGGTGATTTTTAGTAAAAATAAATGTGTACCATCAGGATGATGTGTTGCTATAGTACAGTGCTGAATGAGATTTTGTTTTTACAATGCATTACAGAAATGAGAAAAGGGGGGTTTGTTTAATTATAGATGATGATTTTTTTGTGAAAAGTCTCTTATGCTCACAGGACTGAATTAGAAAGAATGCAGAGTAAAAGCAAACTTTGTGAAACTTTCAAATAATTTTCTATTATATTATATACTGTATAATATATATAATGTATATAATTTATACTGTAATTTATTCTAAGCATTTTCTCATCGGTTACGTTGATTCTTTTGTCGCCGAAGCCTAATATCTCGAGCACAAAAGAGGGACAAATTCGCCACTTCACATGGTTATCTTGTGACTCATGATCGTTCTTGTTCACTACGCTTGCACTGAGTTCGCGTTGCACGTGGCTCACACGTGAATCTCCAGTGACGCTTCACTCGCAGTCCCGCGCAGCCACAGAAGAATTCGCGGACAGTGTTGCCAACTTAGCGCCTGTGTCGCTATATTTAGCGAGTATTCAGACCACATTTTCAAAAAAGCGACTAGCGAAAAATCTAACGACTTTATCTGCAGTTATTGGTTACTTTTGGAGACTCTCTGAAGTGACAGCACATATCGTTCTTACGCTTCTCAACGAGCAGCAAGCCCCACCCCAAAGCACTCACAGCTGTGTGCACATAAAGCCTGCCCGCTCTGATTTGATTGGTTTTCTCAAATATTTTGACGAGCGGTTACAGACCAATGAGTATGAGGCTTAGGTAAACACACACACACCTGCTTCTGTTTTGAAGTGCGCTCTGCTCGGCGCCGCTGCAAATTGAAGAAAACAGTTATTAAAAGACGGGACGAAGCAGAATTTGTTGAGAAAGCACATTAGGCAGGCAGAACGCAAGAAAGTATGCAGTCTAGTACAGCGTGATGACCTCACGAATATGTTATGAGCGAATGTGTTTGTGTGTTGTGACTGTGTTTACGCTGTGAGCGATCATTGTGTTTGCAATGTTGGAGAATGTAATTAAAGGTTTGTACTAGGGATGTGCTTTTCGACTAATTTGTTAGTCGTTTAAACGAAAATTTTGTAACCGACTAGTCTAAAAGTAATGGCGTTAAAAATAAGGTCACTTTTCCACGGTGCGCTTTTCCTTCTGGATGCTGCAGCTTTATGTAGCGAGAGGCCTGTGAGTCAGTTTCCATGGTGAAACCCGTGACAATGAGTTCAATAAACTGGTAAAAAATAAAAAGTTGTATATCTTTCTTTCAGCTGAACGTGATCACAGTGACGGACAGTTGTAGTAAATGACGCGATGATTTGGCTTTTTCGGCTCGTCTCTCAAAACAGTTCCGTGATTATACTTTTCGTGATTCTGTGATTTAATATGGTTTCGCTTGGATCCAGTGGAATCATTATCTGTCAGTTTGACATAACAGTTTATAAAACACTTTTCTTTCTCCTCCTACTTTGAAAGACGAGCGCGGTGTTGGGAGTATTTTAGTGGTCATTATTAAACCCGCCGCGACTGATATAAACAAAACGCATGGGAGATCTGCGGTAAAGATTTAGTTTCTGCTCGGATGACACACATCTCATTTATTTAGTTTTGCTTATTCATTCAAAATATTCACGCACTTGTGAATTATCAATTACCTGATATTCCAATTCTCAAATATGTGGAAGTGAATGCGTTTTGTCGCTTAAAAAGCCTTTAAAATGATCATGTCAGCTGATGCGCGACAGGGAATTTGATCCGTTGGATTTACCAGACGTAAATTCAGTCCCTTCTCTCGAAATACATGACGGTAAGTGTCCAGCGAAGTGGGAGAAGTTTATAGTTACCTATGCAATGTGTATCTGATATGAATAAAACACCTTGTCAGTTTGTTATTGAATGGATTGATTTTCAAACTATAAATGTATTTATAAATGTATGCATCGCGAGATTGTTTAAACACACCTCCTCACCGCCAAAGCTAAAGTGCCACATGGATACCATTACCATTTCGTCCGCGGACCGGGTTGGGGACCACTGCCCTAGTGGATCTTAGTGGGCCATGGCACTACTCTCAACAGGGCCTGGGACAACCTTCCTTATCACCACCTGGCTAAATAATTACATAAAAATACATATACAATGTGTAGTATTGTTCTCGAAAGTCTTAAAAATATGAATAATCTCAGCAGCATCAACAGTTTCTATCACCAGCTGCAACCAGGCATTAAACACCGAGACAAAGCGGTCCACGTGCCGCTCGCACACAATGAGGCGCTGCAGGCTACAACAATGACTCCAGTGGCGGGTGGGGTCAGAGGTCACTGCCCTCTCTTGACTGCAGTGAGGCAGATGTTGTCAGCTCTGTTTATGGCTCTCGTCAAAGGCTGTAACATTCCTCTGCTGTATAGTTTGTTCCTGATAACCTTGGATGAGCTATTCAGTGGACATGAGCTCCATATGCAGTCATAAATCAACTGCTTGTGTTGCTTTTGTGCATTATGGGGTGGCACTCAGCGCTACTGTGGTGTTCCTGCGGGTTGGGTCTCTTTGAATGGGTTGGGGGGGAATTCTCTAGGCCTTTCCACTCTAGTGCTCAAGCAGCGTTCAATGAAGATACGTCATGACAACCAACTAAACAAACAGCCAGAGCCTGGGTGATTTCACCATTTCCTGTGTCATTCCTGAAGGGTTTGGTCACGGTTAGACTCTGCCCAGGGCTGCACCTTCAAACACAAACATTCTGTCACTCTCCCAGCAAGCTTTTCAGAGTTTTACTTGTCTGTTTGAGCCTAAATTTTGTGCTAAAACACCCTGCAATGCATGCAACTAATTTGCTTTCTGCACGTCATGCCAGATATATTCACGCTTACAACTTATGGGGACTCTTATTCGTTTGTTGGGGTTTTATAAATGATGACAATGCTATGTTCATTATTAAAAAACGCAAGTCTGTAAATGGTAGGGCTGGATGTAAAATTAATAAAAGTACTGAAAAACGTACATTGTGATTGATGTGTTTGATGCATGACATCAAGAAATATTCAAAGAAATATAAATGAGTATTTATTTCCTTAAGTATAGAATAATTTTTTCCCACATTTATTTTCTCATTTATTTATACATTTATTAATTTCCACATTTGTTTCTGCTTAATAAATATGGTAGTATTATAGTATAGTATTATGCAGAAATAAACATGGAAATATTTATACATATTTATTTCTACATTTCTTTGTCCTTGTATTAATGAGGGGGCCGTGTTTTACCTCAGTCATAGCAATGGAGTTCAGAGTGGCACCCAGGGAATTAATGATTTGGAGCTGGACAATATGGTCAAAATATTATATCACTTTTTAAGTCATTTAATGTCACCATAACTGTGTATATTTTGGGTGACCATACAAACTGTTAATTCTGGGCATGGCCGTAAAACATTGTCCTGTCGGGATTTCTGAAATATCTTTGCACATATGAAAAAGCTTTTTTTCTAATCTGCTCTCGTATACATTTGTTTTCTTGAAACTGAATATGTACATCAGTGGTTATATCAAGAGCAGGGGTACAAGTTGTTTGTGTACAATTTGTTTTGTGATGTCAGCAGAACGAAAAGAGTCTGCACAACGGCGTTAAGAGATTGAAGCACACGTCTGTGTGTAGACTACGAGCCACAAGAGAACACTGTATCCGCGCCACTGATAACAGCGGCAACGAGCACTCAAAACAACTGGAGATCTTTTGTTTTAATTAGGTAGGTACATCTGTGACGTGAGGCGTTTCAAAAAGTGATGGGGACATTACTGTCCCACATGTAAATTACGCCTGTGCCCACTATTAACCACATTTAATATATAATGGTGCCTTATTATTCTAATTGAATTTTAAAAGGTATGATATCCCATACTCGGGAATATGTGCACACACAGCAGTGAGTATTAAACACACACACCCAGAGCAGTGGGCAGCCATTTTTTGCATATAAATGTACATGATTTCAAACTCTGATTTAATTCTTAATAATTCCAATTGACGATTTAGCATAATATTGTGATTGTTATTTAATTAGTATCTTAGAGCAGGATCTTTGAAATATTGATTATATTTCTAAGCATTTGAACGGTCACATGGTGTTCATGCAAAATTAGTAAATGCGGATGTAAACTGAATTTGCAGTTGCGTTTCAAATGCATTGATCAGTATGATTGCTTGGACTTCAGTGAAATGTGTGCTGGATTCTCTCTGCGCTCTTAGCTGGTGTGCGAGTCTCAGTAAGCGACAGTAAACGCAAGCTCTTATCATCCCTGTTGCATTTACATTAAATGTCATTAATACTGTATAATTTCAGATGTGTGGGCTTCCGTGTCCAAGTATCTGTTATCAGATCTGTTGAAGATGCGGTTTCTGTTAATGTGTGCCAAGACATTTTAGAAATCCAGACTGGATGATATTTTACGGCCATGATGAGATTAAAGAGTATGTATGGTCCATAAAAACATTAAATGACTTAAACGTGATATTATTTGTCCATATTGCCCATGTCCAAGTCATTCATTCTCTGTTTGTTGCATCGTAAGTTTATAATTTTGGCCGCTTTGGAAGTCCATCTTCTTGAGAGCAGCTTGGTTTATGGTAACTACTGCTGGTCCACATGAACTCATCTCTGCATGTGCTGAGAGTTTAGGTTGCTTTATAATGTGCTTTTGGGAATGCGTTACTGAATGCAATGCGTCTTCTAAAACTTGAATTGAGAACTAGAACTTGCAACTAGAAACCGGCTGTTGTCAAGTAAAGATAAGGTTTAAGGACTTCTAGCGGTTTTACATCAAAACAAAAACTCAATGGTTTAGCATTTGAAAATGAGGAAATTAGGATGGACAATATTAGTACTGTATTTGTACATCTTAATGTAAAATAAATAATAAATACTAGTTGTTGTTGTTGTTATTAATACTATGTTCTTATTTTACAGTGAAACATTACAATAGTAATATTTTTATTTAATCTGAATTTATTATTGTTATATAGTCATAAAATATTTGGCTGAATTTTGCAGCCACACAAACAAACACAGCAGACTTGGATCAGTTAGATTTTTATTTTAGATTATTCTTGTGAGTTAGCTGAATGTAAGTGATGGGTTTTGTATGGGATGGTATCCGTATGTTATGTGGCGACAACGGTGGGGTGCGGGGTGTCGGGCAGTCTGCGTCTGAATGTTCTGGCACGAGGACCACAATACCCTGCAGCAGGTGTCTGGGAGGACTTTTGGTCTTCTGGAGACTCCCTGGGGGATTGTGGGGGAATTGATGTATGTGTGAGGGGCAGATGGATGACTCTGGCTTTGCTCAGAGTGGTCTTTGTGAGTGAAATCACAGATTAAGTCAAAGTCTGACCCCACTGTGAACGCGATCCTTTGACAATGGCCCCATATCAATATCATTTTCCTCCCACACAAACACACAGACATGCACGTGTCCAATTACACCTACATACACAGTTTGTCTCAGCATGATGGGGAGTTTTGCACCAGTTTGCTCCCTCCCACTAGCAAATGCAGTCCTTTTTTTGTTTGTTTCATTGTTTATGGGATGAATGTTTTACTTGCCTTTAGTTTTTGAGTTAAACTTAAGTTTTTAAATAAACTTAAAATAATTAACTGACATTTCTAGTTTTTGCAAATCTTGTTGAACATGAGGTACGCTATGCGGTTTTGTTCGTTTATATCCAAATATGTATTTCACCCTCAGCAATATGAAATGTTACATTTTGATCTTTTATTTTTTTCACACATGAGGGGCCAAATCAAGATTTCCTTTGCTATGTAGACACAAAAAACTTGACTTTGCTGTGGTTTTCTTTTCTTAAATTCTTCCAGTTTGATTTCATAAATGTGGAATTCACCGAAGCTGTTCATCGACATAATCATGTTTTGAATTGTTCTGATTTTTGTTCAGGCTCAAGGGCTCGTCCAAAGATGTGCCCCAGCAGAATACTGAGGTGGATGAGTCTTGGGAAGAGCCCAGCCAGGAGGAGGAGAATCTCTACAACACCTCCCCTCCTCGCACTCCTCGACAGATGAAACGTATGTCCAATAAACACCAGAGAAACAGCCAGGGGTCAAAGGGCAAAGGTGAGAGCCCTTAACATTGCAAATTTCTGAAACATATGGTGTTGGGGTCCCAATCATTTTAGTGGTGCACAGCCCTCATTCTGGAGTGACATTCAAGTGCTTGATCATGTTGATATTAAAATTGATGCGTTTGACATTTTAAATGAAGAATGACACAATGACTTTTGTGCTAGAGATATCAGTATATAACTCAGGGGATGGGAAAAGGTTTTATTTAATAATACTTATTGTTATTTTAGCAATGTTGTATTGTATTGCTTTTAAATAATGCACAAATATATTGCAGAGTAAACTAGATATAGATTTATTGTAATAAATGTGTTTGCTTATGTCACTAACTTTCATCTTTCATTGCCAGAGAAGCCGTGTTCCTCCAGCCCATTGTCTCAACGAGAACGTGAAGGAGCCAGATCAGCCGAACCTCCTGAAGAGCACAGCTACAAGCAGGAAAAGAAGCATCGTTTTAACCAGCGCTCCAACGAGCGGGCCAGCAAGTTCGAGGATCCCTTTCTGCTGGATTCGGTGTCCAAGTCCACTGCCATCGGCTCCAGAAACATGGATCCCCGCAAGCCCTACCTGAGCCTGGGGATGCTGCCTGTGCGCACCCACCGTCAGACCTCACGTACAGACTGTCCGGCAGACCGCCTCAAGTTCTTTGAGACTCTGCGGCTGCTACTTAAGCTTACCTCCATGTCGTCCAAGAAGAAGGAGAAAGAGCAGAGGGGCTTGGAGAACACTGCCTTCATGGAACAGAACAACGAGGTCATCTGGTTGGAGTTGCAGGCCTGGCATGCCCGCCGTAGCGTTGCGGACCAGGACATCTACCTGTACACTGCCCGCCAAGCCATACCGGACATCATCAACGAGGTTCTGCACTTCAAAGTGGATTATAGCAGTTTAGCCTTGCTTGAGAGCAATGTCTCGGTTGAGGAGAGCAACTCCTGTCCCGGTGAAACCAACTGCAGAAGCGATCCGTTCAGCTTCAGCACCTGTTCCACGTCCTGGGGAGAGATTGACGCCGCTGCTCCGCTTTCTTCAGCACTGGAGTGCCGGGAGCACCTGCAAAGGCAGCGTGTAGCTTTCGATCAGGTTAAGCGGGTCATGTCTCTTTTGGAGTCAGTGGAGGCTCTGTACCCGTCTCTGCAAAACTTGCAGAAGGACCACAAAAAGTATGCAGCTCCAGATTTCCAGGGCAGAGTGCAGGCGCTCTGCTTGTGGCTCAATATCACTCAGGACCTGAACCAGAAGCTGCGTGTGATGGGCACCGTGCTGGGCCTCAGGGACCTTTCCCGTATCGGCTGGCCTGTCTTCGAGATCCCCTCGCCTCGCTGTTCACGTGGCAATGAGGATGACGAGGATGAGACTGAGTCCACGGCTACCTTCACTGCCGACAACGATGGGGAGGAAAGGACATTGAGTGAGGCGACCAGTGATGGCGAGCAGTCGCCCTGCCTTACGCCAAAGTTTTCACGCCTCATGTCAGAGGAGGAGTTTCTCCCACGGGACAACGAGACCTGCTACTGTCCCACTGCCATATATAGGCCGTTTGTGGATAAGGCACTTAAACAGATGGGACTGCGTAAACTGATCCTCAGACTGCACAAGCTGATGGACCGCTCGCTGCAGAGGTCCAGAACTGCTCTGTTGAGTCACATGCCGGCTCAAGAGGTGAGAGAGCAACTGTGGTGCTGCCAGGACATTAGTTTGGTTCTAAAAGTGTGGAATATCTGAGAAAATGTGGCAGTTTGGAAAGAATGAGAGAGATTTTTTTTAAAAGGATTTGTTCAACACAAAATGAGAATACTTTCATCACCTCACCTTCATCTTGTTCCAGACCTGTATGCTTCTGTGGAGCACAAAAGGAGAACTCTACTGGTTGCTCTGTCATGAAGTTGCTATAAATGGGACATTTGGAGCTTCAAGTTCCATAAAGGTCAAAAGTTCACTGTTGGGCTGAGAAATATACCGTTAGACATGATAAACCAGTACAAATTTTACCACATTTTGAATGATCTGGATTGCACTCACATGATGTTGAGGTGCTGTACCATTTAAGCCTCGCGAGTTTAAACCTTTTTAAGCACAATAAGTCACAAACGAAACACAATTTTTTGTGCTGTTCTGACTGACACCGAAGAATATGTGCACAAAGCGTAAACATTTTTTTATTGAAATTAGATGTGTGTCAGTATATTAGATCGTGCATTAGGTCTTAGGGCCCGTCCACACGGAGACGCGTATCACTGTATACGTATACATTATTTATCGTATTGGCGTTTCGTCCACACGGAGCCGGCGTTTTGGGAGACTGAAACTGCTATTTTTTGAAACCGGGTCCTAAAGTGGATACATCTGAAAACGGCACCCTTACGGTTTCGTGTGTACAGCCAATCCGTATATTTTGTGAAACGATGATGTCATCACATCACGTGTCGGCTGCGTCACACGTAACAGCGTTGTCGTCTTCTTGGTTCGTATACAGCGCGCAAGGTTATGCGCATGCTCAAAGTCTTCTTCTCCATGTATAGTGTATATCTGTGGCAGGATTACAGCGCCCCATACTGGTCTGGCATATATACTACACTGTTTTCAGTTGGTTTTGAGACTACGCCGTGTTTACGGAATTTTTTTTAGAACGAGGGAAAAAAAAGATTGGATAGGGAATGCACCAGCTTCGTGTGGACGTGGCCTTAAAGTGACAGCAGCCTACTATACCTTCTGCTCTCTGTGTGCTAAAGATTAATCAAACAACAAAAGGCAGAGAAAATTGCTCGCTGCTCTTAACAAAACTACTTTTGTAGCTTTAATAAGGGTCAATGTAAAGAGTTTTCAAATAATGAACAATATGAACTGCTTTTTCACATTTGATTGAATTTCATAAAATTAAAATTTAATCTAAAATTTTGGCATTGAAACAGCCTTGTTTTCAGCAAAAATAACAATAATGGTTATCAGTTATGTTATGAATTTTCTCATATTGTGATATAAGATTTAGATAATATTGCCCACCCCTAATTCAATGATTATCTTTATGCAGTTTAACCCTATTGTGTCAGAACTGAATATATGACCGAATTCAGTAAAACATTTTTTTATTAACTTAATGTTTCAATCATATGGGTTTGGAACAACATGAGAGTGAGTGCATAATTACATAATTTTTATTTGCATCAACTCTTCCTGCTATGGGATGGATGTCAGTGTTGTCCTTTTCATTTTTTGTTCAGTATTGCTGCAATATTTTGTGGTCTTCTGTGTTATGTTCATAACTGAATTTCCATGTCCATATTCTCTCTATTCCTGTTTTCTATGTCTTTATTCTGCTCTGTTAGCTGTCAGTGGCCCCGGGTTATTCTTTGCAGCACTGTGACTACCTTCCAGAGCTATCTCGTCACGTGTCTGGTCAGGTGGAGGAAGAGGAGGAGTCGGGCCGAGTATCATGGGAGGAGCTAGTGAATATGGACCTGCCCTCATTCCGGCCGGCTTTCTTGGTGCTTTGCCGTGTGCTGCTAAATGTTATTCACGAGTGCCTAAAACTGCGCCTTGAGCAAAGGCCTGCTGGGGAACCGTCCCTGCTCAGCATTAAGCAGGTCATTAATTACGCACATATTCTACATGCACTGCCTTTCAAAAGTTTGCTGTCAGTAAGTTTTAAAATTAATAGAAGTAATATTTGTATAAATCAAATCCATAACGCATTAAATCAAAAGTGTCCGTAAAGACAGTTATAATGTTACAAAAGAATTTTCTTAAGCGACAGCAAAAGATGCTATTCTTCATCAAAGAATCCTGAAGATAAAGATCACAATTTTCCGTATTGATAATACTCTAATTAATAAATGTTTCTTGAGCAGAAAATCAGCATATTTGAATGATTTCTAAAATTTAATGTGACCCTGAAAACTTCCCTCTGTAATGATTTCTGAAAATATTATATTAAAGTAAAAAAAGGGTTAAATTGCAATAGTTCATAATATTAATTATTTTACTGTATTTACGGTGCATGTATATGCACGTGTATAAATATATTATTCATTTAACAAGGCTATTGATTAAGGAACTGACACAAGGTGAGCTACAGCTACTGGCCTAGTAGACATGGTTGCCAACCAATACAACTGGCAGTCAGCATATTAGCCTACTAATAAAAGTTTAGTTGTGAAAATAATTGGTGTTTTTTGTTGTAGATTTAAATGTATTGGTAATTATGACTTGAGGCTGTTTTGATCTGTGATGCTTGTAGGACATTGTGTTTAAACTCCATTTGGGAAGCTTAAATTCTTAACATCTGTTCACACTTTCGTCATGAAATGATTGCTAGAGGCTACAACAATGGATGTGTGTTTGTGTGTACTGTAGTTGGTGCGTGAGTGTAAAGAGGTTCTTAAAGGAGGGCTACTGATGAAACAGTACTACCAGTTCATGCTGCGAGGCGTCGTCACTGACCCACAGGGTCTGCAGACTAACGCCAACATCGACGAGTTTGAGGAGGATCTCCATAAAATGCTAGAGGTGGGTTTTGGACTGACTAGTGTTGTAACTTTTTTTGGGAATCGTGGCAGTATTTCATAGAGAAAGTGTATGTTGCTATGTTGAATTCCAGTAAATTCCATATGAAATAATGCACCAGATTTCAAGTGAAATATGACTCAGATTCTGCATGATGGCGTGACCTTATGACACACATAATGATAAACATGCATGATTGTCTGTACTCATCACATCTGAGAATAGACAGTAAGTTTGTAAACTCTATAGTTCTTTCATTGTGACACTTTTGTGTTTGATGGATGCTAATTTTTACCAGGGATTTTTGGAAATTTGGAAACACTTCAGATTAATGTGATCTCTATTATAAATATCAGTGATCTGAGATGAGTTTGATTATAGAAAAGGCCAAAAACAGACAAAAAATGGCTCTGTGTCTATGCATGCAGGTATACTTCGACTATATGCGCAGCTGGATCCAAATGTTACAACAGCTGCCGCAAGCCTCCCACAGCCTGAAGAACCTGCTGGAGGAAGAGTGGAACTTCACCAAAGTCATCACTCCATACATCCGGGGGGGAGAAGCCCAGTCTGGGAAACTCTTTTGGTTAGTCTTTTCTGTCTGTGAACTAGCTGTTTCAAATTCATTCCTCACTGGATTTGTTTAAAGAATAGCTTTTCTATGGTTTAGATGAAAGAAGAAAATGTATTAATACTTGTGTTGGAATTTAGACGCAGATCGACAGCCCTATCAGAAGTAAAGTCCACAAAAGCATCACTGTATGTTTGTGTTTTTCAGTGATATTGCTGGCATGCTGCTAAAATCCACCGGAGACTTCCTGGATGCGGGACTTCAGAAGAGTGGCAACGAGTTTTGGGAGTGTGCCGATGATAGCACTGCCTCAGATGAAATCAGGTAATCTCCTAGAGATAGATGGATATTATTACCCCAATGCTAATACTTTTTTATCAGTTTTTTTTTATGTGCATTTATCCGCTTTTTTCTTTCCTTGCAGGCGTTCAGTGATTGAGACAAGTCGCTCGCTCAAAGAGCTCTTCCATGAAGCCAGGGAAAGAGCGTCTAAAGCGCTGGGCTTTGCCAAGATGCTCCGCAAGGTGCGTTCACAAGTAGACCCTCTTTCACCTGTGTCTATACTTTGGTATGCCACTGCGACGGGCAATTTTAACGTTCAGCCATTTCCACTCAGGATCTTGAGATTGCTGCAGAATTCAGCCTAACCAGTGGAGTACCCTCTCTACTCCATGCTCTGAAGGCCAAGAATTACATCAAAGTAATAACATGTTTCTTATTATTATTGTTAGGCTGCTATTGACAGATGCTAAATAGTGTTGTCTCTCTTTTCTTAGGTTCAGATTCCAGGACTGGATGAGCTCCAGGTGTTTGTCCCTTGTGATCTGATGGAGCAGCGGCTGGTCATCTTGCAGCTGTTAAATGCTGCAGCTGGAAAGGACTGCTCAAAAGAGCCAGACGAGATTCCAGAGGATGAGGCCTACCTGCTCATGAGCAAGCATGGAGTCGGGGACTCAACTGCTGATGGCGCCTGGGCTGAGTGGGACGGCACGGTGCTCAAACTGGTTCCTCAGATGGAGACTGTGGACACGTTACAGGCCATGAAGGTTTGGCCCGTTTAATATGTATTATGTGTAATATATATTTGGTGATGGTCCTTTTTAATGTATAATATATTATGAAAATATAAAAAAATATATATATGTGTATTATATATAAATATTTTTGGTAGCACTTTAGTTTGGAGTCCAATTCTTGGTATTAAATGTTGCTTACTGTATATATTAATGCCTTGACCATAATCTAGATCCCTTAATTTAAATCCACCAAAACATAAGTACTGTACTAACTATTTATTAGCAGTAAATTAAAGTTATATTGAGACAGACGTCGTAGTTAATCGTTATTGTGTTCCCCAAACTAAAGTGTGAACTTACCGGTATAAAAAAAGAAAGGTAAATTTAAAGAATAGATCTCAGTTTTCTGTTTAACTTTTGAGTTCTTATGTCATATATTATTCCTAGGTGGACAATCTCTTGCTGGTTGTGATGCAGTCAGCCCACCTGATGACACAACGCAAAGCTTTTCAGCAGTCGATGGAAGAAATTCTCACCCTCAGCCGAGAGCAGACATCCAGCCAGCCACTTATCGTCTGCGCCCTGGAACAACTCAAGGTGATCCAAACCAACCTCAGAAAAACAAACTATATTTTGTGTCCCAGTTTGTGTTTTCTGTCATGTCAGCTGATGTGTACTTAATTTTATATAGCGCTTTTCTTCGCACTGAAAGCGCTTAACATATTGATAGAGGGAATCTCCTCAACCTTTCATTAGACCCACTTTCATATCACATCAAGCAGGAGTTTCATTCTGTGTCACTTAATGCTGATATAGCAAACAAGTGTGGTATGCGTTTGAATCTACTCGCATAATACGAATACACATGGAAATCCCAGGTTTAAGGAGCACAAAGACTTTTTGGTTTTGCTCCATAGACACAAGTTACGACGTGTGATATGAAAACCCAAAACTATGCTTCAGCAAACCGGATGTTTGCAAAAGCAAATTTGGTTTGAGATGCTCTTTTAAAAAATGTTGTCTGTCATTTCAGAATGAGGCTCTCCAGCTGTGCATCAAGATTAATAATGCAATCGACCGTGTGGAATACATGTTCATGTCAGAGTTTGAGGCTGAGGTGGAGGAGACGGAGAAGGCCACTCTGCAGCAGTATTACAGAGAGGCCATGATTCAGGGCTACAACTTTGCTTTTGAGGTCTGAGTCCAATGGATTTCTCTTTATATCTTTATTTTAAATGCTTCAAGCACCTTAAATAAAAGGTTCTACAAGATTTAAGTCTTGCAATTAAAATTTTTCTTTTCAGAATTGTTAGATATAAACTTGAAACTACCTTTTTCTTATTATTTTACTCCATTGCTTTCAAAGATTGCTATTACAGAACTGTCATTTTCTGCCACCACATAGGCTCTGCCCACAAAACACACATGGTTATTCCTGATAGACTTTTCAAGTCCTGTCCTACATTTTATACAGTTTCACTCGGATATACATTATGATAGAAAAGAGGATCATAATTTAAATTTAATGCAAACTTTCAAATCTATTATACTATTTTTTTTTTTACCCCAGCACCATCATAAATGTTATGGCTTCCTGTCCCTCCAGTTTAAGATTGCTAGTAATGAGGTGGTGGAGAGTAGCATAATGGGTAAACATCTTAATGCGTTTTTAGTTATTAGTAGTTAGCTATTTAGCCTTAATTTCCTGAAATGCTGTTTTTATATCGATGCTTACATTAATAAGCCATGTGAGCTCAACAACACAGGACTAAAGGAAGTTCGGGGGAAAAAAGCTAACATTTAATGGATTTTCTTGAGTCCATCAGTTCAATACACGCTTGTTTTGCTATCCTGCAGTACCATAAAGAGGTTGTTCGGCTGATGTCTGGAGAGTTCAGACGACGAATAGGCGAGCGCTACATCGCTTTTGCCCGCAAGTGGATGAACTTTGTCCTCACGAAATGTGAAAGTGGAAGAGGCACTCGTCCACGGTGAGTATGCTCTGTCAAAAACAAGAGGGGTGTCATACAGTCTACTTTATAGCTGCATTTTGAGGCATCTGTCATTGAATCTAACTCTGAATCGACACTCAATTGATTTTGTTCTGATAAGCCTAGAAAAAAACTAGGCACACAAATATTGAGCACATTTTTTAGTAGATATATCTATTTTTGAGATTTCGCTTTGTTCTCCATCTTGGAACGAATTTGAGTTGGGATTGGGTTTTCTGTAAATGATACACATTATCATAGAAAATGATATCCGCATTATCCTGCTGCCTACCTTTTGGAACAGCCTTTGCTTAGAAAAACTGTGTTGTCTTAAAATGCTGCATCCATATAAAGTTTTGGAGCAGAGCCAGTGTTTCATCCCACAGAGATGCTAATGTTCAAAGTAAACATTTCCAACTGCTTTCTCAGTAAGTGATATTTCCACCTTGTCCTTTGTAGCATGCTCACAAATTATATTTGAAATTATATTTTATTTTTATTCTGTAGGTGGGCGACACAGGGCTTTGATTTTCTTCAAGCAATTGAGGCTGCGTTTATATCAGCTTTGCCAGAAGATGACTTTCTGGTGAGAGATCCAAGTCCTGCTGTTTTTATATCTGTTTTGAATTGCAATTGAGTGTAGAATCATTAATATTATGTCTTATAGAGTCTGCAAGCTCTGATGAATGAATGTATCGGGCATGTTATTGGCAAACCACATAGTCCAGTCAGCACTTACTATGGTAAGTGTTCTCTTCCCCTGCAATGTTTAAGGTATCTGTTTATACTTTCAGTGTCTGTTAATTTCTACTCTGTTGGCGAGTATATGAAACATTTAAATGAAAAACAGTTTTATGAATTATAACAACGTTCTGAGAACATAAGCGTTAACAAATGTGAACGAAGCTCTGGACAAATGACAGGCCAATGCTGCATCGTTTTGAGAGCACAAGGATGAGTGTAATTGTCTTAGGCCAGTAAGAGCTGTGTATGTAAACCTCACTCGCCTTATCTCAATAGGCTCTCTAGCGGATAGCGGTCTTTTGCCTCCATGTTTGAATGCCTGCCTCACACACCAAAGACCATGATTAGATTCCGGCTCATGGAGAACCGGTTAGAACAATATTTATTGTCTCATGCACAGTAAAAACACCACGGTTTTGACCACACAATGAAATTCTTACTTTGCAAGTCTACTTTGCAAAAATATACAATATAGTATAATTACAGAGCAAATATACAAAAATGTGCAAATATTCATTGTGCAACAATCAAGGTAACAGTCAGTGAAGATAATGGTGAGTTCGTGTTCCATGTGTTGTTCTGTAAGTTCTAAAAACTTTTAGTCTTTGAATACTTTGACTCCTGCACCATCTCCCAGATAGCAGAAGTGTGAGGAGATTGTGTTGTGGATGTGAATTGTCCTTAATGATGTTGTGGGCCCTCCTGATGTTGTGGGCCCTACCCTGGCGCTGTAAATATCCTGAAGTGATGGGAAGACTACTCCAAAAATTAACTGTGTAGTTCTTATTACACGCTGGAGAGCTTCCCTGTCCTGAACACTGCAGCTTCTAAACCACACTAGGGTTCGAAAAATAGGACCGTTTACCGACGCAAAAGGCATGCTGATAAAATCCACCGGAGACTCCCTGGATGCGGGCCTTTAGAAGACTGGTAACGAGTTACCTCACTCCCATCCGGGTCACGGCACCAAGTCAGACTGCACACGAATACTGAGCTTTTTAATCCGGCTCGCCGATTAAACCTCTTTCATTTTACATTTCCCTGTGACGTCATTCTGTCGTGGCTGCAACAATCGCGTTGTGCTCATCCCCCGTCAACAACAATCGCGCATCACACTCAACCCGGCCCCTCTGTCAATTTTAAGAAACCAATGTGGCCCGCGAGACAAATAGTTTGCCCACCCCTGGACTAGGAGATGCATATACTAATGAACTTTTAATGGTCTGCCATGATGTTTCAAGCTTGAAGTCGACTGCCAGGTAGAATCCTACAGAGGGTGTAACAGGATAAGAAGTCTTTGAAGTCCACTTTTACTTTCCGTAAAATGTCAAAAACATTCTGCGAGATTTATCAATAAAGTAGCTTAGAAACTGAAAGACTCTAACATCTATTTCTTAGTAACTAAAATCCACAGCTTCTCTGTTAGTAGAGAGATGCTGCCAGGTAGAATCCATTTGCACTCAATTTCTCTCACTAATGTATTCATATGAATTTAATCTTTACTGTGCTACTTTTTCTGTATGACCCAAACCCAAAGACAATGAAGGAGCTGTTTTGTTATGAAGGAGCAATAGCCTTGTGGCCAGCGCTCTGTCATTCACCATAGCCGTGCACATGGCAACCTGCATTTGAGTCTCAGCTTGAGGTTCAGGCTCATTTGTCCATTAATGACATCATCAGCAACTTGTCGACGTCCGCTCTTTTTTTCTTTTCTTTTTTTTTACTCGCATAAATGTCGACTTAAATCTCTGTTGTTCAGCCCCTAGAATGGGCATATTGAATTGCTGTAGTCTTGTAGGAATAAATGTCTTCCCTTTCTTGATCATTATTGTTTTCTTGTATAACAAAATGATCATGACATCTCATGTAACTCTTTCGTCAGCCCAACGAAACAGCCCTCGACCTGTCAAAGTACCCCGTTGCCATAGTGATCCTCCAAATCCATACCTCTTCATCCCTTCGTCTCATGATGGCTTCAGGTAGGTTATGTTATGGGTCTTCACCAGTACCACATCTAGTAAATCTAGTGGCATGCTTGTGAATATTTACTTCCTTTGCATGCCTTGTGTTTTGCTTTTTTAAATTGGAAGAGGGTTTTTATGAATTGAATCACGCTTCTATTAATGCTGTAGTTTGTATTAATGACTTAACCACAATCTGTGCTGCAACATAGAGCTTTATATGTGTGTGCGTTGTTGTGTTTTGTCTGTATGCTGACATTAGAACCTGGAAACCTCTGCCTTATTTAATAATCAATACTTTCACACATGCACACACCATCCAAAGCAGAATGCTGAGGCCATCAGTCTGTTTTTCCACCACAGCTCTCGGAGTCTCCCGTGTGATCTGCGTACCCAGTTGTGTCCCCCAGGTCCCCGCCCCGCCCCTCCATTACCCCCAGGGGAACTCGGCCACGCCACCAAATCGCCCGGCGGCGTGCCCAATGACAGCAGGTAGTCAGGACATCCCGTTCTTAACCCAAAATGGAGCTCTGCATCATTTTCAAGCATCTTCAGCATTGCATCCTTGCCAGAACAGCATCTCTCGTGGGTTTTGGGTTCATAAGTGAATTGGCAAAAATCTGAAATGTATTATGACTGTTTTACATCAACAAGATGACTGTTACCAGAAAATCTTGGAACAGGCTGCTCCTTCTGTAAAATGTTCTTTTTTCCTCTTACCCAAGTCCATATGCATCTTCTGAGTAATGCTGTTTTTACACTGGACGTTGTGATGATAAAGGGGTCATATAATCTGTAATAAAACAATTTGATCGCCTGATTATATACCAGAAAAACATACTGTTACAAGTTTTACAACAACTCAATATAAAAAGTTAACATTTTAAAACAAACAGCCAAAAAACAAACTCTTTAAACGTAAAAAACCCAATATAATAAAACAACCAATTAAATGTACGTGTCAATGCAAGTCAAAGCAGTCATAGAGAATTAAGAGTAATGTTTGCTCAGTGAATGTGGGAATGTTCACAAAACCTTGTGCTGTATGTAGCAGGGTTAATATAGTGAAATAAAACTTATTACTTGAAATAAAATAAACATTAAATACAAAAAGATCAAATTCTCATAGTCAAGGCTGCATTTAGTTTAACTTGCGCTTAAATATAATAAAGTTTAGACAAAAAAAATGACTATAAAAATGATTTAGACTAAAAAATGACAAAACGCTTAAGTTAAATAACTTAAGAAAATTCTTAAAATTGATTAAAAATATGAATAAAACAGTCAGAGAAAGGTGAAAATGTTTTTTCTTTTTTTTCAAAGACTAAATGATTACACAAACATCTTTCAAATGAATCATTAAAAAATGTAAAGAACAATAGAATAAAAATATGACCCCTTTAAGTTGAACTTGAAAGTGATGCAGTGCTCCTCAAACTCCTTGCCAGACAGTTTGGATGCATAAACAACCCAGGGTACTTGTCTGGGTTTCACGTTGCTGTGCACTTCAACACTGTATGAGCCCTCAGCAGATGATTTGCTTTAATGACAAATGTGTTTAGTGAACTATGAACTTTCACAGTGTCCAGCGCTTCTGTATGAATGGCCTCTGTTGAAACATGCAATAACATGCATCATTGGCTTTAACACCCTGTCACGCTGCCATGACTATGATCGCTAAAACAAAAATACACATTTTTCCTAGTGTATCAACATTTCAGAGCTCTGTTTAAGAGTCAACTCACCTCATATTTTAAAGATTTTGTCCAACTCCAAAAATCCATTGTGCCGCACAACACATCCTTTTCATTATAAAAGTAATAGATGAGGCTACGTATTACAGTAGCTACATTTATTTGGACACCTTTTATTTCAATTGTAATTAAATCATTCTGGTTGATCAATATGACTGTAGTGTAATGTGATGTTGATATGCGTGTATATGTCAAAAGCTTGTGTGTGCGAGTCAGATTGACATACACACACAACACGAATATACAGTTTCCCACTGTTTTTCATACTAACTATCTTCCTTTGTTTTAAAAAGCAGACTTGCATATCCATTTCTGGTCCTAATTAGGTGACGGTGATCACATGACGCATCTGCATCATTGCACATTTCAACTTTTCAGTTTGAATAGATTAGAAATGGTTACATGTAACTTTCTTTTATTCTGATTGTGCTATTGGACCCATTACAAATTGATTATTAGGGTCCATGTAAACACCGCTAGTGATTTTACCACAGTTAATCAATGTTATCTGACACAACTCTAACTAATGCAAAATAAGTGTAATGCATCAGTGGCTTGTAATAAATGGCAGCTACGGCAGTATTATAAAACACAGCAATCAATTATTTAAGATAATAATCACAATAAACAATTAACTGTCAAGCTGTAAAGCAACATTTAACAGCCATTCACACCAAGAACGATAGTTATAAATATAACGATAACTATATTAGTGTGCACACCAGCGGATGATATCATTTTGTTTATTATAAGCACGCTGCAGTTTTGTTGTCTGCCTCTTTAAATGCATGAGAGGTTGATTTCTGATCGACTGTCAATGTTTTGAAAGTGATTCCAACAATATTGTTTCTGTGTTATTGTTTAGATTGATTATTTTTAGAACTACTGTATTTCTTTATTATTTACATTTCAATTTTCTTTATTATTTAGGTGCTTCTATATCAGTTTTATTCGCCTATTATTTCCCTCTGATTTTAGGGATAACTTATGGATAGGGGTATGATTAGATTACAATTTTTAAGGAGCAAAAACAAATTGACCCAGAAACGCATGTAATTTGGCAAAATCAGGACATGTAGCTTGACGAGTATTTAAAGTTATAGCTTGTTTGTGAAATTGTTCAAATCAGAGGCAGAGGTTGTTTTTTTATGGGTTGAAAGAGGCTATTGCTGCTTATTGTGACACTAACACTGCTGTGCTTTAATAGAGTTGGCTTTCCCATTCGCTGTTGTGTTGCTGTAAGATTTAAGTATACTCGTCATGTCTAACATGTTTAATTTGAGTTTTCTGAATAAAGTTGGTGACTGTGTAACATTTGACTCTTTTCTGCCACATAGGGGCTCTAGTGTAAATGAGAACGACCGCCTGTCATCTGTGGCGGCAGAGCTGCATTTTAAATCCCTCAGTCGCCACTCCAGCCCGACAGAGGAGAGAGAAGGTATTTATGCATTTATTGACTTTGTGTAAAAAAAAGTGTCATGCTTGATATACTAATTTTGTACGTTTCCTCTTGAATCTCCAGAGCCCTCTTATCCTAAAGGAGATCCCAGTAGTACGGCCCGCCGCAGCTGGGAGCTCCGCAACTTCATCAGCCAGACAAAAGGTAGAGCACATCAAAAAATGATGATGATGATGATGAGTCTATGTAATGCAAGATGATAGACAAATATTCCATATTTTTTTAGATCTTTAATAAATATAACACAAGCTATATATATATAAAATACATGTGTGTGTGTCTAAATGCGTATAGATTCTATAACAATTTTTTTTATTTTATTATTGCAAATACAGTAATACCTCTATTTCCGAGTTTAATTCAATCCAAGAGCGAGCTCGTAAACCAAAATGCTCGTACACCAAAACAAATTTCCCCATAAGAATGCACTAAAAATCAATCGTTCCACACGACCATAAATGCCCATTTTATTTTTTTGGTTTTACCCTATTAATTGCAGTTAAAATTATAACCATTAAGATCTCATATAAATACTAATTATTAATTGACCATTTACTGTAATGCACTTCAGCTTTGAGCAGCGTGCGTGGTGAAAGAGAGGAGGGGGGAGCGAGGAAAGCAAGGATTCAAGTGTAAATGAGTGAATTTATTATAATAGTGCAGAAAACAAACGAAGTGATAATCCAGAGTGAAAGTCGTGGAACATGGGAGACGGGGAGCCGCGAACGAACAAACACAAGGGAGCCGCGAACAAACAAACGCATGGGAGCCGCGAACGAACGCACGCACGGTTAGCTGTGAACGAATGCACGCACGGGAGCCACGAACAAACTAACACACGGGAGCCGCGAACGAAAGCGGGGAGATAGGCAGGTGATATGAGAATCAGGTGTGTCAGTGCTCAGTGACCAGACACACACACAGGCAGAACTAGGAGACAATGAATTTATGAACTGTGACAGTTACTGCTTAGAGGTACTGTACGTGTATATTTCACTACGTGAACAATAGCGATAACATTAATTGTGAACAACAGGAGGTAAAACCGCTGTAGACGACGCTCCCAGCGAAGCTGAGAGAATGAACGAGTTAAGGGGTGATAAAGGGGTTGGAACCGTGTGACTGTGTTATGAGAGGCTGTGTTTAGGATATTTCCAGTAAAAATGCGCGCGACAATGCTGAGCGTTAGGACTTTTTCCACACAAAAATGTACTGGGTGAGGGAAAATTTTTCACGTACACCTATTTGCACGTATACTAAGTCGCTCGTAAACCAAGGTATTACTGTATAATAATATGTATATTCAATATATCAACGACTCCTCTGATCTTCCTACAGACACAGCAGCACGTCAGAGCCCTATGGATGCTGTCTGGCGCTCTATAAGCACCTTTGAAGAGAAGCATTATGCGCTCATGAGACAGCGAAACATCATAGGACAAGTTTGCAACACCCCCAAGTCTTACGATAATGTCATGCATGTGGGCCTGCGCAAGGTCACCTTCAAATGGCAGAGAGGCAACAAGATAGGCGAGTGATTCCCAGTATACATACATTATACAGCTGAGGCCGTTTCTGTTGCATTTTCTTAACACATTTTCTCTTTGGGTATAGGTGAAGGCCAGTATGGGAAGGTGTATACGTGCATCAATGTGGACACTGGTGAACTGATGGCCATGAAGGAGGTATGTCCCTGAATAGTGACATTTCATGGGTTTTGCATAAGACGCAGTGTAGTTGGTATGACCAAAATGGTATATGTGTCATATAGTCATATATTCATACATATATGCACATACATACGCATATACAGTAATCCCTCACCACTTCGCGGTTCAAGTTTTGCGGCCTCAGTGCATCGCAGATATTTCAAAAATATTCATCGAAAAATAAAAATTCAAAAATACCACCATATCGGCAGCCATATTGCGAGATGTGAGAGAAACGGTTTCCCAGGGTACCAGACAAAGAGAGAAACTCTCTCAGAGGCTTTGTACACACCCACGGCACTCAGACAAGGCACGTGATTGGTTCCCGGCGCAAGATCGACGAATGAGAGCACGAGTGGATGTATGCGTGAGCTGATTGGCTGATCCTACTTCGCAGATTTTCACCTATCGCGGAGGGTTCCAGTCCACGTTAACCGCAATAAACGAGGGATCACTGTACATTAACATTTAGGCATTTGGCACACCAATGCCAATGCCCTACTGATTGAGCTACAGCATAGGTGTCAAACTCAAGGCCCGCAGGCCACATACGGCCCGGCGTGTAATTATGTCCGGCCCGCGAGAGCATTTTATTAATGGCCCACGAGATGTCCCGCGCTCCAGCTGACTCGCCGAACACTTCCTGTATTAAACAGGAAGTGGCTAATGATGCTTCGCGCTCGCGCTAGTACCGCGCGATTGTTATCAATTATCCATAACTGTTCAGGCTCGGTACACAGTGCTCGTGCGCGAAATTCAAGTGTTGATCATCGGACGAGAAGAGCCCGCCCTCATGGCAGAACGTCTTCTTGCATGATTGACAGGTCAGACAGCATATCAGTGCCAGCTGTCAGAGTGATAGTACAAGCGCCAGAAAGAAAATACAGCGCAAAAACAAAAACATTACGTCCTTAGGGACGTAACAAATATATTGAAATATTATTACGTGTAAAAAAATTGTGATATAGTTTGTAAAATCTGCTATAACCCATGGGTTATATGCGGGAAAATACGGTATATGTTCACTGACATACTGCCGGTATAACCGTGTGTCTCATTTGCGGAGCTAATGTGGCAGTAATTAAATAATTTAATAAGACGGCACTATAAGACAAATGACATAAGAGCAAATTCAACTGAATGATTTGATTTGTTATTGCTGAAAAGCAAAAATTGTATTTAGATTTCCAGGTTTTCTTATGCAGCATGTCCATATTTTGAATTTGTTTAATTTTGACAGGATATATTTTTATGGAGAGCAAAATCTTTTATATATAAATCTTTTTAAGTTTTATATAAAATTACATAAGAGAAAAGAAATTTGAATGTTTGTTCTTTTAACTTTTACTTACTTTTACTTTACTTACTTGTTTACTTTATTTCTAACTTGTATAATTTAGACAGGATATATTTTAATTTTTTTAAAGTATTTTTTAAATATTTTTATATTTTTTAAGTTATTTAAGGTATAAGTTGATTTATTCCAGAATAACATTTCTGTCTGTTTTTATTCACATCTAATTTTAAAAAAGGTAAGTTTTAAAAGTTTAGTTTTAGTGTTTTCAATAAATGTTTATCCTGTTTGGCCCGTGACCTAAAGTTTTTTGGGATTTTGGCCCCCTGTGCAATTGAGTTTGACACCCCTGAGCTACAGGAAAGCACATAAATTACACATTGTGGTGATTGATTAATTTTAATTAAATTATCTGCACATCTGAAATTATCCTCAAAAGATCATTTAAAGTAATTTATTGTGTTATACACATGTATAATAAATCAATAAATATGTATTTATTGTACATAACCGCAAGATCAAACAAATTCAAGTCCGATTCGGACCTTGACAATGTTAACGAACGAGGAACGTGCAGAACAGATTTCAAGCAAAGACTGTCTTATAGATACGATGTTATCCACCACGTAACACCATTTAATATTTAAACCCGTAACATTTTGATCCAGAAAAAAACGTGTTGTAGTCCAAACGAGCCGTTTGTTTGCTCAAAACGCGGTTTCATTCAGAAACAGAATTCTGCTGTGTTTCTCGAGGATGCACAAGAGTTTTGCTCCATCTTTACAGGTAATATTTATGTTGACAAAATTGAACAAAAGCAGGCAATATTGTGTCTAACATATAATATAATATTTACTACTTATTTATTGAACCGTTATGTAAAATCAATAACACATTTGCACCTGTGCTATTCGAGCTATTAGTATGGCGTCCATTCATAAAAAGATGCCGTTGTAACAAATAATTCAAATGTACTGTCTTTAAGTTGTTTATATATATATATGAAATAAAATGACACTGTGGTATTAACACTTTGTAAACTAACTGAATTTGCTTCCAGATTCGCTTTCAGCCCAATGACCACAAAACCATAAAGGAAACGGCCGATGAGCTGAAGATCTTTGAAGGAATCAAACATCCCAACCTTGTCCGCTACTTTGGTGTTGAGTTGCACAGGGTAAACAGTTTTGTGTGTTTGCGTTAGATCCATGTCTGCTTAACAGTTTTGTTAATCTGTCATTGATCCTTTTGTTGGCTCCTGCAGGAGGAGATGTATATCTTTATGGAGTACTGTGACGAGGGGACCCTGGAGGAAGTGTCCAGACTGGGTCTGCAGGAACACGTCATCCGCCTCTACAGCAAGCAGATCACCACGGCAATCAATGTGCTCCATGAACATGGCATTGTCCACCGTGACATTAAAGGTCTTCATTTATTGCTTTATTTGCTTTTTTTCCTCAGTTTCTCTTTCCTTCTTGAGAGATGACAAGACACTGTTTTGAGAATCAGAATCCGAATTTGCTAGTCAGTTGGATGTCTTGGTGCAAATTAAGCATTTTTATTTCATTGCATCACAAATCTTTGTTATTCTTTTACTCTCTAGGAGCCAATATCTTCCTCACATCATCTGGTTTAATAAAGCTAGGGGACTTCGGCTGCTCTGTGAAGCTAAAGAACAATGCTCAGACAATGCCTGGAGAGGTGAACAGCACGCTGGGAACGGCAGGTGAGAAGCTCAAAGTTGTAGTGCCCAGATTAAAACACCAGAGGGCATGGCAAACCTTTTGAAAGGTGGAGGGATGTGTCCTGAAGCCACACCTGGCACTATCTTTACTGTAGATCTCAAAAGACTTCTTGTTGTGAAGCATGCTGCCAGTCTAGAGTCTAATTTTAATGTGTAGTATAAAATAATTCATTTTCTTATCTCGTGATTAAAGGTCACTTGGTAAACCAAAGGTCTCCAAACATTTCTTTACATTTATATTTTTTATGCACGTTTATAGTATGTATTAATATTTTGAATAGGCTTTTATGTTTTCAGTTTTGAGTTCAAGCATTTTTTTTTATTAAAATCTGTTTAGCTTTTTTTAATGTCAGTATTAGTATTTATTTCAATTAATGAAAATAATTAACTTTTAGTTAACCATAGCATAAAAGCTTCCTTATAACCAGTAGAATCAATACAATTATAAAGTTTAACAAAGGAAATTATTTGAAAATATGATTTTGAAATTTAAATGTTGAATATTAAAGGACAATTAGGTGTTAAATACTGTATATCTTAAATGCAAAATCTATCATCAGTGTTTACTGAAAGTAAATCTATTTAAAATAATTAAGTTTAAGTTAAAACTAAATGTAAATTAGATGTAAAATGTAAACGGAAACTAGAAATATTAAAAGTTAAACTAACTCAAATAATAAAAGGTTTAAGTTGAATTACAGTCAATCAACAATAAACTTAAAAATAAAGCTAAATCGAAATATTAAGAAAACTAAAATGACAATAGCACATAAAATGTCAAACTAAAATAAAAACATGTATGTACGATAAAAGCACATTTTAAATGTGAATAAATAATATAATGGTATAATATAATTTTCTTTGTCGTTTCTAGCATACATGGCTCCTGAGGTCATCACAAGGGCAAAGGGTGAAGGTCACGGTCGTGCTGCTGATATCTGGAGCCTTGGTTGTGTTCTCATAGAAATGGTCACTGGAAAGGTAAAGCCTGGAATATGTGCATGTTTCATGCCCATATTTAAACGCCTTTATTCCATATTCATTCATATACCTGGATTTTTCCAAACTGGTTTGAGGATAATATACAATGAAAACACACCCGCTTCACAGGCAGCGAGTACCTAATCCTGAAATGGAATTTCTGTGCTTGCCTACACCTGCCTCAAAAACTCAACTCGCACTGCTGAAACTGTCTTCCTAAAACGTAGTCCATCAAACGCCCTGCAATCACAACCAAACAGAATTCACTTTGGATATTCACCAGTATTGAAGTTTATTTGTCTTGTAGTTTTTAGCGTGTTAATTGTAAAAAATCAAACGTAAACAAATGTAACTCGTGCTCCTTCCTGTTTGTTTGTTTAATTCAGAGACCCTGGCACGAATATGAGCATAACTTCCAGATCATGTATAAAGTGGGAATGGGTCACAAACCGCCCATTCCTGAAAAGCTGAGCACAGAGGGGAAGGACTTTCTGGCCCATTGCCTGGAGAGTGAACCGAAGCGACGATGGACCGCCAGTGCCCTGTTGGACCACCCGTTTGTCAAGGTATGAACCCGCTCTCATCCTTAACCCTTAAAGACCATGGCAGCCGCCCACAGCTAAAGATAACAATTGCTTTTCATTGGCATTAGATTTGTCTCAGACAGTAAGAAACTCTGTAGTGAACGTGATTACGTTATCAAAGAAACGCATGCGGTTTGTTCCTGATGGTTGATGCTTAGCTAAGATTGGATGAAACTATCATCTACTCAACCAATAGGATTTGGTCTCTTGATCCCCCAATTTGCATGCAAGAAAACAAACACAAAATAAAGTTGACGTGTGAATAAAACTTCTCAAAAACATTTTCTACTTCAATAAATGTTGTTGACAGTTCAACAGGCTATAAATCTGCCAAGAAACCAAGTTATAACAGTAATTTGTTTATTAATTTCAACAATGAATTGAAGAAACGGTTATATCATTAACTGCCTTACGTGCTCAATTGTATTTGAGTGTTGATTATTAAACTCTACTTCTGTTGTTTTGCCAAGTAAGTACTTTGGTGTAAAAATCATTTTGGTGCATCACTAATTTACTATGCTGTTGCCTGATTGGGGTTGATGGAAATGGCACTAACATGTCAATCTTCCATCTTTTCAATTGCAGGTCTGCACGGATGAAGAGTGACGGGGAGGACTCGCATTCTCTTAACGTTTACAAAAATGCTAGCACTACTTCACACGGCATGAAGGACGAAGGAAAAACGTATGCGCTCTGCTAAATACGAAGCAGGGCAAGTCTTACATGTACAGTAACATTAGCAAATGGAATGGAAATGTCGTTGGGACGAGTGTGTTTTGTACATACTGTAAGAGTAGGTTTAGGGTTTTTCTTTGTACAAAACATTGTAAAGCTGAAGTTTAATAGTCATTTTTTGGTGAATGAGTCACGGGGAATACATGTTAGGACACCAAGTACATTAATTCAAGGGACGTTCTCCGCACAAAGCAGCAGAGAGTGGGAGAAGGAGGGAGAGTTTGACATTGACTGACCGTATTTCAATGAGTGTTCACTGAAGCGTACAAACCTGGGGCTGAAAGTCACAGTAGAGCAGGTTTTAAATTTTTGTTTTGTTAAAATTGTATTTTTGTTTGCCTTGCTGCAGAGCCCACTGTTAACAAGTCATATTTAAGCCTAAAAGTAGTTGTTGCGTCCCAGCCTCATGCTGGCCAACGCTGTGCCTTTACCATCTGGGTGTACAAGAGCATAATCAACCAATGAGAGGGAAGAGGCCAGTCTGACTCCGCCTTCCTGCTGCTACACTCGGACAAAACATGCTCTTAGATAGGCATCAACTGCTGGTTCTCTGCTCCTCCAACAGTGTTTGCATTATTTAAAAAAGAATATTAATAAACAGACAGGTTTTTTTAAGTGGCCTACTTGTTTCTTTAAAAAAAAACATGCAAATCAATTTTTTTTGTTAACTTTTTTTTATATATATCAATGTTTCTTTCCCAAAGCTTCATGTGACAGGTTCCTCAAATTTAATTTGGCTAATGCCACTTCCCGTGGTGAAAATGCCCTCATCTCAGTACAGTGGAAGAATCTTGTTTCCTTGATAGTTGACAATCTCTCAGTTATTGTTCATTTGCTCCCCTTTATTCCCGTAGTTCGAACCCTTCTCAATCTCGGTCTGTCCAATCATCCAGCGGATACCAACTGATACTGAAAATAAAAGCAAAGATTTGTCAGCACAACAGCCGGTCACATTAGCATGCTCCGTAACTAAACTAAGGCTACAAGCACTCAGGGTCATAGTATCATTCATTAGATCAGTGGTTCTCAACCAGGGGGCATCTACTTCATGTACATGATTATAAAAAATTAAAATTTAATGAATCACAATAGGAATAGTTGTGGGAGGACTGGTATCATCGAGTCAAAAAGGCTGAGAACCTCTGCTTTAGATCATAATACTAAGAGTTCCCACAGACATGAAAACATTGAATTCTAAGCTTGTGATTTTGAAGCCTGGAAAAGTTATTATAAAATAATTACTCTATAAAATCATTTTAAAACTGCTTTTTCTCAGTATTCAAAAGTCATGACAATTCCTTGGAAAACAGGTGTGGGAACCCTGTAACAAGCCAGGCTGAAATTAGTTTCATTCAAACAAAATATCAGTCATACATGATTTCTAATAGTATAACTGAACTATGTGGTTCAAAACATAAAAAAAAGCATATTCAATGTTTAGATGAAACTTTCATTTCACACATGCAATGGACATTTAAGGAAACTTTGAATGCATAAAAATGTCATTTATCCATGCACAGCATGCAGTGTCTAAATCTAGATAGAAGTGGTTGATATACTTACTACCATACCATCTAATCCGCCTCCTTTATACACGCACATTGTTTTGTTTGTTTTTTGTGAAAGAAAGAAATAGCAACAGTATAAATTCCTTAGTGGCTGGGTCACAAAAACACCTGACGGTATTACCGTAAAGGTCTATTACCAGTACTGTATTTTGGTATTTGTTACACAGGCTTTAATTACAATGAATAAGAAATAGTCAAGCCCATGTCCTTATTCCAAATACCTGCAAAACAGAAGACAAATGTACAGACGACGGTGAAGGTGGACCCTGACAGCAGCAGTTGGACCAGGAGCCTGCATAGAGGATAGACCAGCACACAGATCCAGAACAGCCAGTTCAGCAGGGCCACAATTCGGCTCGGGGGGTTTGTAATGGGACCCGGGAATCGGCCGGTCTGTCTGTAATTCTCTTGGAATTCATCCTGTGAGACAGCACCACATTTTTTTAAATTTACTTCCATGTTTAACCCTGATAACCCAAAATTTACCAATGTGTTTAAGTTATTGTTCACTAGAAATTGATTGTCTTATTAATATACTAATAATAACTGAAATGCTAATACCAGCACCGTGGTATTTTATTCTTAACAACTAAAACTATATAAAAGAAATGTGTTAATTGAAATAAAATATTAGATGAATTTTTTTTTTTTAAATGCTGCCTTGGCATCTTACTGAAATGGTTTAAGTACTAAATTACTAAAATAAAGAGAAAATAAAAAAAATATTAATAATAGTACTATACATATATAGTATATTAAAAAAATTACTAGCACAAAATCCCCTTCAGCCAAAGCAGGTAGTGCACTTACTTTTTCCTGATAGAGTTTGTGAAGCCAGGCCGCACATTCCGACTCATCCTCTGGGATTGAATCCAGAGGAATTCGCCTAACAGACACAAGGAAAGCCATGATGGTTTATCTTGATCTCGTAAAGGAAACATGTATAAATGATTATAGAGATAGCGTGTTGAACTTTGTTATAGCAGGAGCCATTATCACAGATCATTTAATGAACAACATGGCAGTGTGAATCTTGCTTTCATTCTTACCTCACATATAAATCAGCATGGTATTTTTTCCCATTGAGCACCCCTAACAAAGTCGGCATTTCGTTGTTTCTGAAATTAAGTGTAGAATCGTACACAGCAGTAACTACAGAGGAAACACAAACCAAGTCAGAGATCCTACATTTTTCAAAAAGCCTTCTTTCATTTCACTCATTTAAATAGCATCAAGAAAGTGTTATACCTTCATTCAATGGAAGAAATTGGAATAAAAGCATTGCTGCTACAGGTTTGTCATTATTTAATGGCTAAGAAGCTCTCACCCGTTCCCCTGAGGTTCTGGACTGTGACACAAAAGCCCTTGGTCCGAGGTAGAAGGTGGTACTTGAGTTTGGGGAGACCTTTCTTCTCTGCCACCTCCATACTAATCTTGTGCTTCTTTTCTGTGAATCGCGTGCCCTCGCAGTGCAACAGAAACTACAGACAAAAGAGATGAACATCAGCCACGTGAAAAGGAACAGATTAGTAATGTGTTCGTAAATACAGGATAAACTGCACTAACAGCAATCGCACTAGAATTTGTTTTCATCAAATCAAACCGGTCAAGAGTGAACACACCATTCATTTATTTGTTGAGAGTTGGGTAATAGTTCACCCAAAAATGAATGATGAATTACATCACACATGGACTACTTTCATGGTGAATTTTTTTTGGAGAATTAACGAAGTTGCCTGCATACTCTTCAGAAATTCTCCTTTTGAGTTCCACAAAAATAGCAGCAGATGAGGTTGAAAAACATGAGTAAATCATTTTTGGGTGAAGAACTGAACTATTCCTTTAACTAACTGTGTATTAAGAAGCAGTCAAATCTGAAATGTGATAAAACATAATTGACAGCAGAGTACATGTACAGTAAGATTTTTACAAATATACCCAAAAGTTTTCTGGGTAATCCCGAAGGTTGCGCAGGCTCTGCACTACTTTCGTTCGATCCTCTTCCCATTTTCTTTTGCAGAAGACAATCTCTAGGAAGTACCACATCCAGCCAATCACAGGAACAAAGGAAAGTTCATGTTTTGCCAACACCTTTGAGCTCTGAAATCAGAACATGATAAAAACAATTGTGAGACCTGTCTTTTAGCATTATGAAGATATTGAGCTTAAAAATTAGTAAAACATAATTAAGTTGGCTTCATAAGGTGCACTGAAAATGCACATAAGACGCAGTCTCAATTATGGGTCTATTGTCATACTTAGTCCACATATAAGGTGCACCATATTATAAGGCGCACGCTAAAACATATGGTCTACAAAAAAGGTAACGGAAGCAAAACAGTGAGTTTTACTGAACTTTATTCTATTATATAACAATACACTCACATTGTTTTAATCAATCCATCAAAGTCATCATCTTCTGTGTCTGAGTTGAACAGCTGGGCAATTTCACCATCAAACATACAGGTCTTGAACCGAAATCTGACTCCTCTGACAAATCTGACTCCCCCCTCTTGTGCATTCATTAATACAAGCTTCCTTGAGCATAATAGCTTATCAATCAATATTTTTTTTCCAGACAGCAAACATCCAGAACATGCAAACACTCACCCATCATGTGAAAAAAATCAACAGTTTTCCTGGTGTCGTGATTAGACAGAAGCACATGGCAGTGTGCAGCACCTGGAAGATACATAAAGACACCTGGAAAATACATGAAGGACCTGAATTGTATTTTCCAGGTTCCTTTATGCATCTTCCAAGTCCTTTAAGCTCCCCTGTGTGTGGAAGTGTGTGTGTGTGTCTGGGTCTAATCATGATCCTAAATCTCCTCAGCTGTTTGTGCTACTTTGTCTTTGTCAGTTGTGAATGTTTCTAGGTTCATGTTGCGTGATGAGTGTGGATGTTCCTTGTTTCCACTAAGAAGTGTCAGTTTCTGTTGTATTTCGGTTTTCGTGTTTCCTTGAATAAAGCTCTTGCGTTTGGAACTTCTTGTCCGAGTCCTGCTTCTGCAGCGCACTCGTTCTCATTGGATGACACCTTTATACAAATTTCATTACTTAAAGTGTACTCAAAACTTATGTGCACTTTCTGGGTGTTTACTGTGTTTATATAAATAAATAAATAAATTCGATTGATAAGGGAATATGCTCAAGGATTAATGAATGCACAGGAATTATGTTATGAAATCAACAGTTCTGCTGGTGTCTTTATCTCTCATCCTGACGAAACTCAGGAAGTTTACAGTTTCAATCCATCTCACATCCTTTATACACATTATTTCATTTTCTTTGTATTAATTTTAGTGTACTCAAAACCTGTGCGCGTTCAGCGGGGTAAAGTTAGTTTTGTTTTCAACATTTGTCACACATTCAATGATAAATGGCAATAACTCCAAAACGACTCGCACAAAAAAATCTTAACAACGTTATCACAAAAAGGAAATATATCTTAATGTTTCACAAGCTTCCTTTTCGTTTTTTTCGCTGGATACAAGCATTGAGCCGTAAAGCCCGTCTGAATGTGAGTTTCGCCGGGAAAGTTCGCTCTTTGCCGAGCTGTGAGTAAAAAAAATGAAAAAGAAGCTTGTGAAACATTAAGACATATGTATCCACAAGTATAAATATCAAAACAAAACTAACTTTACCCCGGTTGCGCGTTCTGGGTGTTTGCTGTGTGAAAACAATATCGATTGATAAGGGAATATGCTCCAGGAAGCGCATAGCGACGGGGAGTCAGATTTCAGCATACGGTATTACGTAATGTTCTGTGATTGGTGTATCGCTGCCAGAGTACATACTGTCCCTGTGTCAGTGTGAAATGGTCGGACAGTCAATCAAGCTGAGCGCTTATCAAAATCACACAAAAACAGTGTTATAGATTTTGGAACTCAGTCCACAGATAAGGCGCACCGGATTATAAGGCGCACGGACGATTTTTGAGAAATTTACCTTTTAGTGGTGGAAAATACAGTACTGATCTACTGTTTAAGATTATTATTATTCTTAGCTAAATTTTAAACACTATCTCCTCCAAGGACTTTCAAGGTACAAACACCAAACTCACCCCAGACCTATTCTGACTCGGGTTGCTATATCTTTTCTAACTGAGCCGACTTATGATATTCCGAAAAATTGTTTAAAGATGAAAATTCTCTTTCAATGAGGGGGTGAACACTTTTGTTACATTGAATCAAATAGAGTATTTCAGCTTCATCCACTATGTATTTATCACTGACAAACCTTAGAAACTAACATGAGAAATGCTAGCAAACTTAATAAATAATGCTAGCAACATGCTAGTCAACGCTAAAGCTTGCTAACGACATGCTAATTAACGTTAAATCTTGCTAGCTACATTCCAATTCATACTAAATCTTGATAACGACATGCTAATTCATGTTAAATCTCGCTAGCGTCATGCTAATTAACGTTAAATCTCGCTAACAACATGCTAAATCATACATCTCGAAGTCACATGGTAATTTATGCTAAATCTTGCAAAGGAGTCGTTAATTCACACTAAATCTCGCTACCGACATGCTAATTCATACTAAATCATGCTAGCGACATGCTAGTCAACGCTAAATCTTGCTAGCGACTTGCTAATTAACGCTAAATCTTGCTAGCGACTTGCTAATTAACGCTAAATCTTGCTAGCGACTTGCTAATTAACGCTAAATCTTGCTAGCGACTTGCTAATTAACGCTAAATCTTGCTAGCGACTTGCTAATTCATGCCAATTAGAACTAACCCTAACTAAAAGCTGTTAAGACTACTTGAAACTTTCTGGCCCGGCTTTCTCAAGCCAACTTTAACGTTCGTTGACGAACTTCACTCATCTAGTTGTCATTAAGAGTCACATTTGTCAAGGTGTGGGAATGTTTTTTTGTGTGTCTTACCCCTAAAACTCCAAATCTCTCACAGAAGGTCCAGCCGGCCATAAAATCAATCTCAAAGTTATGATTGAGGACAACAATAGCGTTTTCTTTGCCATAGAGACGATAGCTTTCTGGATCGGTGTAAAGTGTGCATTCGGTCCCAGACCACCATTCCAACACTGCCACCAATTCTGAACAAAAAGAAAAAAATGTAATGCAGTCATAATGAATTTACACATTTATGAATCTATAGTTGTCCAACAAATTAATCATCTTCATCCTACATATTTTATCCTGTATGAATATAAATAGACATTAAAGCAATTTGCACAAAAAAGCGCTTCCTGTTTTGTTACCCTTAGTGCAACACCAGTTTTCAAACAGGAAATAATAGTTTCAGGTGTTATGTATCCATCACAATACAATACAATCTGTCGTAACCAAAGACAATCATGATTTCCATGACTGTGACATTTTATTGATATTATTATTATTTTTTTTTTACTAATTTATGTGATTTTATCACTTCATGCGGTACAGTACATCTTTTTCAGTGAGGACAAAATAAATGTTGGAAACTTGTTGCATCATGTCTAGTTAGGACAGTATCTTTATCTGGACGTAAACGGACAGGTGACGGCTTTGCAGGACTTACGACTTGAAATGGAATAGCCCAATCTGCAGTTGATCTTGCGTGCGAGCTGCTTGTTAATGGGCCAAAGTGGTAAAGTACAAAGCTGCAGCAGGTTGATAATAATCCCACTGACCAGGAACACATAACAGATAATGAGATGGCACAGCAACTGAGTTTTCAGCACTTTAATGATTCCCATCCTTATAATGTAGTCTTGACTTCCCTGTCCCTACAAAACCCTGCGCAGAGAGAAAAACAGATTGATATAAACAAATTACTCTCATTTTAAGCAGAAGATTGATTTTATAAATAAAGCTGGATAGTGCCTCCCAAGATATGTTGCACATGTGAAAACTGTATTTGAAATATGGAAATCAACCTGAGCCAATATTCAAATTGCATGGTTGAACCAAAGAGGAATGAAGTTCCTGGTTTTTGGGATTCTTTTCTATATCAACTATATTTACATTTACATATTTAGTTATAATGCTCTATACAAGGTGGTTTCTTACAAACATCTACATTTCCCAAAGGCTCTTTGTATGGTCCCAAATAGTTCACCAAGAAAGGAAAATGTGTCATTATTTATTCTCCTTCATGTCCTTCCTTGCTGTTGTTGTTTGAAAAAGATTATAGTTACCATGAAACAACAAACCAGACAATTAGCATTATAAAACGGGTCCGTTTTGACTCAAGAACCTGTGGAACTAGTTCACGGAGTCAGCGAATCCAACCCTTTTCCCCTGTAGAAACTTTTAGTTTTTGGGAAAATTTGTAAAGTGTAGAACATGAGCAAGTTAATAAAATCCTTTAAAAAATGTCAGATTCACATCTTTGTAAGGAATGTGCTCTTTGTGTGTGAAATGTTCAATTTTCAAGAGTAGGCTAAACTTCTTTTTAATGTTTGCAAAGTAAAGAGAACATTAGATGATGAATCCTGTCCCTATCATTGCAAGCTCTTACACGTGAAAGTCTATGGGCAAAGGCTGAAACAGAAATGTCACAATGTTTCTTGTGTGGTTGTGTGTTACTGTGTGTTTTGGCTCTGCTAGTGGTGACTGAAAAAAGTGTGAACTTTGATTTAAACCAAAAAGTGTTACCATTACAAATATGTGCGGTTAATCGTGTAGAAGTGAACCTAAAATGTATTTATTTAGATAGAATGTATAAAAACCTATTTGCACTAGTCGTGAGGATTTGTATCTGAATTTCTGAATCGGTTCACTGAAAAGATTCATCAAAAATTATTCTGTTAAATGAGTAGCGGTAATGATTTATGTGCGTTAAGTGAATCACTGAATCATTTACAGAACCGATTCATAAATAAAAAAAGAGTCGACCGAGACATAAGCATTCAGAAAGCAGATTTAACATTTTTTTTACAACAATTACATTATTAATAAAATAATATAATCTAAATGAAAATATGAATTTCACTACCTCTACGAATCTCGACTATAAGACACGACTAGTTTAGTGAAGGTGTGTTCGTCCAGTAGGTTTAACCGGTTCGACCGGTGAAAGGGTCATTCACAACCGGTCTTGAAAGCTGCTAGTTCGTGCAAAAGACGATAGCCAGTCTATGACTTAAGCAAAACAGTCATGCGCTTCAAAAGCGAGACACTAGTGGAATTTTTTTTTACATTGTGCACATTGCAGGGTGTGTAGCCTACTTGTTCAGAGTGCCAGTTCAACCCCCCTGCTCAAACAAGAGCAGAACCGCAAACTTCAAACTCACCCACAGGTAGAGCCGTCGCTTCAACAACAAAAAAAAGTCTCCTTAGTTTTTCGGTTAGTAACATCTGCTGTACACTTACAATATACGTACATGCTACAGAAGCAAAGAGACCCGTCCCTTATTTCTTAATTTCAGTTGCATGTTTCACAGCGAGCACATGCGGGTCGCATAAAGAGAGCAGCGGTTTATCTCTGAACAGAAGACTGACCCGCGTTGCGTCCAGCTCAGCTTCAGTCGCAGTCCGGTCGGCTCATCGTGTGCTGTTCATCAGAGAACGATGTGAGTCTGATTGAGATTTTCCACGGCTAGATATGAGACCACACCCCGACACCAAGACACAGGAGTGAGGGCAGGCACTTCCTCTGCTTCAGGGTGCTTTACAGGGGTCACCGGCAGATGCACAAGAAGAGCATCACCTTAACCTGGGCTGGACTCTCCATACTTTATTTAGCACACAGTACCTCTTATTTATATTCCTTTACAGTTGGATATAACATATATGTACGTACATATATTGTCTGTTTTAGTATTATAGTGTATTTTATATGTGGATATATTTACAATTTTATTCAGTATTTTGTTCTACTTTTTATTGTGTGTCTTGTCGCTGTCTTTCTGTCTGTGCTGTGTAAAAAAAAATCTGTCACCAAGACAAATTAATTTATGTGTAAACACGTGGCAATAAAGCTTTCTGTACAATCCCACTTGCGCGCTCTACTGCCCAGCAAACACGTGAATGTGGGGCCCACATGGGTTTTACATGGGCTACAGGGGTACAGAGTGGGCATGGGCTCAAAATGGGCATCTTATCTGGGGCCCACTTGGGTTACCCAGCTAGGACCCACATGGGTCCACCCAGGTGGGCATCTTATCTGGGGCCCACTTGGGTGACCAAGCTAGGACCCATATGGGTGAACCCAGGTGGGCTCCCCATGTGGTTCCCAGGTGGGTATTTAATGGGAAATTTGTGCATGGGCTAAAAATGGGCTACACATGGGACCCTTTTTGTTTTATCAAATACAAACATAATTGCATAAGTGCAAATATAATTAATTCCATAGGTGATTACAATGTGCATATATGCCTTTAAAATTATTTTTGTTGTTGTTGTGACACTTGAATTAATTTTAGCAATCTTAATTTAATCATAATTTAAATCAAAATCAAATAGACAGTACATATATTTGTTGCTTTGACACTTGGACTAACAACCTACTTAAATAAAAATTAAAAAATGTGAACACTCATGCAATTGTACCACATTTTCTGATTTTAAAAAGATCAAGAGCCCACGATTTGAAAAAAATAAATAAAATAATTGTGAGGTCAAAACTATTGCAGGAACTCACGCAGCAATTCCCATCCCCCTGTCGACTATATCGCGAGATCTTAAACAACACTACCATCCCCCACCCGCTGTTACGCGCCACTTTCGTCTATTTTCCGTTGGTGATTTTGCTGTCAACTATACTTAAGGTAAGAACTACAACACTACATAAAAACTGAAAAGTAAAATGTATTAGAAATACCTTGTTTTCACAACATAGTGTTAACCAAAGCATTAGTTTAACTATTGTCTCGTTAGAATGTTGACAATTACAGTTAGACATCTATCCTCAGAAATCGCGCCTCTTTTTGAAAAATGTTCGCCGTTTTTTTGTGGCTCCCCATAACAAAAACGATAGGAGTTACAATATTAGAGTAATATATTTTCTTATAATTTACAAACTGTTATTAAATTGTTTCGAGTTGAGGCTTATATTTGACTACTGTTTTACGATATACCTCAATGGCATTTATAGTGCGCACATCAAACGCCCAAAAAGAATTAACGTTATCGGTATTTTGAATGTAACCTGTTCAATCTGTCTGCTCCCGTTTATTTTTAAGCACAGAATTATACGTTACACAAAACACAGACCGTAGCGCTTTTAGTCCAAAAATTGGGCACATTCATTGAGATATAATGCACTTTCATGTGTTTAATAGGCATTTATTCACTGAACTATAATGCACATTGATTTTCCACTGAATTATGCGATCTCCGCGTTCTGTACATTCGGGACTGGTACACATGAGAGAGAGAGCAGGCCCGTAGCAGCTAGCTCACTCAGTACATGTTTCATGTTTAAAATAAAATTTGTTATCTGAATGACTAATTTGCTGTTTAAAACCCCTCAGTCCTCATGAATGTGTTTATGTATAATTTTATCATGTATAAAAATCTCTAGGAATGTCTAATCTCTAAAATGTTTATTGTCCGTGTATGAAAGGAATCGAGGCTGCTTGAGAGCTGAGTGAGTGAGGACGCATCAGCAAGGCAGTAATGAGTAAAGGATGAAGTTGTGAAATTCTGACTGGCCACAGTTTAAAGTGCGCATATTGGGAAAAGCAGGTAATGTTTTTATTGAGTGTGGAATGGTGATAGTTATAATGATAATTATGTGTCAAATTACACACAAATAAGGTATGCTTTTTTATGCCTATAACCTACAGGAAACTATGCCCATGCCACAGCAAAGCTTCTAAAGTCTGAAGTGACCTCTGACTTGCAGGCGGAATCAGATTCTGGAGGAAATATGGGAAAAGGGAAGCGAAAAAAGAAGGTAAGACTAAATTTATATATTGATATATTTACACACTCTGTACTAGGCATGTAATAATATCGGGGCTCTACAGTGTGACCATTACATAATCCAGTGAGATTTTTGTCAGGTAGGTTTCTTGAAGCATTTTGGAGATTTATGTCAATATTTTATTTGATACCATTGTTTTGTGGAAAACAGTAAAATTGGAGAACTGCTTCTTTGATGCAAGTGGTCAAATATGGAATTTAATCTCTATTATGCTCTTTGTTTATATGCATTTCACAGGCAGCTTGAAAAAAAAGCCCTTACGAACCAAATAAACAGAAAAGAAGCAGAAAAGGCAGTGTCAAAGTGGCTCATTGGTGCCAGGGACAGGGGAGGAAACCGGACTGCGAGGGCACATGTTGGAGAGCAAGATGAGTAAGAGGTGCAAAAAAATAAAATAATTTATTACTATGTGCACTCTTAAGCCCAATGGATACTTTAGTGTCAAACCTACACCGTAGCTACGCCATAGGCTGTGTAGTTCACGCAGCTACGCTGTTGCCTGACATGCACCTCTCCAAAAATCTGACAGCGTGTTCTACGCTCTGTTGGTTTGCTAGAACCCCTCCCTCCCTCCCTATGTGTTTGTTTTGTGTGTGATTTTTGCACTTTACTATACTTTAATGTTACATCTTCTTCGGCTTTTGCTGTGGTACTGCGGGTCACACATCAACATGCCCGTGGACACTGCAGACTAGCGGTCCGCATGTGTGCTGCATTTGACGTGGACAACGACGCAGAAGTATAAATTATAACCGATGCACAGGCTACGGCTTATGTCTGACGCAGAAGTATAAATCAGCTTTTAGACATTTTGCTGTCACTTAGTTGTTTTTGGTCGCTGTGAATGTAATACTAGACGCTGTGTCTAATACTTATTTTTGACACTTATTTATGCAACTGACCCCAGGTCTTGGGTTATCCACTAATAAACTGATGACCTAAATCAGGTGTGTTTGATTAAAGAGACATGCAAAATGTGGTTTAGAACCACTGATTAACAGCGTGATGTGAGATACGAAAGGCTAATCAATCTGACATGTTTAAACTAAAAATATAAAATTAATTGTATATGTATTATATAACATTTTAGATATTTTAATATAACGAGTGGTAAAATATATTAATTTGTTCTATCTTTTCAAAGGGCCACTGGGAGAGTGAGAACGGAGGACTGAGGAGCCACACTGTTGCTTTGGCTTGTTTTGTCTTGGGAACTCTTCAGTTCAAGAGGTTATTATAACAAATGTGTTACTGGAGCATTACTGCACTTTGTGTTTTGTATTTGAGTTTTAAAAAGTTCTTAATAAATGAAAGCATGAGCTACTGGTCTTTCTTCATTGACTTTTCTGGACATTTTACTGTACTTTATTGGGTTAAATGTAATATTTGTAGTTAGGGGTTTACTGTAAAATAAGGTAACCCAAACAAACAAGTATGTTAGCCCATATATATAGCTGTTGTGGCCCACACGAGACCTACATAAAACCTAGCCAGGTCCCATCATTAACCCATTAAACTGCCTCCTATGGGCCCTATATGGTGCCCATCAAAGGCCCATCATAAACCCATGTAAGCAGCCTCCTATGGGCCCCACATGGGATTGCCCAAATGGGCCCTATATGGAGCCCGTCAAGGGCCCATCATAAACCCATGTAAGCAGTCTCCTATGGGCCCCACATGGGATTACCCAAATGGGCCATATATGGTGCCCATCAAGGGCCCATCATAAACCCATCTGGGCTAACCCATGTCGGGCCACCATGGAAACTGAGGACAAAATTAGCTGGGTCCCAGTTGGGTAGCCCAGGTGGGCCCCAGAAATCAGCCCAGGTGCAACCCCTTTGGGCCCCACATGGATGTGTTGGCTGGGTGGATGAGAAGGACTTTATTCCCGAGACAAAAGGAAACAATGTAGAAAAGAAATCTCAAATGGGATTTTTTCTATGGATAGTAAAGTTTGTGAGTTTTGCTATAGAGATTCGACATGCCTTTTTGTTTGTTTGTTCCTAACAAAAAGCTTCACCTGAAAGCTGTCAGAGTTTGTATTCATGCACAATGATAGTCCAAATATTAGTACAGAGATGAAACCTCAATAAATATCCCAGTAAACACAGAACGTTCCCCTACTGTTCCCATATAGTTCCCATTTGGTTGTTTTTTGGGGAACCAAATTACAACGTACTGGGAACTAAACAAATTGTTAATTGGGTATATCTTGTTCGTCATGTTTTCCAATATGTAAATTATCAACAAGTACCCCTAATTTGAACATTAATTTCATTCGATACAGTGAATCCCACTATAAAACGCTTCGGAAACAAAGATTCAACCAACCATCAAGATGTGCCATGTAATTCAAACGAGTAGTGATTGTACTGATTGAAATCTCTGCATGAACACTGAGGTCCACGCTTGCTTTAATTTCTAGTGACATTAACAGAGGCTCTCCACAAGCATCAAAAGACCTGCTGGGACATGAAAGTGCATCATTTATCCAGTGATCCACAGACCTTGTGGAAAGGCTATTTAAGTGTGACAGAAATAGTAACATTTTCTCTAGAAATAAACTGAAACCAATCTTTGCCTGCCATTATTCTGGATAATAGGGTATTCAGATTAAACTGGCTGCTTATGGAACTAGTAAAGTCACAATATGTGTTGCAACCAAATGAAAGATTTTCTGTGGACAAACTTGTTTTGCAGATCTGAAAACGCCCATCTATGAAGCAATATGTGTTTGATGGTTTTGACTGGAGACCCAACAGAGTCATGAATGTCCAGCTGATGAAGCAGTGACTGAGCAGAAGATCAGAGAAGATAGGACTGAAATACACGCCGCACGTTAAAAAGCCCAAAATGATTAAATTATCGGTTAAACTTATATTGATCTTTCTGTATAATAATAAAGTCAAATTATTTTTGGAGCAAGCAAACGCAGACATTTGGTCACAGTTAATCTAAAAGTGAAAACATATGTATTTTACATTATGTTCTCATTCAAGATACAAACTACAGAAAATCTGGAACTGTATGCGTATTATTTGAGTCCTAATTTTTTTGTTGAAAATAGCAATAAGTCAAGTTTCTGAGATATTTTGTAAATAAGAAGTCCTATGTGATGGTTTTGCTTTTTTTTACTATTGGAGATTATTCTACCACTCAATTATTGTAGAAAAAATGTAAAAATATTTTTAACAATTAGAACTCCTCCCTTTTAGATTAGATCTGCGTTTGTTAAAAAAAAAATTTCTCAAAAAGACGAAAAATATTAGATTATTTGCTTATGAATACAGTTGTGCCAATTCTTAAAATATTATTAAATAGCACAAATAAAATACACTCTTACACAGCTTCCTTTTAAAATTTAACAGTTTAAATTTAAATGTAACTGTTTTTTTAATCACCAAAAACACAAGATTTGTTTGACATCGCAACGTAAACAGCGGCTCGCGCGCTATTGGCTGAGAGGAACTTCCGCCTGAGACCGGAAACGGACGTGGCAAGCTCCTGTTTTAACTCCTGTCAAACTATCGGCTGTCAGCTGGCCTTCAGATCGCATTGATTAGCGGTAGTAACTGCGTTTCTGTCCCTTCACTCTTTCTGATGTCCCGATAGCACTCTTGGGAGTTCAGCAGGGGCGATGCGGGTGTTCTGGCGCTGTTTTTGGGGCTTGATTTGGGTCGGAGTGTCTTCGAATCGTGCAGGATCTCCAGTGTTTTCTGATGAGATCCCCTTCAAAATCAAATGGCCTGGATCAGACTTCACCCTGGTGAGTCAAAACATCTAACAAACCCAGATATTGCGCGTGACGGCTGTAAACACAACCCTGCATGTGCTGTTTGTTTACTTGTCAGCTTGTTGCTTCATGTTTTGTTTTGCTTGTGATAAAAGTATTCTCTCCAACAGCATTATGTAGAATTAAAGTATATGAACGAGCTGTCCGGTTTGTTTCTCTGGTGCTTTGGGCATGGATTTTCAGTTGTTATTGATTTTTGCAGAAGTTAAATATGCACTAATATTACTTTTCCCCACAGCCATCATCTGGAGGCCTGTACAAAGAGGATGACTATGTTATCATGACAACTGCTGAAAAGGAAAAGTACAAGTGTTTATTGCCATCTTTGTCCGGCAATCAGGAGGTGTGGTTCTGCATGGCATATTAAAAAAAAAAGAAGAGTATTCTTATCTTGAGCTTTTCTGTATATCGTTTTGGTTTAATCATTTATTATCTGTGTGTTTTGAAGGATAATGGGAAGGAGTATAGCGGTCCGAGTCCGGACATGCTACTGGAGCCGTTATTCAAACAGAGCAGCTGCTCCTACAGAGTGAGTTTCATGTCTCAGTTTCTGTATATCTTATGGTTGAGTCTCACAAAATGTGTCTAGCTCACCCCCCCCCCCCATTAAAGATGCAAAAAAATTGTACTTTGCTTAAAAAGACAAATGTTTGAATGAATCAACAAACTAAGAGATATTATGTTGCTTCTCTTTGCTGTTCTCTTCCCGGTCATGTGATTTACATTTACTGTGGCAAAACTTGACCTTCTGACAGGCGTATTAACGTGTGTCTTTGCAGATCGAGTCATACTGGACATATGAGGTGTGCCATGGGAAGCATGTGCGGCAGTACCATGAGGACAAGGAGACGGGGCAGGTGAAACCGCTGTTTTTGATGTATTCTGTTAAAGAACATGGCAGATCCTTGTAGCGCCTCTTGTGTTTATATTAGCATTTGATAAATTATCACTCAAGATCTTTTAAATAAATCTCTTATACTCACCAAGCTGCATTTATTTGATCAAAAATATTGTGAAATGTTATTTCAATTTAAAATAACTTTTTTCGGTTTTAATATATTATAAAATGTAATTTTAGATCCTTTCAGAAAACATTCTGAATATGCTGATTTGGTGCACAATAAACATTTCTTATCAGTATCAGTCTTATTATCTGATGATCAATGATGGCAACTTCTGATGATGATTTTTTTCCCCAGATTTTTTTTATTAGGAAGCTCAAAAGAGCAGCATTTATTTGAAATAGAGTTGAAAGTATTTACTGTCAATTAAAAATTGCTGAATTAAAGTAGTATTATGAATTCTTATTTTCTCCAAATAAGACTCCAAACTGTTGAATTGTTTATTTTTTAAAGTAATATAAACAATTCAGTCGTCTTATTTGTCTCTTTTCCCTCAGAAGATCAATGTTCAGGAATATTATCTGGGGACCATGAATAAAAAAGATAGTGCAGGTTGGGAAATTTTTAAACTTAAGTTTTTTTTTGTTTTTTTTGCTTTACATAGTCTGTCAATCATTTAATGCATTTTATCTGCTCCTTAGAATCAGAAACTGATAAATCCGGAGACTCTGAAACAGAAGCATCAAACACCAACACAGAGGTTTGTCGCTGTTAGATATACAGATAGGAAATGTGTGTGACATGAGTTTTTAGTATATTTGTTTTTACCCTCTATGGTTTCCCAGGTGCCAACAAAGAACATCGAGGGTCAGCTGACGCCATACTATCCTGTAAACATGGGACAGGGGACTGAATGCTCTCTGAGACAGAATAAACCTCGCTCCACCACAGTGCTGTACGTCTGCCACCCGGAGGCAAAGCATGAGATCCTCACAATTGCTGAGGTCCTCACCTGTCAGTATGAAGTGGTGGTGCTCACACCTCTCCTCTGTCCTCACCCGAATTACAGGTACAAACACATTCAGCTCAATCAAGATTTCTGTTTCAATCAGGAAATACATTTTTTTCATTAGTTTACCCTCTAAATAAGTGCATAAATATTAGTTTATTGATTTCTGTTGACTAGCATTTGCGAATCAGTTTCTCCTGATTTAGTGCAAATGAAAGTGACAACAGCAAGACAACCTACCAAAAGTGAATGATCAGAGACAATTGTTCTCTCCTTATTCTTCGTGATTGATTTGTCTTTTGTTATGGTCCTTGTCTCTGTCTATAATAATATAATAATATCTGTCAATGATTTGTCTATTATTGATAGTGTGCCAACAAATGGTCATGCTTGCTTGGCAATCACATGAAACATGATAATGTCGTTAGGCCTGTTCTCACCAAGAAACAAAGGAACAAGTGAAGCTATTTGCATAAATCTTTTCTTACCGCAAGAGAAATGATAAAGCACTTGCATGCCCTGGCTTTCACATGGTTCAATGCAAGATATACCCATTTAAAACTATTCTAATTCAAAATGCGACCCATATAATGATCTAGATTTCACTCATTGTAATGTTACAGCATTTATATGTTCTTTGTGCTCCGAGACCAACAGTATTAACTATTGCTTTGTTTGTTGTGAATACATTTTGAATCCCACTACTCCTCAGGTTCAAGTCCTCCCCAGTGAATGACATCTTTTGTCAGGCTCTGGGTGGCTCCCCTCTCAGACCTCAAAGTCTGTCCCAGCTGGACCGTGAGCAGGAAGAGCTGCTCAAACCACTGTTCAGCTCAAGCAACGAACGGGATTTGAGGGGATCTAGGGTAAGTCTGAACCTGCCCTTTATCTTCTGCTTTTACACCAACCCACTATTATGGGGGTGTTCATGAATAATTGCTGCTATAAAAAGCTGTATTAAAGGACATGAACAAAAATGGGTCTTTATTTGAATTCTATTAATGTACAAATGCTTAAATGTAATCTTTCTTTATCTCCTTTGCTTAGGAGGACAAATCCCCAGTGAGGGAAGAGGCGTATACCTCTACCCATAAGCCCCTGACGGTGGGTGGTCAAGCCCAGGTCACCGTTGGCACCACCCACATCTCTCGTCTAACTGATGAACAGCTGATCAAGGAGTTTCTGAGCGGCTCGTACTGTCTGCATGGGGTGAGAGATGAAGATCTGAAGATCTTTTAGTTGGGTTCCCAGCTCAACATATTTGTTTTGTCTAGGGCGTTGGATGGTGGAAGTATGAGTTTTGTTACGGAAAGCATGTACACCAGTATCATGAGGTAAGAGTTGTGAAATTGTTGAATTATTTAGAAAATATAACAATTTTCATTATAGTGTAAATGTTTGGATTATGTGAGATGGTGAATTACACGTTATGCGTTTGGTTGAAGGATAAAGAACAAGGGAAGAACATCGTGGTGGTGGGCAGCTGGAACACTGAGGATCACATGAACTGGGCCAAGAAAAATGTGGCACGGTCTTATCATTTAAAAGATGATGGAGTGCAGAAAGTCAAGTATGATTATATTTTCCTCTAATACAAAGTGCTGTGTATATATTCCCATTTAAAAGTTTGGGTGAATTTTCTTTTCTTTTAAAAAGAAGTCTCTTATGCTCACTAAGGCGACATTTGATTGATAAAATGTATATCAAATCAGTAATATTGTGAAATATTACAATTTAGAATAACTCATATATTTCAACACTTTATTTCAGTCTTCAGTGTCATGTACTAATTCTAAAATGATGATTTGTTGCTTAATTTTTTTAAGAAGCAAATTCTCAACATTAAATGTTTTTGGCAGTATATGTAGAGTGTGTGTGTGTGTATATATGTGTATATATATATATATCTCATGTACTGTAATACCTCGGTTTATGAGTGACTTAGTATACGAGTAAATCGGTGTACGAGCATTGTATCGGTGTGCGAGGAAAAATTTTCCCTCGCCCACGCGCATTTTTGTGTGGAAAAGTCCTAACGCTCAGCATCGTCGCGCACATTTTTACTGGAAATATCCTAATGACAGCCTCTCATAAAACGGTCACGCGGTTCCAACCCCTTTATCACCCCTTAACTCGTTCTCTCTCAGCATCGCTCGGTTTGGTTGCATCATTCACCACAGTGATACTTTTATAAGTGATTTACAGCAGTTTTACCTCGAGTTGTTAACATTAATTGTAATCGCTATTGTTCACGTAGTGAAATATATACATACAGTACAGTATATAGAAAGAAGGTAGGAAATTCTCCCTTTAGGCAGTAACATGCCGCCCCCTCCACCAGCAGTGACGCTACTAAAAGTTAAAGTGCACGTTACAGTAAATTGTCAATTATTAATTAGTATTTATATGAGATCTTATTGGTTATAATTTTAACTGTAATTAATAGGGTAAAACCAAAAAATATTTAAAATGGGCATTTATGGTCATGTGGAACAAATCAATTGATTTTTGGTGCATTCTTATGAGGAAAATTGTTTTGGTGTACGAGAATTTTGGGTTACGAGCTCTTGGAATGAATTAAACTCGTAAACCGAAGTATTACTGTATATGACTTATGTATTTTGTCCTGCTGATTCCTCATCAGAGTCGTGTCTCACTTCTATGGTTATGGAGATGTTTGCGACCTAACAGGGAAACCGAGACAGGTTATAGTCAAGCTCAAGTGAGTTACCCAAACTTTGTGATGCCATGTTGTTTCCAGGTTTTGTGAATGCCGCCGCTAACATTTATCGGTTCTGTCTCAGATGTAAGGAGTCAGAGTCTCCTCATGCTGTTACAGTTTACATGCTGGAACCTCAAACCTGTCAATATATTCTTGGGGTGAGTGGCAAACAGAACTATTTTAATTACTCTGCAGCCCTAGATGTTTCCTTGTGTTGTAGTTAAGAGACAGAGACAGAGTACAAATGCTGTCCAGACCTAGGCCTTAAATAAATGAGTACTACAAGTACTACAATGTGTCCAGTAATGAGCACATTGTGTTTTGATTTTAATGTTTACTAAATGATACAGAAAATTATGGATGTGATCATTTCATTTGAATAACCCTTATCCTGGTTCTCACTCTGCCACAGGTTGAGTCTCCTGTAATATGCAAGGTCTTGGACACTGCAGATGAAAATGGACTTCTTTCAGTCCCTAGCTAGCTTACGTGATCGAGGAATGAACCATACAGAAGAGGATAGCAGTATGATTCTCTGAGGGAGAGAGAAAGGTATGATAATGTCTGGTTCCTCGATCACGAAGACAACATGGACATGCTGAACCTCAGACCTCAACCTTTTGAGAAAATCCCTCACTGACTGCGCTTTCTCTTGTGAAGACTAAACGTGGAGGACATGTGGTGGAAACCTTCCAACCTGGAGATGCAGCTAGGACTGAATTCTCAATGCTTTACTTACAAATCTCAGACCTGTTGGAAGAATAGTTGTTCCGTCTTTTTCATGCTTTGTAACCTATAGATGGCTGGTTGTGAGAGTCATCTGTTCTTTAAAATTTAATCGAAAGATGTATTGGTTCTGTTAATCAATTGATTACAAGATGGTCAGCTGTTTTAAATTCAGTATTTATTTTGTCCAATTTCCCATTAACACTGTGCAGCTGGAGAGGGTTTTTTTTTTTTTTTTTTGTAAAAGTGACTGAGGAAGTCATTGTTCATTGCAAGGGAAAATACACTGTCTTGTATGCAAAGGAAGTTGAATGTAATTAAACTGTTTTTTTTTGTTCTGGAAATCAAAGGTCATTATGTACAGTATTTTTGATTATCCTCACTTAAATGTAACCACTCATTTCTTTCTAGTATTTCCACTAGTAAGTTTCACTCATTGTACATTGTATTTGGTGAAGGGCTTCTCTTAACAAGACAAAGATTACTTCATTGCATTGACCGCAATGCTGGCTGTTACTCAGTTTAGTTGAATAAAATTATTCATCTTTCAAGTCATTTCAGAAAAGTTTCATACTCCCATATAAACACCTTTATAAGTATGCTTTTCTCTTTTTCCAGTACCGGAAAATTATCTAAGCACAATGACATAAAAATTTGTGAATTTATACTTAAACAAGAAAGAAAAAACAACTTTTTGTCATTTTAAGTAAATGTATCTTGAAATAATGTCTAGAACCATTTTTGCAGAGTAAATACATGTCCTTTTATCCATTTAGGTTACAATGAAAATGAAAGCAATATTTTTCTAGTTCTAAATGGCAGTATTATTCATCATAAAGAAAATAATATTTCTTGTGGAGAAATAAACACGCCTCTGCTAAATATTACGAATTGGCCAGAAGGTCCATTAACCTACACTGGGTGGTGCTAGGGTCCCTTTTTATGGGTAAGTTTTGTTCAGAGAACTAATGTTCTTACAAAACATTCATCCGGTGTGCAGATGTGAATCGCTTTAAAGATGACTGACAAAGCAACCTACAGCATACATTAAACACTTGGTTTCAAAGGATAAAGAACATGTCAAGATACACCTGCAAAACATTTAATAAGTTCATATATAAAATGTAGGATGTTTCACAAATACATAATCTGAGCGAAGACTATTCCATGAAAATGCTATGCCAATGTAAAAATAGAACATCCTCTAGTCCAGAAAACAACTAATAATTTTGAGGAAAGCGACAATTCGTTTTCAAAAGTCCTGTTTTCTTTTGACTGGACATTGTGTCTTGAGCAAAACACCACTAGCAAACCACAAGCAAACACTAAAGGCTCCCCATTGGATGCTGAGCAAGCATATTGATGTTCTACAGCTCAGACCGATGGGATGGGAATCTGATGAGCAGAGGTGCTGTCAAAGTCCTGCAGCGCCTCCTGGTGGGTGTGGTAGTGCATAGCCACGTAGCTTTTGGCAAAGGCTGTGGTTTGAGAGTTAACTGGCTGCAGGCTGTTGGGGGAGCTCGGTCCTGCTGACGGACTGCTGTTATAGATACTGTAATAGGGCTCTATGCGAGTGTTGATGGGCGTAGATGTGCTCGGGGGTCGGGGCTTGCGTCCAGTGGTGGCACAGGGACTAGGCATGCTGTCCCGGGAGTGACTGGGTCCACAAGCTTGGTCAACCAGTCTCCTCTGGGGCTTCGGTGAGAGCATGTACGCCGAATTGGTCTCGTGGTGTGAGGACTTGTTGCGGTTGACTTCCAGACTTCCCTTGCCCATAGCATGCAGGCGTGTCTTGTGTTTGCAGCACAGGAAGCCCAAGGTCACCCACTGGAGGCAGCAGAGCACACGGCGACGCAGGCCAGCACTGTTGCGCGAGTACACGAACGGGTTGATTCCAGACTTCAGGAAAATGAGGGCGAAGCCACAGAGCTCGAACTGGTAGTGGACGAAGCTGCTCTCTGGTGAAACCATATCTTGCGCCAAGGATATACCTAGTGGTAGACAGCACAACAGCACGGAGATGACGATCACCACGCATGTCACCACAGCCTTCGAATCCTTGGCTGTAGCCAAGTTAACCGTGGAGACCAGCTGGCAGCAGGTTGCTCCAGTGGCAGCCCCGGGGACGAGGGGCTGGTTGGCTCTCCTGGTGAAGGGGTGTGTCTGGACATGCTGGAGCTTGTTGTATGTCTGGTTGCGGTACAGCGAGGGCACCTGCACTGTGCACTGCATACCCTCAAAACCAGCTGCAATCAGAGGTGGATGAGAAGCAGGCGGACGTGTTGCGTCCACTGTGATGATGGGACACTTCCGTACCTGTGCGTTCTTCCTCAAAGCCTGAGCGATCATAAGGTAGGAAATCGACACCACACCAACACAGAAGGCAAAGTCCGCAATGTATACATATAATACTAACTTGGCCTTGTTGCCAGTAAGACCAAAGTGAGCCAGGCAAGGCCCGGAGGTTCTGGGATACGCTCGTAAGGTGACTAACGCCGCCAGTGTGAAACTGGTGGTCCATAACAGTGCGGTGAGGGCCAGAGTACAGGGGAACGAGGCCGTACGGTTGGGCTGCTGGCCCAGGACCATGCGAAGCCGATGTAGGGCGATCACAGCCACCGTCTCGAGGGACATAATGATGAAGCCCGAGCTGGTGAGGTGGAAGGCAAAGCAGAAGCCCTTGGACACTCCGCCGCTAGCATCTCCTGCATCCAGAAAGAGCACCAGTGCAAACATGGGCGCAGTGACGCAGCAGATGAACAGGTCACAGAAGGACAGGTTGAGGATCATGAAGTCAAAGTTGGTTCGGAACTTGCGGAACGCCGGGTCGAAGAAGGACAAGAAGACCACCAAGTTGCCGTAAGAACCAAGACAAAATATGAGGACCAAGAGGAAGGAGCAGGAGGTGAGGGTAGCCGTGTGGATCAAGGCCCAGCCACTTGCCGAAGATGACTGGCTGTGGGAGCTGTTGAAGCCTCGAGGTTTCACAAACTCAGCCAGGTCCAAAGGCCAGGCAGTGCTGTTCATGGTACACATGGGGATGCAAAGTGGTCACAGCCTCAGAGTGTTGCCCATCTTGCCTTTAGGTCACCCAAGAGCGAGCCAATACTCCCATTGTGCAGCTGGTTCATGATAGACCCTCTAGATTGTTGCAAGGACACAAGAGATGAAGGCATATTGATTAGTAATAGACACTATGAAGCTTTGAGTAAGATAAGATCATTGCAACTCAATTCATGAACATAACAAATTACTATGACAATGGCCTAGTGGCTTTTTATAATTCGAGGGATTCGTTTTAATAGATGTGACATTTATCATCACATGATGCAGATCATTTGGATCGTCTATAAAAACAGACAATCACGATGATTATTGTACCTTATATCATTATGCGCGCTCCCGTCATCTACAGATCTATCGATTAAGATTAATACACGCCACCGACAATCTGCATAGCATCTGGAGGATTTCATTACCAGTTTAACCTTTGTTAAGAATATTGCTGTATGTGAATGTTCACCGCTTATAAAACCGTGTCAAAAATGCATCTCATCTTTGAAAGAACATACAAACACACACACACAAATAAAAAACATCACCATTAAAACAAACGTTCTATAAATGTATAATACCCAAAACACGGTTTTGAATACACGCACATAATCCTGTGGGTTTCTTTCTCCACTTGCCGAAAAATGATGATTTTCTTACCATGGACTCTCTATGTATGCCATTTTTACGACGCCGCGTTTTCCACATTTGTATGCATCTCCAAGGTACATGAACGATACAAGCATCCTAGTTGGAGAAAGAGCATCACAGCATGATGAGAATGAAAAGGAGGGAAAAAAACAGTGAATTTAATGCGCAGAAGGAGAGTGGGCGCGTCTCACTGGAAACATATTGAAACCCTTGAATGAACAGCAAGCGCGTGCCCGTGAGAACAGGATGCTCACTCAGGAAGCAGCACTCATTTTCTTTGTGATTTAATATGTATATATAAAAATGTGTGTGTGTGTGTGTATGTATATAAATAAAATATTATACTCTATAATGTATTACATACTGTGTAATAAGATAAGCACAGAATGTTTGTATACACAAAATATTCTATCATTGAATGTTTATCTTATTTCACAATAATACATAACTGCATTATGACGGCATTAATTATTTTTATGTTTTAATGTTTTTATGTTTTATGACAGGCACATGCCTGTCTGATTTTAATTGGATTAGTCCCATATTTAGTCAAAATTGTTATTTCTCAACAGTAACATGGGGAAGGCACAAAACATACTGTATCTGAATACTTTGTCACACTTTATTACAAACATCTCTTGTCTTTATTCAAATATTTGTAGAAGAGATAAAGACAAAAGAAAAAACAACAACATGGCAACCAATTAGTCAAGCATGGCATTACAGTCATATAGTTTACCAACCAAAGTTGAACTCTATATTGACTTATGATTTTGACAGCATAATACCAATGATACAAGTTTATCAACATGTCACTGCATTAAATATAGTCTGCAATTGCTGCTACTGACAGGTTCATTAGTATAGCAACAAACGGCTGTAACTGCATGTCCAGATTTTAAAATGCATTTCTGAAATGACACTGTCTAAAGTTTTGCAGTACCTTTAAAAAGCTATGATATGAAACCATGGCGTAGTGGAAAAAAATAAATACCAATGACAAACACTAAAAGCAAAGGTTGAGTCAACTGACAAAACCGACTGAAAATTATTATAAATTAATAAATAATAGCCATTTGTTGACTGCAAAAACAGGAATAGACAAAAAGATACATCAAGCACAGAAGGGAGGGACTTTAAAATCTCATGTTTTAAAAAGGACTGGTATTTTGTAACCGCATGCATTGTTATTCTTACACCCCATTTACGTAGGCTTACATAACTACTCAAAATGCAATATGTCTGTATGAGGCCAGGGGAAAATGTAAATTGCAACTTCAAATTATGGTATTATTTCATACACACGGAACACTTACAAACATTACACATGTATACATTTAAAATGGATTACTGCAAAGGTATTTCAATAAATGTGCAACGCAAAGCAGTGCAGAAAACTGCTTTATATTGGATTATAACAATCTATACTACACTCACACAAGTGAAAAATGAAAACTGTACAAGAACATTATAGATGCAGGTCAGCGATACCTGCAATAGGTTCTCCTTAAATATTAAGTGTATTAAAAATAATTAAATGAAAAAAATAACTAAGTAAAAGATTCTAGTTATCTTATGCTAGATGACTGCTACATAAATTGTTGTCATTTAAAAACCAATCCCAGACATTAAGGGCAAACACAAATTTAAGTTTCAAGCACTCAAGTAGCCTTTCCCTCAGGACAAGTGTAAGAAACATTTCCCCTTCACCAGAGAGTGGCATCATTCTGAAAAGCAGGATAGAAAGCATCATAAGAAGGGTGTGCAGATGAAATATACTGTATATGAATATGCTTGTATGTGAACAGTATGTTCCAAAACAGTTAGATAGGTGTGTAGGAAGTATCTTATGGTATCAAATTTGTCCTAAAATTATATAAAAAAAGTTGTTTCACCTAAATAATACTGTAGCACACATAAATATTGTGTAAAACCGTTATGTATGTATAGTGTGGTATCATTTTGAAGAGTTAATGATCGCTATTTGTACGAGTTGCTGCCAATAACATGCAGATTGTTCCAAATCGGAAGAGAGCCTGTGTGAGTGTGTGTGTGTGTGTGTATATAACAGACCTAAGCGTAATAACAGGGAGAGACCAGCAGATCCGTGAGCACCAGCAGCTGGTCATCTGTGAACTTCTGCTTGTGTTCCTGCCAGTTATCATGATGAGTGCGACGGAAATCCGAGAGTGTTTTCTTCACAGTCATCTAGAGAGACAACAATAAATCTGTTAAAAGATCGTACAAGTAGTCTCACAGTTGCTGGTCTACTCCACCATTGATACATTTCCTCGAGTGCACCAAAATCAACAGTTGCATGCAAGTCATGAACAACTTCCATCTCATCTTTGCTCAGTCAATGCCTGGAGCTCTGCAGACTGAAATCAGCCGATCATCCAACCCGTCCTTTTTCAACATCTAACACACAGGTGAAAGAGAGCAGGAGCTGTACCTCTATAGGCTGTGTGTCAGTGAGATGGGCACTCAGGTCCATGAGGATCTGGGGCATCCAGGTGGGCACATCATACGGGCTGGACAGGATGCAGGCACTCAGACCTAATACACCTGCATGTCGCCGCACCAGGTCTAGACGGAAAATAAGTGAAAGATTCGGGTTGAATCATTTATAATAAAATACTGTATTTTTTATAGCTGATTAAACTTCTGTTCCATGATAATTGTCGATAAAAAAAGGAAACCATTTACTTTTTTTCTAAATAAAGAAAAAACACAAACACTAAACTAGAATTAATGCTACAAGTAAAATTAGGCATCAAAACAATGTACAGTATATAAAAAAGGTTATTTCATTTCATTCAAAGATTTGCAAAAAATTAACTGTTTTTAAAGATAAACTTCGAGCAGTAGATGACGGCATTGCTGGAAAAATGACCATGCACAATTAAATATATAATATCGGACAGACATACGTCTACACACACACACACACACATAAATAAAACCTATAATAGCGATAACCGATATGGCAATGGTATATTGTACATCCTTATATATACACACACACTTGTATATACATCCGTATATACACCATAGCTCAAAAGTTTGGAGTTAGGAAGTAAAAAAAAGAAGTAGTTTTATTCAGCAAGTATGCATCACACTGATTAAAACTGACAGTGAAGACATTTATTATGTTACAAGAGATTTCCATTTTAAATAAATACTGTTATTTTTTTACCTATTCATCAAAGAATCTTGCAAATAAGCAAATTAGAATGATTTGTGAATAATAATAATAATAATAATCAGTTACATTTATATAGCGCTTTTTACCAAGCTCAAAGCACTGGGGGGGGGGGGGGGGGGGGGGGGGGGGGGGGGGGGGGGGGGGGGGGGGGAAATCTCCTCAACCGCCGGTGTGCAGCATCCACCTGGATGATGCGACAGCAACCTGTGCCAGAACGCTCACCACACACCAGCTAAGGAGAGGAGACAGAGCAATGAAGCCAATTAATGTATGGGGGGATTAGGGGGCCGTGATGGACCAAGGCCAATGGGCAGATTTGGCCAGGATGCCGGGGTTACACCCCTACTCTTGCGAAGGACATCCTTGGGATTTTTAATGACCACAGAGAGTCAGGACCTCGGTTTAACGTCTCATCTGAAGGAGGGTGCTTGTTGCTGTACAGTGTCCCCGTCACTATACTGGGGCGTTAGGACCCACACAGACTGCAGGGTGAGCACCCCCTGCTGGCCTCCTAACACCACTTCCAGCAGCAACCTAGTCATTCCCAGGAGGTCTCCCATCCAGGTACTAACCAGGCTCAACCCTGCTTAGCTTCAGTGGACGACCAGTCTTAGAGTACAGGGTGATATGGCTGCTGGCAAGGATCATGTGACTGAAGACTGGAGTAATGATGCTGAATTTTCAGGATTGACATCACAGAAATAAACTACATTTTTAAATTGAAATACAATTGCAAATTAAAAACTATCTTCTCAGTATTACTGTATTTTTAAGGAAATAAATGCAGCCTGGTTAAGCAAAAGATACTTTTTTCAAAAAGCAACGGTATCGCTCATTACCAGCAGAAGGGATTGTGTCCACCACGGAGCCCTGCTCTCTCCTCCTACGCTTGGGCAGACGGGTCTTGCTCAGGGACTCAAAATGGGCCTGCATAGGTTCATCAATGCTGAGAAAATTACACTGCAGTAATCCACTAAGAGTGGTGGCTGCCATCTCCCTCACCTAAAAAACACGAGGAGAGAGAAAGATTGTTACAGTTCAGCCTAAAATCTTCCCTAAAGGTTGTCCCTTTTTATTTCAGTTATCTAAAGCGTGGGAGGTGTAGGGCAGGGACGGATGGGTTCTTTTTGTGTCAGAACCTTTCTTTAAATAAAGAAAATACACGGAGCCTGATGAAAAGAAGCAGTAGAACTTTATGTAACATGGCAGATCAGTGCAAACTCCATGAGAGAACAATACACAATGTTCCAGTCAGGGGGAAATGGGTGAAGAAGCAAATTTACAGCTTATTATTAGAGATGTGCCTACCTTAAGGAAGCAATAATTAGGCTAAAAATCCCTAGTTGTTAAAAATACACAGACACCCATAAAAAGCTGACTCAGCAATCACATTCTGTGTGTAAGTGTTTGCTCTGACAAAGAAACAATACTTTTTTTTTTTTTTAGGTCTCAAGATCTTCTGATCTTGACTCTGCTCTGATCCTTAAACTTGGGATACAATCACTGTAATGTTCTGATTGGCCATCACAAATCGACTGACTAGCTGTATTACATCATGAGGTTCATATGCAACATGGAATCAGTACTACAAAGTACTGTGGTTTAATTGTCCGTATTAAAGAAAGTAGTTTCCTTCCACTCATAACCCTATTCTTTCCCCCCCTCTTGATGTTTGCTATACACTCCTCTCTGGAAATTTGAACATCTATTACCATGGAAACAGAATACTGCTGCAGCTGGGAGTTGCTATAGCAACAGTAAGACCAATAGAGAGAGCATAAGAGAGAGAGAGAATAAAGGAAAACAAGAGAGTGGTAGATCACTGAAAAGAAAGCATGGTGAAAGAGACACTTTCACCATAGCGGCTTACGTAAATGGCTTTCGACACAATTAACCTTTGTGATTACACTCAAACACATTCATGAACAGAAGGTCGTGCTTATTCTTAGTTGCTTCCCTCTAAGAGACTTGAGATGAAATGTAGATATATAATCTTGAACAGTGACCAGGTGAGTGAAAGATGTCTATGGTATCTGTGGACATTATGAAAGTGAAATCAGTATAAAAAGAGTCTCTGAAGGCTCTGTTAGTTGTAACATGTATTATTATTATTTACAGTATTTGTAAAATGTGCTCAAGAACGCACACTACTGTTCAAAGGTCAAAAGTCTCTTATGCTCAACAAAGCCTGCAATTATTTGATCAAAAATAGTTACACTTTGAAAAAATTACAATAAAAATGTTTTCTATTTTAATATATTTTAAAATTCAATTTATTCCTGTGATAGAAATCATCTTAATATACTGATTTGATCAAATGTTGTGTTTCTTAATATTTTGTGGAAAACGAGATATATTTTATATTGATGAACAGAGTTTAAAAGACCAGAATGTATGTGAAATCAAATGAAAAATCATAAAAAACAGAAACTTTGAACGGTAGTATCATAAACTTTAAGGGCATTTTAGAAGGTCAACATTAGTAAAACACTACAGAAAAAAATAAATCATTATATATACAGAGTGGTGTGAAAAAGAGTATTTTTTTGCATGTTTGTCACACTTAAATAAGGAGCCAGAAATGCACCTAGCCCTCAAAAATAGTGAAACAATCTGTAATGTGAGTGTGTGTATATCAGTGTGCAATTGTATTCACACACACCTCTAGTTGTTCATCCTCTAGCAGGCGTAACACCAGAACTCTCACGTCACAGACAGCCTTGACATCACAGAGGAAAGTGAAAAGATTGTAGAACACCATAACTTGCAAGTAGGTGAGAACGGTGTAACGCGCGTGCCATGAGCTGCTCCTTGAGATCTGTAACAAACAGTGCCATCTGCTGGTCAAAAATCACATTAAACCTTCACACAACTGTCAGTGCGAGTGCCTTATGGGCACTGACAGTCACCTCTTCGAGGGCATTGAGCACTTGTGGGATCTGCTCCGAGTACAGCAGCCCCTGGGACATGAGAGACAGACATGTCTTAGCATCTCTCTTCATCTCATCATAGCTGTCGTCATTCTCCACAGGAGCAATCTAGAGAGAGCGTGAGAGACAGGATTAAAAACAAGACTTGCAGACAGTGAAATCACAGACAAAACTGGGACTCACTTTGAAGAGGAGAGGGAGGAGACGCAGCTGTTCTGGGACAGCAGAAGAGAAGGAGCGTCCAGTGCTGGTCAACAACCACTTCAACACTAAAATAAACACAAAACAGCCATGGAACACAAGCACTTATGCAAAGTCGTTCACACACAAAAACAGAGAGGTGTACAAAATACACACCAGTTTTGAGTAATCTGATGGCCTGTGACCTCTCATCTTGATCGCCCTCCATATTTCCCTCCACTACGTGGTTTTTGATCTCCTCCTCGCCCTCTGTTAAAGGCTTGAGTCTGGCCAGTACACGCTCCGTGAAGTCTCTGATGTGTGGGGACGTGGTGGGCTGAGTGTGTGGCAGGTTCACGTCGATCATGAAGATATAAGTGAGCACACTGAGAGAAAGGAGAAGAAGAGAGAGACATAAACGTGTTGCTATATTACAGTGGGTTTTGATTAAAAAAAAGAACACTAGAGCTCTGAAGAGACTGTATAATGTAGACGCGATTTTTGTGTTCAAGCTCATACCTGCCGATGCGTTCGCGTACGTTCTTATAGACCTGTGTGAGCTTTGGCTCTAGGTACTGTAGTAACCTGTGAAGCAGCTCTGGGACTCTCCACTCCTGCTGAGCAAGACCTCCCTGCAGCACATACAGACGGCTAAAAGACAGACGACATTGCGTCCATTTAAATGACAAGCTTAGACAATATTGATAGTCATATTCATCATTTCCCCATTCAATCCATAACATTCAGCCTTCAGAAGATGAAGTGTGTGGCAGTGACGTCATACCAGGCGTCCACAAGTGAGCCTCCTTTTCCTGTGACTGGTGATTCCATCAGCAACTCAAACAGCCAGTGGAGCTTTCGAGGGTCTCGACTCTCCTGTACGGCATAAATGTTTTGGGAAGGTAAGACTAATGTTTTAGAAGTCTTAAACTTGATTCATTCATTCAAATTGATTCATTTATTTAATCAATTACAGTAGAAACAGTAATATTATTTACATTTAAAATAACTATTTTTTATATTTTTTCTAAATGCAATTTATTCCTGTGATATTAAAGCTGTATTTTCAGCATCATTACTCCAGTCTTCAGTGTCACATGATCCTTCAGAAATCATTCTAATATGATGATTTGGTGCTCAGGAAACATTTCTTAGTATTATTAATATTTTGTGGAATTTTTTTTAGGACTTTAGGACTATTGGACTATTGATGGATAATTTTCTTTTTCTGCTTGCAATATTTTTTTTCAGGAAAGTTCAAATGAGCAGCAATAACAATTTGTAGCATTATAAAAGTATTTAGTAATTTTCCATTTAATGCATCTATGTTAAAAATATTTCCTTAAAATAGTAGTGTAAATCCACAGATGTTTCTGGTCATTATATCGTCATAACACTAGAACATGGGATTAAATTTAATCTACAATCAGTGGATTACTATGATCACCTTTTCCAATGAAAAAATAAAGGGATTACTCTGAATTTTCTGTAATTACATTTCTGATGTAACTACATTAAATACAGTAGACTATAGAACAATTCTATACAAAACAATAGTGATTTAACATCAACATTTAGCGTCTAATGTTCAAATGTATATCTTTAATGTAACCTTCTGACTTTAAATACTTTCGTCAGTTAAAATATTTATGCAATTTTATATTTTTTTATTTCAGTTTCATGTCTGTACTTGTATTGCTCAAATGGTCGAGGTTGATATGAAATTTAAAAAGTAATTAGATTAAAGTAATAAGAATAATAAGCAATAATCTTTTTTAGAGTGAGTAATTAGTACAGTAATCCAAATACACTGTTAAAGATGATAATTAACACGGTCCATTATTTGAAATGACATTTCTGCAAACATTTCCCCCAAAACCCAGTGTTATGAAGCATCCAGATAATCATACATCCTTCTAAAAAGGCAAGCACATGGTGTAAAGAGAGCCACACAAATGTCCTTACGCAGGCAGTGGCAATGCAGGTGCCCCAGTCCGCATACGTCTCTATAGTGATATTGGAAAGAGCTTTACGGAGGAGTGGACATAGCAGAGCCCACAGGTTTTCCACCTGTAACACAAAAACACATATTTACAGACTCAAGCAAAGATGCTTTCACATGCTTTCAGCCTTCTGGTCCAAACAGGGTGTGTAACAAAAGCTGATGGAATTGAAGACTCTTAATTTGTTGAAATGTGCATGTGCACAAATACCTTGCTGTAACTCCAGTGTTTGGAGCCCCTGATGAGTCCAGAGATGATCTCCGCCACACAGCGCTGAGTGCTTTCATGGGAATCCGCAACCAGACGCTCCATATGAGGTTTCAGCAAGGGCAGGAAGGCATCATTAAAGTTCCGGAAAAGGCCCTTTTACAGCACAAGACATTATCTCACAACAATCAATCATTTTTTAATTTGGAGAATGCTGATTTTTTGGATGCCACTCATATATAAACTACTGTTTTGAAGAAGCTCCAAAACCAGGCTCATAGACTTCTATAGTCTACATTTCACTGGGTTTGAAAAGTGGACTCTAAATTCTCTCACCTTAAAGAGGCAAAATCGGCGTGGGCTGAATTTATCATTCCCCTTCCTGTCCTCAAGAGACAAGTAGTGGATGAACTGATCTATGAACAGCCGGTCTGAGAAATGATCATATATGATCTGTTCACTCTACAACACAGAAAACAGGCATGAACAGACTGAAGTAAAAACTGAAATTATGAGGTGGCACAAGCATTTTTGAGCTGAGAACTGAACGGCATTGAGTGTACCTCATTCATCTCTTCTCTCGTTTTGCCCTGCTTGGGCTGTTCCTCAGGAGGAGCATAGAGCATCAGCTTCCTGAAAAAAAGAAAAGAATAACAAAACATATTTTGTGTTGATCTTCAAAAAGGTAAACAAAACAACTGCTAAATATATACTACTATTCAGAAGTTTGGGTTCAGTAAGATTTTTTACTTTAAAGAAATGTAAAACTTATTCAGTTTAAATAAATAAAACATTGATCATATTACAAAATATTAAATTATTATTAGACAAATTAGATAGAATCAAACTATTATAATTGTTTAACTTCATTTTCAACAAAGAGCCCTGAGAAAAAAAAAAGGATTATGCTGTAAAATCCAGCTTCACCATCAAAGGAATACAATTACAAAGCATTTCCTTTGCGGAAGAAAAGATAATTATTAAATGTGGCGACCAAGGGCCATGAGAACGGTGTGAACAGCCTCGCATTTCACAGAGGAGCAGAAGCATAAAAGGAGGAGCGACACGACGAGAGAAGACCGGGCCTGGATTTATGTTGTGTTTTGTGCTTGTGTGTGGGTGGTCAGTGAGGGGCAGCCACCATAACATTTATTTTGTGTCGGTTTATTTTCTTATTAAAAGTTGTAAGTGTAAAAAAAAATTCTCTCTTCTTCATCTGGTTCCCGGACACAAGAGGCTCTTCTGTGATGGCACTGGGTGCTGCTCGGTGGACGGCCAGATGCTCCTCCTTTTATGAGATACGAGGCCAGTGCACTCCTCATTCACGTCACTGGCCTATGCCGCTCTCATGGACCGTGGTCCTGCCTTGCACTCCACAGTAAAGAACTTTACATTTTCTTTATTTTCCTCTGCTTCGGAAGATGTGAAACATGGTGAATGAGTCATATAGACCACTTTTATGGTGTTTTTTGGAGTTTGACAGCCACTATGAACTGTTGTTGTTGTTTGGAAGAGTCAGAACTTCTCGTTTGCGTCCCACAAAAAAAATAATAACAGAAAACGATTATTTTCCATAATTGGGTAAAATCTTCCTTCAAGTGCTGAGTGCGTACCGTGGCCATGTGGAATAACCCCAGTGGGTTTTCTCAATGAAGCAGCATTCATCCCAGTCCTGCTGGGAGCGCGGCAACCTGCTGCTATCATACTGCAGCCACTGGTTATCAGGCCTGTCTCCCACCAACAGAGAGCCTAGAGATTTACCATCGCCTATATAAACAACAGGAAGAGTCACAAAAACAGTCACAAATTTTTCTTTTAGATTATTATATATAGACATTTCTTACTGTATAGTAAGTGTACTCACATGACTGAAGAGAGGTTTTGAGTACGGAAATGTCATAGGGACTCACTGCCACTTTTTTGTGAGGTCTTTTGAGCTGCTTTAGAATTCCACTCACTGCAGATATTGCACCCTGAGCAATGCAAAGCACAAAACAAGAAACAACATGTTTTCGTTTTGCTTTCCTTTCACAGATATGCTCTAAAGTATGATTGTGACAGAATCCACACAACGCACATTGCGAACTAAGAGAGAGTCGTGGTTCAGGCTCTCTACAAAAAAGAGAACCGCAGGAGGCGGCAAGGGGTGGTCATCTCTCAGCATCAGAGAGAGAAAGCCGATAGCTATCTGCTCAAACTTCCAGGGTCTGCAAAATAAACATTTATTCATAGGACCAATCAATTTCCATTACCAAACAGTCTTTTGGAAATCCTTAAGCAATTCAAAATTTAACAAATCACAATACAAAAAAAAAAAAGAACACAGTGATCCTTCGCCACTTCGCGATTCAAGTTTTGCGGCCTCAGTGCATGCGGATAAAAAAAATAAAAAATTATAGGAAAACAAAAATTCAAAAATAGCGGCATATTGGCAGCCATATTGCGAAAAGCAGCGTTGTTTTACCGGCCCACATTAACTGCAATAAACGAGGGATCACTGTAATACAATATTTTAGTCAGACTTTTCTAACCAGACACAATGAGTAGACGTACATGTTTCGATCATGAAGGCAGTCCAAAAGATCCACCACAAGCTTTTCATACTTCCTGTTAGGATTGATAAAATAGAAGACGGAAAAAAACTCAAGTTTTGTGTATATCCACAGCTTAACCAGTTATAAACTTGTGAAGCATATTTTTTAGTCATTTACTCACTGAACTGATTCTTTGTTTTTCTGTTCCTGCCTCTTTCTTCCCTCCAGTTCCTCCTGTTCAGAGGCAGCATGTGGGTTTGGTTCTGGGTTACTGGATTTCATCAATTTTAGAGCAACATCCACACAACTCTCCGGGATCTGAATACAAAAAAAGTGTAACGATACATATGTCGCCAGAAAAATACTTTTACTTCTGTTACAGTTAAGAGTTTGTATAGAAAAAGGTTAAAAAAAAGGTCAAGCTGTCAAACACATTAGCAAAATAGTATAATAATACATCAGAAAAAAAGGACGCACTTTAGCTTCAAGTAAAAGGACAGCCTTTGTTCAGAATTTAATTCATTCATTTAGGCTACTATATGCTGAACTCACAGAAAAGTCAAGGCCGATGGTCTCGTACTGGCGGTGGATCTTGTCGGCCAGGTCATCGAAGAGCCGCACAATTGAAGGCTTCTCTAGAGACATGGATTGGCTCATTCCAGAATGAACGATGGCGGGCCATGTCAGAGTGATGCAGTCCCAGTACTGCAGGGTAGCAAGACTGATCCCAGAATGGTTCCCAAACAGACAGTACAAGGCACCCTGGAGAATAGTAATAAAGACATATCAAGTATGATCCTAATCAATTTCTCACAGCTGTAGAATATCAAAAGAAAGAGAAAAGAGTTTAGTTTAAAGTGTAAACACTGTGAATGGTGTGAGATCTACTTTGAATTGCTGCTGGGTGACGTCAGTGCGGTCTGGGTTAAGGTACTCTAGCACTGCAGGGATGATGTCTCTGCAGCAGAAGTTGTAGGTTCCCAAAGCTGCGAACAGCACATTCTGAGCTTTGCACCTCACCTGAGATAAGAGAGAGGCTATTCATGTTGCATTTGAATGTGAATGCATAAGTATGTGTTTTTGTGTATGGTGTGGTCATACCTGACTGTACCTGCTGGTGGACAGTTTGAGCAGGTCATTCATTAGGTCCTGATGAACACACCTGTAGCTACACCCATCTATGGTCAGATTCCTTAACTGAAACAAATCATAAACACACTCAAAACTACTGAAATTATAACAGACCATTGTGAAGAGTATTTTTTTCCCTAATGGAAGTTACCTAAGGATGTTATACATATCATAAAGCATCCATGTCATGCATTTTACCCCAAAGTCTTAAGATTTTTTTGTGTGAAAAATATACATTAAAAAAAAAATTAACACTTTACTGTCACTTTTGATATACTTACCGTAATCAATTTAGAACATCCTTGTTGAATAAAGACACTATTATAATATTACAAAAGAATTAATCAAAGAATCCTGAAAAGGGCAACTGCTTTGAACATTAATAATAGTAAGAAATGTTTCTTGAGCACCAAATCAGCATATTAAAATGATTTCTGAAGGATCACATGACACTGAAGACTGGAGTAATGACGCTGAAAATACAGCTTTACCATCACAGATCTAAATAAATTTTTTAAATATATTAAAATAGTTATTTTGTAGCAACATTTCAAAATATTAAATTGTATTTATTTGATAAAAACAAAAACACTTCTTAGTGAACAAAAATCTTTTTTCAATGGTACCGGTAGTTGAATTGTAGTTGTATAAAACACACAAAATAGTTATTGAATAAGTTATTTTATTGACATTTTTTTTAATTTCTTGACAGGTTTACTAAGATTCACCAAAATGCTCTATAAAACATATTAAAATTATAACTATTATTATAAGTTACCTCATGTTGCAGCATGACTCTGTCTATGAGTAGAGCTCTAATGTGCTGTTTACTGCCGTGAAGCTGGAGAAAAGAGAACGTGTAAGTCAACCACATGTCAAACATGTACGATATGTATAAGATGGACATTAAATGCATCTCACCTTGTTCTCCATAGACCTCTTAATCAGACTGAAACTCTTCCAGCGGGAGTCAAACTCATGTTTGTGTGAGCCTTTAAAGTGGAGCAGGTCATTGATGATCTATAGAGAAAACATACGTTGGTCACATCATTGCTTACTACCAATCAAATAATCACATGGATACACAGACATAAATGTTGGAGAAAACCTGACAGTGTTGTGGTTCACCTTTATAATGGAGAAGAGGGATTTGATATCGTCTTCTGAGTGCTCTAGTGTGTAGTCTGTATAGACAAACATAACAGCGTTAAGGGAGTCTTGAAAGGTACATAAAAAAAACAGCTTTTACTTCATTCAATATATAAGAATTATTATTTATTGAATTCCTCTATAGATGGTAAAAGGTTTGGAAACATGACTTTCTGTATTAAATATTAAAGTTTAAAACTAGAAAAGGTATTGAAGTATTTTAGTATGTTGAAGTAACTTACGTAGTAAAGGTCTAATCATCTGATAGATGTCCTCTCTGTAATTCCCTCTAGACAGGTCTGCCAATCAATCAATTTATTAGTTATTATATTTTATTAATCAATATAGCTCCAGCACTAAATTTTAAACACAAGGAAATGCCCACTTACCATAGTCTATTCCAGTGTACACGTTTGTCTCGTATAGCTTAACCATACTGTTGATCCTAAATGAGAAGCATTAGAAAGTTACCGTAAATAAAATAGTACCAAATTAATGTTCAAATCACAGGGGTTTGTGAAGATGTTTTTCACCACCGTTCAAATGTTTAGGTTGGTAAGATTTTTTTTGTTCTGAAAGAAGTCTCTTATGTTCAACTAATCTGTATTTTTTTAATCAAAAATACAGTAAAAGCAGTAATATTGTGAAATATTATTACAAATAGCTGCTTTCTATTTTATTTTAAAATATATTCAAATCAAAATTCTGAGCATCATTACTCCAGTCTTCAGTGTAACACAATCCTTCAGAAATCATTCTAATATGCTTTGATGCAAAAGACCCTATAAATGTTGAAAACAGTTATGCAGCTTCATATTTTTGGGGAAATTATGATACATTTTTCACAGGATTATTTGATGAATAGAAAGTTATTAAGGTCACTTTTGATCTGTTCAATCCATTTTTAATGAATAAAATTATAAATTTCTTTAAACAAAAAAACAAAACAATGCCTACTGACCCTAAACGTTTGAATGGTAGCGTACATTATGCGTGTACTCACAAATCCGGCACGGGTTCTCCATGCACCGGGGGCAGAAGTGGGCTTGCTCCAAGAAGACAGTTATGAACAATGGACAGACTCTGTAGAACATCATCCCTAAAGAGAAATAATATACAAATTATTACAGCAAAGTGATTCTTTTTTTTAAATGTTCTTTTGTGGATCAATGCATCAAAATAAACTCAGTCCATCTATGAAAAACAAAAAGATGGCCAAGTTTAAATTCTATTCCATTCTTGAATAATAGTCTTTGATTTTAAATCAGGTGACATGATATGATTTTTTTTCTCCATTGAAAAAATGAAACATAATAAAAATGAGAACTGGCAAGGATTAAATATTTGCAAATCATTTCAATATATTCCACCCTCTTTCAAAGAATGTCCAGAATAATATGAATTTAAAGGAACACATTTCTGGCTTGGTGTTGATAAATAGGAATTTACTGATGAGGCGTGTGGGTACACTAGACAGAGGAAGAAGAGAGTTTTTATGAATTCAAACACAGACATCATGTCACTGTATCCTGTGGCTGACCTGCTCATGTCCTGTTCTCCCTGTGTGTGTTTCTGAAGACGCTGGAGTTCCGGCTTTAACAGCAGGTCCAGCAAGTAGTAAACAAACTCTCTCTCTTCTGTGCTGGGCATGTGCCACTGGATGCCCAGGTCCAACACGTCTCCAGGCCGACCCCAGTCCTGACCCAGAGAAGAGACAATGACATTATTTTTGAAGTAAAAAAAAGACAATAGTGTATACTGATGATAATGTATTATAATGACGATAATATATTAAGTATACTGATGATAATGGTGTAATGTTTAAAGTCATCCTTGTTATCTTATCTTGATGAACGTTTCTTTAAATTGCCACATTACCTCATTTCGTTATACTGTACTTGTACATGTGTAATGACAATAAACTTGAATCTAATCTAATCACACTTCTTTGTATATTCCCTTTCATGAGACCAGTAACATGCCTTTATGTGAGTGTAATAATTCAGCGAAGTTTCAAAGATAAAAGTGCATGTAGTTGTAACCCAAGAACCTAACCCTAAACAAGTCATCTAATTCCAGTCTTATTTTTTGCATGAACCTACGCAGGTTTAACACATTTGCATAATGACAGCCTATGATCCTCATTGGCTGCCCGTGAACAATATCTACTTTAACCCTCCCTCAAACACTGTAGCTGAAGCCTGTAGGAGTTTGGTTCACTTTCAATTCTCTTCTAAATGAGAGAACTCGGGCTTGAATTAATTTATATGGTAAAACCAACACCATTGTTACTGTTCTTTTCATCGTGTAAAGTGTAAAGCTCGTGGAACCCAAAGGAGATGAAATTTAGATATGGTGATGAATGTTTCATTTACAACACACGCAAATCACAACAGACTAGACCAATCAGAGCAGAGTAAGTTCTCAGAAAGGAGGGAGACACTGAACCAATTTAAAACACTGTGAGAAAAATAACCAATGCTGCAATGTATGAGAAATTGAAAGTGTTATTGGATGTTGGATGAGTGTAAATCTATATAAGGAGACCAAAAAAGTTAGGAACCTCTAAAATAACATAATATGGGCACTTTAAGGTTAAGAAAAACATGTTATTAACATCTATGAGGACATATCTATGAAACAATAAGGGCATAAAAGTAGATCAGATTTTCTGATAATGCCGAGGTAGTGTTAAGTTCAAATGAACCATGTAAAACGTCAGACAGTTAGGAAGAGTGACGTCTGTCTGTCTAAAAATAGGTGCTTAGGCATACCAATGCTTGAGAGGGTGACGGAGTTCCACTAATCCATTCATTCACTCAATCATCTCTTCCTCTTCAGAGACATTTGATAAAAATAAAAGCCCAGTCACAGGATACAGATGTATATCCTAGTGGGGACTTCCCATTTACTCTGTTGTTGTGAATGGTCATTTACACATTTTGGAATCTTTAAATATATATTCCACACATTATTTAGTCCCATTGACAAATACTGTTTTTTTTGTTTTTGTTTTTTACTATACCCAATATTAATAATATTTCATAGGATATTCATATTTACTACCATTAACCCTAAAATATAACATTTGGCACTTTAAAATAAATATTAATTTACTATTATTAACCTACAGAAATTACATTTGATTTATCTCTAACTGTTTCTCCCACACATCACTTCTATTATTGTAAATTGAGCGCAATGGAGACTTGCTTAAATCTCCTTCACAGATATTTCTCCTGAGAAATAAATACCTCAGTAATCTACCGCTCTATAGAGTTTCAGAAGAGATTTCAATGAGATCTCAAATTCACTTTAGATTTGCCAAGATACCATGATCTACTGAATATCAAAACAGATTTAAGTTTCCTGTACGTTTTCCAAAACTACCAAATGGCCTATATTCTTACTGTATGCAACAATTTTTAAAATGGGTTCTTCACGAGTACAACAACATATCTGAGATTTTATTCGGAGCAGAGCTGAGGCCTGAATCACTATGTGAGGATTAGTGGCTAAATAAGCGGTCTCATTCCCCAGTTGAGGCTGACCTTGATTGGGAGGTATGTGTCAGTGTGCAGCTGGACACCGCCAGGCACGCTGCAGTACTCTCTGGGATAGATGAGGGATGAGGAACGCAGGATGTGATAGAGCAGCTTACAAGCCAGACTGTAGCCTTGCTTACATTTCAGGTGCAGAGTCAACTGAAGAATCTGCACTAGTTGAGATCTGTAGAGTAACAGTTGATCGCCATCCACACGGGAAACCTACAGACAAAGACAAGGACTGCGATCTCATACATTCATGTCTTGATGCGTTTATAGTAATAGATTTGATTTTTAGAGTTTTATTTCTTCAAGTATAGATAGGCTATACACTACCTCAAGGCTTTAGCTTATCCTTTTTGCAAGGATATATTAAAATGAACAAAAGTATTCATCAAATAATCCTGATTTACTTTATTTTTTGCAAAAACATTAAATAATCTTTCCGACCCCAAAGTTTTGAAGTTTATTTAATTTCTAAATATACACATTTAAAAAAAAGAAGATATTCCTAGTTATAGATTAGGATTTCAGCATTTCCAAAGATACTAATATTCTATGTAGTATTCTTGCATTCTATGAGAATACCGTGACTGACCTCAGACAACAGCTGGAGGTTCCACATCAGTTCTTTATCCAGTTCCTCTTCATTTAATACCTCTTCATCTGAAAACACATGGTGTGTTAACAGGAAATTCAACACATGCAGCAAACCATTTACTGACATTAACACATTAGGTGCATGTGGAACTTACTGGATGAGATTTGTAATATGACATTACAGCAGTGAGGCAAAAAGAGCTTCAGAGCCTCTGCCGGATGACACTAAAAAGGAGAATAATCATTTGAAATGGAATCCAAACAATTTGAGAAATGCTTTTAGCTGTGGATGTTTGAGAGTTGAGCTCAGGACTGACCTTTGTTGCAGCTCGGCACATGTCTGCTACCATCCGTCCAGCAACGTGAGTCTCAAAAATGTTTGTAGTGGCAAAGTTGAAGACTTTTTCAAGGGCCACCTGTGAAAATGAAGGAAATATGTTCAGGGATCAACACACAGTCATAGCAAGTTTGGGGACTATAATCTTTTTTATTTGTCTGTGTGATTCAGAAAAGACACATTAAATTGTTCAAAAAGTGGCAGCAAAGACATTCATAAGCATACAAAAAAAAATCTGTTTCAGACACTACTTTTGTTTTTACTTTAAAATCTTTCAGGATTCTTTGATGTATAGAACTTGAATAAAACTAAAATCAATCCCAAACATTTTAATGGTAGAGTAACTTAAACTCCACATGTGTGTTTGTAATGACCTGGAATATTTCCATGGAGCATTGTGTGAGGATAGTGTAGAATGTGGAGGACAATCCCAGCTCCAACAGACTCTCTAGATGAGTCATTTTCTCCGTCTCGATCTCCTCTCGGGTCTGTTCCAGAGTACTGGTGTCAATCAGTGCAAAACACCTAAATACATAAACATGAGAGGGAGAATGAAGAAGATACAGAAGAAGAAGAAAAACACATTCATATGGTACTCTTGAGTTCTGTACCTATCAATAAATTGAAGAACAAAATCCTCAAACTCTGCAGAGGCTAAACACAATTCCTTTTCCACCTGCACAAAGAAAAATCACAAAAATCAAAAAATACAGAGTCGCACATGAACTAAAACATGTAACAAGAATATAAGGTCAGGAATATATCTGACCTGTGAGAGGTCATTTCTTGTCTGAACAGCAGCTGAACAGTCCACCAATGGCACAAGAGTAACAAAAGTTGCTAATAACTGGAATGTTATCTGAAAAAAAGGAGAAAATTATACAATATATAAAAAACGAAAATTTACAAACCTCCACAAGACCAGAAAACAAAAACAAAAGAGTCTAGACGTTCTATGTTACTTATCAAGTTACTTGCTAGAAGCATACATTTAAAAAAATAAACTGAACTGCTTCAAAAGGCCAAAGTTTCAAGTTGTTCAACACAGGTTGTACTTTACTATTAAAAACCCATTTACAAAGCTCCATAGGAAAATCTCGAGAGGACCAAAGGGTGAATAAGTCTTCTGAGATTTGACATCATCCCTGCACCACACTTGAAACTTGAGAAGTGCCTAGCTGGCACAAAAGCTTTACACTTTACATGTTCCACCAGTGTTACTTTAGTATTATGTATGCATAATTTGAATAAGCTCTTAGTTTAGCAATTTTGTTATATTTCCATTTATCCTTAATTTATTTCAGCTTTATTTCTAATAGTTTCAGCTAACAATAGCAACACTGTCCTAAATAGACTCTCACCATACACTTGCTGAAGTCATTGGGGTCGACCCCTGGCAGGGCCCTCATGAGGAGAGGCAGCATGTGTGTGGGGCCCTCTGGAAACCTCTGGCCCCCGGCTACCAGGCTTCGTGCCACACTAATCATACAGCTTAAAGTGGCGGTCAGCTGGTGAGGCTCAGTGAGGGTTTCCATGGCGGGATATGTCCTTAAATGCGTTTAAAAAAAAGGCATTTATGTAATAAAACACATCATCTGTTCATTATAATTTATGTACTCTTAATGTAATTATAAGTTGTTCAATTAAAATACAATATCATGTGCTTAAAAAAACAAAAAAAAAAAAACAAACACACTTCTCTAGCACTGGAGGAATGACCAACTCAGGTCTGAGCAGGGCAAGGTTTTGCAGGGCCTGGGCAGCATCCAGACTACCAGTTTTGCTAAACATGGCAAGCAGGACGGGCTCCTTCATGCTCTCCACAAAGTCTGTGATGTCCTGCTCACTGAGAAGGTGGCTTTCGGGAACAGGGGTCAGCCACGTTGGCGTCCGGTAACGTTCTCGATGCAGACGTTTTACAACACTGGCAGGTAAACGCTGAAGGAGTTTCATGAGTTTCATCTGGATGGAGAAAAATAAAATAAAAATGGCTATTTATTAATAAGAAAGTAATACAAATTTGAGATTGAATAGGACTATGAATCTTATATTTACATGCCAAATTAAATTAATTACTTAAGACCCCATCCAGCATCTGTAATATGTTGGACATTACAAAGCTTGTCTAAAGAGATATAATGTCTCTTTGAAGCTAAAAAAAAAGAGAAAACATGGATTTGTGGATAAAAAAAAAATTACTCAGAGGATTTACTGTCAAATGGCATTGCAACTGCCACTTGATCAAAGGGATGGATATAAACTTCAACTTCTTAAAAGTGAGCATGTTGGCCTTCCTCCCTGCCATAAAGTACTTCATACCCTGTGATGCCCAACACAAATCACACGATTCATTTGCATCAAAGGAAGAACACTTTCTGTAAACTTCTGAAAACAAATTAGATGTTCTACAGCCTGAACAAATCATCAACAGCAGGCTTGAAGGGGAAGACAAAGTAATATGGCAACAAAGTGGCAACAATAAAAGAGCAAAGCTTTCACAGGATTTTACAGTGACAACTAGATGCCTCCCTCAGACAAAGCAAACAACCCTGGAAAGACGAGCTGTCCTCGTCTATGAGGAGATGATTCTAGAAAAAGAATGGCGTTTTATTGATAGCTGCAGTATATGTGAAACGGACAAAGCTGCAGACCTTGTTCGTTTTGCTCTTCTTGATTTTCAACAGAAATTTAACCAAAAAATATTTTTATTTTAAATAATCGTGTGAAAAGGTCTAGATAATCCAGTGAATTTGTTTGTTCTTATGTTCTAAATTTTATATCATTATTATATTTAAAATGTGATTTATAATTTGACATAACATTTATTTATAATAAAGTAGAAATGCAGCATAAATATCAGAAATCTCTAGGAACTCACCAGCCAGCGGCCATGGTTAGAAGGGTGTAAAAACGAGGCGATGCTGCTGAAAAGGCCACTGAGCTGGGTCTGGGTCTGTTTGCTTGGCCCTCCCTAAAAAACATTAAATATAAAGCACATTTATTATACCGGTGAAATAACTTGATGGTATTTCAATAGCATATTTTCATTGGAATTAGCCTTTAATTTACACTGACCAGCAAAGCAGAAATCCAGATGACCACATGACTGATGTCATAGGCATTTGTCAGATATCTGGAAACCAGCATCTGACTGGATCCCACAGGAAGGTTAAGACTCCTTAAGATCCTGGTGAAGATCTGAACAGAACACAAACAGTATAACCAGCAATACAGAACTAGCTCTGGATTTAAAGTGTACATGAAGATCATTTACAGTAAAAACAGACAGCTGACTAAAATTTTTGCGATTTCTTTCTACGATGGCAGTAAAGCGAACATCTCACCTTTGGTATATAAGGGTCCCAATCTATGTAACCAATGTTGTCATTTGCCAGTCGTGCAAAAAGACCGACAAGATTCTGGAACAGAGAGAAATCAGGCGGTGATTGTAAACAAATGTAACGATGTAACGAATTACTGAAGTCATGGACAGAAATAAAAAAGTTAAAATTCAATAGTGAGAAAATCATACCACTTCCCAGCTTGGAAGGTTCTGCACCGAAACCCACAGGTTTATGAACTCATCAAACCAAAGTCTACAGAAACACAATTCACAGAACTTTCCATCACATAAAGGTTTAATGCATTTTTAACTCTGTAAAACATATACTTTGCGCTAAATGTGTGACCTAATATACTGTATTTTCCAAAGCTAATTTGAATGTTTTAACAGAAATACGGTTGAAGACATCAAATCGACATTTCTTACATTACAAATTTTTACATTGTAGTTTGTATGAATGACTTTCAAATTAACTTTCATACGAAAAATAACAATAGCTGTTTATATACACTATCATTTAAAAGTTAGGGTCAGTATGATTTTTTTTAATTATTATTGATAATTCAGCTTTGCCCTCATAAAAAAAAAAATTATATGTTAAAATATATTAAAATGGAAAATAGTTATTTTAAATAATATTTTATAATATTAAAGTTACTGTATTTGTGATTAAATAAATGTAGCTTCTGTCCTCATTAAAGATTTGCTTCCAAAATATAAAACAAACATTTGGCTGACCCAAACTTTTGAATGGTAGTGTGTGCTAAATGAAGCTTTTCTATATTAGATTTCAAGTCTAGCAGAATGACTAATAGGACTGACTGTGCAAGGAGTGTTCCATAATAAGGTTCAGGCAGTGCTCACTTGAAGCCCTTATCATGCAGCTCTGGGGGGAGAGTGGTGGGCAGGAAGAGCTCAAAATATCCCATCGCCTTCTGCATGCTCTCGTCAAAAGGGCACATCAGAGGTTTCCACTCATCCAGCATCTCCTGAGTTGCTGATTCTGGGAAATAACTGTATGCAAACAAACAAACAGACACACAGGGAGACAAAATGATTTTGTGGCTGCTGCTGCTGTCTGACCTCAAGTGTTATGCACACATATAACAATACTAAACCTTTGCGATGTGCTGTTTTTTCCCCCCAAAAAATTTTAAATACGAATTTACAAGTACCTAAATGTCATGGTAAACTGTATGCAGTACAAATAAACTCTTATTAACTGAACAACATATGCTTTAATGAAAGGATTGCAGTCCCACATCCACCCTGTGGCAGTTCCTGTCGATCATCTACTGGCCCATTCATGAACAATCTGCAAACTACGTTACCTGTACAAACTAAAAGTGTGGACTTCAACTGACCGAACTCATGACAACCTTTTCTGTAATCCCAGATGAGCTGAGAAGAGCTCTAAACATGCAGCCTCACCTCACACTAGATAACTTCCATAGAGTACCTCTTGTGTCAATGTTTTAAATTAGAAACAAGGAAATCATATGTCTGTCTCTTTCCATTTCACTTACAATAGATTAAAAAAGATCTTTTAGTATTGAACGGTTTACTCCTAATTTAAAGTCTTCTGTTGAAGGATATTATGTCTTTTTTGACCTTCTGCTAAGGAAGGTACAGATTGCACTGATCCTGAGACACTTCAGTCCCTCAGAGCCAGGAAACGTCCACAAAGCCAAATTAAAATGGCATTAAACAGGATTAAATGCCTAGGGAGAAACTGAAGATCTATTGGGAGCAAAGCGTTCATGTACACTACAAGTCAAATGTTTGGACACACCTGCTCACTCTTCATTATTATTATTATTATTTGTCGTATACAAAACTAAGTCACATTTCTGAAAATTTCACATTTATGCTGATTAGGTGCACAAGTAATAATTTCCTCATTACCAGTGTTGAAAATAGTTTTGCGGTTAATGTTTGATGAATAGAAATTTCTGAAACTCTGTATAATTGGTTAAATTGGTAGTGAATGTCTGGCATAAAACAGAAGTGGTATAAAGTATTTGATTTAATGTAATTAGTTACTGTACTGAAGTATTTTTTTTTTAGCTAGTTTGTAGTTTTACAGGGTATCAAAGATATTAGCAACTTTTACTCTCTACTTGACTACATTGTTGATTAGTTACTCCAATACAATTAACTCATTACATTTTGATTGTCGCCAAAATCAGACACTTAAGACTTTCTCTCAAGTCATTTTGGAGTTAGTGACTTGTAATCGAGTCATTTTCGCAGTAAGATATCTGTACTTCTGCTAAAGAAGGATTTTCAGGTACACTTTACACCTCTGATGATATGCAAGAAAGTACTTACGGCCTGCAGTTCTTGATTAAGGCCTTCAGAACTCCTTCCACTGAGCTGCAAATGGAAGAAAAACTTGAAAGTGTCCAGCACTTGATACAACAACACTTCAATTCCATGCAAACAATTCTACAATAAACAAAACCAACACACAAGTGTTTGTTAGACCCATTCATGCATGACAAACAAAAAACAAAAAATTCAGTCTTCTGTTTTAAACCCAAAAAGGTGGGGATGAGTCTGGCGGTAGAATAACTTTTGGAAAGTACACTTTTTATTGGGCTGATTGTCCAACTGTGACCTACATGCTGCTTTAAATCTGGTCAGCAAAGCTATTTTAAAGTGTAATCAACCCTCTTATCACGAGCATCTAAAATGGAGGGGTTACTTCATGTAATTCTGTTCCATAACACCAAATCACAATCACCACTTGCATGAAACCCAATCAAACACATGCACCATAAAAACCAAGCAGCTAAACAAATCATGTAAACAAGCCTGTGAGTGTCACCAAAAAAATGCAGATATGTGACACCCAGACGGGGCCTCTGAACCGGAGGAACTTTGTTTTCAAATAGGCCAAAGTAATCTTTCACCTACAGTAATCTTCTCACATACAGAGGAAATAATGTGATCCTCGGCATAGACATTCACTGCTGCAGCCTTTGTAGAGGCAGCCAACAAGGATACTGGAGTATCAGATGTCTGCATTAAAGAGCATGGGGAAAGCAGACGCTACAAACACCCTCAGCACTCAGGAACAATGTACAATACTGTGTATTGGCTTGGGCGGTCCAATCGAGCAATAGAGTGTTAATGAATGGTGTGAGAGCGTCACAGCATCACAGCCTGTGTAGGGGTGTCAGAATTATTATTATTTATTTTTTTGCAATGTGATTGCATCTGATTTGGTAAAGCTGCACTTAGCAATTATATATAATAGAAATATTTATAATAATTGTATACAAATTTTTATTTTAAATAATGTATTGTATAAGCTTTTATACAAATTTAATTCTGAAATCTGTATAAAGAAAATTATAATAAAACATTGTTATACATACATAATTCTTTTTACACACACACGTGTATATATATATATATATATATATATATATATATATATATAAAAAGCTTACTTGACCATTATGATGTTACAGCCCATTTATAATTTCTTTTTCAGTATGGTATTGTCTATAAGTTTCCCATTAATAATGTCTTATTAATACAGCACAGGTAAAGCATATCTGAAAATTTACGTCAGATATGGAACCATTTTGGCATAAGGAGTAATAGAAACTAAAATTGTGAACCGCTCAAAGTACAATCACTCAGTTGTCATCTTATGAAACTTAATTTTTAATTAATAAAAAACATCCATTTCATTGTAAGTTTAGTAAGAGAAGGAGAATATACAATAATAATCAACAAGGAACAAAAAGACAAACAGACGCTCTTATGCACCAGCAAAAATGTCATGCATCCACAGCAAAAGATTCAAACTCAAACAAATGAAATAAGACCCAGTAAAATGCTTCAAAAATTATTGTGCACCTTTAAATATTAACATAAATTAACATTGTCCTTACCACCTCTGAGCAAGTTTAACAAGTATGTGTTTAGAGGAAGAGCGTGGCCGCAGAGAACTGAACATGAGAGGAGAAAAAAAGACAAGGATACTCAGCACTTCCTGTCTACTAAGACAACATTATTATGAGATGCTGAACATTAGTACCAGTTCTAATACGCAAGCAAATTCCCTGTGCCAGACAGCAGAAAACAAAGCTGGGACGGACGTTCTAAGGGTAACTATATAATCACATTTATTGTATAGAGAAGCAAATATTTGGTAAAAAATGTAGAGTTATTACTGCTTTATTCTACTTTTTATAACATCTATGATAAGATATGCATGTACCTGGGAAACCAGTTCAGACCGAGGTGCTCTGTCTTTGAGTACAGGATGCTGTCCTGCAGCTCATACAGGGGTTGCCATGGCAATTCTAAGTCCTCTCTTGAAAGCAGCTCCTTCTTCCTAGAAGAAAAAACCCATTTAAACAAGATGATTTTCTTCCCATGCTTTATAACACAGGTGTGGGTGGATATTCAAATCTCAAGAGTTTTTCTGCGATTACAAATCTGTAAGGGCTCATGGACAGTCATAACTGCATACGTGTGAAGTTAAGAATCACCTCTGGACTAATACAGAGGAAAGAATGTGATCCTCAGCATCTAAAATCAAATCTAATACAAAATTATTGAATTGATTGATTAATTATATACTATCTTAAGCCGCATTACAAGAAGAACAAAACTGAACTAAAAATACATCTATATTTTTATTAATCTGCATATCAAGTTACTTTTTCTATATAATAGCTAGCTGGTCTATTTAGCTACAACACATGATTTTGTGTATTTGTAGGGGATTTCTGAGCCTCTAGTCACCTGGAAAAGGTTTCACTGTTAAATTAATAATTAATACCCCTAAATCCATTTTACTACAGTTACAAGAATGCGCCAATTAACTTTTCCAATTTCTAAAATAAAAACAGCTGACGTGAAGGAGTGTGAATTCACGTCAACGCAATGCACAGCTAGCCGTGGATTATCCCGCTTATACCATGGCCATTTGCCAGCAATGACAACTTAAAAGCCGTTACTGATGCTTGCAGTGCCATATATATGACTAGAAGGATAAAAATTTGTTATTTTAGTCATTTAAGTGGTGAGTTTAATTACTCAAAAACACCAATGTTACCCCATCATTGCTGAGAAATATAATATTATGATTCATTTGCAAAGTTAGTTATTAATAAAAGCTGCATGGCAGTGTTGATAAATTCTGTGCTCTTGAATATTTCTGTGCCCGACCTCTCGCTCTCTCTGTGTATGCTTCAATGAAAGCAGTGCATTAATATAGAATGGTGATTAAACTGACTGTAACCACCTATGCATTAAAACAGTTTACTGCACATCTTCCAGCCAACCAGAATAGAACATTCAGACAGATCATAGTATAATTTGACATAATGACCCATCTAAAACCATATATAACCTTGAAATATTTGAATAACTTTAATCTGCTTAATATGAAGAACATCAACCTTTATGGCGGGGCTAACTACTGCAGAAACGTCCCACACTAGTGACAATTTCTTGATGTTATGGCCTTGAAGGGCATGAAGTCGATCTTACTTCAGCAGGGTGATGAGGAGACGGGCGAAGCTCTGCATCATACTGATCTCCAGTTTGGGGATGGTAACCAGCTCGTACAGCAGCTTGATGAAAAGCACATGGTCCTCTTTGCTGAACTTCCTTCCATATAGTCGCATGTACCTGAAGGACAAGGAAGGATTGCGGGATTTTAAAGTTAAAAGTAACCCTTTATTCAAAATAGATTATGTTTCCCTCTGATATTAACTTGTGTGATATGAAACAAGTTTGTGATTTTTATCAGTTTTATAACTGACAGTATTATTGTGCTGACCTTGATGATCTAATTCATGAAGTTAAAATAAAATACACAAATTCAGATTGCCCTAAAAAGGATTCAATTTGGATGCATTTTCAATTGCTCCACGTTGAAGTATGAACATAAAAGCAACATGTGATGCCCAAGTAAATCACTTTAATTAACAGATTTAGGTCAAGCTGTCAAAGCTTGCATTCCAATGAAAAGGAAGTTGACTCATGGCTGACCTGACAATCAAATAATCTAGGTTAGACCTGGATACTAAAGTCTCTGTGCTTAGGCTGGCAATGCCAATGCCTTGCTAAGAGGGTTTTGTGGGGACATCTCTAAGCATGGACATAGCATGCATTCTGAGCATACTAAAAAGACAATCTGGAGATCTATAAATAGATGTAGTGAGGAAGAATGTGAGGTCTTGCTCAAATGGCTTGGATGACATTGAGGACAATATTTCTCTGCATGTTTACTGTTTACAGATGAGTGTTGCATCTCAAAGTCACAAGCAGTCTGACATCAGTGACAGTCTGTGCTTGTTGTGCTCTTAAAATAGCACCAAGTAGAAAAAATATGACCAACAAGCCATTTTGCAATCACTGACAAAATATGGTTTGTTAAACACGTAATTTCCTTTACTTTCGCTGCAATGAAGGCGCAAACAACTAACTCGTATTTGATAATACACCTTTTAACAACAAAACATAACGTTGCCAAAACTGTTTATATTTGTCAACAATGAGTCAATGTAAATACAACTTAAACCACTCAAGATAAAGGGTATTTTATCCTATACGCAGTTAAATTCTCGGTGTTCAAATTGAACGCTTTTCTACGTTTGTTTGAACAATGACGCAAGTGAAGTGAAGTTGACTACGCATGCGCAGTAGCAGCCAGTGCGCACTGATTAGCGCTGTATTTAAAACGCAAAGAGATGTTGTTGTTTTTTTTACCCTAGTCTACTTTATCCTCCTAAATACAAAGGGGTCATTCGGTGTTCCCACAACTCTTGATACAGATAAATACAGAACATCACATTTCCTGTTTCTGATATTCAGATTAAGGGAACGTGAGCCCTGTATACATGATTCATGATCAGACATTCTAGGAACAACCCCATAATTTAATGTAGTTGACAGACAAAACGACGAGGACGAGTCCTGGATAATGTTTGGTGAGCGAATGCCTCTGAAATACTTACGTGGAAAGTTTCCTCGTCCAAAACAAGACGCCTGGCCATATTTCTCGGAGTTGGACGGCGCGGCCGAGATTTCCTTTAATCTGCGCCAGAACTTCATTGGACTCTTCGTCTAGTTTGTCCTTGTAAGGCAGAAGTTTGTTGTAAACAATGTCTTTTTGCGGAACAAACCCTAATAATTCGGATGCTTCTTTTTTCATATTACAGTCCCCAAAATGTGGCTCCTCCACTTCGGTTATATTAGAGATAGTCATGTACAAAATATATATTCCGTACAGTGACGAGCTTCTGAGATGTGAAGAGAAATATTACAAATGATAACGGATTATAAATGTCATAACAGAGCCGCGGTGTTTCGTCGCTGTGCTCGCTCGGGTGATTTCTGACCTCTGGGAGATAAGGATGACTTCTTTTAAGCGTCGTTTCCCACACAGGCACTCCGTGTGTTCGTTTCCATTCAGCCGTAACCAACCAAACACACGCGCCGCAACTCCTCCCCCTCAGTCGCGTCACTTCCGCCTAATGCTTCATAACAGATCCAACAGTTCACTGAGTCACTGCGAGGACAAAATCAAAGGCCAAGTCCATGAATATTTGCTACTTGCGCTAACCTTTTTTTAAGTCATATTGTTAGTAGGTTATTAAATTATTTATCTTTATTTCCAAATATTTTCTTGAATGCACTTGTTATAATCGTAATAACGTTATGTTGAAATCGCATTGCGAACTTCCAATGGGAATGCTTTGCTCATGAATATTAATGAGGTTGTGCCTGACCTTCCAAACCCATTGGTCATTTATATTCAGGCTCAAACCTTTACTACAGTAAGGTTCGTAAATTAGCCTCTCGATGATTAGATTCACTACACTTCTCTTTTGACACATGCCATTCTAAACAAGAAACACTTTGTTTGTTTTCTGTGGAGTAAATCTGTTTAGGATTCTGTGTCAGCCAGTTAGTGAAGTAAATAATCAGGAACACTAGATACTCTGACACGATTGCGCAGCCATTATGAGCAGATATATTTAGTGATATTGCACCAACTTGTGATTACTCAAGAGCTCAGTCCATGACATCTGTAAACAAGAGGGTCTTAGAAAGCATGTGAGTCTGAGAACATGTGACTTGTCTGTACACCTAGAGCTACAGTAGCTATAACATTTATTTTCATCTCAAAGACAGAAGAGGAATGGCATTTGTAGCTGTGAAAAGTTACCTGTTTCTAGGAGTTGAGGAGTTAATAAAAACCACAGTGTCCATTTTATCTGTGTAAATGATTATACCATAAATATATCACATAAACTTTATTCTTATTAATTAGTAGTAATAAAAATGCACTAACATTATTAAGTCTATAATTAATACAAGTGTTATATTATTTGAATTGTAGCCTGTATATTTTTTTATTCTGTGTGCAATCTATATATTTAATTTATATACATACTTTATATTTATATATATACTTTATTTCTATAAGTGCAATCTATATATTTCATTTTTCCTTCATAAATCTTCTTTTACCACATTAAACCTATATAATATGTTATTTATAATATTTATAAATTATAATAGGTCATAATATTTATAATAGGTCGTAACCAGTAGAGGTCACCATTGTACAGATGATAGTTTGCATCTGTAACAGCAATTTACTAATTATTTTCCTTGTCAGTTGTAGTTTTGATTAATCTATCTATCTATCTATCTATCTATCTATCTATCTATCTATCTATCTATCTATCTATCTATCTATCTATCTATCTATCTATCTATCTATCTATCTATCTATCTATCTATCTATCTATCTATCTATCTATCTATCTATCTGTCTGTCTATCTATCTGTCTGAATTCAGTTTAAAAGGTTAGTTTACCCCAAAATTAAAACTATCCCATAATTTACTCACCCTCAAACCATCCTAGGTGTATATGGCTTTCTTCTTCTAATTTTTTTTATTTTAACTCTGATTATGTTTGGCTGAAAGAAGTCATATACACCTAGGATAGCTTATTTTGTGAGTATCTATCCCTGTAAGTTATAAAGTTAACCAACCATACTGTATATGGCCAACAATATTTAATTGTTAACACCAGACAGTTGGGGTGTGGGGAACTCACAAAATTGTGTCTAGCAGTGGGCCGTATATAACACTGTGGTTTAGGCACAGTGGGAGGTCTGGCTCCTGTGCTGTGAAGACACACACCCACAACAGTTGAAGAACCATTAACTTCTGGAAAAATGAAGGATTTGGTATGCCACATCTTAGGAGTATTAATTTATAAGCATATAAGGACTTCTGTTCTTTCCACACAGCATTACATGCTGTTCATTTATTGATTTTTGGACTGCACTGATTGTGATAAGGTCAATGGAGTGGAGCCAGTACAAGAAATTAAATCCATGTACAAACCTAAATGTCAAAGATAAACTCTCCTACTTTATGTAATGGAGAAAGCTACATCAAAGCGTTCAGCTGTTAACTCAAGCAGTCACAGGTGCCTGTCATAAAGGTGCTGGTTTATGATGTGCCCTCTCTCCTTTTTTTACCTGCCTCAGGATATTGAACATCTGACCCAGTCCAATGGAAACCACTTTATGTTTTCACATTCGCATGTGATTGTCCAGAACACTAAGGAACATCCTTCACACTCTGAGCAGTGCTGTTTGAGCAGCTCTCTGAACCCTGAACCAGACAAGCAAATATTTCTGACAGTAAACTGAAACTTAACCAGCAATGTCAAGCATAGACACAATATTTACCCATGCTGTTGTGATTCAGCATTGCAGGCCTTTAAAAATGATCATTTTCTTTAATGAGGAAGTCATGATTTGCAAGATGGTTTCAACAAATTAAGAAAAAATGTCAATATTAACACAGTGTAGCGATATTTTTTTCAAATACGCATATCAAAAACTTTCACAATCCTACATTGCAATGCAGACAACAGCCAAGGAGGACCAGAAGTGAAAATACATCATCTGACAGCTGTATTTAATGACAGCCATATCAGAGAGAGTACAGGCTTAGAAAACAGATCCAGAGCCAATAAGACAAGGCTGTGGGAAAATTAATCACAGCTAAAATTTCCTGTTAGACACATTCATCCATCATATCTTTGTATGTAAATAGCTATGTAAAGGATGCAAGAAATAAGGTACCCTGTCCGGATCTAGTCGCCAAACAAATAAATAACAAATACATAAATACGTGGACATGTAATATACATTTGTACCTCTATATTATCTTAAAATTTTTAAAGTTATAGTAAATGTTGTTCAATACAATGTACAAAAAATGGCCGAGAGCTGTGGGAACGGTGTGAAGAGGTGGCGGTGAATGCTAAAGAGCATCACCTGCACTCCATACCGGCTTTAAGTCTCACAAGAGGAGGCTCTGCAAGGTTAAAAGGAGGAGTAACGACAGTGCAAGAGGAGAAAGGACCAGGCCTGGACTATTTATCTTGTGTTTTATGTTCTATTACGTTTGTACGTTTGTTTGTTTGTTTGTTTTATTTTCATTGATCATTTGCCGGTTCCTGCCTCCTTCTTCCCCGAACCTTTACAACCTTTACATTTTGAAGAATGTGAGTAACCAAACAGTTGACATGCTCCATTGAAAAATATGGAAGTCAATGCGGCCCATCAACTCCTTCATTACCCATATTCTTCAAAATCGTCTGTGGTGTTCTGCAGAAGAATGAAACTCATACAGGTTTGGAACAACTTGAGAGTGAATAAATGATGATAGAATTTAAATTTTTGGGTGAACTGTCCCTTTAACAAGGCTGCAAATTGAATGAACCATTTTACAACTGAAATGCATTTGAATGAAGTCTGGAAGAAGAAAGATTTAAAAAACAACTACAAATTTCTACCATATGCTGGCAGTTGTTTTGTAAAAGAACAGTTGTTTCTGGAAATGAACCTGGTAATGTCTCGCTTATGGTCCATGAGGGAACCCAGGTACTTCAAGAGACTTTTATTTTTGAAGACTGGCGTACTTAAAGATCCTGGCACGGCGCCTCTTCATTTGGTTTTAACAGCAGTAGTTGGAATTGACAGTAGTCTTTTAACTTGTTTATCTCTTAAATGCACATATTTATGTCTCTTTGGGCTAACCGCATTTACAACATGTCAATGGTATCTTGGCCCTGGCTGCAAACCAGCTGCAAGTCCCAAATGTCAGTTTGTGTTTCAAAGCGGACTTTAAAAGTGTGCCTGCTGGAGATCACAAAAGACTTGGAACCTTTAAAATGTAAGCAGAAAGGGATGCAAAATTTGTGATGAGGATTACAAATGCCCAGTGCATGCAAATACAATTTAATCCATGGGAACGGATGTAGCTGTAAAATGCCTGGTTTTTGTCATTTCATCGAAAATTTCCACGATTCCACGAGTCTGTTCACCTCTTCAGTTAAGCCATTCACCAGTTCCAGTGTTCACACCTGTTCACTGTTTCATGTCCTGACTTTCAATAAACCTGTTATCACGCCCTAACCTCTGTGTCCTCCAGTCTATCATGACAGTCGAGTGTTTAATGCTTTTCTTTTGTCACCCGCTTCTGCCGCTTAAAATGTGGTTGGTTTTCAAAACAAAACACCCAGTAAATGTTGGAAATTGTTTCTGGAATATCATCATTGTAGATGCAACAGTCAGTGTACACTAACCTAAAGGATTATTAGGAGCACCTGTTCAATTTCTCATTAATGAAATTATCTAATCAACCAATCACATGGCAGTTGCTTCAATGCATTTAGGGATTGGTCCTGGTCAAGACAATCTCTTGAACTCCAAACTGAATGTCAGAATGGGAAAAAGCATTTAAGCCACTTTGAGTTTGGCATGGTTGTTGGTGCCTGACGAAAGCATTTGTGAAGCCACAGCACGCAGAACATTGAGGCGGAAAGGCTACAACAGGAGAAGAACCCACCGGGTACCACTCATTTCCACTACAATTAGGAAAGAGGCTACAATTTGCACGAGATCATAAAAATTGGACAGTTGAAGACTGGAAAAATGTTGCCTGGTCTGACGAGTCTCGATTTCTGTTGAGACATTCAGATGGTAGAGTCAGAATTTTGTGTAAACAGAATGAGAACATGGATCCATCATGGCTTGTTACCACTGTGCAAGCTGGTGGTGGTAGTGTAATGGTGTAGGGGATGTTTTCTTGGCACACTTCAGGCCCCTTAGTGCCAAATGGGCTGTGGTTTAAATGCCACGGTCTACCTGAGCATTGTTTCTCACCATGTACCCATCCTCTGATGGCTACTTCCAGCAGGATAATGTCACAAAGATTGAATAATTTCAAATTGGTTTTTTGAACATCACAATGAGTACACTGTACTATTTTGTATTATGAGTTATGTATTATACTATTTTGAGTTATGTATTATTGTCTGTGATTATGTACTGTACTTAAAGGTACAATTAATCATATAAGGGTCAGGAGATCATGGCTGTGTCCAGAATCACATACTCTCTTGAGTAGTGGAGGTCCTTACAGGAGGGAGGTGGCCAGTCACCTCACCCTCAACACGGACAAGACAAAGGAAATGATAGTGGACATTAAGAAGGAGAGGAGAACGCCTCAGCCACTGTTCATCCCTTGAGCTTGAAGTGGAGAGGGTCCAGAAATTCAAGTACCTGGGTGTCCACATCAATGAATATCTCACTTGGACACCTCACATCACGCAGCTGGTCAAGAAGGCTCAACAGCGGCTGTATTTTCTGAGGAGGCTAAGGAAGTTTGGCATGTCACCCAAGATCCTCAGCAACTTCTACAGCTGTGCCATTGAGAGTGTCTTGACCAGCTGCATCACTGTGTGGTACGGCAGCACTTCTGTCATGGACCACAAACGCCTGCAGAGAGTGGTGAAGACTGTGCAGAAGATCACCAGGACTCCACTGCCCTCTCTGCAGAGCATCTACCACCACAGAGTCCACAGAAGAGCTGCTTCCATCATCAAAGACCCCTCCCACCCCCAACATGGACTGTTTACACTTCTACCCTCAGGACGGAGGTACAGAAGTGTGAAATGCAGGACTTCCAGAATGAAGAACTCTTTCTTTACCTCTGCCTTAAGACTCCTAAACAGCGGATAGGAGTCTACAATCACAACATTACATGGACAATTGTTTACATACTGCACTACCACACTTTATACTGCCAGAACTGCACTACCTCAATTTACACTATCAGAACTGCACTACCTCACTTTACTACTTTACTCTTTTGCCCTTTTTTTATTTATATATTTTTATTATTTATATATTTATCTTATTTTTATTTTTTACTTGCTTGTGTGACATTTACTGTGGACGGCAAAGTAAGAATTTCATTGTACAGGGAAACATGCTTTCTGTCTGTACACATGACAATAAACACTTTGAATCTTGAATCTAGGTATTTGTTTTGAATTAAGTAATTACTTCATGAACACATTATGGGTGTGTGTTGTATGAATGTAATCTGGACTCACTACATTTGCCATGTTGCCATTGTAATGTGACCTACAAGCCGTTCTTAAATCCTTGTCCTCAAGGGATAGTAAAGTGTCCATCGTATTTTTGCTTACATCTTTTGTTATGTATTGTGTTTCGCCCTGGTATACGGATGTATGAAATTTCAGATTCAGCCCATGCCTGAGTCCACAGCTAAAGGGAGCTGCCATGCTAGCGAGATGGTAAAAAGAGTGCTGCAGTGAGGATATAATTAATCGGCACAGAGTAGAATGTGTTGTCATCTTGAAATGATGGTAATTATAACATGGCGTGAAGGCAGTATGCGTTTTCAACAACTCTTTCAGACTTTAATCGAATAGTTTGTAGGCTATCTAGTTGATTAGTGAGTACTTGTTCGGCATGATGACTTTTAATGTCCCCAAAAACCTCTGCAGTCCCATTTAGCCACTTGTTAATAACAAGTAAAATGTTTTAAAAACCCTACACAGGGAATAATACAGATGTTTTTTTTTAATAAAATTTGAAAATATACTGAGCTCGTGTTAACCACACAACTCTTCAGGCATTTAACTAAACCCTTTAGGACTGTTGAATGCTAATGCTAAAATGCTAATTTCTGGATTTTGGCCTACAAACATATGTCATCCCTGCAGCACTATATTTTTTATAGAAAGGTACTTTAAAAACAAAAAGGAACTATTGACTGGCTCTACTCTACATGCTTTACCAAGGCACTATAAAACAAACTACAAAACAAATGCATGTGAGCTTTGGAGATAAGTGAAAATAGGCCTATGTTGCATCCTTCCAGGAAAAACAAAGTTGTAAAAATATGTAAAAAAAAAAAACCCCAAAAGTTGCTGCTTTACATTTTTAAGTACTATCAACTTGGATGTTTGAGTCATAAACTGACTTTGTTGAATCTTATAACTTATTAAAAAAATGTAAAAATTGCTTAACTTATTTTGATGAGTTAAAGCAATGTAAAAAGACATGTTGTCATAACTTATTGATCACATCATTCATTTTTTATGGTGAAAATAGTTGTTTAGTGAAGGACAGACATGATCCAGGATTTAATTAGCAGCAGTGATGCTACATAAATTATCTGATAGACATGTTTAAAATCTATCACACATCCCATTACAGGATCTGGAATGATTCCAAAGCACCAGTCCAAACAGAAAACTATGTGTAAACCTTTTATTAAAGAAAACAAACCCTGACAACTGTGAGAATAATAATATTAGAAAACTTTACAAGGTTTTCTGAGGATGTGGCATATTATGAAAATAAAATCATTTTAAAAACAAAGGAAAGACAAAACAGATGAATATTTAGGCTCAAAATGATCTGGACGATGAATGACAATTTCTCATGTATAAGAGTCTCTGTTTCTCTGATAAAAACAAAACTTTTAGTGTTATTATGTCTTGTGCACTCCATAACAGTTTCTTTAATACAGACAAAACACAAGAAAAAAAAAGAGTGGTTGAAGACAAGAACTAAATGATACAATAGCACACTCATACTCACATTTGAAAAACACTTTTATCAAGTAACGAATGAAAAACTGCATAGGCACGGAGTTGCGTTATGTCTAAAAGCGCAGCAAAAAATGTACTTTTAAAAATCTTTATTTCTGCAATAGTCAAATTTTGTCAGTGTAAACAAATAAATTAGTATTTACAATGTCTAGGTTCTGAAAGCATTGCAAAAAAAAAAAAAAACTAGACATAAATTGATACTGAATTGCAAGAGTCATATAAATACTTTACACAAGTAATTATGATACAGTCTTATTATAAACATCTTCATCTCAAAGGTCTCTATAACATTTATATGCTGATTAAACCCAAAGCCCCTGTTAGAATCGAGGGTTGTAGAAAAAGATGTCTCCATTACAACAACAAATCCAAAGAAGAAATATTCTGCACATTGTATCAATGCAGAGGAAGAAAAAAAATTCTTGTGTAAAGCAGCTGGTGATAAAGACGTCAGATGAAGATTTGTGATTGTTTATCCTCTAGAATGTATTACATTTAGTAAAAAAACAACAACTTTACAACCAAATCATAAACATAATGTCTGATTAACATTACCCAAACTTTGGCTAACAAAAACTGACTTGAGGACAAAAATCCCAGTAAATGTGCTTGTAGTTTAAGTTCATTATTTCTCCTCAGGATGAGGTTTAGGGTCTGTTTCCTTCTGTGATGTTCGTGGTCCACCAAAGTCTTTGGTCTTCCGTGTTTGGTCAGAGAGTATGAAAATGTGTTGTTGAGATATAGTCTTTTAAGGGGGTCATTTCTTCTCTTGCTCAGTTATCTGAAAAGCAGAAAAAGAATTGAAAAAGAGGTTAACTGTCTTTGTTTTTCTGCTTCGCTATTAATGAATCTGCTTTGCTAATACAGTAATACCTCGGTTTACGAGTGATCTTGTACCTTAGAATACAAGCAAATTGGTGTACGAGCATGGAAAGTCAAAATCGGTGTCACCCACGCGCATTTTTGTGTGGAAAAGTCCTAACGCTCAGCATCGTCGCGCGCATTTTTACTGGAAATATCCAAACGACAGCCTCTCATAAAACGGTCACGCGGTTCCAACCCCTTTATCACCCCTTAACTCGTTCATTTTCTCAGCATCGCTCGGTTTGGCTGCATCATTCACCACAGTGATACTTTTATAAGTGATTTACAGCGGTTGTACCTCCTGTTGTTAACATTAATTGTGATTGCTATTGTTCACGTAGTGAAATATATACGTACAGTACAGCATATAGAAAGAAGGTACGAAATCCTCCCTCTGAGCAGTAACACGCCGCCCCCTCCCCCCTCCTTTCGTCTCCATCACGACAGCAGAGACGCAACTCAAAGGTAAAGTGCGCGTTACAGTAAATTGTCACAGTAAATTGTTTTTAGAGTTTAATTGTCAATTATTAATTAGTATTTATATGAGATCTTAATGGTTATAATTTTAACTGTTATTAATAGGGTAAAACCAAAAAATATTTAAAATGGGCATTTATGGTCGTGTGGACCGAATCGAGTGATTTTTAGTGCATTCTTATGGGGAAAATGGTTTTGGTGTACGAGAATTTTGGGTTACGAGGTCGCTCCTGGAACGAATGAAACTCGTAAATACTAAGTACAAGTATTACTGTACTTTAAACGAAACACTAAACCATATGTGATGCAGTCCCTGTTTTTAGAGCAAAATTATTTATATATATATATTTATTTATATGTTACCGTCTATCAAACAGGTGGAGAAAATGAAGTGGCTGGAGTATGAGGAAAGGAGGAGGGCTTTAGTTTTGATGGGCCATAACATGTTCAATGTAGAAATGATATTATAGACAGTTTTTCAACAAATACCCATGCTTCTCACCTCGACACTCATACTTGAGATCAGAGAAGTAAACCAGTTCCTGCGAGAAGACGAACAACCCTAATCTCCCTCCTGCAAATGATTTATCATAAACTGGCCCTGAGTCTGCCATGATCTGCTTCCCTTCATAAACCACGACTCTGGAGAAAAAGAACATAGGTCTGTTAACTCTGCATGTTTTGTAAGATTACTGTGGCAGTTCATTCATTCCTGTTAATCACCTGATGAATCCTGTCTTGGGTCTGTGGATGAGATGCCATCTGTAGGCAGTAAAATCCTTCCAGCCGATATTTTTAGGGTCGTGCCACAGAGTGCGGACCTGTCAGACCACACCTCAGTTTGAGCAAAGCTTCCCATAAATGTAAGCAGATGTCACATGTGATGGGTAGTCAGCCTCACCTGTCCAGGAGTGTCACCAGTGTGCCACAGGGCGTTACGTAGGTGCTCCCCTGTGCCCGTGGTGGAGTTGACCACTTTCAGAGAAACCCCTGAGATGCCAAAGGCCTTTGAAGGTTTGTCTTCCCAGTATGTCTGAGTTATCTGCTTCCACATTACCACATAGAATCGCCCACTGGACTGATAGCCAAACACAAACCCAGCGTAGTCGTCATCTCTGTCAGTATTGACATAGAAAGTCCCACTGAAATCCACAGAGCTGAACTCATCGAAACCTGAAGGGCAATTAAAACATTGAAGTTTCATTTCCTCAGTGACATCAAACTAAAATCATGAGCAGATGGGCTACTCTGAATGCTCACATACTCACCAACAGCAATACCAGGGTCAGAATTGGCAGTCTGAACCAGCTCCTTGCCCTGATGTCTGACCACCCAGTTGGGATCAATTTGTGTTGTTCCTTTGGGGTCCAAATGCACCATCTGAAACTTCCTGAAGTCAGTGATGCTAATGGCGTCATTCTCAGGGCACACATCCAAAATGTCTGGAATGTTGTCATTGTCAAAATCATCTTTGCAGGCATCACCTCTTCCATCCCCTATGGATAAAGTTAGAATAGTTCATAATTAATGTCAGTAGATTCAGTTAAAATGATTAAATCTGCCATCCACACCCCAAAAATGTATTAATTAAACCAAAAAAACACACAAACACATAATAACAATAAAATTTGTAATATTAATTTACATTTTAAAATAAATTATAATAATTATATTAATAAAATGTATATAACTAAATTTAAAAATCAAGTTAATTTAACTAAATTAAATTTTATTTAAATTTTTATTTTTTTATTATAAATGTAACTTAGTTAATTTAATAAAAAAAAATGTAAATAATACTACATATCATAAAGATAAAAATTATTTAAAAAAAACAGTAATAATTACTAACCAATAAATAAATATAGATATTTACTAGCCCACATTTACAGCATGTGCGATTATATTATATTATTAATAACTTGGTTAATAATTATTAGTGTTTAATATTTTAATAATTCCTTTTCATAATATTTACTATTTAAATTTGAATCAATCTGAATATTAATATAAACTATCTAGAAATGTATTGTAATGTAACACTACATTACACTAAATGGTAATACAATTGTTAGGGGTTATAGAAATATTGTAGCAAACAGAAGATTTCATCAAGCCTCCCAGCTCTCTTCTCCAGACACAAAGTAATCTCAGCTGCTTTCATGTAATGTACATTAACATGTGACTGGCTTCAAATGCGAAATCTATTAAATCCAGACTTTAGCACATCAAATATGAGGGAAAAGTCAAGTAGGCTTTTGCACAGATGCCAGCTCTTGCTGTGATGTCTGTTTTTACAGTAGTTGACTTTTTCCTCCTTGAAACCATCTTGACGATATCCAATAAACAAAATATAATGAGGTGTGAAAAGTATGATAGCATCTGACAACTTCGATCTCCAGTTGTAACTGGTTTACATTTTCCCACCAACACAAAAAGATCAGGGAGCCTTAACGAAATGCGCCACAGTGGGGCAAATCACACGCACCCTTCAAAACCATGACATCATTTTCCTTGACCCTTGCACACTAAAGGAAATTTTCCAGTTGTAAATATATATAAATGTCAAACAATGCAAAAGGGAAAACTGTGGGGAAAAAAAGGCAAAAATGAACAGAATAAAGATTACTGGTGTTTGCGTGTGAACTTTTCTTATCACAGACAGTAGAAATACAGAGAATCACTTCTAGATATTTTAAGCAATAGATTCAGTCACCATCAGAGTCTAGTTGATCTTTGTTGGGCACCAGTCTGCAGTTGTCCTTGTCATCAGGAATTCCATCATTATCGTCGTCAAAATCACAAGCATCCCCTTTCCCATCTTTGTCATGATCGGCCTGGTTGGCGTTGGGAATGTAGGGACAATTATCCAGGCTGTTCTGATGGCCGTCCTCATCAATGTCCTGATTGTTGTCGCACTCGTCACCAACTCGGTCATTATCTGAGTCAGACTGTTAAAACATACAAATTACTTTGTTAAATGTTGCAAAACATACCTCCTATTTGTGGGCGCATGTGAGTTTACTAAGCCTGTTGTACCTGGTCAGGGTTGTGCAAAAGAGGGCAGTTATCACACTGGTCACCCACGCCATCCATATCTGTGTCCTTCTGGTCATTGTTGTACATGTAGGGGCAGTTATCATGCTCATTCAGAACCTCTGAAACACACACAAACAACAGCCTTATACAAAATAACCTTGGGAAAATCTAACCAATTTGCACCTGATTGTGTGAGACATTTTGACAAATTGTTTTTGGTTTATTTCTAAGCATTACATAAGCTTGTCAATTCTATAAACAAATCATGAGTACTGTTGAATTTTTGTGAATGGATCTGGCAGTTTCTCACCGTCTCCATCGATGTCTGCGGAGCAGGCATCTCCCTCGCCATTGCCATCTGTGTCGATCTGAGCGGGATTGTGTTCATACGGGCAGTTATCACAGCGATCACCGACAAGATCTTTATCGTAGTCAAACTGCCTGGGATTATACAGCAGAGGACAGTTGTCCTGGGGCACAGGAGAAAAAAAAAACAAGGTCAGTATAAATAAAAAATCATGGCAGATTTTCAATAATATAATTGAGGAATTGACATACCCCCTCATCCATGATTCCATCATTATCATCGTCTTTGTCACATGCATCTCCTTGACCGTCTTTATCAAAGTCCTCTTGTCCTGAGTTTGGAAGGTTGGGACAATTGTCCTGTACAATGAAGGATATAAAAAATAGTATTTTCATCAGATTGCAAAATTAAAATTAATAAAAGATTCACTGTGTTAATATGCAATACCATTCAAATGTCTTATTTATTTAAAAAAATCATAAAGCAATGGCACATTAAACTGATCGAAATTCACAGTAAAATTTATCAAAGAATGATGGAAATTAATGTATCATGGTTTCCACAAAAATATTAAGCAGCACAACTGTTTTAACCACTGGTAATAAGAAACGTTTCTTGAGCACAAAATCAATATATTAGAATGATTTCTGAAGGATTATGTAATGATGTAATGAGTAATGATGCTGTAAATTTAGCTTTGATATTACAGACATAAATTACATTTTAAAACATTAAAATTGATAGTAAGTTATTCTAAATTACATTTTTTTACTGTATTTTTAGTCAAATAAATGAAGCATTGTTGAGCATAAGACACTTATGAAAAAATGCAATTTCAGAAGCAAAATTAGTAACAAATTGTGTCTTGTAGGCAAAGAAAAGACATTTCTATTACCTTTTTGCAGTGATAGGATTGGTTGGCTCCACAAACCAGGTTCTGATTGGGCCAGCCATCAAGGTCAGAGTCCTCCCCACAGATGAGACCGTCCCCAGCATAGCCAATTTTACACTCACATTTAAACATTGGGTCACTGAAGTGGCCAAGGTAGATACACTCAGCGGATCTGTGGCAGTTGTGGGTTTTATCCGTGCAGGGGTTTTCTTGCTCACACACCTAAAAAATAAACAGACTTCAGCAACACACTCCAATTATAGTGAACTGGGTTTTCGTCTGTGGGGGACAACTATAAATAGTGTTGTGAGGGCTTTAAAAGACTTTCTATTGATAATTTCCTATTATTTTGTTGGTTTCAGCAGTGCACATGTGCACACAACAAGTTTATTTGAAAAGCTATTGGATCGCAGTTATAAAACATGAGATAATTCCTCACAACCCTTTGTCAATTTACTACTCTTGGGCATTGGATCAAAGAAAGGAAAGTTGGAAGATAGTGACAAACCTATTAGTTGTGGACGTTATACAACTTTTGGGCTGAAAAGCAAATGAGTCAGCTTTCCAAGAAATCTACAAAATGTATTAATCCAAGAGGAATGGGAGAATGAGAGCAAAATCCATATGGTTGGCCACCACAATGGGCCCAAAGATTTTTTCATTTAGCATACATGTTTTGTCCAAAATGTTTCAGAAAAACCATTCTACTCTAACTATCATCCTGAGCAAAACTCTGACACATTCAGCGTATTCTCACAACTTCTGACTACCAACTAAATGCCTGGTGTACACACTGCTTATTCTGGGTAATATCTGTTCAATTAGACAGGAAGAGGCCATCTGACTGATTTGTAAACAAGTAATTTTTTCTTATTTTTAAAGAATGCATTAAGGGGTAGTTCTATGAAATTAATATGAAGTTGATTACAAAATAATAGTACAGTAATCCCTCGCCACATCACGGTACAATTTTCGCGGCCTCAGTGCATTGCGTTTTTTTCAAAAATATTCATAAAAAAATGAAAATTAAAAAATACCGCCATATCGGCAGCCGTATTGCAGAAAGCAGCGTTGCTTCATCGTGATGCGAGAGAAACGGTTTCCCAGGATGCCAGACAAAGAGAGAAACTCTCTCAGAGGATTTGTACACACCCACGGGCACTCAGACGAGACACGTGATTGGATCCCGGCGAGAGATTGACGAATGAGAGCACGAGTGGAGTGGGAGCCTCATCGCCTCTCTCAGAAGAAAATGTTGATAATCCAGCGCTCATATCTGACGATGAGGCGCTTCCCGAACTGATTTAAAGACCTCATTATACCAGTGCAGTAACACCATCATCATCATCATCACATTCATCGAACTGGACAAGTCTGTCATCGTCGTCATTACTGGAGTCTCAAGATACTACTGTCATTGAGTATAGAGCACCAGAATACATATCATATGAGAGAGAGAGAGAGTAAATGTATAATATTAAGGTTTTATAATTAAATAGATTTAATTCAAATATATTTAAAGTATAAATATACATATTTTAAACATTCTGGTACCTACACACACACATATACGGAAATTGCTAGGGGGGCCAATCCTACTTCGCGGATTTTCACCTATCGCAAGGGGTTCCGATCCACATTAACCGCGATAAACGAGGGATCACTGTATATAATATAAATAATTAATTCACTAATAAATATGAAAAACATATATAACATAACATGTGTGTAGACACTGTGATCATAATTTGTTCATCTACAAATAAGCATGGACTATTTAACAGGAATAACTCCAAAACAAATGTTTGAACTTGCCAGATTGAGAAAGTAATTTCCAGTGTTGTGTGTAATACGCATCAGACAGTTAGCGAACGGACTGTGTGTGTGTGTGTGTGTGTGGGGGGGGGGGGGGGGGGGGGGGGGGGGGGGGGTATGTGCTCTAGATGTGCTCTCTGAGGCCGAGACTGGACTCATCCATTCTAATGTGTGTACAATGGGAAAATAACACATTTATATAATTGTGCAATAATTGATCCAATCTGTCCACAGACTGCATAACTGACCTGTTTATTTAGCTTGGCAGCCTCCACTCCCATTCCAAAGGGCTGATTGCCTTTGTATCGAGGAGGGCAAGGCAAACAGTGGTATCCTGGGTCTGTGTTAACGCAGCGCTGGGATTCACCGACTTTGAAGCACAGATCAGGAACCATGTCACACTATAGGACACAAGAACCAATCAGTGTATAGTGTAAGGGCTGAAAGACCATTTTTGTTTGGCTATGCTTCCCATGTTGAATTGTGAGTAATGCAGTATAACAACTGCTTGTCACACGGCTTGTCACTACATTATGCTGTTTCCCAGCTCGCTTTCCAATTGTACCTCATTCACATCCTCACAGAATGTTCCATTGCCACGGAAACCGACAGGGCAGGGCCCGCACTCCCACGAGCCATCAGGGGAGCTGGTGCATTCAACACCCCCGAAGCATGGGTTAGAGAGACAACCATCTGAGGAAGAAGAGAATGCAGAGGGAGAGGCTTAGAGTTTACAAATGAAATTGATATGCATTTCATAAATCTCAGGAGACGTTATGCATGATGTGTCAGTCTAAAGAGGGCCTTAAATAAGAACTACCAGTGAGAATAGTGAACGTACATTACCGTTTAAAGTAAAGTTGAGCTTGGTAATTTTACACTATAAGTGTAAAAACAAGACTATAGTGAAATATTATTAAAATTTAAAATAACTGTTTTCTATTTGAAAATAATTACAGTACTTTAATTTTCAGTGTCACATGATCTGATACAATTAAAAATCATGAATATCATCAATCTTGTTTCCCCAAATTTTGTGTTATATGACTCTAATTTTGAAGTGATTTTGCATCTGAAATTGCATACTTCCCTACTATATTAAGGTGACCAGAAAATGGAAACCAGGGACATTTCCTATTCTTATGCTGTTCTTATGACAGCAGAACTTTTGGGGACATAAAAATTGTATAAAGCACATACAAACAGTATTACTTTAATTTAATATGAATAGTTAGTACCTTGAAAGCGGTAACGATATTTTGCACGACCAAGTACAATTGCACATATAACCAGCAGGATGCTGTATGTTGGTCTGGTAAGTATTTGTGGGTATTTTGAACAAGATGTAAAAAAGGGACATTTCCGGGGACAATTCCAGTCAGGACAGAACACTAAAAAATGTTGTTTGTGGACATTTGGTCACCATGCACTATATTAGGCGAAAAACGGTATGAGACAAAATAAGTATGTCCAAATGCACAAAAGAGTACGGTAGTAGGCAAAAAGTGCCTAGATGACCTACTTCTGGTAAGATTCTGAAGTGTGCATACGGTGAAAACTTTACTATCCCATGAGGCCACGGGAGAGAATTTGCGAATGGAAGTGAAGCGAAGCAACTGATGCTGGCAGGCCACATGATAATGACAACATGTACCTCCAGATTAGATTCATACCACACATATACACAACAGTAGTGAATCATCTTGGTTAAATATATAACTTTTGCTTATATTACCCCTGTAACACACAAACAAATGGTAGTATACCTTTATGCTATATTGTAATTTATTGTGACGCATAAAATTAGAAAATAATAATAAAAAAAAAAATCTAAATGAACAACAGAGAGTTTTGGCAGCTGCTAGTTTTATTTTGATCAGACTGAGCTGAGGCAAAAGGTTTAATAGTGGGGGAGTCCAAGGTTTGGCTCTGCAAATTTGCAATACACAGCTGTCAAAGAGTGAGAACACGTGAAAAGAAAGTGAGAAATAAGTGAATCTCTGAAGGTAACATACCCACAGGGCAGTCCAGTTTGTTGCAGGAATCAGTGTCCTTGGACTCTCCCGGACATTTCTTGCCACCATACTGTGGACGAGGGCTGTTACACACACGTGTTCGTGTCCTCGCTCCTCCCCCACAGGTGGCAGAGCAGATCGCCCAAGGAGACCACGGGCCCCAGGCTCCATCAACTATGAGAAGAAGAGAGAAATTATATAAACTGTTTTATTCCAAGATCACTCAATGCAATGTATTTCACAAGACCAAGTCTAGCATATAAAAGAGAAGCGCAGGACTCCAGCACTCACTTGGACAGGGTTTGGCTTCACACTTTTGCGTCTCTCTCCCGTTTCCCTCACAGTCCTTTCCTCCCAGTTGAGGGACGGGGGCATTGCAGTGGCGAATACGTGTGATCTGTCCCTCTCCACATGTCACAGAGCATGATGACCAGGGGGACCACAAACTCCAACTACCATCTTGTCGCACTATAACAACAATCAGAAAACTGGCATGATTACCAAAGCCATATACAATAGCAAATTGAGGGAGTCCTTGTGGAAGATCCTGCTTTCATGTTTGTAATTATAATATGACGAGTGTTCAAGTATTTTTGGCCAGATAGATAAATAATATAATATATATGATAAATGGAGCATAAGAGATTTAAAAAAATATGACAAAAATCTTACAGACCCCAAACTTTTGAATTGTAGTGTATTTCGTTCTTCTTTCTTACTTTTTATTATCAAATGCATGGTCTTTTTACCCCTAATAATTAAAGAATATTCATTAGATATACATTCATAATGCTTTACTTCAATAGTTTATTACAATAAACTAGTAGTTTTCTGGCAAAATGTATTGCTATGAACAGCACAGTAAATATTCACAAGTAAAACTTAACAATTACAATACAAATCTGCCAACGGAAAGTTAGGTCTGAAACAGAATTGTGGAGGCATTCATGTGCACTCATCTCATTCTGACATGACCTGAAGTCAGCGTTAAAGCAGCAAAACAAACCCACACAAACAATGACATCTTTCATTTACATCACAGAGGCATGTGTCAGGGTTCTGCCACATTCGGTCTAGTAGTCATTTCTTGGTTTTGTGGCAGAGCTCTGACACTACCGTTATGTCTCGTGTTTGGTGTGTGTGCGCACGGCGTCGACGATTCGAGCCGCGCGCGCTTGTCTGTGACGTCTTTCGTACGAGTTATGATGTCCGGTCCCGATACTTGGGTCTGTTTCGGTTTTGGATCGGGATTCGGGCATTCATGACTCGTGTGTGTTAGTCCTTGTCGTGAGCTCGTGAGAACTCGTTCTTGCGAGCTCTACGTTATGTGAGTGGGCGCGGTTTCAAGCCTTGCGCGAGCCGCGCCTCCTCTCGTCCGTGTGTTTATGTTTGGCACGCGGTTCGCATCCAATCGGCCGCGTGCTTTGTGTTTTCTGTCACGCGCAGTTTGGCTGTCGCCAGCTGCACGTCGTCTTTGTCTCGTCAGTGTGTAACCCTCCCACCTTGTTTCCCTGCTTTAGTTTGATTTGTTCCCAGCTGTGTCTTATTCAATTACCGTTCCTCATGTGTGTATTTAATCCATCCGTGTCTGTTGTCTTGGGCTGGTTTATCGTCGGTTATAGGTTGTGTTCATGTTCCTGTGTCAAGTGTCTAGTGTCTAGTCTCTAGTCTAGTATCAAGTTCAAGTCCAAGTCCAGTCTAGTCTTGTTTTCCCCCTCGGGGTGGTTTTTGTTCAGTTTTGTTTCCATTTTGTTATTAAAAATCCCCATTCACGTCTGCATCCTTGAGTCCTCATATCTTCCTTCAACACATCCTGACAGCATGAGGTCCAGGAATGACACAGGGAAGGACAGCCAAAAGCTTGATGAAACATAGAGACTGTCATTTATTTTATAGAAATCTAAAAATCCTAATGCTTAATGTATAGATATTGTTTTGCGGTAATTGTAACAAAGGCCAGTAACTCCATTGCTCTCCAAGATGCCAGCTGGTAACATTTGTCAGATATAAAAAACCATTTGAGTCAGCCGTAAGCATTGGTACACCACAAAGAGCCATATGCCGCTCATTAAAACCTCACTATAAGTATAAGTGATGAATACCAGCTCGCTCCCTTGCTGATGGAAAGGAGTTTGTCTATTAGCACACGCTCCATAAATATTTACAAGAGATGATGAAAGAAAACACCCATGTTGTTACAAAATCTTCCGGTTGCCACAAAATCAGGTCAATAGAATGTTGGATTCTTCAAGGGAATGCTACGGCTTGCAATCACAGGCTCGGTATGGCTTATGAATATTAAGTAGGTTATGTAATATTCCATCAGTAGCAATAACGGGTTTGATGAAATGTAGGTGAGTGTTCATTCAGCCTAGTGCCAATTCAAACGGTTGGCAGAGGCTTTTGTAGTTATTGTATTACTTGGATGAAATCAGTGATATTTGATTGATATGACCAACTTCAAAGTAGTTGTTCAGATTATTTTCTTATGCTATTTCAAGCCCATATAAAAGTATTTATTTTTAAGAACATAAAAGAAGAAACTCTGACAAATTGTACTGGTTACTGCTATTTATCATGCCACAACAGTAAGTAGACACTGAAGCTTTCAACCTTCATAAAGGATACAAAGCACCATAAAAGAATCATAAATGTGATCCATATTATGATTTATGGACTATATTGAAAGTTCAAACTCCAATAGACTGTGCAAATTGTATAAACTACTTTTGTGACCAACATGTGGCCATTACGTGCATGTACCTACATTTTTGCAAAACTCCAGAGTTTACTGCAGTTTCCAGCTAAAATAAACATTAGTCAAACTTTTATTATTTTTTTAAACAATGATTAGAGGGACTGATTTTCCAATGAATAAAGCATTCATATGGTTCCGATCTAGGATTTTATTTTTTTAAGCTTAAAAGGTTTAGACCTCCTTCATTGTAATTGCATTAAAAAGAGCAATGAGTACTTTCTCAATTTGTCTTCCATGGAAGAAAAAGTCATACAAGTATGGAATGACATGAGTAAATCACAGACTTTTCATTTTTGGATGAACTTTTTCCTTCAAAAGCTCAAAACCAATTTTAAACAACAAAAACATAAGCCAAAATAAGTATTTTTTCCACATAAAGATTTAGAGATTCTGGCTGGAACTAAACTGAGAACCTGAGTCTGAAGCGATTTTTTTTCTTCCATTTTCATTATTTTTAACAGCTGTTTAGATAATATGACAAACGCATTTCAGACCTTTTCTTCTACTCGGTTTCAAACACAAAACCTTCCATCCTGGTCTGTGGAGACGTTACAAATGTGTGCATTATTTTATTATCAAAATGAACTCTGATACACCTGAAACAAATCAGTGAAAGAACTGTGCACTTGCAGTTATAAGGTGACAGACCACATTTCCTAAGGCCACAAGCAACAGGATTCAATCCAATACCACTTAAACCGCTGTTATGTGGTTTTCATCCAAGATTTTGGATTTTATGGACAAAACAGGCTAGAAAACGGTGTCTAAAAGGTCTCTATATGGCCAAAGAACAGGTGTTCAGAGAATGAGTGCAGTTATGAACGGTCAAAAACAATGACTGGCTGTCTCACCACGACTGTCGCATTTCCCCAAGCTGCATCTCCGGGTTTGGATGGAGGGGCCGCTGCAGGGGTTACTTGTGGCATCACATGACCTGCCTCTCTGTTGGGTGCCTGTTCCACATGTGACGGTACACTCTGTCCATTCAGACCAAGGCGACCAGCCATCTTCACTGTCTTTAGCTGTAGACACGTGAACACACAGGAACATTTAACACGGGTAACTTCAAGCACAATTCACCCCATTTTAACCCCACCACACCCACCATGGTGCTCCTTGTTGCTAATATATTTACACAGTAAAGGCAACATCGTTCTTCGGCTCTGATGTTTTGGAGCCCGTGTTGTAAATGACATCATCTTTCTCAAGCCACTTCAGAGCATGGGAACATACAGTAATGCTTGTTTCTCATGGATAATAAAAAATGTGTGGTTGGCAAACACAAGACACTTTTAAAACAATAAAAGTTCTATATCATTAAAGAAAAAAAAAAGTCTGTCTGTTTATAAACGTCTCTTCAAAAGTCTCGGGGTAGGTAAAAATTCTCAAAACAATTTATGTCCCTTGTTCACAGAAACTGCTTTTATTTAATCAAAAAGATAGTAAAACCAGTAATTTTGAGAAATATTACCTATATTATAAATATATATAAAAAAAAAAACGTTTTTTATTTTAATATATTTAAAAATGCAATTTATTCTTGTGATGGCAAAGCTGAATTTTCAGCAGCCATTATTCTAGTCTTCAGTGTCACATGAAATGATTACATTTTTCTATATAATTTAATATTTTTAATGCCCAGCAACATGGCTATCTTCATTGCGAGAACAAAGTGATTAACAAAAATTATACAATTTTCAAAAGGTTAGGTACTATAAAAATGTACATACACTGTATATGTTTGCTAACAACAAAAGGCATATGTGCACCAACTAACAGCAGAGATTTACCAGTATACAATAAAAACACTTTCGATTTTTGATACAAACCTTTAATTATATTCTCCAACATTGCAAACACAATTTCGCTCACAGCGTAAACAGTCATAACATATTTGTGAGGTCATCACGCTGTACTAGATTGCATACTTTCTTGCGTTCTGTCTGTCTAATGTGCTTTCTCAACAAATTTGGCTTTGTCCCGTCTTTTAATAACCTTTAGAACAGTGTTGCCAGATTGGACTGAAGATTTCCAGCCCAACTATAGCATAAAACCCGGCCATTTAAAAAAATACCAGCCCAAAATGCGTACAACAAACGAGCGGCCAATACTCGGCTGTTTTATCAACCAGCCCAATGCATTTTTTCCCGGTCGGACATAACCAAAAGGAGCCCAATTGGGCGGGAACCCGCCCAATCTGGCAACACTGCTTCAGGACAAAAGCAGGATGTGTTTGTGTGTTCGTTCAATCTAAGCCTCATCCTCATTGGTCGTTACCGGTCGTTACCGCTCGTTACTGACCAATGTCAAAATATTTGAGAAAACCAATCAAATCAGTGAAGGCGGGCTTTATGTGCACACAGAAGCGGATGAGGCTTTGAGATGTGGGTAGACCCACGACAGCTCTCGTAAGAACGTGAATGTGCTTTGACTTCAGAGAGTCCTGCGCGACGCTGTGAGTAAAGCGTCACTGACAGAGCGACCAGGACCGCAATCCTCGTGCAACACAAACTCAGCGTATGCGCAGTGAACTAGGTACGCTCATGACTCACGAGATAACCATGTGAAGTGACGACTTTATATTTGCTCGAGATACTAGTGTTCGCCGACATTTAGGAATCGACATTAAAGAATCGAAAATACTAAAACAAATAGGGAGTTTGGCAGTTCCACTTCAAAAACGTTGACATAATAGTATTGGCGAGTTAACCGTGACTCAAGATAAGTGAACTCCACTGTAATTTCATTTTAGATAGGGTGTCCTATCATTATGGGAAAATGATAGCATGAAAGATTACTCACGTAGACACACCGGACAACATTCGCCATCTAGGAAAGTAGGGCTGGCACAAGCAACTGGAGGACATGTGATTTGATGGCACACGATCTTTGATTCCTGCAAGATAAAGTCATTATATAAAGAAAGAGTACATCGAATAAAAGGTGACTGCCATTCGCTCTTTCTCTTGCATTCATCATAGGTCACAGTTCTTCTTACCTGACAGGTACATTTGGTGCAGCTGTCCACAACCCAGTCCTCCTTATCCTCAAAGAGACGGCCGTCTTGCCAGCACATGCGCTTGTCTTTGATGTTCTTCATGTTCCCCAGCACCTCCTTCATCACAGTGTTCTCCTCAGTCTAACCGACAGATGCAAAGCAAGACAGATGCACAAACGGTCAAGAGGTGGCAATATGTCTGTCAGTGTCTTCCACATGTAGATAAATAGTGGTGATTTAAACTGCAATGGAATGAGCACACGTCTATATAGCAGAGGAATTATGTTCTTGACCTTTAAGAAAAGGAAGCTCTTCTTCTTCCGGCCATGTTGGATGAATTTCTCATTGTGACCTTTTGACTTGAGAAATTATTTTGCTTTTCCTGCTATCAAATCTTGAATGTTAAGCTGTGGGTAATGATGACAAACTTTAAAGATTTTCATGTACACTGCTGTTCAAATGTTTGGGGGCAGTGAGACAGTAATGTTGTGAAATATTATTATAATTTAAAATACCGGTTTTCTATTTCAATGTTAAAAACAGTTACTCTTGTGGAAACTTGATCTTTTCCTTCAGGATTCTTTGTTGAATTGAAAGTTCAAAAGAAGAGCATTTATTTTAAATACAAATCTTGTAACATTATAAATGTCTTTCCTGGGACTTGATAATTTGCTTCATATAAGTATTAGATGAGATTTATTGAGATTTAAAAGGGTTTCAATGTCCAGCGGGCGCCTAAAGCTCTTTAACACAATCCCTAAAAGGCCCCAATTGACATTTCTGGTTGAACACCATGCTGGAGTAATATGTCCTCAAGTGATTTAAAAAAAAAAAAAAAAAAAAATCACAATCACATAAATATTGTCTTTTCAAACTTTTGTGTTACTTTTTTAGTTTTTGCTAGCTGTTTCTATTAATCTGTTTTTCTGTTTCTTTCTTTTTTAAGAAAATAATTAAATGAAAAAGAATACCCAAACCAGAATGTTGTAGTCCTGAGAGCTTTTAGCAAAAACCTATAATGCATTTGAGGCCACGAGTAAAGAGTTGAGAAAGAGAAGGGGAAAAATGAAAAATGCAAGGAGGGAAGAGGTTATTAACTTCTGAAGCACATTAAGTACATAAAATAACACACACACACACACACACACACGCACACACACACACACAAAACAGAACCACAGTGTGTGCTGATGAATTAATCTGTGCATGTGTGAGTGAGAACAAAACACATAGGTAGCAGCTATGAGTGTTAGGCTGTGAAACAGAACACCACATGGTCTGGAAGAGCCTCTGGGACCCGCAGCATCCAACGGCTGGATTTCCTAGAGATTATGCCCAGACTCCCTCATTGCTGAGAAGCTCCCAGTGGAGGATAAAGGAGCCGTTTAAACACTGCCAGACACGACTCGATTCCTATTCACACTTCCTATCTTCCTCTAAAACAAACCATAAAACCCCAGCCCACATCTTCACGTTTTCCACAGCCTCTTCAGCCCTGCTTTCCTTTAATGGTTCTGTTTAGACTACAAGAATTTTTGCTTGCATGGTCAGATATTTAATCTGTAATAAAATTCTCCAAATCAGAGATGGCCACCAACCTGAACAATGGAGTTGTATGAAATAAAGTTTACATTTCAGATCAGCCAAACAGACATTGATAAATAGTCGTAAATAGTCACCCTCTAATTAGTTGGAGTTCTAAATCTGTAGAGCTTTTTTCCATCGTGGAAGACAAGAGGAGAAATTTGATGGTCACTCTTTTCCATGCAAATACAATAAATGAGAAGCGAGGCTTTCACAGTGTTTTTTCTCACATAAAGCTATTATATGACTTCAGAAGACCTACTTTTAGGAGTTTTTTTATGTTTCTGTTGTGACCTTCCTGAAGCTTGAAAGTATTCTTTTTCAGGTTGAAAATATATTTTTCAAACAAAAAACATTAAGTAAAACAACTTTACCACTTTCTGCAAGCCATCGATGAGATTGCCCACAATGATACGGAGACCTTTGAGCTCCTGCACCATGTTGCTGAGCTCCTCACAGGAACGCTCGCATACATCCGATGCCAGTTTCTCCTTCTGCCCAATAAAGTTGGTGGAGATGGCCGTACTGACAGACACAGTCTCTATATTCTCATTAACCAAGTTAACTTCCTCTGAAAGAGAAAAAAAATCTGCGTTAAAATTATTTTAATTGTATTCAGTACTCAATAGACAACTTCATAATGTGATCAAATTTAAGAACTGACCCTAAAGATTAAGTCTAAGCAAAAAGGCTTTAATTTTGAAATGGTACATGCAAATGAATACAAGATCAGATACAAGATCAGAATACAGCAGCTACGTTTGAGATTTTATAGGGTTGCATGGATTATAAAACATTTAACAGATTTGTTGGATGTTCCACACCCCACACATTGCAGATATATCATTCCCTCAATATATTTCTGACATAACTATAATGAATTCTCAGAAGCCACTCAGAAGTAATATTTAAAGAAAGATAGTGATTTTTCAAAGCACGTCTTGGAAAAGGAGAAAGGTGGTGGAGTTGGGGATACGCAACTGCAGAGGAATGCTGTCCATTATGCCAAAACTCCCATTAGATATCTGCCGCCATTTTGGGGTCATTTGCGTAAATTGTCTACAGATTAATGGAGAACAGGAGACACTAAATCAGGGAGCCATGTTGATACCTCCAGAGAATCCTTTGAGACTCATGCAGGGTTAGCAGCTTTTTAGAGACTGTTGAACTCATTCAAATCTCTTTGGGGTTTCAGTCAACACTGGGAAAATAAGTGTGTGTGTGTGTGTGTGTCTGTGGTTTTTGTGCACTTCAGTTTAGCTTTTATTTAACAATACGTGGCACAGCTAAACTGGGGCACTAGAGAGTTTAGAGGGACCTCTGTACTGGCATCCTAACGTTCAGAAGTTGGCATGCATTTGTGCTGGCAATGGAAATGGAAGCCTTTTTGACTGCCCATATCCTAAGCATACTTATTTTGTTATAATTAAAAGGAACTGAGGCAGCAGCAATGGAGAAATACTCACACCTGCACATCTCATACAATGCTTAGTTTTGTCATGATCTAAAACTCTTTATTTCAGTTCCAGGGATGAGCTTATTTACTGGTTTAATAGACTATCACAGTACGCTTCTCCACATTAAACTGGAAACAATAATATCTGATGCAATACATTTCAAATCGGTATAGATTGTTTAAAGGCTGATACCTGGCCGTTGTTGAGTGTTGACCGGCCCAGTTTTTGAGGTGTGTTCTGAACCATTGGCACATTGTCTGTTTTTTTTTGGCCAAATGAGAATGTTGAATCGGTGAACGTCTTTATTGCCGCCGTTGGTGAGAGAGAAAACTCTGATTGCAAATTTCAGTTTGTGTACCTGCAGTTCTAGTTTCGGTTTCCCATTTTTTGAATGATGAGTATAAGCTATTGATATCTGCTAATAAAAACTTTGTGGTGTGTTCAAGCGCAGCTTTTTGGCCGAGATACAGCAAACACAAAGCGACAATACAGTCAGCTTTCGTTCTCGCTGGTTCTTTTATGTCGGCTTGGTGTATCACAGCCATAACACATTCTTATGCGTCCAACACTAAGTAATTTTTGTAAATTTGACAAAAGCTTAATAATGTTAGCCAGTAAGAGAACATTATTGTGGTAAAAGATCTGCAATAATTGCAGCAAAAGCGTAGAATACCAAATGTTACCAAGGCAGTTTGCCAGGAATTAAAATTGATGTACAGCATCATAAAGTAAGACTGTCACTGGCAATGCGGCACTGGCCTACAAAGAGCATGTGACCGTTTTTTGTAAACTGGCATGAAACTCCCTCTGGTCCAGTGGGCCATTCTCACTGTTGAGCCCTGCCAACCAAAGCTTTAAGAAAGAGTCAGTTAAACCAGGCAGTTTGTGATCTGACCATGTGCATGTATAAAATTATGAGTATGTACTTCTTCCATTTTTCCAACCTTCTCTTAAAGTATGAACAACTTGCCAATGTATATTAATGTGACAATCTTTATCCTCTTTATGGCATGTGCAAACTGGTTGACCCCTTATACCATCACACTAACATGAGCGTTTCCCGTAAACATGATGTAATATGGTCAGAAATTTCCATCGCTCTGATCTGCAGATTTCGTGACCCACTTAGGTGAAAGCCAAAAGAGCTTAAAATGAAAACTGAATCCAACGGAAAACATACCAACTCTCTTCAAATAAATTTGCACAGAATCAATCCAATACAGCTCCTGAAACCTAGAACATTTAGAAGTCCATGCATTATGAGAGCCTAATCTGATAAAAACACAAAAATAAGCCAGAGATCATGTAAAAAGATAATTAAGGTGACATTTTGGGAATGACTGCAATAACTTTCTTTGCCTTTCCCATGCTGATTTTTATAGTTTACATGTTTGAGTAATATGAATGAATTCTTACCAGGTTTGGCAATCTCACAACCTTTGTTTCTCAGGATGTTCTCTATCGAGGTGTCAAAAAGGAACTGCACATTCTGTAGTAAACCCTGTGAAAGTCCATTATAATGTTAAAATGAGGAGAGTGATGATTATTTTCTTTAATCATATTTAACAGTGATGAATTTGTAGCATATCTAGGCAAAAGTCAATAGAATATGGTTCCTTAAAAGGTCCTTAAATGACTTCTAATTAAAATAACTAATTAAGTCAACTTTATATTTATTTATATTTGACACTTTTTAATTTACATACATATATATATATATATATATATATATATATATATATATATATATATATATATATATATATAATTTCCCCATTTAATTTATAATACAGTATAGATTTTCACTTTCAGACACTCAAAAACGGATTTTCCTTCCGTATTTGCTGTTTATTAGACACTTAATATTCAGTAATCAATTTGACTGCACTGATACTGTTGGATGAGAAGTGAATTGAGTTGGATGACGACACCTCTGCTTTCTGCAGAGCTACTTTAAAGCTTTATCGACTTTAAAAAAAAAAAAAAAAAACTGCAACATCGACACTGTCATTAAACTGAATTAAATCGACACTGGACTGACTCAAGCCGAATAATGACACTACGACCTTCTCTAGAGCTGCTTATAACTGAACTGAACTAATTTTGTAATTGTTACATCTTTAAGTTACTGAATTGAACTGAATCAGCACTGAACTGACTTACTTCAGCTGAATGACACAATCGTCTTTGGTAGAGTTTTTTTTACAGAAGAATTCGAATTTGTCTCATATTTGATGAATTTTTCACTGATCATTATTTTGTGAAGCACTATATAAATAAAAGTAACGACTATGATTTTCATAGCAGAGAAAATAATTACGCAGGAATAGCATAACAAGCATGGACTGAAGGACACTTGATGTTCATGGAGAAGAACTGGTCCTACCCTGAAGTGGTTTTCCCTGATAGATCCCTTAGCCACAAACATCTGACTGCTCTCCGTCCGCAAGTGCTCATAGAAAGGTTCGTCCAGGATCACGCTGTCAATGAGAGTACAGCCTACGTACAGATGTGCATTCTCTCCGTGAATGTACAGCGTGATGTTCTTCCACTGAGAATCAGCCAAGTCCACATCCTCAAAGGACACCACATTCTGAGATCCCTCCACCATGTAGGTCAGATCCAGCGTGTTGGCGCGTCCATTGGACACAATCTCAAACTGACGGCTCCCACTGGGACCCTCCAGACCAATCAGGGTGCCCCTGGAGCCCTTGTCCTGTCGCATGGTGGCCACAAACACAAAACCCTCATTATTCTGGACCTGCTTTAGGATCTGATGGAGGGCCGGGGTGCTCACAGCAGGGATGTGGTCAAACCGGATGAAGCGGTATGCTGGCGAGTCCCAGTCGTGGCCCTTGAAGAGCTTGGCTCCAATCGTCTTTCTGCTGATGCTGCTGATTTTGAAAAGGTCGAAGACGGATTCATCCTCCACATGGCCATCTTTGAATGAGTCAACATAAGCATTCAGCAAAGTACAGATGATAATAACAATACACAATACATTTTATCTGATGATTATGTAAGCCCATTAAAGATTTTCAGAAAAAATATTACATCATCTCAGGTCAAAATCATTCAAAAGCTGTTTTGAATTGAATACCACATAGAGACTGTTAATGAATCAAACACAGATGTGCTTGGAGGCACAAAGAATAATGGGCAAATTGTGTAACACGGAAATCTCAAATTAACATTTGGTAAACATTAATGGCAACAACAAAAAAGGTTAACCCTAAATATCAAGAAACAATTAGGGAACAGGTGCATCGTGGATTTACCTTGAGGTAGTGCTCTGATGCATAGTAACAGCAAGGGCAGAAAGCAGAGACTTCTCCTGAGTATCATTACTCCTTCAAAATACACACACACATGTATAAAAACATAAAATATTATTAACCCATTTTTCACCAAATACTCATTAGATAAATTAAACATTCCACGTGCCTCAGTCAGGCAACATGATATAATTGAAAATCGCAAATAAATATATAAATAACTAATGTTGTGTTATTATCTAGAAACTGTTATAAATGAGACACTAAGACAAATATATTATTTAAACTCTTCAAACGGAGTTTCTTATGTTTCCACATTCATGGGTTTTATATGCATGGATATTAGACAGAGTGAGAGACACTTAATAAAAGTAATAAAAGTGTCTAATAATAGACACTTTTACACTTCGACACCCCTTCAAGAGGGGCAAACCGAATTAAACAGCGGTGGTCACGTGACTATTTAAAAGTTCACATAAAATCAAGCGCGCTCATGAATAGTCGACGACTCTGTGTGACTTTTCAAGTAAACAAAAAACATTATGCATCATTACCAGAATGACATCCCATACACTTTTGCTGAGTGCAGTGACAGGTCTTTAAAAGCGTTTAACTGTATCAGTCTAACTAAACGAAGACAATCTGTCAAACGTGCTCGTGGAGGAAATAATGTAATTACTCTTCTCAAATCATTTAAATTAGTCAAGTCTAGGGAGCAAAATATATATATAAAAATACCCCTCCCAAACAAAAAGACTCACCTGTTGATAAGTGCAATCCAACTGAAACAGCACAAGTTTATTTGTCCTCTAAGACAAAAAAGACAAATCTTCAAGACAAATATGCGCAAAAATCCAGAGGCTAGAACATCCACACGACTCTGAGTTTCAGTTCAACGGCCTGAGAACTGCTGGACTGAAGCCCTTAAGCGGTTCAGTCCGAACCATGTCAGTCAGGTTCGGTTATAAAGCTAGACCTGCTGAGGGGGGAGAGTTATGTTTCCCATCATATAATGTCATGCCGGTAGCCTACCAATGCAGTGAAACCCCCTGTCCTCCCCTGCAGTGACGTCTCCATGTCCAAATCCCGAGCCAGTAAAGCCAGAGTCACTGGGAGGAGGAACAGACATGTGGAGAAGCGTATCCTCGCGCAAGATGCTTTAAGAGCCTCGAGAATACAGACACTCGCTGACAAATACAACGTAAATTATATTATAAATACATCTTTGTTTACATCTGTTTATCCGGTATAGGCTATAAATATTTTTTTATTGAATCGAGATTGTAAAAGAGCAATGGACTTATCACAGTTTGAGACTTTGTTTGCATGTTACTTACACTATCCAAATGTGGTAGGATGGAAAAATTACAGTAAAGATTTGAATCAAGCTATTTATGAAAATAAATATTATAAGGCATTAAAAGCATCATTTTTATATATAGCCAACTTCTAGCTAGAATTAAGTTTTAATGATCAATGTTTATATACTATATGATATAATAATGTTTTTTCAAAAAGGGGATCATTTCCACATTCTTTAGTGCGTGTGTTTAGATTAGTCTGGAGAAAATAAGCTTTTGTGCACTGTGTGTGTGTGTGTGTCAAGCTGAGAAATCGTCTCGGGTTACGTATGTAACCCTGGTTCCCTGAGGGGAACGAGACGCTGTGTCGAAGCACTAGGGGAAATAGCCTTGCGTGAGTCACGTGAAGATCTATGCAACCAATGAGAAACGAACGCGTGTGAATGCGTCACTGCCGGCCGCAGCCGGTGACGTCATGAGGCAGAGCATAAAGCGCATCTGAAACCGGGGCGCGTCAGCCATGAATGCCTGAAGCGGGCCCGGAGGCGCCAGGAGCTGAGGCCAAGACACAGCGTCTCGTTCCCCTCAGGGAACCAGGGTTACATACGTAACCCGAGACGTTCCCTTTCTGGGAACTCGAGCTGTGTCGAAGCACTAGGGGAACGCTATGCCAACGCCACCTCAGCGACGTCAGCATCCGGGTGTGTCCCAGCTCACTGAGAGAGCACCCTGGTTCCCGGGGCGGCATCGAGGTCTAGCTGGTAGAACCTCATGAATGTGTGCGGTGAGGACCAGCCGGCCGCAGCACAAACATCAGACAAGGCGACTCCGGAGAGGAGAGCCTTGGATGCTGCCATGCTCCTAGTGGAGTGGGCTCAGACCCTCAAAGGAGAAGCATGTCCGGCCGACTCGTAAGCTAGACAGATAGCCTCGACTATCCACCTGCTTGGTGTTTGCTTAGAAGCTGGAGCCCCCTTAGGGGTCCTAAAGCCAACGCAAACGAACAGTTGGTCCAACCTACGCCAAGTGGCAGTCTTTGACGTAAGCGTCCAGTGCTCGCACTGGACAGACCTTGTTCTTGCTCCTGCTCATGATCATCAAATGGGGGAGGGCAGAAGGCCTGCAGCATGATAGACCGAGCCACCTCAGTGGGAACCTTGGGGATATAGCCTGGCCTCGGGTGGAGAAATGCCTTTCCCATCCCGGGCGCAAACTGAAGACATGAAGGGGCCACTAAGAGGGCCTGAAGATCCCCGACCCTCTTGAGCGAGGCGATTGCCAGCAAAAGAAGGGTCTAAAGAGAGAGGTACTTAATAGAGATTCCTCTAAAGGTTCAAGGGGCGGCTGGGACAGGCCTAGGAGTACCACGGACAAGTCCCAAGCCGGCACCCTGGTCTGTGCCGCAGGTCTCAGCCTTAGTGTACCACGGAGGAAACGAGTGACTAGGGGGTCCCTGCCCAAGGGTACCCCACCCAGAGGTACGTGGCAAGCCGCTATAGCAGCCACGTAGACCTTCAAGGTGGAGGGGGACAGCCCTGCCACAAATCTTTCTTGCAGGAACTCCAGTACTTTGCCAACTTGACAGGTTACTGGGTTCACCTGCCTTTCACTACACCAAGAAGTGAAGAGCTTCCACTTCAGGGCGTAGAGTCTCCTCGTGGAGGGAGCTCTGGACTGAAGGATGGTCTCAACAACCTCGGCTGAGAGACCGGCCTCTATGAGCTGGGCCCCCTCAGGGGCCAGACCCACAGTTTCCCAGAACTCCCGGGAGCAGAGTGATGGGAGGAAAAAGCGTACAGGCGTAGCCTCGGCCACGCCTGTACCATAACAACCCGCCCCAGAGGCCCTGGATGTTAAACGAAAGCCACAGAGGGCAGAGAAATTCTTACGGAGGCAAACAGGAGACCTGTGCCTGCCGTATCTGTCCCAAATCTGCTCCAAATAAGGGGACCAAGGGTTCCAGCCCTCGGGGAGAACCCCTGGTTTTCAGCCACCACTGCAGGGGTCTCGCACACAGTCGGCCCCATGGAATAATCGCTGGAGCCGCTGCATGGACCCTAACACCTCAGAGTGTCTCACGTGAGTGGCTGCCCCTCGATACTCTTGACGGCTGAACGAAGGCTTGAATGCGCTCGGGGAAGAGCCGAGCCAACATAGCCACTGAGTCCCAAAGACTCCCAAGAAAGTGGTTCTCTACGTGGGAGAAATAACACTCTTCTTGGTGTTCAGCGTAAGAGTGTCACTCGTCGCTTAACAGCTCAACGAACGGCCTGGATGCTCTCGGGGAGGAACCGAGCAGACATGGCCACTGAGTCCCAAATGACTCCCAAGAAAGTGGTTCTCTGAGTGGGAGAAAGTACACTCTTCTTGGTGTTCCGCCGTAAGCATCGACGAGAACCAGGAGTTCTTCCGCATGCTCAGGGTGCGTGGGCATCGCCCCGTGACCTTGATTGCGAAGCGGGTACCCCTCAGGGAGAACCCCTGGTCTTAGTCCTAACCCCAGCTCCTCTGTGTGCGGGCACAACACCTCGATGTTGTGCTGCCCGTGCAAGTACAGATGAGCTTAGAGCAGCCGGACCAAACACGGAAGCACTGATACTGGTACGCCTTCCCCCCTGAAGGCGAACCACAGGAACTTCCTGTTGTGGAAGGATGGGAATGAGGGATTTATATGTCTCTGATGTCGATCGTGCCGGACCCGTTATAGGACCTAATCTGTACTACGATCCGCCTGAGCGTCGCATCTCTTCGCATCAATTTAAGAGACAAAAATCCAGAATGAGCCGCAACCTTCCATCCTCCCTTCGGAACTATGAAGTAACAGCTGAAAAGCCCGGACTTGCTGTTCACGAGGGGTCCATACCCGATGGCCCCTTTCGCCAGCAGAGTGTCTACTTCTTGTTCCATGACCAGAGCCTGCTGAGGGCCTACAGCAGACTGTAGGACCCCCGAGAACCGGGGTGGTGAGACCCCGAACTGAATGGTGTACCCTAAGGTGACCGTGCGCAGGACCCACTGAGAGATACCGGGTAGCCGTGACCACGCATCCCGGAACTCTACTAGGGGAACCAGCCTCCCGGGGCTGGCCTCTGGTGCTGATAGCATGTCCACCACTGGGCCGGGATTTCCGGATTCCCGGGTGGAGTGCTCTAGGACCCTCCTCGGAGGGGGTGGTTTTCCCATGGCGGGCTGACTGGTCAGCTGCTCCAGGGATACACCACCTTGTTGCGGCTTGGCGTCAGGGCCGCTTGCTCTTAGCCTTCTTAGCGCTCAGGACAACCCTCAGATCGCCCCTCTTGCCAGAGGCTTGAGCCTGTCGACCCGACCCCCCGGGATTAACCGGAGGAAGACGGGTGGCGACACTTCGTTTTTGAGCGGCCCTGTGTGAAGAGCTTTGAGACCTCCCTTGACTGGCGGTCTCACGTGGAGGGCGGCGGGGAATAACTTTACTGAACGACACCTGCTGTCGTGCAGCCTCCTGAAACTTGTCGACAACGCTTTTTACGGCGTCGCCGAGCAAGCCCGAAGGGGACAGAGGAGCGTCCAGCAAAACAAATTTGTCCTATCTTTCATAGCTGACAAATTGAGCCAAAAAGGTGTCTCTCCGTAGCCACCAGAGCTGCCATGAAGCGGCCGACAGAGTAGGCCATCTCCCTAGTGGCCCAAAGAGACAGATCCACGGTCCGGCGCAGCTCTGCCACTGCCTCCGGACCGATACCGCCGCCCTCGTTGAGGTCCCCAAGCAACTCCGCCTGATATGCCTGCAGCAGTGTCGTGCCGTGCAGACACGCTGTGGCATGACTCGATGCGGAGTATGCTTTCCCCACCAAAGACGATGTGACGCGCATCGGCTTGGAGGGGAGCGCCAGAATTTTAATGGAGGACGCGGACTGAGGGACGAGGTAACTCGCCCTCATCCACTTTCTTCAACCCTCCATATCAATGATCTTGAGCCCCACTAGATTATTATACATCGTAATATTACGTGTATAAATTTTCTCGGAGGCTGGCCTTCCCCAAGATCTAGATACCTCGGCATGTAAATCAAGTATGAAAGGCATTGCTCGGCGCGGGGAAATGACGCGAGTCAGAAGATAACGCTCGTCTAACATACTTAGGACGAGCCCTTCTGGTCTCTGCTGGCCAATCAAGCCCCAGACGAGAGACCGCTCGCGCCACAACCTCAACAAGCTCCTCAAACGCCGGCGAGGAGAGTGGCGAATCCTCCTCGACCGAGTCAACACTAGCTAAATCGATCTCACTCTCTGAACTTGATAGAGCTAGTGTTGGAGTCACAGCACGGGCATCTCACTCAGAGTGCTCGTGACTGGGACCCGCTTGATCTCGTGAAGGCTGAGGTAAGGACGGACCCACCCCAGCAGCCTCAGCGAGATCCATTTGTGATCCCCAGGACCGAGAGCGCCACAAAGCCTCGGCTACTGCAGGTCCCGAATCGCGGGGAACACTAGCCTAGGCGGCCTCGTTACAGACCGCCAGGCGGGAGCGGAGATCATGCAATGAAAAAGTTCATCCCACCGGGGCTCCGAACCCCGGTCTACCGCATGATAGGCAAACACACTATCCACTGTACCACAGTGAGCATGCAGATAGAACCTCTCGCAGTCCTTACAACCGGCATTCTCAAGTGCCGACCGTGCATGCTCCACTCCCAAACAGATTACACACATAACATGTGTATCCCTGCCCGTTATGAAACGTGGGCAAGGATAAACACACGGTGTGAACCTCTGTTCATTCGCCACATTTTCACACTCATTCTGATGATTTTTAGCTATCTCAACTCAAAATCACTCTCACACAGACACAGCACGCTGAAGGCATTCAGAGCTGACGCGCCCCGGTTTCAGATGCGCTTTATGCTCTGCCTCATGACGTCACCGGCTGCGGCCGGCAGTGACGCATTCACACGCGTTCGTTTCTCATTGGTTGCATAGATCTTCACGTGACTCACGCAAGGCTATTTCCCCTAGTGCTTCGACACAGCTCGAGTTCCCAGAAAGGGAACTCATATTTTTCCCTATAAGAATGCCAGGAATTTAATTTAGAGGTTTGAACGGTTTCAAAAAATGGGGAAAAATGTCATGCAACGACATATATTGTCTCAAAAGAAACCAGAGAGAAGAAAGACAAACCAAAGACGACTTGATATCTTATATTCTTAACCTACCAATCTCAGAGTTGGAGACAAGCATTACTCTCCATGTCACAATGGCCATTCAGCGCACAAGCATAGATATTGCGTGACAAGACTTAATCATCTGAGAAAATTGTTTCGTTTTAGATATTGTGCCATCTTTGAAAAGATTTCTTCACTTGGCCAATTCAAAATGCTTATTTTGCCATTTAGTAAGAGTCATGTGGTTCCATTCAAGCCCCAGAGAGTGATATTTCATCCAGAGCTGAGCATACACGCACACTATCAAAACACATCACAGCTGAACATATTGAATATCACTTTGGTTGTTGACATTTGTTTGACCAGTTTTCATAAGCTGAATGTGTGCATTTCAGAATTGGGTTAGTGTGACAGGATTTGCCATCTCATTGTAGTCATAACACTTCTCTATACATTGACGCCTCTGCCCCGCTAATGCTGTCATCTTTGTCTTCATGGCATTTCTGAAATGTCTTTCTGTTCTTGAGCACATAAGAGGCCACCTATACATTTACACCCAAACTTTTAGCATGACAGTTTCATAAATCAATTTTTCATGGACAAATGTTTTCATTTATGCTGATGTTTATATCATGCATGCATTCTTTTTTTAGATGGTTGATAATAGTTGACTCTAAATCAGAGGACCGTGACTGCATTACACACATTTTGGCTTCATATTTGAATAAAATGATTGAATTTATCTTAAGAATATTTCTTTTAGGAGGGAAGAAAAACAAATTTTCTTTAATTACAACAGTTTATGCAAGGCAGATTCCTTTAATCTGTGATTTATTACCATCGTTCTACTTTCAGAATCTATGGTATTCGATAACATACTTTGCTTATTTGATAGCAAGTTACATAAGCTCTGAAGAACCCACAGGAGGTGGAATGTTCCATTATGATTTTGGAGAGATAAGCGGCAGAGCAGAGATGGAAGAATCTTACCAAAACACAGATAAATAGACCTCATGCTGCTGAATATCCATCTGTTAAAAATCACGCAGTGTGCCATAAAACTAAACACCAAAGTGTCTCATAAGGAACTCTTTACATAATGTTGGATTGTAAAATCGATCTTTTCAAGATATTCTTAAAAAAACAAAACATTGTCTTTTTGAAGAGTCACACAAATGGAAAATGGAAAGTCTGGTCTGCTAAATGAATGAAACATTTGCAAAGCAAAAACATTTTTAGTAAGACTTAAATCTTCCAATTGCCGTCAAATCAGTGACACTTTAAGTTTGCCTTTCTCTAATGCACAAAATAAGCAAAAAGCTTTAAAGGGTTAATTAACCAATAGAGGAACAGCTGTTCATCATTTTTCAATTATATGCAGTATGAGACATAAAGGAGTCAAGCTGATTGGTCACACTTGTGACCCATGATGCTGAATGCATCTAAATGCCATCCAGTTGTTGATTTCCTTTTTCTTCTGCACAGAAACACAACCATGCCTGAAGACAGGCAAAAACACTGAGGAACATTGCTGTATTTATGAGAAACAATAGTTTAATAAATTGAACCTGAGTCTGAACATTCTGACTCTGCATGTTTAAAACAAAAAGAGGCAAAAGAGAGCAAGACAGAGAGAGTGAGTGAGAGAAAAGGCCGTTTAGGGAGGGAGGAGCTCTGGCCCTGGGTCCCTGGGCACAGAAGGTGCTGCAATGCTGCTTTACTAACAGTCGGAATGGGAAGCACCTCTCAGCTCCATTTCCTCTCTCTCTCCCACTAAAAAAACCTCTGAAAGTCCACAATACAAATGCAACACAGACGTGTTCCTCTGTCTCTCGTTCTCAGACTTTGAAGATCCAGTGCAAAAATCCACACTACTTCCTTCATGATCTAGCTTATTTCATAAAATTCATGTCAGATGCATTTCAGCATTCAGCTCAACTGAACTTCAGTGTCCAAGAGTTCTGTTCAATTGGCAAATTTAGGTTTGTTTTTATTTATAGTTTGAAGAATATATTGCTCTTAAATTATTATGGTTCTATGAATACCTAGAAAGTTCATAAAAAGTCTGTAAAAGTCTACCAAACCTGGTAAGTCATTTTTAAATAACTATTTATTCATATTAAAATATTAAGTTAAAATAAGTACAGTGGAGTTCACTTATCTCAACTCACGGTTAACTCACGGTTTTTGAACTGGAACCGCAAAACTACCTATTTGTCTTAGCATTTTCTTTTCAGTAATGTCAATTCTTTTATGTCGCCGAACCCAAATATCTCAAGCACAAAAGAGGGATAAATTTGGCACTTCACATGGTTATCTCGTGACTAATGATTGTACCTAGTTCACTGCGCATGCACTGAGTTCGCGTTGCACATGGATCGCGGTCCATATGGTCGCTTTGTCAGTGGCGCTTCACTCCTAGTGCCGCGCAGCCGCAGAAGAACTCACAGAAGTGGCGGAAAATCAAGCCTTGCAGATGCTATCTTGGAAGAGGAGGCGCAGGAGTTAGCATCACTGTCCAGGAATTCCCAGATTACATTTACATTGACAAAGACGTCGTTACTGATAGAAGCATTTGTTTTTAAGTAGACCGTTAAAGGCAAAAAGCAACAAAGCATTTTAGACTTTGTAAAGAAACCATAGTAACCGCGTGTGCAATACTATCAGAACTGTGTCAGAGCGAAATGACTGTGTTATGAGCGAATGTGTTTTTATAGCATGCCGATTGCTTCATCAAATAAATCGCCATATTGGCTTTTGGTTATCGCGATCATCGGTTATCTCAATGTTTTTTTGCAACCCCTGAGGCCGTCGAGATAACCGGATACCACTGTATATATAAATACTTATTTTAGCTTAATATGTTTTCCAATGAGGCAATAAAAGTATTCCTTTCAAAACAAATCTTGTTTATGTCTTATGTTTTTATAAATGATAATGCTTTTGTGCATTGTTACAACTTCTTTTTAAAGTTCAACATGTCTTCTCTCTTTCTCATAGAATTGGACTTTGAATTGGAATTAGAACTGACAAGTAGTAAAACTTGTATGTTGTTGGAGCGATATAAAATATTTTCTGGCAGGGGTCACACAATCAAATGACTTCAGTTACAAGAAACATCCCGCAGCTGCCTTCCTCATACACTGACCAGTTTCCCTCACCATATGAACAATATGAATAAGAAGAACAGAAACTTTCATTGTAAGTCTAGTGAGAGTCTTGAACTCTGGGAACTGGATGACCTAACCTCACACAGCTCAATGTAAAACCACCCTAAACTAACATGCTATTATTTGAAAAGAGCAACAAAGAATCTAAGGGTTCGAATCAGAGACTACATTGAAAGTCTAGTTTGTTTTTCATATAAACAGGAGTGAATTGAAACTTAAGTTACCTTAAATTTCTGTCATCATTTACTATATCCATACTATGGATAAAGTAAAGTGAAATCTAAGTGTTTGGGTAGAAAATGAAATTTTTTTTTCATACATTAAACATCAGTGGAAGATAAATCAGATGATGAAATGACCTCTTTAAAGTACGGTGGTCTATGTGTCATTAACATTCACACACATACAATCATGGTTATGTCTTTGTTCTGACTTCCCACATGTCAAGTTCAGCAGCTGCGTCCATCTGTTCCTAATTTCTGTGTCAGTCACTGTCTGCAGGGAAAGCAAGGAAAACGGCCCGATCCAGCATTCCGTTTGGCCGTCAGGCGATAATTTTATCAATGTAACCCTGCATCCAGACTTCAGAGGGTTCTCAGAGTTCTTTCCAAAGCGTTGCATGCAGTATAAAGCTAAAATATCAGAACAGGACTGTGTTAGAATTGACAAGCAGTAAATATGTTGGTGGAGAGAATCTAAAAGCAAGAGTCTTAAAAATATTTTGTGGCAGAGGTCACACAATCAAATGACTTCAGTTATGGGAAACGTCTCACAGCTGAATTCCGCGTATACTGACCGAAGATTAGTACGCCATATGGTTAATATGAACAATAACTAAGTGAAGGTCATGAACCCTGGGAGCTTCCGGCGACTTTTGATCTCACCTTTAAAGCGACTCATAATTTTCCTAAAATTAGTATTTTTGTCTTAATTTCCAGTAAAATATCCTTAAATCTAGAGATTTAAAAAAAAAATCACTTTTTTCCCCTGTGTACACCTTATAATGCTGCAGAATTATTGCTTGTCTTTAGTTTATATTAACTAACGTAGAGTAGTTACCAATAAAACAACCAAAATATTACTATATAAAATGAAAAGCATTGGATTAAAACATTTAAACAAATAAATAATAGTAAATGTTGTCTTTGGCAGAGCCATGCAAGAAAACACTCGAAAAACCCACACATATAAATCTGTTGTTCTCTCATCATTAATATGTGTACAGCTCCTCTCTCTCCTCCATTAACAATTTCTAAAATAAATGAATAACATCCTGCTCTGACAGACTGAAGGAACATCCTTTGAATGAACTTTCAGATGTTAAGAAAATGAGTCCTTGAGATTGTTATTTTGTGAGGGAAATAGCACACCAAAATCACATTGACCTGGATCCATTTTTAAGGACAATGAGGTGGACAAAACAAAAGACTTTAATATGACACTGATGTTTTCCATCCACACTCGGGTTACATAAATGTAAGTCGAAATGGACTGGGAAGATCTTGAACAATTGGACGAATGAAGAACTGGTTTAATGTCAATCTGATGTTTTTTTATATCAATAATTGGACTAAATTAACAAGACTGGAAGCTCTAATAGGAAGAGGTTTAAAACAACATTATGTTTTTGACAGCTCGTTTCACACATTGCCAAAGCAAGATTTCAGCATCCTGTCATAAACTTGGAGCCATTAAGAATATATTTTAAAAAATGAGCTTGCACACAGACGTTATTCACAGAAACAGGCTATCATGAGGTAGTTAAGTGCATCCATATTTAACATCACTCTGTTTACCATTAGAAGTGCACAGCTTCTTTGTTTAGGAAAAGCAGCCAGACCCAATTATAAGAGAGAAATCGAAGCGTTATTGTTTTTCTTTGATTCAAAAGTAAGGACCAAACATGAAACCACTACATAACTGCCTCAAAGTCATGTGGGGTGAAAACCTTTTCCTGTAGTGCCTTATGACAATGAACAAAAACTGCTGAATTGTTTCCATTCACAATTAGAATTAGAAATTGTACTTTCTTATGTTTTATCTTGGTATTTCATATACTTTTTTCACTTCCAAAGAAAAAAGCTGCAAAAAAATGAATGGAAATCTATTAATTTGTATGCAAACCTATTAAAGTATAACATTAACAGCTACGACAGTCAATGAAGAACATGCTTTCCTAAAGATAACCCTCCATGGGTTAGGCTAGTTTTTAAATGGGCAGAGAACACAATGACCTCAGAAAAGTTATTGGTGCAGAAATGCTGCCAGCTGTTGTAGTGGACACCACCCATCATTAAAGACTCTAACATTTTTCGATATCACTTACATGAAGATCTATTGGCGCCAGATAAACACAATACATGCATTGCTTTCAGATGAGTATCCTGTCTCTGCATTTAAAAATCTCACATCTTGGTGAGGTTTTTGAGTTAAACCCCAAACCATATGTTTTAAACCTGCAACCAGCAAGGAACACAGTGCAAGCCATGATTCCCGATTGCCAAACAAATGACCCTTATGAATGGATTCACTTCAATGAGTTGGTCATGAGATTTACAATACATTGAACTTAGCAGTTTGAATGACTTAATCAGTCAGTTCACACGCCATTGCTAAAATAAATTCGATTTGAACTGGAAACCACTACTCTCATACTTATCTGGTTGTTCATTTAATAATGTGCCATAAAAGATACATATTCACTTTTGCAATACATTCATTTGTGTTATTTCAAAGTATTGTATTTATAGTATTTATACTGAAATATAATGAGAATGCCGAAGTAACTCTGATATATATCATTTATTTTATGCAAAACCAAACCAAAAACATAAACATACCTAAATATTATATCCAACACACGTTTTATTCAACACACAGAATACATTTGTTTTAAATTAATCATTTTGAGTCTGATATTGCAAAGTATATACAGTATTAAAAAGTATTTTAAATTTGTAAAGTACCGGTAGTCACTCTATAAATAAGATTTACATTCACAAGTTAGGTCTAATTTTGCTGCAAAGAACTGAATATTATCAGATGAACCTGTGCATAATACTGCATAGTGTGTGTGCATGTGTATTTTGCATGGGAACGTGTTGCTATGTAAAGTTAAAATGGACTTTTCTCTGAGGGTGCATCTTTGGCTGAACGGCTGAGGGCGTGAGCATGTTGTCACATCTGTAGGTTGTCAATGGTGGCTGAAATGATGAAATCACAGATCCATCCATGATGTTGGTCTCAGAGGTGGTACGCCAGAATCTCAACATGACTGATGTAAGACTTTCATTAGTCTGGAGCAATGAGGACTTGAGGCAAGAACTGAGACATAGGGTAAACTCCACGCTTAAGGGAGAGGAAAATCGGCCGGATGAAACAAAGCCAGTTTTCCATCAAGCGTTCCAGTCAACAGCTGTGAACAAAAAAAGACTCATCAAACATCCTATTGCAGCGTCTATAAGTTCATGTTAAAACTCTCTAACTAGGTCTTAATCTCCAAATCCCCCCCCCCCCCCCCCCCCCCCCCCAGGAATCATTACTATTGGTCACCCTTTATGTCTATCTAAACATATTAAAAATAGCTTGTGACTAAACCTCATTTCTCCAATGGATGCTCAAATTGTCGGTCAAACCTCATAACTCCACCTCACCTCTATTGGACCGTCTCTGCTTGTGTTCAAGAACTGTTTGTTTGAATAAGTATATCGATTTCTTAACTCAAGAAACTCTCTATATCAAAACTAATGTTTTAGAAGAATGTATTAGTCTAGCATTTGTCGTTGAGTCACCACCAATACTGTCTTTGCATGTGCCTAGCGCTTCATCCTTTATAACATGAGATTTTGGAAAAATTACAGAAAAACTTAGCACTCACGTAGCTACAATAAACGTTATAACTTATAACTCATTGAAAACAATGCAATTTTGGACATTTGAGCTTTCCACCCAACAGCGACTATATTTAACTATCTAGCGGTTGTGGGTATTGGAGAGCCCAAACATTTGATCTATGTCACAGTATGAGGTAAATCCGGCCATGCTTGCAGTTATTAATTCCAAAAGTGCTGTTTCACATAATTAATGGCATAGTTTTCATAATCAAAAGCAAAACCACAGACAAAACAGAACAACACATCTGCTGTCTTAATGACAGAGTAAAAGGGTTGATGGTTTTCATTTATTTATATTTGCCAATAAAAGAATTCTGAAACTTTTATGTCCTGCACTTTGAATTGTGCTCTCCTGAAGACAATAAGCCATCTAGCTATGAAACCCCATTTATTCAGGAGATTGTTTACTGGAATCCCACCAACTCTGAATTTTCTACTGACTCTCCATATCTTTTAATGTTTTGACAGACACAAATCAGAAGCAAAACTTCAGAAGTGTGTTGTGACATGCAGTCCTGCAGGGAGAATGATCTAACCACCATATGGTGCATGGAGGGTTATAAGGATTTGGGTAGCAACAATAACCTCATTACTTTGTCATAGATGGGTAATTGTGCAGTTAGGTTTTACAGAGTGACATGGAACTGTCTTGGCAGTGGCTTAGAGTGGGTTCTGAACAGAGAATGCCACATGCCTGCATTTACAGACAAAGTGAAGCATTTTGAAAGGGATTTTAAAGACATTTGAAAGGCAAAATTAATTTATCTCTTGGCTGATATTATCTGGTTGGGTAAAAAACATATATTCAGTTCCAATTTTTTACAGTCAAACAGATCTGATCTGAGAAAGAATAGAGATACAGCATCTCCACACAGCAAATGATTTGTCAGTACAATCGCCTTTCTGTATATATTGAACTACACAAAGAATTTCAAGTCTTTGTTTTCAATTACTGCTAATTTCATTTTAATAATAATTCCATTACGTTATTAAATAATTTCATAACAGTTTTTAAACTACTGTAATACTTGACTGTGGTGTTTACACATATACATTTCATTGTTCTTTTACATGTTAAAGGTGCAGTAAAGCAATTTCTGAGAGACACTGTTGATATTTAAAAGTATCCCAAACAGTCTTTTCCAGAGCTAGAAACAATTTTCTTTTAATTTGTCCATCCGAATAAATATTCCATTTTTCAAACTATTAAAAAACAAGGACCTCTTGAAAACCCCCCCCACAGATTTAAGTGCAAATTAAAAGATATTTGTCACCAGAGCGGTAGATGATGGACACGGAAGACACGGACGTAAGGGATAAACTGAAAACTCTTTAATGAAACCAAAAACGAAAAATACTTTAAATACAGTGGAGTTCATTTATCTCAACTCATGGTTAACTCGCCAATCCTATTATGTCAATGTTTTTGAAGTGGAACCGCCAAAGTCCCTATTTGTCTCAGCATTTTCTTTTCAGTTATGTCGAAAAAACAAGAGAGCTGCAATGAATGTCACGCTTAGTGATACACACAATCTGCGCAGTCGGCGCTCGAGTGCGCTGGCTGTGAGCTTTGCTAAGCCGCTCAGTAGCGCGTTTTCATCAGGGATCTGGTCCTGCTGCAGCCGAGGCTCAGCAGCAGGCTGTACCTGGGGATCGCGTCGGATCCATCAGCGGGGGTTGAGATGGGCTCCGCCTTACCTCAGCTTTCCTCGCAGGATCCGGTCTCTGTCATGTTCGGATGAACGCTGTTTGAAGCGTTTGCCTCCGATCAGGCAGAGGGAGATTAATGTAACGGTCCAGCTCTGAGGACTTGGATGTGTGCCAAGGCTGGAGAGGAAGTTTCGCCATCTCCCTCTCTAGTCTATGAGGCTTGTTCGGGAGTGGAGCGCGCTCAGTCAGCTGGCTGTCAGCATCGCGAGCAGCGCTCGTTGCGTTCGCTCAGCTCCCGCCACGCGCAGAGCACGCGCTCTGCCTCGCGGTCTTTTACGAGCCGCTCGTGTTTCTTCAGGGCGGTCCCGCTGCGGCGATCGGTACCTGGGGATCCGTGTCAGATCCGTCAGCGGGGGTTGAGATGGGCGCCGCCCTAACTCAGCTATCCCTCGCGGATCCGGTCTCTGTCATGTTTCAAAAGCACGCTGTATGGAGTGTTTACTTCCAAACAGGCAGACTGACGCTGCAATGGTCCAGCTCTGAGGGGTTGGGCATGCTAGTGTCAAGGCTGGAGAGGAAGTTTAGCCATAATAAAAAGTAAATAAATGCGGGTTTCTGCGGAACTGCTCGGGGACCTCGACGAGGGCGGAGCTCTCGCTAGTGAGACAGCCTCTGGCTGCTCAAACTAAGTGGCTCTGGCGGTTTCGGAGAAGCTCTTTGGCTTCCTAGCTATTAAACTAGAGACATAAGTATGTCCTCCTGGGCGCCCCTCTGTCACCTCCGGGGCTTTTTCGGCGGCTAGGTCTGAGGATCTGTCGTGGAGAAGTTTTTGGAGGCTGTCGCAGCAGGCGCTGTCCAGGAAGCTACCGCCCTCATTTTGAGGCTGTGTGCCAGCCGCAGCCTCAGAGCTCCTCTCTTAGGGCCGCACACAAGAGTGTTGTTGCTCATCTCCCCCTAAAATATTTAGAAAGGTATGGTCTACATTCTTGAGCTCAGCCTGCTCACCAGGACGCATCTGAGGAGCGTTCTCTTCGCTGAAAGGGGCTTAGAGCTTGAGGTGCTGGTGCTAAGAGCGCCAGACTTCGCAGAGGCGATCTTTCCCAGTTCCCATCCAGAACGGCGCCGTTCTGGTGGAGTTGCCCCCTCCGAGGAGGGTTCAAGAGCCTTCAACCCATGCGTTCCCCTAGAATCCGGGCCCTGTGGTGGACGCTCTTCAAGGACCAGAGACCAGCCTTGTTCCCTTAATGAGTTCTCGCCGCGTAGCGCTGCCAGATATTTCTCACGGGTCCTGCACATAGTATCATCAAAGAAAAACATGGATACGCTAAGGGGCCTACTCACTGTGGTAGACCCTAGCAGGCTCTGGTCATGGAACAGGAAGCACACTCCAAAAAAACTGAAGTATGGGGCATGGGAATGTTCCCCTCTCGGTTAGAGGTTCCGGCGGTACAGCCGGTACGGATGAGAGCTGGTGCGGCCCTGGGAGTTAGCGTCTTCTCCGGAAGACATGCTCTCCCACAGCTCTCCATCTACGAAGCTCAGCAGGTTCGCCTCTGGGCGGGGGGGGCGTACCTGTCTAGAGTTTCCTCTCGGCCTAGCTCTGTCACCCTCACTTTGCTTGGTCCCCCCAGTCACCGGGCTAGCGGTTCGACATTGAGATGTCATTCTTGCTCTTCTAAGGTTGGGGGTTGAGGCTGAGCATGAAGGAGTGGCTCCTCCGGGCAGTTTAGTGCTAGCACGGTTCTTCCGTGGCGCATTTTTTACTGTTCTTCAGCCGTCAGAGCTTATAATAGGCCAAGCACCCACTGCTAACACTCACAGAGTGCTTCTCTCCCTAGACAGCGGCTCCGGCTGTTGGAAGTCATCTGGAGTGCTGTATCTGAGACTAGAGCAGTGGCTGCTAGAACCATAGGGATTTACTCCGAGGAGTACCCCATATTCACACTATTAAGGTCACGGGGCATGCCTATGCACCTTCTATAGTGTGGAGATTCTGGTTCTAGGACCTGTATCGGAGCTCCGTGTCATGACGGATGCATCCTTTATGGGCGAGAGTGGTCCTGATGGGTCACTCCACTCAAGCAGAGTGGACTTACCCGCTATCCTTCCCTAAAAACCGAGGTTCGGGTCGACGCTCTCAAGCTCTCCCTCCCCTTTAGGGGGTCGCTTCTCCCAGACCGTCGCTACTCGCTACCATTCCTTAACACCGGATGGTCAGGACGACACTCTCAAGCTCAGCCCCTGGGCATGGGGCTGGATCCGAGGACCGCCCCCTCTGCTGGTTGGCCATGAGCAGAGGTCCTGAAACCAAGGTGTCTGACCTCTTTTTGGCGATTCCCCTCTGTCTCCGCCTCAGGTGGACCGCTATGGGGTCGCCCCTCCCACACTGTCGCTACCCGCTACCATCCCTTAACACCGGATGGTCGGGACGACACTCTCAAGCTCAGCCCCTGGGTGTGGGGCTGGATCTGAGGACCGCCCCCTCTGCTAGTTGGCTATGAGCGGAGGTCCTGACACCGAGGTGTCCGACCTCACTTTGGCGATTCCCCTCGGTCTCCGCCACCGGCGGACCGTTTAGGGGGTCGCACCTCCCAGGCTGTCGCTACTCGCTACCATCCCTTAACACCGGATGGTAGGGCCGACATTCCTAAGCCTTCGGCACAGAGCTGGATCTGAGAACCGCCCTTTCTGCTTCTCTAGCATCAGGAGATTATCTCCCTTTGGCAAGTCTCGGATAGTGTATCTACGCTTACCTGAGGTCTCCCTTTGAGTAAAAAAAAAAGAAAGAAAAAAAGAGCTGACAACTTGGCCATCTGCTTGTTGTCTTTAATCCGGCAACATTGCAGAGGTCACCTGTCAGTTGGGAGTAGGCGTCCTGTCGAGCCAGGCGCCTAGGGTAATGGGGCTCCCTCAGTTCTCTGAGGGTTTCTCTTCCTCTTCCAGACCTGCTCCGGCTGGTTTCGAGGTTCAGACGTTGCGGAGGCTACGTCTGTATTATTCCCCTTTCGCCCTGCTCCCGGGAGTTCTGGAGCAGATACGTTCGGTCCCTGAGGGGGCCTGGCGCATAGTGCTGGTCTCGCAACCGAGGTTGCCAAGACTGCTCTCCCCTCCAAAGGCTCCACCACAAGGAAACCGTTTATCCCTTCGGCTGTTTCCTGCGGGACAGTGTTGCTCAGGGCTTCTTCGCCCGAGAGGTTTATGTGGCTGCTCTGCTTACCTCATACCTCCGGGGGACTCACCCTCCCCCCTTGGTGATCATGGCCAGGAATTAAGAACAAGGTCATCCCAGTGTGAGCACTGGGTTCTATGTCCACCAGGATCCTCCTGTGGCATGGGTCCGACCAGCTGTTCTTCCGGGATCCTTGAGTGGGTCCCGGCCTCTATCTGAGCAGGGGGATAGCTGAGGCTATCTCTCTCGCCTGGAGTCGGCTGGGCTGTCTCTTCTGAGCGTCCAGACCCACTCCACTCGAGGCATGGCTGCTTCCAAGGCTTCCTTCTGAGTTTCCTTGGCTGATGTCTGTGATGTGGCTGGCTGGTCCTCGCCGCACACATTCATGAGGGTTTATCATCTTGACCTCTCTCCGCTTTCGGAACGAGGGTGCTTGTAGCGAGCTGCAACACTCCTACGGCCGGCGTCACTGAGGTGGCGTGGGCATATCGTTCCCCTGGCGCTTTTGACGCAGCTCGAGTTCCCATGAAAGGGAACGTCTCGGGTTACATATAACCCGAGACGTTCCCTTGTATGTTCATATGTACAAGACGCTGCGCCTCTGGGCCCGCTTCAGATAATCAAGCTGTTGTTCCGCACATGCATTCACACGCATTTGTTTCATAGTACTTCAGAAGACTATCGTTAGGCATTTCCCCTAGCGCTTTTGATGCAGCGTCTTGTTCCCCTTCAGGGAACCAGGGTTACATACGTAACCCGAGACGTTTGTGTGTGTTTATCTAAGCCTCATACTCATTGGTCGGTAACGCCGCAGATTGAAGAACCCGGTTGTTAAAAGACAGGACGAAGCCGAATTTGTTGAGAAAGCACATTAGACAGACAGAACGCATGACTGTTTATGCTGTGAACCAAATTGTGTTTGCAATGTTGGAGAATATAATTAAAGATTTGTATCGAGAATCGAAGGTGCAACCCCCTTTTCTGCAACCCCCGAGGCCGTCGATTCCACCTGTAACCGGATTCCACTGTAGAAACTTAGACGGCAATAGAACAACAGGGAACGGAATAGGGAAACACATCCACACACTGAACACACACAAAGGCAATTTCAACAAACGACAACCACATGGGAACTCAGGGAGGTATTTAACGAGGAGACATATTAGGGACACCTGACAGGACTTGACAAGGTAAGGGACAGATGCAACAGGTGAAATAAGGGCACGGAAGTGAAACAAGACGAGACCGTGACAACAACATGATGAGATTGGTACAATATTAAAGCAAACAGAAGCGAACTAAAAAGCAAAGTATTATTATTGCTCATTCATGAAGGTTTCAATAAGTTAGATGAGACACTTTTTTGTGCTGAAGAAAGCAGACAGAAGCTTGCGTCATAAAATCTACTTATGATCAAATGAGTTATTAGAGAAGAATTCCTTGTCCCATGCATCCTGATCTTCCTTTCATTGAGTATTTCTACCATAGGAGTACACTTTAGCCTAAATGGTTTTACAAGCAACTTGACGATAAATCAGAATGTAAAATATCGTACTTTCTGACGCGGGTTTCATAACCTGATTTACTGCAGGGTTCACTGGCTGAAGGCTAAGGAAGGAAGGAACACAAATCAAGACTTCAAAAAGAAAGATGAAGAATAAATAACTTGTAGACATGTTTACATGTTTGTTTTTAGCTTATAAGGGATCATTTAATATGGTTAAAATAGCTTCCTCAGGATATACAACTTTTAGTCTACTTACAGTGACATAAGAAAGCCTGTATTGTCATTAAAATCCCAGATTTCCTTGAAGTCACAGGGAACATCCTTGAAGCTGAAGCTGTGATTTTGAAGACTCAATTACTCAGTTTAATTGCTCAGTTACTCTAAACCTGTCTAAATTATAAGAATTATGAGAACATATTACATGACAAACCTTTTTCTGCCAAATAATAGCCTGGCATAACAGTCTGAATTGCTTTAAGTGATCTGTATTGAAGAATAAAGCTGCTTTAGGGCTGGTGTCAGTATATAGAGAGGTGTCTCCAAAAAATGTGTAGACCTTCAGAGGGAAAAGCTGAGAACAGAGACAAAGCAAACTGACAGTGCCGCTGCCACTGCCCAAAGCCACAAGAGTTATACAAGCAGGAAAATATGCCATCCCACTTGGCTCACATTCTTTTTTTACCATGGATATTAGACAGTCATAAGACTGGCCTACACTAAAAGATTTTTTAAAATATTTTTTCAAGCAGATTCAATCACTTACACATCTTACACCACAGGAATATCTGATAAAATAAACAGTGGAACCATTAAGATTATCTAGGATTGTCAGAGGGGGAGGCTCAAAATTGAACAGATCCAGTGTATGTGTGCCTTTACTTAGCTAAACTGGATGAGAGTATTTATTTAGTACAATATATATATATATATAATGGAATGGAATTGTATAAATGATATGTTTCCTTTTTTCTTATCCATAATTATATTTTGTTTCTTGACATTATTGATTATTGTGTGACATTAATTGTACTTTCTATTCTGAAGAAGCTAGAATCTAAAACACATATGGAGTGTAGGGAGCTACACTTCACACCTAGAGGTATAGAGAGGGTAATGTGTTCCTGATATGGAGAGGTAAATTACAACTGTTTTAGAAGCCTTTAGCATTGAGGATTAGAGCTATAAATGTAGGAGCAGCCCTCCCTCCCTTGTCACACTCTGCAGGACAACTTAGGATGTCTGTTGACTGTCGACCTCTTCCAATGAGAAAATAAACCTTTATAAAGACAATTGGGATATTTGTTTCTTCCTCAGAATTGATAAAAGATTTTGTCACAACAATATACAGTATATACAAATTCTACAGAGTAAACAAATGTTAAGTCATAATGCACTGTGAATCCAAAGATTAATGACTCATACTGATAACACATGACCTGACAGCGAATGCGAGAATTAAACTCATTGGTTCTTGCGGAAGCTCAAACGTGCCACATAACACGAGAATGAACCTCCTTGGTTCTTGCGGAAGCTCAAACGTGCCACATAACACGAGAATGAACCTCCTTGGTTCTTGCGGAAGCTCAAACGTGCCACATAACACGAGAATGAACCTCATTGATTCTTGCTGAAGCTCAAACGTGCTGCGTAACATGAGAATGAACCTCATTGGAGCTTGCTGAAGCTCAAACGTACTGCGAAATACGCAAGAATGAACCTCATTGGATCTTGCTGAAGCTCAAACGTGCTGCAAAATACGCAAGAATGAAACTTATTGGTTCATGCAGAAGCTCAAACGTGCCATATAACACGAGAATGAGCCGCATTGGTTCTTGCTGAAGCTCAAACGTGCTGCAAAATACGCAAGAATGAAACTTATTGGTTCATGCAGAAGCTCAAACGTGCCATATAACACGAGAATGAGCCGCATTGGTTCTTGCTGAAGCTCAAACGTGCTGCGAAATACGCAAGAATGAACCTCATTGGATCTAGCTGAAGCTCAAACGTGCTGCGAAATACGCAAGAATGAACCTCATTGGTTCTTGCAGAAGCTCAAACATGTTGCGTGACACATGAGAAAGAACCTCATTGGTTCTTGAGGAAACTCCAACGATCACAACATATGGGCACCTAGCCTAGCACAGGGGAAACCACCGGGCTTACCTTCAGGTACTAGGCCTGGTGTCGGACATCTCAACAACATTTGACTGCCTAGTGCAGGAGGAACTCACCTTAGGAGCAGAATAAGTGCATGCATCAAGTGCATGCATTCGTAGAGGGGAATGATAAAGCAAAAGAGAACCCAATCAGGGCCTTCGCGCTATTGGTGGCGAGTACACTGGAGGTCACTGGCTCTACACAAATATTATTGGACCTTAAAAAAGTGTTTGGTGTCAAACAGCCCGCAGCTCTATAGATGTCTACCAGCCAGGTGGTGTGCACCAGTGCCCAGGATGAAACTACCCTCCTGGAAGAGTGCACCCTCACCCCCAGGGGTCACAGCTGGGCTTGCTATGCCAAGATGTGGCTTACACTGTCCAATGGGCCAACCTCTGCTTGGAGACACACTTTCATGCTTGAAATGCATGACTCTGACCTGGCATTCTCAGGAGTCTTCTCAGTGACAAAAACACAGCTCAACTTAAGTGGTGTCTATCACCTTAATGGTATCGACCACTTAAGTCTTCCACGGTCCACCCAGAGACCACACATGGAGGCTCTAGAGATCTTGACGGGGCCTTCCTCAGAGAATAAGTTTTTTGGAACCAGGTCTGATTGGTCCACCTCCTTGTCCTCCCTGACTTTGCATAATGTTTGTGCAAGAAGGCTCACTGTGGGAAATGCAAGAACACCCCATGACCTCTGAGACCGGCTGCATGCCAGCACATTCGTGCCTAGGGTTTCCTCGGTCAGGGAATAAAACCACTGACAGTGGGACGTGTCTGGAGTGGCAAACAGGTCTACCTGTGTGGCTACGAAGCGCCTCTAGATTAGCTGGACCGCCAAGGGATGGAGTTTTCATTCTCCCAGAAGCATAGTTGTCGTTGTCATAGACCTCGTTGGCTACACATTTGAGCATGCCCAGAACCTGAATGACTTCCTACTTCAGAGGAGATGGCGGGTGAGCGTCGTCGAAAAGTCCACCTTGTGAGATGGGAGAAAGAAAGTTCACTTTGTCAAAATCTCGCACCACTACAAGGTTAGCTACAGGGCACTTCGGGGCCACCAAGGTGGACACTCTCCAGTTGAGGGGCTGCGCAATGACTTGATTACGGTCAGTCATCCTGCACAGTTCTTGTAGGCTTAGTAGACTTTTAGCGTGCCATTGTATGCAGGGCAGAGGTTGGCCTGACCAGCAACACTGTAAGCCCCATCAGCAAGAGCTGCTGTCTCTCAGGTGCTGGACAGGAGTTGTGGATAACCAGACCAGGTGCAACACATTGTGGGCATATACTACAACTGCACATAAGTCCCGGTGCTGTGACAACTCACTCTGTTAGCCGGCGGCTCTATGGCACACAAGGAGTGGGCAGTCCAAAGGGGATTTAGCCCAGCGAATAAGCTATCGCTGAGATCCTTGATCTCCTTAAGTGTTAAGCAGATCCGTGGCTGTGCTTTCATACACAAGCAGCTGGTCAACATCAGAGAGCCTCAAGCTTTTACAAGAAAGGCGAGACGTGACTGGCGTGTCAATGTGGTTATGTTCTCATGCAAGAATATCAACCACCCATGAACTTGTCTCAGCACGCTTATGCCCTCGCATGTGAGACAGCGGTCGTAGTCAGGTCAGGTCGTAGTCGTAGATGAGGACAGGAAACGACCACATCCAGAAATGTACGGATGGAGAAGCATCTTTAAAAGGGTTCTTACCATCCGCTTACCCTTTTAGTGCTGAAGCGCACAGGGGAAAGGTCACTGCACAGCCCGCAGTGTGTACAATGCTCTTTAGATGAACTTCAACAGATGCAAATGAAAGCTCTTTTTAGTAGCAACCACTGCTGACATGCCGTCACACCAACACTCTCTAAAAAGCTCTGAAGTGAAAGCTTGAATGTGCGATGCAAGCACTCTTTGCAGGGAAGGGTGTGGGATGCAAACCTTGCACGCCAATGTCCACTGGCTAGTTTAGTTTACACTCGAAAGTGATTGGGGTCTCAGTCGAGAACCCAATTTGTCCGTTCACGTCTGATATAATGTTGAATGTGACTGACTGAGCAGAATTTATTTAAAATATTTTTTTTTGTAATATTCTAAATGTCTGTACTGTAAGTTTTGATCAATTTAATGCATGATTGCTGAATAAAATATATTTAAAAGGCACAGGTAAGGTTCAAGCAATCCTGGAGAACAGAAAACCTGCCTGATATCATAGAAGACATCTGTAAATGTCACTGAAGGGTCACACCTCAGCACTAACTTCCACAGGAACGTCTCAGACTTGACTTATGGGTAGTGTCTGCCTGAATGGAAAATCTCTCTCACTCTTTGTGAAGCCTGTTAGGTGGTCAAACTTTGAGAATTTGAAGCAGGAGTAATCAAGGCCAACTCAAAGAAATTATACTTTCAGATTTATACATAGCAGTTGTGCTATTTGGATGCTAAAGGTGTGAGTCACATACTGATATCTTCTTGTGTGCAAACCACTTTTTAAATGAGTTTATTGTTCTTATCTGCCAGCAATGACTCATACTTTAATATCCTAATAACACAAAAAGCCAGTGTTTTGAAAGAGGAGCTTAACTTGAGTAATTGAATTAAATATAATACACAGTGACTATTCACAACAGGAACTTCTGTAAGTGGCTGAATAAGTAGGTTACAGAGACTGACTGCAATACCTTCCCTTGTGTTATTATCTCAATAATAGGTCAAACATAAACAGAAAAGGCTACTTTTAAACATTACTTTACATTTCAAAAGTGAGTGATACAGAAATGGAATACGGATATGGAAACCTGGTGCAAGGAGAATCTTACACCTGAAATGCATTAACAGGGGAATGTCCTGGAATTTGGATGACATCTACTTTGGCAGAGACCGGAAAAATAAAAAAACATTACAGAGAGCATCTGCAGCGTAAAAATGGCTGATAACCTCATTGTAAATGACACAAAGTGTCCGACCAACCACTGCTGACCAAGTATTTCTAAAATATAATTTAATAAAATATATAAATAAATAAAATAAGGAATTAAAAATAAATCAATATACAACATAAAAATCGATATTAAATACATTTTAATAAAGTCCTTGGCCATTGTAAATATGCAAATATATTTAAAAGCATTTATTATTATTATTATAATTATTATGTTTTACATTGTTGAAATAATGACCTTAAGATTCTGTACCGTTTTATGCAACATGGCTTCCATACCACTGGATCTCTCCAAACTTATGACCACAAAGCAGCCAAGAGATACAGCTACAGCTGTTTATGCAATAAAATCCAGCCTCTGCCTAAGGATATAACTCTTTCTCGTCACACATAGCTTCCAAAATCCATGTGCTACAATTTAAAGACAAATACCGCTGAATCTGCAGAAATAATATACAATGGCCTCAAAAAGAATTTGGTCACTTAATTCAAATAAAAAAATACTGAATACCATTGTATTATATAACAAAATATCAAAGCAAGTGGCATCTGCACCCAAATGCTGCTCTGCATGGTTTCAATATTAAATTCAATTTTCTGAGCCATTTTTTATGGTTACATTTTTGGTCCCAACTGATGATTTTAGTAGATGTACTGATGAATTTACACAGGTGTAACTGCAACTATTTTACATATACTGCATTTAAATCGTAACATAGCTGAAGAAATAGGAAATACTTTGCTTGTAAAGTGCACTTAATTCAGTGACATTAAAATTTTAGATGTGACTTTAGTGTCCAACTATTGTTTAGGGCTACTGAATGTTACAAAGAGTATCTTGTGCAAAAACAATGTCAGTGACAGTAAGAAACTCATACTTTACTAGATTTGACTGATTAAAATTGTCCACTATGTTAGAATAAAATGAGACCTAAGAGTGAATGCATGTTGACTCATGAACTGAGCTTTTAAACTTCACAATCTCTGTATTTTAGCCAGTATAACAGCGACCACTAAGACTTTCCACTTCCAGTCTTGGAAACCTGAATGAATAAGAACTTGAATCAGGACAAAGAAAAAGAGCAAAACAGTGCATACAAATCCCAAGGCCATGTGCGTATCAATACCAGCTCAAAACACAAGGACTAATCCACACTGGAGAGTTTAAGACATAATATGGGGATGGATGTGATTACACTGGCTCTGTTTGTGTTCTGTAGAAGAAAAAAAGTCATATTGTTTTGGAACAACATGAGGGTGATATAATTATGGGTGAATTATTCCTTTAAGCGATAAATTAGTTGTGGCTGAAGACTTCTTCCAGAGGACACTTTCCTTCTCAAGAAGACAGGCTGTAACTGAACATCAGCAGTGTGTACTAGAAAAATAAAGAGTACTATCAAAGCAAAACAAGCCTTCATAATGATCTGACCAGTCATTGTCGTGAAAAAAAAAGCATGGCCAAGATCTTTGATATCCAGACTCGTAAACAACAAATTGAGTGCTGCATTTCAATCCTAGTCTATAATATTGTGCATATTATTATACATTTTTATTTCACTTAAGTATTTGTGACGCTTAAATCGCAAAGCCTTTAAAATAATAATTATAGAAGTCATATAAAAATACACTACTGTTCCACAATAAACTTTGGATTCGGTAGTATATTTACATTTTATGTTTAAGCATTTGGCAGACGCTTTTATCCAAAGCGACTTACATTGCATTCAAGGAACACATTGATATTCTAATCAGTTCTTGATTATATATAATATAATGTTGATATGATATATATATAATGTTTTTGAATTAAGTCTCTTATGCTCGCCAATGTTGCATTTATTTGATTAAAAAAAACAAAAGCCAATATGGATGAAGCGATCAGCATGCTATAAAAATGTACATACACTGTATATGTTTATACAAAAGGCATATGTGCACCAACTAACAGCAGAGATTTACCAGTATACAATAAAAAAACACCTTCAATTCTGAATACAAACCTTTAAATATATTCTCCAACATTGCAAACACAATTTCGCTCACAGCGTAAAGTCACAAAACACATAAACACATTCGCTCATAACACAGTGATTTCGCTCTGACACAGTTCTGATAGTATTGCACACGGGGTTACTATGGATTCTTTACAAAGTCTAAAATGCTTTGTTGCTTTTTGCCTTTAACGGTCTGCTTGAAAACAAGTGCTTCTATCAGTAACGACGTCTTTGTCGATGTCAATGTAATCTGGGATTTCCTGGACAGTGAAGGCGAACTCCTGCGCCTCCTTGAGTACTTCCGCAAGTTCTTCTGCGGCTGCACGACACTGCGCCGCAAGAGTGAGTGAAGCGTCATTGGCGTGAGCGACCATACGGACTGATGCACGTGCAACGCAAACTCAACGCATGCGCAGTGAACTAGGTACGATCATTAGTCACGAGATAACCGTGTGAGTCTTTTGTGCTCGAGATATTAGGGTTCGGTGACATAAAATAATCGACATAACCGATAAGAAAATGCTGAGACAAATATGGAGTTTGGCGGTTCCACTTCAAAAACGTCGACATAATAGGGTTGGCGAGTTAACCGAGATCGAGATAAGTGGGTTCCACTGTATTTTAATATGTAACTAATTACTGTAATGGCAAAACAGTTACTCCAGTCTCAATTTAAATCATTCTAATCTGCTGATTTGGTGGACAAGAAAATTTGTTAATTGTTAGTTGTGTTAAAATGTTTTGTGTGGAAATCATGATTTGTGAAAATGTACTTACTTTCTCTTTGATCAATCTAACGCATTCTTGCTGAAAAAAACCCGTCTATTTCTTTAAAAACCCTCATACGCACTACCGTGGATCCCCTTTGAAGAGCCCTGAACTAAATAAATGCAAGTTGTAATGGTAAGCCCTTCAGTCTTCCAACAATCTGTATTCCAAATTATGTCCTTTCACATCATTCCAGAAAGACATACTGTGGTGTTGAGCACCTAATGCAGAGCAGGTGCATGACATTCTCTTTTGTCAGGGCTAATACATAACCCTGACATTAGACTTCGTACTTCAGCGTGAAAGAGTTTTTCAAGGCTATCTCTACGAAATATGATCCTACATCTGTTTCTGGCCTCAGACAAGTAATTCTGTCAAAAGCTCAGGCTGACCAGTTAAAGTGCTACATCCTGACTTCCTACACACACTCCAACATATAAACAGATGCTCCAATGGATCATTCAGAGCACGAAGTGTCAAAGCCTGTAATTCAGCTTTATACTTTCTATGTGTGAATATGAAACTGAGATAAATCATTTGGGGATCTCTGAAAGATGACATGATGTGGCTTTGTACAAGACCCAGTTATATTTACTATACAGACTCCCCAGAAAGCTGTGATTGGTGCGATCAATTAATGTCATCTACACAACCACAACGTCTGTATATCATTAATGGGGGTTTTCAGTAGTTTATCCCTTTCAGCCCAATGTGTGGCCACATATTGATGGACTGCCCAAAGAAGTTCTAATTTTTCACAAAGACAAATTTTGATCCAGATTTGGATTTTCTATTCTCATTATCTGTCTTAGACTCATCTGTCTGTAATCATTCTGTTTTAATGAGTTTTACAGAACAATATGCCTTAGGGAGTGGTGAAACTATAAAAAACAGGCTTTTAAATCATTCACAATAAATCCTCTCATACATCTCATTCAAAACCATACTGGGATCATGTACAAATATTATCTGTTTTTCTTGTTTGTGGGGTAACATCAGAAAAAATAACTTAATGCCCTCAGTCTTCTAGAATGCCTTCCATGAAAGCCAGAGGATCTGCTGTGTTTGCAATGGCTATTGGAAAACAATATCTTCTTTTGTGTTCTAGAGAAAAAAGAAGGCCATACAGGTTTAAAATGACATGAGTGTGGCTGCATTTTTTTATTGCTGTGAACTACACCTTTAAAGTCAGTGTCATAATATATAAAACAATGCCCTCTGTATGTCAATCTGTTCATACAGCTGCTCATTTCTCAACGAGTTCCCATTTCTTATTCATAAACAGAGCACAGCGCAGATGAGCACACACTTTTTCCGCTCTGATAAGGAATGCTCTGTAGATGACAGGTAGCTGAGTTATGGAGCAGAGGTATTGGCACCACAACTAGTGCTGGGATCCAAAAGGTGTCAGTCTGAGTGTAAAACTCTTTGGGAAGTTGTGACATGGACAGAGGAAGAGTTGAAGTCATGATAAAGGAGCTGAGCTATGGCACATGGGTCAGGAGGCCAAGACGTAAGACAGCCAGAGTGATTAAGACTGGCTATTAAAAAAGACTATAGCAAAAAACACTACTTGGGCACATTTTTCATTTCTTTAACAACCATGTAGGAAGACACATCATGACCATATTCCAGGACGACAATGTCAAGATTAATCAAGCTCTAATTGTGAAGCAATGGTTGGGAGGGAGCATGAAGAATCATTTTCACTCATGAATTGACACCTCTGAGTCTTTGTGAACTACTGTAGACTTTACAGAGTGCTTGACTCAATACAAGATCTTGACCAAAAATTGATGTATCTCTTGATGGAAATAAATGTTGTGATGTTATTTCCATCAAGAGATACATCATTTTTGGTCATGATTTTGTATTGAGTCAAGCACTCTGTAATGTCTACTCCTGCACATCTCAAAGACTTTCAATGAATTTAAGGTCTGGACTCAGAGGTGCAAATTCATGTGTGAAATTCATGTGTGAAAATGCCTCTTCATGCTCCCTCCTAACCATTCTTTCACAATTTGAGCGTGATGAATCTTGACATTGTCATCATGGGATTTGGCACATAGTGCGTCTTCCTACATGGTTGTTTAAGAAATGAAAAGCTACACACTGCATCAAGTAGGGTTAGAAGAACTGTTGCCAAATATATAACTATACTATAGCTAGAAACATACTGACAACATAATAACCAGTGCAATAATGACCCAATCATAGACTCTTAAGCATTTGCCTATGTAGATCCAAACTTTTGCCATTTTTTTGGGCTGGGCAGTGTATACTTTAATAGAAAACCTTTCTTCTGAATTGCAATAATATTTCACAATATTACTATTATATTACTATTGTATATATTAAATATAACCAAATCAAACCATATATATATATATATATATATATATATACAGTATTTTTATCAAATAAATGCATTCTTGGTGAATATCAGATAAATATTAAAAAATCTTAGCAATCATAACCCTTGAAAAGTAGTGTAGATTAAAAAAACTAACTTTTTAACAGACACCACTTGGTTTGATATCTAAGTGTTATCAATTACGGTAAATTAATACATGGTAATTGTGTCATTTTGGGCTCACCGTATTTGAGATCACTCACTCTGAAATATCCAATATTAAGAAACTCTGCTTCATCATTATAATAGAAAGTTTGTGTAATATATATAATATGTAGACACAGGGAAAGTATATGATTTTTTAAATCACTAGAGGTTGTCATGGCCCTGGGGTCTCAATGCACCGACTCCCTTAATGTAAAGCACAAAGTTCTTTCAAAGGATCATTTGCTCAAGGGCTAGAGACAAGGCAAGACTTCAGACACCTTCAGCTCTTCCGTTGATATACTGACCAGATGATGACCGAGCATCTATTCCCCATCAAAGAAGATCTCCCTCCTGATCACGGCTCTCTCTCACAGCCCAGAGAATCAGAGATGTGAGCACACGCTGAGCTCACTCCAGAGCTCTTTATAAATCCCACACATTTGCAATGCATGAATCACACTTTCCCTCGCAAAAACGTCCTGTAGTACTAAACCAAAGAATACATTTTACAGCCCTGTAAATTACCCCTCACTCCTCCCTGCGTTCCACTGTCCAAGGTTACAGCACGTTTGTATCCACCGCTGATCAAAAACGGTTATTGCGATTGCTAATAGTATATAGTATAAAGACATAGATAAAAAAAATAAAAAAGTCCTGTTTACTCATTCTCATAATGTCACGGTTGAAGACAAGGAAGGGCGGAACTAAATGTATTTAATGAAACTCGGGAGAGTACGACACACAACATAACTTAACGAGAACCGACAAAGGCTGGAGGAAACACAGGGTAGACATATACAGGGGAATCAGAGGGAACAAGACACAGTGGACAATACTAACTGGGTGATTGATTATGAGACGAAGTGGAACGACACTGGGAGATCACACAGGCAACCCAGATGAAAACAAAGACAAGACAGACATGTGACAAATATTTTTCAAAACTCAAATTTCTTTCTTTTCTGATTTACATAAAGACTGAGGAATACAATGAAAATAACAGAAATAACTACTTAAATCGATTTGCCACACAAATATATTATATTACTTTAGAATACTTGGAATATAGAACATTATAGGAGTTGTACGAATTACTTTTATGACTCTTTTGGCGTCAGGTGGTTTTGCATCCTTTTTGAAACCTTAAAGCCTTAGTCCTGATTCATATTTTTGTGTTCCACAGAAAAAAAGAGAAAAGAATAAATAATAAAACCTGAGAAAGTAAACAATAATAGAATTTTAATTCTTGGAGAACTATTTATTTAAAGTTAACATTAAATGGCGTTTAAACCTATCCATTTCCTATATGCATGTTTTTGATTTGACATCTTACATTCATCTTACATATTGAATCATTAATCTATGCATGTTTTCTTTTAATCATGTAATTCAGCTAAACGCAATCTTAATCTAAAAAAAGTGAAATAACTTTTCTCTACTGACTTCTCCAATAATTCTGTCTGCATAAAACCTGACCCTTTCATAAAATGGACAGCAAGCTTTCAGATCATTCAGATCCTTTATCCAATCAACATTGAACATTGTGGATTGAACCAAATCCCCAACCTACAGTTCTTTTCAAAAATAAATTTCACTTCATTTATGAAGTGTTAAGTGACATGCAAGGGAGGGCAAGTATGGTAACGCATACTTGGAATTTGTCCTCTGTATGTAACCCATCCAAGTTAGTGCACACACATTAGGAGTTGCGAGTAGTCAACAGAAGAAAGGATCTGTCTCTACTTCCGTAACATCACAACTTTAATTTTCAATCCATATTTGCTATAACAGGTCTAACTCACAGGACTCTTAAAACTGTTGTGATTTCCATGGCAACACAAAAATTTTTTTTTTAGAGCCTCTTATGCCTAAAGTAACAACCTTAGCAAGTACATATACTTGATTCACATCCCTCCATACACCAAGCAACAAGACATATAATATCTCAAACACAAAAAAAAAAAGAGAAAAGAAATCCAGATCCTTCCTCAAAACATACCTTTAGCACAGTTGGCAAAATCGTTCATGCGAACATGACAATGAGTCAAAGATATTGGTTGGAGTGTATTTGACTAACATTCGATATAAGGACTCTAACAGCAGTATGATGGCTGTAACAGTCCCGTTTGAGTGATTTGTTGAGTTGTGTTGGAGATCAGGGACTGAGGTGAGGACACACTGGGCCGAGTGAGCGGTGTAGAGGCTTGTGCTGTATCTCCCCACACAACCTTTGATTCGCTGCGTGAAACCCCCCTGAGGAAGCTTTTTCTGTGGATTCATTTAACGGTGAAAGGAAGATGGGGTTCCTCATAGGTCCCACAATAAGGCAGCGAGACAAAACACAAACTGCAAAACATATTCAGCTGTACTTAATGTGAAAGTCTGCAATAAAAGAATCCCATTCAGTAGTCAAAGAGATTCTTCTTTTCAGTACCTTCATACCTTATGTTATTGTTACTATACCATGAGGTATTTGAGACAGAAATGAATATTTCTGTTATTTATAGTATTTGTGGTTAAAAGCAAAATTCAAGAGTATGATACAAAAAACAAGACACAAAAACCACACACAAACATTTCCAGTCATTTAAACATGACCTGGAATATCGCATGAGAGTGAAACATATCCCCACGCAGATATAACGTTGGGTTTGTCTCGCAAATCTTCTCTGACAAAAAGTAACATTGTGGAAAATGTTACCTATTTTGAAGGCAAAAATGTGCAATAAAACTCAGTAATGAAAAATACTAATAAAATCTGTGTTGTGTAGTATGATCAAAATGTTGTCATACAGGTAGCTGCCTATGTGTTACCCTTAGTCCTGTCTAGCATGTCATCTGTGCACTACCTGTCTGTCGTGTTATCTGTGCACTTCCTGTCTGTCGGGGTCTTCATTGTCACTTCCTGTCAGTGAGGTCAATTGTCACTTCTTGTGTGTCGTGTCATTTGTCATTTCCTGTCTGGTGTGTCATGTGGTGTTTCACTTCTGGGTTCTTTCTGTGTGTCCTCTCGTGCACCTATCTTACAATCACTTTCATCGTTAGTCTTCCCAGGTGTTCGTCATTCCCTTGTGTATATAACCCTCTTGCAATTCCCTTGTCAGTTGTTGAGGTTTGACTGTCATGTTGTCAGTTCCTAGTGTGTGGATGCTGTTCATAATTCTCCATAAGTTGCCTAGTGGTTTTTTGTTGGTGTATTTGAAGTGGTGTGTTTTTCGTCTTTTGACTAAACTAAGTTTCTGTTTGAACTTCATGCTCTCGGTGTATAGAAAGCTACCAACACTATATAGGTCATGCACAGCAAGGAAGGTCACTTGATTTTGCCAGATTAACAGATCTAGATTACTGTATTTGCAGGGCAGCATTGTATTGACATTTGCCAACTTTTATATTTATAAGTTTGGTTTGGATATGTTCTAAACTCCTAACCTATTACTTTTAATTCTTAGTGTTAAATCCTAAAAATATTTTAGCCCAAATAATTTACAAAAACAGTTTTGTAGATCTTTCAGTCTTACATATTCTCACACTGAATAAAGGTAATTGGAGGCATTAAACCAAAGCCTAAAACACTAGAAAATTAATTGCTTTAGAATTATCATTTAATGAGTTGTTGTTTTAATATTATTTACCTCTGGACTGGCAGGGTTGAAAGCCACATTTAGGACCGTTTCAGAGTGTCTCTGTAGCTTATGTAGAAAGTTGCTGCTGCGTGTGTCATATACATAGGCCTGGAAGAAAGGTTGAAGTACAAAGTCTCAGCATAGCACAAGAAGTACATATTAATCACATTAATTAACAAAAAAAGCTTGTCTCGTTAGTACACATTTTAGTACACACTTTGTAAAGAAACTTTCACACACTGGCTTCTATGTCTGAGAGAAACAGTTAAAAATGCTGAAAACGCTGCTTCGTTTTACATATTATATTTTTGTTACCTTGTAAATGTGCAAATCCAAGGTTTACAAATGAAATTTTGAAACCTAACTATCTGGGTAACAACGATAAACAGTATGAAACATGGAACAATATTACATTTAAAATATTTACAACCAGCTGACTGATACAGAGAGACGCTGCACGTCTAACTGTGGAATTTTCTTGAGAGCATTTTGGCAGCATTTATAGTTAAAAAAGTTAGATCAGCAATCTGCATATGTGCATTATTTCCAAGCTTAGTTCTATGTAGTGTTTGTAGCACAAAGCTATATTACTGTTTAAAGGTTTGGGATCAATATGTTTTTTAAATATTAAAGAAATTAATACTTATTCAGCTAAAATGCATGAAACTGATTAAAACTAACAGTTATACAATTATTTAAAAATAAATGCTTTTCATAGTAGGAAGTTAGATATTAGAAAACATTAATCGTAATAATATTTGTAGCTCGTAATTTTCTTCAGCCAGGGTTTACAGCGTCATTTACAGCATAAAAAAAATGTATGAAAAGTTTTCAGACAAGTCTGGTACAAATATGTTGTCTTGTTTCATTAATATACGGTAGTCAATAGAAATTCATGAAAGTTAATTATGCCAGTTACATCAGTAACCATCTAATAGCATAGTTCTAACAACACTTTTAATGCAGTGTTACAACATTTCCCATCTGTGCAACTGGGATTTAAATCAGGTTGGAGAACCAAGAACTATCTCAACTGTTCAATAATATAATAATAATTTTAAGTTTCATCATGCTAACGTGTGGAAGTGTTTAAAACAAGTGTGTTACAACTTGCCCCGCGTTAGATTGTGCCCCACTCACCCATAAATAGTGCCATAGATGAAGCAGAGAAAACAGGCCATTAAAAATCTGCCATTAACATATATAAAAACATGAGACGTATCACAGCAGACTGGTTGGCTTCCTCCATATGTTTCTTATTCACTCCGCTTAGGGAATACATTGAGAGTGTTCTGGGGAAAACATGGGTCTCTGTGCCAGAAAGAAGCCAGAGATCACTAACAGGTTTTTGTAACATTCAATTATGTGTACATTTAAGTTACTTAGCAGACAACCCTATTTAGAATAACTTACAAATCAACTTCAGCTTCACATGCAAAACTACCGACACCAAACAAGACGCAATGTAACAAAGCAAAGCGCAATAAAAACTCTTTCATGTTCAAGATTTTATAATAAGCAGCTACCAATGGCATTTTGTCAAAGGTTGGCTTTTATTTATTTTTTCTTGACATTCCTCTACTTATTTTTGTTTTTAAATTAATAGTTCACCTAAAATTAGCATATACATACATATGCATATACAAATCGGTATTTACTCTATGTCTTCCATAGAACGCAAAATAAATATTTTGAAAATGGGGGAGGGTAATAAACTATCCCCTTAAATTACTTCTGATAGGTAATGGACACACAGTTAAAAGCACAATTTGTCATGTTTCAATGTCCTCGCTCCTATAGAATCAAAATCAATCACTTTTAGTTAATCATACTTGCATATGCGACTTATGGTTTAAAATAATGAGACTTGGGATTAATGCAGTAATAGGGTGACGATGAAGCTCTATTTTCTGTGATTGTCTTGTGAAATATAAAATGCATAAACAATTTCATCTGGTTTATCAAAGTCTCAAGACAGCTACTACTGTTCTCTCCATTCAGCTTCCAGGAAACACTGGAAAGTGGGCGGTGCTACAGAGATTTTCTAAAAAAATAAATAAATAATAATAATTCTTGACCCAGTGCCAGCGATTAATAACAGCTATCAACATGCACATATTATTCCACTGACTTGAGCAAAGACTAAACACATATACAAACAGAGAGGAGATGGCAGTCCTCCCACACTGGCAAAGAGACACATATGGAAAAATAATTTGATTGATTCAAAAATAAACATTCAGTTCAAAATATGGACTATAAGAAAAAAGTAACTGTCTGCTTTAAATGGCAAGTTCTAAATCCTGATGATCATCAATAAAGTAAACGGCATAGGTTGAACATCTGAGCATTTGTATAAAGACATTCACAACTTTATTTAATTAGTAACCTAGAAATATTGCTGAATCTTAAATATTTCTCTGTGAATCCTAAATCTAGGTCATTCATGAGCTTTCGCGTGAGCCAGAACCCACTAGTCTTTTATCATGAAATTATTGTTAACATCCACTGTTTTTTTTTTCAAAGTAAATGGGACAATAGCTCTGTAAAATAAACTTTTTTGTTCTCAGAGCTCTTTTAACAGAACACCATGGAAGTATGGATATCCCAGTGTTTTCCTCATATGAGTGAATTGTTTTGACAATTCTGGCAAAGGACACAAGACATGGAGAAGCTCAGCAGTAAATGTGATGCAGCTGCTGGATATGATAAGAGATACTCAGAGAGGGAGAATTAAAGAGGTCAACGGAAAAAGTGGTCCAGTGAAACAGAGATGATTGTAGGTTCCTCTCAAGCCCCCTCTAGATAGCATTTGTGGTGTAAATTTAAATCACAGTTTAATGCAGACTATCTATCTGTCTGTCTTTATTCCTGTTTGTCTATCTATCTAGATAATTGCATGTTCCTCTCAAGCTCCCGCCTGTAAGTAACATTTGTGGTGTAAATTTAATGCACAGTTTAAGCCATCAATCTATCCATCCATCTATCTGGAACTAGAACATTGTCTAAATTTGACACTGTCTTTACATATTCAAAGCATTTTTCTAATAATATTTTTCATAACTCCATCAAGACAGAATAAAAAAAGCAATTGACTACAAAACTTGTTCTTCCCTATAATGTTAGAAATTGTCAGGTTTGAGAGAGCGAGGACTCAGAGATGCAGGTGAAAGGGCTTTTAATACAAAATAAAACAAAATGCAAACAGAAACCACCCCGAGGGGGAAAAACAAGACCAGACTAGACTTGACTAAAAACTAGACTGAAGACTCGACTCGACTCGACTCGACTCGACTTGACAGGAAAGACTAAAGACTTGACTTGACTTGACTTGACTGGAGAAACTCAGGACAGGAACAGACATAGTAAAGACAACGACGCAACCCAGAACAGCAGACAAAGACGGAATATATAGGGAGGACATGGGGAAATTAACAAGGAAAAACAGCTGGGAAAAATCAAACTAATGACAAAGAAACAAGACGGGCGGGGTAACAGACAAGACATGAACACGCAGACAATTAACCAAAGACGACGCGCAGCTGTTGACAACCACTGCGCGTGACAAAACACAAGCACGCGGCCGATGGCAAGCGAACCGCGTGCCAAACATAAACACACGGACGAGAGGAGGCGCGGCTCGCGCAAGGCTTGAAACCGCGCCCACTCACATGACAGAGCTCGCAAGAACGAGTAAAAATCACCTGTTCTTACGAGCTCACGACAAGGACTAACATACACGAGTCATGAATGCCCGAATCCCGATTCAAAACCGAAACTGAACCAGACCAAAGAATCGGGACCGGACATCATAACTCGCACGAAAGACGTCACAGACAAGCGCGCGCGCGGCTCGAATCCTCGATGCCGTGCGCACACACACCAAACACGAGACATAACGGTAGTGTCAGAGCTCTGCCACAAAACCAAGAAATGACTACTAGACCGAATGTGGCAGAACCCTGACACTACCCCCCTCTAAAGGGACGCCACCTGGCGTCCCTATGAGGAACACCGGGAACAAGACTAGAACAGGACAGACATGACAACAGAAAGCACAAGACAGAAGCAAAACACCAGGGCAAGGCAGGAAAAATAAAATAAATAGACAAGGACAAGAGGAGGAGGGGGGGGGGGGGGGGGGGGGGCAGGGAAGGAAGACAAGTCAGCCAACATAAAATGAAACGGACCTCTATATGGGAAGATTCCAAACATCATGAAACAAGATAAAACTAAACAGTCCTCAAACCAACATCATGAAAAATAATAACTCAGAAAAACCGTCCTCAAAACATCATGAAGATATAAACTCAAAAACAGTCCAAGCACCATGAAATAACGCAAAAGAGTCCTCAACCATGAAAAAATGCCTGAAAAACAGTCCATAAAGAAAAAACACAGTCCAGGGAGGGGGAACTGGAGGGATGAGCCAGGGCGGCTCAGACAGTACAGGGTTTTTTGCTGACGGCCAGGGTGGAGCCGGGGGAATGAGCCAGGGAGGCTCAAACAAAGACAATGGGTCCGGCGGTGCTGGAGGGGTGAGCCATGCGGGCTCAATCAAGGCCAGCGGGTCAGGCGGCACCGGAGGGGTGAACCAGGCCGGCTCCGGTGGTTCAGGAGTCCTGGCAGATGACCAGGGAGGTGCTGTAAGGACAGACCAGGCAGACTCCGGCATATAGGGAGTCGTGGCAGACGGCCAGTGCAGTGCCAGATGGACAGACAGCTTGGTTGGGTCAGGGAGAACAGGCAGGATTGAAAGGTCAAGGCGGACAGGCGGGTCTGGACAGACAGGCGGGTCTGTTTGGGTCGGTAGGTCAAGGTCTGGGAGGCGTTCTGGGGGTGCCGGCAGGCAGAGGCGTTCTGGGGGCGCCGGCAGGCAGAGGCGTTCTGGCGGCGCCGGCAGGCAGAGGCGCTTGGGCGGCGCCGGCAGGCAGAGGGGCTTGGGCGGCGCCGGCAGGCAGAGGCGTTCTGGCGGCGCTGGTCCGTCAGGGATGGCCTCTGGGGTTTGCGGACTGGAGGAAGCCCTCTTCTTCCTCCGCCGCTTACGAGGGCGACAAGGCGGCACAGAGTCAATGGCGGGCTCTGGGGCGACGGCCTCCTGTCCGGCAGCTGGCTCTGGGGCGACGGCCTCCTGTCCGGCAGCTGGCTCTGGGGCGACGGCCTCCTGTCCGGCAGCTGGCTCTGGGGCGACGGCCCCCTGACCGATTGAAGAGGAGGCGGCCCTCTGTCTCCTCCTAAGTGTGCGAGGGTTTGGCGCAGATGTGTCCTTGGGCAGCTCTGGGGGCACTGCAGCTGCCAAAACTTCCTCTGGGGTCAGAACGTTGGGGGGCGTGGCGAGGAAGTCCACAAACTCCCAAAAACCCAGGTGTTCTAGCCCCCTCATCCTCCAGCAGCTGAGGGGCTCGTCAAGGGCATAGTTAAGTAGGTCCTTGAGGGCATCGTCGTTATACCCCAGCCCTGCTGCAGTCTGGCTGAACTCCCGTGCAAAGGTTCTTAAGTCTGCCCCATGTTGGTGGAGGGAGCTCAGTACCTTTAGCTGCAGCATTCGTTGGTACAGAGGGCTGGAGTGTGCGGCGGCTGGTGGAGGATGAGAGCCCTTTCCCCGCTGAGTCCTCATTGTGGTTGCGTCGTACTGTCAGGTTTGAGAGAGCGAGGACTCAGAGATGCAGGTGAAAGGGCTTTTAATACAAAATAAAACAAAATGCAAACAGAAACCACCCCGAGGGGGAAAAACAAGACCAGACTAGACTTGACTAAAAACTAGACTGAAGACTCGACTCGACTCGACTTGACTTGACAGGAAAGACTAAAGACTTGACTTGACTTGACTGGAGAAACTCAGGACAGGAACAGACATAGTAAAGACAACGACGCAACCCAGAACAGCAGACAAAGACGGAATATATAGGGAGGACATGGGGAAATTAACAAGGAAAAACAGCTGGGAAAAATCAAACTAATGACAAAGAAACAAGACGGGCGGGGTAACAGACAAGACATGAACACGCAGACAATTAACCAAAGACGACGCGCAGCTGTTGACAACCACTGCGCGTGACAAAACACAAGCACGCGGCCGATGGCAAGCGAACCGCGTGCCAAACATAAACACACGGACGAGAGGAGGCGCGGCTCGCGCAAGGCTTGAAACCGCGCCCACTCACATGACAGAGCTCGCAAGAACGAGTAAAAATCACCTGTTCTTACGAGCTCACGACAAGGACTAACATACACGAGTCATGAATGCCCGAATCCCGATTCAAAACCGAAACTGAACCAGACCAAAGAATCGGGACCGGACATCATAACTCGCACGAAAGACGTCACAGACAAGCGCGCGCGCGGCTCGAATCCTCGATGCCGTGCGCACACACACCAAACACGAGACATAACGGTAGTGTCAGAGCTCTGCCACAAAACCAAGAAATGACTACTAGACCGAATGTGGCAGAACCCTGACAGAAATATGGTATTCAGCAGTCCTAAATTGCAGTTTTATTACCTGTCAAGATACGCAGGCTCAAACTTATCTGATTTAAAATTATGCTATACATTCTGTACAATGTCTGTGAAAAATGTTGAGGTACTATGAATTATTGATCTTGTGAATTCTAGTACACTTTGTGCTCATCATGACACCATAAAACACTCCACTTAAGCGAGGAGAAACTATTCTTAATAAACACAGGAAGAGGATGAGCTGAAAGAAACAGGGACAAGGATTGCAGGATATTGTAGCAGAAGATGTATTAAATGCACATACACAATGGTCCTCCGAGCCAGTAGCTATGAAGCGACCGCAAGGTGAGAAGGCCGCAGTGCAGTGATGAAAACGGTTAACATTGCTCTCATAGCGGCGAACACACCTGACAGAGATGGAGAGAAAAGATGTATTAATCAGTTGAGTTTTGTTTGGCAATTTCAATGCCAATTCAATTCAAATATTTATCCAATAGGATCCACTTCTTTGTCTGTTAAACAGCTGGAAAATGCATGTCTATGCAAAAAAAGAAAGAAAAAAAGCATACACTATAAATGACTATTACCAAATTGAAATACATTTGCATTGTATACACTCAAAATATTCTACTTGACCAGTCAGAAATTATTATCTGGAAAAATAAAAGGGAAAGTCTCAGGAAAATCTTTTGCATGAAAAACAAAAGGGCCATCAGCCCTTAAAGTGGATCTGTTTAAAATCAGCTTTTCATTTCCAGGTCTACTTTTGGCTCTCTCTGTAGACATCATCTCCTTTAGAATGTAAATATTAATTTAGCAGACAGTAGTCATTCAAAGCAACATACAGCACACATGAACCATCTTCTGGAAAACTGTGATGACTAAGAAAACATCAAGTATGTCCAAATAAACTAAATAATTTTTAGTAGAGTAGGGCAACACATCTGGAGCTTGTGATTTCTTCATGAAGCTATCAGTCAGGATCCATGTTTCATCCTGTGGTCCAGAGGGACTATGTAAACTAATGTGAAAAGAAACTTCAGAAAGCACATGAGACGACGCAACACTTCATTACTCTCATGCTGAGAGCTGAGTTTAAAATTGCTAGACCACATTTCCCTGCATTCTTTAAGTTATATTTATGCTTAATGATGGAGGTAATATTACACACTTGTAAAAGCTTATCATTTTTAATTTAATATACATATTTTTTAAACTTATACAAAACTTTGTTGCCGCTTCTAGTCAGTCTCGTAAGTTGCTCATTTTCTAATTAGTCATGTCAGCAGCTAATCAGGTGTGTGAGCCGGCAACAGCTGAGCCTGTGTCCCTAGGATTACTGGAGCATGAGGGGTTAACATAGAGCCCATACCCAGACCCCTATACAGGGGGACTTTGATTTGATTGACTTTGAAGGTGACTGGTTTTGTGTCCCTGTACGTCTGTTTCCCCAGAAATTGTGCCCAGTCTCCAACTCCCATCTCCTCCAAATGTTTCAAATCTGCCTAATAAGAACTGTCTGTTCCAATGTCGGACAAGAGGGTCGTTCAGAAGATATCTGCCTGTTCTGTTTCTGTCAAGAGTAGTAATGTACACTCACCAAAAGGATTATTAGGAACACCATATTAATACTGTGTTTGACCCCCTTTCGCCTTCAGAACTGCCTTAATTCTACGTGGCATTGATTCAACAAGGTGCTCAAAGCATTCTTCAGGAATGTTGGCCCATATTGATAGGATAGCATCTTGCAGTTGATGGAGATTTGTGGTATGCACATCCAGGGCACGAAGCTCCCGTTCCACCACATCCCAAAGATCCTCTATTGGGTTGAGATCTGGTGACTGTGGGGCCATTTTAGTCCAGTGAACTCATTATGTTCAAGACACCAATTTGAAATGATTCGGCCTTTGTGAAATGGTGCATTATCCTGCTGGAAGTAGCCATCAGAGGATGGGTACATGGTGATCATAAAGGGATGGACATGGTCAAAAACAATGCTCAGGCAGGTCGTGGCATTTAAACGATAACCAATTGGCACTAAGGGGCCTAAAGTTTGCCAAGAAAACATCCCCCACACCATTACACCACCACCACCAGCCTGCACAGTGGTAACAAGGCATGATTGATCCATGTTCTTATTCTGTTTATGCCAAATTCTAACTCTACCATCTGAATGTCCCAACAGAAATCAAGACTTATCAGAGCAGGCAACATTTTTCCAGTCTTCAACTGTCCAATTTTGGTGAGCTCGTGCAAATCTTTTTCCTATTTACCCGGTGGGGTTTCTGCTATTTTAGCCCATCCGCCTCAAGGTTGTGTGTGTTGTGGCTTCACAAATGCTTTGCTGCATACCTCGGTTGTAACGAGTGGTTATTTCAGTCAAAGTTGCTCTTTTATCAGCTTGAATCAGTCTGCCCATTGTTCTCTGACCTCTAGCATCAACAAGGCATTTTCGCCCACAGGACTGCCACATACTGGATGTTTTTCCCTTTTCACACCATTCCTAGAAATGCTTGTGCGTGAAAATCCCAGTAACTGAGCAGATTGTGAAATACTCAGGCCGGCCCGTCTGGCACCAACAACCATGCCACGCTCAAAATTGTTTAAATCACATCACCTTTCTTTCCCATTCTGACATCCAGTTTGGAGTTCAGGAGATTGTCTTGACCAGGAACACATCCCTACATCCATTGAAGCAACTACCATGTGATTGGATGATAAGATAATTGCTAATTGCATTAATGAGAAATTGAACAAGTGTTCCTAATAATCCTTTAGGTGAGTGTATTTGTCCTGTGTTGTCAAAGAGAATTAACTTTAAAGTTTCTGTATACACTGACCAGCTCTCCTGCCCTGCCAGCAATGTCTCCTTTTTAGCTCTTCCCAAGCTGGCTACACCTCTATGCCTTAATTCGCTTGGTGTTTTTAGTTCGCCATTACAGCCCAGAATTGTCCTCCGTCTCAGCCTATCAACCAGTTGGCTCCACCTTGGCTGCTCTACTCTTCAGTTCCACGGGACTATCATCCCTATGGCACTACCGGGCTCTTTTGTCCCGTCGGCTTAACCTTGGTCAGTCGTCACAGACTGCCACTGTCACAGACGTCTGACCTTTCAGCTGGGCCTTGTCCCATGGCTTTTGATATCGGCCAGTCCGTCAGCTCTTCAGTTCTGCCTAGGTCTCCACCACAGGCTCATACTCGGTCACTCGTTACCCTGGAAAGACCTGCCTAGTTTATTACGTTTTCTCCGCCCTGGCCCTGGTTTTCTCCGCCCTCTGTCTAAGCTCCCTCCTGCCCTCCTATGTTGGACTCAGAGGCTGCACCTTTCTGAAGGTGGTGAGGTAATATCAGGGTTATGTTTGAAATGTTTAATATTGAGTAGGTTTTGCAATGTTTTCTGTCAGTTTCCTTCGTTCCTGTTAGTCAGTCACCTAGGTTACTTATTGTGTAATTAGTCATGTCAGCTCTGTTTTATTTCTTTGATTAGTTCACGATGTATTTAAGCCCTGTGTTTGTTTCAGTTTAGTTGTCTGTTATCATCGCAATAAGCTTGCTTGTTCTGTTAATGTCGAAGAGTTTGTTCCTGAGTGTTAAGCTGCTGCAGTTAAATCCATTCACATCATCTTTGCAACCCAGTCATGACAGCATCTAGAATTTAAAAAGTGCTATTTTAAAATTCACCCTTAGAGCTCAACCCTAACCTTTTTTTTATAAATATAAACCAAAGATTTGTATCTAATGAGATCATTATGCCATTTAGGAAGTCACAAAAGGGGCATATAAAGTGATTTAATGCATAGCATCAGCCTTTATGGAGCAGCACAACCATATAATAAATTAACTCTTTTAATGAGACCACATGGACCAAAGCATGCTGTTTCTGTCCATGCAATTAAAAAAAAAAAAAAAAAAAAAAACTTGCATAGACACATCCAGAAAATTCAAAAGATATTAATATAAAGGTTAAAATAAATTGGACTGCAACAGGAAAGGATTCATGGAACATCATGGAAGAGCTTGCCTAAGGGTCTTGCTCATCACATGTGGTTGGTCTGGTTGTTATGTTCACTGATTGCTTTGTACGCCTTTATGAATCTAGAGTGCTTTTCTGAGGGTCTGTGTCTCAATTCACATTCTGTATAAGCTAGGTTAATCTGCTTCTCATTATGAGGAAAGATTATGTTTTAAGAGAAAGAATAAACAAATTTATTGTGTAAAGCCCACATATTTTCTTCACATTTAGTCAACCACCGGAGCGAAAACAGAATGCCAAATAGAGAGCCACTACAGACTCTGCAAGCACCTTTAAAAATCAGAATGAAAATACCATGCAGTAACCTCTAGCAGCCACTCTAGCAACTAGAAGTGTGCTAACAACCCCATAATAGCATCTTCTTTGACTTTGGTTATTCTCCATTCAAGGGGTGCACTGGAATGACTACAGAAAATCTGCCTGGGAAAATTACCATGGTGACTGTTGAGTGATTCTCTGAGGCACAACAGCCGGTTGTAATTTTAAAGGTTGCAGTTATTACAATAACAAATACACAATTCTTTCTGTATGTTAGATCAAAATACAGTGGAACCCACTTATCTCGAGCTCGGTTAACTCGCCAACCCTGTTTTGTCAACGTTTTTGAAGTGGAACCGCCAAACTCCCTATTTTTCATAGAATTTTCTTATCGGTTATATCGATTCCTTTATGTCGCCGAACCCTGATATCTCGAGCACAAAAGAGGGACAAAGTCACCACTTAACATCAGTTATCTCGATCCCCGTGACTAATGATAGTACCGAGTTCACTGCGCATGCGCTGAGTTCGCGTTGCATGTGCATCAGTCTGTATAGTCGCTCACTCCAGGGACGCTTCACTCACTCTTGCGGCGCAGTGCCGTGCAGCTGAAGAAGAACTCGCGCAAAAATCAAGTCTTACAGATGCTATCTTGGAAGAGGAGGCGCAGGAGTTAGCATCACTGTCCAGGAATTCCCAGATTACGTTGACATCAACAAAGACGTTGTTACGGATAGAAGCATTTGTTTTCAAGCAGACCGTTAAAGGCAAAAAGCAACAAAGCATTTTAGACTTTGTAAAGAAACAATAGTAACCGCGTGTGCAATACTTTTCAGAACTGTGTCAGAGCGAAATGACTGTGTTATGAGTGAATGTGTTTATGTGTGGTTGTGACTGTGTTTAACCTGTGAGCGAAATTGTATTTGCAATGTTGGAGAATATAATTAAAGGTTTGTATCGAGAATTGAAGGTGGTTTTTATCGTATACTGGTAAATCTTGTAACGGCTGTCAGAGTGATTGACGACTGCCCAGATGTTATATGGAAATGAAAGAAAACTTGAGGCGATTAAACTGGTCACACGAGATTTGTAGATGGGTTTCGTAGCAGCCAGGGCCGGCACGTCCAACAGGCGATACAGGCAGTCGCCTGGGGCCCCTCTTTGATTTGGGGGCCCCGCGACCCGCATATGATGTCACGCATTTTTAGAAGTTTTATTTTTTCAAACGTCCACACATAGTATGAGTGGTCATGTGTCAATTATGACAATTTTGTAGTGCACAGACCCCATTAAACACGATACAATTCACAATGACGGTGAGCAAAATATAAAACATATTTTATTAAAAGAATATCTCTGAATAATTCATACATGACAAATAGCTGAAAACGATAATAATAAAAATAAAAAAACTGTCTAAATAAAAGCGGAAAAAAGATTAGAAACATACACAGCAGCACCACACTCTATTTAGCATAACACCTCCCGCAATAGGCTATTGGATGAACTAGAATGTCGTAACGTATTCCTAGTACAGATTCCAAATATTCCACTTAGCCACATATCTCTGTAAATTCCTTTCGATATATACTCGAGAAAGTGTCTTAAATAAGTCTAAAGTTATATAACGTCATAAGTGTGGTTGCTATTTTGATCGAGGTACAGTGTTACCTCGAGATACGAAATTAATCCGTTCCGAGGCGGACTTCGTATAATGAGTTTTTCGTATCTTGGAACACATTTTACATGTAAAATGTCTAATCCGTTCCAAGCCCTCCAAAAACACCCCATTAAATAGCAAAATAGTTGTTGTCGGCAGTATTCGAACCTGCGCGGAGAAACCCCAATGGATCTGTAGATCGTCGCCTTAACCTCTCAGCCACAACTGTGTCATGTCCAAATCACACTTGCAAACTTATAAAACTGATTCAATGTTGAGTTTGTTACAGGTAATAAAAATGTATACACTTAAATATTGAAATTGTATTTTTTGTGCTCTCTTCTCGCTGTTTTTACACCAGTGGGCTCAATTTTTTTTATCTCGCCTAGGGCCCCACAACCCTTCGGGCCGGCACTGGTAGCAGCACACTCTTCTCAAACATGTAAAGAGCGTAAGTACAAACCAGGAAAAAGAAAACACTCTGACAAACATCACAAAAGAAGTAAAACAGAAACAGATTATGCTATATAACAGTCAGACGTAGAGCGGCCATTTTGTTGTTAACAAACATATACAGTGTATGTACATTTTTATCGCCTTATCAAACAAATCGCCATATTGGCTTTTGGTTTTCTCGATCTTCGGTTATCTCAACGCTTTTTTTTTTACCCCCGAGGCCGTCGACATAACCGGGTTCCACTGTGCTTGTAACTACTTGTAGAATGTAAAAAAAAGATATTGCCGTAATAAGCTTTCACAGCTTAAACTTTAGCACTAGAAAAACTTTCCTGAATTCAAATATCCAACTTGGTTTATATTTAATATCACATTGCAAGTTGACTAAACGTAAAATTGTAAGGCAGTATGAACACATACTTTTTTTTTTTTTTTTTTTTTTTTTACTATTTTTTACTATTTTAAAGTTTTAAATAATTTATTTTTTACACTGACTGTACCAACACTAATTCACCAAGAAATAGCCAATAAAGCTTTATGAAAGATGTGAATTAAAGATGTACGAACACATAAAAATGCTTTGACAGTATGTGTTGACTGAGTACCAGGGTCCCACCAGCAGTGCCCTGACCTCCTGTGCAGCTGAAGACAGAGTGATACTTCATAAAGAGTTTTTAGAAAGTCTTCATGAAGCACCTCAGAGTCTCTTGCCAGTATTTTTCATACATAATTCAAAATCCAGAGGGCTGCTGCTCCTCTTGTCTGAAGTTCAATATACTACTGTGTACCTAAAGGAAGCATTTTCATTGTCATATGCAAAACATACAGTCCCAGAACAGGCAAAGAAGGGTAATGTGGAAGATCACAAGCCTCAGTCTTCCAGAGCTCCTTGGCTTTTGGCTTAAAGTTTTGTCTTGGCCTGTGGAATGATGTCACTTGTGCTTTAAATGAAGTCTTGGGGGAGATAAATCTGTTTCACGTGCTTGAAGTTGGAGCACTGTTAAAGAGCCAACCATTGGAAAAATGGAAAATACACATAAAATGGCCTGTGCTGAAAGACTTCATTGCCAGACCTCAGTTTGTCAATGACTGCAGGCAAATGATGTCACTAATTCTCACATATTCTTCTGTCCATGTTTCCCGCGTTTGACCTGCATTTATCTGTAGTATTTTGTCTTAAGTGTTTTTCATGGTTTCCTCCCTATGCTAATTTTCCTTTCTCTTTTCCACTGGAACTAATCCTTCAAAGAAGAGAAAAATTTTGCTGTCCTGCAAGGTTGTTTTTAGGCAATCAGTGTAATAATACAACTTTCCTACGGCTCAAGAGTGATTAGTCACATGGTTTTTACAACCAAGGTGATTAGCTAAAAATATTCTGTGGTTCCATGAACAAAAACGGCAGAATTCAACTTAGCAATAGCTGAATTTTTACTTCGGGGGGGGGTCATGTGGGAGGAGAAAAACTGCCATTGAGTTGAATGGGAATGATACTTGATAGTTTTCTTTAAGTATTACAGATCTCCTTGGAGAGGAAAGTGTCAGTTGTGAAACATATCAACATATCAAACTCTTTTATTTTAAAGCAGAGAATTCATGCTTCGTTAAAGATGTTAGATCCTGCGTGGATTGATGAAGTTGTTATATACTTTTGACCAGAACTTGACCTGGAACTGTGCAAATATTTATCAAGGAAAGTAAAAAGTATTTTACACATTCTGGAGTTTGCAAGTAAGAGCAGGAAGATCTAAGATCCAAGAGTAATAGAATAAAGGATGTATACTGTGAGTGTAGAAGCAATTCATACCATTTCACAAAGTGTAGGAATTCAAAGAAGAAAAAGTCTTTCATGACTTACTTCAGCTGTCCTTATAAGGGAAATAAAACTCAATGGAGAGCTTCAGGTGCAGAATATCTATATTAAAATGAAATATTACAAGATTCAGAGAAAAATATGTTTAGAGTCTGGAACTTTCCGCACAGATTCTTGTACCTGAAGTTGTTGTCTCTGTTCTAGTTTTGTTTCTCCCTACACAGGAGGACAAATTAGTCCAATATGCTTTTCCAACCTGATGCTTTTACAGAGTGTTCTTTAAGGAACAGGCCACTCAAAAATGAAAATCTGTCTTCATTAATCATTAATCTCTCGCTCCATCAGTAATCTCTGTTTTTCCAAACCAGTGTGGAACAGGATTTTTTTTAAAAGAAGAATATCCTTACCACTGTTTTCCACTCAATAAAAGCATGTGAGGACTGGGTTTGTCAAGATCCACACACAAAAATAACCCACCATTAAAAAAAAAAGAAATAAGAAAAGAAAAAGCGTTTACAGAGAATTTGATAGGTAATTGTCTGAAAAAAGTGACTAGTTATTAGAAACCAATAAAAGCTACAAGAAAAAAAGCTATGTTAGTTATATTACTGTATGTATACACTCACATTCATATATACATACATATACCTGTGTCAAAGTGACCAATTATTTGCAAATAAACAGTCATTTATGTTTTAAGTGAACGTTTGAGAGAGAAAACGCACATTGCATATTGGATCTCTGCAAACAAAACAAAATTATGATTGATGATATTACCAAAATTCGTTAAAACTCTATTAAAATGAATTGTCTAAGATCCTTTATAAAAAATGAAAATAGTTTTTGATTTTGAAGATTTCTTAAAGCATATTTCAAAGTAATGTAACCCCTTGTCTTTCTAAGCTTTTTGTGAGTTTCTCTCACTAACCTAAATTTACTCAATGCCACAATCTGGAGAGCCTTTGTTAAGGAATTATATCCTTTTTCTTCAAATAAAAATTGAATCTTTCAAAACTTTTCAAGTGTCGATGTTAAGATGTTAAGAACAAAATATCTTAAATTTCCAGCTGCAACAAAAGCAAAGGAAGTGCATTTTTAAATTCTTAATGGAGTTATATGCCAATTTAGTATTGATGTTAACCCATTTACTACTCTTGGGAAATTCTTTTTACACAAGAATAGATTCCGGAAACTCTCCCAAACTTACTTCTTATCGTTAACTTCAATGAAGAAAAATAATCCTTAAAATTATGTTCTTTGATAGAGGATCTTGAACTTGCAGAGAACCCCTAGTCATTTATTTCTTTATCTATTATTTATTTACTTATTACTATTATTTATTTATATCCTATTTCTTTCTCTTATTTTTATTTTTTCCCCCTTATCATACGTTATGATGCTTGTCTGATATCCGAGTTCCCTTTTAAGGGAACGCTATTTTTTCTTCTTTTTTTTTCTTCAAAACACTATGGGAACGCTTTAGCGTGATTGTCCCGTGAAGCACATTTGAATCCATCGTGTGAATGCATCTATGATGAGGATGATGAACCAGGAGGATAAAGGTCCGCCAGAAACCGGAAGCGGCAGCTTTAGTGTCTTTAACAAGCGCTGTGAAACGGTTGAAGTGAAATGTTGCTGGCAGTGTGTGTGTGTGTGTTTAAAAGATCCCCAGCTAGTTTAAAAAGAACAGGGCATCGCACACCATACTAGAAAAAACTTCTATGGTGAGCGAACAGCAGTTTAGTGTGTTTCTCCCTGCTCTCGCTACAATCACGAGCAGGGATACACACAGTCTTTGTGTTGTTTGTTTGGGAGCAGAGCATCCACGGTTAGCATCTGAGGGTGCTGGCTGTATTTACAAATATGCTCTGCTCCCGCCTGGCGGTTTTTAAAACAAACACTGCCCAGGCTCATAATCCACGGGTTTTGGTCCTGCTGTTACCAAGGGACAGCGGCGACAGAGGCTGCCCCAGCTTGCGATCCTCAGAGTAAATTATTGTCCTGGAGATCACAAACAGGGCTAGGCCTTATCCTTGCCTTCATCTTACTATCTCTTGCGGACATTTGTGATGTGGCAAGCTTGTCCTTTCCTTATACTATCACAAGACCAGTTAAACCTCACCTAACTACCAGTTAGACCTCAACTCCACTCCAGGAACATGTGTGCTTAGGTACTGAGCTGTGTTTCACTCGGCAGGACCTCATTACTGTGGTGGCATTGGTATACTCGTTCCCCAAGCATTTCAACGCAGCGTGAGTTTCCTTGAAAGATAAAGTCTCAGGTTACATATGTAACCCTAGTTCCCTGAAGGAGGGAATGAGACACTGCGTCGTTCTGCCACATTTCCTACGTGCCTGCCAGGCGCTTTCCTTCAGACACTGTCTACGCTGCCACTTCCAGTTTCTGGTGCACCTTTTTCCTCCTGATTCATGGCTTCATCATCCCCCGAAGTGCATTCATGTGATTGATTTGATTGTGCTTCACGAGTCAATCATGCTAAAACATTCCTCTAGCGTTTCGACGCAGCGTCTTGTTCGCTCTTCAGGACCTGAGACGATTTTATATTTTGTACAAGGCCATTTTTAAATTTATTTTGTTCAATAAAGAAACATTTTTTAATTGGGTGCGATTGATCTTAAAGTGACAGCATAAGCATCCACATTTACCTACTGTTGTTTTTAAAGTACAACAAAAAAGGGAAAATCTCTCACTGCTCTTCACTGAATCACTTTTGTAAATTAAATAAGAAACAATTATTTAATTTACAAAGTAAAGACTGTGCATTGTTTTTTTAATACATTTGAGTACTTTAGACCTTTTATGTAGTATTTCTATAGCTTAAACGTTTTCAGGAAAAGAAAACACAAACACAATACAAGCACATAATTAATTTTGAAGTAGAACTAATTGAATTAAGCTTCAATTTAGAATCACTAGAATATTTACTTTTCAGATAGCTTTGTCTTTATCTATATATTTAACTTGGTCTTATACAGACCAACAAGGGACTGTTAATGAAACAGCATTGCTGAATTCACTCCACATAAAGCAGAGTGGTGGTTACTGTTAGGTCAACTGCAGGGAGGGAATTCTTTCCAGAGTCCTCTTGGCTGAGGTCTGGACAGGCTCAGCTTCTAGAGAATATGGACATTTTGTATTCTTCATTTAAATGAAATATGTACCTTTCTGACTGGCCCTAATCCTGGTTGTTCTGAACAATCTTAAGGGCATTATGTAACGTTAGTATCCCGCAAGCCAATAAACAACCTGGGATTTGACTGTTATTCACTTCTCTGAAGGATAGGTAATCAGCGATTTTCTGAGGTAAGGGCATGAAAATGACTGGAAAAAACAACTTATGTAGAAGGCCATATACTTCTGTTATTAAGGCGAACGTTTGCGTTGCATTGGGAACTGCAGTGTACTTTATGCAGTCTTGCCCTCTAAAGGTCTCAGGAAGCCAGGGAAAGGGCCTACCTTGCTGTGCGCAGGTCCCACAATTTCAGACCGTCTGTTATTGCGCTGCTCAGGAAGAGATTGTACGATTCCAAGGTCTGTGTACAGAACTGGGACCCCTGCAATAAAAGAAACAGAGGAAAGAATCACACCAATAGACCTTGGGAAGGAAATAAAATATCCTGAATGGGGAAACAATGATAAGGGCACAAATGAGGACATTAAAACATACAGAAGATAGTAAAAGACAAATGTTCATTGTCTTATAAAAGTCTTTAAATAGCGTGATATTCAGAGAGAATATAGCAACACAAGTTTTGCTTGTGATGTAATTAAAGTGTGAGCTACAATATCACGTTAGTCCTTAAATATATACGACTTTTTAAACATTTGGGGTCATTCGATTTGTTATGTTTTTGAAAGAAGTTCTTTATGCTCACCAAGGCTGGATTTACTTGATCAAATTACAATGAAAAAGTACTATTGTGAAATAATATTTCAATTTTAAATAACTGTTTTCTTTTTGTTTTATAAATTGTAATTTAATCCTAATTTAATTTAAGATAAACTTTCAGCATCATTACTCCAGTCTTCAGCAACACATAATCCTTCAGAAATCCTTCTAAAATGCTGATTTGGTGCTCAAGAAACATTTCTTATTATTATCAATGTTGATAATAAAATAGTTGTGCTACTTAAACTTTTTTTTGTGGAAATCGTGATGAACTCTATTAGATAAATATCTTTGCTGTCACTTTTCATAAATCTAATGAATCTTTGCTGAATACAAATATCAGTGATATTATTAAAATAAATCTTACTGTTCTCAAACTTTTGAATGGTAGTATACCTGAATTGCAAGAAAGATGAGCATATGACATTTATTTGGTCTAAAGTGTTGGTCATATAAAACTACTGTTCTATATAAATACATGATTGCAGCATCCTTGTTAAATGTAGTAGTCCTAGCTGTTGATCCGTCATAGAAAGAGACATCATTTTGTCAGGAGATTGCAAACAAGCTGCACGTGTATGCTCAAAACGTGCAGACTTTCCATAACTTAAGTTCTACCAAAAAGCCAGAAAAGTCCACAGAATGGAAATGTTTGTTATACATTGTTGAAGACCGGTTGAAACCATCTCTCTCCTGCCCTAACACAAATAAAGACGGTTAAAGTGTCCCGCGTGATTACTCCCACACAAACTAGACATTCATCAGAAATATTCTCTATGAATGTAGCTTTAAAAAGAGGAACACATTGCCCACAGAGGAGAATGTAGTGTAGCTGAGAAGAGAAAAGGTTTGTTGTAGCTCATTCACAGCTGGCAGGAATTCCCAGTGATCAGCTCTTCTGATCCCTCTAGGCGTCTCTAATGCGTGAGCTTCTTGTTGGAGGATCCCATATGTATATAAGAGCCAGGTTGTGTTATTGTGAAGAGATCAGACTCACAAGTACAGCAGACAATGTGTAGCGTGACTGGTGGTTGGTATGCTGGTATGGAAAGTGGCCACTCAGGGAAACGTGGGAGAGTTCCCACTAGCTAAAGCCATTATACTGCGTTAGATTAGTTATTCCAGTCCACTGTTCAGTTGTGTATCCAACTAATCTCAGTTGACCCTCTCAAACTGGGGTGTATCTGGGGCAATGAATCTGCAAAACACGTGACACACTACTCTCACGTCATACAAGACATGAGAGAGGAGATAGGAAAGGGTCAAATACCCTAGAAAAGCCTTAGTTCTTTGTTGCACATCACATGTCTGATAGTCTGAATTTTCTGATACCAAATATTAAAATAAAGGCATATAAAAGAATGTTTCAATATATTTTGAAGCAACCATCACAGCACTAATTCATCAAATCATGATCAAATGATAGAGAACAGTATTAGCGTGCACATAAACAGTACGTTTATTTCTTAAAGAAACTAAAAAGTTTCATGCAAAATGCATTACATTTAACAAAAGAGACAGTAAAAGACTTTTATTGTACAGTGCTAAAAAAATCATGATGGCTTCATGGTTCCCATAAAAAATATTAAGTAGCATAGTAGTACTAGTGTTGTAGTACTCAAAGTATTTATGTAAAATGTACTGTTTAACATACAATCAATAACTTATTTTTAATGTGACTGCTTTTGTTACTGTTGTGCCAGGTTTGAAATCAATGCAGGATTGTCTCAAAAACGTTTCTGTCATTTCTGCAACGTGTTTTGTTACTAAATGAATCAGCTGCTTTGAACAAATCGATTGAATAAATGAGGACGGCTCACTCATTGTGAATATTGTTTTGTCAGCACCTACTAACAGATTGAGTTTTTAAACTATTTAAAATTAGGCCAATTATTTTATTCTTCAATTATGTTTTTATATTTAAAGTTTTATAAAGTTTAAACATTAATCTGAACATTATTTATGCAGGTGTACTCGTACCAATTCAGATGCATCTTCTGATCCACCTCCGATTTGATTGGTAACAGCTCAATATAGAGTATTATTATTCCTGTATTATAACTGTATCTGTTGATTAAATATGAAACATTTCTCAGACAGTAGATGTGGATCTTTTAGAGGATTTTGAGGAGTGCAGGTCTAATCTTGGTCTTGAATCAGTCTTGTCCTGACTTGGTCTCAACCCACAAAGTTTAGGTGCTACAACACTACCACAACCAATTTCAATAGTTTCCTGTTTTGTTATAATAATAATAAGAATCAGCATATTAGAATAATTTCTGAAGGATCATGTGACAAAATGAATCAAATCAAATTTATCAAACAAATCATGTGCTGCAAATTTAGCTTTGCCATCACAGGAACACATTATCTTTTACAAATATTAAAACAGAAAACAGTTACTGTATTTTAAATAAAATTTTAAAATAATATTTCACACTATTACTACTTTCACTGTATGTTTGATTAAATAAATGCAGCCTTGGTGAGCATAAGCGACTTAATCTCACTTTCAGGTGAATTGAGTACATTAGTGGAGTCCATGTAGGTCCAACACAGTTTCACAGATGTAAAGGGACAGTATGCAGACATTCGTAAAACATCACCCTCTACAGGCGGAAAGTGCTTACCCAACATGCTTGGCTTAAGTGAGATCCTCCCTCAACTTATTTCATGTTTCCGGCTTAATCTGTAAACCTGAGGGATTTAGGCCAAGATACTCAGCGAGATAAATGGGACACACGAGGCCTACAACTTAGGCCCACCTTGGAAAACCTCACACAACTGTGGTTTGGATTATCCCAACTAAAACGGTGAACTTTTATCCTTCAAAGAAGGAGACATCATTTCTTGCATAACGTTCCGCAAGGCCTTATATAAAGGAAGAATGGGAGTGCCAAACTGCAGAGAAAATGTGGTTTGGAAAACTAACTTGTTAAGGAACTCCAACACAAGCTGAATCCGTTCATTATCTATCACTCCCTTCAAGGATGCCACACATTAAAGTTGAGGTTAAACTTGGATATTCAGAATCATCTACTTCTTCCTGACTACACTGAGCTCCTATTCAAAGCAGCCTGAATAAAATAATATCTGGGTGTGGACAGTACCGGTAGTATTAGTATAGGCCCCGTTTCCCCTCAGTATGATTTCCCAGCAAACAAAACTCATCCAATCACCTTCATTAACTATAATTATCTTTAAGATGAGGGCTCAGTCAGTATTTCCTTGGTATTGTTTCTGAAAGTGACTTCATCATGGTTGCCATGGATATGAAGTTAACCCAAGAGCAAAGTGAGTCAGAAGCACAGCGTCTTTCTTTGGGTTTACAACAAACCCAGAGCGCAGTCCAGCCTCAAAATAAAAATACATACACAACCCACAAACAGCTAAAGTGGATTGTAATTCCAATTTTAGTGTTGAAGCTCAAGGGTCACCACCAGTATTGAGTTGTGTGCAGCTTGTAAATGACCACTGAGGTCAGAAAATTGAAAAGTGAAAGAGCACTGGTCTCTCTGCAGCATGTGTCACTGCTTTGTTTTTAAAATGGTAAAGAAAGACAGTCATAACATAACAAGTTTCAGAGGGTGGAGTAAAAGGCTTGTACATGCAATGGATATGATATGCAAGGCCATTCAAAGGTTAACCAATTCTTCTCTTATGCTCACCAAGGCTGAATTTATTTGCTAAAAATACAGTAATATTCTGAAATATTATTACTACTTTGAAGAAATGTCTTCATTGTTACATGATTAAAAAATCATTCAAATATGCTGATGTCAGGATTATTGTTACACTATAATGGCATGTGCGATGCGGAGGAAGGACGAGGAGCAACAGGTTCCAAACGGAAACTCTCTTTATTCAAACTCGAGAAAACAAAAACACTTTAAATATAGAACAGAAAGCGGCACTTGTCGTGCAAAACCAGGAAACACTTAGGAAAACTCGGAGAACATGAAAACGGCATCCACACACAAGGAGACGAGACACAACGTCAATAACTGACCAAGACAAGAGAACACAGGAGGGTATTTCTACAAGAGCTCATGAGGAACACCTGACAGGACTTAACAAGGTAATTGATTAACACGGACAGGTGAAACAAGAGCACGGAAAGATACACGGACAGGACCCGGATTGTGTTCAAAACTGCAATGATAATATTTATCAGTAACATAATTTAAAATAAAACAGTCACGGTAATAGCCAAATTCCTCAAAATTGTTTATATATATATATATATATATATATATATATATATATATAAAACAGGACTCCTGACTACAAAAATAACTAGGGAGTGACTGGCTCCTAAAAGTACTATTTAGGAGTCAAATTGCTTTTTAGTTGCCAAATAAGGAAACCGTAGGAATGCTTTTAAAAAATAAAATATTTGTAACATCCAGCAAAGTTAGTCTCTGGATTGTTTTGGGAAATGGGGCTATTTATAGCTGGTCACTTCATGTGATTGTACTGATTGCTATCAGATCTGTTAAACGGTTTGATTTACTCTTCGTTATATAAATGTCTCCGCAAGTATTTATTAAATGTGTACTATTTGGGGGGCCTTCAGAAACAATGATCGGAAACCAGTGGTCAACAGTGTAGCAATTCCTTATTTTTAAAAAAAACAAGGAAAATGATGGTGTGGTGTCATGTGGTTTTATTCTCTTACTTTGTTCTGGGTGAGGTGGTGGACAGCTCTACAGTGGGAATCAGGGATCTGAGTGGCCACACAGCCCTGGTTCATATCGAACACCTGGATGGTGCGATCAGCGCCAGCAGCCAAGATAATATCTGATACACGGTATTTAAAGAGGTATACTGAACTTACACTTCATCTTGAGTTCCATCACCTTGAAAATCCAACATGGTTAAATAATTTTCTAGCAAATAACAAACAGTTTTATAGCATTACCAAAAAAGGCCATGAGATTATGCTGTACATTTTATATTATAATCTGTACAAGCTTTATTTCATATTCCAAAGTACAAACAGAAAAACCTGAAGAAAACTTTATCATTACACTGATGTGTTGCCAAATCACGTCCACTTTACTTAAGGAAAGACTGAACTGAATGATTTATTAACGAACTGCAGTTTTCAGAACATTTATTGCTTAATAAATCAAATGTAAAACATTTAATAAGAAAAAGGTTTGGACACACTTGTCTGAGTTTCTCTTAAAATCTTTACATCTAAAAGCTTATGCTTAAATGTTTGAAATTCAGTTTGTTGACAAATATAAATGTTTAAGTTAATTTATATTATAGTTATCAATACCTTTCAAAATATTCAGAATAAGCCTGAGAGTTAATTATAGCCAAAGACAAAATTCAAAAGTTAACTGTGTCCTTCAGAAATCTTCTATTGCTCATGCACTGACACCATCAGCTATCACTTTTTGAATTGTGCAAAGCAAATTCACTAAATTCTAACTCAGTTTTCTTAGGATACAGGAGTAGAAGTCATTGATCGCTGACATCGAAGTGATGTCCGTTCCTGACTTCATGCTGAGTTTACTGGCCAGTTTGGACTTGCTTCTTTGCTTATACCTGTGTTTTAGGAGAAGAAAGAGCAACAAACATTAAAAACATAAATAATGATTCTGAAAAAAATTCAGATTTGTTTCTATGGATAATAACGAAGCATTGCAGTACCAGAGCAAACAGGAGTCTGATGGGCAAAGATTGTAAACAATAAAGAAGCACACTTCTTTTATGCACATGAAATAATAAACTACTATATTAAGCAGCAAACTGTTTTCAAGATAAATAATTATTTTTCTTGAATATCAGCATATTAAAATTATGTTTGTAGGATCACATGACACTCAAGACTGGAGTAATGGCTGCTGACAATTCATTACAGGAGAAAGCATCAAAGTAAAAATGAGTAGCAGAAAAAATTTAAGTGCAGCAATATTAATTAATAACACAACAAAAAATATAATCCAAACAGGGGCAAAAACATGGCAGTGCAAACAACACAAAACAAAGAACAGAACAAACTGAGTGCTGTCGATATATACAGTAAATGACAGAACAGAGGAACATGTGTGGATCTCAATTGGAAACCATGGCGACTAACAATGAATGAGAACCCAGGCAATCAGGAACAGGGAAAAATAAACTAAACATAATGAAACTAAGCATTTTTAAGTTTTTTTTTTTTTGTTGGTGAGCATTAGATTTTACTTTTTTCTTTACATAAGATCTAAATCTTAAAATCTGTGATTGCATATAGACCATTTTAGAGAAACATAGGAAAAAAGAATTTGTATATTTTTTCATATAGAGATCTTTTTTTTACCATCTTACATAATGCTGAAAAAGGCCTTCGAGCATAATTATTCTCTGCAAGAGGGATAGAAGTTGTTCCAAAATAAATAGAATATGATATCTGGCTCATGTTTCATGCATCTCTTCCAGGGAATCCCCAACATTTTTAGGTATATAAAGATAGGGTTCCCTTTCATGGGAACTCGAGCTGCGTCAAAGCGCTTAGGGGAATGCCTTGACGATAGTCTTCTAAAGCACTATGAAACAAATGCGTGTGAATGCACGTCGGTGACGTCATGAACCAGGTCATAAAAGGGGTACCGAAACCCGGAATAAGAAGCTTGAGTGTTGCTTGTTGTGTTGCTGATAGTGATGGCCAAATGAGGCTTCCTGAACCACTGAGGCTTTCCAGCCCATTGGTTCACCAAAAGGTTAATTTACCCGAAGCCTCATGAAACAGTGTGCTCCCTAGTGACACCTGCTGTGCAAAGCAATGTATCGCTGTCACAGATGCCAATGAGGTTTCCACCAGCGACCACCGGAGGTCGCACTCTCCTGAGTTCTAACTCACTTGGACTACAATTCCCATACACCCACCTTCCTGGACTGATCACCCCACACCTGTTCATCATTCCCACAGACTATTTAACCCTGGCCATCCAACTTGCCCTGGCTACATTTCTGAGAGTTATCTAACCCTGTGTTATCTAACCCTGTGTTATTCCTGCCTGTGTTCTGACTCTGCTTTGTTCTCCGTGTTTGATCCTTGCTGCCTGCCCATTGTTTATTGTTTACCTGGATTCTGGACTCTGATTGTTTGCTGCCTATCCTGACCTACTGCCTGTTATGACCATTCTCTCTGCCTTGCCCTTGACATTGCTGTTCTGCCTGGTGATTCGACCTCAGCCTGTTTGTACCCTGAGACTGCTTAACTTAAACTGCAGATGGATCTTAACCCGAGTCCTCGTTACAATCGCACACAAATCTATTCATCCTGAGCAACCAAATTGTCATAGTGTGAGCACACAATTTTTCTATTGCCTGTGTAATTAAATAAAGTATTTTACTCTGCTTGTATTAACCTATTTACACACAACTCACAAAAACACACAACTTTGTGTTCAACTATTCAGTAGTTCTTTGGGTTAGTGATAACAGTGAATGCCCCAAATGATTGTAAAGAAATTATTGTGAGCGCACAATAATATTATGTATATTTATTATTATGTATATTGCAATAATATTATAAATATTGCAGTGCTGATTGGGAGTACAATAGTGCAGTGCTTATGGGACTGGAATTGTGGAACAGCAAACGGCAACAGGGATGACACCCAAACACCCTTTCACAGGGCACCGATGATAAGAACGTTTGGAAAAGACCAACTTTCTAAGCTTTCCCTAATACAGTCTAGTCTTATAATAATAATAACAATATTATATATAATAATAACAACACTACTACTAATATAGGCTATACATATAATATATATGTGTGTATATATATATATATATATATATATATGTGTATATATATATATATATATATATATATATATATATATATATATGTGTGTGTGTGTATAATAACATATTATACTTTATTGTAACGTTCGTTTTAATGTAAAAAATAATAAAATAACATTTCTAGTCAAAAAGTAAAAACCGCCAGTTGCATCAAAACCAAACTTTTATCAACTAGCCCAATACATTTTTCTCCGGTCGGACGTGACCAAAAGGAGCCAAATTGGGCGGGAACCCGCTCAATCTGGCATCACGGCACAAGAGGCGCGAGGTTTTGAACCACCTTTATCCGGAAGCGATACTCAGAATGAAGCAATGACGTATTCAACAGAAACCGAGGCCTCGTTTGTCATCGTCACTTGATTTTCACGGAAACGATACAAGCCTCGAATCGGGGCTTCATCTGGAACGCCCCTTTTTGCTCGACACAAGCTCCGGAGCCTCGCTTCAGATGTCCCATCACTAGTTGCTGGTGTGCACACTTCTCCCTAGTCTAGTTTAAAAGAAAAGGGACTTCCTTCTTTATATTTGGCAAACAAGCTGTGTGTTTTCTCTGGCCACGATGAATGTCACGGGTAGTGATACACACAAATGTGTGCTTTGCTTGTTTGGGAGCGGAGCGCGTTCGTGAGCATTGAGAGCCCAAGAAAAAAGAAAAGAAAAAAAGAAGCGGGTCATTTTTTCTCGTGGGCAGAGCAGTTTCTGCGGAACTACTCGGGGACCTCGACGAGCGCGGAGCTCTCTCATCGGGCCGCTAGTGAGAAGGCCGAGCCTCTGGCTGCTCAAACTAAGTGGCTCTGGCAGTTTCGGAGAAGCTCTTTGGCTTTCCTAGCCATTAAACTAGAGACATAAGTATGTCCTCCTGGGCGCCCCTCTGTCACCTCTGAGGCTTTTTCCGCGGCTAGGTCTGAGGATCCGTCTCGGAGAGGTTTTGGAGGCTGTCGCAGCAGACGTTGTCCAGGAAGCTACTGCCCTCATTATGAGGCTGCGTGCCAGCCGCAGCGTCAGAGCTCCTCTCTTAGGGCCGCACACAAGAGTGTTGTCGCTCGTCTCCCCCCGAAATAATCCGGGGGGTAGGACCTACACTCTTGATCTCAGCCTGCTCATCAGAACGTATCTGAGGAGCGTCCTATTCGCTGAAAAGGCTTTGGGCTTACAGAGGTGTTCTTTCCCAGCTCCCGTCCAGAGCGGCGCGGTTCTGGTGGAGTCGCCCCCACCGAGGAGGGTTCAAGAGCCTTCAACCCAGGCGTTCCACTAGAAACCGGGCCCTGTGGTGGATGCTCTTCAAGGACCAGAGACCAGCCTTGGGGGTGCTGGTTCCCTTCATGAGTTTCTCGCCGTGTTATGACGCCGCCAGATATCTCTCATGGGGTCCTGCGCATAGTATCATCAGGATACTCTCAGGGTAGCAGGCTCTGGTTGTGGAACAAGAAGCACAATCTAAAAACCTGAAGTATGGGGCATGGGAATGTTCCCCTCTCGGTTAGAGGTTCCGGCTGTACAGCCGTCTCTTCTTTGTTCCTTATGGATGAGAGCTGGTGCGGCCCTGGGAGTTAGCGTCTTCTCCGGAAGACATGCTTTCCCACAGCTCTCCATCCACGAAGCTCAGCAGGTTTGCCTCTGGGGGGAAGGCGTACCTGTTTGGAGCTTCCTCTCGGCCTAGCTCTGTCACCCTCATTTTTTACTTGGACGCAGTGCGTTCTAAGAACTCCCTGGCGACTGGTCTCCCCAGTCACCGGGCTAGCGGAAAGTCACCTGGAGTGCTGTATCTGAGACTAGAGCAGTGGCTGCTAGAACCATAAGGGGCTTTCTCCGAGGAGTACCCCATTTCCACACTATGGGTCACGGGGCATGCCTATGCACCTTCTATAGTGTAGGGACTTTGATTCTAGGACTCATATCGGAGCTCCGTGTCGTGACGGATGCATCCTTTACGGGTGGGGAGTGATCCTGAGGGGTCACTCCACCCAAGCAGAGCGTCCTTACCCGCTACCCTTCCCTAAAAACCAGAGGGTTGGGCCGACGCTATCAAGCTCAGCCCGTGAGTATGGGGCTGGAAGCGAGGACCGCCCCCTCTGCTAGTTGGCTATGAGCAGAGGTCCTGACACTGAGTGTGTCCGACCTCACTTCGGTGATTCCCCTCGGTCTCCGCCGCCAGCGGACCGTTTAGTGGGTCGCCCCTCCCAGACTGTCGTTACCCGCTACCATCCCTAAACACCGGATGGTCGGGACAACACTCTCAAGCTCAGCCCTTGGGCATGGGGCTGGATCTGAGGATCGCCACCTCTGCTAGGTGGCTATGAGCAGAGGTCCTGACACGGAGTGTGTCCGACCTCACTTCTGCGATTCCCCTCGGTCTCCACCACCGGCGGACTGTTTAGGGGGCCGCCCCTCCCAGACTGTCGCTACCCGCTACCATCCCTTAACACCGGATGGTCGGGCCGACGTTCCCAAGCCTCCGCCACGGGGTTGGATCTGAGGACTGCCCCTTCTGCTCTAGCATCAGGAGGCTATCTCCCTTCGGAGAGTCTCGGATAGTGTATCTACGCTTACCAGAGGTCTCCCTTTGGGTTCTGACAGCTTGGCCTTCTGCTTGTTGTCCATAATCCGGCAACATTACTTCTCAGTTGGGAGTAGGCGTCCTGTCGAGGCAGGCGCCTAGGGTATTGGGGTTCCCTAAGCTCTCTGAGGGTTTTCCTCCTCTCCCAGACCTTCCTCGCGCTGGATTCGAGGTTCGGACGTGGCCGAGGCTACGTCTGTATTTTTCCCCTTTTGCCCTGCTCCTGGGAGTTCTGGAGCGGATGCGCTCGGTCCCTGAGGGGGCCTGGCACATTGTGCTGGTCTTGCAACCGAGGTTGCCAAGACAGCTCTCCTCTCCAGAGGCTCCACCAAAAGGAAACCATGTACCCCTTCGGCTGCTTCCTGCGGGACAGCGTTGCTTAGGGCTCCTTCTCCCGAGAGGTTTATGTGGCTGCTCTGCTTACCTCATACCTCCGGGGGACTCGCCCTCGGTTCCGGTTTCCTCCGTGGCTCGAGGTTCTGTCCTCTCCCCCTTTGGTGATCATGGCCAGGTATTAAGAACAAGGTTATCCCAGTATGTGCACTGGGTTCTATTTTACTTGTCAATTGGTGGACCCAGGTTTCTTCTGTGGCATGGGTCCGACCAGCTGTTCTTCCGGGATCCTTGAGTGGGTCCCGGCCTCTAACTGGGCAGGTGGATAGCTGAGGCTATCTTTCTCGCCTGGAGTCGGCTGGGCTGTCTCTTCTGAGTGTAGCTCGGGGTGTTGCTGTTTCCAAGGCTTCCTTTCGGGGTTTCCTTGGCTGATGTCTGTGCTGCGGCTGGCTGGTCCTTGCTGCACACATTCATAAGGGTTTATCATTTTGACCTCTCTCCGCTTCGGGAACGAGGGTGCTCGTAGCTACGGCCGGCGTCACTGAGGTGGCATTGGTATAGCGTTCCCCTAAGCGCTTTGACGCAGCTCGAGTTCCCATGAAAGGGAACATCTTGGGTTACGTATGTAACCCTGGTTCCCTGAAGGAACCAGTCTCTGCCTCAGCTCCTTGCAACTCCGGGCCCGCTTCAGACACTCTAAGCTGCTGATTCCGGGTTCCGGTACCCCTTTTATGACCTGGTTCATGACGTCACCGACCCGCACGTGCATTCACACACATTTGTTTCATAGTGCTTCAGAAGACTATTGTCAAGGCATTCCCCTAAGCGCTTTGACGCAGCGTCTCGTTCCCCTTCAGGGAACCAGGGTAACATACGTAACCCGAGACGTTTCTTCTGATTCTTCAGAAATAACTCTAGGATTCTCAACTGATGAGTGTTCACCCCTCTAGAACAGACATACATACTGTGACTTTTACCATCATATATATGTAAATTAAATTAGGTGTATACTTTGATATATAGCTATAAATATGACAGCCTGGCATACTCCCAGTTTTTACAAGCCCTCAAACTGAACCTTGCTTTTGCAGAGCAGAACTTCAGTTGTTGTATAGTCATCAATATCATGCATACACTTTTACTTGTCCATTGTCTATTAACTGCTTGTGTGTGTGTGTCCCATACCTCTTGATGTCATCTCTTGTGGTATCCAGATGGTAAAGGTACAGCATTAGATTTGACCCTGACGCCAGCAGTAAAAACTTGTCCAGATAATAAAACTGAGCCATTCTGATGGGCTTTGTGAACTGGAGAACCATGAAGTTAAACAAACAGTGCATAAACAGATAGTCAGTAAGTCACATCAACACTTTACTTTATTAATATATTTAAAAAATATATAAGTGCTTTAAATAAGTGCTAAGTGCATTCATATGTCACATTGTATAAATTACAGCACCATCTCAGCTTAAAATATCAAGATCTCAGTCATGCTCTCTTTTTTACCAAAGATGGAGTGTGAAGAGATAAATGAGGATAGAGGAACATGGGAATGTTGTTTTTTCTGTCTGGAAAATATGAGATTATTGAAAGAGAGACAATTTGGCGAGTGGAATATGAGTGCTACTGGATATTTAGTGTACTTATTCTATGCGAGCATGTGAATGTATGTAGTTTATGGCTTCATGAATTAATGCTTTGTTGCCTTCCGAAATGTGAAAACTATGTGCCCTATTATCATCACTACCACAAGGGCAGACATTAGTGTAAACTGTCTGGTTATATCATACTATTGTCTTTTTTAATGTCTTAATTTGCACTGTCTTTCGGATGAGACGTTAAACCGGGGTCCTGGCCCTCTGTGGTCATTAAAAATCCCAAATTTGCCCATTGGCCTTGGTCCATCATGGCCTCCTAATCCCCCCATACTCTAATTGGCTTCATCACTCTGTCTCGTCTCCACCAGTAAGCTGATGTGTGGTGAGCGTTCTGGCGCAATATGGCTGCCGTCGCATCATCCAGGTGGGTGCTGCACATTGGTGGTGGTTGAAGAGATTCCCCCCCTGCTATGTAAAGCGCTTTGAGCTCTGAAAAAGCGTATAAATGTAACGTATTATTATTAACAGTGTGAGTGCACGTCGAACATAGATAACGTCATAAATTGGGAAGCTATAAAGGCATGCCAGAAGCCGAAACCCAGAAGCACTATGAAACAATTGAAAGTGAATTTGTTTCTGGCGTGTGTTAAAAAAGTTACCTAACTAGTTTAAAAAGACCAGGGAATCCAACACTTCTTATTAAAAGAAATATGGAAACCGAACAGCAATTTAGACTGTGACACTACCTGCGCTTGATTCATCATGGGCAGGTACACACACAGTCTTTGCGTTGTCAGTTTGGGGGCGGAGCATCCACGGTCAGCATTCAAGGGTGCTGGTTGTGTTCACTACACTCTGCTCTCGCCTGCCGGTATTCGACAAGACCCCCTGGCTCGCAGCCCTCGTGGTTCGGGTCCTACTGACCTAGGTGTCGCAGATAGACCTGTCAGAGGTGTTAGAGGCAGGCCTGGCCTTATCTCTGCCCTCATTTGGCAGGTCTAACATCCTCTCTCAGGATCTGAAAGCACGCTCTCAGGCGGTTACTTCCAACCCGGCAGAGGCACTGGTACTGAAGCTATCCAGTTCTGAGGAGCTGGATGTTGTTAGCATCGACTTGCCACTCCCCTCTCCAACTTTTGAAGCGCTATTAAAGGTTGTGACTCGCGCAGTTGCAAGACTGAACATTGAATGGCCAGCAGAGAGAAAGGACGTTCATCTAAAAAGCAAACTCGACGAACATTACCTTCCCTCTCGAGCACAACCTCTACATTGCCAACCATTCTTTCCTGACCTCCACACCTCGGTGGAAGAAACCCGCATCCAACCGAGTTCATAGTGCTCAGTCATAGCAAAAGAGCACGGTTATTGGGCAATGCCTGTGAGCTTGTGAGCTACCTTGCTCCCCAGTCTGCATCGTCTCTAAAGGCCCCGACACTGCCCACCAAACCAGTCAGAGTTATATCATCTTTGGTGGGCAGAGTATATTCCGCTGCTAATCAGGCTGTTGCATGCCTCCACAACATGACACTGCTGCAGGCCTAACAGCCAGATTTGCTCGGAGACCTCGATGAGGGCGGGGGGTGGGGGAATACGGTGCCCACTTCTTCTCAGTGCCCTCAGCGAATCTTTGTGCCACCCCTGCCACCTTGTGTGTGCCAGGGCACACAAATCCCTGGCGAGTCACTGAAAATCCAGCATCACTGGGGAGTTCGCCCCCTCCGAGGAAGGTCCAAGAGCAGTCACTCCAGGTTTTAATGTAGGTCTGGAAACCCAAGTGTTAGTGCTCTATGTTTCACTCGTCAGGCCTTCGTCGTTACGACGGCATGGGCATTCTTGTTCCCATTGTGTTTTTCGACACAGCGCGAGTCCCTTAAAAGCGGTGTCATCGCTTTATAGCTTCCTGGTTCAAGATATCCTCTGTTCTCAACGTGCATTCACACTGTTGATTCGATTGCATACGTGCTACACAATGCATTTACGCAAAGCATTCCCATTGCATTTTTCGATGCAGTGTCTCGTTCCCTCTTCAGGGAACCAAGGTTACATTCATAATGAGATGTTTATTATTGCAGACTGTGAATTTTCTCTTTTATATAAATGACATAAACACTGATGTATTGGGTCATATTTGGCTCCATAGATACACACACAGGTGCACAGGTCTTGAAGACTGGGAGGGAAGACACCAGAGAGAAACTGTAAGCCAGAATGTGACTGAAGAAAACTGATTTGAATGAACTTCAGTTGTGTTGGGAGTTCTGGGAAAGGGGGAATTAGGGTTTAGAGAGGTCTGCAAGTGTTTAGTGCACTGAAGTTCTGACCAGGGGACTGCACAGATGCCTTTGATATTCCAACAGAGTAATACTGCCAAGAGAAACACTTCTCACAGGAGCACACATTCAAATGCAAATGAATTTCTTGAATCTTAAAACTTTTCTCCACATACTTTGCTCATTTGTTCACGCTGAGCTAGGCTTGACAATAATTATAGGTACTGCAAAAGCTCAGAACTAATATAACCTTTTAAATTGCTCATGTCAGAGCAAGGACTGTATTTGGATTAATTGTTGCTATGTTACCATGGTTAGAACAGGTTCAGAATAACTTGGAGTCCAGATGCAAAGGGTGGGGTCTTCGGACGTACTCAAAAACCACCGCTTACTATGACTCCAGCATACAGTGTTCACAGCCTTACTGTGTCCTGTAAATAGAAAACAACAGAGCCAATTGAGGAACAACATGTTGCCACCCTTACTGAGTTCTCTGGTTCAAAATTCTGATGCCAAGGTCCCCAAAAAGGATGATCCCCTTGCAAGGAACTCCCAACTTAAACTATATAGGCAGCAATATAAGATTAGAAAAGATTAAGAAACAATATTAGACTAATTTATAATGTTTTCAAAGACATTTGTAAGACTGATATTATAAAGACAACAATGACAGTGTACTGAAATGAATGACATGAACTGTTAAGTGACATAAAAAAAAATTAGGCACATTTTAAGTCCTTTCTCACCAGCTGCCATTTTACAAAGTTTTTTTACAAACCATTTTTCACTTGCATTTCATCATGTTTTTGTCAAATACTACATCCAGATCAGATTCAGAAAGATTATCAAAACATAGATGGAGTAGCTTGAATCCAGCAACACTCCTAATGTGTGCTGTTTATTGTTTTCATATGCATCTGATTACATATGCCATTGCTTGTTTCTGCATCTTCTTTGCATGTGCTTTGATCAGGAGATTCAGAGCTCATTCAAAAGATGTGCCTTAATGCCCCCTACAGTATAACAGTGAAAACAAGGCAAAATTCCAACAATGGTGGGGAAGTGTTTACTCAGATATTACGGAAATTTCAGTCAATGGATAGAGTTAATATTTATAAGTTGGAGTATTTATAAGTTGTTACGGTCTTCCTAGTTTATAACAATCCGTAGTCCAATGAAAATAACATCTATTTTAGGGACAAGAAGGGCCTCCAAATATCAGAATTCTCCAATTGTCAGTTTCAACTGTTAGTGTCAAGTGCTGTCAGAATGGCATGTAAAAATTCAAATCCTGAATCAATTTCTTTGTGCCACTCATTCAGGAAATGAAAATAAAAGTCCTGCAAAGGAATTTTACAAAAATAAACACTACAGATCTGAAGATCTCCCACTACCTGTGTAGACAGCTGGGTTGCCGATGAGTGAAGAGTTATACAACAAAATAGAACTGTCTCCAAGACCACACACAAGCTGCTTTCCATCTCCTAGACACGAAAATAGAAAGTTAACAGACAAAAACGAAGGCATAATTAGTTAAAAAATGATGCTCCTGAGGCGAAAGTCTAAAAAAACAAAACCCTAAAGCACTACAGCACTCTTAAACACAAGCGCTCACAACTTAATTGTGTTTAACTCCAGGAGTCTACTCTGCTTTGCTGATGCTGCTTCAGTATATTGCATCTTTATGCGAGACCACAGGAGAACCAAAAATGCAAATAACTAACAGGCAAATGATTGTTAGCCCCTGCTATTAAGTGCTGTTGGTCATGCATAAAGTTGGAAAAGAAACTGTGTGCTATGCAATGTTAAGCCAATGAAATTACAGAAAGTTACTTCAGTGGTATAGGGCTACACTGTGTGTAGAAGAAGTTTGACTATTAAAAAAACATTGTACCGTTACTCACCTGAGTACTGTAAAGAGTTGACCGTGGTTGGAGTTGTGGAAACCATCAAATGAGCGTAAGCCATACTTGGTGCTTCAAAGTGTGATGGATACTCATATAAGAGGCCTTTCCTGTTGAAAAACAACACATAGATTTCAGAAGTTACAAGGATCTTATTGAATCTACTGCATTCTTGAAACTGGCAAAATACTTACGTATTTGTGCTAGTTGTTGAGGCAGAGTTAGTTTTCTTCCTCACGTTGGTCTTCGGTCTAAACATTGTCCTGCTATAAAAGAGATACATGCTACAGTTTGTAGTCTAATTCCTGATAAAATACAATAGAACAAACTCTAGTTTTTCTGCATCTAGCTACAAGCAGATGCAGAAACAGTATCTGTGATCAGCTTTGAGATGAGAGAGATTCTACTAAGATAGACCTGAATGACATCATGAAGATACTTCTCCAAGGTCCTCTTGTTCTTCTACTATATAATATTGAAAGGCAAAAAAGCGTTTCAGTAAAGTAAGTCTGAGCAGGCCTGTAGGCTCTGCGGAAACGGAATTAAACAGTGATTAAATGAAAATTATGCTATTGACCTCATATTAAACTTTGAAGTAACATCATGGAAGATATTAGGTACGAGCACAATTATGAGTAATTTGCTACCAGAACAGTCTGAGTAATATTTTATTATAATTGTATATAACTTCTTTGTCTATATTAATGTAGATCCTAAAATGAAGTTTTGACATATGCTCCATTTTATAAATATCTAAACCTTTTATTACACACAGTGAAGGGATACATTTAACATATTTTATAAATGTTACTACCTTCAAAGCCTGAAAGCGTAAAGTTTGTTAGACTTCTTTTCTGACCCTTTTCTGTGTGGTCTACTGACTTACTGAGGAGCTGCATTGTATCCTGATGACTTCACTTGTGTGTGAAAAACTAAAGCCTGATCTTTCACACTCTTCTGACAGCTCACACCTAGAAGACAAAAAGAGAACAGGTCAGTCACAAAATTAAGATCTACCTATATGGAGTCTGAACATTATCATAATTGTGTGCCACTAACACTATAATTTGAAATCAATTTGACATTGTGCGCAAAAATCTTAAAGCGTGTAATAATGCAACTGCTATTTAGCCATTTTCATTAAGTTCCTATATTACACTTCAGTCTCTTTCAGCACACAGTAAAAAAAAATGTAAATCAATATTTCTTGCCCATATTTAATTTTTTGGGGGGTAAAAAGTTGGTTATTATGTCGAAATATACCCCTTCATGATAACACAATTTTATTTGGGTTTATTTTGTGATACTGAGGTGTTGTACATTTTACCTGACTAAAGAGTTATTGACCACAACATTTATACTAATAGGAACTTATTCAAATAAAAAGTCATAGTACAGTAAAAAAAAGATGTCATATGATACAAATCACAACCTGAAGAACTGACGCTTTTCCAAGTTCCCTTCTCTTCAGTGAACTCATTTTTTCCAGCTCCATTAAAATGAATGCACACTTTTCCAAAAACGGTTCCTCCGTCAACCACAGACTAAATGTATATTCTGAAAAGTGGCTTATAAATGCAAATACTTCTTAAAGCAGGGCTGTCCAGGGCCAAAATCCTGCAGTGTTTAGCTCCAACCTACTCTCAGACACCTGCCTGGTAGTTTCTAGTAATCCTGAAAACCTTGATTAGCTGGTCCAGATATGTTTAATTAGGATTGAAGCTAAGCTCTGAAGTGTAGGGACCCTCCAAAGCAAGACTGGACACCCCTTTCATAAAAGGTTGCAAATAAATAAGAATACAAATCAATAAAATTCATCATTGTGCAAAAATCTACAAAAATCAAAAATTGTGCAAAAATCAAAAATCAATTTTACATTGGCAAATGGTACTGAAACAGTGTAGTGGCTTTGGTTCATTGTCAACAAACCACATCCTGACATTACCCATTCGTTGAGAATGTTACACTGCTCTGTGATCTGTTCTGTTATCAGACTTAATCACACAGATCCTAAACTGGATCCTGACTAGTCCATGTCAAAACCCAGCAGTAAGAAGAAAATGAGTTGTCCTAGTTATGGTATTGACTTAAGCCCCAGAAAAAAACTATGGAATAAATGTAAACCTCTGAGGATATGTAACTCTAGTAAGGAAGAGAAATAATGCCCAGTTGGAGATGGAAGAAGAGCCTCCCTTACGGGAGGAATGAGAGAGGAATGATGACAATGGATTGCTTTTACATCTATAAGACATTTAAGAATCATTATGCACTTGAAATGCACACTCAAAAAAGAAAAGTGTTTGTGGGGAAATAAAAGAGCTTTAAAAAGTGTTTTTGTAGTTGTTAAAAGTGCAATTGTACTACAATTTTCGTAGTTCTGCAGGTCAGTATGCGTATACATTACTGTGTTTTTACAATAATGAATATTTCATAAAAAATATTTGATGACTAACTTGTAAGACTAGTTTTAGAAGTTTATGCAACCGGCCACAGGAGAAATTAGTGTATTTGTAAAGAAGGAAAACCCTCAGAACCCCAAGCATGTTTATTGATGGTGACATTTTCACTGTTTAAAAACATTTCTAGGTAACCACTTGTCATAAAAAAGTCAAGATGTTTGTGCATATTTCGTTTTGAGGTTACAAGATTTGACCAATGTTATCATTAAGTGTACAAGTACATATGGACTGACTAATCCTGGAATATTCCAAGCTAGAACACTGAATTCCTAAATGGTTTTCTCATAGCAGCCTCTAAAGATTTGTTATTATGCTGAAAATGATGTATCTCTCATTTACTAAATGTGCCCTGTTGTGCAATGTATAACATTAAAATGGTTGATCACTATGACTCAGTGTTTTATAATTTATTTATTATCTTTAATTTCAGTACCATTTTTGTATTACCGCAAGTAAGTACGTTTATTTTTGATCAAACCATGGTCATCTTACCGACCCCAAACTTGGTCTTATACTGTAGTATAAATTTATTTTGTCAGTTTATTCCATTTCAAACTTTACAAACATGCCACCACATTTATTTTTTATGGGTACAATTTTGTCTTTGGAATAATATGCAGTTAAGGCCAAGATCATGTGTAAAGAAAATAAATGGGGCACATTCTGATTTTATGTCGGATTTTGTGACATAGTTTAGGGCTCATATCTGTGTGACTTCAGACACCAGATGGCACCAGACTGTTTTACTGAAGATAAATATTTAAGAGTGACAGTTTCATTGGACGGTTTCCTTTCCATGTATTTCAAAAGGATTTCAAATAAACCCAAATATCTCAAACTGCAGTCTATAAACGCTGCTGTGCCTAATGACAACTTTCTTTTGAAAAGCTATATTGTGGTACAGACCTTTTGCCAGGCAAGAGAGATAAACATCTTGGACAGTGATTCGTTAGCTTCATAAATTTTACCATAGAGGGGTGTCAATGACACTAAAATGCTTGTTAATCCAAAGGTGGTGATTTATTTATTTGGCAAAAAAAAAGTGTGTATGTGTGGTTTTGTGAACTCCAACCTATTTTTCTCTGAGGTTTTGGGCCCTGTTTTGCCAGCTCAGCATTCAGAGGGGACATAGTCATCAGAGGAGAGCTGAAAAATGGTGAATATAAAAGGAACAAATGGCAGAAAATCAAGACAGCGGGAAAAAACAACATAAATAGACTTCTATTACTGGAAATAATAAAATACAGATTTTTCCATTGTGGTAGTTGACTCATCAAGAAAACGGTTAAAGGTCTAAAACAGACAATATGTCTACTTAAGACAGTTCTGGCTAAAACCAAAATCCACCATTGAGTAAATTATTCTTGGATGGAGTTTAAAATGATGTGCTGCATTTCCTTAATCCGTGCACCTCCTGAGCAGAGGCTGAAAGATAGGTGTTGTTACCTGGGCACGACTGAAAGTTGCTCTTCCACAGAGAAGCTCTTTGCCATCCCAAAGCACAGCTCATCCAGCCAGGCACTGTTAACCTCAAAAAGGACGACTGAATTCCCAAACAGAGAGGTCACCAAACAGCACATCTAACCAGAAAGAGAGAGGATGAGGGTAGTCCTCATGTTATACTGTGTCGTACACAGACCACTTTTCTCCCAGAATACAAACCACAGCCAAAACTTGTAAAAACTTTACATCTTAAACAATCCAGGCTTTTAGAAACCGTAAACTGCTAATTGCAGGGCTGTAAAAATACCAAAGGTGCTATACATGTGAGCTCTAGAGCGGCTTAAGGTTAACTACAGGAATCATTAAAAAGTAGGACTTCTATAAAGGCGCTCCTCACAGTTTGCCTTTAATAAGGACATTTATTCTGCTAAAACAATCGTAATACAAATCTATCAAGAGCTGTACAGACATGGAAATCAATTAAATATTGTATTTGTATACACGTTGCACAGACGGCCTAACAGTCAGCATTCTTTTACAGACACCAAACATTTTGCACAGTACTTACATTGCCACCATGTCCATGAGTGATGGCCCATGATCCCGCCATTGAAATGCTAAGGTCACCTGTCAGGGGAAGATTTGCCACTCAACACATCAAAAGAGATAACCAGGCATATACTTAATGATATGACTACAATATATCATTCCCTTTAACTATAGTACAGTATTTCTGTCTCAGACATTCTGAACTTGATTTTGGTTTGGAATAAATCACAGCGTGATTTAACCAGGGGCCACGTGCAACAGCATAGCCATTATGTTGAGACATAATATGTCTTCAGAACTATCAGCTAGTTAGGGGTAATCAGTATATTTTTCAGTATCAAATTATACCAATCTAAGCTTTTTATGTAACTGAAATAAAAAAGTCTTGAAGAAAATATTTGATGACTAACTAAGACTAGTTTTAGAAGTTTATGCAACCGGCCACAGGAGAAATTAGTGTATTTGTAAAGGCAAACCCTCAGAACCCCAAGCATGTATATTGATGGTGACATTTTCACTGTTTAAAAACATTTCTAGGTAACCACTTGTCATAAAAAAGTCAAGATGTTTGTGCATATTTCGTTTTGAGGTTAAAAGGATTTGACCAATGTTATCATTAAGTGTACAAGTACATATGGACTGACTAATCCTGGAATATTCCAAGCTAGAACACTGAAATCCTAAATGGTTTTCTCATAGCAGCCTCTAAAGATTTGTTATTATGCTGAAAATGATTTATCTTATTTACTAAATGTGCCTTGCTGTGCAATGTATAACATTAAATTGGTTGATCACTATGACTCAGTGTCACATTTATTTGTATTATATTTATGCTTGTAGCTATATAGTGATTTTTAAATGTAATTATTTTAATATGTTGCCATTTTCTGCTAATAAAACTACCAGGAACTGAGATAAAAACATAACAGGTCAAACATACATTTGACAAATGGGCAAATTTGAACCTAAAACATGTTTAAGTCTCTAGTACTAAAGTGAATACTTATCATGCCTTTGAGTGGAAGAATCATAAGAAGCTCTGAAGTATCCAGGTCAAGCAGATACAGCCCATCAGAACTTCCGATCCACACAAAACTTCCTCTATGGAAAAATTACAAAGAAGAGACTGTTTGCCAAAAGACACTAAAAGGAACTAAGGCCTGGTTAATGTAACAACAGAAAAAAAGAAAAGAAAAAAAGATCTCTATTGTATAGGCCTACTGTAGTCATTCAAACTTTGTTGCTTTATTTTCCTGTTATCTCTGTAAACTGCTTTGAACCAATCTGTATGCTAAAAAAAGCTATGTAATAATAATAATAATAATCAGTTACATTTATATAGCGCTTTTCCAGAGCTCAAAGCGCTTGGGGGGGGGGGGGGGGGGGGGGGGGGGGATCTCCTCAACCGCTGGTGTAAATAAAGGTGACTTGACTTGACTCAAACCCACAAAGTCTCTATATAGAGAACATTTATGAAGCCTGTGATATTTAATTGAACAGTGGCAGACTATGATAAGAGATTGCACAAGCTTGCTCTAAAGCAGTGCTTCTCAATTATTTTCTGTCGCGCCCCCCCTAGGAAGAAGTAAACATTTCACGCGCCCCCCCCTCCCCCTATTTTGGAACTTTCGCTTTATTGTTTCCATGGCGATGCGTCATGTTTGTCACGTGACAGACCGCAGTCAATTTTAATTTTTTCTTCAAAATATTGACCAACTTGTTGGCTCTGTCATCAACTACCTGCTATTCAGATTCTCAGATATGTGGAAGTGAATGTGTTTGTCGCTTAAAAACCTTTATAATGCTCATGGTCTCTGAGTGCGTCTTTTTTTGGATCAGTGCCAGATATCGCGTGAAAACACGTGTGAATTTAGCGATTGATTTAGCGTGTGATCGTATACGTCAACGGGTGAAGAGTTTGTTATCTGAACTTCATATCTGCTGCTCTTGTTCAGTGCAAGAAAACCTACTCCCTGGAAAAAAAAGCATGTTCCCCACGGTCACGCGCGCCCCCCCTGGCATCGCTCCGCGCGCCCCACTATTTGAGAACCACTGCTCTAAAGGAAAACTGCACTAAAGCTTTGAAAAACTTGACTTAAGTTGGTGTTATTGCAATGCAAATCATAAAGTGGCAGGAGTCAAGGGTCATCTCTCCTGTCCAATAAACTAGAGCTGTTGGGGTAACGTTATTTTCTTTAAATCCCTGGGTCAATATGAAGAATTTATGCACAGTTACAACTAAACATGAGTGGTTAAAGGAAGAAATATAATTCACATATTTTATAGTGTAAAGTTGAAAGTGGTTAATAGTAATGCTTTAGAAGCTTTAGAAAACAAAGTACATTTTGTGACCTTGCCTATTCCAGTGACTATCTTGTCATTGTTGTAACTGTTGTTTAGAGAGCATGAAACCAGAAAAAGGGTTGTAATGACTTGACCATAGAAATATCTGTCAATGATTTTGTACGTCATTGAAGACAGGAATAGCATGCTTTGTATCACTGCCAAAATGTTACAATGTCATAACATCAATAATAATCACGGCTTTAATACGTACTTGTGCTTGTTTACATTTTAGCCACTTAATAAGCATTTGATCCATAATATGCTGCAACTACATATGTGCAATCTAACCTTACCATGGCTGCCTTGCATCACTTCTCACCCCAAAAATTTCTCAACTACACAACCAGATAAAGATCAACATCAGAAAGAGGCCGATTACAGACCTCTGCTGCAGGCTAACATGGCACTGTGGTGTCTGTGCCCAGATTCTCAGGACAGGCTTTGCCGTCTCCACTGTTCCTCTCACATCATTACGAGTCATTCCTAGCAGAGTACACAGAAGAAGCTTACACTGAAGCAGATGTATCGTTTTCTGCAGTGAGGTAGGCACATGAAAACAGTAGTCATACGCAGTCTGAATTGTGGCTTGTGGGTTTTTTCTAACCATCTGTTCTATTTTCAAGAGGGTTGATTTTCCTGAGGTTTCTCTCATGCTTCTGTTCAAGCTTCGAAAGGTCCAGTTTTGTCACCAAGCGACATTTGTGGTCCACAGGGAGAGTGTAGCACCAAAGCTTGAATCACAGAGATTCCAACTTAAATAAAGTGATATATGGAATACACAAAACAGGCCGAAAGTGTTGGTGTGTGTGTGTGTATATATGACTCACCTGTCCATCATTAGACCCTGTGATGAACTGACTGCTTTGCTCCACGAAGAACAGACTAAGCAGTGGATATGCTATGAAACAAAAACATCTTCACTACATATTCTCTACATTTACAAGCTATGAGTGAAACATTTTGATTTCTAAATTGAGTATAATATAATATAAATATTGCTGTTAGAAATTATACACCGACCTGATAGAACAGCAGATTCAAAGAGAATATCCCCCTTCCTCACATCCCATATCTGATACAAAAAAAGAAGGCCATAAATTATATATATATATATTTTAAATGTGCTAACATTTGATGGGGACGGTGAGTTGTTATGCCATTGTGTCGTCTCAAGATGCAAACCAGTAATGTTTTTTTCTAAGGCATGTTTGTTACTTAAGTTACTTAAATGTCCTAATTGAACGAAGGCCTAATCTAAGCCCTGTTTGTGAAAGCAGGCCTTAATTTTTAATGCAAAAGCCAGTCTATGTTGATTTGGAGCTTGTGATGGAAGTTTATAAACGATATGTTTTCTTTTTCCTTCTTATATATGATTATATTTTATTTCTTGACATTATTGATTATTGTGTGACATTAATTGTATTTTTATTCTGTAGAACTAGTGAGTAAAATATAAGTCTGAAGAAATACGCTTGAGGTATGGAGAGGGTAACGTGTTCCTGATAAGGAATGGAAAATTACAACTGAGCCTTTAGCCTTGACTAGAGATATAAGTGCTGAAGCGGCCCTCCCTTCTTTATCACACTCTGCAGGGCAGCTTCGGATGTCTGTGTGACTGTTGACCTTTTCTTGCAAGAAAATAAACCTTTATAAATTACAATTGGGATATTTGTCTCTTATTCAGAATTGATAAAAGATTTTGCCACCACAAGCTCAAGAAACATTTCTTATTATTATCAATGTAGAAAACATTTGTTGCATATATCTACATTTTTAAGAAATATTTAATGAATTTAAAAAAAATTACTGATCCAAACTTTTGAACAGTAGAGTGTGTAAACCCAATAATAAAAACATAGAAAATTCAAATTTAGTACAGGTACAATCATTCTGTTCCGGGTTGTGTTGTATCTGTACCTTGAATGTCCTGTCTTCTGAGATTGAGATGAGAAGATTAGCATCCCATGGACAGAACTCTGATGCAGTCACAGGACCGAGATGAGCTTTCAACACTCCAAGCACTTCCTCTTTCTATAGAAAACACATTGGCTTCAACTTTTGTGTCTTTGTTTATCTTAATGGAAAATAGGTTTATTGTTTTATAATTTCAATGAAAGGTGATTTACTACATTTGCCAAGATGATCATATTTTTAAGGTAATAAAATTGTTTCTTATATAGAAGACAGAAGTCGACGACTCGTTTTTTGTTGTTGTTTTTTTACATTGATTTACTGCTGGTTTTATGTAAATATTTCAATGTTATCTCTCATCTAAATGGACTGGTCAATCACAGTCTGAGTAAAGGAATTTTCTGCATGCAGGCTTTGTTCAGCGTTTCATCTGGAGATTAATCAAAAAGCCATTTTTTTTCTCTTGTACTGTTTCAGGGTAACTGCTTTTGTTTTCAGTTCACTGAACTCAAAGTGTCACTTGTGTCCATCTTATTTCATACCTCTGCATTCAATAGCACCACTCTGGAGCCTGAGCATGCTGCCACTTTTGCGCTCAATGGACAGAGTGACAGATGCACCACCCTGCCGAGCAACGTGCCGACAACTTTACCTGAGGCAATTACACCTGGAACACAGATGTCACAGTTGTGAGATAAGGCAAAAAAATGGCACACATAAAACAATGGCTACATCCTTAAATGGCACCATTTACATTTCTGGATGATTTCAGATTTTTTTATATCTATTGTTATAGGTCTACAGGTGCTTATTACCTTCTTTGATTTGTCTGTAGCAGCGATGGACGTCCCAGACAATAACATAATCTTCAGAAGCACTACACAGGATGAGAGGATCACTCCCTGTCCCAAACACCATGGCAGTCACATCGCAATGGTGACCAGTGAGTTCCAAGGGAGACTACAGGAAACATTAAAATTGGTTTTATATGTATAATCCTATACATGTTTTATAAAAATACAGTAAACACTGTAAAAACGTGAACTAATAAAATTTACACAAACTTTATTTTTTTCTATTTTAAAATTTTATTTATTCCTGTGATGGAAAAGCTGAATATTCAACATAATTTTTCCAGTCTTTAGTGTTACATGATCCCTCAGAAACATTATAAATGTCCTATATAAATGGCCCTTATAAATGCATTTTTTTCTGTCTCATTTTTGTATCTGTTGAAAATAGATATAAGTGAAAAAAGACCTCTAGGTTGTTGTTTTCATAAATCCTTATATTCTTGTCCTGCCATGGCACAGCACAGTGGGAAGGGCAGCAGGTCAGCTGCAGGTGGGACACAGGCTTATTGCAGGTTACAGCGAACCTCTCGACATAACACTGCTCTAAGATGACAGCAGCCATGGAGTCCGCAGTTGTCACTTGTAACAACACACAATGAGAAAGTCTGAACAGAAAACAGTGTTTAAGTGTTTAGCAGGGAGGGATGACATCTAACAGGCCTAGTTATAGGGCACATTCCACGAATACACAACATGATGTTTTCCTGGTGTGGATTAACATTATTATTACTAGATGGAGGTTTCGAAGTAACAGGCTATTGACGAGCGTACAAAACATGACGGATTAATGTCAAATCCTCCCTCCCAGTAGTGAACTCATAAACTACCTATGGGGGTAACAATTTGGTGGAGGCTCGTTTTATAAACTATCAAGAACAAGCACTGTTAATCTGACAAATAACAGCAATGGCTCAGAACACTAAACTATTTCATTTACGCATCTGGGAGACACTTTTATCCAAAGCAACTTACATTGCATCCAATGGACACATTGACATTGTAATCAGTTCTTGCATTCCCTGGGAATCAAACCCATGACCTTGGAACCGCAAGCACCACACTCTACAGTTTGAGCTACAGAAACGTCTTATCAATCACTGCCTTATTTTCTCCCCATTGCTGCATGTAAATTTGACATTGTTGAACAATATTGGAACTAAATGCTTTTGCAGTATAAAGCTTTTTCATCATGTCATTTAAAATGCTATGCCATACCATTCCAAACCTAGAGACTTGTGTAGACATTAATCCGTCCCTGATTATATTTTTTAGAAAGCATTAGTGGAGAAACCGTTTTTTTAAGGCCTATGTTTGATAAACTATCATATAACATTAAATTATTCAAGCATTAAAAGCAGACATTGTTAAACACACCAATCCCTCTCTTAACACAGGGATTTTGTTTTATGATTCGTGGAAAGTGCCAGACATCAGCTTCAAAAGTAAGATGATTCAGATGCATCACTCACCTGAAGGTAAATAGCGTTGCTGGTATTACAAATGTGAACATACGTATAGTTTAATCATATAAGTGGAATCAGTAACTGAAATTAAAACAATCGTGCATTTCAGGGTTTTTTTTGGCCTTTGACACAGTAGTAACGGCGTCCTTGTTGCTTTGGAAACGGGAGCTTTTGGGAACGGCACATCAGAAGGGACAATTACAAACGTTTGTACTGGTTTGCGATTTTTAATGAATTAATTTGTGAGTACAGTGTACAATGTAAATAAATATACGTGCTGATACAACACAGTAGATTTGTCTGAGCTGTGTTTCTCTGGCTTATTCTAAATATGATTTCATGTTTATAACAAAACTGCCCAACTAACACAATTTATAAGAAACAGTTTGAGTTTCAAAAGACAGAGAATTTAATATTTTATGCTACACCGTCCTCTGGTGGTCAACTGTCAATGCACCTTGAAATTGAGTCACAATGAATGAACAATTTACACACAATTAGTACACACACACACACACACACACACACACACACACACACACACACACACACACACACACACACACACACACACACACACACACACACACACACACACACACACACACACACACACACACACACGCACGCTCACACTCACACTCACACTCACACACACACCGGTTGTGTAATTTTTATATTATTTTTTGTAAAATAATATATAAAACATAAATCTTGGATAGTTAGGTTATTCTATATCTACATTTTAATCCAAGCTCACTACAAAATCTTTACAGAATGGGATAAATGTAGATATTCCAATATAAATAATATAATTGCGAATATAAAATTATAATTTTTTGTGTGTATATATGTATATATATATCCACAGTAACAAACGCCGTCTTTGACAAAGTTATATTAAATAAATAGGAAATTTATCCAAATGTTTAGTATATATATATATATATATATATATATATATATATATATATATATCAAAAAATGATATATATATATCCACAGTAACAAACGCCGTCTTTGACAAAGTTATATTAAATAAATATGAAATGTATCCAAATGTTTAGTATATATATATATATATATACAAAAAATTATATATATATAAATTATATATATATATATCCACAGTAACAAACGCCGTCTTTGACAAAGTTATATTAAATAAATAGGAAATGTATCCAAATGTTTAGTACAATTTGACAATAATAAAACATCTTCAATGACTCTCTCAAAAAAATAAATACAAATAAAATACGTTAAATGATGTTTTTAGCAAGAAAACTGTCTGTGAGTCCACGCCCACATAGTTTTTCCGCCAATGAATCTCAGCCAAACACACTGAGCTATCCAATAATCAAAGCGTTATCTCCATCTTGACCACGCCTTTAATCTCCATCGACCAATCAGTCTTTCGCTATAGTCAGTCAATCAACTTTCCCCGCCCAGTTTCTCTGACGGAACGGAAGCCGAGATGGGCCAATCCAGCCCATCCGGATAACAGAGGCAAACTTGGCAGCGAGCGGATGAACTGGTTGGATCTTTGTTCTTCACAGCTAGACTATCATCCTCTTTATGTTTTTGCGTATTGTCACTTATATGTATCACATTTATATCACGATATAAAATACCCTTCATTTAGACACGAAGCTTCAGCACAGACAGATACTTTTTGAGATAGCATATTTTCCTAGTGTTTTTAGTTCATTCTTCCCCCCCACCGACGAGGTTTTATTGGACCAAGATAGGCGGCGCGGGCACCAAGATGTCGAACCGGATGGTGTGCAGAGAAGCGAGCCACGCCGGCAGCTGGTACACGGCCTCAGGTACAGCCAGAGAGCGGCCCGGGCCTGAGGTCCGGTGTCCTGCTTAACACCAGTGTGTGTGTGTGTGTGTGTGTGTCTGGCAGGGTCTCAAAACCCGGTGAACTGCCTACCTAGGCAGCTTTTCTGGGACGGTCAATACGCCTCTATGGTGGCCAGAAATGCTGCCTATGTAGGCAGTTCACCAGGTTTTGACACCGCCTGTGCGATCAGCTGGGAATTATTAAATAGCCGAGCTTAAAATGGTTTAAAGACCACACTTATACGTTTTTTTGAGCGGACACTCTTTTAGCTTCGTTTTAAATGCAGATTAAAACATGTCATCTTAATTTAGTTAAAATATACTTTAAATAAATGTCATTTTGTTTACAAAAGTGGGGGGATTTACTTTGTCCTGGCGTTTAAACTGTCGTTTTATGAATTGTTTTTTTTTTAATGTTAGAAATAATTTTCTGTGATTATTTCTGCTTTTCAATGAGTAAACTTGAACCACTTGGCTTTAAATTAATGGGCTATTGTTTAAATCGACCAGACTCATGTGTTTCTCTCGTGTGTATTTGCCCGTTGTTGTTGGTTAATGTTTGTGTGTCTGTTGTGTGTCTGTGTGTATCAGCAGCTGAGAACAAAAACAGGCCAGCAGTTAGCGGGTTAGCTTATAGCCGGTGTGTGTGTGAATCTTTTATGCACACCAACTACACAAACTAATACCACAGATTAATACACCATCCACACTAACTTTGCCCAGCCTTGCTTTGCCGGATCAGTAAATCCAGATAGATAAACTTCTGCCGCAATTCACAAGACTGGATTTACCCTGCTAACGGCTAAAGCTATTTGATGAAGTTCATATAACAGCTGTACATGACAGCTGTGTTTTCACGGAGGATCAAACCATATGTTTAGTTAATACTGATGTCAAGGAATGGTGTTTATTGTTATATCGGTCAGCATTTATTTGTCCAGTTCCATTCCAGCATATACAGTCAGCACATGAAAGTCTTTGGAGGGCCAGTGGTGTGTGTGTGTGTGTGTGTGTGTTTTTTTCTCTTTTCTTTCCCTCTCATGCAGTAACAAAGGGTGCATGACGAAAACTCACTGTTACACACACACACACACACACACACACACACACACTAGATGATATATATTTACACTGCACAGAAATCAGTCTGCTTGGTAAACCATGACCTGTGTTCTGCATGCTGCCACCATATTTAGAGGTTTTGTAAAACAACTACAACAACAAAATGTTTTTATTTTAGAAGGTTTGTTTCCTACAATCCAGTCTGGTGAGTCCTGATGTTTTTTTTGATGGTTTCCCCTTTACTGTAGAAAGCTATAAACATCCTTATATTATTGTGTGTTCAGTTCCAGTTTTCAGATCATGTTTAGTGATTGTTAATTAGGCAGGGTTAACTGTGCCTGATTGGCCACTTAACTTAAGGAGTGTGACCATAATGTTGTCAATCAGTATATATATGTATATTGTATAAAATTAATTAAATTGATGTATATATTTTCAATCAGCCACCCTGCATTCGAAACCTTGTTACAGACATCTGTCATTAAATTGTCTTTTTCTTTTGAATAATAAAATGAATACAGTTGCTAATTTATTGGTTTTCTTCATATGTGCTAGACTGATATATTGACCAGGTCTCTGCTAAATCTTCCTCTCTCTCTCTCTCTTTCTCTGCTGGGTAGTAACTGATTATATGCATGTAATCAGATTTATTTAATTAAGTACTTGTAATTGTATTACATTTTAAAATAGTCATACTTGTTATAGGTTACATAGTCACACAATGCCAGTAAAATTTTTGCATTATTAGTAGCATTATTGACCCATAGACCCACTCTAATGTTCATTCATCTCTGCCAGATCCACTCATTTTGTTGTCAAGATCTGTTTACCTAGTGCTGTGCCTGTAATTAGTTTGCAGTGATGGATGTTCTGTTATATATATACATTTTTATTGTTAATGCAGACACCACCAACTGATTCTATTATGCCATTAAAACATGACAGTATGTGGGCATAGGAAAGTAAACATCCCCTTCAAAGTTTTTCATTCTCCCTAATTCTTCTTTATTATATATTTTTTTAATTTTCCATTCTTAAAAAAAGAAGCTTATTGCTAATATTCATTCTGAAAGTCTTCTAGTTTTGCAAGTTAGGTAGCTATATTTACATGGAAAATTGAAAGGCCACAAAGGATTTGACCACTGGTTTCTCTGGAAATCACTTTTAAGGAGTGTTTACTCAACACTGTAGCATTGCATATGAATCTCCTGACAAAAAACATTATTATTTGAATTATCACTCATTAAGTCATTCGTTTCATTAAACTCACAAACCCCTGGAGTTCCTTTGTGAATCTGTCGGGAAACTTTGACATAATGTTTAATGCACTTCATTTAGTTGTTAAATCCAAAATGGTATAAATAAAATATTTCTTTTTATATGTGTATATAAATATGGTACACTAATATCTTATATCAATATTATGTGCTATACAAATTGGATCAATAGTAATCTAAAAGTAATCAAAGTATTCAGATATATTACATAAAATGTGCAATGTAATGGATTTTTGACTGTCCTTACACTGTGTTATATTGAAACAGCACTGTAGATATTAATGTTCACCTCAGCCATTGAAAATCCATATCGGTCTAACACTAAAATGAATATATTTGCACATTATCAATATTCAGACCTGGCTCCTCTTGGGAATATCATTAGTTATGTAATAGTATGATTCATTACAGTTAAGAGATTTGATTAACAACTGTTAAAATTTGACAAAATTGGTTTTATTGTTGCTTTTCTTTTCACAGAATCAGCTAAAGTTCATCTGTTCACTGGTTCTCATAACGGTTATCTTGTCGTGTCAGACTCTGATAAGAAAGCCATTAGAACTGGGACAATGGCACTGTCTAAGGCTAAAATATTTCTTAATCAATATTCATGACTGCAGTTTCACCTATTGAGTTATTTTAGTTTGAATGGTTGAAGTTGAAGAGTAATCTACAGGTCAATGCTTGATTTATGGCAATGGAATTTATGGATTAAAATCTGCATAATGACAATCATGCAGATGTGTTTTATAGTGCCGTTTCTTTTTTTAAATTAAATATTCAATTGATTCGATTCTGCAAGATCACTTATTCTACACAATATTTGTCACGAAAACCATGCATAAATTCACAATTGTCATAAAATTGTATTTGATGAAAATTGTAATTGAAATATTGTGGTCCAATCAAAGCACTCACCACACTTTTCCTAAGACCTATGTCACTGTGGTAAAAAAATTAAATATTGAGGTGAAATAAAACTTAAAAGACAAGGGTGAAGTTCACAAAATCTGTCAAGACAATGTTTATGTTGTGGATGATAAAAGGTGGTTTGTAGTACTTCTGTAGACTAAATTAATAAATCTAGAATAAAATAAAGAATAAAAATATTTCCTAACAGTAAGAATGGTACCATATAAACTACATTTGAAAGCCATTCAAATAACCATCCTTGCTGAGATGTCAGCTTTAAAATGATGTATCCCTTGCATTTTTTTATGATATTTTTCTCTATCTTTCCATTTAGGATCCCAGCTTAACGCACAACTTGAGGGCTGGTTATCTCAAGCACAATCTACAGCGGGTCCAGCTAGAGCCATAATAGCACCGTATGTGGAGTGAAACCAGACAAACATCTTTTTTGCTTGTATTTCCATTGTTTTTGCATTCTTAAGTAATTGTCTTTGGCAGGCATGCAGGCTACACCTACTGCGGAGCATGTGCCGCTCACGCCTACAAGCAGGTGGACCCCTCAATCACGTAAGTGTCCCTTCTGTCCTCAGAACTTCTTTAAATTCTCCTGAAGTAGCCGTAATGTTGAGTTTGCCGTGGGGAGAGAGGTAACCGCAGCACTCTCTTATTCATCAGTCGGAGGGTGTTCATTCTTGGCCCCTCTCACCATGTGCCACTGTCTCGCTGTGCCCTCTCCCCCGCCGAGGTCTACAGAACGCCACTGTATGACCTGAGGATCGACCAGAAGGGTAAGGAATCTCATTTCCTCCCTTCTCACTCCCTAAAGAGAAACCTTGGCTGGATTAAAGGTTGATTGAATAACAATGCACAGAAAGGCGTTCACTCAGGCTGTTTTTACTTCTGGCTCATTTGCTCTCAAACTGAGCTTTGTAGAAGAGATTGCAACATTTTCAACTTGTAAATGACTATTTGTTATTATGCAATAGTTTTCTAATAGCTGTTGTCGTGGCTATAACTATGACACATGTACAACATTGAAAAATTAGCGGTGATCTTTTATTTGTTTGTGTTCATGTTAATCAGGGTTTGTGTAATTATCATACATGGCCTGTTCTGTTTATAACTCCTCAATTAAAGCAAATTAGTGAAAACACAAGAGCTTTAAATCGCCCCGTTTCTCTCACGCAGTTTACGCTGATCTGTGGAAAACGGGCATGTTTGAGAGGATGAGTCTGCAGACAGATGAAGATGAGCACAGCATTGAGATGCACCTGCCTTATACTGCTAAAGCCATGGAGAGGTAACAACCAGACAATGAACCGTTAAAGGAACCGTTCACCCAAAACAGAAAATTCTGTCATTTACTCACCCTGATGACAGGCCTGTTTCAAACCTGTATGCATTTCTTCATACTGGCGTTCCATTTTGTTGTTTTGGAACCTGTTGACTTAAATTACCGGTATATGGATAAAAGCAAATGACATGTTCTTCAAAATATCTTTTTGGTGTTTGGTGTTCCTGAAGAAAGTCAGTCATACAGGCCTGAACTATACCTGAACAGTATGAACTATCTGTTGAATACATCAGATTCTAGAAAGTCATGGTATATTTAGGAAATAAAATACCATTCAAACGTTGTTGTTTTTCTTGTTTGCCCTACTTTTTTTTTTTTCTTGTTCCAGAAGTCATTTCATTTAGATATACGTCATAAGGAAGAAAAGACTATCGCAACTTCCATTTTATGCTTTTAAGTGACTGAGCGCCAGTGGGTGGGACCTGTGGTGCCATGATTTATAACTATTCATTGATGCCTTTCTCTAGAGGCAGTCATATGCAAATGTAATCGTCTTTGGAGCTTGATTATATAAATGCTTTCTTTATAATGTGGATGGTGTTTTAAACTATGACACCTGCAGGATGCTTTAATGGTACAAAAAGCTCTTCCTCTGTCAAAAGATGAAAGAATATTTGATTTCTCAACCATTTGGTAGTGTATGAAACTTATCTAGGAAAAAAAAAGCAGCATAAGTGTAAGTTATTTTCTTTTAAGGAACCAAGAATATTTGTGGTACTGTTATTTACATATTTAACATCATCATAGGTTTTACTTGCAAAATCTCACAGTTTGATTTTTAAAATTTGTTAAAATACTAGGAAAAAGCATGATCTAGGATATAGCCTTTTATGGTTTCCTCAAAGTTTCTGGTTTTTATATTTGGTTAAGTCTCCGTACAAGACATACATGTCTGTGTAGGACAGAATCTGCCCAGAGACTAAATGCAAATGTAAAGGGAGGGAAGAAGCATCTATCAAGGTTTCACCACATCACTATGCAGAAGCCATGAGCAGCATTATTGACCCATAGACCCACTCTAATGTTCATTCATCTCTGCCAGATCCACTCATTTTGTTGTCAAGATCTGTTTACCTAGTGCTGTGCCTGTAATTAGTTTGCAGTGATGGATGTTCTGTTATATATATACATTTTTATTGTTAATGCAGACACCACCAACTGATTCTATTATGCCATTAAAACATGACAGTATGTGGGCATAGGAAAGTAAACATCCCCTTAATTTGTTTGATTATACATCAGAATTTTTTTTCCAAGCAGGGCAATTAGTTGCTGAGCAACTGTTATGTTTTTCAAAAAAAAAATCCTCACGATATCCTCACGCCCCAGAAATTTTAGAAACTGAAAACCATTTCAGAGCTATTGATTTGACATGGCTACAGTGTTTTAATGAGTGATACAGAACTCATTGGCAAATTAATATTAATGAAAATGCAAATATAAAATCTCCATCAGGGACTTGACAAATGATTCTCTGCTGTGCTTTGTTTCTCAAAAACAGCCATAAAGATGAGTTCAGCATCGTCCCTGTGCTGGTGGGAGCTCTGAGTGAATCTAAAGAGCAGGAATATGGCAAGCTGCTAAGCAAATACCTGGCTGACCCTTCCAATCTCTTCATCATCTCCTCTGACTTTTGCCACTGGGGTTTGTGTCCACTCACACACTTTAATTTTTCAACTGTCAAAAAAAGGAAACTAGTCAATATCTATTACAGTCAGTAATCTGTGAAGAATTTCCTGTTTGTTGAAATGTGATGTACTACTGAAAAGATGCTGACATCTTTTCAGCATTATATTTACTAGGGTTTGCACCAAGTAGTCATTTAGTTCTGCACAGCTCCATACATTGGGATTATTTAGTAGTTCTTTTTGTGTGAAAAACGTCTCCGGTTACTATCGTAACCTCCGTTCCCTGAGAGAGGCGGGAACGAGACGGTGCATGGAAAAGATGCATTTGGGAACCTCCCCTTCACGTAAATTTCTGAAACCTTATAGGATAACGCCAGTTGACAACTGGCCAATTGTCGCGCGATGCGCTCTGGCTGTCAGACAGTATAAATAGCATAAGCGCGGCAATTGCGTCAGAATCATGACTGAACACGGCACAGCTGGTCAAGCGACGAACACGGCGGACGTTGCACCGTCTCGTTCCCGCCTCTCTCAGGGAACGGAGGTTACGATAGTAACCGGAGACGTTCCCTTTCGAGGGCGGGAACGAGACGGTGCATGGAAAAGATGCATTTGGGAACGGTGTTCAATCCCGCCGTGATTGAGACTTAGACCAGTCTGATACAGGGAAACATACACCAAACACAGCTCGTCCAATGGCAACGTCGCCACGTGTGCTCACTACTGATAGGTGCAGCTAAGCCAATGAAATCTTAGCTAAAGCTTGTCAAAATTTGCATATCAGCAGCATGAAAAATAGCGGGCTGCGTTATTACAGGGCAGACGTGACTATTCAGAAAGCATTAAAGCACAACTAGTGTGAGCGCATAGCGTCAACGGCAAAGCGGTGACCGTGAGCACATAAGCACAAACTACTGTACAGAAATCCCCAGCGTCAACAGCACAGCGGTAACAACTGTATTTTGAGAAAAGTAGCAATATCCCAGGAATAATTGATTCAATTACTCACCGAAAGCACTTGAGACGCCAAAGATGGAATATCCAGTTTATAAAACCTGGCGAAGGTGTTCTGAGAAGACCAGCCAGCAGCAAAACAGATATCCTGTATTGACGTACCTCTAGACCAGGCCCACGATGAGGCAATAGCTCTCGTCGAGTGAGCTCTGATGTTGAGAGGGCATTCCTGTCCCTGATTCGCATAAGCCAAAGCAATAGCGTCCACTATCCAGTGAGAAAGCCTCTGTTTAGAGACAGCATTTCCTCTAGTAGCGCCACCATAGCACACAAAGAGCTGGTCCGACTGTCGGAATGTGGCGGATCGGTCCAAGTAAATACGCAAAGCCCTGACGGGGCAGATAGCCCTCTGAGCGCCGATGTCCTGTGAGGTTGACGGCTCTGAAGACAAGGCGAGCAGAGAAACTACTTGCGCTTTAAATGGAGTAGAGAGCGATTTTGGCATGAAGCCAGGTCTCGGCCGGAGAGTAACACTGCAGTCTCCGGGCCCGAAACGAATACAATCGTCACTCACTGAGAACGCATGCAAGTCCCCAATGCGCTTAGCCGATGCCAGTGCGAGAAGCAGCGCCGTCTTCTGTGAAAGCTCCTTAATCGCGACCGATTCCAAGGGCTCGAACGGCGGCAGAGAGAGAGCTCTCAGAACCAACGCCAAATCCCACGGCGGAACCGATGGGGGGCGTGGGGGGTGTAATCTCCTCGCACCTCTGAGAAATCTGACCATTAGTGGATGCCTCCCGATCGATTGCCCGTCGTCCGGTGAACGAAACGAGGCGACAGCGGCCACATAGACCTTTAGAGTAGACGGAACACTCCCGTCATCCAGCCGGAGCTGTAAAAACTGTAACACATCTGACACGGGACAGCTCACCGGGTCGATATTGTGCTCGTTGCACCATTTCACGAACACTCCCCATTTCAGGGAATAAAGGCGTCTCGTGGAAGGTGCACGAGACTCCGCGAGAGTCTCCAGCACACTAGAAGGTAGTGCGAGCTCTTCTAAGGCCCCTGAAGCGGCCACGCGTGCAGGCTCCACAGCTCGGGGCTGGGATGCCATATCTCGCCGCTCGCTTGAGACAGTAGATTCTTGCTGACGGGAATCCGCCACGGGGGGGCTGCCAGCAACTCTCGTAGGTCCGGGAACCAAGGCTGATTCGGCCAGTTCGGGGCGACTAGGATCACCGATGCTCTTTCCTCCCTTATTTTGCATAGGACTAAAGGCAGAATTTTTACCGGAGGAAACGCGTACAACCTGGCTCTCGGCCAACGCGATGTCAGAGCGTCCCCCGCTAGAGGGGCGTGCGACAGGGAGAAAAACAGCGGCCAGTGCGCGTTCTCGCTCGTCGCAAACAGATCCACTTCTGCCCTCCAGAAGCGATCCCAGATCATTTGCACCACCTTTCAGTGAAGCCTCCACTCTCCGTGAGGAATCCCGTTCCTCGAAAGCATGTCCGCTCCGCGGTTTAGTACACCCGGGATGTGCGAAGCTCTGATGGAGAGGAGATGTTGATCTGCCCACAGCAGGAGGCTCGTTGACAGCTCGAACAGGGCCCTGGAGCGCACGCCGCCTTTGCGATTTATGTATGAAACCACGGACATGTTGTCGGTGCGAATCAACACATGCTGCTGTTCTATTTGCGGCAGGAAAGCCCTTAGGGCCAAACATACCGCTTTCAGCTCCAGGCGGTTGATATGCCACTCGCTCTGTGACTCCGACCATAGACCGGAAGTCGGAACGCCCTCGCATGTTGCACCCCAACCTGAGCTCGACGCGTCTGTCGTCACTACGGTGCGTGTCGTCACCAGCCCAAGGGGAACCCCCTGGCTGAACATGTCCTGATTGGACCATGGTTCCAGAGCGCTGATGCAGCTGCGGGAGATCGTGATGCGCATGCGCCCCGCTGTCCACGCTCTCCACGGGTCTTCAGCCACAACTGCAGTGGACGCATTCGCAGCAGACCAAGGTGGTACACTGAAGATGCTGACGCCATAAGACCGAGTAGCCTCTGAAAATCCCTCAGGGGAACAGACCGGTCCTGTCTGAAGCCACGCAGAGCCGAAGAGATGGTCTCTATGCGTTCCGGGGGGAGGCGGGCTCGCATCGCCACTGAGTCGAAGCACACACCTAGATATGTCATATACTGACTCGGGGTGAGCATGCTCTTCTGCATGTTCACTCGCAGGCCCAGTGACTCCAGATGATGAAGCAGCATGTCTGTATGTCTGATTAGCACCTCCCTTGTATGAGCTAGAATCAGCCAATCGTCCAGATAGTTTAGAATGCACACTCCGCTCGCTCTGAGGGGGGAAAGTGCTGCATCCACACATTTTGAGAACGTGCGCGGTGTTAAAAGTGCAACAGAGTGGGTTTCGAACCCGGGTCTCTCGCGTGAAAGGTATACGCAGTGTCCGCTATACCACAGCACACCCAATGCCAGCCCGAACGGGAGCACGGCATACTGGTATGCTGAGCCCTCGAACGCGAATCTCAGGAAACGCCTGTGGCGTGGCGCAATCTGAATATGAAAATACGCATCTTTCAGATCTACGGACGCTAGCCAGTCCCCGGGACATACCTGTGCCAGTATCTGCCTCAGCGTTGCCATCTTGAACGCGCGTTTGTGGAGCGCGCGGTTGATGGGTCTCAGATCCAGAATCGGACGGAGCCCCCCATCTTTCTTGGGCACCACGAAATAGCGGCTGTAGAATCCGCTCTCTAGCTCGCTCGGAGGGACGCGCTCTATCGCTCCTTTCGCGAGCAGACTGTGAACTTCCTGTCTCAGAACAGGTGCGCTTTTTGAGGGAGCGCCAGAGACGGGACCACACCAGTGAAACGGGGCGGTCTGCGTCTGAACTGAAGAGAATAACCGTGCTGAATTATTCCCAGCAACCAACCTGAGATGCCTGGAATGGCCCTCCAAGCTTCCAGGAAATGATGAAGCGGAGGGTAGGCTGCACGCTGCTCGACGAGTGTCGGGAGCGGCGGGGAAATGTCGGCTACTATTGAGGGAGCAAGTGCATACTGTGGCTCCGCGCCGCTCTGGGGCAGGGCAAGCGACACAACACTGACAGAATGAGGAAGAAACAACTCTTTTTGTGAACAAGCATTTGTTTTTATTATTGCATCCACACAAACCGGGTTTAACACACACACATTGCAATCGTCGCCCATACGAACAGAGGGGACATAACGCACAACATGGTGTTTTGGGGGCGGCCCACCCGCGAGCTCTCTCTTCCTCTTGACGGGACCGTCAGGAAGATGGCTTGCCTGCGGGAGGCTGTGCGCCGTCACGACGGGGGCCCCCCCTGGGCGCGTGACGCCTCTTCCCGGGTCCCGCCCATTGCTTGCGTCGGACATCCGGTTCCAGGCGAGAAGCCGCCGGAACTGCAGCCGCCGATTGCTGTGTCACCGGTCTGTGGGGGAGGCGCGGCGCCGACGCCGACCGCGCCCTTGAGGGCTGCTGGTACGCGCGCCTCGGCATCACGTGGCTCATCGCTTTCGCGCGCTTTTGCGCCTCGGAAAATTTTTCCATAACCGACTCGACTGCGCCATCAAAAAGGCCGGCGGCTGCAATTGGTGCGTTGAGGAGCATTTTCCGGTCTGAGTCCCTCGGGTCCGCCAGAGTTAGCCACAGGTGCCTCAGGAGCACCACTAAAAAAACCCCTAGAGCGGCCGATGGCTTGCGCGGACCGCTTGGTTGCCATGAGAGCGACGTTGTCGCTCTCAGGTCCCTCACATCCTCCGCGTCCATGCTGCCGGCGTCCAGCAATTGCACGGAAAAAAGGGGGGATCCCCTCCTAGCTCCAGCTTGCTGGCGGCTGGACTGGAGGAACCAGGAGTCCAGCTTACTTCTCGCGGGCTCCTGTGGAGCACTCCAGTCCAGGTCCAGCTCTCTAGCTGCCCTCTCGAGGACCCTGACTAGCTCCTGCCGGAGGTCTAGAGGGCCCTCTGTGTCGAGGCACTCCGACGCCGCCCAGTCCCTGTCTGATGCAGCGAGGGATACCGAGTCCACGTCTCTGTCATCCTCGACCGGGAGGAAGTCCGCGAAGAGAACTGGTGATTGGGGGGACGGCAGAGTACGGCATGCTGCGTCGTCACCGTCACCCCGCGAGTGTGTGGGGGGGACCGCCAGCGGCTCGACGGCGGCAGCGGACCCCTTCCCCGCGATACTGCGCGCTATGTCCCTCCTGGATCTCAGCGCGCGCCCCGGCAGATCCCCGCAGTGCGCGCAGGAGGACTCCAGCCGGGCATCCTCGGCGTGGGCCAGACCCAGACAGACGACGCAGCACGCGTGAGTATCCGGCGGGTCAATGGGACCCGCGCAACTTACCTTACATTTAGTTCCTGTTGATTCCATAACTGTTCATAAGTCCGTGTGAAGGAAATATTCTGACGCAATTGCCGCGCTTATGCTATTTATACTGTCTGACAGCCAGAGCGCATCGCGCGACAATTGGCCAGTTGTCAACTGGCGTTATCCTATAAGGTTTCAGAAATTTACGTGAAGGGGAGGTTCCCAAATGCATCTTTTCCATGCACCGTCTCGTTCCCGCCCTCGAAAGGGAACGTTTTATTCAATTTTACACACTAGTTTAAAAAAAATGTATTTCCCTTTTCTCTACTCCCCATGCTAGTGCTACTTGTATTCAGAATGTTTGAAACTTTGTTTTGTAAGCGCTCTTATGTGTTTTTGTATCCTTTGGACAAATTGCTTCTATATTCCTCAAATTGTAAGTCGCTTTGGATAAAAGCGTCTGCTAAATGAGTAAATGTAAATGTAGTTCCCTTTCAAGGGGACTCTAGCTGCGTCGAAATACTATGGGAACGTTTTGCGTCAATGTATCGTAAAGCACAATGAAATTGAATCAAAGTGTGATCGCCCGTTGCATACGGATACTGTCATGGCCCAGGAAGCTACAAAGGCATGCCGAAAGAGGCAGCTTTAATATCTTCAGCAATCGCTGTGAAACTAGGAGTGTGCCTGCTTTCAAGGATCTCCTGCAGGAGTGTCCATTTCAGAACATTGTATTGCGGTAAGCTGGTCCTCTCTGAACACCTTCATTAGGTTCAACCAGTTAGACCTTAACAACGCTTCGGGAACCAAGTATTAATGTATTGCTCTACGTTTTACTTACCAGGGCCACGTCATTGTGGCAACGTGGGCATTCTCGTTCCCATAGTGTTTTGACACAGCGCAAGTTCCCTAGAAAGGCAACAAGACACTGCGTCTCCTTGCCACACGTCCTGCATGCCTGCCAGCGTTTTGCTTCAGACACGTATAGCTGCCGCTTCCAGCATGCCTTTGTAGCTTCCTGGGTCATGACATGCATATTTACACATATAATATGAATAGCGGCACTTAACACAACTATATACAAAATTTCAAAAGTCTGACAAAAAGGTAGAAATATAAAAAGTTTTGAAATTAAATGAAATTGATATACACTACTCAAATTAAGTGAACACTTAAGTTTTGGTGCAAATGAAAGTGACAATAGCAAGACAACCCACCAAAAGTGAATGGCCATAGACTATTATTCAGTCCTTATTCTTCGTGACCGATTTGTCTTTTAGTTTTGTGTTTTATGGTCCTTATCTCTATCTGTATCATGAGCCAGTACCTGCAACCAGATTAAGTTTTACAGGTAGTCCTGCTCCTCCAGGATGGAACATGCATATGTGCCTTCACAAGGAGGTTTTGTGTGTCTCCCAGCACAGTTTCAAGAGCATGAAGGTAATAGCGCGAGACAGAAACATAGAAGGGCAACAACCCAGCAGCAGGACCGCTATCTCATCCTTTGTGTGAGGAGGAACAGGAGTTACACTGCCAGAGCCCTAAAAATAACCTCTAGCAGGCTCCGTGTGTGTATGTTTCTGACCAAGCTGTCAGAAACAGATTCATGAGGGCCCGACATCCTCTAAAGGGACCTGTACTGAAAGCTCAGCACCATGCAGCTGGATTGGCATTTGCCAGAGAACAGAGGAATTGGCATGTCCACCATTGGCGCCTAGTTCTCTTCAAGGATGAGAGCAGGTTCACACTGAGCACATAAGAAAGAGTCTGGAGATGCTGTGGGGTCAGTAATAGTTTCGGAAGGAATATTCTTGGAGGGTCGCATTGACTTGTATGTGCTAGCCATTGGTTCCCTTACTTGGATCAGGGCATCAATGAGCTTCTGGACAATCTATGGTGCTACTTGGTGGCTTCAGATGCTGTGATACATAAGGTCTCAACTGGGTTCAGGTCTGGGGAACGTGAGGGGGCCAGTCAATAGCATCAATTCATTTGTCATCTAAAAACTGCCTTCACGCTCTAGAACCCTGAGGCCAGGCATTATCATGCACCAGGAGGAACCCAGGGTCACTGCACCAACATAAGATCTGACAACGGTTCTGAGAATTTTCCTTCTGGTACCTAACAGCAGTCTGGGAGGAGATCCTCCAGGAAACCATCTGCCATTTCATCAGGAGCGCCCAGACGTCGGCCATACACACTACTGACTTGCATTGAGTTGCTGTGATGAACTTCATGCAAGTTGGATCAGTCTCTCACAATTTTTTTTTACATTTTGGCATGATTTTTAATCCAGCCCTCAGTGTCTTGATGATTTTTGGTTTCTAGTGACTGTTCTCACATTATTATGTACTTAATAAATTAAAGAATGTATATAAAGATTTTCAAATGTAACATTTTATTAATTGAAAACTAATGTGATTTAAGTGTAATTTCTTATAAATGTATAAATGTATACATACAGTGGGTATGGAAAGTATTCAGACCCTCTTACATTTTTCACTCTTTGTTATATTGCAACCATTTGCTAAAATCAAGTAATTTTTTTCCTCATTAATGTACACACAGCACCCCATATTGACAGAAAAACACAGAATTGTTGACATTTTTGCAGATTTATTAAAAAAGAAAAATGGAAATATCTCCTAAGTATTCAGACCCTTTGCTGTGACACTCATATATTTAACTCGGGTGCTGTCCATTTCTTCTAATCATCCTTGAGATGGTTCTACACCTTAATTTGAGTCCAGCTGTTTTTGATTATCCTGTTCGGACTTAAGCCACATGCCTGTCTATGTAAGACCTTACAGCTCACAGTGCATGTCAGAGCGAATGAGAGTCATGAGGTCAAAGGAACTGCCTGAAGAGCTCAGACACAGAATTGCGGCAAGGCACAGATCTAGCCATGATTACAAAAAATGATCTGCTGCACTTTAGGTTCCTAAGAGTACGGTGTCCTCCATAATCCTTAAATGGAAGACGTTTGGCACGATCAGAACCCTTCCTAGAGCTGGCTGTCTGGCCAAACTGAACTATCGGTGGAGAAGAGCCTTGGTGAGAGAGGTAAAGAAGAACCCAAAGATCACTGTGGATGAGCTCCAGAGATGCAGTCGGGAGATGGGAAAAAGTTGTAGAAAGTCAACCATCACTGCAGCCTTCCACCAGTCGGGGCTTTATGGCAGAGTGGCCCGACGGAAGCCTCTCCTCAGTGCAAGACACATGAAAGCCCGCATGGAGTTTACTAAAAACATCTGAAGGACTCCAAGATGGTGAGAAATAAGATTCTCTGGTCTGATGAGCCCAAGATAGAACTTTTTGGCCTTAATTTTAAGCAGTATGTGTGGAGAAAACCAGGCACCCTTCATCACATGTCCAATACAGTCCCAACAGTGAAGCATGGTGGTGCAGCATCAGCTGTGGGGTGTTTTTCAGCTGCAGGGGCAGGACGACTGGTTGCAATCGAGGGAAAGATGAATGCGGCCAAGTACAGGGATATCCTGGATGAAAATCTTCTCCAGAGTGCTCAGAACCTCAGACTGGGCCGAAGGTTTACCTTCCAATGAACCTAAGCACACAGCTAAAATAACGAGTGGCTTCACAACAACTCTGTGACTGTTCTTGAAAGACCCAGCCAGAGCCCTGACTTAAACCCAACTGAGCATCTCTGGAGACACCTAAAAATGGCTGTCCACCAACATTTACCATCCAACCTGACAGAACTGGAGAAATACTGAGCAAAGGGTCTGAATACTTAGTACCATGAGATATTTAAATTTTTTTCTTTTTTAATAAATCTGCAAAAATGTCAACAATTCTGTGTTTTTCTGTCAATATGGGGTGCTGTGTACATTAATGAGGAAAAAAATTAACTTGATTTTAACAAATGGCTGCAATATAACAAAGAGTGAAAAATATAAGGGGGTCGGAATACTTTCCGTACCCACTGTATATACATTTTGTGCCATGTAACTGCAATAAAATGGAGTATGTAATTTATTGATTCTCTTTAAACTTTATTTAACTGAACAAAGTATAAATAAAAGATTTTACAAGTTTTCTCTGACCAGCTTAAGAGTACTTTATAAATATAATTTTTTTTTAATGATCGCTGCAACACTCTAAAAAAATTGGAACAGGAGCATGTTTACCACGGTGTCGCATCACTTTTCATTTTAATTACACTTTTTAAATGTTTGGGAATTGAGGTCCCTAATTGTTGAAGTTTTGCCAGTGGAATATTTTTGCCCAGTTTTTCCTGATATAAGATGCTGCTCAACAGTCTGGTCGTCGTTGTCTGATTCTTTTTTTTCATAATGAGCCATGAATTTTCAATGAGTGTCAATGAAACCACTCTGTTGCAGCACATGCTGAATGAGGCCTGGCATTGTCATGCTTCTCTGGAAAGTCATCAATCTCATTTGCATTGATGCATCTCCATACCAAGACAAATGTTTGTTTTTATACCCGTCACTGATGAAAGTTTGGTTGGTCCTTTTCTTCTTTGGGACTGAGAACTCACTGTCCATTTTCCACAAAAAACAGGATGAATTGTGGACTCTGACCACAGCACACATTTAAACTGTTTTGGGTCATCTGAGATGAGCTGAGGCTCAAGAGAACTCGTTGGCATCTATGCATAGAACAGATATATTATGCTTTTTCCTTGTCTCCCAGAGATTCAAGTTGCATTTATTGACCAGCAACAGACTGTGTTAAGTGACAACGGTTTTCCAAAATACTCCCGAGCCCATGAAGGTATTTTTAACAGTAGCACAGTAGTTTCTCATGCAATGCCATCTGTTCAAAGGTCACATTCAACAGAGGTCTCTTGCCTTGCCCTACATGTCCTGAGATTTCTCTGGATTACCTGAATCTTTTCACAATTTTATTTATGGTAGATGGTGAAAGACCACAATACTTTGCGAATTGTGATTTTTGAATTGTTTGACAATTCTCTCTTTTGCTTGCAAAGACTGAGATACTTGTTTTATACTCAAATACGATACAAGTTCGGCTGCTAAATGTGGACAAAATGTGGTTTATTTTACCTTTCATTTTGCCTCTGTCCCAATTTTTTTGGAGCGTCGCAGCCATCATAAAGAAAATGTTTATATTAACTTTATTTATGTTTACCGCCCTAAACCAAATGTCGCTCGAATGATAATGAAAGCAGCATGTAATTGGTACGGAAGATATGTACGCTTTAATTTTTCACCCACATCATCTCGAGAGCACAGATATTCTCTCAACTCTCGCTCTCCGTCATTGTGCTAGACTTGCCAGAAACACAAGCTGCATAGACTTGGCAGCATCCAAACGGAAACGAACCTTATAAGTGAGTGTTTTGAAATTGTCTACATTGGTAGGAACTTGTTCAAATATCCCAGATGGAGATTTTTTTTGGCGCCTCCTTTGGTTAAGTATATAATTAACTAACTTTAATTGTCTATTCTGCAGGTCAACGTTTCCGTTACACCTACTACGATGAAAGTCAAGGAGAGATCTACAGATCTATCGAGCACCTTGACAAAATGGTAAATGTATTATTATGCCTTTTGCTTCTTAATGTCTGACATATGAAGTTCACATGCAAGTGGCCCATTTTGTTTTGGGATACACAATGTGCTAATCCTATGGGTGGTTCTAGAAAAAAAGGTGAGGAATTTTTGTTCAAGTCATTGTTATGGTTACTTTGATGTGGACGTCGGTGATTTAATACTTTCCACCCATGACAATCTGTCAAATAGCAGATGTTCTTAGCAACCCAAACCTCATCAGGGGCTAAAGTACTTTTGCCTCGGTAGGGTAATTTATCAGACAAAGATCTTTGATGATCTCCTTCAAGTGAATATCCATTCATTACTTTTACTGAAAATCCATTTTGCGTTTTGAAAGTTGAATATTTTACATCATGAGTTTGTGTTGTGTAATTAAACTATAGCAGATGTCTAAAGTAACATTTCGTCGTTTGAAAATCATAAATAAAACAATACAAATTACTTCATTATTAATGGCAGTAATAAGAATGTCAGTGAAATATATGTATGCTAATTTCTTTTTTAGGGAATGGGTATTATAGAACAATTGGACCCCATCTCTTTTAGCAATTATTTGAAGAAATATCATAATACTATTTGTGGTCGCCATCCCATCGGCGTTCTTCTAAATGTAAGTACCTAATGATTGATTCATATGAATTTCCCCCTGGACATTCTATTTAGCAAACCATTATTGACTCAATAAAGCAGAAGCAAAATAATGTGAATAATGGCTAGTCTGTAAGTATGGTAATTACTCTAGCACTTAACCGTCGCAGAGCTTTTATTAATGTAATTTTAATGTCTTGCTAGCTTTATCATAAAGCTTTTAAGATTACCGTTAAGTGTCTCTTTAGTGTTAAATGATTCTCCTCACTCCACCAGGCCGTGGCAGAACTGAAAAAGAACGGCATAGACATGAACTTCTCTTTCCTAAACTATGCGCAGTCGAGCCAGTGCCGAAACTGGTCGGACAGCTCTGTGAGTTACGCTGCTGGAGCTCTCATCGTTCATTGAGGTGAACTCTCCAAGGAGCCACGGAGCCTCCTAGAAGACCCCATCCCATCCCCTCCCACCCATCCTGTTCCTGACCCCAACATATCCCAATCCCTTCCCACCTCTTCTTATAGGAAGGACATGCAAAGCTTGTCCCAGCTGGGAATCCTCATACACACCCCCAATCCAGATGTAACTTTAGATACTAACCTCCTCTCCCTACAACTGTCCATGTACCCTGTTTTCCATGTGAGGCAACTCGGATGATGCTGTAGCTTGAAGTTCAGCCACAGTTTTTTGGGGTGTTGCAAGGTCAGATTTTTGGTTGTTTTTTGGTTGTTGTTTGTCGGGGGGTCTTAATGAGGCAGAATCTGCTTTTGAACCCTCCAAGGACTTTAGGTATCCAACGAGCCCTTGTGTAATTTAAAAGCAAGACACACTTCAAATTTAAATAAAGTAAAATAAATAAAACCATTGACATTTCACTCTTTTTGCAAGTCTGCATAATCTACATGATGAATGACATGTCTCACCTAATAAGTTATTTGAAAAAGGAAGTTGACCGACTCCAACATCCCCATGTACACCCTGAGAATTGTAGTAAAAGCTACTGCATTGGTCCTGTTGAAGTTTTTAAAGGGCTACACAATACCCACTAATCCTCCACTGTACTGGTTATACCAAAAAATAGTTTTCTTTCAACTTTTATTGTAGTCAAATTAAAATCTTTTTTCTGATTCTTATATTTTGTTCCGTTTATGTTCCCTTTGTGATTTACCATTATTTAGCTTTTTAGTTTTACTATGCGTTTGACATATAATATCAAACTGTGTGGAAACATTTATTAGCGTTTGAAGTGCAGTACGTGTTTGATTTAATGCTGGTTCAGGTAGACCCCTATCAGACTGCCTCAAAGTGGCTGTGCTTTCCCAACAACCCTGAAGCTTTTAAATGGTGTGGTTGATCGAGGGGGTTGTTCTTAAACCGTTTTACATGCCAGTTAACAGCCATGTTTAACAGCTGACTAGTAGTTAGCGATGCACACCCATATGCGGAACCGCCAGAGGTGATTTTTCTGATCGGCGTAGCCATTTTGTCTGGTTTTCCTCTTTAACGTATCTACTCCAGGCCTCCCAAAGAGCACAATGCAGCAGTTTTCCTGGTTAATCATCGGAAGGGAAATGGCAAAGATCCTGTACGTCTCCACCAAGGTTTGAATGTCTCAAACCAGATCCTCAAAACAGAAAACAGACAAAGCATGTCATACCATGCAGATGTGCCTTGGGTCAGTGTTAAACTGTTTTTTTTGTTTGTCCTTTGCTGTCCATCTATGTTTGATTTAGTCTGTCTTTTTAATCAGATTTCAAAGTAGAAGAGAAATATCAGCTTCACCCATCACCTGTTTATGTACTGTTAGAATTTTTTATGTTAGTGCCGTTGATTATTTTTCAAACTATTATTGCAGAGAAAATAATGGTTCACACGTTGTCAAAATCTATGTCAGAATTAATTAAAGTGCTCCTTTGCGGAGTCATTTTTGAATCTCAGGTTACATTGAAGCATTACAGAATTCTCGCCAGATATGACAAGGGTCATGGCTGATATTGCAAAGAAATAATAAAGTGTAATGACAAAAGTTACCATGCTGTGCTGTTTCTTTTACTTCTTAGTGTTTGTGATGTTTTTGCGAACAGTTTGGGAGTTTGTTATTGAAGTCAGCTGGGCAAGATTAATATATGATGCTATTAAGATGCCATAAATTTTACCATACCGTAATTTATGTGCTTCTCTCCCAAGGAGTAGTTTATCTGCCATTCCCTTCTAATTGAAAGTTAGTGGAATCATTAATGTGACTTTAAACCACATTCTACTATAGCAAGTGTAATAAAGGAGAAAATTAAAGAAAATAATTAATGGGCAGTAAAAGCAATCCTTAACATGAGCATGTTGACAATATTCCTGCTATATCTACCATTTGAATTTTGCAATACAGTAGTTTTGTTTTTCGCAATACATCTGTAAATGTAACCATTCTAAACTTGGTGAACAGAGTGACACATCGCTCTTCAAAAGTTTCTTTTTTTAATTTTTTAAATAAGTTATTTTTCATTTTGGACATATTAAATTGATCAAACTTTATGAACGATAATTTAATTTCACATATGTTCTTTTGGACATTTTGTTCATCAGAGAGCCCAGGAAGAAAGCATCAGTTCCACCAAAATATAATGCAGCACAGCTGTTTACAATACAAAATGTTTCTACAAATCAGCATATTAGAATGATTTTTGAAGGATCGTGTGACAATGAAGAGTAATGGTGCTGAAAATTCAGCGTTGTCATCACAGAAATAAATTATATGGTAAAATGTATTCAAATCAAAAGCTTTGTTTTTTTTACAGTAATGTTGATAAAAACATGAAAAACTTTTGAACGGTAGTGTCAAGCCTTAAATTAATAAAAGTGGACACGCATGGAAAAACATCCTTGATTGCTTTAACTTTTATATCGAAAACAGACCTGCCATGCCCTGCTTTGCCAGGCTCACGCAACTGTTAAGAGTGGTACATCTGCATGGCAGACCAGTTTACCTTTTAGTTTTGTGTGCTAAATTCCTTCAGATAGGTGTTGACTGCTTAGATATCAAGGGTCATTAAATAATCCCAGGTTCTTATTAATAATCAAGGAGATGGATTTTGACGAAGGCAGGGAAAAGTTGGAACATTTTGTAAAATGCAATAAAATCAAGAATCTGTATGAAACCACTTTGTTGCAGTACGTGCTGAATGAGGCAAAGATGTATTGCTTACCAGGAAAAAATGTTATTTTGTTGCCATTAAATATCTTTCCCAATTTTTTTAACTCTCTTAACTGACTAAAGTTTTCACTGACTAACTTTATTGCTGCAACACTCCAAATAAGTTGGGCAGAGGCATGTTTACACTATTTAATCATTTGGGAATTGAGGATACTAATTGTTGCAGTTTTGCAAATGGAATTATTGCCCAATCTTTCAATACAAGAAGCTGCTCAACAGTCTGTGGTTGTCATTGTCTGATTCTTTTTTCATGACAGGCCACGCATTTTCAGTAAGAGATAAATCTGTACTGCACATCCCTTCTATGGTGTAGAGTGTCTATGAAACCACTCTGTTTCAGTGTGTGCAGAATGAGGCCTGGAATTGTCTTGCTTTCCAGGAAAGATCTCATCTTGGTGTCATTAAATGTCACTGTACAATCCCAATGTAAGCAATGGTACTTCACACACATGCCGAGTCACTCATACCTCAACAGATGTTTGTTTTGGTACCTGTCACTGATGAAAGTCTGGATGGTCCTTTTCGTCTTTGCAATTGAGAACTCAATGTACGTTTTTGCCAAAAACATGGATCCACTGTGTTTTGGGTCGTTTGAGATGAGCTGAGGCCCAGAGAACTCGCTGGCATCTCAGCATAGAACAGATGAATAGCTTTCTCCTTGCCTAACAGAGATTCAGGATGATCGGTTACACACATTCCCAACATAGGTTTCCTGCCTTACAAAACATGGACTTCTTTTATTGTGTATGGTAGATGGTGAAACACCCTTTTTCTCATTCTCTCATGTAATTTGGTACTGCATGGTGAGCCATGATCCATCTTTGCTTACTGAGATCGGAAGTAATGGCTTTAAAGACAAACATCTATAGATGTGTGTTGTGCAACTATACCTTCAAAAACCAGCTCACGCAATTGTGCTTTTCACTTTTTGCATTTGTTCAGAGTTTGAATTTTAATGTCTTTTCTCTTATCCTTCTTGGAGAAATTGGCCCAGCTCAACGAATATCACTTCATCGATCTGTTCTCAACATTTCAAATCTCCTGAGACATTTCAGGTTGCACTGTGGTGACCGTAAGTTTCCTCCTCCAGAAATGACTTTAATGTTGGTCTCCAGCTTACGCCAGGATCTTAAACCAAATTAAGAACTTGTTCTGAGTTAATTTGATGAATCTGTTGTGATTTTTATTGTCTCATTTTTGCAGAGAAGGTAAATATACTTTTGTAAATTAACATTAATCAAAATCGCTAAATGTGCACTCTTCATTTAAATTAATGCTAGAGGGTTATTTTAAGATCAATTTATCAGTAGTCAGGCTGTAAGATTGTATTATTTTAAGTGTTTCCTTGGAAACATGATTCAAAAGACTTGGATTTGTTGGACGCCCTGTTGTTTTAAGTGACTTTTATTGAGTGACTGCTTTACACTGGGGACATAAACACAGCAAAAATATTGGTAATATGGATAATTACTGTTGTTTCATGTAGTTTGGTATGTATACAGAATCCATGCATTAATCACCATTCCCAGCAGGTGCTCCGTTTAATTACAGGAAACAACATGTTGTGAGCTATAGAGGTAGACACAAGCTTTTCTGAAAGTGAACAATATTCATACTTGAATAGCCTCAGGGCCAGTGTTGCCAGATTGGATTGACGATTTCCAGCCCAACTACAGCAAAAAACCCGCCCATTTACAAAAATACCCACCCAAGACTAAAATTGTTTTAGTGGAATTTATATGCATTTGTAGGCTTGTTTTAGTGGAATTTATATGCATTTATATATGAAATTTGGGCGGGTTTGTCATCAAAAACAATCCCAATTATTATCGACCAGCCCAATGCATTTTTTTCCGGTTGGATGTGACCAAAAGGAGCCCAATTGGGCAAGAACCCGCCCAATCTGGCAACACTGCTCAGGGCAATTATAGGGAATTATACTGGCCTATTATATGTAAAATAAAAGATGCTAGAGTCACTATTTGGGAGTCTTCAGATCACTATACCGCTGAAAAAAAAGGCTGTTAAGTACAAATAAAATTTAAATAATGATCAAAATATTTCAGTACTATTATTTCAATATTAATATCTTGTAAATATTTAAATGTGAAGTTCCTTTGGTGCACATTTGAGGCAACTTCAAAAGATGCCCAGAGGTTCTCCAAATGGTTTACCCAGTGTGGAAATATTTGCATTCACATTTAAGCATTTGGCTGACGCTTTTATCCAAAGCGACTTACATTGCGTGCAAGGTACACATTTTTACTTTCTAATCAGTTCTTGCTTTCCCCGGGGATCAAACCAATGACCTTGGCGTCGTAAACACCAATGCTCCACTGGTTGAGCTAATTAGGAAGGAAACTGAGGAATTTCCTCAGCTTAAGGAAATGTAAGAAAACCAAAATGGTGCATCAAGCCTTTTTTTATTTTAACAGTCTGAAAGATTTCCTATTGAAAAGTATTGACACGTAGGCCAAAACACAGTAAAATGACAAACACATGAAATATACAGCATTAACATGGTCCTTTGAATAAACACTGTCAATAATGATGGCAAAAACAATAGCCAAGCCTCACCGACATGCTCGAGTTGTGATACCATTCTGCCATATAAAAGCTGATTCTCTCCACCAGTGAAAAAAGTCAAAAAATCTTTTGCAATATGTGACAAAGGAAAGCTGTTTCAAAAAGGCATTCTCACATTTCAGCAGGGTGCTTGCTGTCGCATGATCAGGATTCGGCTCTCCCTCTGCTTTTGGGGAGGAGCTGCGAGATGGTATGTTTGCAGAGCTCTGGTGAGGGGTTAAGAGGGGATATACAACATTAGGCTCAAACCTGGTCTGGAATTAAACAGATACTCAACCTCCATGCAGTGCCAGGAGCTCCTCGTGCAGGGCCTGAGCTTGGGAATGATCCTGGGTGGGGTAATGCACTTTGTATGTCTCAGAAAGTCTCATGCTGCCTATGGCCGATACGTTGACACCTCGGGCAGCTCCAGGATGGTGCACGCAAGGCTAGCCTGGTTCCTTCAGGAGATTCCTGCTCTCATGGTCCCCCTGCTTTTGATGCTGATCACGGATGGAAAACACAGCACTGGGAAACACCTGATGCTCTGGACCTTCTGCCTGCACTACTTTCAAAGGTAAGCCGTGTGCATGATGGGACAAGGCGAGTGACCATTGGTGCGGATGAAGAAGAACTCAAAATGTTACTAAACACTTTATATATGTAACATATTTTTATACATGCAACATGGCAACTGAAATGTTTGCTTAATACCTAATAGCTCTATATTGTTATTTGCCTTCAACAGACGTGATACTGACTAGAAGTAACTTGCAAGTACATGTCAATTTATTTCTAACCCTGACCCTACAAGACTACTAATGCTCGACTGTCACACTAATGAGAGATAGTAGACATGTCGATGCAAGGTGACTTATAGTCAACAGAATGTGTTGAGGGGACCATCAAAATAAAGGGAAACCTTTAATTTTACTACATTGATGAAAGATCACTAGCGCAGATGCAATGCTTAGTCATGCCATTTCACAAACCCGGATGTATTAACCTAACTCACCTAGAATAAATGAGGAAAAAATACCCTTAATCCGAAGACAAAAGGGAACGGACTGAGTGGAATGTTCTAGATTCCTGCTTCTTTAGACAATCATGCTGTGCTAACAATAAATTAAGGCTGCGGAAATGTAATAGCTTAAATGGGTTAATATTTGACTTGAGTAATTAAGTGTACCAAAAGCAGGTGAATGGTGCGAGAAGTGCTTGAATAACTAAGTGGAAGCATGCTTAGATACAGCGCAACAGTTTGTAAGCAGGTGTTTGAATTACAGGAAATGAAGTGTAATAAACTGTAGGCAGATGACTAAAATATGGTATTTGATCTGTATTAACATTCTGGTTTCCAGGAGCTGCATCTACTCTCTGCTGACCAAAGGGCGGGCATATCCGTTCAACATCATGCTGTCAGGGATGGTGTTTTGCTCTATTAATGGCTTCCTGCAGGCTCACTATCTGCTGCATTGTGCTACATATCACAACACATGGGTTTCTGATGCCTGTTTATTAGCTGGTAAAACTTGAAATAATTATAATAATAATACGAGTGTATAATTTCACTGAAATAATTATAATAATAAAACTATGCTATTCAAAGGTTTCAAACAAGATTCAAAATTGATCAAGAAAATCAAGAAAGTAGAAATTCAAATTGAACATTTGAAGAAATCAATATAGTATATAAACATATATAGTCATATTTTTAGTAAGAGCTACTACTGTTTATTTAAATTTTTTGAAAGCTGTCATGACATTTTGAGGTGCATCTGTCTGGATGACTGTTAATTTTTTTTAACAGCACTGAACTTTTTAATACTGAAAATTAGAAATTAGTGAAATATATTGGTAAAACTTTACAATAAAGTCTCATTTGTTAAATAACAAACATGCATTAAATAACATGAACAAGGAGTTAGGAGGAGTTCATGTTAGTTCATAGTACATTAATGGTAAATACAGCTATTAATCTAAAGAAAATATGTTGAATTTTACAAGAACAAAGATTAATAAATGCTAGAATTATTTTTCCTGATTGTTCAACATTATACCGTATTACAGTGTGTTACCAATAAATCAAATTTTCACATAGAGAATACATATGCATGAATACTGAAGGATTAGCATAATTATTATTAAAATTATTGATGAATTTGTTCACCAGTTTTTATGCTTGTCATATTTTTATCATTATTAAATTAACTTCTGATACTCTGAATCTGATACTGTTTATAACTTTTTTTCTTTCTCTAGGCCTTATCATATTTTTCATAGGAATGGGAATCAATATTCACAGTGACCACATTCTTCGCAGCCTGAGAAAACCTGGAGAAATTTCCTATAAAATCCCGAGAGGTACAAATATTTGAGGGTCTTTTTAATGTTAACAACACTCATCGTTCACTGTCTTAATTTCAGTCTCTGTAAGCAAACTGCACTTAGCTTCACTGAATAAATGCTGAGCTGATTTATGTGTTTGCTTTAACTGCAGGTGGTTTATTTGAGTATGTGTCTGGTGCAAATTTCTTCGGGGAGATTATACAGTGGTTGGGCTACGCTGTTGCTACCTGGTCCTTGCCTACATTTGCTTTTGCTTTTTTCACAATTTGCTTCATAGGCCCAAGAGCTTATCACCATCACAGGTAAACCTAAATTCACAAATCACTTACAGAATTATTTAACTGTACATCTTTTGACATGTTTTAACTGGTATATTGATTGATTTAGAAATAAATACATGTGGTTTCTTTTATGTCTTCCAGGTTCTATCATGAGAAGTTCAAAGATTTCCCCAGATCAAGAAAATCTCTCATACCCTTCATCTTTTGAACAGATAAATGGAGTTGCATTCTGGCAGAAGGAAAGAATCTATCTTCTTAATTACTACAGTGCACACCTGTCCTTTAGGTTTGTTTTCCTTACCTGATTTAACACACATTATGTGGGAATTATTGGAACAAATAAGACAATTTATGGCTTGAATATGTTACCAGATTGTGTGTAATGGTTTTGACTGCCTGCATGATAAAGGATTAATCATATAAAAGGACATTTTACTACAACTTAATCATTTTTATTACTTGTACAGTATGTTATTGCAGTTGTTAGTATATTTGTGTGTAACTGTGTGCAACTTTTATATTACTTCCTCCATTGTAGCTTAATAAGCAACTGTAAGTTGGTTGATTTCCTTAAAAAGTGTAAACTCTATGACTCTGTGGAGCTATTAAAACATGAGCATCTCAGCTACGTTTTATTCAACCAATCGCATGATTTTTTTTGTACAGGATTATCTGTTTGCTGAGCAATGACAGTCAGCTGGTTTGATAAACTGATTGCAAACAATAAGTAAACTGAAAACAATTATAATTTTGGTGATCCTAATGATGCATTCATTCACATATTTAAAGGAGAAAAGATAATAAAATATTTTTTATATTTGTTTTTTTGTAAAATGCTGTTAATGCTAATCTAAAGTGGTTTAAGCCACTTTAAAAAAAGAAAACTGTATGCATTTTGCAGAAGAACATTGTTTTGCCCAGTGACTGTCAGGATCGTACAGTGTGACGTTGCTCATACTACGAAAAATGAAAAAGTTGGTCTGCACAATGAATAAATTTAACACAGTTTTGAGACAGACACTTGTTTGTTTAAAGCAAGTTTGTTGTGTGCTTGTTTGTGTGTGATGAATTGATGACTGGCCACTATTTTACTAGCGGTGGTTTTCAATCACAGGCTTGTTTGTTAAAAACAATGACCAATCAGAGGTGATAACTGTAGGTTTTCATGTGAGTGAGCTCCGGTTCACTTTCTGTAGGCTATACAATCGACTAATAATTTGCTAAAGGTTTTGTTTGCCATGCAGAGGACCAACAATAATAAATTTGCTAAATTCTTCCGTAAGTTACTCCAGAAATGTATATGATTGAAAGTGATAAAGTATAAACAGCAAATTAATTAATGAGTTGTCCTCTGCAGCTTTCTACTGGTTTTGGCTAATTTTATGTCATTTTCATTTTGAAAGTGTTTGTTTTCCACCAGATGTCACAAATTATAATAAATAAAGCATGGCACAATCCCTTTTGAGTCTGTCTCTCAACATTGTGTAATAGTTTATGCTTTTTGGAAACTAATTTCTGAGAAATTGCTGAAGCCTGATTGAATCACACAATAGCCAATGGTACTATACATGTAGTGGCGAGCGCCAAATTATCTCAGAATCTTTCTCCTTCATTTCACACCATTTTGGAGCCTTTGCCATAGACCTGGGTGAGAAGAGTGGATGGCGTGAAAAGTGATCCCTTCCTGCGATCCGCCGACTGGATGTTGTGCTTGGGCTGTGTCCACGGCAAAGCATTGCTAGATGGATCTGATTGCCTCTCCTGCAAGGACCTGCGCAAGGCTCTATTCTCTGTGCATGACTCACTGTTGTGCTCAACGGTGGCCCACCAGCTATCTTACCTCCCCCTCCTGTCAGAGAGAGGAGACTCTTGAAGTCCCTGGACAAGGAAGGCCCAAACCCGGAGTCATTACGGGCCACGGCAGGGGATCTGGCCTTGTGTACAATGAAGAAGGTCACCCAAGGAGATAGTGCTGACTGGTAGTGCTGCAGGGGCTCACACTCACAGAAATTTATGACTCACCATAAATCACCGCTGCTCAACACCCCAGTGTACACCCAAGGCCTCTTTGGTAACGTAGCAGCATTCTCAGAGAAGTTTGAACGATGCTCCCCTCAGGCAAGGTCATCTCCTGCTCAGCGGCCAGCCAGACACTGGCCATTCGCTAAGAAGAAGTCCCGTTATGGTGCAAAGCATGTTCCCCGCCAGTCTGGGTGTCCAGTGGACCAGAAGTAGAGTTCCTGACAGTCCTGTCTGGAGGAAGAGAGTGATGTCCGTGGAGAAAGGTGAATCGCTTTCCAAGAGAGCACGTTTAAACTCACCATTCCCCCTGCAGGTAGCAGTGAGTGCAGGGAAAAGTTTAAATGTTGTTTTATAACTGGAAAAAATAGTAATAAACACAAAAACAAACATACCTAAACTTCAGAGCTCTTTTCCTCATCATAATGCTGTTCACAGTATGATCACAGTAACTCCCCTCAGGATGACGTTTAGCAGAAGGAAAACACGGCTCAGTCTGAGGTGACAGATGTGAATATCCCCATGCCTTGTGGTGTGGATCCACTAGCTGTCATATTTACAAATGGTAGCCTGAGCACATGGGCAGAGCTCCCAGGAGTGTAATATTGGGTTGTCAATACAGAGGATGGCACAGTGAATCCTCTCGACCTGGGCAGTCCATGTACTAAGCAGACTTAACTGCAGGGTGGTGAACCTATGTTCTTTTCCTTTTATTATTTGAATGATTTGTAAAGAGTGATTTATAATCAAGTTAGTTGCACTTCTGACTCCTGGTCTTCATTCAACATATCTGGTCCTCGGGTCTTAACTGTAATTCCCCTACAGTGGACATGCTGTCCAGAGAGGGAGACTGCACCCTTAGGCCGTGAGGCTGATATGGAACCTCTTTAGAAAAGTGGAAGTCAACCGCTTTTTTCCACTGGCCCAAGAAGCAAAAATACACTTTTCCCCCTGTAAAAACAATGCCATTAGTGTTGCAAAAAATCAAGGAGGAGAAAGACACTCTTTTTTCCCGATAACGCCAAAATGGCCCAAGCAGGCGTGTTTCCTGGAGCTTGTGAATCTCTCGATAACCCCTCCGTGGCCGATACCATTGACCTCCTCAGATGAAGGACACCATTTGGCTCCCCAGACTAGAGCTATGGGACCTGCATGTATGGTGGGTCAGTGCAGAAAGAGACCGCTGGCTGTTTCGCAATGAATGCTGAACACAAAAGTGGAGGCAAGGGCATCTTCAACAAGGTGATTCTAAAGTTTAAACCTTAGGTGGAAATGTTCTCAAATTGATGTGTGGGCAGAGATGAGGACCCGCTTAATTGTGACGTGACTAATCTGGCTTTCTTAAAGGAGGGGCTAGACCCTGGCAGCTCTCTCCCTTCGACTGAAGGTTTATGTAGCCCCTATTGTCACTATTTGTTCCGGTGTAGTTATCCTTCAATCACGGAACGGTATTCTAAAGTGTTACCGGTTATCCTACTGCTCATAAAACATTCACTAGGCTTAAGAGATTTAAAGGCTTAGAGGATTAATTACATTAATTAGGCAAGTTAGGTTAATTAGGCAAGTCACTGGATAACATTGGATTTTTTGAAAATAATGATTTTATTCCAGGCAAAATTTAATAAATAAAGCTTTCTCCAGTGGAAAAAAGGAATAAGAAATACTGTGTTAAAATCGCCTTGCTCTGTTAAACATCACTTGGGAAATATTTGAAAAAGAATTGAAATTTAATAGGGAGGCTAATAATTTTGTCTTCAACTGTAGAGAGAGAGAGAGAGAGAGAGATAGATAACGTCTTCAGCTAGTCAATTTTAAATCTTTCATCTAAATAAGCTAAATGGCACTTAAAGCTGAGGATTAGTATCTTATAAAAAATTGGTAAAATAATATATTCTGTCAACATGACAAAGACAAAAGAAATGAGTTTAGACTTGAGAAAAATAATTGTTAATGCTCACAAATGAGGAGAAGGATATACACGTTTATCAAAGCATGTCAAGAACTGCCATGAGAAGTATTATCAAGAAGTTCTTAGAGACCCACACAGTGGAGAACAAGACTGGCAGAGAGAAGTGAAAGATGTCAAAAACTTTGGAAAGAGAACTAGTGAAAGGGGTTTCTAAAGATCCAAGAACAACTGCAAATGATTTAGCCAAGTTTGGGATTGATGTCTCGATGAAAACGGTCACTAGAGCCTTGCACAGGAATGGACTGCACTTCTGAAGAAGAGACAACTCCAATCTAGACTGAAGTTTGCCAAGGACAACCTGGAGAAAAACGATGCATACTGGAAATATGTCCTTTGGTCAGATAAGACAAAACCAGAGCTCTTTGACCATTTGAAACATGGTGTATAATGGAGTATAATGCTGTGGGGATGTTTCATTGCGTTTGGAACTTGGGATCTCGTCAGGGTGAAAGGAATCATGAAAAGGAAGACAACAAGAAGATTTTGAAAGACAGCCTCAGGCAATCTGCAACAAAACTTGGTTTGGGTCGATGTTTTGTCTTCCAGCATGATAATGACCCAAAGCATTCCTCGCATCTGGGGAAGAACTACCTCCAACTGAGCAAAGGGAACACCCTTGACTGGCCTGCTCAAAGACCAAGCTTGAATCCAATAGAAAATCTATGGGGCACACTGAAGTCAGAGCACCAGAGTCTGTGCCAGGAGACCAACAAATCTGGAGGATCTTGAGAGATTTGCAAAAGAGGAATGGGCTGTGATTCCTCAAATGACACGCCTGAGGACTAAAAGCTAAAAGCTGTTATCAAGAAAAGGGAAAAGATCCTTTTCTGTTATCAAGAAAAGAAAAGATGCTGTTATCAAGAAAAGATATCACTATTGACATCATTTTTTACCTGTAGACTATTTGTATTTTAAACACTCCAAGTTTCGAAAATAAACAATTATGTTTAGAAATGTTTAGATCGCCATTGGCCGCTCTGCTAGTTCTATGTCTGTATACCAAAGAGCAGCGCTAAAGAAGAAGCTTGCACCCCTTTCCTCTTTACAATTTCAGTCCAGAGTGATCCAGAACAATGAGAATGACTCTGTTGTTAACTCAGCACTTGGGAATTACATTGAAAAATAATGAAATATTTTATAAGGCAGTTTGACTTCAGTTCTATCTATCTGTTTGTCTTATATATACACTGTAGATAAAGCTTTACGATGAACTCTGTCAGAGATTTTTTTATACGGCAATGTACCTGTTAAATAAAATACCTTACTTGTCTGTTGAGTAATAAAAAATGGCATCTCAGTCCTCGTAATCTCCGAAAAGCCAAGCAAATGTTGCTTCTTGTTTTATTACGAGCTCTATCGCATTTTTTTTTTTGCCAGCAGACTCTCCTCTGTTTTGCATTTTTTTAAACAGGTGGTTTAGTATACTTAGTTCCATATCTATTTTGCATTTTTAACTTGAGGTAATTGGAATTAAGATTTCTACAGTACTGTATTACTATGACTACTCATAATCTGTATTGAATCACTTTTCACAAGACTTCCTCACAATTACAGGTTTATAAATGTATCTTAGTTATCGGTACTATGTATTACACTTTATGCTGTGGCGGAAACAATGTTTTTACTGGAAAGGATCTGACATCAAAGACTAAGCTTAGTGTGGGGAACTACATATACAAAACACACTCGTTGTTCTTTCTAAAAAAATACATAATTTACTAGAGTAGATAGTTCTGTGTAGTAATTTAGCAGATGTTTTTATCCTTACAGTCAGTGCACTAATTACAATTCATTACCCCTGAAGCTATCAAAAGGCACAATGACTTATGCAGGACTTTTTGCCACACTTGTCAAATACAGGTGAACTGAGAAAATGTGCTTACCATAAGCAATTAGTAGCCTTGAAACTTTATTTTGCTTAATTTAAAAGTTGTCTTCATGACTGCAGATTTAACCTTTTGAATATTTGCAAAAAGTGCTTAAAGCAGAAATCCAAACCTGTATGACTTTCGTTCATCTTCAGAACACAAATGAAGATATTTTTAATAAAGTCTGATCCAGTTCTGTACTTTACATTGACAGACAGTTACGCTACTACACATGGAGTTGTGGAGAAAAAAGTACTGGAAAATATTTGATGATAAAATATCTCCAATCTAGAATCTTTATTTAAGCAGTTTTTTCATTACAATTCAATTGATATCATTTATTATATATTTTACATCAAGAACAAAATTAGCCATCTCAACCGCCACATTCAAAGCATTGAGCTTGGCAGAAAATGAGTCTAATATTCTGGGTTGATTGTCAGTGTTTTTCAGGAAAACGGGAGAGAAAGTGTGGCATGATGTATTTAGTGGGGTCTTCTCCAAGTCAGATCTGTCTTCCACCAGGCCACAGCCACATGTTTGCCTAGCACTGGTTTGGGGGTAGATATCTGGGGCCCATCGGTGAGCATATGTTAGGTCAATGAGACAGTCCTGCCCGTCATGCTCTAAGGAAAGAGCCACAGCGTGCAGAGAGCTGCAGAATGCCTCAACTGCTAAGAGGAACTCCGAGTGAGAGATGCCCAGAGCTGCAGCTGTTGTGGCTGTGGACTGATTCTGTGAAGTAAAATGACAAAAAAATAAATATTGAAGCAAGCAGAAATGACAGGACAGTGGTGCAGGGATGTTGTCACGGAAGAATAATTCACCAGTGGTTCCCTCAAGATTTTCCTGTGTTTTTGTAATGAGGTTTTTCCAATTTATTAATACATTAAAGCCTGTGGTAAACATACTGTAAGTTGACAATACTTCAATGTTCTGCTATACAGTGTCACACACTCACTCCCAAACATTTTTATATAGAAACCTGTTTTTTTTGTTTTTAAATAAACACAACAGCTTCAAAATCCACATTTTCAATATGGGTGCATGTAATTTACTTTGAAAAAAATTCAGGTATTGTCAACATGTTTACCTTGAAACCTTATTTCACACATAAATTGAAAAACCCCATATAAATAACGAATTAAGTGTTCCAGGTTTTGATATGTAACTGAGCGGAACAGAATACCATGTGCGTGATGTGGGTGGCCAGCAGAGTCTCTGTGCAGCCTCCTCCAAGAAGAGCATAGGGTTCCCTCAAAGTCAGTCGCAACACATGTTCTGCTCTCTGGCATGTCATCTATCCAACAATTGAAACAAATGTTCATCATATGAGAGAAGTGAAAGAGGGAATTCATGCAAAAAATTTGAATGAATACATTTGAGTCCAGAAAATTAAATTTAGAAAATTGGAATTTAAAAAATACAAGGAACAAAATAAATAGCTTAGAGAAGGGAAGAATGCAAAATAAATTAATGCAGAGATGGCACAAAACAGGGATTTTGGCAACACAGTCTCTTCACAAAATATCTGTGATGATCTGACTGCCAGTATATTATGCATTGTGAATATTGCAATAATTTTAAGCAGCTTTTTTTATTTGCCCATTATTTTTCCTAAAGACTGCAGCATCATTAAGACTACTAGATCCTTTCTCGTCTCATGACTTGAGAGAATGAGAGCATTAAAATACATGTTTTTAAGCACAATTTAAGATGTTTTCATAAGATTGATAAAATTTGGTGAATTATTTCACCATATAATTAATCAAATTCATTATTTCGTGTTTGAATTAATTGGTATAGAAGCTGTTATATTGGTGCATTTAAATGAAACTAATTACAATTATAAAATGAACATATAAAAATCTCAACTTTAGCATGTTTGACGAACCTTTAGTTCTTCCAGCATAGTTTCGTTTCTGTGGCAAAGTACCATGGTGCTCACTGCAGCATCTTTACAAGGAAGAAGCTGGAGCAGCTCTCTGGATCCACATGACTGGAAACAGAACTGTCTAACCAGACCGTAAGCTTCCGGCAGGACTGGAGAGCAAAGAGAAGCAACAGCCTGAGCACCTGAAATAAAAATAAAATGAAGCCTCTATGAATTTAGACTGACATTCTTTTCAATTTTGTTACATTTCACAATAACTAGTGTTGGGTTACGCATTACTACGTAGTTATTTACTGTAATTTAATTGATTTTAAATTTTTCTGTAATTTAATTCCATTTACTTCTGATGTGATTGCATTAAATATTGTATAGACTAGAACAATTCAATATAAGACAATAGTGATAGAATGTTTTTAATGCAACCTTCTCACTTTAAATACTTTGGTCAGTTCAAGAATAATTTATGCTATTTTTTATATTTACTTGAAATAATTAAAAGAGAAGTTCCATGTCTATCCTTGTATTGTTGTATCAACTGATTGAGGTTGATGTAGGATTTTGAATGCAATACTTTTAAAAGAGAATAATTTCAGTACAGTACAGTAATTGAACTGGTAAAGATTTAATTAATAACTATAATTCCTTTTTAGAGTAGCTTATCCAACATTGATTATAACCAGTAAATGAATAACAACATAAATAACATAAAATAACAACAATCATAAGTAAATACATACACTACAGTTAAGTACACTAAAGTAGATTAGAAACAGTAATATTGTGAAATAGCATTACAATTTAAAATGTCTATTTTAGAATTTATAAATAAATAAAATGTATATCTGTAATGGCAAAGCTGAATTTTCAGCATCATTATTCCAGTCTTCAGTGCCACATGATTTTTCAGAAATCATTCTAATATGATTATTTGGAGCTCAAGAAACATTTATTATTATCAATTTTAAAAAACGTTTATATTCGGGGTTTTTTTTAAACGTTATACATTTTTTTCAGAATGAAAGTTCAAATGAACAGCATTTACTTAAAATAGAAATATTTTTAACCTTATAAATGCCTTATAAATATAAATGCATGCTATAAATGCAACATTTACTTTAGAACTACTGATTTTTCAACTGCCAATATTATTCATTTAATAAATATAATTTATAATATAATACTAATTTATGTATGTAATGTTGAAAATGTATATTTTCTTAGAACCTTAGTTTTAAAATACGTTATTTAATAAGCATTTAAAATGTGCATTATGTTTTTCATTAAAAAACTTTGTTAAATGTTACTTTTTTTTGCTGTTGTTAATGTTAATGTAACCTGGTTGCACCTTGGGTCTGAGTTACAGAATTTAAATTCTCTGTATGTATGTGCTGTATATATTGCAGAATTGACAATAAAGCTGACTTTGATTGATTTTTCCACCCATATATTTAGTTTTTTCTCCATAAAATGCGTAGCTGGAATTACAACTTAAAACAGCTATAAATTCATATTCAATTTATAGTTTAAAGTATTCAAAATTATCTACCTGTTATCTGGATAAATGGCTCCATCAAGGCAAGTCCAAGCCTCTCTATCACCACCACTCCATGTTCCCTGAAGTAGTGCTGAAGGACAGGATGTACTACTTTCTGACATGCAAATAAGCTCACTTTATCCTTAACAACTTGTTCCCCAAGCTTCAGCAGCTGCTGAAGGAGATCAAACTCTGGGTCCACTCCCCGATGGATCTCCAACGTTACATCTCCAACCTCAGATATATCACCCGACAGTGATACGCTGAAAAGCACCACTTTAAACGGACCAGATCCCAGTCTCATAAGATCTGCAGGATGAAGCATCTCAGGGACATCCACTAGCAGTCCAGGAAAAACAGAAGAATCGCTCACCGGTTGGCCCTCAATGCCAATGGTCACTGTCCTTCCAAAGCAGGTTTCACCATTAACGTTGCAAGGGATTGAATACAGAAAGGCCTGTGAGATCAGTGAACTGATAAGCTGCGTCTCCCTGCTATTCAACATGCACGCTGGTTTGCTGGTGATCATGCTGCGGGCCAGGGCAACGAGTGAATCACAGCTGCTAAAGTCCACTGAGACCTTACAACCACAAGAGTCTCCTTTAAGATACATGTTGCATTCTTCCACAAGGCGTTTGTATGACTTGGCTGCTGGAACTGTCCTGAGGTTATATTTCTTAGTATTTTCAATAAGTCCTAGCATGAAAATCCCCATAAACAGCCCACAGTCACTGTAACATGTGGTGTGATGTTGAACAGAAGTTGAGATCAGTTTGAGAAGTGGCTCGGACATGTCTACTCGCTTGAGCAGCGCTGCAGAGGTTGAAGTGGTCAATATGTGACCCCCAACATTGTTGTGTATTTGTTTCAGTCTGCCAGTAGGTCCATAGGCAGTACTAAGTATGTTTCTCAACAGAGCTATCTTTTGGCAGATATTACTGTCGGAAAGTGGTTCATCAGTGCACACAGCAGGCTTCTTCTTACAAATGCGAGACATATTGTGGTTTCATGCAAACAAATTCACAGAAGGTTATCGATACAGGTCAGTTACTTTGCAATAATACTCAGAAATGAAAAGATCACACGCTTAAAGAATGATCAATATTGTAATAGCATAACTTTGTTTTAAATCAACATCAAGGTAACATGTATATTAATGAATAAATGACAATGTATATAAAATCATCAATCTCCTCAACGTTTCTCTTTCTGCCTTTAATAGTTCACAATAAATGACCCTTTGGCGTCACTAGTTATTTTTTAAAAGGAAAAATAATCCATGTGTTGATCATAATAGAGTAAATAATCCATTTTACTAAACTTTATCATACTAACTTTACTTAATGGCATCATAGAACTCGTTCATATGGCAAGTCTTGTTGCTGAATTGTATTCAAAACAAACGTGAGAGATTATAAAACGTGAGACGTGTAAAATGTACTTTAAGAGACTCGTACATACCACAAAGTTAAGCTCATTGTTAAACTAACTAAATAAATAAGAAACAATAACCAAACCGTACAACAAAAGCCAAGCAGATTGTGCTGCCGTATTACATACGCGCTCATGAGGTAACTAAAAACATGCCTGTTAAAAAGTCCTTAACAATTCAAACCAATGAAACAACCATTTGCTTTTTCATCGCCACCTTTACACATTTCATACGGGAATATAGTTTTTAAAGATATATAACATTGTGGATATTGCGCATTTTAAGAATAACGACCATGATTGTCGGCAAAATATGTAGCCTCCTATTTCCGACTGCGTCTCTATGACAACTGCACGCGCTGGGGTCCTTACATGGCAGGGGAAGTTTCAAACCTTCGGCGGGAGAAACCGATTCAAAATCCTTCAATTGCTTTTATTTTATCGTTAGTTTTAAACTCATTTTAATTTCAAATATGAATTGTATATAGGCAATTTTAAGAAACCCAGAATGCTATAATAAAAGTGTGTAAGCGCTCGTTTGTGTTTCGAGTGGGACGTTTCTCCAGGCAGCTGCTTCTGTCACGAACACGTGAGTTTCAACCTTGCATGTTTTCAGCAATGGAAATGATTTCGGTTTGTTTAGATGTGGATGTTTTGACCAGTTTCCTCGTTATGTTTCTCTTTGATTTTCTTGCAGTGTATCGTCAGAATGCAGTCCTCTAAATTTGGGGTCAAGGTATGTAAACGTATTTATTTGATCTGTTTGAATTGTGTGTTGACGTTATTATTTTCAGTGATTAAATGGGTAATTAAATGTGGAAGCTTTACTAAATCAGAATTATGACTTAATGTCATAATTATGACTTATAAAGTCTAAACTGTTTAGGCCATAACTTCGTCATTTATCTAATCATTTGAAACTTTTCATAATTGCCATCATTTCGACCTATTCATGTCATTATGACTTTTATGCATAATTATGACTTAAACTTTTATCTATCTAATCATTTGGACTTTTTCTGTCATAATTTCGACTTGAATGTCATAACTATGACTTATGTAAGTTATGACCTTTTTATCATCTTTTTATGTAAAAAAATTGACTTAGCATATCACATTCTACACTTTTTATGTCATAAAAATAGATTTTTATGTCTTAATCATGATTTACAAAGCATGATTTATTTTTTCTTATATGGAAAAAATGCGCTTCCATTCATTGTAGAAACCTGAAGAGAAGCATGAGGAAGTTGAAAAACTTTTCATTTGTTGAAAAAACAAAAACTGTACTTCATTATCTAAGCGCTAGAGGGGGTTGTCGCTTCAGCAAATGAGCTGTCTGAATGTATTCATTATGTGGTTTACAGACCATAGCTCCCACTTTTTCATGTTCTCTCTGTGTGCTCATTACGTGTTCGGCCTGCATTGTGTTACAATCCATGCAAAAATAAAGTCCTCCAGATTCCGTCATGGTGTTATATTTTCGATACCACCTCAGTCACTTTCTTTTATGTTTCTGCCTAGTTTGATGTTCATGTTTGTATCTATCCAGCTGAATGAGTCTCCTCAGGCTGCGTTTCCAGGCAGCACAGATCATGCTGGACTGGCCCTGTCTATTCATCCTCAGGCCAGATGAATGTCAATGAATGCCAGTGCTAATGCATGTCAGATGTTTGTATTAAGAGCTAGAAAAGCCCTGGGTCTCTTTCTTTGTTGATGTTTCATATAGTGAAGGCTTTAACTCTAGTTCCTGGACGGTGCTGTGGCTCACACACATCCGTGTTTAGTGCCAGACTTTGGCTGCATAGTTCTCTCTTTCTGTCTTTCTCACTCATCATCTCTCCCGTCTTTCTGTTTTTCATTGTGGGAGAGCACCACTCACCAACTTCACCCTCCCAGTCTGCACATAATGATACTGTTATATATGTTGCTCTGCCTGAGAAAGGAACTGTCATGCCCAACACTCTGACCACAGGGAGACATTTAAAACGAGGAGGCAAACAATACCGTCAGCTGGCCCTGTTCTCAGCTAAACTCTTGTAGGGGATTGTAAGAGCTGCGTCAAGATATTAAAATACTTTTCTATCCTAGCTGAAAGGTGTATTTCACATAAACAAAGAATTTTCCCATCCTGTATGTGTGGAATACAAAATAAAATATTTTGTCTAAAAAATGAAAGTCATTGTCTGCATAAAAAAGTCATGCAAGTTTAGAACGACATGAGGGTGAGTAAATGATGACAGAAATCTAACTACAAAAGTTTGTAGGAAATCAGAAAAAGTACTGATAAGTTTCTAGTAGGACATTACCTGGAAAAAAGCAGCATGGAAAATTCCTTCATATTACAACTGTACTGTTATTTACAGACATTTCTGAGTAAAAGCCATGCTTAAATTTATTATTTGAACATCCCAGCCTGACACAGCAACATTAAGTACAGATGTCATATTTCTACGGTGCGGTGCAGTTTGTGTAGGTGATGAGATACTCCCCGAATGTAAGTTGACTCATGCTTCAAGTCGAGGCCCTGACTTTATTCTTAACGCCTCAGAAGACACTGAATATTTAGACAAGACCTGCCACGGCACTCTGCTGTTATACCCATCTGGTGCAGGAGATGATGGGAGTATGTGATTCTTTGTTTTTGAGTATGAACGTTAAGTGCTGGGTAGTATGACAGATGTCTTGGCTCTGGTTTATGTGCTAGGTTGACTTCCCTGGTAGATACGGACCACACACTTGGACCTCCAAGCATCCTGTTACTGTCATCGGATCAAGGAAATATGTTGTCATTTCTGTAACAGACATGGGCGGATGTGATAGGATTCTAATCGTACAGTTTTTAGAAGATTTTCAATAAATATTTAATTTTATTACTGCTGATGTTTAGATTCACCAGCATAATTGTTGGTAGTTTTGCAGAACTTATGATAAAAACAGTGTAAGGAAGTGAAGAAATGTTTTTTGTTTTTTCGATTCTCCTAATACTCTACTAGAATTCTTGGGATCTTTCTGATATTGTTTGACTGTTTGAAATGCTTTAATAAGTGATGTTCCTGTCTGTTCTTGCTGTTGGAACTTTGCTTCTGGGTTGGGTCCTTACTTATGAAAAACACAGAACTCCATTCAGGTGTGCTAACATCCAGAGATTAACTCACCGAAGACCTAAGTTCCTAGAAATAAAGGCCAGCTTAGTCATAATCATGCTGATTTATTAGTGGTTTGTGTTAAGGTTTTCAAATCCCCTGACCTTAAACAGGGGCTCCAGACTTTTAGCACCTATAATAAAAATAGAGAATTGTACAAATCTTTTTTTTTTTTTTAAACAATGTCATGAATCAGTGTGTGAGTCAGTTTCAAAGTCTATGAATGATTTTCTGGCGAAGTGATTCTGTTTCAATATGGTATACTCAAAATGTAATAGAAAAAACACACCTTGTACTGTGTTCATTGTTACATGCAGCAAACACTAACACACACACACACACTCTAAAATATAATTAAAGAAACCACCTGATCTTATGACAAAGCAATACATTTTTAGGTTTTGTAGCTTTACAGGGGGAAAAATGGTTAACCTGTTAATTGATAAACTGTAAGTTGTATATCATATATGGTAAATAATGCAAATGGTTTAACATGTAATTTTACTGTAAAACACAAACTTATAGCTTTTGCTAGTAAATGCTATGAATTACCATATAATTTACAATGGGGAAATCTGGGGAAGTTCACAAATTATTTTGTTTTGTCTTAGTTTTATTATCAGTAATGTACATTACTGTGTTTTATGTTACATTTTATTTATGCTATTTTGCTAATATGTGTTTAATTTTTTTTTTAGTTTTTTTTTTACAGTGAATATTTGGCAAACACAGCTGCCATGCTTTCTTCCTGTAAATATTTTCCAGGTGTTTTGTTTTGTTGCACTGACGACTTTACTTTTTTTTTTTACTCTTTTAGCTGCAGTCTGGAGCCCTGGTATACTTAAAAACATTTGTAAATAACTCATCCCACATTGTATTTGACATGCTGTGGATTTGATTGATGTCTCAAATTGTTTGGCTTGTTGAAGAGAGGTGTGCTGATGCTGATTTCAGATGCCTTCAGATGACCTTCATTCAAGGAAGGCCCCAAGCCATACCTAGAGATAAGAGTACGTTAGAGAGCTGGAGATGGGCAAGTTTTTTTAATTGAACCAATGAGAAACCACCACAGAACACTAGCAACTGCATAGCAACCCTAACAGCCACTCGGATCATACATCAGTGCGCTGAGTTTCCCAAGCAAAAATCTAGTTTAAAAAATCTAGTTAAACATGTTTGTGCCTCTTGCTGACAGCGCTAATGTTGACCCTCTTGAAGGAACGCCAGGTGACTCACGCCATACAAAATCAGCAAGTCAAGACCAAAGATTTAAACTTTTAACAGGCAACACCCATAGATCTAAAGAGTTCCCTTAGGCTCCGGAGACTATTCGTCGACCTGCAACGCGCTTACAAAGACAAAGACGGAGCTAGACAGAGGGGGGAGTTTTATTGAGTGAGACTGCTTCTGCTGCCCTCTGTCTCTCATTCTCTCTTTCTCTCTCTCCCAGCATAAACATCTGTGGCTGGTTAATGTTAGCCCTGGAGCTAAGTGGAGAGAAAGGGGGTCTGGTTCTCACAGCAGCGATAGCAGTGGTAAAAGGGCAGGGATGTGTGGTGGCGAACAGGCAACTGCTGCACAAACGCTTCTGGGCCGACTGCCCGACACTAATCAGAGAGTGAGGGCAGGAGAAATCTCGGTTAGGGAGGGGGAAACTGATAAGAGAAGGTACCAAGGGAGCATCTTGGGAACTGCAAGTGATCCAGAGCAGAGCCAGGACTCCAAAAAGCCGAAAGCGGCCCGGTTTGCCTCGTGTGTTTTCTTAACGATTGGGAGTAGAAAATAGCACAGCCTAGCCGTGGACTTCGGTCAGAACTGCAGGGACTGATTTGGTACTGTTCTGTTTTATTGTTTGTTTGGTTTCAGGCCTTTGTTGTGTGTTTTTGGCAGGTCATACTGATCTGATAAAGAGTGAAAGGTAAGAATGAGTTTAATCAGGAGGTTATTGACCTACAGGAAGCCTCAGGTATATTCAGTGAGGATCAACAAACAAAAGGATGTAAGAAAAGGAAAATAAGCTGTTCTTTGCCTCAAGCTCTATATACGATAATATAGAGAAGACTAAAAGAAAACATGTATTTCCAGAAGACAGTATCATTCTTCCTCCAGAATAAGACACAGAGCTGTCAAGACTTTCATTGCACAATAGTGAAGGCTTTGTTAAAACCATTGCAGGTGTTAAAACATAAGCAGGCTAATAAATCACGCATGGATGAAGAAAGTAACCAGCACATAATAAACGTTACTCTGCAAACAAAAGAAACGCTCCAATCAAACCTAAATTTAATTTCAGAGAAATGTCATGTGTCTGCCAAGGAATTGTTGAACAGAGGTTGTGTAGGCTTAGGTCAGAGATCACCTTAAGGTTCAGCTGTTTTCTGCAAAATATTTTTCCCGAAAGGCTTTTCTGTAAGACATTCAACAAAACTCTGCAAATAGAGCCATGGATTTTCTTTTTTACTGGCGTAATCCCAATTGTATATCTGATTCTTCCATCCAATCCAATCAGGTCTCTTTCCAAGGTATAATTCATTCCCAAATGAAAATTGTCATCACTTACTCACTGTCTTTTTTTTTCAAAACTGTTTTTTTCCCCATGCAATGAAAGTCAATGAGGTCCAAAAGCTAAAAATGTTTTGTGCTCCATAGAAGGAAGAAATTTATGCAGATCTGAAACAACATGAGGGTGATGTAAATAATGACATGATTTTCAGTTTTGGGAGAACTATATCATTGATCCCAATGGCACTAATCCTTTCACAAACCTAACATCATTATTCTTTCCAATCATTGCATATCAGATTGACTCAACTGCTCATTTAAAGACACACCCCCATATTAGGCAATCCATTTGACTGTTTCTCTCAGTTCCATAGTCACACAGAGCCTGGAAAAGCCGAGCGAACATGCCTCTCAAACACTGGGAACATTCCTGCAGTCTTCTGTAATGGCATATTTCGGATTTCAAAAAGAAAGTGGAGAAAAACAAAACAGTGTGCGATTAGTGTGGCACTTCCAGAGGCAGAGCAAGAAGACGCATTATGGGATCATCGAAGCCAAGCTCTTTTTCACCACCTGATTGACAGCTCCTGTCCATCCCCCCCTATACTTTCCCACGCCATGGTAATTGTGAAAGGCAGTCAGCCGAAACCACTGGTCAGTTGCAGAATGGACACAACACAAAGACGTGAGGAGAAAGCCGCCCAGTGTTTTCTAAAGGATCTTCTGTCGTCCATACATAAGGATGCCTTTCTTTTAACTCTTGTCTCCACTTGCCCACAAAGGATTAACTCTTTCTTGGCTTCAAACATCACATTAGATTAGGTTTATTATGAATATTAGAATTAATGCATCTGCAAGGATCTCAATGAAACAAAAACAGGCTTGACACAGAACTTAACAGAGCTGTCTAATATGTCACCACCTATATTTAGCAGCTCATCTTTTTAAAAAAATACACACAATTCCATGGCTTGACACAAGGGGGCAGCCTGTCCCTCAAGTTCAACACGGCTGCCATCAAACTAACCCTAATGTACACAAAGCAGCAATTAGAGGAAAATATGCTTTCATGTCAAAAACAAAGCTATTTGGCAGCACAATTTGGCCTGTCTGTGTGCTAATAATGTGCCGTAATCCTGCTTGACTGGAGATGAATTCAGAGGTTAGAAGCCAAACGAGAATGCTGGAGACGTTTTATTTACTCAGTCGCTGTAGATTCCTCCGGTATGGGGAGGCATAAATCATTGCTTATGTGACGAGTATAGCCAGAGAGTGGTGCTGAACAATGGGCTTTACCCAACACACCCTTCTAATTCACTTTCTCACGTCATCCTTTCCCAGCTGGCCTCGGAGAAGCGCCGACCTAGAGCCACTTTAGCTCCTCTCCAGGGCTCACTAAAACACACTCACTCATTTGTGTTCTTTCAGGTTTTTATCATGCACTCTGGAAGTGCTCTTGAATGTGTTCTGGACTGTGTCTTAAAAAGGGGAATTTCTTCCTGTCTGCTCTCCTCTGATGTCATCAGCTTGTTCCCCCCACAGTCTATCAAGCTTGCGTCTCCGTCGCATCAATGCGGCCGCATCTAGCTTTGAGCTCAGGTGTTGACATGCTTCAGCGCCGGCTCTTCTCCATCCTTCTGCGGGTGGTCCAGGAACAGCCCGTGTGAGCGGACCGGAGCACAGTGACGGGCTCGCTCTTGCGCTCATGTGTAAAACATAATCAGGCCAGTGTGGACTGGAGATGTAACAAGTGCTTAAACAGCCGCGACGGCTCTGGCTCTCCTACTTCGCCGTGACTTATTGTCCCTGACGTGCTGACGCAGCGCTCCAAGAATTCCACTCTTCGGATGAAGTTCTGCAGCCTCCCTGACTCTAGCCCTCTTCTCGTCACATTTCCATAAACTAACAGGTTAGCGAGGTCATCCTTTAGCCAAGCCTGCAAATCCTCTGCTTTGTCAGTCCTCTGTATGTCGTTGGTTTTAACACCATCCTCTCTGAGATCAAGTGTATCTGGTTACTGACATGATGCTAATGAGGTGCGTTGACAAAGCTTGTAAAAATGGTGGGGGGGGGGGGGGAGCAGATGCACAAAGACAAGAGGAAGAGAATGGTGTGACTGGCCTTCAGCTGTAATTTAATCAGCTCAGTGATGACTTCTTTTTGTTGTGTTTAAGATCCCCATCTTTTTCTCGTTCTCTCTCTTAAAGTGTGGGAATTTCGCCGTGCTAGTGGATCTTCACATAATGCCCTTAGGCGGCCAAGAAAATGCCAGCTGGTTCTCTCCAGAGCACAGGAAGGTGAGGGAATTAGGGTATATTTCTATTTGTTTGTGTCTTCCTACACTTCAATAGGCTGATACTGCAGAAATCTGGAATTTGGATCTACTCTTGGGGATCCCCCCCCCCCATCCTCCTTCTGCCTTTATAAGATGTATGTTTTCATTGGCCCAAACAGCCGAAAGGCTTTGAATGATTTTCCCTCCCAGGTTTAATGCTACATGCAGCACTTCTAGTTAAATCTGAGCTCCATTATTAAAGTTTTAAGATGAATGTCACCTTGGGAGGTTTGTCTTTTGTTTTCAAGATTGCAAATATGTACGCAAACTCTTGTGTTTGTATTTACAGGAAGTCAGTTCTCTGATAAGAGATGCATTGGAGCTGAGGGTGAAGCAATTTCAAGAGGCCAGATATCAGAAAATCCAGCCCAAACTGAGGAAAGATTTCACCCTGAATGCCCCGCTCTGTCTTGAAGGTAACGGCACGCATATGCTCTTTTCCAAAGTAGTCCAAAATTGCATATGATCTAGTAGGTACATACTTTGTGACTTTTTTTTTCTTCATAAAAACGCTTAGAATGAATGAATTTCGGATGTAATATATACACCCTGTTTTCACTATCATGTGATTTATAATTGTCAGTTGTTGCTTCACTGCATTCACAACTGCTCTTATGTGACCTAATTCATCAGATGAGCTCTTCAGAATTAGCTGGAAGTATGAATTTCATGAATGCAATGAATTCAGACATGCTATTCTTCTCGCATGCTGTTTTTCACCTATGAATATATATTACGGAAGGAACAATATTTGGATGTAGAGCCAGTGAGCTGCAAGCATTGGCAGCATTCATGGGTGTGTTTCTGACATTTAGCCAATTCAATAATTCATTGCGGTGTTGAGTGAAAATCTGCTGAAGATGGTAAACAAAGCGAGATAATTCTTATTCAGTTAATAGTGGATTAAATAAACAAATCGTCTATTTTCATGCTAAGTAGAATATTGTTCCATGTGTTTATTAACATGTTTATTCAGTTGTGAGTGTTGTGAAGAATGCTGTTTGAGGTTTCTTTTTGAACATGTACAGCAAGGCACACATTTCTTTTTTCCCCCAAACTTTTATTAAAAACGTGACAGCGTAACAAACATTTTAGAGCTGTTGCTGTTTATTTTGCAAGGTTTGATATTTATTGCTATTATTTAGTTATGCCATTGGCATGCGTTCAGAAGAGGGTGATGCACAGACCTGTTCCTTATGTTCATTAATGTCTACTAATGTCTACTTTTTTTTTTACCCATTTGAACCACAAATATCACTGTGATCTTCCAAAACAATTACGAATATACCCATCAAGATATGTTGCACCTGAATGTTTGACAATTTGCTATAGGCTATTGAAATATATAATTACTCTTGATCAAGCTGCAAGTAAAGACCTGTGTCTAATCCCTCACACCTAGGTTTGAAATGATCTCTCCTTCATAAATATGAGATGTTACAGTGCTTCACAGCTCGGGTACCCAGCAGGAAGGGAAGTGGAGAAATCAAGGCCATACCTGCACGCCAACAAGAAAAATAACTAGCTTTACATGTATATAAAAGAAGAAGCGAGTTGTTTCAGACCACTAAGTCCAAACTAACTTTGTTTTAGCCAGATTTAGTTTGAAATGACATCACGCCCATTCATTCTCCGATTTCGCTTGATGTGTATTGGGGCCTTAAGGGAGGTGGTTCTTACTACACAGGTAGCACTTAAAGACTGTAAAAGGCTGACTCACTGCATGAGCCAAGTCCTGCTGAGAGAGGTAGATTACAGGGCAGTTAAGCTCATAAAAAGAAATTTCTCCTCTTTAGATGTTGCTGCCCCTCTCACGGCACGTCATGGCACGGCTGCACCACTGTAGAGGTGCTTATCTTCTTCTGTTCTTGTTGTTCAGTGCTAGTATTACATGCAGTTTTGCTTGTTTTACTCTCCTCTTGCTGCTGAGAGACAAGTCAGACAACAAGATAAAAATAGAAAGGAGGCGGATTGTTTATAGTCTGTTATAGGCTATTAGGGTTTTTAGGATCTGTCAGTAGCTGGTTTTCCAGATAAAGATTGACTTACCTCAACTCTCTCTCATGACACGGTGTATGTGTCCTGTACCTCTCATTATGAATGATTTCAGATCTGACGAGTATATGAATCACTGTATTTAACAGCTTTGAGAAATGCAATGTCTAGCTCTTCATCCAGGTGAGAACAGGGTTATTGTCTAATATATCAGAAAGACTGACTCATTATCACTGACAGATAAGCATAACAAATTATGAAATGCACTAACAGGGTGTGTTTGCATGGACAGGCTGTCTCCCTCCCTTGTATCCATAAACCTAGAAGTTTAAAAGTATTTTTTAGCCCTCTGGCATGAAATGGAGCTGGACTGTGACTGGGAAATAATGCAAAGGTCACATGCTCAGTGTGGAGGTCAAACACTAACCAGCCGATCTCCTTCCCAGTGCAGCATGCACACACATGAGAGCGCTCATTCAGCAGATATCTGTTTTTTATGAAGTGTGTGTGTGCATATTTGATATGCATATTTTGTTTTTTATTATTTTCTTGTGATGTCCACTTCACAACACTCTTTCAGACGATTGGAATGTACCCAAAGAGTTTTGCAAAAAAAAAAAAACGTTTCTTTCCCAGTCGCAGAACATGTGACCACTCCAGCTGTCGGCTATCAACAGCTATTAACTCTCCCTAGATCCTTTTGTGTGAACTCACTTATGCACTAGATATATTTTCCCTCTCTTGTATCTGTCAGCCTGCATGGCTTCATCATACATGCGCCAAACATGACATTTTATGTTCACTCTCAGCTTAGATGTGTCTGTTGTCATCCTCTGTGTGGCTGTTTGAACATGCATGTTACATCTATCATATCCAGTGAGCGCGTCACATGCTGACACATTTCCTGAGCAGTCTGCTCTGCTCTCAGCTGCAAAGGCCATTTTCCAAATGTCAGCCCTTGTAGCTTCTCCCTGACTGGCTACCTCATGCTTCCCCATTAGCTCATAGTGAGTTGATTTATTTATGCTTCGGAGAGGGCGGGAAAGGGGGAACTTTTCCCACCAAATGTCTTGGCTTGGTGGAAGCACGAGCCGGACTCTTGGCACACTAACCAAGGAAATGTTTTTTTGCTGGAAGACAGAAGATTGCAATGTTTTATGTAGTCATTTGTTGAAACATATCTGCCCTGAAAAGGGCAAAAGTAAGGTTTCTCACTGACTTTTCCCCCTTATTAAAAAATAATGATTTTTGGAGTAAGATGAACGGTAGTTGTTGCACTGTTTTTTTCACTCACTGCATGGCCATGTGAATCACTCAGAGAAACTGTTTGCTGCTACTTTACAAATTTTTTTTTTTACTGTTAGTTAATGTATTAACCATGGGCAATACATTTGTTACTATCTTTGTAAATGTTAGTTTATAAGCATCCAGCTGTTCATTGTTCATAGTGCATTTAACTAATGTTAACAAATACCTTTTTTTATGTTGAAAGGCTCAAAGATTAATAATTGCTGTGAAAGTGCTGTTCATGTTCTTACAATATGATTATGTGGTTACGCATTAAAGCACAACTGGAATTTATCAACAACATTACTGTATAACATGTCAGGACCAAAATCCAAGTATGTTTCTCCTATAATTGTTAAATGTGCTGTCATCATTCAGTGTGATGTGAACCTATATATATATATTTTTTAAATTGTGTACACATTTTTATGTACTCATTTCTAGGGATGCATCGATTATCGTAAGTTTCAATATTACATTTTTTTTATTATTTGGTCTAAAACTAAATATATTGAAATATTACAGTTTTTTTTAAGATTAATGGCAAATGTAATTTTAATGCTTTGTTTACTGTTATTCAGTATTGTCATTTAAATTGATCAAAAGTGATCACAAAAAATATATATCTTAAAAAAACTATTTCAAATAAATACTGTTCTTTTGAACTTTCTATTCATCTTGAAAACAAAACGTTTCCACAAAATATTACGCAAAACAAATGTTTTCAAAAATGATAAGCACCAATTCAATAAAAAATATGTATTAAAATAGAAAACTAAATTGTAATAATATTAAAATAATACTGATTTTACTGGATTGGATTTTTCCAAAATGCAGCCTTGGAGATACCTAATAAGAATATTGATAGATGTAAATATTTTTAATATGTATTAAAAATATTATAAATTTATTGCAATTATCACAGTTGGATATTATGGTAAACAATTGTAACTATAAGTTTGTGATGGTCATTTCTCATTAGTTTCCTACGGGTTATAAAAGATATTTGTCCAAATGGAAGTAGCTGTAATGTTCTTTTAGTGTACTGTGACACCTAATAAATTCCTGAAGTTTAAACCAAGAAACCCTCCAAGTTCAGCCACGCTGAGGCAATTACAATTACAATGCAGCTGTTTGCACTTTCACCCATTTTTAAGTAACTCTGACATCTACCCATGTACGTGTTTTTTAAATCTGATTAGCAGGTCTTAATGGAGAAGGGGAGGAGAAAAGAGGTAAATACCCCTCCTCCTTTCTGAGCCCCTTCCTCTTTCCCACAGGTGCCAGAGCTTACAGTGCTGCTGTGGCAGAGGGGGAGGGAACACCTGGCAGGCTGTTCCCCCTGATGGTCTGCCGGGTTCAGATGCATTTTCCCAGGCTCCCCAGATGAATGGTCACTAATAGCCGTGGGAGAGGGCTTTGCGAGCGCTGCACAGTGTACCAGGCTGACTCCTCTTGGCAGGCCCTTTGAGGAGGGCTTAAAGCAGTGCTGGCTGCCTGTGACCCAGCCCTATAGCCAGCGCAAGTGCACTGCAGCAGATAGCCTTACTGCTGGAGAATGTGTTTATAAGGGCACAGAGGGAGTGAGATCTCACTCAGTATGTGGAGGGATGTGGGACCGGCTGCGGCTGCGGCACTCCATTCATTTATGATTCTCTCTTGCTGTGTTTATGCAGCAGCAGAATATGGTGCTGGGATAGAGTGATAAATACGTAACGCATTTCAATACGTAATGCGTAACGTAATCAAATTCATTTCACATTCATTTAACATTTTAACATTCACATGTACTTCCTTGTGAAATTAATTTGATAATTAATGTAAGATTTGACAAACTGTCTTGCACTTTGGTTATCAGCTGAGGTTAAATATTTTAAAACTATTCTAGATCATTATATTGAATAACATTACAGTTCAGAGGTTTGTGGTCAGTAAGATTTTAATTGTTTTTATTTTAATGTGTTCTTTTCTTGTGTAAAGAAGAAAAAAAATCTCTTCTCCAACAGTTTGCAACATGAGTGTACTGTTTCTGCCCACGTGCCCCGTAGCCTTTAAATATAAAGCATGTGGTGGCATTAGCAGTAGTTACCTGCCCTGGAACATGTGAGAGAGACTAGGCAGGATTACCAGCATGGGAAATGGAGACCTGGGAGCAGGAGCTGTCGAAATTCCTTGGGCTCTTTTGACTGCCAGTCTGTCTGTCTGTCTTCTTGTTCTAGAATTAGCCCTTGATGCTTTGTCATGTTGCAGTTGCTGTGCAAATCCACCTCCTAAGTCCCACGTCTCACTGTACAGAAAAGCCCCTGGACAGCCGGACGCTTTCCGCAGACCTTTCTCCCACGCTTTCACACACAAACTCTCAAATACACAAATCTACACAGCTTTAACACACCCGCCTTTGGCCTGAAACTGATGTTTATACATTCAGTATGACTCTATCTTACCACACACACCCCTGTCTTTCGTCCGGGGTCAGCGGTGTTCTGTCCCACCACAGGGCTCTGTATGTAATTAGGGATTGGGGAAGGAGAGCTTAATCAGTATGGGATTCATGGGACTGTTTCTTGACCACAATCTGGTCAGGCAGACTCGCGCACACATACAGACACTGCCTCTGTGAACCCAGGCTATACATGCCGCCTGACCAAACTTCACTTCAGGAATTACTAAATCGTTTTAGAGAATCACCCTGCTTTTTCCCCTCAACGTTTTCATTTCAGGTCCAACAGCGGATCAAATGGCAGGCCATGTGTTGTGAAGGCCTTTCTCCGTTGAATCCATCATTATTTTTTGGCCACTATTATATTATAATTAAGTGCATATTTGCCTGGTAAAAGAAGTCGGATTGTTCTTCCACTATAAATGGCATTTCATATTTCGTCATTAAGGTCTCTCAGGCACCAGTGTACTGACCAGGTGAGGCAGTTTTAATGCGCACACACAAACAGGATGGATTTAGTAGGAGACTGAGATGAGGAGGTCTGGATTCAATGACAGGCCTAGCTCAGGTTCAAAACCTTCAGCTTTGCAGAACAGCACATAAGTCAGGTTTTCTGAAACCTTCCCCACGTCGTTAATCTGCTGCAATCAAACAGGAGGAATGTGTTTTCCAGCCCTCATTTACACCATATTTCCCTGTTTTCCCTTCTGACATCCTTAAGGTTCCCAGATTCTGTATTTACTGTACCATACCTGTATATCATTTGAATATTTATGGATAGTTTGTACCCAAAAATGTATATACTACATTAGTTGTACTAATAATTCACTCTAATTGCTGTCTTTTCGGTTACGAATAGTTTTCCCTGCAAAGGTCTGATAATTTTGCCTTTCACTGATTTACAGCGTTATTTTAATCCCATCCCAACCCAAATCAAATATGTTCAACACCATACCAAAAAACGCACACACACAAGCTCTGTAAATATTATAGAGCAAATTACTTGTTTTTCAGTGGTCACCTGAGAAGTCTAATCTCGTACAGATAGGAATGTCTGTGATTGTGGCACATTATTTCCTCATAGTGCTGCTCATTTATTTTGACCTTTGTCAGATGCAAGCTCATTTTCTCAAATATGCTGCCTTGGTGTACCTGGGTAAAATAACTGTACTGTAATAATTGTACCATTGTAGTTGTAACTTCAAGTATGAGGCTTACTTTAATTCCTTCCTTTTATATAAACAGTGTTTCACAGTGTACCATACGCTACTCTACTATCCAATAGTTCGGGGTCAGGGCAATTATTTTAAGGAAATTATTTTATTCCTCAAGAAAGCATTCAATTGATAAAATATTACGATCTTAGGACCTTTTATAATGTTACAATAGATTTCAAATAAATGCTGTTCTTTTAAACTTTCTATTTATAAACAATTCCTCAAAAAAAAAATTAAGTAGCTAAGCAAAATATTAAATTGTTTTCGACATTGATAAGAAGATATGTTGCTTGAACACAAATCAGCATATTGGAATGATTTCTGAAGAAACATGTGACACTGACAGACTGAAAAATGGCCGCTGTTAGTTAAACTTTGCCATCATGGGAAAATATTACATTTACGTTTATTTAATATTTGACAGTATTATTGTTTTGTTGTATTTTTGATTGGTGAAATGCAGCCTTGATGGGCCAAAATTATGTCGTCTTCGAGAGACATTGCTGTATTTAAAGTCTTTTTCAAGAATGCTATGCTGGTGTTAAATCATTCGATGTTTTCAGTCGTTTATAGTGCAGGTGTAGGCATTTAGTGAAGCGTTGCGTTCGCTCTAATTAAAGGGAACATCTGCTGGGACAAGAGGTGGGATGTTCTGTTTGAATGTGACTGATCACAGTCTTGTTCATTTTGCTGTGTCGTGTGAACGTTTTTTATGGGCTTTTGGTCGATTAAATGTCACCATGTTAGGTTTTGGTCTCGGTGTTGATTATTTTGTGACTATGGAAGGAGGTTTTTGAAGGTGCTTTAGTCCTTTCACTTATCTTTACACTTCTCCTTTTGATCATGTGTTGCATCGTCCTGTTGGGCCACATTGCAGCATTTCATAACCATGCTCAAGGGGTCACCCAAATGTTAAATTGAACACTCATGTGCAAATATTGTTTCAGGTGGACGTTGAACAGAGTGATAAGACACACCGACCGCTCAGCCCAGGCTACAGTTACGCAGCCGGGTGTGATGTGCTTCCAGGAAAACCCCGCTCGGCCCTTCCATGTGGCGACCCCCGTGAAACACTCACACGCATACGCACAATCACCCAGGAGCCCCACCCTGACCTAGTAAGAGTGGAGGACATGATCTTAGAGGGTGATCATTCACATCAAAGTGAGGGGCGAGAGAAAATATTTCTACAAATTCCAACTCTGTCACCAATACAGCTGCTCTCCACCCGGCGTCCCCGGTTTTCACGTCTGTGAGATCGATTCTACGCAGTCCATTGCACACAGTAGCTATATACTCCGATATCACAGATCGTACCCAGTACCCACATCGGATCTGATGTTGTCTGTTTTCAGAGCTTGATGTGTTTAGATTGTTCAACCCCTTTGGCTTGTCAAGATCTAGACTGTGGTGCTGAGAGATGATTATTATTCTTTCACATGTTGAGCTGTCTGTGCTTTCCATTTGTTTAGAGCTGATGAGATTTTTATAGCTCATGTTCTTCTTTGAACTCTGAATCAATGGAAAAAATTGCTCTAGTTGGAGACAAGGGATCACTCACCCCACTCTTCCATTTTATTTCACATTCCTCTTTACATTCTTCTGGTTTGTTGACTTTTTGCTCTCTCTTTTGTTTTCCCAGGAAGTGGTAAAAGCTCCAGGAGGGGTCGTGTGTGCCGGTGTACCGATGTACTGTATATATTTCTGCCTTGGCTTAGTGTCAGCGAAGTCTTGTATGTTGTGACTATTGGAACACTTTTCCTCTGAGAATATCTCAATCGTCTCAATTCACATGTTACTTGCATGCAACATTTTCAGTTTAGTGATGCAGATCTGGTCCCCCCCCCAATTTTTTTTATTTTTATTTACAAAAGGTAAGTTTACTAAATCTTCTTTAAAAAAAAACAGTTATCCATAACTGTTCAGTCTCGGTACACAGTGCTTGTGCGCAAAATTCAAACAATAAGAAAACAAACACGAGTCAGAATCAGAACCAAAAAAAAGCACTCTTCCACTGTGCAGCAGCACGTCCCTTAAGAAGCGATTCTACAGGTGTTGATCATCGGATAAGATGAGAAGAGCACACCCTCATGGCAGCACAGCCATGTCTTCTTGCATGATTGACAGGTCAGACAGCCTATCAGTGCCAGCTGTCAGAGTGATAGTGCAAGCACCAGAGACAACAACCCTCGAAAGAAAGAAAATACCGCAAAAAAAAACCCATACGTCCTTAGGGACGTAACAAATATATTGAAATATTATTACGTGAAAAAATGTTCGATATAGACCGCACCCTCATTATAACCCGCACCCCCATGCGGGGTTTGTAAAATCTGGTATAACCCGCGGGTTATATGAGGGAAAATATGGTAGTTTTTAACATAGTCTTACTGATGCATACTGATTCAAGTGTTGCTCAAGTATCTCAAGCATTGTTGTTTTTTTTGCAAATTTGACATAACCTCATCGATGTTAGCAAGCTAGATAACGTTATCTTGGTGACAAATCAGTGGAATTTGCAACAATAATGCAAAATACACAATGGAAATCCAAATGTTTAAGTTTGCAGGTCATACATTTAAAAAAGGTTTTTGTAGTCCATTAGACAGAACTGAAATAAATTTTGGTGTTTAATTTTATGCAGACATTTGTTTAATTTTGCATGATAAGCAATCTTGATACGGTGTTGAGTCGAGTCGCCACCTGTAAAGTCTGGGTCCAGAATCGAAATCAGTTAAGAATCATTGCTGCAAACATCAGCCTAGATAATGCCAGTATTTTATTTTCTTAAATACTTTATAAGTGCTTAAACTGCAAAAAGACCTGTGTTGGCCTGGGCCAGAAGAGTTTGAACTATATTAACCTTTTTTTGAATTTTTTATTAACAGCTTATTTCTCAAAATTAGCCTTTTGTGGTTCTATTCTAGAGCCAGACTGCTCTGTCAGCCTTGCCCTGGGAATTGCTTCTTTGAAGTTAAGGAAAAAAAATTCGGGACATGAGACAATTTAAGTTGCGATGGGCATGAATGCAAGACTTGACTGAAGGTTTTGAAGCACACAGGAAAGATACTCATTTCTTTATCTCCTGAAATATGCAGATTATCAGGCTGTTGTTTGTTCTATTCATCCACACCAGAGTTAAAACGGAAAAGAACATGCCCTAGGCTCTAGTTTTATTTTCCCATAATTCTCCCAAGCTTTTGGGGTGGCTCGTTACATACTTGAATGATTAGGAGCAGGAAAGATAAGACTCTGATACTGTCCACACACACTTTTTCACCGTCTTTGAATTTGGTAGGGTTCCATGTGCCATCTTGATCTTTCTACCGGTGTTGCCTTTCTCCCTTAAGCCCTTTAGGGTCCAAGCTTTCTGAAAAGCATATAAATCTGATATCAAAATCCTCCTTGGTTAATTCTTTGTGATGGAGAGGAACACCTGAGGGAGCATCTGATTCATATTATTAGTCATATTAAACTGCATTTCTTAAATGAACAGCTCTGTGGATGTAGGTGTTGCTGTTCCCAGTAGTCTTGTATCACTTCCCTTAAGCAAAAAACAAAAAGAGGCTGGGACATTGACATGTATTTCAACTTTAGGAGCCAGTTTGGCAGGCTTTCTGGGCTTTCACACAAGATGCTTACCATAGCCTATTATTTTCGTAGGTGGGATAAAATAACATTTCTGATAATTAGTTCGTATCTTGGATACAGTGACTTGAGTTTGAGGTTTTATAGGGTTTAAATGCTCTGTTTGTTGTTTCTGTCATTGTTTACGATCATGTTTGATCCTTGAATGGAAGCTATTTCAAAGCAAGTATGTACTGGAAGTTTAATGCTGAGGCCTAATCTACCTTCTGTCGTTTCGGTGACGGATTGTACTGTTGTTTTTACAGTGCTTTTAGGTTTGACTGCCGATGGAAGAAACGAGTATTGTAAATAATTCAAACAACTGGAGTGGAGCTGCTGTTAAGCAATATTTGTGGAAGAAAGTAAGAGTTAGATCCATCAATCACACACTAGGGGTGCTGATGACAGTTTTGAGGCTGGCAGACAGTGTAATTACATATTATTACCTGCAGAAGCACACCAAGCTCCCGCTTGAGGACCTTGAAAGCTGTTCGTGAGGCCTGCAATGACATCAGCTGGTAAATCTGTCTTCTCAAATACATTTCTGCTCATTTGACACATCTAACACTCAAAAAATATATATATCTGATGATAGACAAATGTTCTCGATGCGAGGGTGCGCAGTGCACACATTGAATTTGTTTTTCTGTATGGTTTCTATGGTCTGAACCAATATGCTCAAGCACTTGGGATCAATGCATTTTGTGTGCATTTCATGGTCCTGTGGTAGCCTTCAGCAGTCTTTCACAGACTGGCAAAGAGGCTGATGGGTCTATTCAGGGCACAGAGTGAGAGCTGATGGATTCCCATGCCTGTTTTCTTGTTTACAGCTGCACTAGCAGATAGCTAGCATGTTCACCAGGCCCCCTCTCTTGCCGACAAATTCCTCCCAGATTAAGCAACCGTGCTCTGCCTTCGCATCTAGTGGATCTTGCATTCCTTGGACAATGACAAACAGATCTAGACTGGATTCTTCCTTTGCCTGCTGTCTCTTAAATTAAAATAGAAAGGCTGTGTCGTTGCCCCTACATATGGAGGGTTGAATGAACATGATTTCTTGGCATGTTAACAGTGAGGGAGTTTGGTTGCTCCGGTAACTGTAAAAGTGAAAAATTAAAAAGTGTCTCACTTAATTTGATTTAGATTTTCTTGGTCCAAACAATAAGTATTTAAAAAAGTACTGTGTGTATATAGTATAATATAATAACTAGAAATGTAAAAATAATACAATTAAATCATTTCAATAAAAATGGAAATATAAGTTAGGTAGGATTTATCAACCATCTTGTAAACGTTGCTGCAGTTCTTCTGAATTTATTCTGTCTCAGTTTTTTCTGCTTCATGTAATCCCAGATGGATTCGATGATGGTGAGATCTGATTTCTGTTAAGCACCGGCTGTCCTTGTCCATACAAAACTCTCGCTGGATTATTACAATTAATGGCTAAAGGAATGTTTGGAAATGTAAACTGATATTCTAATGCTACTGACGTAGTACAGAAACAGATAAAAAGCGTAAACAATTTTTTGGGGGGTGAAAATACTAACATGGTTAAGACTTTAGCACAGTTATGTATATAATCATCACCTATGGTTCGGAACTTCAGAAAAAATTAAGTATTTCTTTTTTAAATAAAATAAATTAAATTACATGTATTGTATTATATTTTTATTATTACATATATGGACTGTAAATTGCTTAATTTAGTGCATAATATTCTCAGATTAGAAACTGCAGTTGAATGACTTCAAACTAACTTTACTTCACAACAGAAGATCTACAAATGAAAGATTGAGCTATGAATTGATTTTTCGTTGTCGTTTCAAACAAATCTTGGCCTTTGTATACACCCTATTTATTCACTCCATCATTTGTGTGAATATAATTGTGCAAACAACTTCATTTAGTCATCTTACCGTTACAAAATAAATGCTGACAGAATGATTGGGATCAGGTTTATTTTGTGATGAATATCTGCTGACTGTACGTTATCCCACTTGATTTTATTATGTGAGAAAAATTAGATCGCTGAATATATCACAAAAGGCACAAAACTAACAGTGTTATGACACTATAGACTATAGCAGTTATTACACTAAAATATTTAACCTGAGAATGCTGAGATCGACCAATCACAATTGAGTTTTTCATAGAGTTGTGTAATGATAATAAATAACACTCTTCAGTGCTAATTTTCAGCTAGTGTTTAGAGGATTTTGCTGTCTAAAATACAGGTTATGCAGGCAAAGTGGCACGTTACATGCTATTCTCAAAGGAATGAAGGATGAATTCATAAAACTCTCTCACCAGTAGAGGCTGCAAATATTTTCAGCTTGTTGCACAGTCTTGTTACAGTGGACTTCAATTTCCAAGAAGCCCCTGGCACTGCTTACATTCAAGCCTGAACTATAATGAGGCTTCTTTCTCATTTTCTTAAACACTTTGGTATTTTTCAGACAATAAACATCCTTTCAGCGGTGTCAGACATTGTCAGCCTTTGTTCTGGCCACATATAATTGATAACGTCCGTATTCAGTAGGCATGTCACAGACTATCATTAAAGCAGTACTGATTTGCATTGAAATTATTTCCCGTAGAAAAATGTTTCCTCATGCGTAAACGTATATTTGTTTAAACAAACAAATTGTTTCATGATTAGTTTAATGTGCCACGCCCTCGCTGTTTCAATATTACCTGTTATAAATGTGTTTTGACGTTTAACTGATTGGACCATGAAATGTGTTTCTTTCTGCAGGTGGGAGTGTTCGTGTGTCGGTGCACTTCATGAAACGACATGTCAACTTGAGATGCATTGTCAGGCAGCACTACAGAGGTACATTTTTCCCCTCTCCGCCTAGACTAAAGAAAACTGATTTGAGTATTTGTTTCCACATTAAATTTCTTCATGAAATGATGATTGTATCAAAAGCACCTGTGTTGTTATTAGTTCATACAGCTGTCGGGCTCAGTTGGAGGTCACTGTCCGGATCGTTTTTATTTTGGAAAAAGCTGAATGAAATATGTTCACTTAGTAGGATACTCAGAACATGATTCAAAATATGTCTTGTGCTCAACTTGTGGTTTCAAGTCAAATTTATACAGATCTATGAGAAACTTTTTTGAAGAAACCACCCATTATATCTGGCTAGACGGTAAGAGACAAATGCACTCCGTCCTAATCGAGGCAGAGCTCAACAAATATTTGAGACTAAAGCCAAGTCCACCCCAGTCAGGCTTGACAGCAGCTCGGAGGGAAAATGTGGTTTGCTTATCATAGTAAACAAGTTCAGACTGTTTCACTGTATCTTTGAGATATAGCATGTCAGACTCTGTGAAGGAAATGACAATAATCATTGTACATGATTTGTTTAACACGGCTCAAAGAAATACAAACAGAATAGGAGCGTAAAGACTAATAAGGTTTTACGTTATAGATTATTTTAAGTGATCTTGGACAAACAAAAAGATGAAAAAGGAGCTGACCAACAATTTGTTTGGCCTTCATTTTTCAAGCTAAATTTGGCCAAGTTTGAAGGAAATAAACTGGAAAATACATCAAATAATGTGGTTTGTTTTACTTGTATCTAGTTACACATTTGAAACTTTATTGACTGAGGGGTAGTGGGGACGTGAAGCCACTCAGTGTTGACATTCATCTTTATGGCAACTCAGCCATTTTCTTAAAAACAACTAATAAAGCTATTTCAACAGTATTCGATATTTCCCATGAAGAGGACATTGAGGTCAACTGTTGATGGTCCTGTAATAAAATATATATATATATATATATATATATATATATATATATATATATATATATATATATATATATATTTACAAATTATATAATTATGCATATTTTTACCTCTCTTCCCCATTTCACCCTTCGTTTAAAACTGCAGATTTACTATATATTTCCATATCACTTTAGCTTTCATCAGTAATTTTTACCTTCACAGAGTTGCGTGTGTTTCCTGAGCGTGTTGTGGTGTGTGCTAGTCCTCCAGAGAATTCTGCGCTTCCCACTGGAAATTTTAACCTGGATGTGGTAAGAGCTGCTTATGATATTAAATAATGTTTATAATCAGTGTTGGAGAAGCTACTTTGAAACCAGCTTGCCAAGCTACAGTTTACTTAAATGTAGTTAAGTTACAGTAAAGTACAAAATTAAGTACATGTGTCTTTAATGTACGGTGTTTCCAATCTTGAGCCCATTCTCTACAAATGCCATGAGTTGGGTTCTGGACTCTGAATGTAGTTAATTCCTCTGTGTTTTGTTCTCCCCTCTCACTTATTATGGGGCGACAAATGAGTAGTTGGAAAGGGCTGATTGGTAAGGCTCTGTACTGCTCTCTGAGGTGGACCACTAAATGCTTTTGGCATAAGACAAGGAGCCCTGGCTTCTACACATCAGTGAGTGCAGCATGTAAATATGACCACTGAGTGCACACAATGACAGTTGATATCAGGGGTTTTCAAACTTTTTAACTCTTTTTAACCCCTTTTCTAAAATCTAAAGGCACCTGTGTCAATAGAAAAAGGCACCCATCAATTGAAAAGCTAATAAGAAATTGTGTGGGTGTGTGTGATATATGTGTGTCATTATTTATTTATTTTCTTAGTGGCATATCTCCTCAGAGATTTTTGTCCATATTGACATGATAGCATCCGCCGTTGCTGCACATTTGTCACCCGTGCATTCATGATGTGAACCTCTCTGTCCAACCACATCTCAAAGGTGCTCTGTTATATTGAGATTTGGTGACATTTGAGTATAGTGAACTATCCATGTTTGAGAATTTTTTAGCTTTTTGACATGGTATACTATTGTGCTGGAAGTAGCCATCAGAATATGGGTAGACTGTGGTCAAGTACAACTGATGGACATGGTCAGCAACAATACTCAGGTAGGCACTCAGGTAAGGGGCCCAAAGTGTACTAAAAAATATCCAAAAGAACAACAACATTACACCACCTCCACCAGGCCTGAACCATTGATACAAGGCAGGATCTAACCTGCTTTATGGCAAATTTTGATCCTATCATCTGAAAGACTCATCAAACCAGACAATGTTTTTCCAAACTTCATTTGGCCAATTTTGGTGAGCCTGAGCAAATTGTAGCTTGGGTTTCCATTTCTTGTAAACATGTGCTCTGTAAACCTTAGAGATGGTTTTGTGTGAATATCCCAGTAGTTCAGCAGTTTCTAAAATACTCAGACCAGCCTGTCTGGTACCAACTAACGTGCCATGTTCAAAGTCACTTAAATCACCTTTTTTCTCCATTCTTTGTTTGAACTTCAGCAGATTGTCTTGACCATGTCTGCATGCCCAAATGCATTGAGTTGCTGTCGTGTGATTAGATATTTGTGTTAATGAGCAATTGAATGGGAGCATCTAATCAAGTGGCAAGTAACTGCGAATATAAACGTGGTTTTAGACCACAATAACTTATTAGTATGGTGTAGGACCTCGTTTTTCGTCCAGAACAACATCAAGACTGCACTTTCATGTTTTTCAAACTCTTCTGTCACAAGTCTTGCTGTGTGTATGGATGATACATGGCACCTCCTTTGGGTGTACATGGTCTTCCAGAATGGTTTGGTAGTCGTTGACAGTGATGTGCTCATCAAGCACAGTAGGGAATGCCATGATATTGCAGCCCAAACTATCACTGATACGCAACAGTCCGGATGTTAAGCTTCTTTGGGGATTCTCTATACTGCAACTTCCACAGATGTGAAGGTGGACTCATCAGAAAACTCGTACATGTTTCACATTGTCCACAGGGGAAAATTTGCACTGTTGGCTCCATTGAAAACGAAGTTTGGCATTGGCATGAGTGACCAAATATTTTACTTTATTAGGTAGACCACAAATATCATCTTTGTGGAGTTCCCGAAGAACCGCTTTGGTAAAAACAAGAGAGTTGAGTTGTTTTTTAAATACAGTCCTGGTTAGACAGCTTTCTCTTGTGTCAAGTTACTCCTGCTGGACGTTATGCCAACATTACCCTGGATACCATAGCTCTCGATACACCTCCAAGACAGACTTACTTGTGCTTACTGAATGATTCCTGTAAGTCACCACAATCATCTTTACCTTGATTGCAATCCTCATCCATCAAAACTTTACTATTGAGACGCTGGTTTGCTTTATCTAGCTGAGAAACATAGTTTACGTGTCATTTGGCCATACAGCAGTATGTTCAGTTCAGTCTGAAAATATGTTTGAAAATATTTGTACATCCCTATATGTTATGGAGATATTCATTTTAAAGCTACAGTAGGTAAATCTTAGGTTAATCCACGATTCACATTCTGAAATCATAAATTGCATCACTGGTACATTGTGTATTATGCCTCGGAAATGAGACCACAGTTTTACTTGGCTCACACACACGCCCTCTTACTCACCCACTTTTATGGCAACAGTTGTGTATGGCTATGAAGACTGTGATTTGCTTCAACAGGATACTCAGTGGTAGGATCTCTGGAGCCATGAATGCCCAAGTGAAAGTCGTTGTTTGACTTCTTGCTGTGTGTATGGACCTAATCAGATCTTCTTCAAATCTTTCATATCCACTTCTTTCCTCTGAGACTCTTGGTTGATTCTACTCCATGTCCCAATAGAATCCTGGGAAATCTGCACAGAGCCACCCACCTTGGGTGGACATCAAGGACGAAGACAGTCTCCCATCTATCCTGCCATTAATGTCGGTACTTTTTTGAGTTGAATCATTTGCTGTTGTTTTTCTTTGAGACATTTTCTTTTTAGCCCTTTTTTCCCGCGCTACTTTGGCTTTCAATGAAAGCAAGAATTGTAATAATTTGAGTGAAGTTATCCAGTTCGACAGTGAAAAGTTCACATTGTGTAACCACTTTTCTAGTTCATGGAAGCAGGGCCCTTGTTTTTGCATTCCCCTCCTCAGGATGTGGTTCTCTGTGCTTGTATATGCTGCGAGGAAGGGTTAGCAGGAGCTTGCGGTGGTGCTCTTGCTATTTGGCAGATTGGAGAAGAGAGGCTTCAGGAAAGTGAGTTGGAGTTTCTCTCATGACAAAACAATTATTTCAGTTCCTCTGCTCTAATTTGTGAGTGGGAGCCTTTTCCGAGAGTTTCTTTCCTTTTTTTTTTTTTTTTTTTTGCTCAAGTTAGCCAGGAAAGTTATGTATTAATAAAAATCTTAAACTTCATAACAAATGTAGCTTGGCTGTATGAGTCACATCGATGTAGAATTTCAATTTGAAAATGATAGTGGCTTTGAAGAATTTGTTCTTCCAGTGTTGTCATGTTTATGGTGATTTTCTCTCACCACAGAGCTTGACAGTGTGAGTCTGAATGACGCCACATGTTTTGAGGGAGTTTGGGAATTTGTCTGTGGTCCTTACATTTGATTTAGTGCTCAGTTTGCAAAACAAATTTTATATCAGCTGCTCAGAGCTGCCATAACACCTATCCAAAGGTCATAAGGTTAGACTCTGAGAACGAGCGGTGATGTAACACATGGTGTCTTGCAGCAAGAGAGAGCGTAAAAAAGATATATGGTACTATTTGGAAAGTCACGGGTGTTTCATGAACTGGAAGGTGACTTGTATCCTCTGTCAAAGGAAGATTAACGGTTTCTTGAGTGATTCACATCCTGTGCCGTGGTCTGATGTGGGTCAAGCGGGAAGGATCCTTTATTGTTGCGTAGCAAAAAAAGCGATGCGGGTGCACAGTCAGCACAGCATCATGAAATCACAACTGAGATGGCAGACGTGTCTTCCTTTTCCTTATAATGTACTGTCTGGAACCACCTGAGAAGGTGTCTAGCTTTGATCACGCATACTACACACCACCATTAAAAAAATTAGACTCTGTAATATTTTTTGAAATTTGCTTTTAAAAAGTTTCTTACATGCGGAAAACTACTATGCTCCTAAACATTTTTATGGAAACTGATATATTTTTCAGGATTATTTGATGAATTGAAAGTTCAACAGCATTTACTTGAAATATAAATAGTTTGTGTCATTTTTAAATCAATTTAATGCATCCACAAAAATGAAAAATTAACTTTTGAATCAATCCAAGGCAGGAATTGGAATTTTTGGGGTTGTGATCCACAGAAGACAGAATGTTTAGCATTTTGATGATGCCCCATCTGCACTTCTGGATGTATGCTTGAAGAACGGTGTTGATAGCAGCCTTGTAATGAAGCGGCAGATCAAAGCTCAGGGCAGATGTGTTTTTACAGCCTCCTCTCCCTTTGGGGAGAGCCAGTGTTTATGGACATAACTTTATCCTTTCTTTTGTTCCTCTATCTCCATTTCTCACGGTTTCCAAAAGTAAGCCACACAACACTGTCATTTCAGAGCTTCTTGGCCAAACGCATTGTCACCTAATATGGTTTGTATTCACAGAAACAAAGAGGTCGATTTCTGGAGTGCCCTTACAAAAAATAACTATACTTCAAGTACATTTTTTTAAGTATACAATAATCCCTTGCCGTTTCGCGGCCTCAGTGCATCGCGGATTTTTCAAAAATATTCATAAAAAAATAAAAGATCTCGCCATATCTGCAGCTGTATTGAGGAAAGCAGCGTTGTTTTATCGTGATGCGCGAGAGAAACGGTTTCCCAGGATGCCAGATAAAAAAAAAGCAAGAGAGAATCTCTCTCAGAGGGTTTGTACTCACCCAGGGGCATGGATCCCGGTGCATGAGACGAATGAGAGCACGAGTGGATTGGCTGATCCTACTTTGCGGATTTTTATCTATCGCGGGGGGTTCCGGTCCACATTAACTGCGATAAACGAGGGATTACTGTACTTGAGTAAAGTTCAAGTATACTTTATGTAGTAAGTAGGGATGTGCGACAGTACAGGGTGCCACTAGTCGACTACACGAGAAAAAAAAACCCACAAGATTTTATTGTTCAAATAACATTTTAACCTTACATGTAACCCTCTGATGCGCGCGATCGCACGTGGGATTAGAACGATCCGTGCGTCTTGTGATCAATTGCTTTTGCGGCTGCGGTGTGTCAGGTGACAAGCATGACGCGTCGCCATGGAAACAATAAGCAGAAACTAAATCTTTACCGCAGATCTCCCATGCGTTTTGTTTATATCAGTCACGGCGGGTTTAATAATGACCACTGAAAGACGAGCGAGGTGTTGGAGTATTTTAAAGTAGGAGGAGACAGAAAAATGTTTTGTAAACTGTTATGTCAAACTGTAATGATTCCACTGGATCCGAGCATAGCCATATTGACACGGAAATGTTTGGAGAGACGAGCCCAAACAGCCAAATTATTGCGTCATTTACTACAACTGTCCGCCACTGTGATCACGTTCAGTTTAAATAAATATATAGATATATACCTTTTTATTCTTTACCTGTTTATTGAACTCATTGTCACGGGTTTCACCGTGGAAACCGACACGCACGCCTCTCGCTACATAAAGCTACAGAAGGAAAAGCGCGCCGCGGAAAAGTGACCTTATTTCTAACGGCATTACTTTTAGACTAGTCGGTTACAAAATTTTCGTTTAAACGACTAACAAATTAGTCGAAAAGCACATCCCTAGTAGTAAGTACTAATAGTGTACTATTTCAATACAGCTTGAGACTAAATTAGCTACTTTTTATATAAAAGTATGTTTAAACTTTGAGGAATTTAGTTCACAACTATGTTTCTCATCTGCTTGTAGTTTACCATTTTATTACTTTTACTTTGTTTTTTTAGTTTATGAAAGAAGACTTTGCACTGTACTCTGTAAACTACTAGTTTAGTGGTTTTATTCTGCAAGTATACAGTAGTACCTCAAGATACGAAAGGCTCAACTTACGAAAAATCCAAGTTACGAAAGCAAAGACGAAAATTTTTATTGCTCTACATACGAAAAGTTTTCAAAATACGAAAGGTTTCTGAAAGTCCGAGATTCGCCCCATAACAATTTTGAAACTCGCACCGCACGCCGCCATCTTAGTTATAGTAGACTCGCCACCATCCTCCTGCTCTCCCATTGGTTCCTGATGCTAGCCAAGCCATGAGATCCTTCTCTCTAATTGGACAGCATCCCTCCCATCATGCATCTTCTATACGTACGTGCTGGCGTGCTTTAGCTCAGCCACTCCGCACCCGAAACTTTAATTTTTTTTTATGTGTTTTCGTAAAGTTAAGTGTACGTACGTAGGTTATCTGCCGTTTGTCCTCCTCCTCTGCCTCCACTTTCGGAGATAGCCTCACTCGAAAGGTATGCTTCTTTACGTTATTTAATTGTTTATAGGTCAATTTAGCTTTATTATGAAATTTAATGGGGTGTTTTTGGAGGGCTTGGAACGGATTAGCCATTTTATATGTAAAATGTGTTCCGAGATACGAAAAACTAATTATACGAAGGCCGCCTCGTAACGGATTAATTTCGTATCTCGAGGTACCACTGTACTTGAAAGTTTTCCTTAAGTGAACATAACGTCATACTTTTTATATTATTTTTGCACTTTAAGTATACTACAGTACTATATTCCTATTTATGTATTCATTTTTTATACTTCAGATATACTTTTAACTGTGCTTTAACTTTCCATTTTAAACACATTTCTAGCTAGAATGTGAATGTGGAAATTGAATCTAAAATGTTGCTTTTTTTGTGCTTTTTTGTTTTTAAACAAAAAGCTGTTAAAATCGCTTTTTTTGTCTGAATGAGATTCAGAGAGATTGTCCAAACACAGATGGAGTAGATGGCATCCATAAACACCCCAAAACTTCAGTCATTCCCTCTTCATGGGTTTGACATTTCATTCGGTCAGGCATATATGATATGCTGTTTCATGTTTGATCGCATTGTTTTACATTTGCGTAGGCAATCTTCTATCGCTTGTTTATGCTTCTTCACCTGTGTTTTGACTCTTTCAGAAGATGCATAATAGCGCCCCCTACCATATAACGATATAAGAATAGGCAGAAGTTCAGTAGATCTGTAGTAAATTCCTATTTACACTTCCAGTGGACTAGCCTACGTAAAAATTCATATTCATAATTAGGAACATATGTTTTCTTTATAAATCAATATTTTCAAACAATGTAAGTTCATAAGACTATGCAAAACTATGTGAAAGAAGTATTTAATAGGCTCCTCAGTCAAAAGAGTAAGCAACTGCAAGCCAGATAATCTTACTCTTAAGTATATCTCAATCAAAAGAGAATAGGACAAATATACTTAGACCTTTCTGTCAATACAAGTCAAGAATACTTAAGTGCAATTTTAAATACATTTCTAAGAAGTGCATAAAAAGTAGACTAAAAGTATACTTTCATATTTTGTTGTTAAAAAAGAATACTAATAGAACACTTATAGAATACTAATAGAATAGAATAAATGTATTTTTCGTAAAGGTTTTTTTATAGATGTAACAAGTGCTCTGGTTTAAATGGCGAGGTCTTGTGCTGACAGTTAAAGGTACTAAAAGACACCATTTATGTTTTTTATTTTGTATTCATTGAATAGGCAAATACTTTTCCTTCATTCAACAGTTAATTGTATACTTTATACTGTCTATATTATCTGATTGTATCTAAGAAGGCATCTAAGCTCTAGTTTCTCTCTATTTCTTCATGTTTATTTGCATTTTTGCTGTGGTGACAGAAATTTATTTCAAACAACCAACTGAAATGAAGCTTCCAAGCAAGCCTGTGTCATGCTAGACTCAAGTCTCCTCAAAGGCATCATATATTTGATGACGGCAATGTTATGCAATGATTAACATGCTCAGACTTTCCATGATGGTAAAAATAATTGTGGTTTGCTTTAGCCTCTCCAAACATAAAAGTTCTGAATGATCACAGAACATAATTCATAATAGATGATCTCTTGGCCACTGAATTAATAAGGTACGACAGACCGTGCCGTATTATAAATATAGTCATGGACACGATGTGAGGTATGAATGGATGTAAATGAGACACAGTCTTGGCTGACCGCACATTTACTCATAGTGACTTGTTGGGACAGTCCTCTTAGAGTTATGTGCTTTGCTCAAGGGCATTATAGTCAAAGGTAAAACAGTTCATGGATCACCTCTCCCTAACTGATCTTTGTGCTGATCCATAACTGCACTTCCACTACCCGCATTGCAGGCATTCAAATGCTTGTTTAACAGTCATCTGCCAAATGGCTAATGAGTCTAGATCACGTGAATAGTGGTACATATTTGTTTGTTTACTAGCACAGATGAGTCATTGTAAGAGCGTCCTCTAAGCGTGCCAGCACTTATAGCATCAACTCAACCTTATTTCATGGTTGATTATGTATGATTGACCCAATGGAAATGTGAAGGGTGATTGAGTTTGTGAAGACTGACTCATTTCCTTTTAAGTAATGTTTAGTTGATAGAAGGCACTTTGTAGCTTACATTTTCAACAATCATTTAGAGTAAAGACAAATAGATGCTATTTTTATGTTTATGGCAAGTGGATGTGGGCTCCATTCCTCCTTACTGGATTCCGCTTGAATTTGTTTCACTTTTAACAAAGCGTTTATATGCAATGGCTTTTGTAACTTTAAAGGTCATGACACTGTGCTCAAATAATTTATGAAAACATTTTTTATGTTTTTGAAAGTAGTCTTTGAATGCTTTTGCTTACAATGCTGCATAAAAAAATTTAAGCTACAATTTAAAATAACTTTTCTATTTAAATATTTTTTTTAAATGCATTTTATTCCTGTGATGGGATAGCTGAATTTTTAGCAGCCATTACTCCAGTCACATGTGTGTTGATTTGGTGCGGAAGAAAATTATAATCAATGTTAACCAAAAAATGAAATGATCTTTCACACGACTCAATGTTGTTGAATCACTTAATGGCTTTAATATTAATTAATCTAAAGATTAAAAGATAAACAAATTTTTTTTGTATAATTTTATTGTATTATGTTTTGGGTTAAGCCCAAACTTTTTATATATATATATATATATATATATATATATATATATATATATATATATAATATATGTGTGTCATTATATATATATATATATATATAATGACACACATTGAGTGTTTCAGTTCTTTATTCAGTTAACAAATCACTGTAACTTTTTGACCTAAATTTCTTTTCTTATCACTCTTTCTCTTTCCCTTGTTGTTCCTTTGAAGACCAGCGGAGTACATGAGAGAGTTGCTTCTTGGGTGTTTTTCAGGGAAAGAAACACTGCTTCATTGTTGCCGTTTCTTTCATCTGTTTTCCAAAGGTTTGTAAAATGCATATGAAGGCATTGAAATTCAAATGTTCTTCCTCCCCTGTCCTCCATGTTTTTGTCGAGCGTGCGTGTCCATTGTACCATTCACGCTCACTGGGTGTGTTTATTTTCAATGGACGTGTCGTTATTGAGTATGGGTGTGTTTTTGTGCGCTTGTGTGTCTGGATATCCCCCTAAAAACCATCGAGTCTTGGTTGCAGTGGGCTGAGGTACGTCGTAAAGGGGGTTTCTGTATGTGTGTAAGAGAGAGTTTGACAGACGGTGGTCATGGATGGAGACTCTACAGATGAGACAGCAGCTTGCTCACTCTGACTTTGGAAAATAATTGTTTTTAAATGAATACTTGACTCTATTGGAGAACACACACTGTAGAGAATCTCTAGGTCTCTAATAGACTGTATTCTCCGTTCTCTTCACTTTCATTACCCATCCCTACACCTTAAAACAAACCTTAGCCCATTTAGAGTCAAGCAGCATTGATTTATGTGCAATTCTGCTCTGCCTCCTTCTTTAAAAATTGCTTGTGGGAATGGCTTTGATGGATTTGGTCCTTTCTGTCTGTGGCTTGGTTTCCATTCTTTCCTAGAGGTGGGTGATACACCCCCTAGACACAATAAACCGGTAGAAACTTGACAACCAGTATACATTTTGTGTTATTGCCTCTAGTTCCGCTCACTGAGTGATTGTGTTGCGACATCACCAAAATGTATCCTGTTTATGCAATGTTTTTTTTTTTTCCACTTTAATGTGCCCCTATTATGCTATTTTAAAGGTTCCTAATTTTGTTTTGGAAGTCTCCTACATCAGCTTTACATGCATAAAAGGTCAAAAAAGTTACTTTTTTTTTTAAATACCACACACCACATTTTTTAAAGATTCTCAAACGATTCATCCGAAGATTCAGTCTCACTAAACACGTCCTTTCTGACAGCCTCCTCAACTCTGATTGGCCAGATGGCCCAGTCTGTTGTGACTGTTGTACCACTTACAGTGCACGTCGAAAAGAAAACTCATATAACCGTTAAGCTCCAAAGACTTCCTAAAGCTCAGCGATTCTACACACTGTAAAGACAGTTGTCGATTTTACCATGGCAATTCGAGCACAAGTTCAATTCCGAAATGTTGGAAGAACTATTATTCAACCCAAACCTCCATTGCAAGGATGACTTGAGCAGGAGATTTCTCAGTAATGCGCTTACATTTAGATATTGCAACTGTAATTCCTCACCATCAGCATTAACAAGTGTATGTCCATCAACAAACCCATATGTATATTTCTAATTTATTGTGGTGCAAGTGTGGGAACTGTATCAATAACACCGCATATATTAGCCAACTACTAATGTGAATGACTGATGTAAAAAAGTTTGTAAAACAAGTAAAGTAGTAAGAACAACATAACATCTACATTAATAGACACAATTTTAGGTAATAGTGTCTAACTATTTTAGTAAGACAGTACAGTGATCCCTCATTTATTGCGGTTAACATGGACCGGAACCCTTCGCGATAGGTGAAAATCCGCAAAGTAGGATTGGCCAACATTGGCTTCTGAGAGAGGCGAGGCTCCCACTACATCACAATGAAGCAACGCTGCTTTCCGCAATATGGCTGTATTTTTGAATTTTGAATTAATATTTTTGATATTTAACCGCGAAGTGGCGAGGGATTACTGCAAAGAGTCCTTCAGGTGGATCTAACAATAGTTTTTAGGAACAGGAATACTTCCAAACTTCAGTAAAGTAACCAAATTCTTCATTGTTCATAATTTTGTAATAATTATAATTTATGTAATTTAAACCATTGCAGGTTTTTTTTAATTAATATTAATGACAGACTGCTGCAGATTTATTAGGCTGATGTCACTTTAAGACTTATTCAACTCGCAATCCAGTGTTACAACCATGTTATAGTAATGGCTGAAGTGTCTTAACCGCAACTGGTCTTAAATGGTTGCAGTGTATGAGAATGGTGTTGCGGAGGATGAGGTACTTCACTTTGTTTTGCCAACAATAGAGAAGCCATTTAATGTGCATATATGACATTAATGAAGCACATTTTCATAAAATTTTTGTCATTTTATAAATGTAACTACCTGTTTCGGTAATGATGATTGGAGTGTTAGTAAGTGATTGGTAAATTGGAGTGTCACATTAAAAATGCTGGCTTTAAACAAGATGAAAATACAATTTCCAAAGTACACATAAACATATACACTTGTTTTATTCAATATGAAGACATTTACCTGAAATATTGGAAACGCATGAACCAAATCACAAATCCTATGGAGAACCAATAGGTAGCTAGTGCCGTACTATACTATTTGAGATACAGGAGTACAACTGAATTGAGATTTGGCTTGCAACCAAGAACTTATTTTGTGAGATTTTGTAAAACTCTTTTGTCTTCATTATATTAAACAAAAAAGCACAGCATTACCAAATGGTCATCTGACAGATTACGGCACAATCACATGCTGCAGGATCACTTATGCATGCAGTAGGTGGATCTTCCTTCTGTGATTTCAAAACTCCTTCAGCATGACTTCCTCACAATGCCTCAAAGCCGAACAATATTAATTACAAGATTGTCTGTCTTCCTTGTTTCCATTTATCTTTGATGTGTTCTTTTTGATTATATTGTACTGTTGACTTCACCATTGCATGCGCTATAGAGTTCAAACCTACAAGCTTTTGGTTGCCATTCAATCCACTAGGCCACACCACCCCTCTTTATAAAACAAGGCATTATATATGGGTATATAGAATCCCCTTTAGGCCAGTGTCTGTGCACTTCATATGAAAGGCATCCCTCTGCAATTTCCTCATTTCGCTCTAATGACTTGACGGACCTTGTGCTTATCTGACCGATTGCTCCTAAAATAGAACTAATAGCCTATATATCTTGAACCTGTTCAGAGGCCGGTTGGTAAACCTACACTTTTATGAAATCCAATCAGTTTGGACTGGAATGATTGTTTTGTGTTGGTTAATCGCAGTTCAACAATCCTGTGCCCCTAAAGATGGTGGCCACAAGCACCCACTCTGTTCTTGCTCAGTCAAGGATTGTTCTGTTGATAGAGCTTCATTAGGACTGTTGAAGGTGTATGTTGGTGGGATTCAATAAGCTGCCTCGTCTCTTTATTCTGCTCAACGCTGCCCAGTTAAGCATGGATGGTACTAAAACAAGGACTTCAAAGTGTTTGTTAAACTATTCAGGCAGTCAAGCCAGGTCCTGATAAACACACAAAGACAATGGAAATATTATTCTGGAAATTAAAATGCTTTTAGCTATTATTTAAAATGTTATGTTTGTGTGTGTAAATATTATATATGTATGTGTTCATATGAACCATGTCAAAATAAGTACTATATATATATATATATATATAATTGTTACTTGTTTTGACATTCTTCATATGAACACATACACATGTAATGTACAACATGTACAAGTATTTTGCCCTTAAACGCAAAGCCACACACATTTTTATATTTTGATGAACATGATGGGACATTTGAGTCATAAAAATGGAAAAAAGAGAGCTTTCTCAAAATTCTGGCAGTTGAACACAAGCTTTTTTGCTTGTGTTTTGGCTTGGTCTCTTGGGTATGGCCGTCAAAACAAAACATTTCATGGATTCGTTCCCATGACTACACCAAATCACTCCAAGTTCATTCATGTCTATACAATGGACTTCTTAGAGTCCTTAAGAAAAAAGAGAAATAAACAGTGTACTCAGTTTCTATCAGGTGTTGAGTGAGTAGCTCGGAGAGCATCATAACAGAAACTAAATGTAATAAATGCCTGGATATCAGCTAACTTTCATTCCGCCATCTTGAATTTAATTAATCTCCCTCTCTCTTTTTTTTGTGTGAACAGAGTGAACAAAGCCGATCAAAGTATTTTTCTAGCTCTGGTGAGACCATAGATCCGTTACTCGGCTCCACTGCTACAAAAAGAGCTGTCCTTCAGAAGATGTAAGTTCTTATATAGCTTGTGGTGATCTATCCTTATCTTCATTTAACATTTCTTCATTCTTCCAGTGCCAGGCAGACTAACGTTCAACCCCGACAACGCCAAGATGATCAAGACTCCAGATCAGCCCAACTGCAAGTGCATGAAGCACAGAAGGGGTCTGCTGAAAAGTGTCATCCTGTCCTTGTGTTGTTCACGGGTGAGTCACTGGAGGAAGGGAAAGTCGTGTTGCCATCTAAATTAAGTAATGGTAAAGAAGACATTGAACCACATCTTGATGCTACTGGTCTGAAGAGACGACCACGAACCCCAAGCAGCTCAGGTGAAGACATTGACCTCCAAAAGACAAAAAGATTGCGTCTTGGAAATCATGGAGTGTTGAGCGATTCCAACAAGCTCTCTTCCGGCATCGCCGTACCAGACGCTTGCAGTCCCCAGCCTGAGATTTCACAGACTAACCAAAGCAGGCTGGCCACAAGTCTGAGAGGCCTATCCGTCAAGCCCGTATCCTCTGGCTCTTCTATTAGTTCCAGATTGGCCGCCAGAGAGGGAAGGAAGGGGGGCGAGCCCAGAACATCCCGATTACGCCGACTCAAGAAGTCCTGAGGGGCGCAGCGGTATAGAACGAGAGAGGATATCTGACGCCACCACGATGGATGTTACAGTACACACTTCTACCGTAATGCTGTCTGTCAGCAGCGGTTGCACAAGAGTTCACCACACACAGTCTTTATAGTATTTCCCTTTTGCCTTTTTAAAGTAAAAAACCCTACACAAACTGCTCAATCGCTTGTATTAGATTACCAAGAACCTCTCCAAAAATTGGCTTCATTAGTAACAGCTTAGAAGTGACTCATGCAAACAATAAATTTGCTCTAAACAAAAACACAAATGTTTTTCGCGTTTTCTGCGTAAGATTTGTATTTCAGACTAACGGGAGCCGCCGAGCACACTGTGGCTTCAAGCCCAAATCTCTGGCTCCATCCGTCTGAAATCTCCACTCTTCCAGCTTCAGCTGAGCACATGATTGATTTCGCTGTGTTTTCACATACACCGCGCTCCTTAAGCGATCAGGGGTTTTCACCGTTGGAGCCGACTCTAGTCTCCCTGCGGTTATTATTTGTAAATGTGCAATTGCTTTTTGTAACAGCTAAAAGTCTGCTGCGGGATGACTGACAAGGTTATGGAACGCTGTAGTGCAGCTCGTGGACGATATTTGGCTAATCACGGGTGCAGTCAACATTGATGTAGTGCGTGATGGCAGGATAAATATATGTATGGACATAAATTCGATTCACATGCTCGTGCTTACAAATCACTTGATGTTTATGCCTTTAGTATAATAGATGTGTCATAAAAGCATCATCAGAATATACAGTGTGCTGTAATAATGCCACAACAGTCGAAATTATTCTGTTTAGAGTTCTAACACATTTTAAAGTCATTTTACTGTATATTTAAATTTCTGTAATGCAATTTGAATCAATAAATTCTTAAACATACAATGTTCCTATTAGATACTTGTGAACTAAATGTCAAAGGAAAACTAAAAACTGTAATCATGCAATCTGTTGTACTGCCTTACAATATTACTTATATTTTATTTTACCATTAATAATGAATAAATTGTTAGTTTTTTTCCAATTTATGCAGTGCTCAACTTACGTTGGAGAATTTAAGCTTAAAGTCGCAATGTAACAGAAGTAGCAACAGATATTTTCTTATGTATTGTATTGCACAACTGAGCGTAGCAGATTGCACACATGGATAAATTGAGAATAAGATTAATTACATGCATTTACAAAATAGATGTGCATTTCATGCTAACAAGAAAAATGTAATCCATAAATGAAAACGTCACCAACCCATTTCAACTAACTTGTGCACCTATTTCGATGTGTCATTTTTGAAGCTTGAAAGAGTCAGCTGCTATTCAGAGCACCTTAAATTTATCATAAAAGTGATGTGCATTATATTTAATTTTCAGAAGCTATATAAAGCCTTTGTGTGAGAAACAGACTGAAGTTTTCACTGATTATCCTACTTCGAGTGAGTTTATCTCGAGTTGATTCCTAAGTCATTCAGACAGGTTTTTTTAAACTGAATCACTGAAAAGTTCTGACTCAAAGAATGATTCATTCGCGAATCGAACTAGAGTGAATGTCAATTTTTCTCACAGAAAGCTATCATATAACATAAGAAGACTTTGAATATAGGGCATGGAGAACTTTTACGATGCCTTTGTGTTCTTTTTGTGCTTTGAAAACTGTTAAACAAAACTGTTGTCTTTTGCACACCACAGAAAAAGAAAGTATGTTCAAAACAACATGATGATGAGTAAATGATGACAACATTCACTTGATTGATGACTGAAAAACATTGGGAAACCCTTTTCTTTTACTCATCACCATAAGCTTTGCCTTTTGCCCTGCAGCTATTTTACTGAATACCGCATTCATCATAGGGAAGGGTTTTCAGTCACAGCGTCAGTCTTCACATGATACGAAAGTACAGTCAGATCCGCACAGCTATACCATTTAAACAAATTTAAACCGACCTCGAGCCTCGCGTAATATTATGTCGGCGTTTGAGAGGATTCAGCTTCTCCCAAAGCAGCACAATAGAGCACAAATCGAAAACAAACATTTAATTATCCTTTTATACAAAATGTTTAATAAATATAACATTCAAAAAATATTGCCAGGAACAAACTAAAAAAGAAACAAAAACAAATTTACAATAAGGTCAAATATGAACATTGAATATTGCCATGATCTCATAGAATTTACAAATGTGATAAGCATGTCGGTTTGGTGTTTTAGAGAGCCTCAATATAAAAGAATTACGAAAAGAACACTACATGTGCACAGCAATAGAAATGGACTCCTGAAAGCAAGGCAGTCATCTACAGTGTTTCCATTGGCCCCCTACTGTTCAAGTATTCACAGCCTAGCTTATGACATACTGCAAACCGAAGCTGAGGAGAAATGATTTGTGTGAATCAGGTTTACCAACAAGCAACAGACTCGTGTTCCCTTTTTATTCAATTTTTTTTTTTTATATATATATTTTATTTTATTTAGTTTTTTTTTCTTTTTCATTTGTGGCAAGCAATGTGTCTGCCACGAAGTGTCCAAACAAAAAGCAGCCATGATGATGACATTACCTGCATTGAGCAAGTAAGAGTTGGCAAAATACAAATATTGAAATATCTGACAATGTATAAAAAGAAAAATTGTTTCTTAAAAAATAGACTGCTTTTTATCCTCTTTGAAATTTTGGTATTTGAAACATGAAACAAATGACGTCCGAACAAAGCTAGAGACTTACAAAGCTATCAAAACCTTCAAAACTAGACAGGACATATAAATAAAAAGGAATGATATTTTAAGGCTCTTGATTATTAAGTTAATAAATCAAATATACACAGTGATTAATTAAAAAAAAATATACATATCTACACTAAATTGACAATTCTTCATATTGGCAGCAAAATGCTGACCGACCTATCCCGCCCCAAGAAAAGAAAAATAATAAATAATTGTTTCGCTCTTTTTTTTTTTTTATACTAACTTCCGACAATTGCTGTGGTGTGTAGCTGTGAAGGCATTTTCAGTTCAGAACTAGAAATAAAACCAACTAGAGAGAGTTTCCACACAGGTGCTGGATAAGCAAGAAACAACTACTTTAGCCGTGAGAGCATTGTCATTATGAACGAAAATAACACTTAAAACTATTTGCAAACACTATGCAAACTTTCAGACTCATTGAGATACTCAAACGTATCCACAAAAATATAGGCATTTGAAATGTGTACGTTTTCTTTTTTGACTTTTTTTTCTTTTCTTTCTCTTTTCTCTCTTTTACAAACGAAAACACTGGATGCGAAATGCAGCATTCGGGTTTTCTAGCCATCCACAGCAACTATCAATTGCCAGTGTGAAGCCAGCTTGTCGAAACTTAAATTAACACAGGATTCTAGGCAAATAACAGCCTTGGAGTCCAGAACATGACGCAACAGTTTTAAGAAGCACAACCCTCCCCCGAGACCCTGCCAAGTGACCAGTAAGTGCAACAGGGGTTTGGTCGCACGGCAACAAAGCTGCGTGCTATACAATATACTCCATCCTGTTTAAGCTCTGTGCCGTCTCCAAGTCTCTGTTGTCCTGTTTGTTTGTCCAGTTTGGGTTTTTGTTGGGCGCGCGCTCCTCCCGCTCCACCAGCGTGTAGGCTGGCTGCTTGGTGAATCGCGCTTTCTGCAGGTGTTTGTCCATCTCCTCTTCCTCTACCTCAGAGTTATGCGTCCTAATTTTGGCAATGATGGAGTTCTTTCCCTCGTAATCTTTTATGGCCACGCCATGGGCTGCATGTTTCTCGATGGGGTTTTTGATTTGGTTGAGCTGCTCGCGCACATTATTGGTGGTATTGTCCTCTGTTGTTGAGGTAGATGTGTTGCTGTGGGTGTTCTGTTTCCGTCGGCGGTGAATGCACCACAGGAAGGCCGAGGCCAGGGCGAAGATCCAGAGCACGCTGAAGATTGAGCTGAGCAGAGGAACCAGGTAGTCTGGAGAAGAAGAAACAGGGACAGTTAGTCAGTGTTTAGAATGATCGCATTTCCTTGCATATAACCTGCGGGTTATACCAGATTTTACGAACCCTGCAGGGGGAGTGCGGGTTATATAAGGGTGCGGGCTATATCACAATTTTTTTACACATGATAATATTTCAATATATTTATTAAGGACGTAAGGGTTTTTTGTTTTGCGGTATTTTCTTTCTTGCGAGGGTTGTTGCCTCTAGTACTTGTACTATCACTCTGACAGCTGATGCTGATAGGCTGTCTGACCTGTCAATCATGCAAGAAGACGTGATTGGCTGTGCTGTCATGAGGGCGTGCTCTTCTCATCTCATCCGATGATCAACACCTGTAGAAAACGCTTCTTAAGGGACGTGCTGCTGCACTGCGGGAGAGACTGCTTTTTCTTTTTTTTTCTTTTTTTTCTGACTTGTTTATTTTCTTATTGTTTGAATAATTGGTATTGTTTGTACCGATCCTGAACAGTTATGGATAATTGACGTCATGGGAGCAACATTCGAAATGTGAATTTACACAAAAAAGTTCATAAATCTATGGGTGCGGGTTATATAAAGGTGCGGGTTATGCCAACGCTTTTTTACACAAAACCCACGGGCTATATGAGGGTGTGGATTATATGCGTCTGCGGGTTGTATGCGGGAAAATACGATACTCGTGGCACCCAATTTTGGTGGGTCACACATACGCATTGAATTAGTTTTGCACTAATCAGTTGTTTCACAACAGTGGCGACACTAGCCTAGACCGTTGTTTCTTAGTAGAAAACAAAAACTAAAGAGATGGAACAACAAAATGCCAGAGGCTGCAACAGGCATGCATGCATTGACAGGCATTCCCAGAAAATCAAAGAAATGTCAAATACCTGGAATACAATTGAAGTCACTTTGAATAAAAAGTATCTGCCAAATGCATAAATGGAAGTTATGCCAAACCACTCAAGGCTTTCTTTTCAATCATTTAATTATTTTAATCAGGACAGAATTAAGAAACATGCTCATCGTAGCAAATGTGGTTGCAAATCACTATGGTCTACTCTAGATTCACTAACGCAACACAAAAACTACAGTCAGGATTTATCAAGACACACAGTGAACAGGTGGGATATAGTTATTTTTTGTGGCTGGCCTTATTGCATACTTGTATGTTGGAGGTTTATTGGAGAAGAGTATTTAAATGAAACATGCAAGGTGATTTACTAAACTTTGCGCTAGTTAATTTACTGGTATTTGTGCCATTATTTACCACACACAAAAAAGCATGTTAATTTGCACTTGGTAGATAGCATTAGTCATTATGGAAATGATCTGTCTGCGTCTGTGTTCTTTAGTTTGTGTGTTGTCAGTAGATCATCTTTCCACTCTCATCTGTTTTTTTGGAATTGCATATGGGATAATTTGCCCTGTTCAGTAAATCTGGCCCAATATCTATTAATTTTAATGCAATTTTAATGTATATTTAAATTAATTAATAGATATGGACCAATTGACTATTGATGTCATTGACCTTTTTCCTAGACTGGAAACTTGTCTTAAAAAGAGCTGCTCCACTTTTATTCCTATTTACTGCTGAACATTTGTGCATTGGAAATGGGAAAATCTTTGAGTTGTGTCGGGAAAAAATAATCCACACTTTAACAGCAAAATGTTCCTATTTTGGACAAGACATACTCTGTTTATACCGGGTCCCCTGGCCCAATCTACAGAGGCTGGCGCGCACGTTTTAAAGGTTTCTTAAGTGAGGAAGAGACTAAGCAGCTTGGCAGAAACACTGGACGCCATTTTTGATGAACAGCATGCATAAAGAGGGCCCTGATGTCTAATTGAAGTTCCATCCAACTGGCAGAGCTGATGTAACATTCCATGGCTTCAATGACTTAAAGCTTCTTTTGACAGTTAAACATTGCTCAAACAAGACAGACCAAGGACAGAGAGTTCAATGCTACTGGCCTCGACTACGGAAACCTTAATACTTTCTTTGCTGACTACTTTCAGCAAAGATGGACCCAATGTCCAGTATGATGGAGAGATGCTTACCAGTTTTAGGGCTTGGTGTCTGGTGAACCCGTACGCCAGTGATGGCTTTGATGATGGTGCTGTTACCATTGTGCTTGCTCACCACGTCAATGATTTGAACCGTAATGTCTTTAATAGGACTCCTGTCCAGTCTGGGTTCGTCTGTGGACTGCACAAAAAAGACTCATATAAAAATTTATTTTCTACAAAAACAACTCTGGATCCTACTAATTACATTTTTCAAAATATCTTAATTTGTGTTCCAGAGAAGAAAGGAACCATACTGGTTTGGAATGACATGAATGAAAAATTTAAACTAATCTAAACTTGTGTTAAGAGCTAACGTCGACTCTCCATGAGCATCTTTAAATGTAATGTTAGACCCATTTAAACCTTTTGAAAACCCATACTTACAATGCTAACGTGAATCTCATTGCTAGCTGAAGATGATGGCTCACAGGTGATGGACACAGCATATTCTGCCGTGAGGTTCTTCAGCAGGTACCAGTGCCTCAGCTCATTACATATATGTTCCACGCTCAAGCCCTGTCAGAATCAAAGGATCTATTATGAGTCTGTTCACATTTAAACTCATTCCAAGTAAATAATTAGTGCAATATACATCCAAATCCCCAAAACTGTTCCTTGGTTTTTAAGTTTGTCTCCCACAGCAAAGCAGACATTATGGGCAGGGCGAAAAGATCAAAATGAAAGATTTAGTTGGTTGGGAGAAAGGAAAAAAAGAGACAGAGACAGTAAGGTTTTTCCTTTATCAAATATGAATCCTATGCACTCCTCCCTTGTTTCTGTAGCGCATTAGAAGAAGAGCTGTGTGTCTTTTTTTGTTGTTGTTGCACTCGTTCAGCAATTCAGACTGACTGGTGGGCAGCCGCCAGCAGTGTTTCTCAAACTCTGTTCTCATACAATGACTGCCTAAGTATTAAACCGTTACGGGATATTAGCTCAGGAATGCCTTATTTCGGAAAGGGATACCGAGCCAAGTTATTGTACAAGAAGATGCATTTCTTGCACTTTTTTTATCTGGAGAAAAAGTTTTTGGATATGACAACAAAGCTTGCGAGAATACAACTAGCCTGGAAAACTTCACCCAAGAGGAACATTGTCTCCTAGAAGAAGAGAACCTGATCTTTCACGCCCCACTGCGCTCGGTTCTCCACCGAATTAGAGAAGGGTGGAGGAAACGTTTGGAGAAGGGGGGAAAACAGCTCAAAAGCTCATAATTCAATTGCTCTCTACTGAAAGTATAACTCACTTTAGGCATGTTCTCCTTGTTAAAGGTGAACGTGATGTTGGCACAGCTGTCGTCTTGGTAAGAGAAGCTGGCGTGGCATTTGGAGGGTGGAGGGGGCGCAGGAGGCCAGCACTCTCCCAGACTAGGACAGGGTTTGACGAAGCAGTGGTCTTCCTTGATGGGAACACAGGATTGGCCAGCAGGACACCCACCTCTGGTCTTTCCTGCCCGACATGACTTTGGTCCACACCACATCTAAACAAAAAATGCATTTTGATGGCATAAATAAAATAAATATTACTAAATGCCTCAAGAATATGATGAAGTAGCAGTTAAGATACCATGGTGCAATGAATCCGTCCATTCTGACATTGGCAAAGGTTGCAGTTTTCCTCCCATTTGGCACCATCAGCAGTTGCTTGTCCATTAGCAGTACAAGGTCTCCCAATGACTGTGAATGACACCAACAGAAGATCTTTTTTGAGCGGAAAAATTCAAGCTGTCATGAACTGTTCAGGAACTATGGGTTTTGGGGTTGTTAATGCAGGTCTTGATTTTCTTTTCAAGAAGAAAATATGGTCTCCTGAAGGAACAGGTGAGGTTGGTAACTATGCGGTTTGTTGCACAAACTTAAATGACTCACCTTCTTGACACTCTGGTCCTGTTCTTCCAGGTGGGCAAAGGCAGCGGTAACCATTGATTTCATCTACGCAGGTAGAGCCAAATGCACAAGGAGAAGACTGGCATTCATTTATATCTGAAAGAATGAAGAGAATTTGTTAGGAATCACCCTCTGAATGTCACAAACTAATTCCAATAGCATGAAGAGCAAAAAGTATGGTCTTGTTTCCTAAGAAAAACATCTAAATATTGTTAAAAAATATACATTAACCTAACAAGCAAGACTGCTAATAATATTAAAGGCTTGTTTTCCAAGAATATATTTTTGCTTAAACCAAGACAAAACTGTAATGCAGTCTTGCTTATGAGGTAAACATGCATCGTTGTAAGGGTGTTCAATGACAATTTTGATTGAGACATTCATAAAGTATGATTAAACACTATCCTGATGGCCTAAATCATCTTGAGCTCAGCTTACAGTAACGTGATGTGCTCATTTGCAGGTTTGGATGCATTAAACAGTAAAGCCTAAGGTATGTCTTGTGCAGCCAGATGAAAGCTTTTCTAAGAGCAAAACGAGCTCTGCAATCAGTGCTGGATAACCAGGCTGATTGGTTTTCGGTCACTTTGAGTAAGTTTCTCCCGAGGGGCTGTGAACATCAGCGCTGCAGAATGCAAGGACGATGCTTGCTGTGTCGTTGGCATTCTGCCCAGAAGGCTGGCTAATTGGGTGGCTAGACTGTGCATTTTGCAGCAGTTCTGTTTGTTTTTGAAGAGCTGTGTTGCACATTAACAGGGCTGACAGCCAAGAAGATCAGGCTTGGGATTAGGCGTCATCTAACACTCACTTATGCGACAGTCTGGCCCAGCGAAACCCGGAGCACACTCACAACGGTACCAGTTTTCACCATCCACACATGTTCCGCTGTTGTAGCTGTGGAGAGAGAAAGACAGGGTCAGGCACAGTTCAATACAGCCACCATTACAGCACTATAAACATGGTCCAAAAGCAGCACTCGCAAAGCGACAAAGGAGAGTAAAGGCTGGAATGTTGATACACTGTATACGAGCTGTTGGTTCACGGTGAGATAGGTTAGAGTGTGGTCAACTTAAATAGAAACAGCAAAAATATATATTTTTTTAAATTATAAAATAATTTAATATAAAAATAAAGTGAAAAAATTACAAAAATTCTTTTGACGCAAAAAAATCAAAGACATGCAAACTGTCTACAAATAAAAACATCTGTCACATTTTGCATGTCCCTACAACTTAAAAAAACAACAGATAAATCCAATTAACAAGTAAATGTGATAATCGTTATTGGCAGGCATTTAACAAAAAGTTTATTTTGGACACTGATTCCGAACGACACAAAATGCAAATCAAATGATTCCATCTGTTTTGATGGAATATGTTATTGTGAAAGCTGAAAATCCAGAATCTTGCTTAGACAACTTCTCAAGCAGATGAACCCGATGTCAAGAGCACAATAGGCAACCTAGCTTAACGCACCCTTGGAATGACAGAAGCAATGGGAGTGCCCGTTTCCCAGCACTGTGAGAGTGTGAGAAAGTGCGGCACAGCTGTACGGGCCTGTTTACAGCGGCAGGCTGTGTGTAAATGTTTTGCCAGGACTTACCATGGGTGTGGGTTGCAGTCGTTGGTATCTGAAAGAGAGAGAGAGAGAGAAGAGGGTTTGTTTCACTTCACACCCATGTGAGCACATAAGAAGGAATACAACAGTGAACATGTCAGAGCTTGTCGGTGTGCGCGTGCGCCTGTGTTCTCGCGTGGGCGTCCAGCCTAGCAGAATCGCTGATTACACTGTTACCAACTGACTTCAGCTTTTCTTCTCTCTTAACTTTTTAGGACTCCAGATTTCTCCATTCTCACAGAGTGAAAGGTATACAACAATACATGAGAAAGGCACATCAATGAGAAAAAAAGAGAGAAGCAGAGGAGAGGTGGTGGGGGGCTGACATCTGTCTCCACTTTCCCTCATTTAAATTTTTTCCTTCATAGCTGGCAGCAGTCGACAATGTCCAGCCAGGGTGAGGTGGGTTTAGAAAGAAAGAGAATGGAAAAAAACGAGCAAGACAAAGCCAGGAAAACGGATCTTTGCTTTATTCTCATACTAAATGAGGGTTGAAAAATGTACTTTTATGAGTAAAATTGCTCCCTCTTCCACTTTAAATCTACCTAGGACGTTACACTGCAGCAATCGGTCACAGGAAGCACTACTCACTCTCGGTGCAGGTGGATCCTTCCCAGCCTTCCTTGCAGACGCAATTGAAGGAGTCGCCGTTGACCACACAGGTGCCTCCGTTCTCACATGGGTTGGGCAGACAGCTGCTGTTCTTGGCTGCAGAGGAACCACAAGAGAGGTCAGAACCCTTTGAACTGAACAGATCAACACGACTGCAACCACAACAAGACTGCCACACTTAAAACGGACCCGCTGCATCTTGAAGCATTACCAAGTATAACATTTCCCAAGGCTCGTTCCAATTGAATTTCCCATCAAAGAATTGGAGCCGACCGTACGCCAGATATTATATTTTCTGCATCAAGCAAATTTGTGAAAAGAATTTTGGTCCAAAATGTGAAGGTGTTATTTTACAGACCGTGCTATTTGAAGCAAGTTTCTGCCAATGCACTGATAGATATAGAGTCCAATCTGCAAGCTAGACTGATCTATTTTGCTGCACCACTTTGTCTTGAATTGCATTTTTAAACCATAAAATTGTTCCTGAATAATCAGGGGATTTTCAAAAGGAGGGGGCCAAGGAGAAATCCAGAGATAACATTATTGGATATAATTATGTAATTTATATAATACATTTTAATTATATTGAATATTATTTTTTTATTATGGTTTCATTCCACTTTTTAAAGACCAGTTTTTCTTTTGCTATACTAATACAAAACAGGTGTTATCTTTATACAGAATATCTGAATGGGTTTTTACATATTTTAAAATTGTATTTGGGGGTTCTTGGCATTATGAAAAACTGACCTATGTTACATGTGGCGCCTTCCCATCCAGGTGAGCACCTGCATTTGAAGATGTCCACTTCATCATGGCACGTACCACCATTGTTGCATGTGGCTTCGTCACATTGACTATCACCTGAAATGACAGTTGATCCAATAGTAGTTTAAAACTCAATGCGTACACACAAGCACACAAACAAAAACTCAACTAACTGGGTGGGTCATAAAAATTGTCTTTCGTACGGGAGTGGCAGGTTTTTCCCTTCCAGCCATTTCTACATTCGCAGTAGAAATCGTTCACCAGGTCTTGACATGCTCCCTTGTTAAGGCAGGGGTTCAAGCTACAGTCATCTATGTCTGAAAAATTGTGAGAAAGGAATGAGAAAATGAACTCAAAGAAGCACAAACATTTAGTATAATTAGAGAAAAATCTATTCAAATGAACATACTGTTTTCGCAGTGAAGTCCTTCCCAACCGTCAGCACAAATGCACTGATAAACGCTGACCTTATCGATGCAAGTTCCACCGTTGCGACATGGGTTACTTTCACAGTCATTTATATCTGAAAAATGACCAAAAACACCATGTAATTTAGGATCATCTGAGACCATACAAATAATCTGATAAGGATGATAAGTTATTGGTTAAGCTACATTAATTTACTGATATCGGTCAATATATATTGTCAGATATTAGAGATTTAATTGTCCATGCTCATTTTCCATATTTCTGTATTTAGAATGTCAATTTTTAGCAAATCTCCAATTAAATATATTAAATAAGAAAAAATAGACTAGGGTTTTAGTATTAGGCAGTTATTAGATATCGGTTGAAAAGAACTGTAATACAAGTACATTCCTATAAATCAAATAATATGTTTGTATTATTATATCCATTATAATATGTTGAATCTTACTTTCATGGCAGTAGGTGCCTCTGAAACCCTCCTGACACTCGCAGGTAAACTGGCCTCCGGCCTGGCTTCTGCAGCGTCCGTGAGGGCCACAGACGTTAGAGGAGATATATCGCACCCCGTCCGGTGTACTGTTGGATGCCACGGCAACAGTGCAGCTGTCAATGACTGTTAGGGATTCAATGACAGATCAAAATCCAGCTGTTAAATCCCTGAGTTCTTTGCAGACCGATAGCAAGTGACATAAAATCTACAAAAGCTTGTAACACTACCCATTCTTCTTTTTAACAACAATCTAGGCAATTCATTCAGATATTTTTTGGTTCGCTTTACAAAGCAAATCCCGTTTTTAACATCTGCTTTTGCAGAAAGAGTGTGTAAGGAGGCCATTTAATGCACATAAGCCCTGATTCTGCTCAAAAAGAAACTTGATGGGCTTATCTGGCTGTGAGGTTTGCCTCTCCTCAAATACACACACACACACTTTAAAACATCCAAGGCAGAGAATCCCACCAAGTCATAACCACGGAGAACACACACAGAGCTGTTAAGAAGCTGGCAAATGTTCAGGAGGATTTGGGAACGGGGAAAGTGTTTGAGAGACTGTGTATGTGAGCTGTGTGTCCAGAGAGGTTACTGTCAAATAGCTCACTATGGGCTGAAAAAGCCTCATGTAACAAAATATGAGTTCTTTTTTCTCATCTTTCCCCCTGAAGGTGGTGGGAGAGTCCACGGGCCTGTAATCTCGTTTTACTCAGCAGCTGAACAATGGCATGCAACTAGCAGATCAGCTTACTATGGGTTTTAGAGGCGCTTTACAAAGAGACACTGAGACAGGATCCGTCCCGGAGACTGAGATTTCTCACCTTGGCATGATGTGGTTCGACAATGGTCCTTCAGGTGAGAGCAGTTTTTACCCTCGTAGTCATCGGGGCATTTACAGAAGTAGTCCGAAGCAAGGTTGAAACACTGCGCCCCGTTCTGACATGGGTTGGGCTGGCAGTAATCGATATCCAGCTACACCGGAGAAAGATTTACAAGAGGAGTAAAGAGAGCTCAATGATGAGGGGAAAATGATATCCAGGCATTTTTGGATTCTTAGAAAACAGAGCAACCCTCAACAGCTTCGACACGGCGTCTGCCAGGAAAAAGCGTACCAAAACACTCAGGAGAATGAAAACAAATAGAAGAATATTTTATAGAGCTAGCCAAGCCCTGCCTGTCTCAAACCTAGCCCTTCTCTCTTTCTCTTTCTTTGGGGTACAACTACAGCTGGGTGGATAAAGGTATACACTACTGTTTAAAAGATTGTGAGATTTTTATTCAGCATTCTTTTAAAAGTAATAGATGTAAAGAATCTCTCCTCTAATGTAAAGAAATTCTATTTGTCTGTTCTTTTGAACTGTCTATTCATCAAACAATCCAGAAAGCATTGATAATAATCGGAAATATTTTTTGAGCAGCAAATCGGCATATTAGAATGATTTGTGAAGGATCATTGAAGCCATCATAGTTTTGCCATCACAGGCATAAACTGCAATTTAAATAATATGAAAATAGAAAACGGTTCTTTTAATTCTAATTCTTCTAATTAATTCTAATTCTTTTAATTCTAATTCTTCTAATTATATTAGGGTTAGGGTGCGCATAACAACACTTAAAAAATCTTAGAACCCAAACTTTTAAATTGCAGTTTATCAATGGAGAAATGGAAACGATTATTATTTTGATGCATCAGGACAAGTTTATTCACAGTTAAACTGTAGATTTTCAGGGTGTTTATGGTTGACGGGCAACATCACAATTTGGTGCATTTTAATACAGAATTCAACTGGAAACAATTTTGATCATTTTGAACTTGCCCATGGCATCTTATTTTTAGCTTTAGCATTAAGGGCCAGTCACACAGCGGAAACGCATGAATCACCCACGAATTACGCACAGATTTTTGTTGTTGCGCGGAGCGTGCGTCATATGCGTAATTCGTCGGTGAGTGGATGTGCGTCGAAGGCGGTTTGTGCGTGATTTTGAGTTTTGAACGGTTCAAAATTATTCATGAGTCGGCGTGCTTAGTTTATGCATCGAATATGCGTGACTATGCGCAGGACACGCGTCGGCCATCAGTGCTTATGCGTCGGAGCTGGTTCGAAATCGCGCACGTCCACGTCCGTCCACTGACGCCCCACCTTCATATCACGCATGAACCGCGCACGTATCACGTTCATTCCACTGACAATGTGGATTCTGAAAGTGCTTGTACGTGGAACGTTCACGAAGCGTGCGTGTTTGAACGCGCTCCGTCAGTGATTAATACGTTGGGCGTGCGTCAAATGTTCGTGGAATACTGCACCGTATTTGTTCGTATGCATCGATATGCGCGATATGTCAGTGATTCGTCAGTGATTGTAAATGATACGTACGCGGTTCATGCGTGATTCGTCAGTGATTTCTACCCCCGACACCCCGAAAATGTGGTCAATTTCTCGACGCACAAGCACGCACAAGCCCAATCTGTGCGTGATTTGTGAGTGATTTATGCGTGATCGGCTGTGTGACTGGCCCTTAACCATAACTCAACAAGATTCATTCATTTGTTATGAATAATTTAAAAATAAAGGTCAAAAATAAATATGCAGTCTACACAGCTACTGTTAAATAAGATTTTATATACAATGATGCTAGTTTCTCTCACCTGACACAGCTGACCCGAGAATCCAGCGGGACACAGGCACTGAAATCCATTGACTTCATCCTGACACCGACCACCGTTCAGGCAGGGACTGCTGGCGCACTCATCCACGTCCTTCTCACAGTGTTCACCCGAGAAGCCAGGAGGGCAAAGACAGCGGTAACCATTCACCAAATCCTGTTAAAGAAAAGAGTGAGAAATGTATTTATTTTCTGGAAAAAAAAGCTACTATAAATCAATCTACTGAAGTGTTAAAGGTCAAATAATATCTCCGCCATAATCATAGACACTTTCCTGGCACTAAAGCTCAAATAGTCTGTTTGGAAGGCTTACACTTTTCATACAACACTTCTGAGAATGAATGGTATCAAGATGTTAGTGTTAGACAACACACCCATGAACTGTTCTTGCAACATTTTCAGCATCATTTCTCCAGTCTTCAATCTCACATGATCCTTCACATATCATTCTAATATGCGGATTTGGTGATCAAGAAACATTTCTTCTAATTATCAATGTTGAATTATTTTTTTTTAATGAATAGAAACTTCAAAAGAACAGCATTTATTTGAAATATGAAAATGTGTTTATTTGAAATATGAAATTTATTTGAAATATGAAATAATATTTATTATTTCATATATAATTAATATATATATATATATATATATATATATAAATAATTATATATAATTATTTATTTGAAATATGAAAATGTGTCAATTTATTTGAAGTATGAAAATTTATTTGAATATTTGAAAAATGTGCAGTAAGATCTCCTACCTTGCAAGTTCCTCCATTCAAACACTGACCCTGGCAGTCATTTACGTCTAAAAAAACGAGAGAAATGTGTCTGAATATATAACCCATGAACACTGCAGAAATAAATCTATGCAAACACATGCAGAAATACAAAGAAAAACACAGATTGTTATACTCACTTATGTCACAATTTTGACCCGTCCAGCCAGGGAGACACTCGCAGAAATATCCACCAATCAGATTGTGACATGACTTGGCATTCACACATGGCTTATCGTCACATTCATTGGCATCTTTGAAAATAAATAAATAATATTTGTGAATAATAAGTTAAAACCATGCACATAATTGGTGGAAAAAATAGTTAATTGATGAAGTAATCTCACCAATCAGACACATTTTGCCGGTCCAGTGAAGAGGGCAGGTACATTTAAAGCCATTGACCAAATCCTGACAGGTGCCTCCATGTTTGCATGGATTGGGCGTACAGTCATCCACATCTATTAGAACAGAGCAGGTTAGAAACATCAAGTGTTGTTTGACATCCTCTATTTGGATTACAGTCAAAAGTGTGTTTGTGTAACCCCTTACTAATTTCGCATGATGGGCCGCTCCAGCCGACTGCACAGAGGCACTCATAACCCTGACTGGTTTCCTTGCATCCCCCTCCATTTGCACAAGGGTTGGACAGACAAGCGTGTTCAGCTGTAAATGCAAGTACATAGTTTCACTCATTTGCAGTAAACCGTTTACATGTACAGCTCTCTGTATAACAATAAGAAGAGAAAGAGAAATTGGTGTGGACGATAATATAGTTATCATTATACAGTACTTATTGTTCTTGATGTGAACTGGGCTTATCCGTCTGGGGTCTGAACAAGGGTCTGATGTGTGTTCTTGTGCTTATTTTAGTTACTTAAAACATTTTCATGGCTAAAGTCTGACTACACTGTATTCATCACAAACTGTGCTATAATCAGAGATGCAAACTTATCAGGTAAACATTCCCCCTCTTTTTAGCCAATTTGCCATTTCTACTCCATAATTGTACTTATTGTTTTGTTTTGAACTTATTTTCTTATTTACAACTTCTCTGTGCTTTGTTTGATATAATGAGAGGATCTGCGACCGTCTCGAACTCGACAATTGAAGTAAGTAAACTATGATCTTATGCGGGACGATAAACCGATTCTGACTAACCTACAGTCATCAATAAACACCTCTGATTGGCTATTGCTTTCAACAGGCTTGCCTGTGATTGGCTACAATACTCAACGAAGCAAAAACACATTGTAAACTGAAAACGTTTTTGTCATTCGAAACCAGAGTGCACACAGAAATATGCCTTTCAGCGGGTATTTGAGCTGGTATTTTAAATTTTTAAAAAACAAGCTCACTGTACTTACACAAATGATACATTTTTGACTTAAAACACCTTTGCTGAAAGTTGACACTTTTGCATCCCTCTACAATAATATGTGAGCGTCATGCAATTTAAAATATATTGAAATAGAAAACATTTCTTTGAAATTGTAATAACAATTCACAATTTTTCTGCTTTACTGTATTTTTTATCAAATACATGCAGCACAAACTGCATTTTTGCGTGAACAACAGGTCTAATGCTCTCAAGTCCACATCTATAGTGACCAGATCATGCTGATTAGACCTTTGCACTGTAGTCACATGACTGACCCCATTAACTCAACAGTTAGTTTAGCTTTTATCTTCCTGCTCAAGACTGAACAATTCCTCCAATGGTTTGGGTGGGAAAGATTTCTTCACATTACCCCTAGAGGCTCTCGCCACCCTAAAGGCTTGAATGTGGATCATATGAATCCGAGAGGATGGGGAGAGAAAAAAACATTACGGTCCATCTGGCAGATTTCATCACTATACCCATCCAACCATTGACTGTCAAAACAGACAAGATCCACTGGCAGGACATATCATAACAGAGGATTTGCAGACCTGGGTGCACTTCCTGACACTGTAGACAGTTAAAGCCCGAGCTCTGACATCATCTGATCCCTCATAGGCTCGCTACACTCTTTCCCATCTACAGTTATACTAGAATTCAGTGACATCGCTGCAGTAAATTGACTTTGTGTCAATAGCAAAATGGCATTGTGTATAAAAGGGACTCATGCCAACAAAAGCACAGAAAGCAGCGCATAATGACTGTAAAGATTTATTAAATGAGACAATCAAATTCAGGCTGAATGACTGCATTTCTAAACCGCTCCATGTATAAGGTTTCAAGCAACTACAGCGTCATTATATTCCAGGGTCATGAACGGGGAAAGATGGTAAATCATTTGGAGTTTTTACAAAATGTACTTTGGCAGCTTGTTACTGGGGCAATATCCTCAAAGAGACAACTCTGTACCTTATTTACCCCTAAAATGTTCATAGTAGTACCTTAATGGTACACGTTGGATCACGTTATCACTCTAAAGTAGTGTGTCTTAGGAAAAGATAAGTCACTCAAGCTATAATAAGGACACTGCCAAGCTGTCGTACCACTAAAGATACAATTTTGGCTATTTGTTTTTCTGACAGTGCATGAAGTGATTCTTTATAATGTGCATCAATCCAACTCTGATTAGATTTAAAATATGCTCTAACCTCAGTTTTATGCTTTAATTGTTCAGTTCCAATAGAACGACAAAGAAAATATGTTATACTCTTTGCTATAGTACTCTCTAGATGAAACTTAAATCTAATGACCAGAACCAACTCTAAATTCAAATCAAAATTGATATAGAGCTTTTTCAAGCACTACAAACTTCAAACACACAATATTTAAATACAAAAGGAGAGACCTTCAAAAGGACTGGTAGAATGAGAAAGAAGTATGAAGTGTGCCATTTGGGACAGGGCCAAAGAAAAAGTAACAGTACACTTCAGAAATCACAATGCTGACATGTTTGCTGCACAAAACAATTAGTATCAGCCTTAGATGGCACTGCTAGCAGTTTGATCACTAACTGACTGATGCATACTGCATAAAAAAATAAATAGCAAGAACAGCCATTTCCAATTGGTTTATTATTATGAAATATAACTATTTTTGATAAATCCACCCTTAAAGTGCACAGAAAAACAAAACAATATGCAATTTGGCCCCTTTTTCATGTCATTCTTGTCTAGACTCTGCAAACTGAACAACTACATCAAGACAGACTCACCTCGTTCACAGTTGACCCCAGAGTAGCCGTCTTCACATGAGCACTGGTATTTGTCAGGCCCTGTATTGCTGCACGTTCCTCCATTCAGACACGGCTGGTGAGTTCCACAGTAGTTTAGATCTGAGAGGTAAGAACATTCAATATTAGTAATGAAAAATTGAAAGTAAAACAAAGCCAGAATAAATGAAATGAAAGTGTGCTTACCTTTGTCACAGAGTTGTCCACCCCAGTTAGTATCACAGAGGCACTGCCAGGGTTCACCGCAGGTCCCATGTACACAGCCCGGGTGAGGGATGCACTTATCACAATATGGACCCTGCCAGCCATACAGACACCTGAAAGGAATGAATATACCCTAAATTAAGGTTTCACAAATGCAAAATTACCACTATAGACTGCAACTGTCACCAAATACCAGTAAGTATGTGTATATATATTACACACTCATACACCTGTGCATTTACTTCATTGTCGTTGCAAAATATAAGTGGTATGTTTATGTTGTGGATGATATGCTTTTAAGTGAGAAGTTATCATGGACTAAATGAATAACAAGTCAACAATTTCACAACAAGACTAACAGCACAAAACTCTTTTCTTAATATTACTGTAATGACATTATTTTGATAAACCCGAGCAGAAAATATTCTTGTTTACTTTTTGACAAATTCAAAAACTATTCCCACACCTCTTTTAGAAAGCGTTTGCTTTTCCAATTCTCTCATGTTCTCAAAAGGCGTCGGGGTTAAGAAGTGCATTCTGTTATAAAGGCAACACCACACAAAAACAATGTGTAGTGATTTTCTGAAGTATAATTTGCCATAATTTACTCCAAGTACTTAAAACTTTGAGAAAGATGTTGTTTTTCAGGGAAATCGACGCTGAAAGTTTACACTTTCATAAACTGCATTTTAAAAGTCCGCTGCAGTCCACTGGGGAAAAGGGAACTGCCGACAACTTCTTGTCTGATTATTTAATGCCAAGCCATGCAAACAACAAACAGCACTTTAAAACTCCACTGGGTCTTTTAGAGAGACTAACATTAGCTTGTGGCAGGACACTCTGTCTCAATAAAAGCGGAGCGGCTTGGCCCCAGAACTTCTCGGACCGTCTGGGTGGGGGATTGTGTTTGCAGACCGCCACCACTGGCCAATATATTTATGGCGGGTTCTTTTGCATTCTCACTCCTGTTCATATGTAGCCATTCTCTGCGACGAGACTCAGAGCTATGGCCGCAGAGTATCTCTAAGCCTGTAATTAAAAGTCATCTTCAAAACGGCTCAGAGATTGTTCTCCCCTACAATTCCCCTTTAAGATGGCAGTACATAAGCAGCCCAAGCGATAACCTGTTCCTTAAAGAAGGAGTCAGATGAGATAGTCGCTTTAGTGCTTAGCCGCAGGAAAACAGACTGCCCTTTGGGGGAAAAAGAAAACAATTAGCCTGAGGCGGCAGTTCAGCTGTAAAAATAAACCCAGTGGTTGAGGAAACCTCTCTCTGTGATTAAAGACAACTATTCTTAAACGTGCGAGAAGCTTTCACTATGAGAAACGTTCACAAAACACTGCATTTCAGGGATGATTTTTACCTTTTCAGCAAGGTCTTAGAAGCACTTTTGACAGTAAAGCAGAAATATGACATTAAAACTGCATGGCTGAGACACATTTTCACCCTGTAGGCCTTGATGGTTCCAATATAGCACAGTAAGAGCTCTTGTTACAACAGTTGCACAATTGCATGGTTGTGTGTTCTGGCGAGCTTTCAGTGAGAGATGAATAGGTAATGGGGTATAATCATGCCAAATGTAACAAAGAGTAGAGGTTTTAGTATACATTGAATTCTGTTAACTTCTAGCTTTGAGCTTTCAGAGATGGGACAATGATAAGAATTAGTCAAACAAACAAGAACTTCATAACAAAATGTCACCAATGTCAGGCTGTTGACCAGACCCAAGTAAAAACCTATAACGAGTCAATCAAAAACCAGAAAAATCTCAATCCAAAACTTGCCACAACCAATAGAAGATCAGTTTGTTGTGAAAGAAATTCAATTTTCATTTACTCGATGCCCTACTCAACACAAATAGGTTACACATGACACATTCCTTTATGACGACACAAATAACAGTGGACAGCTTAGTTTCTGCGTTTTTCTTTAAAAGTAGGAATCGTGCACGTTACAAAAGCAAAATATAACTCAAGAAAAAGTCAAAGAAATTAAGAAAAGTGCTCCTCAGCGCTCATGTGGCAATGGAAGGATGAAAAAACTGCAAATAGCTAAATTCTGTTCTCTAGGGAAACAGCACAATACTTCTAGAATAAAACCACCATGCTATTTTATTACATATTAAACACACCAGTTAGTTTATGACTTCATTTCGATGTGCATCAGTGTTACAAAAGAGAAGAAAAGTAGTAATAATGAACCTGGGAGCTAGCTGTATACAAACAAACACAAGATATGCATCGTTTTCTCTTCCCCTGTGGCCAAATTCATACATCATTGGTAAAACAAGCAGTGCATTTTAAAAGCCAATTAAAGGTTCAACTAGGCAGATTATGGTTTAAAGATAAGGCCACAACATCTTGCCAGACAAACGCAAAACATTAAATCGCTATAAATAACTCTGTGCTTCAGTTGTCTCCACAACATGGACTTATTGGCACAATCTCAGTGCTAAACACCAGCTACTCTGGAATACTTGTCGGTGAATGTCAGTAATCTGTGCTTTTATTGTTTGTGCACTAGAAACAGAGCTTGAGCTATCAGACCCTGACGGGTCAAAGGGACACATGGATTCTAACAAGAATTAACCATGAGCCTTTAGTTGCGGTCAAAGCTTGTAATGTTGCATCTTTCACTCTTTAACAAGGCTTGACTTGTTGTTCAAAATGTTAAAGAGCAAGGCTGAGGACAAAATAAACCCGTTGACAGTGTAAAACAGTGTTTCCCAACCCTGTTCCTGGAGGCACACCAACAGTACACATTTTGCATGTGTCCCTTATCTGTCCCATATAGTTCTGATCTTGGGAGTCTCTACTAACAAGCTGATGAGTTAAATCAGGTGTGTTTAATTAGGAAGAGTTGGAAAACCTGTAGTGTTGGTGTGCCTCCAGGAACAGGGTTGGGAAAAACTGGTGTAAAACTTACTTTCTTGCAGGAAATAGCACAAAATGTTAAAAGAATGAAGAATAAATTAGCAAAAACTCACTTGCAGTCACCTGGTTGCTTACAGAATCCGTGTTCGGTGCTGCAACCTTGTCTGCAAATAGCTGGAAAACAGAGAAAAGTTCCCTAATTTTTCCAGGCTTTTCATGACCATAGAATCCATGTGTATTTGAAACATGATATTCAATGCCATTAGTTTTGTCAAATGTCAATGAAAACTAAGCACTAACATAGTGTACTTGCTCACCCGTATTGCAGTCCGGACCATTCCAGCCTTCCAGACAGGTTTTGTTGCCATTCTGGTCACAGTTGTAATGTCCAAAGAACTCGTCACGTGGCCGGCAGAACTTGTTGCATCCAAAGCCGTAGTAGTGTTCATCGCAGGTTACCCGGATCTGGTACTCAAATTGGGCGACAGGGCCGTTGTGGGTCAGCCTTTGCCATTGTCGATTTGGGTTGATCATGCCAGAGTGGTATGCTTTCTCGATGAGCTTTCCACCTGAACAATCAGTGTGTGACAGTCAGAAAGGGCTCGACAAAACAACACTGCGCACTATTACTAGGAAACTTTAATGTCTTGACATTTGGTTGCTCATAGATATTGCTGGCCTTAAATGACCCCTCATGTTTTATATAGCAGGAGGAATAAACAGATTCACTATTAATTGCCTTGTGCAAATAATAAGTAATCCCACTGGCAGCCAGCACTCATGACATCAGTGAATAAACACTGTCTTGCTCACTCTCTGTATCTCTCTGTCTCTCTCTCTCTTTGTCATATTCACCCTAGATTTGGATTCCAAGAGGGGTGGATCAGATCAAACTGGGCCCATGCAAACCTTGGACTGTAAAATGTTGAACTATACTATAGAAATTAATGTTAAATTATTAATCATTTAGAATTGTTTCGAACTTTTGGATTTAATACAAGGTTAGTGTAATAACAATTATCTTTATAACATCACACTCCTTTCCCCCAATGTAAGAGGCCATTCACTCAGAATTCATTTTTACATTAAAAAAATGTAAGATTCAGGGCAATGGAACGAAACAAAATGTGTTTTGTGTGAATGACCCATGAATGAGCAGCATATATAGCAAAATATATAGCAGCAAAACTTTTATATTTTTGGAAGTGGATTCATTGGGGATTATCCTTGGCATCAAGTTTGAAAATCCTTGGAATAATAGAGTAACAATATATTTAGATTATTGAGACACTGGCTGGAAATTATTAATAGTAATGTAAATACTAGTAAACTAAATAAACTGACCTGTATTCCCTTTAAACTCTCAAACCACAATAACACACACCCACAAATTTCATCCTCAAATTCTTATACTGCCAATTAGAAAACTTACAAATCTATATTTTTACAGTGATGGTAGAAATTTCTCCTACCAGCACAATCACACCATGCATCTCTACTCCCAGCTGTGCTGTTTCTACCTTCAGAAGACGAGGTATACTGACAGCTCATGTCTTTCACTATTTCATTCCTAAATCTGTCTAGGACAAGGAACTGTGGAACGTCTATTGCTCACAAGATATCCTATCTGACCTCGAAAGCTTCTCTGCAAACTTATGCATCATGGGTAGCTTTTACTATCATTCCCAAAGGAGGCAGAATAAGTGAAAAGAGGGGATATTATGGAGGCCAGGTGGGCCTATAGTTCATATGACTTCGGAATGCAGAGAGTCGTTGTGGCATTTCACTAGCACCCTGAGCCCTGCGGCCAGAGCCAAGTGTCACGTCTTTAATACCTGCAGCCTGATCCACTTCACTGTGGGGTGAGGAAGTCACATTAAACTGACAGAAAAAAATCCCCTGTGCTCTCAGGACAAAGAGAGTTGCTAGCAAAAATATATTTTCTTACTGTATTTAACTAAGGACAGGTTACATATAGTACTGTTCATAAGATTGGGGTCAAAGATGGGCAACATGTTATTTTACAATAGTTAAGCTAAAGTTGTTTCTATATCTTCTCAAAAACACAGCAACATCTCATCTGAAATGGGGCTAGGCTGAATTGGCAGCAGTTTTGGGGATTTCCAGATTCTAATATTTCATTGGAAGATTTAAAGTTCAATAAGCAGAAACAAATACCTCTAAAACATAGCAGGGCACATGTTAAGAAGTATTTGAAACAACAACAAAAATGATAGGTTCCAACCTCAGAGAACCATTAGCATATGCAGTCTATAATCTGATCCATACGGTAGATTACAAGACACCACAGCTTCAACATGTAAGCTTCTCTGCAACGACCACTTTGATCTTCGGATATCTGGACATAGCTGAAAGTCGCTACATCAAAGTTAATGGTAACACAACCCAGAAGAGCTATTCAAATGAACTCCACCAGACTCAGTTTAGTGACTAAATGGGATTGTTTCTGGAGTGTTAAGCCCTGACTGTTGAGGTGTAAGAAGAGAGAGGTTATAGCAAACATAACCTTGCTCTTGAGCTATGCACTGTGACAGAGAGGCCGTGAGACCTTGACTGCCAACACCTGCCATTAGTCATCAGGTATTCGGAAACATTTTCATAAGCATGAGGCCCCCTCAACAATGTTTCTCACTGACACACACACACACAGTCTTCCTCTTCTTCTCTTCCCTGTCCTGTCACACACACCTGTCAGCACATTTGGTTTAATGACTAGCAAGATATGAGCGGCAATGGTCCAACAACAAACTTCAATTGGTCACGTTTCCCAAAGTTTAAACAAAAGAAAAAAGTAAACCAAATGAAATCAAACAAAAATGAATGAATGAAACAAAAATAGAAACAGACATAAACAAACAAACAGAATTAAAGATAGAAACAAACAAACAAAAAAACCTTAAAGAGAAACAAGCAAAATAAACACAATAAAGCAAACAAAAACAAAGAGTAACCGATAGCGAGTATGGAAATCCTGCTACTCACTTTCACTGGCGGTCTCATTATTCAAGTCCAAGGCCTCGACTATCAACGTGTAGGACCTCTGGAAGAGAAAAACACATGCAGTCAGCAATGAAACCAAAACAAAGAAACATCAAAGATCATTTTACATCAACAGAGCTTTAGTCAGGGACCTTGACTCATATCCAATAAACACCAATGACAAAATATGACCATGGGGACACGCTGAGAAATGTGCCGTGAAGGATCAGAAGAACAACACAACCTTCACCATATCTTGCAGCGCTCTCCTGAAACTTTGGTCACATACAGTCTCACCATCTTTACAATTCAAACAATGACAGGCAGGCAGGCAGGTTTCCTTGTGTTAGTAATCTGACTGGGGGAGACTATTGTTCAACTAATCAGAAGAACCAAGCAGCTCTCTGCCTGTCAATCATTTTGAGTCATAAATATCATTTGCAATTTACACAACACAATTATTAACTAAAATCGTTCATTTACACGATAATGGCGTTTTGGGGCCTGTTTTTATCGTTTTTGAAAACGATACCATTACCATCTCAGTGTAGACTAAAAAAACGCAAATTTGTGAAAATGGTGATGCGCGTGTTTAAGTGCTTTTTACAAAGTGAAATCGCCAGTTGCTGGCCTGGCAAGCATAATCCAGCATTTTTACTCTTTTTCGCGGATCTATGTGAACAGGGATAGTTTTGACATTTTTGTCATGTAAATGTACCATAAGTTTCATAGTACAGTAAAAATGTATAACGATTTAATCAACTCATTTTTCATTTAAACTGGACAATTAAAACCAAACAATGATTTAAGGTCCACAATTGCAGACAATATCATTCTGTTTATTCTAAACGTGTGCTTGTCTGTCACTTTAAAGGCTCAAGCTCATTAAAGCAGGATGGATTCGGATCGGATGTCAAGGTTTTCCAGGTGAATAGAATCATTCTGAAAGTTATTCCAACAATTTTGTTTCTCTGTGCTGTTATATATATATATATATATATATATATATATCCTTATTACTGTGGTGTGGATTTTTATATCTTTATCATTATCTTTATAGTTAACATCCTTGTGTGAACGGGCTTTTAGGCTTTTCATTGCTCTTGAACATTGTTTCTCTTCATTCTAAATATATTCCCCCAGATAATAGACATTTCCAGAAATGACAGACCTCAGATGTAAAAGAAGTGTGTTTATTATGTGTGAGGATCTAATAGAGTTGAGACACTGGGTCATGTTAGTCTCGCTGACAGTTATGTGGCATCAGTTCAGCAGTTCTTGTAAGGACACTCATTTTACAACATTTTGTACATTCAAAGAAAGAAGCACTACTATCAAAGTTCTATGCTACGCTTATGCAAAGAAGACGTTTAATTTTCAGACTGACAAACTGGAAGAAAACAGCTATACTAGTCTGAATATATAATAATTGAGAAACAGCGATGGAATTGGATGGAGATATCATAGTTCTTTGATATATACCATGATGCTGAATGACTTCATATTCATGTACTAAATAACTTACATGGCACTCCAAGAATACCATGGTTTTACCCAAGAGGTCAAGGTTTAGCTGGCTATTACGACCCGGTGACCTCCTACTGGTAGATGCCGCAAATACACCATTAGGGGGTTTTTCATTGACGGTCATACAGAAATTTGCATTAAAAAAAAGTTGGAACTGTGCATGTTTTTCATTTATCCAGTCCAGTTCAGTCATGTTCGGGTATTGGTGCCATCAGCCAATCAGCAATGTCATGAGGATGTAATTTTTCTGCCAGTGAATTATATTTATTCTATTATATTTATGGTTTAGGTTATTGTCTAATGTATGCAAATCTGAGTGCACTTGTCCAATAGTGGCAGAATTCAGATTATAGGCTTCTTTTCTGTATCAGTTGAGCGATAGGAATGCTAACAGTTTTCTCCAGGTGTTATAGACTTCCTTGATTCTAACAAGATACGTATTTGAACAAAATAAATACATATTTCTTCTTCAGAATGCTTTACAGTAAAGGGCATACACACTAACAAATTTCTACTAATGTCCATTGTGCGTAACTACCTCAAATATCTGACAGAAAGAGTTACGAGCAAGGGAAGAAAATAGCAGTTTGAAAGTGGACTTTTTTTCTTTGAAAAACCCACAAAAATCCCCTTTCACTTCTCTCTTTCAGGTCTTTTGTGTGCTGCGTTTTGTTCCTCTTTTTCCCCACGGAGAGGAATGCGGAGTGAGGATCTGAGGGAGTTGCGGGGGGTGCGCTGCTTTTAGCATGACTCCAATGCAGGCCGAGATCTCTGGAGGGCTTGGCTACATTTCAGCACTTCTGAAACGCTTTGTCTGACTTAAGGTCATCATGGCTCTCACCGGTATCAGGTAACAAGAGTCACGGTGAGAGAGAGAGAAAGAGAGAGAGATTACTCCGCCTGAGAGAATAAAATGTGTGTCCATATCAAGATTTCAGTGTTAGATGTTGAACGGAAAAAAACAGAAGTATATGAGAGAAAACGAGCGTGTGTGCGAACGTGCCTGTGCCAGAACTGAAGCATCTCTTTTCCGGCACCTACTTGTCAGACTCACACTCTCGTACTCTTGACGAGGCACCACGGAATTTCCAACATCACCAAAGTTCTCACTGTTCAGTTTCAGCAACGGCGGACCTAGAGTTCCTCACGCCAGACCATTGAAACAAACCACCGCGCAGCACCTCTCACTGTACAAAGAGCTAAAATTAGCCTGAGTCATTCTGATCTCAATGACCTGAAGAATATCAAGATAACCACCTCGCCAAAACAAAGCAGCCCCATAAGTGGAAAATGTCAAGTTTGAAATGCGCCAAATATTGTAAAACTTGTAGCCAATGAATGACCAATATTCAAGATTTAATAAAACTTTAAAAACAAAATACTAGCAGCTGATATATCCATTTTTAAATGCTAGAAATTAATTTAGACATCTAAAAAAGTAAAATTGGATTTCTAATAGCAATCGATGCAGATTAAGAAAAAACACTAACAATTCCAGACAACCATTATGGTGGTGATTAGGGATGCACAATATTATAGTAACGTCATCAGAATCAACCAATAAAGACTTTAAATGTAATCATCAGCCCAGTATGAAAAATTGATGCCGGTATGCCAAGCCAAGCCAAGTGCAGATTTGGTAGAAAGCAAGGAGTACTAGCGATTTTTCAATTGGATGATGAAAATAACTTGAATCCAAGGAGCTCAAGAATTGTAGGATTTTTATCTGAGGCTAAAGGCAGCATTGCTTCAACTGAATGAAGTCAAGCCACTCGTGCTTCATATGTTGATGACTGCATTACTGTTGACCGTTTAAAAATGTGTTTAAATTATTGTCATATTGGATATGGGCAAAAATCCAATATGGTGCATCCATAGTGCCTATATTGCGCAGTCCTAAAAGGTTCTGATTATATTATAGGTTTTCAACCAAGCCCTCCCATCTAAGCGGAATTAAGAGTGTAACGATAACTACATTTAAATAATTAAGACAAATTGGGACCCTGCTAGATATTCGCAGAAAACCCCTGTTGAGAACCACAGAATTAGACACATTTAGACTAAATGCAAAGTAAAGCTATTTTTAACGTCCCAAAAATCAATGCACATGTCTAAGATGCACAATAAACTATAAAAAATAGTCAAGATGGAACAGCTAAGGATATCCATCTTCATGTACCAGCAGTGTAAGCAGCAGTGCTTCAAGTGCATGGATTAAAAGATTTTACTGTGCTGCTAATGCACAGCATACTAATGAAAGCACTAGCATTAAAAATGCCAAATATAAATAAAGAAAATGAACTACTTTAACTCACAAACCCAATTACTCAGCCATCACACAGCAACACATCTTTTACTTGCCGTGTTTATGTGCAAATATCAATTTATTTGATGCAAGCTGTGTCACCTCTGCAAGCTGTGTTGAGATACGCCTTGTCCTTCCTCTCCTTCTCCATACTTGAACGCATTGTGAACACAAACATGCTGTTGATTCACAGCCCACACTGAATTGTCAAATCTTGCCAGTTTATGTATACCAAGCGCACAGCTCATTGATTTCAACTGCCCTGCCCTGCCCTGCCTTTTCAAGTGCCGCTGCTGTACATTGCGGACATGTCCAGACATGCGCTAGCGCAACCTCCCATAAGACCACTGTGACTAAAAAACGTTATAGACTTGGTAAGCTACTCGATTGCTTTACCTGTCTATATGTTATTTTGATTTTTCTGCATTTGGCAAATGCGTTCATCCACAGCGACTTACACAGAATTGCAAACATACATTTCTGATCATAAAAAATATAAAAGTATGCCATTGATAGTGCCATGCACTACCATTAGAGCTATGTGTGCTATAAAATTTAGTTTATTTCCATCTGGAAAAAATTGTCCACTTTGTTTATTTAATAAACCGGGAAAATGAATGAAAACCAATCACATATGACAAGAGTTTTGGGTCAAAAGAAGGGAAAGGGGATCTCACTCCATAACTCACAATGGTTATCAGCTCATAATGCTTGTTGCCGCCAGGTTCATGTTTCCCATGCATGACACTGACCTTAGTGTCATCATTGATTTTTAACTATCCCCGGCACCAGTCTCCCAAACTTTACATTGCATTTGTCTTATCGCTATGGACCTACATCTGATAAAGGTCTACACTTGCTCCCAAACCTCTTGATCTCTCATATGTGACATTTTTGGCTTCCATAAACGACTGAGGCTTCTAGTATTGTGTGTTTTTTTTTCTTTTTCTTTTTCGCTTTTATCGCACCCACTTGCTATGAGAATCTGTCGAGTGATATCTCCGCTGGTAAAAGTGTGATTTCTAATAAGAAAAGGCTGACATGGAGAGTGACAAATGGTCTCAACAATGGCTCCGGATATAGTCCGTCAGATTCCTAACCAATCAAAGTCAACAGGGTTTACATTAGCAGTTTGGACAGGCAGATTATGACAAAGAAAGTAGACACATTTTTTGCCTCTCAGAAGGTGAAATCACAGCAGGAAGGCTTTTTTTCTGGGAGATTCCTATCAGGAGTGGTGGCCAGAGATAAGGGGGGCTCGCAGGGAAAGCTTTTAACAATCTTTCACTGCTCTCTCTGGCGTGGAAAATGAGACAGGCTTCCCTGATAACAGGTCTGTCAGTCACCTGTGCGCACACAAGCGCTACTGGCAGCCATCTAATCTCCTGTCACTCACGAAGGTGATCACAGGCAGGGACTGAGAAGAGAATCGGATCAAACGGCACATCAGCTGTCAGATATCTAGTTCGAAAGGCGAGTATTCAAGTCTAGATATCTCAATCAAACAAAATGTTTCCTGGTAACATCATGAGTCTGAACCGAGTAAGTCACGTGTGAAGTGATTGAGAAAAGTTAGAAGCACAGTATTACCACTTTACAATGGGCTAACAATACCTCATTTAAGACCTTAACAAGGGTGAGAAAAAAGACAAACGACGCATTTCCCGACTCTTTGGCTTGGGTAATGTGCACTTAAGTGCCACATCAGAGGGGATCGTATAAAGCAAACATGTCATTATCCCCTTAGCTGCCCGTAGCGCTTTCCCTCAGGCTTTTGAACGGTTCACCTGCATTTTTATTCCCACACTGACCCTCGGCCTGCTGTCTTTCCCACACACACAGAAACAATGTGTAGAAACATTTTCACTAAGTTGTCAGTAAAATTGGACAGAATCGGAATTAAATGTACTGTAAAATAGTATTTTCTTGTAAAACATACAACAATAATCCATGTTTGTTTCAGTTTTTTTGAAAAATCATCTTTCACAGTGCAATGGCATAAGAGAAACTGAGAGAATGCGCTCAGAAAAGCAAAAGAGAACTTTACAATCTGGTTTGAATTGCTTTTGTATTTACTTTGAAAGGGACATGCATTAAATGCACATATAAATACTAGTTTGGCTTTTGGGAAAGGGAACGGGTTCACAGACCATTAAAAAGAATGGAAGATGGGACAGGAAAAAAGGAATTATCCAATTTGTTGGTGAACCAGCTTTTTGGCTCATGCTGAGCAGACAGGCCCCAGGTGCATTCAGGGCCACGGGGCCAGAGAGCAGCGCTGTAATTTGCTGAAACGGCCAGTATGAGAAGTAAGGTCAGGGCTGGGGCGGGTTTGTCTAGGAGCCGATCTCATCACTGCTGAGTCGAGCGCAGCTTCCTGTTGCTTGCCCTGGACCGGCATTATTCCTGGACTGGCTCCATTATGCACAGTAATCCTCCCTGTAGCCAGTTTGGCCCAGCTATTGTCACCCCCTGTTTCATGTTCGCTGAAGCTGGCTCTGTCTGGGTGGGCCATGCCTAAAACCCTCGCTCTCTTTTACTCTCTACACCCCTCTGTAAAGCTAAAAGCACAGTGCAATCAAATGCAATAAAAGGTGCAAAATAAATGGGTGGTATTCCTGTAAATTAAACATTTATTTGCCGATGAAGTTTGGCTGTTGTGTCTGGGAACTTGCTGAGAGTAATTACCAAGGGTTGCAAAGTTAAAAGGTGCCATACCTAGTCTCCAGTCAGCCGTGACTGACACAAAGCCTGAACTCTCCCCAACTGCCAACTAAAAAAATAATTAGTGACTGACTGAAGTGTGCTATAATGTAATTTTAGATTTAATCATAATTTGGATGATCAAAAGAAACCATTTGCCCTATGCTTGAGAAGTGCACATCACAAAAATAGCTGAAGTGTTATATGATCAACACATGTCCAGTTGGGCAGCTCACTAGGATGAACAGTTCAAACAGGGACATGTTTGCTTTGTCAGTTTGTCCTTTGATTCTTTTTGATTTTATCATTTTGACCCTGCTGAGAATGTATCCTCAATGACATCATCAAGCAAGCAGGTGCACAAGTGAACACGCCAACCGAACGTGTGAAAGGACAGTTCAATGTCCCCACAGTCAAGAGCTCCTGAGAAATTAACATAAATACAAGGTTCCCACACTTTCCGAACAAAGTGTTTTCACAACTGTTCCATGACCTTTAAGATTGGTTTCATTTACATAACTTTTACAGGCCTCAAAATCATATTCCCTGACATTTTCATGTTTTCCAGGACCGTGGGAACCATGTGAATATCTCAGCAAGCTATTTCTGAGTGGTGAATACTAGAAAACGATATAGATTAATCCCACTAAAATAGCTCCCACTAAGGTATTGTTACCAAATTAAACAATTTAAGTTTACACTACTCCAATCTTTTCAGCATTCACGATCCCCAACCAGACTCTCTGAAAACTCATTGACCTTGAGTATAAAAATAGCAAGATTTTCTCAGAATGACCATTTCTTTAAGAACATCACTGCATAATGGTTAACAGATCATTAGTTAAAACTGTCCAAAAAAACAAAATTAAGTTCTCAGTGTTTTATCTACCTGACATTCTCCATTGGCCCCCTGGAGTAAGATCAGGGACCCCCAAAGGTCCATAGGCCCAAACATTATTTAGTTGACACGGCCTGAATGTGACCCTTTGGCTGACATCACACCACATACTACATGGATACCATTACACTGGTGCATATCATAACACAAGTTTACTGCAAATCACCTGCAGTTTAGACTAGCTTGATAACGCGGGTTATAAAAGCCCCTTAAACAGATGACTACCATTTCAAAAGATCACGGTCAACTCATAAATTCTTAAGAGCTCCAAGACAAACATTGGTAAATCTCTCCTCTATGGAGCTTCAGATCATGTGCTTCACACCAAACAAATCTTTTATTTGCATTCTAATGCACTGACACAAATTAAGAGGCTGAGAAAGTGCAAGATAACTGTTTATTTGACGTATTTATTTACCAAGTGAGCTGACTGCCAGAAACAACATTTAGGAGCCACTGATGATGATGATCATCACCATAAGGAGTTAATTTACTGCAGGCCACTGTCAACAGGCATGAAGTGCAAATAAAGACATTTATACGCGTTTTATACCTCAACCCATCTTTGTTTTCATTCGTTTATCATTTACGTTTCATTTAACATTAAACTCGACTTTCTTTATCAGCAGATAAGTGTAATGAACTTCGGCACAACCTTGAAAATGTAATGCAGTAATTAAGGTTAGGTTCTAGATTTTCGAGGGTTATTGTTGTTGTTTACAGTGCGCATGCACGCGAGCAGCTATAAACTCCAGGGCAAACCACGCACGTGGATCGAAACACTGCTATGAGGTTCTGTATAATCAACGTTGCGTCATCATAACATGCTATGACCTCATTAAATATGCTCTAAAACAAGAAAAGGAGAGACGTCTACTCACCGGCCACGCAAAACTGAAGGGTAAAACAATCCTTGATTTTTCACTCCGCGTTCCCTTGGTCGAAAATTTATTCCCACCGAGAACGGGCGTAGATCCAGTTCCGAAACTGCAAGCCCCAGCCGCGGAAACTCGCGATTGATATTCCTTCAGACAAACTTTAAAATATGTATCACATTCGTCCCGCGTGCATTTGCGGTCCGCCGGGTTCCGCGCGCCGTCGCAGCACGAGCCGTTCTGCAGCTCGCCGTTCGCGTTCTGCATCGAGACGATTTCCAGCTCGAAGTGCCCCGATGCGTCTGACACCTGTTGAGCAGAACACGCTTTAAACTCACACACATAAAGCGCAGTTTGGTCAAACCGCTCGTGTATTATAAAGCAGCTGAAATGTTTGCAAAGTGTCTGCCAATATGTCAAAACATACAGAGCTTATTGCTCTGCGGCTCAGTGTTGTTTTATACATCAGACATACTATATTTTCTCGATATATATGCTAAATATATAACTGGATGTATTTATAAAGATAACTTTTTAAGTATATAAAACACACTCACCTTCGTCGGCAAGCATAACAAAAAGGCATGAAGGTAAAAAGCAGAAAATACTGAACTCCGTCGCACAATCATGCCTTCTTGCTGGTGTAGCGTTGAGACTCAGAAGTTCTAGCCGCCTCACGGCTCTAATGTACTCCCAGATTTAACATGCACCGGGTGGACAACAACTTTATTTCTTTCAGAAGCCTATTTTCCAATGTGTAGGAAAGTGCCTCCTATTATCCAAGCGTATCTGAAATTCTTATCTTTCTTATTCTGCTTGTCTCTCTCAGCGGCGGGTATACATTACACAGAAGCCATGAGAGCGTTTGTCCGCGACTGACTGACTGCGCATTCAATACACCAAGTTCAGTTAATGGGGGTGGCAAACGCATGCTTAATTTTAATATTCAAAAGTTAAAGGGTGTGGCTTTGGAGGAAAGCCCCGCCCGTGTCCCCCAGCCCCACAAGATGACGGATTTATCTCTGAGACTTACAGAGGGCTAACCGCATGTTCTTACACTGCAAAACTTACTCATTTAAAAGGGAAAGGAACTAGTTAACTGTATGTTACCTTACCCGTATATGGTGGCAAATATTTTAAAAGGCATACACTTACTTATGTAACGTATTATAGAAATACTTTAGAAATAAAGATGCATTTAAATTTTACTAGGTAATGTGTATTCTTTATATATTCAGCTGTACACGTCAATTATCTGTCAATACACTGTAAAACTATAAATTATGATTAGTAAGTTATGACATGTTTTCACATTGCTTATACAAGTTTCAACTAAGCAGTCAATAAGTCAGTTTAATATCATTTAAGTTAAACTGACTTAAACATCCAAGTTCATTGTTCTTAACTTTTTTGTTAAAGCAACTTTAGTTTTACTTACTATCTATCTATCTATCTATCTATCTATCTATCTATCTATTTCTGTGGATCAGTATCTTTGATCTAGCAATAACAATAAATGCTTCAGCATCAAAAAAGACAGATGTCAGAGATAGTCCTACTTTTTTCAGACTTAAGGAATGCAGATTTAGAAATTCAGAAAGTCATACAATTTATCAGTGTTTAATATTGACACAAAAAGGGTCATGCACTTCATAATGCCAACATTTAATGCTTTAAAAGCCTCTTTCAATGGCCATGTATTTTTGATGCCTCTGTGAGCTAGACATCCTAAGGCATGTTGTGTATATAAATCTTGAGTTAATTGCCCCCATAGCTCTTGCTGCCCTCTTGTGGGCATGGGGCAAATCTATAAAGCTATTTGAATACAGAATATTGCAGACAGGTTATTTCTCTAACATTACAGGTCATGCTACAGGTCACACCACAGACCTTAGTGCAAACAGTCACATAGCATGCGACATTGGGTAATCAGTAACTAGAGGGTTATTTCGCCACATCATTTTACAACTGCTGTAGTATGTGAAACAGGCAGGATTGTGGTATGAAATCTACTGATAAGCAACCCCAGTAGGAAAAGTTCATTTCTACTTGTCAATCAGTTTGCTTTTTAGTCACAATTTTGGGAGCCTATTAATCTTGATGCTGAAAGACTGGTGAGGGTCTCTCTCTCTGTTTTGGATCTGGGTAGACTAGGAAAGCAATACCACAGAAAGAAAAGGAAATGCAAGCATTTTTAAAAATGTGTTAACATATTAATCCTTTACAGAATCACTGGTGAGGGCTTAAATGTGATGTTTATAAAACTTTGTGTTGGTAATAATGCAGACACTCCGCTTTTCTGCCATTGGTCAGTCAAACACATAGTCCCACCCCAGACTCACACTATTGTTAAAGCCAAAGTTGCTGCTTTGAATGCATTCTGCCTTTTTCACTCAGTTTGTTCTGTCTTCCGATTTTAATTTCCACAGCAGTAAGATGTTATGGATTTATGAATGAATCGCTCATTTTAAGAACTTCCCGGTCTACCGACATTTGTTATGACATCCACTTCAAACATTATGCCAATTTTCATTAACTCTACATTAAGTAAACCCACTTTACCAGCTAATTATTCATCAACAGTGATGCCATGAACTGCTGCAAAAACAGAAGTTCAAACATTCTAACATTTTAAAGATGGCTGTACACTCGTTTCTCTGGCTCATTAGGACTTTTATACACTTTTCAAGAATTTACCTTCAGATGGTTTACTTACAGTTGTCTATCTACATTAAACTTGGATTCGAGAATTATTTTTTTTTTTTAACATATAAACAAAAGGATATGCACGTACAATATACAAAACACTTTAAAATAAATGATACACTAAAGATGTGGCTAAAGGGTCCTCCCCCCCCCCCCCCCCCCCCCCCCCCAAGCCTCTTCGCCTTTATTTTTGGTAATGACAGCAGAATCACAGCACTCACAAATGTGTGTGGCCACATAAAGGAGATCCATAGCAAGTTGAGGGCAAGATGCCAGGTTGATATTTCCTGTCGGTGAGGTTCAAGATTAAAGGTGTGCTAGATCTTTTGTACCGGCCACTGTGCCTTTAAAAGATTCTGACCCCCAAGAGAGGTCTCGAGTTACTCACTGCATTCAAATAGCCACTCTGTGTAATAATGGTTAATTAGACTATTTAGACCTCAAAACTTGAGCGCTTTCCCCTCAAAGGGTTTCGCCCATTTTGATATCCACATTCACATTTCATCTGAGATGCCAAAGCCCTTCTTTTGAACATCAGACAGGTTTGCTGGATTTAACCCACTGCCTTTGTTAGAGAGTCCTGACCTGCCACTTTAGGATGGTGCGGGTTTAAAAGCAATTATAGATTAGTAAGATTAGTCATCGATTATAGAGTATATCATGTTCACTCTGCTATTGTAACATCAAAAGTTGTTAAAGCTGTAGATGTGAGGTTTAAAATCTATTCTGAGAATGTAATTTGAAGATTTCTTATTGTAACATTAAGAAATTGTAGTGATTTTTGCTGGCTGTTGTATACATGTGTTTATTTTTGCGCGTGTCTGTATAGCAATTATATAAATAAATGAGATGTTCCTGTGTTTCTTATTACTTTTTCATTTCAGCATATCCACAGGCCTGAATCGGTTTGTAAAGCTGCCCTAGGGCTAATGTGATTTGAGTAATGACCACACAAGTGAGCCGCAAACCTTTGGGGAGCCCAAATTCAACTGGAGACCCGAGATGTGTACGGGTCATCAGATTGAACTACACTTTTCCGGTCCCACTCTGCCTGCTCGCCCCCTTTTTCATCCTTGACTGGGATCAAACCAGGCAGTTATGGGCCTCTAAATCACGCCTGAAACCAGGAACAAAGGGTCAGATGGTTGTTGCAGAGATGACTATCTATTGTCTGACACTCAGTACTATATACAAATCCAATTACTTAAGCTTGTTGCCACCTCTCATATTACTGTTCACCAATACAGCAGACGTGAGTCCAGCCTGACAAGAATGTAGTGGAACAGATTATGTCCTTAAGAAAGGCCATGTGCTTCCACTGCAGCTTGTTGGATCTTGACAGTATCTGACTCTTCATTAGAGGCTGTTTTATTTTTTTTGTCAGTACACATATTATATTTTTATATATATATATGATCAATCCATAATGATGATCAGTATGTTTAGCATTATTATTCTTTTTCTTCACCATGAAGGTCTGTATAAGGATTTGAAATACACAAAGAATTTATTAAAGATCAATGCTGCGCATCTTCAAAGTGCACACAGCTGGACAATGGTGAAACAGAACATTGCTGGCAGATGATTTTACAGAACTCAAATGTCTCTTGGAAATAATGACGTACTAATGGTGATCCAAAAATAATATTGTTGTGCACAGTCAACATGCGACACAAAGAGTTGCTTTGTTTTTTCGAGAAAGCTGCAATATGACATTTTTGCACATCTTGAATGGTGGTCATAGGACATTTTTATTTTATATTCTTCCACATAAAGGAAAGATTCCCCAAATTATACAGTCCCCTAGTTTTTAAAGCATCCTTATTTTTAAAAGATTAATTCTAAATAAATGTAGGACTTCATCATTTTTAAATAAATATATAAACGTGCACCAATTTCATCTAGATTCAATTCAAATTAAATCTTTTAATATGTTGATTTTTTAATAACAAATAAAATTATACAATCCTGTTTTATGAAATAATTCTAATATGCTGATTTGGTGCTCAAAAACATTTCCTCTTAAAATTTTTGTGGAAAGTGATAAATGCTTTTTTTTAAAAGCATTATTTGATGAACAAAGTTTTGTCACATTTTATTGGTGTTTTTGTGGACCTTATTTCCTGTATTTCCTTCTGTTGTCATGGTTTCTAGCTTTGTCCTTTCAGTTCATTATCTTTTGTGTGTATATCTTTCCTTCAGTTCTCTCAGTTTATTGTCTACTGTTGTTTGTGTTTAAGTACACATGGCTTCCTTTGTTTCTCACATTGGTTATTGTTCTTTTGTTTAATAAAAGTTTAATGGTGCTAAAGATCCACCACGTATTTATTGCTATAGAAACCTTTTTTGTAATATTTAAAGTCTTTACTTTCTGTTTTTTGGTCAATTTAATGGGTCCTCGCTGAATAAAAACATGCATTTATTTAAAAAAAAAAAAATCGTACTGACCCCAAACTTTTAAATGTTAGTATAGTTTAGAAAAGGTGAGTTTTTTTCTAGTTTTTAAAGAGTTTCCTTGAAGGAACACCCATATTCAGATTTACAAGTCATCCAAACTTTATACGTAATGGACATTTTCGTTTCAGCGCTTGTGAATGTGTACTTTCATGTTCCGTATGTTTATGTTGCTCTTCATCTATGTGCTCTCTGAGACATTTTCAGTCTGATGGCACTTTGTGAGGATGGGGAGAATGATCCTGGCCAGATGACAGTAAAAGAAGACACAATAAAGGCCGTGATATTTGATGGAGTGATAGATAGAGTGCTTTGGAACATCTTTCTGTTTAGTGCTTCTCACTCACACTTTTGGAATATTTACACGTTCTGTTTACGGGATCAGCTTTTACGTACCACGTCTTAGACAGCAGAGACAGTGGGTCCAGAAATAAATATTATTCTCCCCTGAAATGTTGGACCTCCATTGTTCAACATTTATCTTAAACTGGCCCTTGTGAAATGAATAATGGGCATTTCATTGGCGACTGAGTGGGGTTGCAGATGGAAAGAAAAGTAATCAAGCAGATCAGGTTGTAGGTTTAAATTTTCAGCTTTGGCTTGGTCATCTTTTTTTATGGTTTTATTACTGCATTGGGTGAATTATATGAACTTTGCGTGCTAACTATAATCTTTTATCTGGATGACATCTTATCATGCAAAGATCTTGACGTAAATTGTAGTTTATGGTAAAATCATACTCTACTTTCACTTACAGCTATGCAATTAGTATAAAACAAATGTGCCTTTCATTATTGGATCAAGCCTAAAAGGGTATGACAGAGGAACATTGGGCTCTTTACCCAGCCTTATTCACATTATGAGATTTCCAGAAGGGTCAGGGTCACGGCTTCTGACCTCTGTTATTCTATCAGCAAGAGCGGAAACTGACCACTAACCAGTCTGAGAATTTCCCTTTCGTTTGTCAAAAGCACGGGGAAAGATTTGGCTGGTTTGTAGCAGCACAGCAAATGCATTTAAAATATAGTTTATCAGGAAAACACCATTTATGAGAAGGCCAGAAATGGGATACTGCTTAGTGGCATATAAATAAATAAATAAATGTATGAATGAATAAATGCCCTATATCTTGTTGGTTATTATTATGGAACTCAATCCACAACATTTGGAAAGGTAAGTATATAGTTGAGCGTATTCAAACAATAAAGCCATGCTATGCTGTAACGCCGGAAACATGTTTCAAATGATAAACCATCAATTTTCACTCTACTGCATATCATAAAAACTGGATGGAAAAACTGGAAAATGGATTTTGTCTGGATCGAGAAATGGCCAATTCACCTCAAATCTGCCTGATCTGATTGTTGAGTTATTTAATTCAGTTTCCGGGTGTTTTGCTCATATGTAGACTTAGTCAAAAAATGTCCGAAATGAGTCAAGAACGTGAATTAATATGACCATCAGAGATAGCATGTTTGGAGGAATTTACTGATGGAGCAATACAAGTAATTACTTAAATAACCCAGTCTAATAATAAAAGTAAACATGTTCACAGCTTGTTCGAATGAAGATTAACTGTTATCAACACATATAAATGCGTTTAATATCTTAACTAAAACGATGAGACATCGATCTGTGAGATGAATTCTACATTATAATTTTACATATTTTCTAAAACATGGTTTATTGTAAGTGCAAATCATATTTAGGTTTAAGATGTTGCTCATTGTAGTAGTAGTAGTAGTAGTAGTAGTAGTTTATTGTCATTTCACATGTACAAGTACAGTGTAACGAAATTAAACTTGGAGTCAAGTCTCCTCTTGTATATTTTGTTCAAGACATAACATAGCTCTTGAATAATTACATTCTTTTGGCATAATGTGCTGCTTATTTTGAAAGTAAACGTGTCCCATAATAAGATCGTTATGAAGATAAAAGTTTTTTTGGCTGTCTGAAGGCACAACCAATGGAGTTGTGTATTAATGACATAAAATCTGTCTTGACAGGTGTTCGTGCAGTACATATAGTATTTATCCTGAAGTAATAATTCATTAGGTAAAATTTTGTGCTTTCTCTGTCCACCCAAGACAACCAGTCCAAGAGGGCCAAGATAGATAGACTGGTTGATTCTAAATATGCTTACAAGGTGTTATTTTGTATCATAGTGTACGGTACTGCTGTGCATAAGTGAATTACTTCATACCCTATGATGCCATAAAGGCACAGTGACGTCTTTCAGCCTAACAGTACGTCAGTTTTGTTACCAATAGAGATCCAAGGTGATTAAGGATGAGTGTATGATTGTAGGTCTTTGTGTCGTGAGCCAGTGCTTGTAGGCCTGTGTGTGTGTCGGTCAAAATGGCATGTACTGATTTGTGTGTCAGTTGAGAACATGCTCATTAATCCAGAGTTTTGATCCTATCATAGGTGGAGGCAGAGATGACTTGTGTTGCCTACGCATTCAGTGAGTCTGAGCCGATCATCCCCTGCTAATGCTAAATACTGTTGTCACTTTCCCTCTCGGTGATGAGCATTAGCACACTGTGTCACATGCACACATGCACATGAAGAAAAAAAGAAGAAAAGTTGCTAGAATAATGTTTGTATGAATGAGTAACCAAATGGCAATAACTAACCATAGGCATTTCTAGACATTTCTGTTTAGGTGGGCCCATCTTTCATCCAAGCAGCCTTACAAATCTGTGATTGTGACACAAATTGTTAGCGATATGAGGATACAAGTGCTATTTTCAATTTAAAATCATATTTGTTCACACTTTAGACACGGGTTCTGTCCTCACTATTAATTAACTATTAACTATGAAGTTTGCCTTATTATTGCTTATTAATAGTTAGTAAGGTTGTTGTTAAGTTAGGTATTGGATAAGATTAAGGCATGTAAAATATGGTCATAGAGCATTAATAAGGCATTAATATGTGCTTTTTTATTAGTCAATATCCTAGTAATATGCGTTCTAACAGGCAACTAGTTAATAGTGAGAATTAGACCCTAAATTAAAATGTTACCTTATATTTCTTTCCAAATATAAAGCATGGCGGTGTAGGGTCATGTGTACAGAAGAGAATGGTTATCGCATTATATAATGACAGACAGCTATTTGTCCACTGTGGTCCTGTTTACATAGCATGGGTTAACCAAAATCTTTAAAATTATGGTTACATATTCCTAAATTATGTGTGTGAACATAAAGCAACAGTGGTTCTGTTCACACAGCCCTGAACTCAAATGAACTCACTCAAACTCACGGATTCATAATGGAATTATGTGTAAACATAACATCAACAACAGTTATGTTCATAAAGCGCAAGTTAACCAGACTCACACTCAAAATTTGTTTGTTAATATGGAGTCATTTTGGTTATAGAATGGAGCTGTCGCTCTTATTCGTAATTTAATTATGTTTGAAATGTGAATATTACGTAAAAACAGTTGTGATTGTGTGTCTCGAGTCACTTTGGCTAATCAATGCAGTTGCCACTCTCAAACTTAACTGGATTTTGTGTGAATATAAGTATGTAGCACTTTATAACAAACTGTATCCTGCTTTTGTGTGAATCTAGCCAGAGTGTCCGCACAGACCTTAAATTTCCCCCTTACGGTTAGTCAGCAGAGGATGGAGAAGCAAAAATGTTAAACTGATTAGGGGATGTTGGTGAACAAGTCAAATGACACACTGTTTCCTCAGCGACAAGTGGGCCATCTCAAGTCCTGATGAATGCTCTCACTTTATGCACATAAGTGCCTCCTCTGTACATGCTTGAGTTGTGCGTGAAGGGTCGCATTAGCACAGCTGTGTGGGAAACCCATGTCGCCCGGCTAACATTAGCGTGAGAGAGAGACACCATCCACAGATGGGGGAGAAAAAGTGAAAGGAAGAGAGGAAGGAAAACAAGCGTGGAACTGCTGGCATTGTGATCGCAACATTTGGAATGGAGATGATTGATGTGACGAGGGAACAGATCGGAGGAAGTGAGGAGCGCTCGCTTGTATCTCTCTGCGCGCACTGAAACAACATGAGCTCTCCCACACCGGCCCCCTGAGTCGAGAATTCTGCGGGTCTTGGGGAGGGTTCCACTTCACTAGCTCAGGGTGCCATGTGACAGATTCTCAATGAGGTGGAACTTTGTCCTCCTTGGACAGGAAATGACTTGCTGGGCCTCGTGAGGCTAATCATTCACATTTCCCATCCACAGGAAAAGGGGGGTTTGATTGACTTTATCAAGCACTTCCCCTGCCATTTCCTTCTTGTCATCCTCTTCTAATACATTGAAAAAGTGTTGAATTTAAATGATTCAGTCATGTACATCGGTCCCACAAATCAATTAAGTTAAACTAACATAATGTTTTCACATAATTGCAACACAGAATCACAGAATCAAGGCCTTTTGAGGTAGCCAATGAATGTATTCAGTTTCATATGTCTTAATCACATGACTAAATCATACGATAGTACATATCAGCATGTTAAGTAGTAAACGCTCCTTGAATAAAGACAAAATGACATGTTGTACAAGACCACAGCTTCAATGCTCAACTATTTATCACAATGGTATAGTGTAATTTAAACGGTTCAATATTTCCAATATAATCAAACAATACACACTATCAATTCTCCCCCTTTTCTCATGTTGCTCAAAAACACATAAATTAACACTTAATTTTAACATTTTAGTCCCAAGCAAAGCGGTTTCAGTAAAAATTATTTTGAGTACTTGATTGGTTCACATTCGCCCTAAATAATCTAACAAATCGCAAATTTTAGAGAATTACAATAATCGAGAGCAAACAAATCGTGTTTAAAAGGGAAACACAATTTTGTTGCATGGACTGCAAATAATATGATTGAGGACTTTGGACAAAATGCGTTTTTCCATTTTTTTTCAGTGCACATTTAATTTCATAAAAATTAGACTTGTGGTTATAATTATTTATGTCGTTGTAAAAATGTTCAGGGAGGAAGGAGGCGGGAACCGGCGAACGTTTAAACAGACTTTAATACAAAATAAAACATACATACAAAATAAACATACCCCACAAAACTCAACATAAATCCAGGCCTGGTCCTCTCTCGCTTTCACTGTCGTCGCAACTCCTATTATGCCTCCGCTCCTCCGTGAGACACGAGACCGGTGTCTCACAGGTGACGCTCATTATCAATCACGCCACTGGCTCTAGTGACGCTCGACCCCGCCCTGCTCGCCACAGTCGTTTATTGTTGAATTTATGAGTATCACGCAACCTCACAAGAATAGAAAACAGGATTGACTTTGGTTTCTTTTTCACACTATGGTTTTAGTCCTCCCTCTGCATTTTTATTAAATATGATACAGTACATAATTTTTTATATTTTTCCTGTAATTTACCATCTTATCTATATATCTTAGTTATATATATATATATCTTAGTCGAATTTTATTCGCTCAATATAATTGTCACGCCGTCACGACACCAATACTCTTATTTTGTCTTCATTCAGTCACGTTCCTTTGTTACACTTTCTCCCGCCACTTATTTGTTGCCATGGACACTAGTTCTCACAGCTGTTTGTTGTCTGTTCATCACTGCATGTGTATTTAGTTTCTGTGTGTCTATGATGATTTGATGATAGTTTTTCACAAATGAAATGGTAAAGTGGTTTTCAGAGGGGCTCTGGAGATGAAGTTCGTGCATTCATGTCCTCCTATAGTGAAGTGGCAGACACTGAAAAGACTGCGGGTTTCAGGTGTGTGGGGAAAATGAAGGCATATCTGCACCATTCTTTCACACAGAGACAAGCAGAACATGTAGGATTCATATTTAAAAAGTATTTTTCGGTTAACAGACACTAGTCTATATTGCAATTTGACTTAAGTGTACTGGCCTGCTTTTCATTTATTCATCAAAAACTTTATAAACTCCATGAAATTCTGCGTTATACAATAAATCCCATTTTTATCACTGGATTCCACGATTCCGTCTGCGTTTTCCGCAACACTGAAATCATAGGCCCCTCAGGCGGCAAAAGATCTTGTTGCTGCTGCAGATCGCCAAAAGCAAGGCATGTTACTTTCACTGGTCCTGGGAGGTAGTTGTGCCTGTGTAAATGTTGGCTCAATGGCGTTTTCCCCCAAGTATGTTTACACACAGTAATGGTTCTGCTTGCAATGAGAGATGCAACTTGAAAACACCCCGTTAAACTGTCAGCAATCACTGTTTGAATGCTCAGGAAGTTATGGATTTCACTGAGGATGTATTGAGAGTCTTAGTTGATGATAACCCAGTTTTCTGCTCGCCCGCCCATCTGCCCCATTTAACCACTAGCGGTGGGAGGCATGAGAACTGTCAAACAAACTTGCCTTCTCTTTCTCCTGAGTTGTGTGAAGAAATGCAGCCTGGTGGCCTGTAAACTCATAACTGATAAAGAGCACAGAAACAGATGCTTTAAGGTCTTGCTCATGCTGAATTTTTCATAAGTGTTTATTGAGAAGTAGAGGGCTCACTGGTTTTCAAGCCTCTTTCAGCACATTATTAAACAGGTAGTCACTCTTGAATTAGTTGTTTTGAACTGAGAAGATTATAAATCCTTAGAAATATGTCAACAGTAAAATCTTACATTATAAATCAAACATTTGTCCACTCATCAAGGTTACTTATTAATTAAATTATGTCAGTGTAAGAATCTTCTTTATAGGCTTTTTGTCTGTATCTATTACCTAGTCACACATTGTCAGTGAGAGGTACATTAAAAAGATAAATCACACATGTAAACTGATGCTGCAAAATTATAATGTATTGTTTTAAATAAAACTTTCTATAATGTTAAAATAAAGACCTAAACTGTCAGGGGTTTCAAGGGGAAAGGAGATGCGAGGACTCAATGATGCTAAAAGGAAGGGTTTTTATTAATAATAAAATAAAACAAAAACTTAAACAAAACTACCCCGAGGTAGTTGACTTGACTTGACACACGACGAACAAGGATGGTGATGAGGGAGAACAGGTGGGGCAAATGAAACCAATAGAACATGAACCCAGACATAAACAGTTAGTTTAATCAACTATGTGTATGGGATGAGCTCTAAACTTAAATTTTTTTTTTTTTATTTATGTTAGATTTGCTTTAATAATATCACAATGTAACAATATAGTTGACTTATTTATTAGCTAAATTCTGAAGTGCATGGGTGTTACCTTAATTACGCCAATAATTCAACATCAGAGTTTTGTGGCTTTTAGTCCATGTCTATTCGTTTTGAGACCAACAAAATGTAATTTCTTTCCCACACTCAAAACATTTTAAACATTTTTAAAAAAAGATTTACCCATTTCAAGAAATAGTAAGATTCCATCAAATTGAATTGAGTAATCCTTACACATTTTACTTGAATAATTGATTGAGGATTGTTCAATTATCCAATTATAATGTGTAAGTATTATTCAATTAAATTTGAATTTAAAAAAAGGCTAAAAACCTTTTTGAGTGAAAAGCTGAATAAGCTGAATGACTCATCTTGCATTCACAGGCAAATCCAAATTGTTCTCCCCAAATAACACCTGCGACTGGCTAGCAATAAGGCTGGTCACTATGATTTTGCCAAGTAAGACATGCTCCTGGATCAACATATTTTGTTGACCCTGGAACAACATTCCTGTCTGAAAATGTATCACTGACCCTATCCCATACTTAAGCCTACCCATAAGTTATCCCTAAAATCAGAGGGAAATGATCACCTAACCAGAATAAACTTGACATAAACTATAAACTTGTCTTTCAAATCTGATTGGTTGATCGATGAACATATTGTGATCGATGAACATATTCACCCAATAAGGCCACTCATCAAATCATACATTCATCAGATCATACATCTTGTTACTCTAAGCAAGATTTTCTAATTTATTTAGGAAAATATTGAAGATCTGTACGTAGTTGGCAATCAACACAAGATTGTTTAATTAATTGTCTGTGGAAATGTCTATGAGGTGGAAATGTTAAGTTTGCTGTTGTAAAACTATTAAGGCTAAGTGCTGAAAACGTCATATTGCTGCATCTGCTATGAGTGTTGTGGCAGGGGAAATACCCATAAGTGAATAATTTAATTTTAGAACATGCAAATACTTGCTAATTAGAAAGAACAGATGTTTTAGCTTTATTTACTGCTTTTGATTTTGATTTTTTGTGATAAAGTGTTGTGGTTTATTCAAAGTCATTGTTGGACGATTAGTGTTTCTTTTGATAAATTTGGATTCTGCAAGGTTAAAATAATTTCTCGCCAGTGACAAGTACATTTTGTTTTTATTACAGAATATTACGGAAAAGAAAATCCCACAGTCTGGTCATACTGTACATCAACACCCTAGTTACTGAAACACTAAGTTGAGTCAACCTGAACATTTTTACTGTGTGGGTTTAGGTGCACCACATGTGGTTGCATGTTGAATTTCTCTCTGTTTACTCTGTTTGAGATGTTAAATTGCTCATGCTAAGGTTGACATTCTTTTGTCATCTCAACTTATTCTGCATTGGATATCTCAATCAACCAACAGAGGTTATCCAACAACAGTCCGATACTGCATGTATCTCGGTCTAAAACTGTACCACGTTGTCAGTCGACAGATGCATTGAAGCTTGGTGAAAATATTGATGCTGGCGGAGTGAAGGAGCCTCTAGCAGGCCCTGACGTAGCGGTTTTTCCATGACACTTCTGATGATTGTTTCCAAATGGTCCTGTCAGTATTAATAAATCTAACATAGACATTCCATTTAGTTTCAAAGTAAACAAAATCCTTTTCAATCCACACAGCTCGTATGAACACAAAGGCAATAACTTCAAGTGGTGGAGGCATCATTGTAAGATGATGTATGTTTTTATGCGTGAGGGGTTCTTTCCTCCTTTTCTTTTTTCATACGTTCTCTCTTTTCTGTGGAATGTATGAAGCAGTGGAGGAGAGTAAAATCAGATTGATACTGTTTTCTTAACTTTACAAATGGCAAAATCACACTGTAATTTAAGAGAACCAAGCATTACCAGTAAAGTCAGCTGTAGAAACATCTAACAGTCTGACCTAATACTAAAATAAGAATGATTTACAACTTACAGCCAGGTGTTTATCTAATTGTCCCCAAAAGATGTAGAAAGTAGAGTTCATATTTTTAATGTTAAACACTCCAATTTATTCAATTACTATTAGGTGACTGTATATACATGCCCTGTGATCTGAAACAGATCAGAGAAACAGAGTCCGATAGAGTATGACTACTGATTTTGAATCTTGGTGGCATATCTCTGAGGTTCAGTAGTGCATACATCCTTGAAGTATATCAACAAATGTTTAATTCCTGCCTTTGTGAGGGACTGGTGGTTAAAAATATTTGGTTAGGTTTCAATTGCATGTGTACTGGCAGATATCCAATGTTCAATGAATGGCATTTGTCCAGTGGAAATCCTATGCTCAAATTTTCCTTAGGGTGCGTTTTTCTGCAAATGATTGTTTGATATGTTTATATGTTATGATGATGATTATGATGATTATTTTAATTGATTGACAGCTACCCTCTTAACTTTTTCACATGGGACATGGTGACTTTACGGTACTTGCTGAGTGCATTTAAAAGTGCTTATGTATGTAATTTATGGATCAAATTGACTGTCAGCTATTTTACTTAGCAAAGTAATGCCTCTTAAACTCCAAAGAGAAGGCAAATACTTGACACATGCTGCATTGGTAAATTATGCTTTGAAGGTGTGTTGGATGTTTGAGATTGTAATCAAAAGTTTCTGATGAATTTTGGCTCAAAACAAAGCCTGCTTAAAAGAAAAAAAAGATAAGCAGCATAGCAGTTGGAGAACAGCTGAAACTTAATGCTGTGTAGTAGATGCGGTCAAAGAGTTGCATGTGTGTAAGTGGGAGAGATAAAGAACGAAAAGAAACAACCGGACTGATGTGAAAAGAACAGAGGATGAAATGTGTACAAGTGAAGCTGTTGGAATGCTGATGGGGAAACATCTGTTTTGAGATTGACGTCATCTAAAAAGCTTGTTCTCAGTCTAATTAGGAGTAAAGCATCAGATCTAAATAGAAAAGTGTGGCATGCAGATAAAAATTCCAAACAGCTGAAATAGCTAATTGATGTTTGTCAAAGATGAGAAGACAAGAGACACAAGGTCTTAATTATGCTTTACTGTACATCAGAAAATAGAAAGCTTGATTACACATTAAAAAAAGTATTTTTCATCCAAAAAGCTCAAGATACAATTTGAACATAAACCACTAGAAGTTCATTAAGTCCAATTTATCTGTTCAATAAAATGCCTCACTCACCTAATAAAAAGATCATGTCTATGCTGCTTTTGCAGCATTTCAAATCTCTCAGTTCTCACCATCTCTGAAAAGCCATGCCAATACTGATTGTTGTTATTACCGTGTTTTCCCACATATAACCCGTGGGTTATACCGGATTTGACGAACCCTGCAGGGGGTGCGGGTTATATAAGGGTGCGGGCTATCACAGATTTTTTACACGTAATAATATTTCAATATATTTGTTACGTCCCTAAGAACGTAAGTGTTTTTTATGGTATTTTCTTTCTTTTTTTCTTTCTTGAGGAAAGAAAAACAGAAAGTGCTGCCACGAGGACGGGCTCTTCTCATCTCATCCGATGATCAACACCTGTAGAATACGCTTCTTAAGGGACGTGCCACTGCGCAGCGGGAGTGACTGCTTTTTCTTTTTGTTCTGATTCTGACTTGTATGTTTTCTTATTGTTTGAATTTTGCGCAAAAGCACTGTGTACTGAGCCTGAACAGTTGCGGATAATTGACATCATGCGAGCAACATTCGAAATTCGAAATGTGAACTTACACAAAAAAGATCATAAATCTATGGGTGCGGGTTATATAAAGGTGCGGGTTATACCACTGTTTTTTTATATATATGCACAAGACCCCAAACCCCGCGGGCTATATGCGGATTATATGCAGGTCATATGCAGGAAAATACGGTATTCTATTGTATTCTTTTTGCCAGCAGACTCTCTCTTTTTTTCTTTCTTTTAACCGGTGATTTGGCATGATCCATGTCAACCTGTCTCATTGTGATAACTAACCTATGCCACTCCCACACCATATGCATGTCAAGGTAGCTGGAGCAACGTTTCTCTATTTATATATATGACAAGTCAAACGGGTGATTGGTATATGTCTGCAATTTCCCGCAAAAACAATCATGTATAAAATAAAACACTCATTATTATAGGCTTACCATAGTGAATCGGGCAAGGCAAAACACGTTTTGGAAGAACGACTGATGATTAATGTAGTTAATTCTGACAAAAAAGTGTTTATAGTGTACCGTTAACTATAAATAAGTCACTTTGGATAAAATTATCTGATAAGTTTAAAGATGTAAATATGCTTAATCATTCAGTGTAGTAAAGTATAGCTAAGCATAGTGTAAAATAATGAAAAAGTCCAGTCTTCATGAGCAGAGAACTATTTTGTGTGTTCCTGGCTCTGTGTTCCAAATCAGTCATTTACGATGTTCCACTTCAGTCCGGGATGCTGCCATAGAAAGTAACTCTCTATATAGGCATGTTTAGATTTTTTTTTAACAATTCATTTGGCAAAGGAACAAGGTACACTGAGGGCAGATACACTTGTCTGCCAACCTGTCCTTTAAATTTAAACCACCGATCACATGAATGTAGACAAAAGAATTTTGATTCAGTCCTGCTTAGGCTAGAAGAAAATCTTATCATGCCACCATCCACCAGAAGAGAATTAGAAGGCACACAAATGGTGTGAGAACGTGCTCTTCATGGTAAAATCTCTGTAGCAGGTCAGATGCAGGCGTGATGAAGTGACATGAAGGAGCCTGTCTAATGGTTGCTCCTTGGCATTCAATGAAAGAAAAAGGCAATGCCGGTAAATCACAAGGAATTTGAATCAGTGCTAAGGAGATGCCAGCAGTACAAGAGGCCCGACTCTGCTTCTCTGTAATGCAATGATGGACGGAGCAAATTTTGTTTACGGTGATGGTGGAACCAGACAGGGGTTTGCCCGCAGGGAATTCTGTTCTTTCTTTTTTCTTTTCCCTGGTCCCTTGATAATTTTATTTGTAGTAATTTCATCAGAACTTGAGTAGCTGTTTGCAAATTTTATGTTTTTTTCTCCATGAGTGGGTGTGTATGTGGCTGGTTATGATCATAAAATTAGGCTGACATCATATTCAGTTATAAAACATGACTGCTGGGCAGAAATGCTTTTCCGTTCACGCAAAAACATGCTTTGGGGTGATCTTACACTTAAGTCATTTTATATTTAAATGAACCTCTTTAATCTTTAGATTTTAATCGTATGAATGCTAGACTACTTTCAGTTAAATCCAAGATTGAGTAATTAGCCAAATTAGTCATAGTAATCACAATTGCTTTTAATAACACACTGGGTGGAAACTGTGACGTGAGACAGCCATTAAGACTGAGGAGATTTGCAGAACTTGTTCTTTTTTTCTATAAAACCCTGTTTCAGCCTGTGACATTTACCTCATGTACAAACCGCAGATAACAAGTTTGCATGAATGTGTTTGAGGTTCAAATTTATAAAAACAGAACATTAATTCGATTTTTTTCTGTCTCTGAATGATCACCTTGTCACAGCTGCAAGGAGGAACAACTTAAAATATATATGTTTATGTTTGAATTTATGTATATATGTGTGTGTGTGTGTGTGTGTGTGTGTGTGTGTGTGTATATATATATATATATACATATATATATATATATTGCATTAAAAGTATTATTGAATAGATGTTTGGTAATTTGAAATGTTGATACAATTGCTCTTTAGAAACTCTCTTACTTTAAAAAAAGACCCTAAATAGTTTAGCCCTCGGCTTACCTGAAATCTATCCACTCTTTACCACAGTCTCCTTTCAGAGTACTCAGAAATTCCCCAAATTAATTCTGGCTCAATTAATCCTGAAGCAGCTCTCATTGGACAGCAATCATTACGCTCTGATGATCTTAAGGCCATTGTCGCTATGGCACTTGAAGGAATCTTTTGTGAACAGAAAGAATAGGGGGCAAATCAATGAAGCTGCAGAACAGAGGCAGTGAGGTGTGTGTGTGTCTGTGTATGTATGTGCTCCTGTGGATAGTGTTTCGGGGTCCAAGCAACCGTGAGTGGCGTTGATTGACGTACAAGTGAAAGACCCTAAACCCTATAGCTTTGATGATTGAAATGAGATGGGTATCCTTTATTTGACAACTTGGTCCGTTTGGGTAGTGGTTTGTGTGAGAGAGAGCTCCTCATTGCTGTTATCACTCTTTTTATCATTCACAGTCTATACTATATACTATATAAATATGTTTATATCACATACGAAATAATAGAAATTCATTCATTGGCTGAATATGACTTAACATGGACACCTTTTATGAACCTTCATGAACCACTATGATGCATGTAGATCATAGAACTGACAGCTTATCTTGATTGACAGCTGGCCTCTGCCGTACTCTGCATGTGAATGCACACCCCCACAGTCTGGACTACAATGACAGGCTCCAGAGCTTTCTGTCTGGCCTCTGAACCTTTGGCCCCTTGTGGGGCACATGCAGTCTTTCTTTCCCTCTGGAACCCACTGCATGGATCCCTGGGGCTCTGTGTGGCAGGCGTAGGTTCTGAACATGTGTTTGAGAGAAAGAGAGAAGGACGAGCGAGGCCCCTTATCCCAGCTTCCCCCGCAGGGTATCTATGTGGAAACAGAGTGTGTAAAGTCTGGAGAAAGACAAGACCCCACTCAGACAAATGTCATGATTTTCACTGACAGGGCTTCAAGTGTCTTTCTTTCTTTCTTTCTTTCTTTCTTTCTTTGTTTCTTTGTTTCTTTCTTTCTTTCTTTCTTTTTTGTCTTTTGTATATATATATATATATATATATATATATATATACACAATCTCTACCGATGTACACATTTCTATTGGTTATATATATTACAACCAATATAAATTTGTCCATTGGTAGAGATTTTGGACTACCACCTCCAATACTGTTATGCTCATGTGATGATGCTGTGTTGCTCATAGATGTTTACTACGCCATGAATCCGCGGCTCATAGAGCGGTTAAATACACATACCTGTATGTCAACTTGACATGTGTTTGCATGTATCTGCAAGTAAACAGAGTCATTTATGCCTGAAGTGAACATAAACAGTTGAGAAAGAACTGAGAAATAAAGAAAGAACAACACATGAGTGGAGAAGGATCCATGCAGCCGAACTTTAAGTGACAATTTAACCCGTCATTTTTAATGCAAAAACAAACAAAGAGAAAATCTGTCACTGTTTTGTATGAAACACTTTTGTACAAACATTATATATATATATATATATATATATATATATATATAGTAAATGCACTCAGTATAGTGGAAGGGCTTTGCAAGGTGGGGTCCACTGGAGATGTGCATCTCATTGTCGTGTCTTTCTAGGTGGATGTCTGTTTTCACAGCTGATGCCTTTTGCTCAACAGGGAAATATATAGTGGTGTTTGTTATTCAGAGACAACCCTGGTGCTTTAGTTGAAGTTCATATTTATTTTGTGAAGCAAATATGTCAGTGCTGCTGAGCCAAAACATAATTTGTATTCATGTACAGTCCCAATCATGCAAGTGCATGTCCAGCCGCAGATATCAATCATAAGCTTAGACGACTTTTAGTACAGGAAAAAAACACCATCTTTAATTTTTATCTGGGCAATTCTAAAAACACTCATGCAGGTCATATCACTATGACATTCCCCTATTCTGAGTGATGAGAGATATAATCTTGGGCAAAATTCCAAAATGATTTGGAGATACGACCATGAGTAATGAATATTCACAAAGTGATGCCCTTTTTATGTCGAATAGTAATGGTAAATGCACATTTGCTCTTTTAAGCACATTCATTCCATACATTTTTACTAGTGACTTATACATACTTCATCATGATTCTCTCTGTACCATTGCTTTGAAGCAGGGGTGCCCAGTCCTGTTTCTGGAGCTCTATCTTCCTGCAGAGTTCAGAGCTCCAACTCTGCTCAACACACCTGAGGATAATTATCAAATGTTTCTTAAGATCTTAATTATCTGATTCAGGTGTGTTTGATCAGGGTTGGAGCTAAACTTTACAAGTGGGGTAGATCTTCAGGAACAGGTTTGGGCACCCCTGCTCTAAAGTCATAATACTTGCACTTACTTGATGATTTACACGTCATGTAACTGCCGTGTTATCAACATGCATGTAATTTTGACAAATGTTGGCTTTCAAATGTTACACCTTTTCATTTGCTTTTGTAAGACAGAGAAGCATCTAATCTTCTTAACTTTTCTTCTTCTTCCAGAGACAAATAGAAAAACCTCCTCCAGATGTACCTGTGACATAATAGCACCCTTGTAATTCAGATGAGTATATTTTCATTCTATCCCGTCATTAACGAGTGCGCCTCCAGTTGAAACAGGTTTGTTTGGTAACAAATGGTGTGAAGAGTCTGACATTTTCATCTAATTAGCAGCGTTCTGCTAGAATGGTTGAGGATTACTGTCTTTATGTTCTTGATCACCGTTTTCACACATTTTATGGATGGCATATGTAATGGCAGATTCCAGCTTCATTTATGATTTTGTGCTCCAGTGATTGTTTTCATTCACGTATTTGTTATCTAGGATTATGGGGGATTTTTAAATAATAGCTGTATCAACAAAAAGGTTCAGCTGATTGATTTCAAATATAATATCATAATTTTCACAGATGTCGGTAGTTTACACATATCAGATAGCAGTAAACATGTAAACGGTAGTAAACTTGGGCAAAAAACAACAACACAGAATTGGATAATGAAGCCTATAAAATGAATACTATAAAAAAACTGTCATAATTTCATTTGGGAATTTAAAAAAATCTCTACAGTGAAAACCTGTTGATTGTCTTCCCTTTTGCCAAAAAAAGTAGGAAAATGTCAACACCCAAAATGCACTGGGCATGTTACCTTCCAAGGCCACTCTCACCAGTTATGGATGCACTTGAGTAAAATACCGCCTTGCTTTAGAAGGAAATACTTCTAACTTTTCGTTATGATGGTGTTCACTTTTATTCGCTACAAAGAGTCATAAATATGGAGAGAACACATCACATTCTGGATGACTTGAAGAACAGTTTTTTATGCCAAACTGAGGGGGAAAACTGAAAGCCGAACACTAATATCTCGAGCACAAAAGAGGGACAAATTCGGCACTTCACATGGCTATCTCGTGATTCAATTCGTACCAAGTTCACTGCGCATGCGCTGAGTTTGCGTTGCACATTGCTCTGTCAGTGACGCTTCTCTCACAGCACTCTCTGAACTGAAAGCACATATCGTTCTTACGCGCTGAGCAGAGCATATGCGTCATAACAAAAGCAGGTGTGTGTGTTAATCTAAACCTCATACTGATTGGTCGGTCACGCTGCGGATTGAAGAACCCAGTTGTTAAAAGACCGAACGAAGCCGAATTTGTTGACCCCACGAATTTATGACTTTTTAAGCTGTGAACGAAATTGTGTTTGCGATGTTGGAGGTTAATTAAAGGTTTGCATCGAGAATCGAAGGTGTTTTTCATTGTATACTGGTAAATCTCTGTTGTTAGTTGGTGCACATGCCTTTTGTTGTTAGCAAACAACAGTGTGTGTACATTTTTATAGCATGCTGATCGCTTCATCAAATTAATCGCCATATTGGCTGTTGGTTATCTCGATAATCGGTTATCTCAATGCTTTTTTGCAACCTCCGAGGCCATTGAGATAACCAGATTCCACTGTATATAAAATAACTGTTTGTTAGGCTAGAGAACACCCATAATGAACTATGAACAGAAACATGGTTCAGTTACATATACTACTGATATTGTAACAATGCAAAGTAGGTTGAAAATCTGCACATTTTAAGTTTATTAGCTATGGTTCATAAAAAGTCAAATTTTGAGGAACTTTAACCATTATGTGTCTGTCTGGTTTACCACCTGTATTACTATGGTGATTATCAGTTTATTTGTATTAACTGTATTTTAGTAATCAAGTAGGTTTGTGTGACTTTTTTCATTGCACAAACACGAAAAAAGCATCTTACTGCAACAGAGAGGCTATAACAGTGTTTCCCTGGTTTCTGCTGCTTACAGACACACACAGCCAGACAGCTCCTCATCCTTTGGCTTTTTTCCCTCCTTTTCCTTGTTTCTGATCATTAGGGGAAGTCCCGTTGAGTAATGCATCATGGGAGTAGGTGGAGTGGTTGAAAAGGCTAGCAGCAGGCCTCACAGACTTTGACTGGTAAAGCAACTGGGCTGGGCTCTTATACTGAGAGTTTTTGCTCTTGGACTGTGTCGTAAACTGGAATTTTCCCATTTGTAGATCTAGATGGAGAGGAAAGAGGGTATGCGGCATAGGGCAAAGAGTTCACTTAATTTATAGTGCTCATTATGAAAAGGACTGTGCAATATGACGCTATGTGCAATGTTAGAGTGGTAGTACAGCTGAAATGTTGACATTTTGAATTTAATGGCATTGAGACTTACTGGCACAGATTTTAAGATCTGGCTTGTACATCACTCCCCTGGAAATAAGGAACAGCACATTAAAATTGCACAATGAAAACCTTTTTTTGAAACGCCCAAGACATTTTAAGCTATTTGTGTGGTTTTGAAACGGCGTTATTATTGAAAGAATTATGACTGATTGTAGTTTTATTGTGAAAGGTGTTTGCATTAAAATGCCAGAGTTGAGAAACAGAATAGAGCTACATCAGGCCACCATACAAAAAATATTCTCAGTTGGAATGTCCCTTTTCTCTGGAAATTGTTACAAAACTAATAACCCCGCAGAAGAATCATTAACAAACTTCATTATTAAAGAGGAAAGGGAGATAATGCTGCAGATTAACGTAGATGGACGGGAAACTTAAAGGAGGATCAGGCTGAGTGCTTTTAGGTAATTGGTGGAGTTCTAATAAATCTGTAGCGTAAAGCTTGACCCTCCAGTGTCACTTCCTCTGAAGGATCTGTAAATCCACCGTAAAAAATGGGTTTAGGTTTCAACCACTTCATACAGTATATTGTCCAACTTGTATATAGATTTAACAAACTTAAAAAATAATATCAATTAATCACTCCAATAAATGCATAATTATGTTAAATGATTTAGTATTTACCTTGTAATGCTATTCACAATATTTCTTATTAGTTTGGTTATCAACTAATATTGGTAATTTTGTATCAGTATTTAATGATATTTATTCTGTTCATTTCTACCTTTTTGTCCACATTTAGATTACCTTTATTTAGTGCTCCCATAAAATGTCAAATTCTGAGTCTCCAACTTTGTCCAAAAGTACTTGGGGATGATTCGATGTACATTTGTGTGAACAGCTTTTAAAATGCAGTAAACATTTAGCTATTTTACGGTATGTTAAATTAAGCATTTTCTAAATGAGTAGTACTTGTCCAATTAGGATGCAAGCTTTTGAGCACTGTGAGAACATTTGCTGTGTATGTGGATCCTGGTGTATTCTCAGTGGATCAGGAGAGGACCTTTCGTTTCCGGAGGTACTCAGATCTGTGAAGAGTGACAAATCATAACAGTTAGGAAGGCATTTGACCTCCTGGACCCCTCCAATTAGACCCACGGGGTCAGGTTTACACATTAGCACTCTCCAGATATGAGCTACATCACAGAGAAAAGACCTTTAAACTGTTACATCTTTCTTTTTCTCACTTTCAATCTCCTAACCCCTGTCATAGATGTGCAAGCCGGCTTCAGGTAGGGATGCACTGATATTAAAATATCAGATATTAATAGATCTAGTTTAATATGTGTGTATATGTGTGTGTGTGTGTGTGTGTGTGTGTGTGTATATATCTATATAGATATATATACATACACAGCAATATCTGTATTCGCCAGAGTAACTAAAGAATTGACAAATTAATTAAAAAAAAAAAATTTGACAACTAGGTAAATTAGTATGTAATGTAAGAGTATGATTAAACTAGATTTTGAAGATTAACTCAAGTGTTATAAAATGGCATATACATTTTTTTTATTTTTATGATTATGCTCTTTTAAATAGTGTTCTCAAATGTACCAATTACTGGTACCAATCAGTAGGGCGAGTACTGGGTATATTCGGTCCCTACTAATAGACATGTTTTTGTTTGTGTGCTTTTTGAGTGTCGACGATCACAATCATATCTGTTGAGCGTGTGTGAACGTAAGTGCCTATCAGAGGTCAGTCAGAAAGAGCTTATGCTTTAGACAGCCTTAATGATTCTAAAAGGAAGATCCTCTCTTGCTCTCACCCATTCACAATCTGATGTTTAGCTTTTCTTGTACACAACAAGGTTTCTGTTATCACAACGGGGTGCGTGTGTGATGCGGAGAAGAACTCGTAGAGACAGAACTGCAGCAACTCTTTATTTACTGAATGGAAAAACAAAACACTTTAAATATAAACTCAAAACGGCACTCACTTGGTGCAAACACGGAATTGACCGGCATCCACACATGGAGAAAACAACAAGTCAAGTAACATCCTACAATCAACAAAGACAAGGGAACACAGAAGGGTGTAAATACACGAGGAAGATGGGGAACAGCTGACGAGACTTAGGTCAGTGATTAAACACGGACAGGTGTGTGAAGGACATTGAAGATACAAGGGACCTGGATGTGAACAGTGGGACAAGACTGAATGATTGAATCGGAAACCTTTTTTTAAGTGCTTAAATCAACACAACAGTTTTTGCTTCGGTACCGAGATTGGTACAGAGAACTGTATGTTTTTACTGGTATTGGTACTGTCCAGTTAAATTTTGGTACCATGACAAGTGACAACCCTACTTTTAAATATCCAATAGTGACCAGAACCAAATAAAAAATGTGAACGTCAGCCGATAACCAATTGCATCCCTAACCTCAGAGAATATCCTGGATGTCTCAAAGCATTAGGTTTACATTTTATCAATTTTAGATGACACCTTTAAAAGTGCATTTCAGAAAAGTGCACGTTTGATCAGTTTGTGTATTACGTTGGAGTCATGTTCATAATCTTGTGTTTGCTGGCCAGGTTCTCCCAGTTAAACTGTGACCTAACTGTTCACATGTGAGGGAAAATTGTCCCTGGTATCTATTCTTTCTTAAGTGTTTATTTTTTGGCAGTAGTTGCATCACTTGAAACATGCAACATTCTTCCCCTGTGTTTGCAGACATTTATCCTACGTTTTGTCTCGTCAGGATTTGAGCAAAGGTTTGTTGCAGCAGCATCTCCGCTGGAGCTAACGCACTGATAAACATCCTGTTAAGTCACACCAGTGAGTTGTGCTTCCCATGGTCATTTTCTGGGTAAGGTGCTCTGATAAGCAAGGAAAGTATTTCCCTACAGCCTGTTTGAAAGTGATGCTAATCTGTTTACAAACAGTCCCAAAAGAGAATTCGCAGGTAGCATGGACAAACAGTTGTGACAGATGAGATGCTTCTTAGGTTCGTCCTGGCCCCCATCAGTAAACAGGAAACTTTAGACCTCTTGACCTGTCTAAGGTCCTACACGTTCTTCTCACGACTCCCTGGAAGCTGTGATTCAAGTGACAAGTATTAGTTACCTCTCCTCTCATCTGTTGACGTGATGTTCTTGAATATTTGATCATAGCATTAGATCAGATTCAGAGAGGGTAATAAAGTTTCGTCTTGTATGTTTTGCCACCACGATTTTTCTAAAATGCCAATCCATCTACCAGGGAAAAGCTGGTTTCGGCTATCAAGTTAAGTCCATTGTGGAATGGACTTTAGCACAAAGTAATAATGAGACGCATTGTTTCTAACGTCAATATCGGGGAGAAATCCGAGTTGTCTCAAACCAATGATTTGTGCGCACTTCCGCAGCAACGAAAACGTTGGCAGCTGAACAATTGTCCCATTGAGGTGTGTAAGAACCTCCGGGGGCATGCAGAGGTCAAAAAGTTAGGCCCCCTGCCGACCGCCTTTCCCAGGCCTGGGTTTTATCAGAGCTGGGCATCACAACACAACCTGGGAGAATAGGGAATCACTTCTGTTGTGGAATGACCCGAAATGACAATGGACCCCATTTCAAAGACATTAGTTATTGATATTAGCTAGAAATATGTCGATGTTAAAGAAGTCTTGACTTTAAAGGGATACTTCACCTCTCATGTCATTCCAAACCTTTATGCTTTTTTTTCCCCCTGTTAAACATCAAGAAAGATTTTTTTGGTGAAAAACACTGGGGACCAAACTCTAAAAAATTAAGTAAAACACTTTCCCTCATTGAATCTTTTAAGTACACAGTTTTCTACCATTTCGAATTTCAAATAGTTTTTGCTTTAGATCAAAGTTTGTAATTTTAGCTGATTGATCATAGTATTACCATGGTAGAAAAAATTGTACTATATTGTAAAAAAACAACAACAAATAATCAGACAGATTAGTGGTCTATGTTGTGGTGCTCATATGGGATATGAAAGTTCCTGCCATCTCTCCACCTTATCATCAATATTAAAGTCCCCCAAAACAGAACTTATCTTGTTGTAGAATAATCATGATCTGAAAAAGTCCCTCAACCTTACAAATTATATTTTGGCTTTTCACTGTGCGTTTCCATCCACCCAGAGGAATCCTGTCAACAGACTGAACTTGCTAGTGTGTATTTATTTCATTTGTAGCATAAACCGTCACTCTCCCTGTCTGGCTTTGGTTCGGAGAGGAGGGGCTCATCTTTTGGACACAGAAGGATGGGATTCAGTGAGAGAGTGAGCACAAACCAACTATTAACGTCTAGACGCAACATAAAACCAGGCAAATCCTAATAGCAAGCACTTGTGGACTGTCAAAGTCGACCTCTGAAAACTGTGAGGGGACGTGCACTTTCAAAACATCTCCACTAATCACCAAAGGCAGCAGAAAAAACCCACACAAACCAAAGCTTGGCTTCAGGTCACTTGAGATGTCTGCTAGTTTGGCTAGTAAAAGTTCACTGTTGGGAGAGAGAGAGGGAGAGAGAGAAAGAAAATGGATGCGTCAATGAAATGTTTATGTCATTGCAACTCCTAAAATGCATTACAATTCTTTTATTTATTTACATTATTTACAGCCACACAGCCAAAATGCTGGCATGGCAAGTTAAGTGAGATGATTGCTCTTTTCCTCATTCTTTTATCCACTAATGATGCTCTTTAATGACCTCTGGGCCTTGGCTTGGTTAGAACTCCTGAAGAGAATCATTTTCTCCATGATTGCCTCTGCAGTGAGGCCAAACATGAATTTCATTTCCAAGAGGTCCCCCACCCATCCTAAATGTATATCTCCATAAATCTGATAGACTTCACTTGATAGACTTGACGCGCACCGTAATGGTGCCATATCGAGGTGACGTGACACTCAGATTCAGATAAGCAGAGTTGTAAACTGGACTTAAAAGATCCATTCACCCTAAAATGAACTGTCATGATCAAATCCTGTATGACGTTTTTTTTCAATAAAATAAAAAAGGAGAACTTTTTTCCTTAACATAATTATTTCTCTAATGTTATTTAGTCTGTTGTAAAGGGGAAAACAACTCAAATTACCATAAAATATCTAATTTATAAGTCATATAAAAGTTCTATGGTCATTTTTTTTTGTTTTTCAGAGGTTGACAGACATTATTAGTATGCAGTTAAATGTAGAGATTTAAAACAAATAATCCAATGACTCCATCCATCCTTTCTTGTTTCGGTCTTCATCACTGAACATGAGTTGCTAATGTGGAATATATTGGATAAAATATAATTTATTGACATTTAATGACATTGTTACTTTTAATTTACATTAAAACTTGTTGCATCCTGATCTGCCATGAGAACGGGCTTTCTGATACTACAAATTTTGATCAACTTAATGCATTCTTGCTGAATAAGTGTTAATTAGTTTGTATATATTATCAACATTTATAATAAGAAATGATTATTTAGCAGTAAATCAGCATATTCAAATTTCTGAAGGATCATGTGACATTGAAGTCTCGAGTAATGATGCTGAAAATTCAGTTTTGCCATCCCTGGAATTAATTCCTTTTTTAAATGTTTAAAAGTAGAATGTTATTTTAAATTCTAACAATATTTCATTATATTACTGTTTTTATTCTAATTTCAATCAAATGAATGTGGCTTTGGTGAGAATAAGATAATCCTTTCAAAATCATTAAAAAATCTTACCAACCCCAAACTCCTACTGTAGTAAATTTGATGTTAGCACCTACCAAGTACTGTTAACATGAGCATTGATGATTCTGAATTAATTCTTTAACATGCCAGATTTCTTTGGAAAACAAGAAATCAATAGAAAATGTCTCAGTTGACTCTGAGTTGTAGGATGTATGTCTTTAGTCTCAGCAGAAATTTGGATTTCTGTTTGTTCACCATCCCTGGCAAAGTTTCTCTTTCTCTTTCTCTCTTTGCCATTTTATTCTCCTCCCTCTCTTTTGTGTCTAACCCTGAAACAGAGAGCACAGCTCTGCTAGGTGAAGAGGAATGAATGCAGTTGTTTCTCTGAGGAGACTGGAGGTCTGGCTCACTCTTCAAATGGCACGGTGTTAGTTGGGGAATGTGCAATTATGGAGCTCGGTCCTTTGATCCCACTTTTTCCATCAGGCCTAAATTGTCCTCACATTGAGCACCGCCGTGTATCCTTGGGCACTCTCCTTGCGCAGGCTTTCTTTCATGTACGCCCCTTTGGAACTCGAAGCATCCCAGTCTGAAAACTGAGATTTCCCCAGCCATGCTCCAGTGCTGGAGCGAGCCATGCTTTTGTTTCGTGTGTGTGTGTGTGCGTGCACGCGCACACTGGAGTGAGTGGAAGACAGAACTGGCACAAAATTGGGTTTATATGAATGTTTCAGTTTGAGAATATTGCCGTTGAATATTATGCTTGAACTTTCAGATATGTAGCATTCAGATATCTTTGTTTTTGCACATTTGAATGGAATTCTAGACGTTAAGTTCAACTTTTGGTATAAATCACTCCACACCTTTCATCCACGTAGCTGTGCATGCAGATAATGCGTGCGTGTCTGTTTGCATGTGTGTTTGCATGAGTGTCACACACTTTTTCACTAATTCTTTCCATATGCTCCAGTACGTTATCTATCCTTCACATAATAGCTTCCACCTCTAGGGGATTTACCCGCAAAGTTTATAGACTTTCTTTCATTCTTTGCCCCCTCTTTCTTTCTTTTTTTTTTTTGCCTAGGTTTTTTTTGCCTAAATTACTAGTGGCAGGCGTAGTGTCCGTTAAGCTGTGGGACCACAGCTGCGTGCTGTCCTTCTGTACTCTACAGGCTGCCTTTTCTTGTGCTAATGGCTCTGTACAAAGCCAGGGCACCTGGAAGGTCTATACCACCACTGCGGGGCACAGCGTTCAACTCCCATCATGGCACTGTCAGGATGGCATGCTTTATCAGGGCCATATGCTCTTTGTTTGTCCTTACATGCTCAGTCAGTAATCGATAATGATATGACGGCAACATGAACAAGAAGTCTGATAGCAAGCGGCAGTTAGAGGTCGGCCGTTAAAGTGCTACATTTACTATTGGGTATCCTGTGTGTTCCTGGTACATATTTTTGGTCACGAAACATGCATTTGATTGATGCTTGTGTAAGCACATTTAGACCACAGATGGCTTCAAGAAGCAGTGATTTTGCGGTGTCTGCCACTGGGATTTGCAGATTCTCAGCAATGTCAGATCTTTAGTTAGTATCCAACAGAACAACAGTCATATGTGTTTGGACACAACTGGTATAATCAGAAAATTATCACAAGTGAATAATGTCTTTACTTAAATATTAATAATAAAAATCATAAATACACAAAAGGGATGACAATTGTATTGGGTATTATATATTGATAATGATACTAGTTTCAGTTGCTCTAAGCAATTCTGTTTCCATCAAAAATTATTTATAATAACATTTTGGGGGGATAAATGTATTTGTTTAGGCATTTTACTCCATCAGCTGGATCTTGTTTTTTGGTAAGATTTTTACATAGCTGTGGTGTATGTTTTAGATTCACTACAAAGTCTTATTTGTTTGGCAATCAGATTACATTGGTTTTGCAGTATGCTTTTGATTCAGTAAGTGGAATCAGCTCATAAAGTCATTGTTTTGGGAGTTAGATTACATGGGTTACACTTTGTGGAATACTGTAGATTCAAATCCAATTGTTGTTGGATGTAAGAGGAAACAACAGTCTTCATTTACTCCTGACATCAGAAATGCTGAAAGCACAGTGATTTATTTGTATTTTTGAAGGGAATGTGCCTGAAAAAAGGATAGATCATCTCCAACTGTTTGTAATCCAGCTTGTAGTCACCGGAGCGATACTGTTCACGGCAGTAATGAAAGGGAGAGCACGCACTTTATTACAGTTCATCTGAATTGTTTTACAGATATGAATTTTACTATTTTATTAAGCCCCCTGAAAAGGCATATGGTCTGCATATATATTAGTTTACTGTTAGTTGTATCATTGTCCAACTTAAACATATAAGGCTGAACACCATTACTGACCGTTTTTGCCATTTTCAGTGCGTGAGATTGTCCTGTTTTGTTGTTGCATGAGTTCTTTAAGCTCAACCATCTTCTTGAAAGGGGGCCGGGAGTCCCAGCTAATTCGCTTTAAAAGGGACACACTCGTCACTCCCAATAAAAGTTAAATGTGCTATAAAAATGATTTGTGCAGTATTTTGAGTTAAAACTTCCCTTACACACTCTTTAACTAAAGGGTTTTAATTTATTATGCAAAAAAATTAATAATTAAAAAATTATATGAATTAAAAATTAAACGTGAACTTAAAAAACAAATGAAAATGAGAAATGATGCCTTGGCAACCAACTGAAATAAAATAATTATTATAAGTGCTAAAATGAAAAATACAAAAAATAAAATCTAATTAAAAATATGAATGAATACTAGAGTGTTACTGTTCCCAACAAGGACCATATGTGATTTTAAATATCAGAGCATTGTCTGTCATGGTTTTCCTGAGTAATCTAAAGTATGGGGTTTTGTGAATTTTGTCAAAACTTATACTTGACAGAGTTACTCATTTCAAATCCAGTTAGTCATAAGTGGTAATTTTGCATATGCTTTTATTTAATGCGACTGCACACTGACAGTGACAGTACACTGAAACCTAGGGTTGAGTTGCTTGGTTAGTGCACAGTGGTTATGGGCCCAGTCTCAAATGGAACCCCTTCGCAATTTTCCCCACACTTTCGTGATGTACTGCCGCTTTGACTGTTCAGTAGATGTCTGTTTCAGAGCTCACGGTGCTTCAAACACTCATATTGACCGCCACGGGGGCGGTCGCGAGAATCCTTCTGAAACCTAAAATGACTAATGGTACTCGCTTCAGTCTTGTGGATTTAACGGACACCCGCATTCGGCAGCCATTGTAAGTCTACAAGACCCCAAGTGCACATGAAGTGTGCCATTTGGTACAGGGTCATGGTTTTCTCCTTAAAGTGATTGAACCTTACCAGCCCAATGAAACTTCCAGCTTAACCACTATATCACACCAAACCCAGCAGAGTTCATGGTGAATAAGGAGTTGGCGTCCTTATTAGGAAGGACACCAACTTCCTTAATAGGAAGTATGTTGAAGAAGTCTTGCCTCTTTGGTGGTAGTATACACATGGTCGTCAAACTCACAGGACCACCCCACGGTAATGACCTTGTAAAATATGAAACGCATATTGTCATTGCAGTTTTTATTGTCATTTCATCAGAAATTTCTAAGCTGTATTGACAATGTGTTTCAAATGTGCTCTATAAGCTTCCAAAGAGCTGCATTACTTGCTGCTAGTTTCTGCGTGATGAGAAGATAAGAAGAGCAACTTGGAAAACAAGGAGCAAAACAATCGGCGACGATAAACAATACCTCTTGATGGCCAGCACAGCATTCTGTACTGAATCATGTGGCAAACTTTTGACGATCATTTATGTCTTTTCGATTTGATTGCCAATGCCGTAAATTTCCAGCTTAAACTATCCTCATCCAAAACTTTGAAAAGTATGTTGTGAAGTGGCCAAGTCATGCATATAAATCTCATTGGGAGTTTAAAATTACTTTGAAAAGCATTGCATGTGCTGTTAACCATGGGCTCTAGCTAGTGTTGAGTTGAATGGCTTTTTTTCAAGAGCATCTCCAGTTCAGTAACTCTTGTCCAGATGTATTGCTATTTGAAGTGAGTGTACTGTAACTTGATGTGCCAGATCACAATTTTCTGTAACAAAGGTTAATAACGTCTGTTGGCTATCATTTCTTTTGTCAGGGTGTATTTTTTTTCCATACAATTGGCTTCTGTGTATCGCCGCCCCCTGCTGAGCTCCTCAAAGCTTTTTAAGGAATGCATCCAGGGAGTCTCTCCTAAGATACAGAAGAGATCAGTTGGGGCACTTATCCTCTTTGTTTAGTGCTGAACTAACTGAAAGTAACACACAGAATTTAGCCTGTCACAGTAACATAACGGTTTCATTTCACATACACACACACTGCAGTTTTAATGTAAGCTGAAGGAATGCTTACGTTTGCAGTCGGGAGGAAAATGTAGCCTTGTACCTCAGTCCAGCACTCTGGAGGATTGTGAAATAGAGTATTTTTAAATACAAGAGCTCTGGCTGAGGAGGGAAATGTTGCTTATTCACCCACTGTTTCAAAACTGACTCCCCAGATATCAAGCACACACATTTTGGCTCAGCAAAGCCTTTAACCCAAAGTCTACACTCTTTTGGAGCCTAGCAGAATGTATCAGCCCCCCCCCCCCCCCCCGCCCCCAACATATACAACTAAGGATGCACAAAAAAACATCATTATTCAGCACAGTTATTGACCAATATTGTTATTGTTAATATTATTAGCAAATTAGTCTATTTGCTAATAGAATATTTAATTGTAATATTTTGCAGATATCAAAAAGAAAATCCATCTTTCATACTTTGTTATAATTTTGTGATGCTTACTGTATATTCACAGTAAATTCACTTAACACTTAGAGCTACTAATTATATTTTAATAAACGACTAATTAATTTATAATAATTATTCTTATATTTATATTCTTATTCTTATTTTTACACAAATTTGTTCACAATTTTTATATTTCACTGTAATCAGATTTTTCACAAAATGTCTGAAAGAGATTGATCTGATGCTAATTTATTTGACAAATAGTTTTTGCTCCTCTTTTGTAAGTCGCTTTGGATAAAAACTAAATGCAAAATTAATCTAAATGCATAAGTGTAAATGTAGCCAGACAGAATTGAATTGATAACCCTGTTTCCCTATCTACAACAAATATCCTGTATGGAAAAACCTGTAAGACTTGCCATATCTGTATTGCAGGTACTGTAGGTCTCAGAAGCGACCGCTGCTGCAGAGAACAGTATGGTATATGTCAGCTGTCGTGAGACGTTAAGCGACTGGCGGAATGTGATTGAAGTGGTAAGCCTGGCGGCGGCCCCGTGTTGAAACCACCGTCCTCTGGCCCGATGCCAACCCCAGCTGCCAGATCCTACACGGAGGTACGACCCTGACCCACAAACCAAGAATTAAACATCAGTTAGGGTTTCCCACTGAGGTGTGGAGTGCTTTTTCAGACATGCTATCTCACACAACTTGGCCAACCTTAGACGTATACATAAAATCTGTGATTTACCAGTGCTGCCGTGCTTCCCTGTCAATGTGTAATGAGATTACATGTATGTGCTGAGGCAAATTTTTGTTGTTGTGTTACATGCTTATGGTTGAACTGATTTTTTGGACTTTGGGCTTAAAGCAAAACACTGTGATCTGATACATCAATATTTATGTTCTGACTCTGGAATGAAAGCCTAGTGAGGTTTGGTGGTGGTTAGTCTTCTGGGTTGAACTTGGGATTGCAGGTTCATAGAACTTCAGAAGTGTATCATACATTTCTTTTGATAAGAATTAACACATGAACATGTGATGTTCAGAAAAAATCGAACCCAGAAAACTGCCTTCTGTGGAGACAGATTTCTGCGGCTCATTCGCACATTCCTTTCTGATAAAAAATGTTTTAGGGAGGACGAATAGAGGCGCTCGAAAGGAATGAAAGAGTGCCAGGACTGGTGCCGGCAAGAGCCTGGCTGCCTGCCCTGGAAAGCCACACATGAGTGTCTTTAATTGTTAGACACAGCAGAATAATTCTTTCATAATCTTAATTTATACACTTGCATTAGTAGGGCCATAACATGCTGACAGAGAGTGTTGGCTATCAAGGCTCAATCGCTCTTTGTTTAAGGAAAAGCAATGTTCTCTCATAGAAAGATCGTTATTGTTTTTAAAGTCTTGATTCTTGTAGTCAATTGATGTTTTTTCACCGAAAACATAGTGAGTTGTAACAGAATAGGATTGTCAGTCCTATATTTGAGTCCTTACGGTTACAATCACACACAGTTCAGTTCACTACATTCTTGGAAAAACCTGTGCTGTGTGAATGGAACCGGACAACTATTAGACTTTGCGTGGAGCTTGAATGGGTTCGATTTCAGGGAAAACAAGAACTGATTACAATGTCAATGTGTCCCTTGACTGCAATGTATGTCACTATGGATAAAAGCGTTTGCCAAATAAATAAATAATTGTAATTGTCTGTTACACAGTGCGATAGAGATGCTCTGCATAAATGTGCAACTGTGTGTTGTGGGTTTTTATGTGTAATTTCTGTTTAGGGTTTAGGTCCAGTTACTGTTCTCCGCCAGAGTTGTTCACGTTAGTTAGGTCTTCTACCTGTGAATTTATAAAAGTTCCCGTCAGGTAATGAAGCTTTGACGGATGAACTCGATTGGATGTTGCCATCTTTGATACAAATGGTATTTGAAACACCACAGTAAGTTACTGTTTGAATAGGACATTTGAAGACTCACACCTGTAAATATGGTTGTCAATTAAAAATAACTGACAGTGTGAATGCAGTTGACCGTAACCTTCAAATTTTTATATATAAAATCAACCAAATCAAATAAAGGCTTTAAGACTAGGTTTTGGAACAGATTATCTATTTTCTTTAGGCACAGCATTTGAAGTATTCCATTTTCATTCCTGCCCTCCCCTTCAGAGACCTTTTTTTCTGTCAAGGATTCGTGGTGTGCCCTATCAGCTTTAGCAAATTAGTAAAAGACTGGGAATGTGCTTATGTCCTCCACAGTGATCCTAGTTTCTCTCTTAAATGACTGACTGGTTAGAAGGTCGGCTCTCCTAGGGGAACATCCCTGGCCCCTCCCTTGACCCCCGTCAGAAAGATGTTTGTGCGTCTGACAGATCTGAAGTCACAGACGGCTGACTCCAAGGTGAGAACACTGGGTACTTCCTCATAACTCTTCTACCAAAACATGTTTAGAATGAATTAAAGTCACATGACCACTTCAGTGCATTCAGTTTTTTAAACAAGTTTTAAAATAATTATTTCATTCTTATGTTATTTCATTGATGTAAATGCTTATGTGTATAAGTAGATATAAATACGAATTCTGTATGCAAGATGTGCCGATACGGATTGCTGATTATTCAGAATGATATCTACTGATAGTTTGGTTTTCTTAAGGAAAACAAATCTCTGCCATCTAATGTTGTAAACCTTATAGGAAACCATCTGTCTGATGCATTACTATAGTATTAGAGGTTGAAATTAATAGCAGAGCTAATATATTCAACTGGTATTTATTTTCAGAAATAATTATTATACTCAAAAGCTGAAATGTTTGTATGCAACAAACACATTTTGAACACTGGATACTTTTCAAGGGGGAAAACTTAACGTTACCTGACAGTGTTCAGAAGCTGTTTTATTGACAGTTAAAACACCCATTGAGCAATTACATGTGTCATGATTCGTTTTGTAATATTTCAACATTTCTTTTGATGTTCATGCAAGTGTTTCTGTGCCATAACTTGGAAGTGGAAGAAAAAACTTTTCTCTGCTTTTTGAACTGATCGCTACAATGAGCTGTCTCATCAGATTTAAGAGTGTCAAAATGACATTGCTTGTTTGAATTTCGTAATAAAATGGACAGAATTTGAAAGCTTAGACTTTATTTCTTATCAGGAGTTCTTCCCCTTGTCCATGCTCATATTCGTCAGGCTGATATTAAAAAATAATTGCTTTTATCGGTCGATACCGATTATTGGCCCTTTGGTAATTATTATGTGAAACCTGAAATTCTGTCTTAAATGTGTCATTTTGGTTATCTTGTTGCAATAAATTTGTGTAGCACTGGTAGCTTCAGCCATCTGCTCTGTCAATTAAAGAGGTATAGATGCCTCTGGCTCCCTGGGTCAGATGGATTTGTCGTGGTTGCTGACTGCAAGATGGGTTTTTTAACTTATTGAATGTTTCCCTCTTCACGGCGAAGGGTCTTGTTTGTGCACATATGTCTGTTCTGTAGCACTGCTGTGATGAATTGCTATCTCTCAGGTGAGCAGTAACTTTTCCCTCATAGAGGGAAGGGGTGCAGGAAACGGGACGTACTTTTTGGACATCTGGGGGGCAGTTTTTCTGGAAAAGCTTGCAGAAAAAAAGTGAGATCTGTAGAAGTGCTGGAAAATGAATCTATTCAACATTCACACAGCCACTTCTGGATCAAGGCCATTTTTTAAACCAACTGTTTGAAATTCCACCGTATGCCCTTAGGTTCTCATTCCTCCAGTGATTGTCTTACGCCAACTATGCTTAATATGCAATCAGTGTGTAAGGCCTTGCAATTCCTTGTTTTTATCCTTTTTAAATAAAGGTCTTAAAAGGGTTTAATAAAAACAAAGGAGCAATTTATTGCTCCCTATTGATGTTTCTCAGCTTGTATACACTGGCATTCTGGTGGGTTATTTAATATGAGCGTGTGGAACATTTGGATGTAAGAAAATTCAAAGGAAATAAGCAAATGATTTAAAAATGTCTTTTGAAATTCTGTAAATAATGTAAAGAAAGAACTAGTTATTCATAACACTTTTTGTTGTCAGTCAGCAGTTGTACTGTTTTTTATTTATTATTTGTGTTGTATAATATATCTGTACCCTTTTGATTAGTATGCGGAATTAGAGGTATTATGTTGTATACATGTTTTTTCATTTACTAATATCAGTTACTATTGGATATTGAATTGTGCAGAATGTAATCAATAGTGCTTCGGATAAAAGTGCCTTTCTGTAGGTATACATATAAATTTAAATTGTAAAATGTCCTGGTCTCCATATATTTTGCAAGTTTCATCCCACAAAAATATAATCTTGTATGAAACCTTGTGATGTAAAGATATCCTGTTATCATGCAAGCAACATGCTGAAAAGACCAATTTTGACAGCTTAAAGTTTGTTTGTCCTGACTTGTGGTGGTCTAGCTTGGGAACCAGGTCAACAAGGAGGACAAGCATGACACCAACATCAAAAACCCAATATATACAATAAACTCAGTATGTACACCAGCAATACTGGGGTTTCTCCAGCAGCAGAGGATAGGTTTGTCAGCATATGGGCCATCTGCCTCATCAGAGCTGCTTCCTAAAGCCCCTTGAGATGCACAAACTTTAGACGGTCAATATGTGCCCAGCTGTCCATGGTTACCTAATCGCACACGTGCTTTACTGGTGATATGACTTCCCAATAGTCATCAATACAAATGCTGTTTCTTCCTCCCCTCTGATTGACCATGAGAATAGGCATTTCTCACAGGAAGCTGCTTAATGCGGTGACCTGACAATTCTATTCAGGGTAGGAAAAACAAGATTGTACTTGTGCATGTGCGTGTTTGTAAGCCTGGGAACATTCAAAATTTGCTTCCTCTACTTATCCTTTACACACAATATAACAAATATTTACAAACAAACTTAAACCTTTGCGAGATTTCCTGTCTCATCACCACCCACATGTTCACCTTATCAAGCATCAAAATTGATGTGTATTGACTGAGAGCAAACAGAAATATTTGATAAGTCTAATATTTTGCTTCAGTTTGATTTAGAACATCTAAATTTCTAATGATTTGGGAAATAATCTTCGAGGATAATTGTGTGTGGAAGGATTGTGTTTTCTGTACCGATCTGGTTTGGCTTTAACAGCAAACTCTTTATGGGCTTTTTTATTTATTGGGGCTGTGCTTGAAAAACTCAAGGCTTCAGAGTCTTTTAAATCGCGTAGAGAGAATAACTGAGGATGCTTCATCTTCTCGGTGGTTTTTAGAGATGGCAATAACAAATTTGTGCCCTTCGTTTGTCCTCTATCTCCATTCTTTCTTTCTCCTGCTCTCAAGTTGTAATTGCACTCTGGTGTTCTAAATAAATGGACGCACATTCCAGGCATCCCAGTTCGTGAGAGGACAATGTTTTTGGGAGCACACAGAGGATCATGTTCACATGCTGATCCACATCATAAGCATTCTGCTTTATTAGAATTTGTGTGCACATTTGAACCTTTATTACGAAACATGACCTTGCAGAATTAAACTAATGTAAAGGAAAAATGTCATAAATATGTTTTTTTTCCCCTTTCAAATACAATTCAATTCATTTTGCATAAAGTTGTCAGGGTTCTGCCACATTCGGTCTAGTAATCCCTTGTTGTTGTGGCAGAGCTCTGACACTACCGTAATGTCTCAAGTCTTGTGTGTGTGCGCGCGGCATCGAGAGCTCGAGTTGCGTGCACTCTTGTCTGTGTTACGTCTTATGTGCGGATTATGATGTCCGATCCCGAGACTGGTCTTGTATGGTTTCGTTTGTGTCGGGATTCGGAGATTCATGACCCGTGTGTTCGTCCTTGTCATGAGCATGCAAGCCGAGTGGTTCCTCGTACTCATGCGCTCTGTTTTGTGAGTGGGCGCGGTTCAAGCTCTGCGTTCACATTGGCTGCATGTTCATGTCTCGTCAATGTGTGACCCCCCCCCCCCCCCCACCTTCTTTCCCTGCTTAACTTTGATTTGCCCCAGCTGTTTCACAATCAATTACCCTTCCTCCTGTGTGTATTTATTCTCCCTGTGTTTTCTGTCCAGTGCTGTTTCGTCGTCGTTTTTTGGGTGATGTCTGGTTCCTGTCTTGTTCTCAGTTTAGTCTTGTCTGTCCGAGTTTGAGTCAAGTCAGTTTAGTCTTGTTTTTCCCCCTCGGAGTGGTTTTTGTCATATTTTCATTTTTGCTTTGTTTTAATAAAGTCCCCACTCTTCTGCACCATTGAGTCCTCGTTCTTCCCCTTCATCAACCCTGACAAAAGTGATGTGTAAGTAATTTGATTAACATTTTGTACTTGATTGACAGTCCAATCAAAGAATTAACATAATTTTATTTATACACCAATATGCTAAATTACTTATTTTGTATGATCTGTTAAGGACTGATTAAATAAGATCTCTCCAGATGTCACAGTGGAGTGTGGGAGAGGGAAGGCACAGAGGCATCGGGAATAACAGAAATAGACTGTAATAATGAAACTCAAACAAAACACTTTAAATACAAACAAAAAGGCACTTCTTGAGCAAAACTTTAACATGGATATAAGGATAACAGGAACAAGGGAAAAAAAAACACTTACTACGGACAACAAAGGACAAAGATTGAAGGTAACACAGGGTAGATATACACAAGGACTGAATGAGGGAACAAGACACAGCTGACAAGGCTAACGAGGTGATTGATGACACGATAGGTGAGTGGAAAAAAACTGGGAGATCACGGGAGGAACCAGGAAGTAGACAGAGACATGACTGACATTTAAAATCAGAAAGAAATCTTTGATTTTTTTTTATCATATATAAATCTAGTTTTCTATTAAAATGTGCAACAGTTATGCTCTGTGATCACTGTAATTCATGTTCACATAGTTCTAATTTAATAAATTTAATTTTGAAAAAATGTAAAAGAAATATGACTGGGTAGATATTCCCTATAATATATTCTTATATAATATATTCCCTACAATATTTCCCTATAGTATAAATATGCAATTAATTTAATAATATGTAAAGTAGTTAAATTAAATGTACTTGATCGACAGCCTGAGTAATGAATAGAAAGAAAAATACACACCGAGACGAAATTTCGTAATTGTAGTTCTATTGTCACAAATATAGCTTGAGAAAGAAAAGAACAAACAAGATAATGAGAAATGAATTCCAAAGTCTGGCTAAATTTTTTAATTACAGTAATTAGTGTTTGGATGGGTAATTACATGCTTTTCACATTCTTTGTAAAAGTGTCGTATGTCTTCTGTGCCCATGCTGTCATAGCTACAGCCCAAACGTGACCACAGACAAAGATCCTCTTCAACCTAAACTAATAAATAACCTCACCACAAGGAAGGAAAGCTGCACTCTTTTATTATTATCAAAGAAACAATTCCAAGTTGTTTTTCTAAGATGTTTACTGCTGTTCTTTATGGCCCAGTCTGGGTTGATGTGAAAGAGGAAGCTCATGTAGTTCACTGTGCCAGTATGAGAATTTCGTTCCCTTCTCTTTCTTTGTCACAGTGTAATAATGGAGTCAAATGGGATGTTTGGGAGAGCTGTTTTGTTTCCTGTAACACTGAGGGCCCACAAACCCACATTCACAGTCTTGCACATGAGCTAAGAGTATTCTTGCCTTCTAAATGTCGGCCGTAATGAATAGTTGATTGATCTGGACAATGATATCCTCAATGAGAGAGACGGGAGGGAGAGCGATAGAAAGAAAAGGCTAGAAAATAAGAGCGGGAGGGAGTCGATGTGTGTCAGAAAAAGAACGAGGGAGGGTTGGAGTCTGGAGGCCCAGACAGGCTAGAACAAGAAAGTAAAGAAAATATCTAATTGGAATCAAGTGTCCTGACTGAGTGCGTGGGCGACTGGATTCCGCAGAGCGTGCTGCTTTTTCTTTGAGGGTAAAGAGTATTAGAAAATCCCCTCCATAACAATTCTTTATTTTTGGGGTGGTGTGTTAAACTTGTATAGACAGAATGCCAGGGGTGCGGCTTTAAACACAACTACAGATTTCCAGAGACACCCTTGTCTGATGACTTCAGCCTCTTAACTGGAACAGATTCTGGAGTGCGTGCATGTTTGTGAAGGCAGGAGTGCAGGCTCTCTCAAAGACCAGCTTTCGTGCATTCCACATGCATCGATTGACCCTGCGGTCTCTGGGGCTGTATCAGTTTACGTTAATTAAATATGCATTTTCAAGAATGTTAAATGCTGTCCCGTGTGTGTGTGTGTGTGTATGTGTGTGAGGGCTTCACGAAGCAGCTTAGATTGATGTGTGGCTAGGGGCTATACATCTAATTGTTTTTTTTCTTGTACCATATATGCAAGGTTGGATTGAATAGGGTGTTGTCTTGTGACAGGATAATGGAGCTTTAACTGGTTTAGCCATGGATCAAACTAAACCAGTTTAGATTGATCCATAAAGATTAAGTCATTTTTCTTTGCTAAAATACCTCTTATCCCAATTTACAAACGGGTAGTTATTTGTAGCTTGACCACCTCTGAGTAGTGTAACTACTGTGGTATCGGCAACATTTTTGTATTTGTTTGAGTAGTCCGATTTCTCTCTCTATCTGTCTGTTCACCTGAATAACATTTGACTGTTGGTGAGGCGAAAGGTGTGGTAAGAAGGTTTCCGAAAATTGTTTGGATTTTGCCACTCTGCATTTTAACTATTACTACAATAACGGCCATGTCTACTACTAATACTACTACTGCAATCAACAACAACACTAATAATGATAAAATTAATTATTATTGTTATTATTATAACTTAGAAATTCTGCATTTTTTTTTCTGCAAATTGTTTTTCACTAAAAATCTTGTTTGATCTGAAACATTTAAATGTGACAAACATGCAAAACAAAAAAAAAAAGAAAAAAAAAAAAAGAAGGAAATCAGGAAGGGGGCAAACTCTTTTTTTTTACACCACTGTATTCATGTACATACATTACTTACATATATATATATATTCACACTGAGCACATGTGACAGATGCAAAAGAGTCTGGAGATGTCGTGTTGAACATGCTGCATGCAACATCATCCTGCATGACCGTTCTGGCGGCAAATATCCTTTGAGGGTCACACTGACCACCATTTGCGAGCTATTTTTTCCCTTTCTGCTGTTAGGTACCGGTAATTCTCAGAGCCATTGTCAGACCTTTTTGTTGGTGCGGTGACCCTGGGTTCCTTCTGGTACATGATAACGCCTGGCCTCATGTGGCAGTTTTTAGATAGCATTGATGGCATTAATGCCATTGACTGGTCGGCATGTTCCCCAGACCCAAATCCAATTGAGAACTTGATATTATGACATTATGTATCGGAGCACCCAAAGCCACCAACTGGCACTACAGACTGTCCAGGAGTTCACTGATGCCCTGATCCAGGTTTGGGTGGAGATCCCCTTGGACACCATCCACCATGTCATCAGGAGCCCATACGTTGTTGTGAGTGCATACATGCACGTGTGGTCCATACACACTGCTGACTTACATTATGAGTTGTTGTGAATTTATCAGCCTGTAACTTGAATCCAGCCATCAGTGTGTTGGTTTCCATTGACAGTTGTCACATAATTTTGTTCTTGATAAACTGTAGAATGTATATAAATAAAGTGTGATCCAATGTGTGATTTAAGTGTTCCCATTTTTTGAGCAGTGTATGAAACAATGTGTGAAATATAATAATAATGATAATAATAATACACATTTATGCTTAATAATAATAATAATCATTATTATCATTATTATTATTGTTTTTATTTGTAATTTTACATTTAAAATAATACTGACAAAATCAAAAAACTATTATTTGTCTCTTAGTCTTTAATTTTTCTCTTTCTTTGTGCTGGGGAGCAGGTGGTGTCCTTGGTTTTAGGATATCGACTGTTGAAGAGGCTTCTCGTATTACAGTATGTTACTCTTTCATGTGCAGTGCAATCAGATATCAAAGATCATGAATCAGCTAGGGAAGTCATATTTATTTGATTTCCTGCTGATGAATTGTTAGTGAATCCCTGTTTGCATGTTTGAAGCAACCCATTGTTGCAACCTAGCTTATCAAGTGTGTCTGAATTTTGAATTTTAGACTAGATTTTGGAACAAATGCCTTGTTGGAATGTGTGGAAATGGTCTTTTTTATTGACTTGAAAGTGTGATGGTGCATTTGTCTCAATAGAACTAGGGGTTTCTTGTATGGCAGTAGCTGCCATTTTCTTCACTGACATCAGCGTTTCAATTCGTCTTTGGTGGCACTTTTCCTTATCTCCAAACAAGCGCATGTGTTGCATATGCAGGATCCTCCAGAATGTTGATGGGACCCCCCACACATAAAGGGGCCCACCCATATGACAGGAACGAGGTGACAGAACTGTTTTCTGTTTCTATAAATGAACTTCAAACCTCTCACTTTGTGTTCTACTCAGTGGTTTGGTTGTAAGCTCAATGTAGAAGTAGGAGATCATCTAGACGTGCAAAAATGTCTGTTTCCAGTGATTAATGCCTTAAGCTAGTCCTCATGTTACCTTAGCAATGTATAGTACACACACACACACACAAGACTCAGGCATGCTTTTAAAGTGATAGTAAAGAGCGTTTCTCCCGCAGTCATTTGTTTCAATTAGCGTGAAGCTTTAATGCAGACCACATGCATCAGGGCTATGTAACTAGATGACTGAGGGACTGTCTGGCTTTGCCACTCCTCTGCAGTCACATCTGGGGACCTTTTACACCATCATCTACAAGTGACACACGCCACCATTTTCGCAGCCCTGCTTTAGACCACAATCTATCCTGTAAGATAGTCAAGTATTTGCTATCGTGCTAAAACAAGCTATAATTTCTACATTTGCGCTTCATTCAGAGACTTACTCGAACGAAGCATTGTAAAGAGCATTGTTTGTGTCCATTGGAAGCAGGAAAAACACATGAAGCTTAAATTCTCTGTTTTTATTTTACGTCTCCCATTCTCATAATTAGTCTCTGGAAACACCCTCACACTTTCAATAAAGTCCAAAAGTGGGGATAAAAGGATGAGGTCACTGGATAGAAAGTGATGACAATATCTTTCTGGGGACTTAAAAGGTTATTTGTAGATGTTGTGGTGTCATAAAAAGAAATTGGTTTGCGTGGAGAGTCTCAAGTGCTAAAACTGATGTTCTCAAGTGCTCAGTGTTTGATTTTCCTTTCTGATGGGACGGAAATGTCTAGAGACATGTCTAGCATTCATAAGCAAGTGCTAATATGGGGCATGATTTGTACTACTACAAAAAACTCAAGGAATATTACACATTTGACAACCAACAGTAGCTATTATTCTGACTTTTAAAGTTATAGCTACTGTTGGTAGCTATATTTATTATTAGTTTTTTTCAGCTAGGATGAATTACAGTTGATTAAAACTGACAGTAAAGTGGTTATTATATAATATTAAAATATTAATTTAATTAATATTTATATTATATTTATAATATATTAATATTAATATTAAAAAAGATTAGTATTTAAAAAAAAGCTGTTCCTTTGAACTTTCCATTAATTAATAAATCTATTGGATATAATGTTTTCAACATGTATAACTGTAACCCAGTAGGATAGGATGATGTTAACCTAAAAAGTTAAGTCTTTCTTTATTTTATTGGTTTATGAGAGTTAAGTCCCGCACTCACCTGGGTCTTGTGTAATGTGAGTGGTTGTTCAGGATGAGAGGAGAAGAGAGATTGAAGTGCAGCCGATTGAACAGAGAAACTTAGAGATTGTGGTAAAGAAATTAAGTTGTTTTATTGATAATTCATTGGATTAAAACATTGAATGCTGTATAGTAATGTGTGAGAGACAAACAGGTTTTGAATTAGTGTGGGTTTTTTTTTGTAACTGAGTTCTCCAAGTGTTTACTCAAGATTTTTCATTCTTTAGTGGTACAGACTGTGTTTCAAGTTATTCTAAAGATAACTGCTGACAGACACAAAGACCGAAGACACTTACTTTATTTGCAGTTTGTTGACCTGTGTGAGGATTGCAAAGTTCCCAGATTACAATAAACATCGGGAGTTTGTTCTTTGAGAGTCTTCAGAGAGCGAATGCTGGTAGGGAGGCCTGCTACTGTGCTGCAGAGTACCTTTTTAATTTGTTATGGAGTTCAGGTACCTTTGTTTGAGATTATTTTTCCTGCTCTGAAGAGTGAAGGGGCAAGTTTGTCACTTTTAAGGCCATCACGTACTCCAGCAACATCTCAGGCGAGCAGCAGGGTGGGTTGTGAATGACTGGAGTGTATGAGTGTGTGTACATGGGCCCAAAGTGTTTAATATTGGTTTACTCACCATTACTCACATTTAGAATTTATTTGAGATCATTTTATTTGTTAATTAAAATTCATTTTGTGGCTCCTCCTTTTATGCCTCCACTGGCAGTTTATTTGGTTATTGAAGTGTTAAATGTTCGCCAGTTCCTGCCTCCTTCCTTCCTGAACTGCGAACTGTGTTACATTGGAGCTGAAACCCGGGAATAAGGAGGGACACGCTGTCGGAGAGCCCTAACTGGGGGGGGGGCTGCGGTGATGAGGAGGTCAGGCAGCACAGAAGAGCAGAGGACCGCTAGTGGCTGCACAAGGTGGTGGTGCTGGAGCGAAGAAGAATCGACTGGGATGCCATGCTCCACGCCCTGTTCGACTGAGTGCTGCCATGTTTGGAGACTTGTTGAGAATGGGGGACTCACTGCTGATTGCCCTTGTGAGGAGGATCCATCTTTGGCTGCCTGGAGGCGGAGGAGCGTCACGTCTTCCGCGGAGCTGCGTCCAGTAGAGCGCAATCTCGAGGTTACCCCTCGATCTGCGAGGGGCGATGGGGGTATGTGGCGAGCAGTGCGTGGCTGAACATGAGAGAACGTTATGATGCAGTGATTGATAACGAGCGTCACCTGCTCGCCACAGAAATCATTTACTTTTTGTTACTTTTACTAGAGTTCTCTCTTTACTAGAGAGAATTCTTTCAAAATCTTTCGGACAGTAGTATTTAATGTGCGTATATTTTGCTTGGTCCTTAAATATTAGCTACTCTAGCCACATGTCTGAGACTCGGGACATTTGCCTTTTAATGGGTTCATGGAGTGAGTAGGTTCAACTCATACACAAGCCCTTTAGATTTGTAAAATAACAAAAATGTGAACTTGGCATAAATTCATTATATTGAAATTGATTCCAAGATCCTGCTGCTGGGAGGTGGATTTCCTGTCTTTGCAGTGATCTAGGAGGACTGACTATCATAGCGTGCATCAATGCAGAGCCTGACGAACAGGCCCCAGTCACATGAGGGCCAGAAATGTTCAACTCCTTTAGCTGTCATTGTTTGCTCTGGATTGAGTTACACTGTCCCCCGGGCGGGTATGCATGTTACTGTTGGTCTCTGATCCTAATGGACAATTTCCACTCTCACTAGAGGCAGGACATGCTCACACATACACACACATTTTACATACATACACAAACACAGCTTCAGAGAGTTGCTCTATGCCCCTAAACCCGACCAGATGTGATGTCCAAACAAAGCTTTGGAAAAGTTAAAAATAGTTTGAGAGGCAACTCATACTTATTTCTCTACAATTCACTTCCTATAGAAAAAAATCATGTAAATAAGCACATTTCAGGTAAACATTTCAGGTGATGCTTGACCCTGCAAATGTTGTTTATGACAGTGCCATGACATAGGTAGCGAACATTTAATAACTTGCATTGCCAAGGAGATTAATTGCTGTAGTATTCGGAGTAGATTTTTAGCATTGCTATGGTGTTGTTAGTGTTTTGTTTTAGTGTTTTAGTGTGTCGTTGTGTTGCTATGGTTGTCTGAATGGATTTGAGCATGTTTTTGGTTTTCTCATTGTTTTTGAGCATGATTCTATAATAAGGATGCACAGATATTTTTGTTTATTTTGTATTTTGATAACTTGTATTTTGTTATGTTGGCCGATAAATCTAAACCCAAATTTTGATAAACGTTAAGAGTTTTTGAATACAGTTATAATGTTATTTATATTACAAATCATAGGTCACCGATATAATGAAGCTCTGCGGGTTAGTAACTCAACGAAACACATCCTATATGAGACTAATCAGCTATTTATACTACATAAATGCAATATTCTGACTTATATCTGCACACAAAGATGCGAATACACAAGCGAAATTGACTTTGCTAGTCATGGTGTAACTCCTGTTGTAGGCGCATGTGCTCTTCCCACAACAACATGCTTGAACAACAATTAAATCCAAACAATTCACGTTTTATTACAATTTTGTTCTCATTATAATGTTATATGACAGTCCCAGTAGTAATGTATTGCTGTTTGAGCTCTGCTCTAAAGCTAAAGATGATCAACGGTATGCTTTACTGCATTGTTAATTAACTTAACCAAACGCATCCCATATCAGATTAATCAGATATATATAGACAACATAAACATAAAATTAATAACTTTCATTGGCACAAACAGCTGCAAAGTGAACTATGCTAGTCAAGGCGCTCTTTCCACAACAACGCACAGAAACACGAGTGTGTAAAGAATTCAGAACATTATTTTACAGTCGTGTTCTCATTATAATTTTTTGTAGCCTATATGATAGATCTATGATGGACATGTTGCACTGAGCTGTATCTTCCTTTTCGAAGTGATTCCATTAGCTTTAATAAATATGGTGTATTTAATATGCCGATATGGTGGCCGAAATAATGTGCATCTCTATTCTATATGGTTTCATATTGGTCTGGGAATTGGCACAGATTTATCTGGAAAGAGCTATGAAATGTGAAGGCCGATCTTAATGTAACTACACTGTTGCGTGACATTGTTTACAAGCTGTTTTAATGACGTCTTTCCATACTACTTGAGTGATTACACGAGTCAGCATGATTTTAATTGTTTATTCATGTGTGTTTTATGCTATAATAGTAGTAAAGATGAAGAGATTAGCTGTTCATTTCAATCTGTATTGTCCCTTAAAGGTGCAGGAAGTGATTTATGGTAAAATGCTGTTGGTATTTGAAATCACCAAAACAGACACACACAAAAAGATCACACCCCTATCTTTCACATTCACTTACACAATATGCTATCCTTGCTCAAGCAATGACTATGGCAAAATCTGCTGTGCCTTCCGACCAAGGGTATGATGTCATTAATAAGTGACAGTGTCACACTTGGTCCTGTCTTTCTGTGTCTTTGTCACTTCCCTGTCACTGAGGTCATGGGGTCACTTCCTGTTGTCACTCCCTGTCTATCGTGATATCACTTCCTGTTCACTTCCGGGGCTTTCTAGAATCTTCCACACCTTTCTAGTTTCAATTACCTCGTCAGTGTCTCCAGGTGTTTCCCATGTCTGTCTCCATTTATACCCTCTTGTGTGTCCTGGTCTTTGTCAGTTGTTGATCCTGTTAATGTGACTCTGTTCCGTGTTCCTGCCTTAGTAAGTCTTGTGTGTGGATGCAATCTTTGTGTTTCTCATAGTTTCCTCCAAGTGTTCCTAGTTTCCGGGTTTTGCACTATCACGTGCCGTTTAAGTTCTCTTAAGTGTTTTGGTTTTGCGAGTTTAATAAAGTGAGTTTCTGTTTGAAACCTGTTACTCCTCGTCCTTTCCGCATCGCACACGTTCCTGCTCGCCCTAGTGTTGTAACAGACAGCAATTCAGTTCGAATGTCTAATTGTTATCTAGCTCCGTTACTCCTTAGATGGAAGAGATGATCATGAATGTGTACATCCTTTACTGTTGATTGACTACAACTGTGTTTTGGTGCTTGAGCCATTCCACTTTCAACAGCGTTTATACAGAAATCACTTATCTTTAAAGGTATACTATGTAATTTTTGGCCCTTCAGCAGTTAAATTCAAAACTGTATTTGGCTGAAGAACATGGTTTTGGTTGTGCTCATATGCTCTCTGTGACTGTACGTGTCAGGCGAGTGTTTTGGAGGATGAGGAAGACCAGAACAAGGAGTAAACGAAAACACAATTTAATTAGAAAACTCAAAAACAAACACTTTCCAAAAGTGCCAACAAAAGGGCAAGTTTTGTGCAAAGCTGGAAGAAAGTTCAAGTTGTATTTCTTAACAAAAAATTAAAAAAAAAAATTGTTTTTTCCTTTTGACAAATTAAGAAATATTAAATATGAATTAATTGTTCACAGTAAGATCATTAGGATTCATTTAGAAAATGCATAGGGAAAATGTCCATTTCAATCCATCTTTAATACTTGGATTTAGGGATTTGAACAAACTCCCAAATATAAATAATAATGTAATATCGACAAAATCCACTAATATGAAATATAGTACTGTCCTAAATGGAAAATGTGTAAACAATTCTTTTTCCAAAAGATAACAAACAAGTGTTGTGAAGCTTGCCAGGTCAAATTATACAGCCATCTAATAATTTTTCTTGAATGTCATCATGCAAATTCACAAAATAACAACTACATCACATTGTTATCGTATGCAACTGAATACAAGTTCATTAGGGCCAGCTGTTGGTTTTCATTGAAGCTACAAGCTTACAGCTCAACTTATGTGCCAAGCACATTAGGTTTTAGTGGCTGTTATATGACATTTTCATCCAAGAAAAAGTATATGAATCATGCCTTTTAAGCTTCTATTTCTACTTGAGCGGTAAAACTAAAGTGTGGCCAGCTGACACACAGTGCACCCTCATGAAGGTGCAAGTATGTTGTTGCCCCCCTCTTTAGGGTGTGTGGGATTTGCACCATGGCGAGCGTGTCATAACAGATTTGGGCGAACACTTCCTGGCGTGTCACATCTCAATACAAAGAGAGCAGCATCTGCAGATATGCTGTGTGTGTGTGTGTGTGTGTTTGTGTCTATGTTCAAGGAACCTCCTCGGGCTTCCACCCACGCTCATTTTTTCCCAGAGCACCACCCTGAATCAACCAGGTGTGTGTCTGAGTGTAATATTTCATGTTCATTCCTCTGCAAATGTGTATAGTTTTAGAATTCTGGATTTTGAGTTTTTCATACTGCACTTCACACCTTCTTTTTTTACTTTTGGTATTTTTTTAATTGGTGCTAAGTCTTGATTATTATTATCATTATTTTAATATGTCAGATATAATAAAATTCAATAATAAAAACAACAGCAATAATAATTAATATATGATTATATTCTGTAATATCATTAATAGTAATAATAGTAATGGAAAAATAGTGAGAACAATAATAATTATATTCTTCTTCTTCTTATTATTATTATTATTAAAAGCAGAAAGTTCTCCAGTGTATTACATCTGTCTTGTCTTTGTTTTCATCCGGATTCCCTGTGCGATATCTCAGTGTCAATCCATTCACATGTCTCATAATCAATCACCCAGTTAGTATTGTCCACTGTGTCTTGTTCCCGCTGATTCCCCTGTGTACTGTATATCTATTACAGTTTATCCATAGGGAATGTGTGCGATGCGGAGGAAAGACGAGGAGCAACAGGTTCCAAATGGAAACTCTCTTTATTAATTTAAAAAAAAAAACCAAAACACTTTAAATACAAAAACCAAAAACGGCACTTCTTGTGCAAAACTAGGAAATACCTTGGAGAACCCAAACACGGAAGGAGACCACGAAGATGGCATCCACACACAACAACACTTCCACGTAACAACGTAAATGTAACGCAGTTCTTTGTTCAGGGAGGAAGGAGGCGGGAACCGGCGAACTTTCAACAAACTTTAATACTCAAATAAAACATAAATACAAAATAAACGTAATGGCGGCAGTCCCTCACGGACGACTGCTGCCCACACAAAACTCAACATAAAGTCCAGACCTGGTCCTCTCTTGTCCTTCACTGTCGTCGCTCCTCCTTTTATGCCTCCGCTCCTCTGTGGAGAGACCGGTGGCTCGCAGGTGATGCTCATTACCAATCACGCCACCGCTCTCATGGTCCCTCGACCCTGCCCTGCTCGCCACAGTAAACAACTGACAAAGACAAGGGAAATGCAAGGGGGTTATATACACAAGGGAATGACAAACACCTGTGAAGACTAACAATGAATGTGATTGTTAGACAGGTGCACGGAGTACTTGAGAGGATACACAGAAGGGACCCGGAAGTGAACCAACACATGACACACCAGACACGAAGTGACAAATGACACGGCACACATGAAGTGACAGTTGACCTCACTGACAGAAAGTGACACACCAGATGACACACCAGTCTACCATGTTCCCTTCAGTCTTTGTTGTTTCTCGTTAAGTTATGTTGTGTGTAGTGTAGTATGTGAAGTATGTAGTTTTATTCAATAAATATTGTTCCGGTGTTCTACTGCATCTCCGCCATTCCTTGTCCTCATTGCTACAGCAACAGTAATACCGCTCAGATGTAAAATAAAAAAAAGGTTGCTTATCAAAAGGTTTCCTCTCAGGTTGCATATGTAAACACAGTTCCCTAAGGTGGAATGAGATGCTGCATAGAAAATACTAGGGGAATGCCTTGGCATGTAGTCTCGTGAAGCACTGTGAAATCGATCGCGTGATGAGGCCCGACCTGGCCCAACCTGGCCCGGCTTTTAGGGAAGGGTTGCGGGTAACGACACTTTGCTTGGGCGGAGTGATCCCACATGATCACTCCCCACCCACAAAGCATAAAGGACGCATCCGTCGCGACACGGAGCTCCGATACGGGGCCTAGAACAAGGGGTTCCTACACCATAAAATGTGCGTAGGCGTCCTCGTGACTTTGATAGTTCAGAGATGGGGTTACTCCTCTGAGAAATCCCTCCCTTTGGTTCTGGCCACCACTGCTGTGGTTCAGGTACAGCAATCCAAGTGACTTACCAACACTGGGAGTCATTGCTCTGTGACCCAGCGCTCTGAGAGTGCTAGCTGTAGGTGCCTGGACCATTATAAGCTCTTGGCGGTTGAAAGGGTGGCATCAATGCGCACGGGGGAAACCATGCTGACCCCCCGGTTTTTAGGGAAGGGTAGCGGGTAACGACACTTTGCTTGGGCGGAATCACCCCTCAGGATCACTCCCCACCCACAAAGCATAAAGGACGCATCCGTCGCAACACAGAGCTCCAATATGGGGCCTAGAACCAGGGTTCCTACACCATAAAATGTGTGTAGGCGTGCCTCGTGAATTTGATAGTTCAGAGATGGGGTTACTCCTCTGAGAAATCCCCCCCTTTGGTTCTGGGCACCACTGCTGTGGTTCAGGTACAGCAACCCAAGTGACTTACCAATATTGGGAGTCATTGCTCTGTGACCCAGTGCTCTGAGAGTGCTAGCAGTTGGTGCTTGGACCATTATAAGCTCTTGATGGTTGAAAGGGTTGCATCGATGCGCACGGGGGAAGCCATGCTGACATCAACACTGATCCGGAGGAGACACACTACTCTAAGTTCAGCCTCAACCCCAACATTTCAAGAGAGCAAGAACGACATCTCGATGTTGAACTGCTACCCTGGTCTCTAGCCAGTCATCAGGGGATGTTCTTAGAATGTGCTGTGTCATAGTAAAGGGTGAAAATGTCAAAAGTCATATGTCATAGTAAAGGGTGACAGAGCTAGGCCAAAGAAGAAGACCATGTGGCCAAAAACTCTACTAAGGGAACCAGCCTCTCGAGGCTGGCCACTGGTACTGAAAGAACATCCACCACAGGGCCCGTTTTTTGGGGGAATGCCTGGGTTAAATACTCTAGGACCCTCCACACAGGAGGCAACTCCCCCAGAGCAACCCGACTCAGGAGCAGCAGTTGGGGAAGATAACCTAAGTGAGTCCTGTCGCACTATCGTCAGATTCTCATGCTCTTAGCCTGCTTAGTGGCGAGTATGGTCCTTATTCCAGAGGCTGAGCCTGAGAGCATCCAGGCATAGGAACAGATCTGCCAGGTAAGGGCTGAGATAAGACAGAGCCCATCTCAAACCCCGCTGCCAGATCCAAATGTTTTTATATCATGCGAACCCTGGAACAAAGATCGCCACTGAGCCTCAGCAGCAGAGGGATCCAAGTGAGAACAAGATCCGAGAACACAAATCAGGGCGGTGAAAAAGTTTTAAAAAGCGCCTTTAGGTTTTCTTTTTTTTTTTGGGAGCGGAGCGAAACAGCGTACAGCCAGTGCCCTCAAGTGCACTTTTGTTTCACACACACACACACACAGATCAACCAGCTTCACACAACTGACACTTTTGCTGAAGACACTCAGAGCTGACGCTTCCGGTTTCCGGCGCCCTTTTATAGTCCTTGTTCATGACGTCACCGACCTGCGACGATCATCCCATGATCCCGCGATCGATTTTACAGTGCTTCACGAGACTACATGCCAAGGCATTCCCCTAGCGTTTTCAACGCAGCTCGAGTTCCCGTGAAAGGGAACTCACTTTATTTGAACCAAAATAAAAACACTTTAAATACAAAAAAAAAAAATACAAAATGGCACACTTCACAGGAGAAAGGCATCCACACACAGCAAAACGGTGTCAACAACTGATTGTACGCAGCTGACAAGACAAACGAGGTGACTGATGACGGTGAGGAACACATGGGAGAACACGGAAGGGAACAGGAAATGGACGAAGGACATAACTGACAGGAAGTACACGACAGAGAGAAAGTACACGACTGACACGGCAGACAAGAAGTGCACGGATGACAAGACTGACAGGAAGTACACTTACCTTCCACTTCTTATATATATATATATATATATATATATATATATATATATATATATATATATATATATATATATATATATATATATATATATATATATATATATATATATATATTTATTTATTTATTTGCATCTGCACTCATAATAATAATAATGATGAATAATGATTGTTGTGGTTATCATTATTATAATTTAAATGTGTTAATGTTTGTTGATAATATTGAAAAATATATAAATATTTGATATTATTATATACAAAATGTAATAGTTTTGTTCTTTGTTGTTGGATGGATTAGGAAAACATAAGATTTATCAAGATTATTTTATTTTATTGACTGTCCCAATTTTAAACTGGGAAAATCTGCATATCTCTGTTTTGGGGGAAAAGAATGAAGAATGGTTCCTATTTATGTCTTTTTGCATCATCACTAAATAGGTTTGAAATGGTCCTTTTTTAAGGAAATATATAGATATCATTATATTTTATGAAGAAGAGTGTCACTCACCAGGATTATTGTTCCGTATTGTTCCAAATATAAACAACCCTGATTATAAGATGACCCCCACAACCAAAATGCATAATTTTTATATAGCATATTTTTCACATTTTAATTTTGAAAGTACATAAATACTGGTCAAATGTACTATCAATCACATTTAAAATTATACACTTCTATATATATTATATATATATATATATATATATATATATATATATATATATATATATATATATATACATATATAACTTGTAGCTCTCATTTCCAGTAGATTTCATAATGACTGATTTCTCACCTTTTTCATAGACAGTTTTGGATCCACACCATGAGTTTTTTTTTCTTCTTTAGGCCTATCAAATAGAGCTGAAAAGAAAGCAGTTTTTCGGAGGGCAAGCGTTGGGCAAGACTGTGGCATAATGCTAATCCATTACGGTGCATCAAAGTGTCCACTTCGAAGAAATTAACAGGCAAGTGTATCCATATGTAGCCGAAATAAGAAGTTCGAGGCCTTGTTGTATGTTCAGCTCTTTGGCGATATTTTGTTCATTCAGCTGGATGGCGGCTCTGGCTATTGAGTGCCCCTCATTTTGTTTTTGGCTACGTACTGTCAATTTCCTCAACGGTTTTAGGACAGCAATAAACTTCTTTATGACTGTTAGCATCTTTTTTTGCTTGCCATCTTCTAATATTTCACTCTGACACGTATTTCTTGGCTGTTTACTGAGAGTTATTTGATGACCTTTTACACTTATTTGGCACTCTCTGTCGTTGCGAGTGTTTTATTGACATGTAAATTTCTAGACCCTGAAGATAAGACAACGACATTTTTTCAGATGTATTTCTAAGAAAAAAATCACTGTCTTATCTAAATTTGTAAATTTGGACCTGTGGCTTTAAATGGTTTGAAAACCTCCCCATCCTTTCTTAGAATTTGTTTTCTACTTCTGTTAATCTGATTGCTTCTTGATACAAATAGTTACAGTCTCACTCTTAAGAGTGCTTCAATTTGCCTAAACAAATACCTGGTCTACGGTCCTCGAGATGCTTCTACTTATGTACAATACACCTCTTAAGACATCTGTTACGAGTCCAGCCTTGTACACAGGGTTGAGAAGCTTCCTGTTGCTTCCTCTGTGTTTACTCTACATCTCACTGAAGGAGGGGAATATCCTGTCACTGCATGCTTTCTCACATCCATCTTCCTTTCTCTCATTCGGTCTCTCCGAGGGTCTGAACAACAGCTGAAACCCAATAATTGACCCACAAAAGCTCTTTCTTTTTGCCCTGTGGTGGATCTAACAAAGGCCTTGACAGAAGTCCTTTCCTTGTCACCTGGAAGGAGGCTGTTACACTCAGTCTATACAGAGCGCTGAGCATGGCACTTAACCGCGGCCCTCATATAAACACAGAGGGTGCGGCGTAGACATGGAACATCCGTCATGGCCGACTAGCGGAAAATAGACCCCTCAAGCTCCATTACTCTCTCCTCTGTCAGGAAGGAGTTAACCCTGCAAAGACTGAACATTAGGGGCAAATGTTAACAGAGCGTGTAATTAATGTCACGAGTCCCCTTGACCAGTGGGGCAGACTCTTGTTGTCTGTTCTCAACTAGCCAGAGCGTGCAGGAATTCATTTAGATCTTTTAATCAATAAGTAACCCTTATCAAAGACAGACTGTATCATACCTTATATTTTACTGGAAGTGAACAGGATTATCAGCTGTAGCAGCACACCTTCTGTTTCCAATCATTTTTACATGCAAGACAACACCGGGAACTCAGATGAACTCTATTCAGCCTCATGAAATGGAGAAGAAACTATTTGGATCAAGGAACTCACTGAATCAAATTAAGCGTCATGGGTGAACTGTTGTAGTACTAGGGATTTGTTTGTGCTGTTCACAGATCTTTTAGAACAGGTTAAAAGCGTGTGGAATTAATCAGCATGTGTAATTGTGATCTAGTAAAAATATGATCTGCCATAAATATGGAAAGAGGCACAATCTGACCTCAAGCATCTTAGAAACATCTGTCTGGTCTGCAAATGGAAAACTCGTTATGCAGCACATTCCGTGATTTTAGGAAAGAATGCTTTTACAGTAATTACAGTGCTGGCAGGATTGGATAAAATTTAGAATTTAAGAACTGTCCACAGGAATTGGAACGACAGGAAGTGGAATTCAAAGAACTTCTCAGTTCTTCAATTTGTTTTTATTCTACTTCCTTAAATGGTAATTTCAGCTCTAGTTCCTATTTGCACCTAAAAACGTTTTATGTTTTTAATAGCTGCAAATATATACTAATTTGATCAAAAATCAAATGCATGCATTGAAGATTCATGAGAATTTGATTCTAAAATTAGGGCATGACAGAATGTACAAGAAGATGTAGACAGTTCACAGCAATCGAGATACTTGCTCTTCATTTTATTTTGAGAGTGACCAAACTGTGACCGTTGTCATAAAACATAAAACCCAAACACTGATCGCATGAGCCCCCCACAGACTGGGAGCAAACACCCAACGCGATTTGTCAGCCAGAGCCCAAGAAGAGGATAGAGTGGATCCTCACCCCAGAAAAGGAGCCACAGAGTGTGACCAAGGGTGTAAGCCCGTGACACCAGCAAGGAAGGACATTCTGGTGGACTCGGACAACAAGGACTGGCTGACAAACCAAAATACTGAGGTACTGCTTCCCACCCAATCCCATGAAGTACCATCTACCTGTTCTGATTCATTGCTGTTTCTAAACAGCATATAGACTATACCGTAACCACTTGGAAAGATGAATTACCGCCATTGATCTCATCAACCTCACCCTCTTCATCACTGCAGAGCTCAGACAGTCCTCCAGCCCTGCCTCTGCTGGATGCCTACAGTTGCTGGGTTGTGAAGCCACAGATCATGCTACCACCAGCCTCATCTAAGCAAGAGGATCCTGAGGCTCCATGGATGACAGATACGCCTCCATGGCCCGGCAGCCTGTCGTGACACCCTGGCTCCTCCCACTCTCGGGTCCACCAGAGAGCCTTGACCTTGCGGCTCCATTGGGTTCCCTTGTCCCTCCGGCTCCCCCTTGTTCCATCGTCGCTCCACCTCCACCTCTACGGCTGCTGCGTTCTCCTCCTTCTTTTTGGTGTCACCTCTGTCCTCAGTCACACCAGCTCCACCTCAGCTCTCGGGCACTCTGGTTCTGCCTCGAGCGATCGCCACCACGTCTTTACCCATTATCCATCCTTTCATCACCCTTCATTCCTCCATCAACCTCCTCGGCCCCTTCTCATCATGGTGCGAGGACACTCCTTCTGGGAGGAGGCGTACTGTCACACTTCACCTGTCACCTGTCAGAACTGCAACTCCCATGATCCTCCCTGGTCATCACCTGCACTCCATTTCCCCATCATTCACACCTGCCATCACTCACCCTCATCAGCTTCACCACATTTACACCCGTTATACATACTATTGTAATGCACACATTTGCATTACTTTCTCACCTGGACTGGGCTTGCTTTTTGTTTGTTTTTTGTTTTTAGATTAACAAAAAAATTCTATTTTAGGACAAATGTAAACCCCTTTCATACCAAAATGAAATGAGTAAAAGCAATTCTAGAAAATAATAGTATTAGTTATACAAATAGATAATATGCCATACACACATACATATTCATACTCAATATGAATATGTATGTGTGTATACTCATATTCATAATATATGATATACATGATCATATATTAACCAGAAATTAGGCTGTTAAGACACTTGAAGTTATAAAGGGATGCTGTTGACTGAATTTACTCTTCCCCGAACATATTACTTTTTCCAGTTTCAGAAAAAAACATGGTATCTGTTAGTCCTTTGGAAGTTAATGGAGGCTTATTAGAGTTCTAGTGAAGCAATATAAGGAGCCTAGCTAATAAAGTATAAAATATACAATTGTTGGGAATTAAACTGAGACTATTTGTTTTGGTACCGAAAATCAATTCTAACTTTTAACACTTGTAAAACTAGTTGTAAAGTAATTGACAAAAGAGATGGGTAACAAGGAAATAAGGTAGCACTACAGTGCCTGATCGGTAAAAACCTATACAAATGGGACTTTGACACCCTCAAATCATAAGATAACTAGCTACAAAATATGCCATCCTTGTACAGGTCTTAAAAACATCTCAAGCCTTTTGAATGCCACTGCTTAAATAAAGGATCAGTGAGAGATGGGTAAACACACGATTCTCTAATAGTGCCATCAATGTTGGGGCAGAAGGGAATTTAAAGTGTCACCTAAACTGGTGCAAAATCTGAGGTGTAGATACAATACGAGAACTGAATTATGTGTCAAGGAAGCCACAGAGACATTACGGGATAGGGGTAAAATAAGCAAAGCCAACAGAGAGAAAGACATACACGTGTTTGCTTCAAATCTGCACCATGGTTCACTTGAAAAACTAAGCCACAATGTTATCTTGTGAATGTTTATGTTTATGACCAATAGTAGAAAAAAAGTCAGATAGATAGATATATTAAAAAATACTTGGGCAGAAACAAAGGGATACACTGAAAGGCAAAAAGAAACTTGTGTAAAAACGTTCGCTTTTACTGCATTAATCCGACCTATCAACGACAGATCCATTGATCCATTGTTGAAAATCACACTTAGTCTGTTCCAACAAAGGGGAGGAATCAGATCAGATATAACAGAGGACAGAGAATGAGTAATATTAATGCCAAGGTATCTAAAACCTGTTTTGCTTAATTTAATTGGGAAACACTCATAATTAACTCATAATTAGGGAAACAAGACACAGCTGACAAGACTAACAAGCTGAATGAGGATGAAAGAAATGACTAAGATGACACTATGAGAGCACACGGGGAACCAGTAAGTAAACAACCGCATGACAGATATATAACACCACAGTGTTACAAACTCTATGTGAATGTGCAGAGTAAGAAATAATCAATCTCTGGAGGTAAGCTTTAAGTGTTTCTCACAGCAATGAATAAGTAACCAGTTTGAAGTTATATCAACACATTTTTCATCTGACAAAAGAAGAGTGTTTAACCTCCATGATTATCAACACTAAGACGGGCATAGTCAGAGACAACAGAATATGATGAAACAGATGTTACTTTAAGTATTAGGGAACTGTCTATACAAAATAATCAATACGAGAATATGACTGATGAGCTTGTGAAAAGAAAGAAAATATTTTATGTTGAGGGTTATAAAATCCAAGGGTCAACACAACCATATTTTGACATAAATTCCACTGTTGATCTAGACATAGAAGATAGAGTTATTGTCCTGGAACTAGAGTGGTCCATAACAGGATCAATTACTTAACCATTAATAATAGATCTTCAGCAAAAATGAGAAGCTGTCTATTTAATGATGGGAGGATCTCAAATAAATTGTTTATAAAACCTGGATCATCAAAATTTGGCAAGAATAACAGGATTTAGCAATATGGTGCCATCAACAATCAAATATCTTTCATTTTCATGAAAAAACCTCCTCTACCCAGGTGCACTTAAGCTTCACATGATCTTTGTTCCTCAAATGTGATGAAAAAATAAAACACCACTTACCAAAAATACACACAGATACAGAATATTATGCGGAAACGTGCTTAAGTATCAAGATATGATTCTGTGGGAGCCCTTCTGAACATGTCTTTCACGCAGTCACAGCACTAGAACTTTTATTTTGTTTTCATTCAGTCATGCAAGGAACTTTGATTTAGTTTCTCCCGCCACTAATTTGTTATCATGGACACTAAACATCACAACTGTTTGTCGTTTGTTCATTACTGCAAGTGTATTTAATCCCCCCTGTTCACTCAGTAATTGGTTGTTTGTGGTTTGTGTCTGCAATGTGTTTGTAGAGATACTGCTGTTATATTACCCTCATATTTGTGAATTGCCTTTTTGTTTTCATTAAAGTATTTCTGAAATCTTCGTTATCATCTTGGACTTCGTGACAACTTCTTGTTCCATGGTTCGCCTAACCGGAAGTCCAGAAGAAAGTTTAACACTTACTTCACCAATACATTTTCGAAGGTCAGCAGAAAGTAAATTAAAGTGAGATTAAATGCATAAACATTATATACATATTAAACATTATATACATATAAATATTATATACATAATAAACATAATTATTGGTAGTACAATGGAGTCCACTTATCTCGACCTCGGTTAACTCGCCAACCCTATTATGTCTACGTTTTTGAAGTGGAACTGCCAAAATCCCTATTTGTCTTAGCATTTTATTATGGGTTATGTCGATTCTTTTATGTCGCCGAACCTTAATATCTCGAGCACAAAAAAGGGACAAATTCGCCACTTCACATGGTTATCTCGAGACTAATGATGGTACCTATTTCACTGCGCATGCGCTGAGTTTACGTTGCACGTGGATCGTGGTCCCGGTGCTTGCTCTGTCAGTGACTCTTCTCTCACAGCGCCGCGCAGCACTCTCTGAAGTGAAAGCACATATCGTTCTTACGCTTCACAATGAGCAGCGAGTGCTGCCGTGGGTCCCACCCCCATCCCAAAGTCTCATCCGCTTCTGTGTGCACATAAAGCCGCCTTTTCTGATTTGATTGGTTTTAACAAGCAGTTACCGACCAATGAGTATGAGGCTTAGATGAATACACACACATACATACACACCCTGCTTCTGTTCTGACGCGCACTCTGCTCAGCGCCGCTGCAGATTGAAGAACCCGGTTATTAAAAGACGGGACGAAGCCAAATTTGTTGAGAAAGCACATTAGACGGGCAGAACGCAAGAAAGTATGCAATCTCGTACAGCGTGATGACCTCACAAATATATTGTGACTGTTTACGCTGTGAGCGAAATTGTGTTTGCAATGTTGGAGAATATAATTAAAGGTTTGTATCGAGAATCGAAGGTGTTTTTATTGTATACTGGTAAATCTCTGCTGTTACTTGGTGCACATATGCCTTTTGTTGTTAGCAAACATATACAGTGTATGTTCATTTTTATAGCATGCTGATCGCTTCATCAAAGAAATCGCCATATTTGCTGTTGGTTATCTTGATCATCAGTTATCCCTATACTTTTTTGCAATGCCCGAGGCCGTCGACATAACTGGATTCCACTGTATTCTGATTTTGCATTTCACTGATTTTATTCATTTTAGGAAATATTGAATATTTTTTTGTGATTCAAAGTGATATTAGTAAATTCTCACATTTAGTCAATTAATGGAAAAACAAAGTAACTTATTTGAAAAAGTAACTAAGATATTTTGTGGTATATTTAAATGTAATCATTACTAGTTACTTAAAAAAGTAATCTTATTACGTAACTCTGGTTACTTGTAATGCATTTACACCAACACTGCCTCACACAGCTGCTAGGAATTATCTCACCTTTGCATTAATTTCCCAGAACCTCTGGCATCCAAGGTCAGCTGCACCAGCCCTGTATTTCCATTCTCCTAGATGTCTGGGTAATGTTTTCAAACAGTTGAAGTGCTGGTCTGAGGTTTATTCATAGACATATCAGGGAATGCTGAAAATATCTCCACGTTTTATCTTTTGGGGTGAAGCTGGAACAAATTCTCATTCTTTGTTGCAGATCTAAAGTTCTGAATTTGAGATTTTATTGATGAACTCATAAAGCATAGCAAGAGCTTATCACTCCAAGCGTTATATTTGGCAGTGGTTACAAGTCTTCACTTTCCTCATGTTTTCTTTCATTCCCACCTCTTTTTCCATTCACATCCATCTCTGTTGTGGCTGTGGAAATATCTCAGACCAACAGCTAATCAGCATTAGTTGTTAAATTAGAAATATATTTTTCTCCAGTTCTGGGAAATATCTGTTTGTTGCTTTTAAAGGGGTTTTATCACGATGAATACAAATTTTCATGATCTTTAAACTTAAAAGAGTTTTATCCTGAGTCGAAAAGGATTGAGCACCCCTGGTATAGTGTGTGTATGTATATTTTCTCCTAATATATATATTTAATAATATGTAATATACTGTAATATGCATTGATCTATTATTATGGCTGCAATTGTTAGATAGTGTTATGTTGCGTCAAAGACAGGGGAAAACAATTTCTTCCCATTATCCATAAAAAGACTGTTCATGTCTCTTATATGTCACCGGCCAGCAAGGATGACGAAAAACTCCTGACTCTCTTGTCAATGGTGGTTAGCAGCATTACCACATGAGAGCATTCCTGTAACCCTGCAGTCCTACCACAAGCTCATATTTACTGTGTGTGGTAGAAGCTCCACACTGGAACCACAGAAAACACATGGCCCAAACATAAACTGGGTACACTGATGCACAAACACACAAATACTCACTATCGATACAGTCTTGCAAACATGCAAAATGTTTTTCTCTCTCGCTTTCTGTTTTAATCTTTCTTTTTGTCTTTTTCCAAACAGACACCCCAAACCAGACCATATGGTAGAAGACTAGATATTTCAACATTCTCAGAGCTAATGCAAACAGACCTGTGGTTTTTCAGTGTGTGAGAATTTAGACACAGATCTGCAATCTTGAACTTTGGGCTTCATGCTGCTGACATGATCCAAAAGCAAAGCTGCTTTTCACTTGTAGCATCTGTACTAGCATCAAAATGACACTGACGACCTTTTCATGTGAAATTAGTACAAATCCAGGTTTTTGGAAATTTAATTGACCCTGGTTTAATTGGGTTTAATTGCTTTCACAGAAAATTTCCTCTCCTTTACGATGGCTGTTGCCCTTGTTATGAGATGGACATACTTTCACATAGAGCTTTCCTTCATATAGACTTCCCATTAGCAGCCAGTAATAAGTGAGGGGAGTTGTTCCTTTGATTGTGAAGTGTCTTAGTAGTTTTAGTGGTACTTGGCTATTATCATTCTCCAAGGTAACACGCAAAAGCCTCTTTTATGTCTTCCCTGAACTTTGGCCAGCTGGATGTGTTTAGGAGGGTTATAATGTAACAGAGGTTCAAAAGACTTCACTACCTTCCATTTACCTCTCCTGCCGTTCGTGTTGTGCTGCTTTAATATGCTTCCATAGGGGTCTGGCTCTTATAAAAGCCAGATGGGTACAGAAATGAGAGAGAAAGAGAGAGAGGGATTTTTATGTTTAAAAATATCACTTAAAATGTGTTGACTTTAAATTTGCAGTGTACTGTAAGTGTATTTTGCAAGTTGATTTAGATTCAGATTCCAAAATTTTTATTCAGATTTATTTTAGTGATACAAGATATATGGGATTCAAATCTGGTTTATCGGTACAGGAGGGAGGCACGCTAACAAGGATGCTACGCACCTCTTCTGTTTGCATAAGTTGCTAGACTGCCTTTTGAGATCAAGGGAGTGAGGTTTATATGGTATGGTCTTACTGGCCTATGTCCATTACACTCACCCCCCTAAATGTCACTCCCATCTGGGTCAAGGCACCAAATATAACCGCTCCTGCTTGACCCATTCCAAGTTAGATTCAAACTGGGGTCCTTGGCATGGGAGGTGAGAATGCTAACAAGGATGCTAGTAGCTGCTAGTGACAGTTTCTAACGTTCGTCTTGAGGCCAGGGGTGTGAGGTTTACACGCATAGCTTTTACTGGCCTATGCCTGTTACACTTACATTCAACAGATATTGGACATGTTTTTAGTTTGTCTGTGTGTCTGTTGATATTGTGTATTCAATTATGCTTACTAAATAATCTGTGGCAAATCTCAAAATTAATATCCACTTTTCAGAAAAGTACATTATAATTATCATTTAATGATGCCTAAATGTACTTTTTAAAAATACAGAATTTTAGTTTTATTTTTAATTCATTTTTGATTCATGTTTTATAATTAATTGTATTTATGTATTGCCCATTTCTTATTTACAAGGCATTACATCAATATTTTGATAGATGTGGTTTTATCTTTGCTTTTTCTAAATTTTGTGGGCAAAATCTAGTCATTCTAATAGGAACGCACACATTTTGTGTCACAGTCTTGTCTTGTCGCGTCTGTCACATCCGGGTTCCCTTATGTATCTTCCAAGTCCTGCACACTCCCGTCTGCGTCTAATCACTGCCCAGGTCTTGTCAGCTGTTAATAATTTGTTAATACTGTTTGTCTATTTATACCTTCCTGTGTTCCCATGTCTTTGTCTCTTGTTAACGGTTTCTTGTGTGTGGATGCCCTTTCTCTGTGTTCCCAGATATTTCCCTGTTTTGCACTTTGAGTGCCGTTTTGTGTTGTCTTTTGGTTTCGGTTTGCAAAATAGAGTTTTCGTTGGGACTTCTGCTCCGTGTCCTTCCTCCGCATCGCATCGCACACATCCAAAGCGTGACATTTTGCATGAAGGTAAAATATTTCTCACAGATTTTTCTCATGTTCATAATCAAATTTGCTATCCAGACCATCAGATGGTTTGAAAGTGACTTCTCTGTAAGCTGTGTTTCATACATTTCTACTCTATTTACAATAACAATGGACCCTTTAGAATGTGCCTTTAAAAGTGACTGCAATCTCTGTCCTCTTCAAAAATTACTCTTTTTAAGTGAGACACATAACCCCCAAATTACTTTGGGGGAACTGTCTCTGTTATTAGTCCACTATAAGTCACATTGACAAGTAATTTTGACCACCTCCCTTCACAGTGCAATCATGTTAGTAAATAATGTTCTCATGAGCTTTATGTCACTTAAACCAGGTTTCCATGGGCACATGGTGGGATACTGTAAAATTTTACAGAGGCCTAGTGGTGTGACATGGGCGTGATTGTACTTCACCTCCATTATAAAACTCTGGACCAGGCTGCCTTGTTATTAAAAAAAGTCGTAAATAAAAAAAACAAAAACAATTTATTCCCAGTCAGCAAACAGCAAGGCTACAAGAAAAAGAACAAGAGAGTGGGAGAGGGAAGCCAGATACGAAAAGAACTGGCCCAGAGCACTTTACTGGAACCACTAATACTTGCTGGCCCTCAAATGCAGCCTAGCGTTACAGCCAAACCCCCACTCTGAGGCAAAGAAGGCCACCAATACAGTCATTATAACCATTCTGTTACTCTTTTTTCCTGGTTTACAGGCAAATAGGGTTATGTCATTTAGACTGAGAGGCCCCATAGCGAAGCTGAGAAAGTATGGATTCTACATTTAGTTACAAACGTTGTTGATATGAGTAAAAATGGCAAGTTCCTCTTTCAACCAGCTGTTCTCAGAGGTTAACTACATTTTTTTTATATAAACTTTTTTTTTTAATCCAAACCATTATGACTTTCTCTTCTGGTGTTGTCACATTACCAAAACTGCAGTGGTTGGTACCAGTACCCAGTAAAATGTGACCACTCGCTGTACCATTACAGTACCATAGCAAAGAATTAAAATAATTCAGTAAATAATGCATTAATAAAACATTAGCATGTTGCCTTCACAGATCTGTTTTGATATCGGACATCACGGTCAATCATGACATTTTCCAAACTATTGCTTTGTGTTTTTAGCAGCATGAAAAATGAAAAATTAAGACTATATATTCTTATTTTGAATTGGTCAGAATCACTTAAGCTGTCAATCATTTATGTTCAGTAAAAACTCACTCTGGTAAAACCCCTGTTATAGTCAATGACGCTGTTTTCATTGTACCACAAATCTCTTATTTATTTGTATTTACACTTTAGCTATAATGAAAAATTGTGAGTGTTCAGGTATTTCGCCCCAAATGAAAACTGAGTACATTGAGTACATTCTAACTAATTGAAACACCTTTGAATGGCCATTGTCTTCACATGCGCAACAGACCTTTCTGTGGCTACAAAGCTAAACGTTTCAAAACACACATAAAATACATAAATTCTCTTCACAGAGTGCCCGCACAAAAATGTACCTAAGCAGCAACTATGGTATCGAAACCAGATTGACTATTCTCTGTATTCGTGGTACTGCATAAAAGCTGGTGTCTTCAAATATTTACAATTTCAGTATCATGGAACAAGACTTTCTTTTTTTACCACACAGCTTGTTTCTAAAAAACACAAAAAGGGACACCACACACTATGTAATGTAAATGGTGTAAACCATGTGAGGCAAAACAACCAAAAAAAACCCAAAACTTCAGCAATACATATGACTACAATTCAAGTCTTTATGTACAATAAGTACATACCAATTTAAGTTAAAAATCCTGTTTAACAGCTGTGCTCACCATTCACTTTCATAATAACAAAATAAGTAGCTTTGACCTTTTGCTAATACAGTAATACATTTTGCGTACCATGATATAAAGAAAATGATATGGGTTTGGAAATTACATGAGGGTGAGTAAATGTGGACAGAAGTTTCATTTTAAGCACTAGGACTGTAACATGACATAAGGAGGCCCAAGCATGTTCTCTGTCATGCTCAATGGCTGAAAGTCTTGAAGAACAGATTGGTTGAGTGAGATACTGAAGATTCAAAGTGGTTTCATGCACAGTATGCTGGAAAGGCTGGGCCTCTGGTTTGGAGCAGATATGCTATTGTCCGATCAGACAATACCCTGAAGTGAGATGGATCTGTGCTAATCGCCAAGTCTAACAGCACTGACAGCGAGAAGAATGAAGACTGAAGAGACGACTGTCTCACAGCACCAAGAGTTCTTCATCTGTGTTTGGGAAAGGGAGTGAGAGGGAGAAAGCGTGCTGTGTATTTACTCAGGTGTGTTCCTGTGCTTGGCAACTGTGCTACAACAATATTGAAAACAGGCTGCTGAGCTTCATGAACAACCTGAACGAGGGGATGATGTTTCAGTCAAATCTCAGGAGCTCCCACTCCTCGCTATAATTTTTTTTTCCCTCCTGAAATGCAAGTCATGGAATGCTTGGCGATGTGAGTGAGTATCACACGACAATACAATCTTTCATTTATTGTAGTGAATTTCAAACATTTCACTAGATCATGAATTGTGATCTTTTTTTAACAACTGGGTTCTTGAAATTTGGCTGACAAAGCCTCTTCTCATTGACTAACATTTGGTTGACTATTGGGGGCAGCCCTAAAAGATAGATGTTCCATTTCAGTTTCATTATGTTTTCAATGTTCGAAAACGGAAACAAATCCTGTATTAAGATTCTTTTTGTTCATTCCACAGAGGAAATGAAGTCATAAGAGTTTAGAATGACATACCCATAAATATCTTGTAATAACTTGTCTTTCACAGTTCTTGATATGATGTGATCTCTGCTGTGTGGATATACAACTATTTAATAATCCAACAGAATGCCACATTTTATCATTTTATCATTTACTGGATGCAACTTAAATCGTCTTGGGTCTGTAGAGTTGCATGCCCCACACAATGCGATCACAGTGTGCCAATGAAAATACGTGTTTGTTCTGCTTCTCCTCAGAGCTTCTATCCAGACCATTACCTATGCTTTTGGATAGAAGTTTTCCAGGAGACATTTTTCCAGGAGGTCTTACTTCTAAAAGGAAGTACACAGTGTGTTGAATACTCACTTCAGTCTCACATGGCCAAATAAGCATATGGAACAATAGTGAGCATATAAGATTCAAATAACAGTTTCTCAGCTTTTAAATGATAATGGTTATGCATTAGCTGGCATCAACCTCAGATGTCACGCCCACGTACCGTTGGCTGAACGTCATGCAAATGGAAACAAAAAATTTGGAAACACTTCAGGAGTTTTGAAGTCATCATCTGATTGGCAAACTTTTACAGGATTTCTGGGAGACGTATGTGTCGCGTTCCTTAATGGTCCATCTGGAAATAAACCTTCCCTAATGCCAAAATCCCTCATAGAAGGAGAAAGCTGTCATATCTAGGATTTTGAGGATTTTAAAAACTATGTGGAGTTCGTGGCATAGACTCTTTAAAATATGGTCAAGAGTGTGTTATTATAGAGAAATTGTTACATTTTCTCACTCCAAAACACAACGCTGAGCAAAACAAATTGTGATTAGTTGTTTTATATGTCAACAGACAGCCTCTGAGTGGTCCTTGGCAAATGAGTACAGACCTTCCACTGTAGGTCTGAAGGTCTGGCTATGGATTAGGTTGCTTGATTGATCAAGATGTTGTATTATCCAAATGTCCCTGGTAACCCTGACATTTCTGTCAGACTTCACCCAGCAGAGAAGGAATGTGGAGATGACAGATTGGGTCAGGGTGTGTCTTCGTATTGAAACATGTTTGTGTGTGGGATGCAAGCTGTGAGTAAGGCCATGCCTTCTGTCTGGTCCTTGATGAGGACCTCTGCTGGTATGTAGACCTTGCCCCATGGCTGTTCATGGACTGGAACTGCAGCTTCTTTTCTCCAGAGGCCTCTAGACTCCTTAGGGAGATGCAGAAATTTCAGATATTTACTTTGCAAATTCAGAACATCGTTTGGAAAAAGAATGCTAAAGGAACCTTGACAATAGACAAAAGAAGCAATATTTGCACTATTAAGCACCAGAGTTGGAACTGATATACATAATACTATTCATTATTTTTCAAGGAGACCTATAATGCAAAATTCACTTTTATATTGTTTTTGAACATAATGTGTTAGCAGTATGTCCGCAACCACCCTATTGTGGTAAAAATCCATACATTCCATTTGCTATTTCCCCATAAATCTGAAACTGTTTCAAATTTAGCCGTTTAGGAATGTACTCCAATGTGAAGTCACATTGGAACAGTCTAGACACACACAACTGGCGACGGAATTTTCCCTATTAGCTTAGCTCCTCCCCTAAGTGAGCTGTACACAGTTCGCCGTTTATCACCATTTATCACCTGAACAATGTTATATATTTTGTTGATTTGTGTACTTACATTATCCCAAATGTTTCAAACAGTGTTTAAATCCAGAATTCAGCCCTTATAATCAGTGTAAGTTCCCTCCCTTCCATCGCCTCTCAATGATGTTGTATACACTTTACCCTCAATTTACAGCTTTACTTCCAAAGAAACACCAAAGACATGTTTAATTAGACAGGCGTGTCAGGTTTGCAGAGGGAGGACTCAAAATGCAGGTGGAAGGTATATTTTATTAAATATAAAACAAAACAAAACTCAAACAAAAACAACCCCAAAGGGGTAAAACAAGACTGACAAAATTAAATAGACTGGTCAAGACTAGACACAATTAGCAGGATATTCCACAACAAAGAGCGACACGATAATCGACAATGACGCGACACAGGACAGCAAACACAAAATGATTAAATAGACACAGGAGGAAGGATAATTGAGGAGAAACAGCTGGGACAAATCAAAGGGAACAAGACAGGCGGAGTTGTACAATGACAAGACATGAACACGCTGCCAATGCGAAGGCGCATAGCCACGTGTCCATGAGAAACAAGAGACAACACTCAGCTGGTGAAAACACAAACTGCGCGCAACACGAAAACACAACATGAAAATATGTGGCCAATGTAAACGAACCGCGTGACATGCACGCAGACATGAAAGATGCACGCACCCACCCACATGATGTAGAGCAAACACTCGTCTTGTGCACTCACGACAAAGACAAACACATGGGTCATAAATGTCCGAATCCCAACACAAAACTAATCAATGACCAAACTAATCAATGACTGATCAAGACCAAAGTCTCGGGATCGGACAATCACCACCTGCACACAAGACGCTACACAGACAAGAGAGCGCGCGACCCTGACAAGGTGAGCAAATATTTGGATGCTATTTCAAAACTAATCAGTGTTATATAGCTCAACACAGTTGTTTGAATCTCTTGTTTTCTTTATTTACTATCAGTAACATGTTTTTATTATGCCTTGGAGATAACAGTACTTGTCAAGTGTCTAACCTAGCATAATCAGAAAAGCTTTATGAGTAGGAACAAAACAATGTATTTTAAATCTAATTTGGTAGTGCTTTATTTTACAGTCCTATTCCCTATGTACTATGCACTTCTTATAGTAATTGCAATAACAGCACCTAATAACTAGGTACTAAGCCTGAACCTAGCCATAAACTTAACCTTAACACACGTAGGTACGGTTCTATTATATTAATACACAGTACTTTATTGAGAAAGTACACGTACTGTAAGATAAAATGCAACCACTGATTACATGCAATTTAGCAACACGCCATTCAGCTATTATTAATCTGATATTCTAATATCGATCTACTGCAATGTGCAAGAAATATTTTATAGCAGCCACTGAGGGAAAGTACAGAGTAACGTTTTAACATTCCGAAAGGAGCAACTGCAGCATAGAAGCACAATAAAACAAAACGGCAACATAAAAGCTCTTCCACGGGACTTTATATCACAGAAACGTTAATTAAACTTTAAAACGCATCTATGAACATGATTCCTGAGTCCTGAGAGATTGCTTTTCATTGTTTGTGGAGGTGAAGATGACAACTCCTATGATTCCACACTCATTCATGGCAAGTTACACCTTTGTTTTGAATAAGCAACCTCTAGCAGCGAAACCTCCATTCTGTGCCTTTAAAAGCAGTATTCAAGTAAGAAATGTATTCTTAATAAAGCTATTAAAGTTATACACAAGGACAGTGAGTGATTTTCTGCAATCTCGTGTGAGCGTGACCAAGAGATAATAATCAAAACAAAACGTTTTTGGCAGAGTATCTGAGGCATGAGCTGTAAATGCACAGTGTCCTGAATAGGAGATGGGGAGCAGTAGCTAATTTGCATTGAAATATACAGTGGTGTGAAAAAGAGTTTGCCCCCTTCCTGATTTCTTTTTTTTGTTGTTGCATGTTTGACACACTTAAATTCAGTTTTTAAATGAAATTTGTTATTATTAAGGGAAAACAAAATCTAAACCTGCATGGCACTGTGTGAAAAATTTTTTGCCCCATAAACCTAAAAACTGTTTGGGCCATCCTTAGCAACAACAATTATAAATATAGCTGCAAGCAGCAATGACCGGGGTTCAAACGTCGCAAGACCATCTGAGCTGTCAAGACGGTTTGTGGTCAATCTGACTAGATTTCCTAATGAGCACAGTTCTGTGAAATTTCTACTCTGTGCAAACAATGAATAGAAATCTTTCAAAGATGTTCAGACTGAGAAGATTAAATGATATTGTGAACTGAACATCTGAACTGTTCTGTCAGTTTATGTCAGTCTATGTCAATCTGACTTGTTCTCCACATAAAAAGATTTTCTAGCCTGATGGTGCCTCTTGTGGACAAAAGTAGTATTACAGCTTTTCTAAGATTTTAAAATGTACATCGTTTGTAATTTATTGTGAGCCCTATGAGCATCAGAAATACATGAGACCTGACACATTTCTTCAAAATGACTTGTTCTTAACATGTTCACAGATCTGTGACGTTTCTCTTGAGGACAAAACTAGTATTACAGCTTTTCTAAGATTTTAAAATGTGGATCGTTTATAATTTATTGTGAGCCGTACGAGCATCAGAAATACATGAAACCTCACAAGTTTCTTCATAATGTCTTGTTCTTAACATTTACACAGTTTTGTGAAGTTTCTTGTTTTTGGACAAGATATATAGACATTTTAATCACAATAGGCCAAATCAGAAATATATGAAATTTTTTTTTTGCTGAACGGTTTAACTAATCGAAAATCCTTTGACAACTTTTTGCCTTGAGTGTCCCTAGATGATGCGTGTGAATTTTCAAGCCAGTGAGATTGACGGCCTATGACGAGTTCGAAAAATTTGAAATTTCAAAAATCTCCAATATTTCGCAAACAATTTGATTGACAGCAGTGGTTCTTGAGGCAAAGTTGTTCAGTATGAGGAGATCTATCAGATGATATCAATATTTTGGGGATGCGTGAAACACCACGTGAGTAGAGATGCAAAAAACTTGTTAGCACCAACGAGTGTCCGATTTTCTTCAAAATTCTGACAGACCACTAGGGCCATGAGTCAAACACGCCCATCGAGTTTCGTTCCGATCGACCTTCGTTAAGCTGGTCTAATTGATGCTCAAAGTTCATTGGCCGATGACGGTCATGTTTTTTGAGATACACCAATGTCCTCATAGACCATCATGGACCCTTGGACAAAGACCGTGCATGACAAGTCTCAGGTCAATCGGACTACCATGTGACCCTGTACAGGTGATTGAGTGTTTTTTTCGCAATATAGCGCCACCAAGTGGTCAATCATCGCAGTTTTTTTGGTGTGACCACAAATTGAGCTTATACATGACTATGTGAAGTTTGGTGAGATTATCTCTTTGCGTTCCAGAGCTATTACGATTTTAGCAAAAGTGTCTCCGCCTTATGCAAACGTTTTAGCGTGTCGTTGCAAGCGTGAATCACCGATCAAAATTATTTGAATAACTTTTGGTCATGAGAGTCTCTAGATGATATGTGTGAAGTTTCGCGTTATTTGGACAAACGGTCTATGAGGAGTTCGAAAACTTTTTTTTTCAGAAAATTCAAAATGGCGGAAAATTTTTATAGGCGGAAATGAAATCGGAGATATACATTTTTTAAGTTTTGAGCCAAGGATTCCAGAGATATAAGACACTTGAGTGTACGACAAACGGTTTACGAGTTATGAACATGTACGCGTTTGTAGTCGCTGTAGCGCCACCTATAGCCCGATTTGCGTCATATTTTGATACGTTCTCCCCAAATTGAGACCTACCATCTGACAAAGTTTCAAGTCTCTAGACCTTACGGTTTGGTCTGCACGAGACACATTACGGCAGAAGAATAATAATAATAATAATAATAATAATAAAAATCCTAACAATTACAATAGGTTTTCAACGCTTCGCGTTTGAACCCCTAATCAAGCATTTGCTATAACTTGCAATGAAGTCTTTTACAGCACTGCAGAGGATTTTTTACCCACTCATCTTTGCAGAATTGTTGCAATTCAGCCACTTTGGAGGGTTTTCGAGCTTGAACGTCCTTGTTGAGGTCATGCCACAGCATCTCAATTGGATTCAAGTCAGGACTTTTGAATAGGCCACTCCAAAGTCTTTATTTTGTTTTTCCTCAACTATTCAGAGGTGGACTTGCTGGTGTGTTTTGGATGATTTTTCTGCTGCAGAACCCAAGTTCACTTCAGCTTGAGGTCACAAACAGATTGTCGGACATTCTCCTTTTTGGTTGACATTACATTCATTGTTCCAATTATGATAGCAAGTGTTCCAGGTCTTAAAGCAGAAAAACATCCCCAGACTATGACACTAACATCACTATACAGGACTGTTGGTATAATGTTCTTTTTCAGAAATGTGGTGTTACTTTTACACTAGATTTAGTGGGGGACACACCTTCCAAAAAGTTTAACTTTTGTCTAGTCAGTACAAGATGAGCCTTAATGTTCTTTTTGCTGAGTAGTGGTTTTCATCTTGGAACATTTTTGCCCAGTCTCTTTCTTATGGTGGACTCATGAACACTGGCAAGTGAGGCCTGCAGTTCTTTGGATGTTGTTTTGGGGTCTTTTGCGACCTCTTGGATAAGTTGTTGCTGTGCTCTTGGGGTAATTTTGTTTGGCCGGCCACTCCTGGGAAGGTTCACTGCTGTTCCATGTTTTCTCCATTTGTGGATATTGGCTCTCACTGTGAAGCTTTAGAAATGGCTTTATAACCTTTTCCAGACTGATAGATCTCAATTACTTTCTTTCTCATTTGTTTTTGTATCTCTTTGTACCTCAGCATGATGTCTAGTTTTTGAAGATATTTTGGTCTAATTTACTTTGTCAGGCTGGTGACATTTAAGTGATTTCTTGAACAGGTGTGAGAATAAATTGAAACCCTTTTTCACACAGGGCCGTATAGGTTTGGATTTTTGATTTTCTTTTAATTAATAATAACAACCTTCAAAAAGCATGTTTTTAATTGCTACAGACACACACACACACACACACACACACACACACACACACACACACACACACACACACACACACACACACACACACACACACACACACAATTACAGTATATAAGGATTCCTGTGATATAACTTAAAATGTGGTTGTAATTATGAGTTCTTACCTTCGAGACAGACAATACAGTGTGGAGGAGAAGGAGGAAGGGATTACATAGACTACGTAGATTACATAGATAATGCAAACACAATACGGAAGTGTAATATTTCTTCCCATGCAGTGTATTGGATAGACTACACGCACAATAATATATGCCTCAGAACCTCATATTTATTATTAATGAATACACATAACTCGGGCTGCTCCCAGGTTAATACTTGTGTATAACTTGTCGCCCCGGTAACCCCCGCTGTAAAACCAAGGTGTGCCTCTAGTGGAGGTCATATGCAATTACCCCATAAATGAGGCGGCTTAAGCTGCCCCGAGTGCTTGACTACTTAGCGTCGGCGTCTGTAAACTGCTCGTATCTCAGATTTTTACTCGAATTTCTAAGCAAAAAAATAGCTAGAAGGCTTGCTCTTATCTCGGAATACTCGTATGTCGGGACGCTCATATATCAAGGTATTACTGTAATGTTACTGTCCTTAAACTTTTAAAAATATGAGTAATGTATTTTTGGCAAAAAGCTAAACTGCAATATTAAAGTTTTATAAGTAAAACAATATTGTTGCAGATTATTTTCAATAAAAGTATGAGTAACACAATTTTTGAACACTGATGTGCACACAATTCCTTGTTATTTCATGCCAAAATGTCTGTCAATCAGTAGCATTAACTAATTTCATTACATTTTTAAAATAATGCATTCAAGTCTGAATTGCTAAACTTGTTGTCTCCAGTACAGTTAGTGATTTGATACTTTAATGTGTGCAGTTGGCAGGGAGCAGGCACTAGTTCTCTCAAGGCCAAATTGACTCTGACGTTAGGGAGGATATTCCTCATCTGTTGGCCATTGTTGGAGATAATGGGAGCCATATTACATCAACACTACATCATAGGCAGCCTTTGACCCCATCTCATTTCCAGTGATGCCGCTCTGTGGCACTCCCAAGACGGCAATCATGCGTGGAGCTCAATGGGATATACTTTCACCTCAAACCCAGCTCCGAGTTGGCAAAGGCACTTCATATGAACACAAAATGACTAGAAAGTTGGGACAAAAGGAGAGGATTTTGAATGGACACAGTTGATGCACCTGAGGGCAACATAGCTGTAAATCTTTATTAAACATGGGTATAGCCACTGTGTCTGTGGCCATGCGCTTTTATAGCACCAGAGTCTGTAAAGGCTTTACTCAATGGCCTGTGTAATCTTTCAAATGACTTATGTCAGCCATAACCAAGGCTCTTGCGGATGTTGGCTCACTTGCCTTCCTTCCAGACTGGAAAATGTGGAGCTGTCGATCTGTTTTGTATTTTTTCTTAACGAGGCATGTTTACAAGGTTTGTTTACAATGATATAATCAAAGCTGCTGCAATACAGACAGACTTTGCCTTGTCTGTGGTTGGTTGTGGTTCTCGTATGCAGATTTAGCAAGCCGCTCTGGAATTCCAATAGGTCAGACTTATAAGCTGCCAAATAATTTTAGTCGGATCTATTTCACACAATAGCCTTGAAGATATCTTTGTAAAATCACGACATCTGTAAACTGAAACAGCTTGGTAGGCTATTAAAATATTCCACATAATGAAATATTTCTGTCGTGCAACTGATAGATCATGCCGCTGACAATGTTAAGATCATGGGATTGATTCCAAGAGAACATACTGATGAAAATTTTAAGCTTAAATGCACTTTGTTGCTTTGGATGAAAGATAAATTTGTTTTGAATACAAGAATTTATAACATGGGTTGTTAAACCCTGTTTTTACAGAGTAGACTTTTGAGTTTTCCATTCTCTTTCAAGCTGCATTGAATATTGCATGACTTCTGCACTCTTAATAGCCATTCATCTTTTATTCAGATGACTTTTATAAACCATGCTACCATGATATTACCCATGATATTATGTTTTCAAGAGTTTTAGAAGGCTCTCTGGAATAGATATATGGTTTTAAAATAACATATATGTACATGTATTTATTTAATAATGATGCACTAATAATTAACTCACTTATTGGACCTTAAGAAACCTTTATGTGAACATACTTATTTTCATCTGTGTTTTCAACATGGAGGTCCCTGTTATTAATTAGCATTTACTGAGTAGAGAGAAAACAGGACCTCAAAGCGTTGCGTGTGTACCCCCCAGACCGCAAAAGTTATTAGTTGTGTTAGATGGTGTCTAAAATGGTTTAAGCACCAGGGGCCTCCGAAAGAGCCATTTTGCTGTTAATTAGAGGGCAGTGATTTAGCCCTGTGGAGAGGCAGGCCACCAGTGCACTCACTTCCCCTCATCTTCACACTCATAGTCACGGCCCCTCCAGAGTGATGAGTCAGCCTTCACGGCCCATGCCAGACAGGAAACCTCATCTGCCCTGTCCATGAGGCTCATCATTTGCCATTGGTGCACGCTGTGATTTCAGGTAAAACTGATTGAGCCAAACACCAAAGGATCTTAAGTCAACTCCCGCTGACTATGTGCTTGATCTCTAAATCTATTGTTCATATTAAAAGTCTTACACATACTGTTCACTTTCAGGATTTATCTCACTTTCTGCTCAGATTGATTATAAAATTTTGTTTATGTTGTTCTTAAACATTTCCAGGTGGCAAACCTCTTCACACCTCAAATTCATATTTTTTGACAGCTTTGATATTCAACTGAAATGATCTAGGCTGTTAATCTAAATTAATTAATTTACATGGTACACGGTTGATGTAGAAGGTGGTTCAATCACCGTCACCCCCAGCCCACTCCAGCCCATCTGACACCATCAACTCTCCACAAACAGGTTTCGTCACCTGCCCCAGCAAGACAAGTCCTCAGATGTACACTAGAAAATGTAGCAATGACCGTGATGACCGCTGCACTGATGTGTTTGTGGGCAGCATGCATGACTGAGTCTCGCACTCCAGCGTCCACCTCAGCAGACGACAACCAACTCATCCTCAAGGACGGTTTAATCAAGGCTGCTTCACAGAGGGCCGAAAACACCTAAAAAAAACCTCTTTATCAAGTCAGCTTTGCAGAGTGCTGAATGCTTGATGTCACTATCTAACTGGAGCTCAGGTGAGCAAAGGTCTCAGCAGGACGACTGTAAAGTGAGTGGAGGCCATCCAAACTCAACCTCAAAGACAGTTTATCAAGGTGGCCTTGCATAGGGCCTCACACTTGATGACAATTTAACTGGAGCTCAGGTGAGCTGAGGCTTCAGTAGAACAACGCTCTAAAGTAAGAGGAGGTCAATCAACCTCAACCTGAAAGACAGTTTATCAAGGCTGTCTCACAGAGGTCCCAACAGTTGATGTCACTATCTAACTGGAGCTCAAGTGAGCAGAGACCTAGTAAAAAGACTCTTTATAGCGAGACAAGGTCAACCATTCGCAGCTTTAAAGACAGTTTACCAAGGCAGCCTAGAAAGGAACAGACACTTGATGTCACTGTCTAGCTCAGGGGTCGGCAACCCAAAATGTTGAAGGAGGTCAAAACGCTCTATATTAAAAAGCTCATAATTCCTCAGAATTAGACATTTCAAATAATCAGTAGCAGTACAAGAGCTAGTAAGGGGAGCTAAAACATCATTCCACCTCTACACTTAATCCCGCCTCATCACAATGGTCTGCAGGACCCAAGCTGCAGAGAGTAGTTGCTTACACTAATTACTATCTCTCAGGAGAGAACTGAAAGACAACGCTCCTTCCTGTCTCTGTAGATGAGTCAAAAGTATTTCACCCAACACACGTCCTACATCCGTAGGGATAATGCAAATGGAGAAAGTCCATTAAGAAATAATCAAAATGAAAATTTTATTTTGCCAATAAATGTAATGATGTTGTTGTGGAATATGGGTAGTTCATATGATTCCTCCCATCCCAGATGTAGTATGATTCACCGACTGTCAACATGGATTGATTTAAAACATTGTTATGTGTTTTAGGGCTTCCATATGTGTCCTGAGGACCTGCATGTCCCTCTATCTCTTTGGTGTTTATGCTACAGGAAAAAATCATTGTCAGATTAGAGTGGTCTGTCTCATCTCAACTGCTCCCACATTACAGTAGAAGTCACTTTTAAAGGATTTCCTAGAGCCATCAGATGCAGGTGCTCTCCAAAGATCAAAAGAGACCAAAAGTTAGCCAGCTCCGATCGTGATCTCGAATAGCCTGGGTTTATCCTGTCATTTACATTGTAAAAATGCTTTCTGTCTCCAGCTGTGATTTGAATCCAAAGAACATGATTGTCCTCCACATGTTGTTCTGGTTGACAGACTGGTCCTCTTGTGGATACAGAGAACAACTGTCATTTGACCTCTTTTTATCAAACAGATGTAGGACTGATTCCAGTTAACATAACGGTAACTGAAATATAAGTAATTATTTGTACAGCACTGTAACTATAAATTATATAGACATCTTATGTTTGGTTGAGAACAGCTGGAATGTTAGATCTAACCAACCAGCATCTGAAAAACATAAAATTAGATGTGTATAGCCAAATAGAAAACAGAACCAGAAAATGCTTTTCTTAGCTTCCTCCATATCAACAGAAATTACAGTAATACCTTGAGATACAAGTATAAGGACCGAACTCGAAACTCCAATTGCTCATATCTCAAATAATTTTTTCCCATAAGAAATTACAGGAAAGAAATGTATCCGTTGAACAAACAGAGAATAAAGAAGAACACGGTATAAATACACAGAGCTGACAAAAGGAACTATTGAACAAATATAAATACATTAAAAATAGTAGCTCAACCAGTAGAGCATTGGTGCTTACAACACCAAGGTCATGAGTTCAATCCCCAGGGAAAGCAAGAACTGATTCAATGTGTTTCTTGAATGCAATATAAGTTGCTTTGGATAAAAGCGTCTGCCAAATGCTTAAATGTAAAACAACTGTATTCTATTTTAGTACATTCAATTGGTTTGGTGTTCAATAAACATTTATTAAGCTGAACATTAAACAAAAAGATCCGGTAATATATTATTTTGATGGTCCCTTTTGAACATTTTGTGGACTTTTGTAATATTGCACTTGTGTCAGCTAATTCTCATTACAGTATTAGTAGAGTGTCTGCTTAATATCTGCTAACTCATCATTGTGATGGTCCCCAAGTAAATAACTTTGTAAGTACATGTCAGAATATTCTAATTCTAACCGTAACCACTCTACTAATACTCTATTAACTCATGAGAGTCAGTAGACATGTAGCTGCAACGTTACTTATAGTATTTAACAGTATGTGTTAAAGGGACCATCAAAATAAAATGAAACCAAAGATCCTTTGTAAGTGCTGTACAGACTATTTGTGCTTTGATTCGATTTGTGCTTTCTCATCTGTATATTTTTCTTTTTAGGAGGCACGTATTACAACAACCTTCTTCCTAATTTGAAAATGGTCTTGAACTGTTTGCTGTAATGCAGGGTCACCAGTGGAAAAAGGCAATTACGTATCATTTGCCCTCTTCCATCTAACTCACTAAGTGAGCCATGGCAAAGTCCAGCAACTAAACCACTGAGCAAACACAAATTACAGTTTAGACTTTCTGTTGGACTCTGTTTCCATAGTTTCTCACAGTGTTTCATTGAAGAAACTTTTTTAATAAACTCAATAAATAAAGATTTAACTGTAGTGTAGTAGACCCAAGTCGTCAAGCCTGGCGAAATCTGGACAGGAACTTGGAATCTCTTTTCCTCCTGGCATATTCTAGGGCACCTATTGCCAGGCGTACCATAGTCACACCCTGCTGACTGATTCTAACCACCTCTGTCCTCTCCAGCGTTGATGTCAGCGTTTGGAGAACGTTACTATAGTGTTATCCTCTGAGTGCGTGCATCATCTTAGGGGCCCCATTATGATGAGAGGGATCTCCCAGAAATCAGTGCGCTTTATAGCTTTTATATTGACTAAATCTTTTTAGCTCTAAATCCCTTGTTGAGAACAAGCCAAGAGTGCCTGTACAATGGATAATCCTGTAATCTTTGAGAGGTGGAAAAATACAGTCATTATCAGCGGAACAGTTGCATAATTATAATATGAAACTATCATTAACGACTAAATTACTTGGCTAATTTAGAATGTCACAAGGCTCTTCTCTGATTAAGAAACCATACCCACAAAATAAAATATTTAGAATTTTTAGGCACATTTGGACAACTTAAATTAACACGTCATTCAAATGTTCTTCTATGCTCAAACATTATGTGATCAAAAAGAGAAACAGCAATACTGTGAAATATTATTACAATGTGTAATAACCGTTTTCTATATTTTAAATGTAATGTATTCCTTTGATGGCAAAGATGAGTTTTGAGCATCATTACTCCATTCTTCAGCGTCACATGATCCTTCAGAAATTCTTTTCTCAGCACATTTAATCCTTTTCTCAGCACATCAGAAATATTCTGTTGTGCTGCACTTATTATTTGCTGCTTATTGTAGATTCCGTGATGTATCCGATGACTGTTTCTCTTCAAAATAACAGCATTTCTTTGAAATAGAAATCTTTTGTAACCTACTGTTCTGTCACTTTTGATTAATTTAATGCATCCTTGATGATTAAAAGTATTAATTTCTTTAAAGAAAAGAATGTTAATGACCCCAAACTTTTTAATAATATTGTATATGGAATGTACGCACGTAACACACGGCCAAATGGATTTTGAACTTCCAGAAAAGTGCTTAGTCTCTAAAATTGTAGGTATTGAAATTGCAATAAAATGAGTAATGTCATAGCTGCAAAATTTCTAGATATACCTTTAAGGCTGCTGTACTAGAAACAAGCTAAAAGTTTTGCTATATTTTATGACAGTGTGGCAGAAATCACTTATTCATGTTTAAATTTGGTCAGTCCAATCATGTCACTCCTTGTGCAGATCAAATATACCAATATCTAGCTACTGTACGACTGATGAAATGCACTATACCGAATACTTGTGTGGATTACAGTACCGTTTATAGTTATAACTAGTTACAGTGCAGTCTTCAAGAGTAACTGTGATATAGGTAGAAGAATATGTGAGGTCAGTTAAGTGAAACCATGTCCTGGGCTGCACCATCTGGTATTGTATGAGGGGGGAATCCCACACCGCTGGTCTGCTGTTTGCTCCGTGGCCACTCAATAACTTCACTCTGCACCACAGTCATTAATCTTTGTGCTTTTAGGTTAGAGCCTCCTGCTGAGCCCAATAAACATAACGCAAAGCAAACACATAGTAAACTTAGGTCAATGTAAAGCATGAGAATTTGTTTTTCTGAGTACATGGCTTGTTGCATGCTTTTTGACATGATAAATAAAAAACAATTGGTCACATTTTACAATAAGTTGTTAACATTAGTTAATGCAGTTGAGCAACACCTTTTTTACTGCAATTATTAATCTGGGTAAATACTAATTTAGAAGTAAACATCTCAGGTTACTTACGTAACCCTAGTTCCCTTAGAGGGAACGAGACACTGCGTTGAACGCATATGGGAACGCCTTAGCGTGATTGTCTCTTGAAGCGCAATTGAAACCAGGTGTGCGAGTGCATGTCACTGAGGGTGACGTCATGAGCCAGGAGTATATCAGCACGCCGTGACCCGGAAGCCTCAGTTTGACCAGCTGATTCCGGAGCGGAGCTTGGTGAAAGTGCGTGGAGACAAAGACAGGCCGAACGGAAGAACTCGGTACTGATAAGCCTTGCCCCCAAAGGCAAATCTGAGAAACTTCCAATGCTGTGGAAGGATGGAGACATGGAAGTATGCGTGCTTGAGATCTATCGTGACAAACCAGTGCTACAATCTGCTTCAGAGTTAGCATTCTGAATTTCAGTCGCCTGACGAACTCGTTCAGCAGGCGAAGATCTAAAATAGGACGTAAGCCTCCATCCTTCTTCGGAACAATGAAGTACCGGCTGTAAAAGCCTGAATCTCTGGCTGAGAGAGGGACATACTCTATGGCCTCTTTCCTCAGCAACAAGTCGACTTCTTGTTCCATTACCAGAGCCTGCTCGGGGCCCACCACAGTTGGCAGAACACCCGAAAAACCGGGTGGATGAGCCCGGAACTGAATAGCGTATCCTTCTGATATGGTACGCAGGACCGACCTATAGACCGACCTATAGAAATAAGAAATATATTTTTCCACCCCGGGCCCCTGGCTGTAACCAGAGAGCCGCCGGAGCGGATGCTCTAGGACCCTCTTCAGAGGGGGCAACCTGTCCAGTGCGTCCCGTATGGATTGCGACTGGAAGGAGCTGCCTGCGGGGAGCATGATCCGGGCCCCTCGAGGCACCAGGCGAACTACCACGCTTGCAGGGCACTGGTCTACCCCTCAAGGAAGACCAGCGGGGGGACCCCTGCAAGGCCGAGAGGCGTTGGCGTCAGGGCCTCTTGCTCTTAGTCTTCTTGGCCTGGAGGACAGTCCTCAGATTTGTCTTCCTGCCAGAGGGCTGCGGTTGAGCGCTCCGACCCGCACTGCCACCCGACTGAGGGGGCTGGCGGGAGGCAACGCTCTGCCGCTGAGCAGCGCGGTAGGAGGAGCTGCTGTTGGGCTGCGGCTGGCTCGCAGGCTCAGCTGCTCAAGAGCGGCGGGGGAGAATCTTCCTGAACGCCACCTCCTGCTTAGCAGTCTCCTGAAACCTCTCGACGGCCATTTTAACAGCATCGCCGAAGAGGCCAGGAGGCGAAAGAGGGGCGTCAATAAGGATATTTGTATCCTTCTCTCTGAGGGTGGTAAGGTTGAGCCACAGATGCCTTTCTGTGGTCACCAGGGCTGCCATGGATCGTCTGGTTCAAACTCAGCAGGTAAGGGAGGAGAAAGGGTGTCACCCGTCTCCAACCCCGCTGCTAAATCTAATTGCGATCCCCATGAGCACGACATTAGGACCGCGAGCCTGTGCAGTTTCCTCGAAAACTGCCAGGCGTGATCGGAGAGTGCGCAGCAGCAGCTGCAGGCACTCTGCACACTTAGAGCCCTCGAGCGCTGAGTGTGCATGGTCCTCGCCCAAACATGTTACACAGAGCACGTGTGTATCACTGCCCGTGATAAAACGTGGGCAGGGGCTGACACAACGCCTCAAAGTCTGTGACTCCGCCATTACAAACGGTGAGGGATAGAAAAATCCAACTTACAGCCAGCAATGCAACTCAAACACCCGTTAGCTTCGAGCGCTGTTGAAGACACTAAAGCTGCGGCTTCCGGGTCACGGCATGCTGATATACTCCTGGCTCATGACGTCACCCTCGGTGACGTGCACTCGCACACCTGGTTTCAATTGCGCTTCAAGAGACAATCACGCTAAGGCGTTCCCATATGCGTTCGACGCAGTGTTGAGTTCCCTTGACAGGGAACTTTAGTTAATTTATGTTAATTAATTAGCTGTTAACTTACACATCTTTAAATGTTAAAAATACGGTATAGTTAAATATAAAACATTACTGACGTGTTGGAATTTATTACTTTTAAAACGTTTGGGGTCTGTTAGATTTGGTAACTTTTTTTTAAATAAATCTCTTTTGCCTTTCAATGATGCCATTTGATCAGAAATACGGGAAAAAGAGTAATGCTTCTAATCAATATCAATGCTGTATTGCTTAATGTTTTTGTGAATGTTTTTATTGGGATTCTTTGATGAACAAAGTTCAAATTTATTTGATTTATTATTACAATGAAAGAGTTTCCCGACACTTTTGATCATTTTAATGCATTCTTACTGAATAAGCATACATTTTTAATAGTGGTATATGTAGAAATTTACATTAACCAAGAATATAATACTAAAATCATTGCTTGTTGTTAATTCATGTTAGCTATTCCATTAATTAATAAATATAGAACTGAGAAAGTGTTTTCAAGTCTTTCATGCTAACATAAAATTATGATATGTAAGCTATTCTATGTAAATAGTTGTTTGCCATTTTCAAAGCACTTTCCATCTCATTGCCTTTCTAAACATTAAATCACAACTATGTATATGGTGATTGATTGAAAGAGAAGTGATATTTACCATTGCATGATGCAATATAAACCTTCCTACTAAAACATTTCCATTATTTTTTTAATGCTTATCAGATTTTCTGTTTAGTGGTTCAGTACAAATTGGTAAGCACGGCTATTTAAATATAGGTTGAACCATTTGGCAAGATAAAGCATTAAGACTTGCCGCACCCTAGCCTGATTCGAGCCTAGAGGTATTTAAATGTGTCTCACTATGTGATATGAAGAAAACTGTCTGTCATTACCAAACTTAAAGAACATATTTTTTTACTCATCTGAGGAGTCAAACAGTGCACAGTGCCCACAAAACATCCCTTAATCTGAATGCTGTTTCATGACTCAGTGCTTTTTAGTGTCAGGTAATGACTGTTCTCAGATCAGGAGGGGAAAGATAAACGAGACGATTTTCTGGTTGGGTTGATTCTAATACCATCTTCTCTTGACCGTCTATTTGTGTACAAGTACAAAAAGGTTCTGGAATGGGGCTTTTCTATTAAGATGCTGAGATGCAGACTAAGCTGCCAAATGAGATCCAGAAGGAAGAGATAAATGCCTTCTTTCCTTGTTCTAACATGTTTTCCCATTGAAGTAAGGATTGTATGAATGTGAATGAGCAGTGTACACAGCAGAGACTTTACCCGTTAGCGTCTACTGTATGCGTCACGCCCAAGCTAGGCATTGACTTCTCTGTCATTTCTTTTTTGAATTATGGATGGATACTTATAAAAAATGTTTTCTGCACTTCTTTCTGCTGTGGCTTTTGGTTAAAGCCTTGATTCTCCAGAGCTTAAGTCACAAATTCTTTGAGAAAACTTTGAAAAGTTTGGGGAAATGCGTCTACAAGATCTTCCCAGTCTCTCTGTGTTAGTCAGATTCTTGATTTCCCGAGGTGGTCCAGGTGGTCCTCCATTTGAGAGAGAGTCTACCGTTTGAACTCGGTCAGAAGGGTCTTTCTTCCCATTCTTATTGTCATTCACATTTATTGTCTGTGGTTTTTTTGTCGAATTCCTCTGTACTTCTGTCAAACATTCCTCTCCCTCCGTACTCTTTTTCTTGTTTCTCATTAAAAGTTCAGGGGGAGACAGATGGATAGGGAGAAAAAAAGCTTGCTTGGTGCTGGCCTGGGGGCCTAGTGCTCTGTTGTGGGAAGCAGCGCGAACAGTAAATGGAGGGAGGTCTCACTCAGGGGGAGATGACACCCACGTTTACAAAGGAATGAGGTACTGTAAAGAACATTGATGTCAGAACGTGAAATGAAAAGTATGCTGCCCTTTTGGACAGTAGGAGAGGTGACTCAGTTGACAGGATGAGAGGAGAGCAGGTTAAATGCAATGAGAACTCTCTTTATGGCTCTGGCTGGACCGCTTCCCGACCTCCTGCGTCTCTTCATGAAACAGAGCAGACCTTCCTTACATGAAAAGCCGCAGTGACAGCACCTGGTTGTTATTTGGCCTAATGGACTGAAAGCTTACTCACCAGCGAGCAAATCATCTTGGGGGGGCTTATTGCTTTGTTGTGCACCAACTCACTACTTTCTCCTACTTGTTTTCATCTGGTTGCAAAGTTCTTGCAGTTTTACAAATTGCTACTTTGTTATTTTACTACAATTTTTTATGATTATGTTTTAGTGTAATTAGTTTGACTAAATGAATCAGCCATTTGTGCACAGCATGTCGCTTAAAATGCAAGATCAAAAACTGAAACCTTTCAATACATACAGTTAAAGCAAAGCCTGAAATGTTCTCCATCAACAGTCATTCCAACTTAGCTGTGTATTCTGACTTTACACTCCTGCAAAAAGATGAGTACTATTTTTTTTTATGAAGAAAGTGTCAGGCTTTCCTAGGCTGCACATGACTTTTTGACAGATATATATTGTGACTGTATATAACTTTTTCAAGATTATATACAGAATATACCCGACTAGTAAGATTTTCTAATGTTTTTGATCCAAAATACAGTGAAAACAGAAATATTGTGAAATATATTTAAAATTAAAAAATGTCTATTTGAGCATATTTTAAAATGTGATTAATTGTGATGTAAAGCTTAATTTTCAGAATCATCGTCTCAGTAACAATCCATATGTGTATATATATATATCGGCAGTCTATATATTGTAATGCATCCATGTAGTTTGTTTCCTCCAAGTGAGAGGGAGGGCCACATGAAGTATTAAACACAGGATTCACAAATGTCTCGCACACATGCACATCTTTCCCTCGACCACTGACAGACAGCAGCTCAGAGTGTGTTCAGACTATGCACGCACATATAAACGTTTTCACCGACAGGCCTCTCACACAAGACTTGCTGTTTTTATACGTGTCTGTAAATTCAGAGAATCCCTAACTTCTCTTTTTTCTTCCACCCTGTCTTTTCCCTCTCCTCGTGTGTTTTTTGGGGTCTGTGCATGGAGAATGCTGACATGAGATTTCCTGCCAGTGTGTTTTCCTGTTCAAAGCACTATTACTTCATTCAAACTGTGTTTTGTTTTTTTGTGCACTGTTCACATCCATCATCAGATTCCTTTAGGAAAGAGGTCTTTGTGGACATACAGCTCATATGTCTAAAAATCTGAAAGGTCCAGTCGATTATTCCTTACCCTTGTCCTCCCATCCCATATCCTGGGAGAGACCGTGCCTCTTTCCATTGTAAAGTGGTTTAGATTACACTGCCTCATTGTTGATTTCTGCCTCTTTCATCCTCCGTAACTAAAATGACAAACACATTTCTCTTTTAACTTGCAGAACACAGTTCATTTGTCATATCTTGCTTGCATCTCCCTCTCTCCAGGCCTGCTGTGAAGATACAGCGGCTCAAAGGGGAAATGGCTTCACTCACTCAGGGGCCTCCTAACAAGGTATCTGTGCATCTAATATTCAACATGTGTTTTGATGTTTCCACTGGAGGTCTTCATAAAAAATAATTTTTTCCTCATCAAAACACAAACTTGCGAAAGTGAAAACAGGAGAGGAACAAAAACAAAGGTCTGACTGTAAAACTCAGAAAACTTCCAGCTCAGCAATCACTCCTTTAAATCAAAGTGCCGCTGCAAAGACCAAACAGTGAGTCAGACACTGGAGGTAACACAATTTCCATGCAAATTCTCCAAGCTTAATAAATCCAAGTTGTCGAAAACCACCCTTCGCGAGTGGCGATGGCCCCGCTCGCACGCCTCCTCCGAAACCGTCTTTCCATTCCCCTTCAAGCTGTCTCTCTCTCTCTGTTTAACAGTTGAAACTTGAAGAAAAGGATCAATAAAACATTACGTTTCATCATTTTTTCCATTCTTTAATTTTCACCACAAAGCTGACATGTTTTAAGAGGTGCAACCTAATATTGCCTGAACTCCAGGACCCACCACAAAGATCTCTGGGTAACAGCAAGGGGAGGAAGTGCACAGACAGGAAGACGGGCGTGTATGGAAAAGCACACTCTGCTTGGCTGCAGCACACCCTTAAGTAACAACATATGGCAGCAGAGGAATTCATCTCGTTTGACGGTCGGAGGAACGTCGCCCTGTCGCTGCGGACACTTGGCTGCCCTGTGTCCATGTCGAAGGACTGATAAGACTAGCCATACCTAATTCCTTTCCATGTTCTCATCTTGGAGTAGGCATCACAATGGGTATGATTCATGGGGTAATTCCGACAGCTACTGACTTGGCTCCCGCTCGCATTTGGGAAGAATGTGACCTCACAATACTGTTCTTTCAAAGGCCTGTCCCTGTCTGTTCTTCGCCCAGACCCGGCCTGAAGCACGCCTCTGTTCCCAGAGAAGGAAGTGGGGAGAAACTGAGGGAGAGACATAGTGGAAGGAGTAAAACTGTATGTGTGTGTGTGTCTCTTTCTCTAATAGCCAGCACGGAGGAAGGCAGGTCATTGTCATTGCAGAGCAAAAGCAGGCATCTCCAGACAGTGTGTGAGAACAACGCTGTCCGTGGCATGCATATGGACCTCTGTGCAGTTGCATCATATGGACCTCTGTGCATTTTCTGCGGCTGTAATTGGTAGTTGTATCAAATCAGAAAGTACCGCAACGATTAAGATAATAAGGTTTGTGCAGAATTCATATTTGGAGAATTAGGTCCCTTGAGTTGAAATTTGAATTGAATTGACCACAACACAGAAAGCTCAACTGGAATAAGAAGGAGGATATTACTGAATAATTTGCAATATACATTATATACATCATAATATGTAATAGATACATTTTTCTTCAATTAAATTATGCAATTCCTTTCATCATTTTAAGTTTGTCTTGATGAACATTGAATGCAACTTTATTTGTGATTCTACATCTTGATTTAATTTATATTTAGGAATTAAATTGGGATTTTAAATGTTGACAGTTCTGTTGACAGTTACACTGAGGTATTTTACTTTCAGACCAGTTAGTGCTACCAATTTTAATAGTTTTCCTGATTTTTAAAATGTATTATTATTTTAATTGGAGTGCAGTTATTGGTTCTTCTATTAGTTCTTTTCAATAAGAAGCATAAGAATTAGAGCAAGACAAAATGTTCTATAATTACTTGGATATACTGTATGTATGTGTTTTCGAGTTCAAATGTGTATATCGAGAATAAAACTTTACTATTGGAAATGATAAAATTAGAGTATTTATACAGTATGAGATATCACACTACATATATTTATCATATATCTTGTTACAAATTACAGACCATTTAATGTGTACATAATATTAATCAGCATTTGCAAGTGTCCAAATGTCTGTTAAAATCTCAGTCTGAAGTTCATAGCTTGTAGAGTCTCCCAGCACTGCACACCAAGTTCCTGTCATGGGGCCTTTGCTAATGATTTTGGCTGCGTTTCACAAAAGCATTATGAGCTCACAATCGGTGGCAATGGTTCTATAGTCTTGGGTTTACGATACTTTTGGGAAAATGTGTTGGATATCACAGACATGCAGCATCTGCTGTGCTGGCTTATTTTAATCAATTATGTCCTGGTAGAAACTGACCAGTACTTTTCTATTTTTCTGTAGATTGTTTTGCTTACAGTATAAGAGAAGGAGAGAAGGCTGGAGGAGATGTAATGTTGTGTCCTTTCCTCTTCACCGGCCACCAATTTACTCACCACAAGCCTTCATTGGTAAATGTATGCTTTTCAAATACATCACAGATGCACATAATAGACAATAGACCCTCCAGCCTGTCACTCACTAACTGGGTCACTCAAAATAGCTGTACAGACTTTTGTCTGTTGTTCACCCACACATCTCCCATGGCAGGCCAAAACCACCACGTGGTTTGTCATCCATTTCTACGCCAAGTGCGCACGTTAGATCTCAATGCAGTCATCCATCTCTTTCAAATAAGGCGTCTCACCATACAAACAGCTCTGAGTCATATCCTAAACATCTCATGATGCCCCATTCAAACTGAATCCGAAATGATCATGTTTTATAGAAACTCTACAAGTGAGCACCTTCAATCAGTACTAGACCAAACAATTATTTCTAAAGATGGAGCCAATTGGAAATATATACTGCATAGCCATTGCAGCCAATTGTTTTTTCCCTTAAACTTTGCTGGTACAAAGGAATGAGGCATTTTGGGGCGGACAATACATTGGCAGAAGAAGAAAGGTTGAGGGAATTGTTAAAAATGGGCTCCTGGGCAATCTCTCAATTCTTCCATAAGTGCATAGCCCTTAGCTTTGAACCAATCCAATCAAGACAACACACTCTCATTTGTTCTGTTAGCCACTTCACTAAGTGCTAAGTAAGTTGATTTCCTGCAATTGTCTCCATTGGTAAGTGAAAGAAAACCAGTTCTCAGTCATAAAATACAAGATCTTTAAAACAACTGTGATTAAAAATAAGAACATCCATAAATGGCCAAGCTTTTTATTTTTGACACCCAAACAATATAAACTTGGTTTATTTAAATGCATTAATGATAATAAATGATCAAACTAAAGTATCCATTTGCTATATGATTGTGAAATTATGAATTAATTGTTTTCAGTAAGGCTTTACTGTTATACTTTGATTTGCAGGGAGTCTTTGCTTCTAGGCGACTGTTGAGGGTGGAAGAATTTGGCATGGTTGGAAGTCTCAAAAACAAAGCATGTCGGCTTTTCAGAAGTAATGACTTCAAGATCTGCCAATTCATTCTTATCTGGACCAAGAATGGATGTTCAATTTCTTGGTATTTATTGAAGGTACGTTATGTAGCTTGGGGTTATAGCATATCTGATTACTGGTGTTAATGACAGTTTTGAAACTAATGTTTTGATATATCCTTAGATAGGGATGCACCAATATGAAAAGTTTGGCTGATACCGATAACCGACATTTCTTTATATTTTAAAGCCAATAATCAATACCAGGCCAATAAATCTAAATCCAATTTTTCATATACTTTGAGAGCCTGATTACAAAAGGTTCACCATTAAAATCCATGTCCCAAACACTTCAACATGAATCAGACATATACAATACAGTATAGTTTGACTAAATGATAGTTTGATCATTTAACTTTTAAAATGAATTCCCTTTCAAGGGAACTCGAGCTGCATTGAAATGCTATGGGAACACTCTGTGTGAATGTTTCATGAACCACATGTGAAATCAAACCAATCGAGTCAAGAGATGTGAGAGGCGGGTGACATCATGAGCCAGGAACTGTAAAAAGCATGCCAAATCAAAGGGCACTAACTTTTGCGTCTTCAGTAGCACTTTATGTGATCGTTTGTCTTATTTACTATTGTTTGTCTACCAACAAGTGAAAGGGTGAAATGGTGAGCATTCAACATTTTAGATCGGGATGGGGGATTCACACAATCTTTGTGTTGCTTGTTTGTGAGTGGAGTATGCACGGTCAGCGCTTGAGGGCATTGAGTGTGTGCATTGTGCTGCCTCTTTTATAAAGATGCTCCACTCCCGCCTGCCGCTCTTCAAGATGAGTGCCCAGGCTCGCGATCCTCTTCTCTCAGGTCCCACTGTGGCTGAGGCTCAACGGCGGTCTAGGTCTTAGGTATCGCAAATAGATATATGGGACGGGTTTGAGATAGGAACTGCCCTCACCCAGTTGATCTAGTACCTTTTCTCAGGGTTCAGAAGCACAATATGCAGTTCCTTCCATCTAGGGAAAGGTATTGCAACTATCCAGTTCTGAGGGGCTGGATATTGTCAGAGTTGAAACGGGTAATAAGGATTCGTTATCTCATTCTCCTGCTTGTGTTGGCAGGGCTTGAGTCCCACTTTGGCTGAAGCTCATCGGTGATCTAGGTCTGTAGACCTAACTGAGGGGATATAAGCATGCTCTGCGGTTTCTTCTGCCCTCGGACAGGCACTGACCCTCCGACTATTCAGTTCTGAGGAACCGGATGTTGTTAGCATTGAAGCTGGAGATGAGGATTCTAAACCACCTCATTCTCCAGCTTGCAATGGTGGTCCTCAGGGCTTGGGTCCCTCTATGGCTTGGGCTCAGTGGCGATTTCGGTCTGGGGATCGCAAACAGACCTAAAGGAGGGGTTATAGATGGGTGCTGTGCTCACCTGCTGGTCCAGTACCTTCTTTCCGGCTTTGGAAGCATGCTCTGTGGTTTCTTACACTTGGAGAGAGGCACTGGCGATGTAGCTATCCAGTTCTGAGGATCTGGATGTCGTTAGTGTTAAGGATGGAGGTAAGCTCCAGCCCACAAGGAGCCAGTGGAGGTTGTGACTCGGTTTTACTTCTTCTGGCCAGCAGAGAGGCAGTATGGTCATCCAAATAGCAAACTATATGAGTGTTTCCTGCCCTTGCAAACACAGCTTCCTTATTGGAATCTCCACGCCGAGATGTCGAGATCAAGGAAGAGACCGCCCTTCTATCGGTTGCATAGTGCTGCAATATTTTTCACTGTTCCTCGATGGTAGTCCTTAGATCTGCAGGATGGGTTAGAGACGGACCTTATCTCTGGTCTCATCGGCCAGATCTAGCACCTTTTCCTGGGTTATTGAAAGTACGCTCACGCTCCATAGTTACTTCTGTCCAGGTGGTGTTACCTAGCTCCGAGTTGCTGGGATTGAGGCTGAGATGAGGGAAAGAGCTGTCCTGTTAGAAGTTGCTCCCCCGTCGCTCTCTGGTCTCAGGGGCAGGAACAGCCTCAACAATCCAGTTTCTTATACTGTACGGTACAAAAGAAGACCTGACATCAGTGTCGTCAATTCCTTGAGGGTAGTCCCTGAAGGGAAACGGTTTACACCCCATTATATGGTACCCATTTTCCATTTTACCCATGGGTGGGAGGGTGGGCAGCCTGTAGACCGATACACACAGTATTCAAGAGCAAGAGTTCACGGGGTGCTGGCAGGGCGCGGAGCAAGAGTTCGGGGGCAGGTAGCACAGGGGGAACGAAGGACGCCCCTTTCTTCTTCTTGCGTCGCTTCCGACGTCTTCGTTCGGTCGCGGGGCTTGGGAGCGTGGACTCGGTCATAGTCAGAATGTTTAACTCCTGCTGTGGATGAGCTCTTCCCATAATAACACGGTGAAACACAGCAACTAAACCAAAGAATTATTGCTGAAGCTGAGGATGATCACTGGTACAGTGAAGTGCTACGGGTTATTAATTCAACTAAGCACATCCAATATGAGAATAATACAAGCAAACAAGCAAACTTGTAGACACACGCACTCTTTCCACAGCAACATGCTTAAACAACAACTAAACCCAAAAAATTCTAAAACGTTCTATAACAATAGTATTCTCATTATAATGTTATATGACAGTCCCAGTAGTTATTAATGTTTTGCATTGCTGTTTGAACTCGCCCCTAAAGCTAAAGATCGGAACTTTTCACTTCATGGGGCAGTGATTGGCTGCTAAAGCCAGTTAACTGCCTGCTTGTTACAGTGCTGTAGTTCCTGTTAGAAGGATTCTTCTTTACGCTTCGGTAAAGAATTGTTACTGAATTGTTAATTAACTCAACTAAATGCATCCCAGACATATATAAACAAAATAAACAATATTACAACTTTCAATGGCACAAGCGGCTGTGAATGCACAATTAGGGAACTTGACTGTTAGTCATGGTGTAACTCTGTACATGTGCTAAAATTATTTTACAGTCATATTCTCATTACAATTTTATGCAGCTTATATGACAGATCTGTGCCGCACATGTTGGACTAAACTACATCTTCCTTTTTGAAGTGATTCCAACGGCAATTGGATCAATTTAATTAATCAGAAAAATGTTCTCATCTGGCTGATACCTGTTAGGCGTGTGGTGCAAGAGGATGACGAAGGCAATATTCCAGAACAAGAGGATAACTGAAATATGATTTAATAAGCAAACTCAAAATAAACACTTTAAATATACTAATCAAAAGGGAACATATTGTGCAAAACAGGAGAAATAGTCCAACGGGATATAAACTGGATAAGTCCAACACCAAACCACATGCAAACATTGATAACAACGGACGAAAACTGAAGGGAACATCTGGTAGATGTACACAAGGGTGATGGGACACAGTTGACAAGACTGACGAGGTAATTAACGACGAGACAGGTGAATGGAAAGACACTGGGAGACGATGAGAGGAGCCAGGAAAAGAACAGAGACGTAACAATACAGATAACATTGCAAATAAATATTTATCAATATGGTGGCCGATATGTCATGTATACCTATTCTTAAACACACACACAAAAAAGGCTGTCAAATATTTTATAATCTTGTATGGCATTGCTTTAAACTAGATGTTTAGAAGGAAAGTGATACACTTAAAAGGCTTTGGTGAATGTTATGCCTTAAAAGACCTTTTTATTAGCATAGTTGCATTACTATAAAATACTATAAATAACTTTAAAGACATTGTGAGGAGTTTTCCATAAGAGTTTTTTTTCTGTCTTAAAATTCTCGTCAAGTACATTAAACAAACCTACTGGAATCAGTACAGCATTGCTGTTGGTTCAAAAAGCAAGTAGACTAGACATCCATTTTTACAAAAATAGAGCTTGGTTTATTTCCAAGCGTTAGTAAAAAAAAGAAATGTTTAATAAATCTTATGAGGCAAGTCCAACACAGCGGTCCAGAACAGCCCAGGAGGTCAGATAGGAAGACCGTCTAGTCAGTTCAGTGGAGCTGTACAGATATAAATCCAATAATAGGAGCAGATGATGTCACCCTTAATGTTTTTTTTTTATTTAATTCTTGAGAAAAGATTGTCTGAGCTTGTTAAATGTCTACATCAGTGCGTTTTATAGGATCCCTAAAGTAGCCATAATTGCTTGTAATGCAACACACAGTATGACTGGCAAATGCATATGAACAGCACAGCTGCAATAGCAATGGTTTTCTTTATATGCACAATAAAAGTATGTGCAAACGTCTTGTATGTCCTATATGTATATATATATATATATATATATATATATATATATATATATATATATATATATATATATATATATATATATATATATATATATATATGTATAATATGTTTGCACTTAAATCTTGAATCTAACATTTTAACATGGTTGCTGTTACTATTTACAAAGTCAAACAATGTTACTGTTTAATTTCACTATATGGCTAGCATGTCCAATGAAACAGCACAGCATAAAGCAACTGTTTTTAAGTATCCAGTAAACGACGCACTATACTCTAGATAAATAATTCAAGCCTGGGAATGCAGCATTAGCTAACTTCCCCATGATTAACCAGTTTGAATTCCTCATAATAGTGTTTCTGTCATCATAGCTTCTCAGACATTTCCTTGAAGATTTCTATCTGCAATGCAAACACACCCTGGGAAATATCATGCTAATCACCACGATTCCAACATGTGCCTCATTTTCCATTGGGAGTAATTTATCTGGAGCATAATGCACAAATGAAAACAACTAAATCATTTATTGAGGTAAAGAGGAAAAATCATGTTCAGGAAGCCTTGCTGGTAAAACTACAGATTAAAGATGCTTAATTGTAGGTTGTATGTGCAAGTAAATGCACTGCAAAAATGACCTATTATTCAGATTTGAATAAGTCTTGTTTGACTCTTACATATACTATTTTACAAGAAGGTTTTACTTAAAACATTGCCAATAGGGTTAGAAACAGTTTTGCAAGTTTGACAGTAAGCTGCAACCCTGCACATTTTTAAAGCTCTCATGATTCACAGATTCAGAATTGCCCATCTGTTGAGTCAATCAATGGTGCAGTCACTGAGTCAGTGTCTAATCACAAAACCTTCTCCGAGAGCAGGAAGACACTACATGCTGAAGCCTTTCCTGTCAATGAAAGTATATGTTGTAGACAATGAAACAAGGAAGCACAAATTAGGAGCACTTAATATGAAGCTGGGTAGAACTCCCCTTTGAGTTAGTATCCGCACTCAAATGAAGGGTGATACTCTGTATAAGTCTGACTGAGTGATCCACCTCTTATTGTTTGAAGTAAAAAAGAAAAAAGAACAAAGTGTTAACAAGGCTAATTGATATCTGTACATAGAATCAAAAAAGAGGAAAGATATTAAAAGTCTTTTAATTACCTTGCTAGACCGTGCATTTGAATAACTAAACATATTTGAGCATTTTAAAATTAGTTGTGATTGTTTTAGTTAGCGCAGGCCTGAGTGTTTACCTTAACCTAATCTTTTTACTCTGTAAGTGTTGACTGAGAAATTAATTCCCTCAATATATTTATGGCACGTTCCAGATCGGCTGGCTAACAATCATGCAGACTTGCCCAGAATGATGCCTCAGGTGTAATAAGATCACAGATGGAAGTGCAAAAAAAGGTCATCATGCTGCTACAGTGGTTCATGGAGTAACTTAATTTCCTATTATGATTTAGTGTTGGAATAACAGTTTTCCTCAATCACTTGGCTCAATATTTTTTTGCCGACAGCATAATCACCACCGTTTTTTGAACGTGGAGAACCATCACAACCCTGACGCAGGAGCTAAATTAGTACTTATAAAAACGGTCTTGTTTGGGCTTTTGGGCATTCATGACCCGTGTGTTCGTGCTTGTCTCTACGTTATGTGAGTGGCCGCGGTTTCAGGCTTTGCTTGTACCGCGTGCTCTCGTGTCTTTGTGTTTTCATCGGCCGCATGCTTTCATGTTGTGTTTTGGTGTTGTGCGCGCAGGTTGGTTTTCACCAGCTGCGTGTCGTCTTTGTTTAATGTGAACATACAACGATGCGCGTCCACATTGGCTGTGTGTTCGTGTCTAGTCATTGTGTTCTACTCCCTCCTTGTTTCCTTGTGATTAGTTTGATTTGTCCCAGCTGTTTCCCGATCATTTACCCTTCCTCCTGTGGCTATTTAATCCATCTGTGTTTGCTGTCTTGTACTGTTTCCTCGTCGGTTTTCCCCGGATATCCCTGAGTCAAGTCTTGTCCTGTCTAGTTCATGTTCCGAGTAATCTTGTCTTGTTTTTCCCCCATGGGGTAGTTTTATTTGAGTTTTTTGTTTATTTTTTGCTAATAAAGAGCCTGCACCCCTGCATCTTTGAGTCCTCGCCTCATCTCCTTTCACCTAACCTGACAGAAGGAAACAGCCATTAGAGGACTCAGCAGAGGAATGGGCATCTTCCTTTTCCCATCTCCCTGCCCCTCTGCTCAGCAGCGGATGAACCAACACAGCAGGCTCCTTTCTCTTCGGCAAGGGGGAGCCAGTGTGAAGTTTGCTTGCCAGTGCCTCTTTGAAGCAGAGCAGCTTAACATCAACAATGCCGGGCTCAAGGACATCTTCAACAACGGCCTTAATGAGCCCGTCCATGCCTGGGAGATGTGGATGCTGGGGATCTTGTCCTTTTGGCAGTTTGTGGGGTTCGTCTATAATCGTGGAGAGGAGGGTGGCCTTCCTCATCTTGCCCCCCCCCCCCCCCGCCCCGTTTTCCCCACTTACTGGCATGTCCCCAGTCCTCTGATGATCTCGCCCACCATCGACCCTGAGGCGGCCCAAGCTGCTGTAGCACCCCCAGAGGTGGCCCAAGACACTGCAGCACCATCACAAGCGGGCAGCACCATGCCACAAACTTGCCCTTGTAGAAAGAGGAATAAGAAGTGTTCCCCCGTCTCGCATGGCCTGGAGGCCATCCCTGATCCCGCTACCTGCCTGGAGCCTGAGGTCCTGCCAAAGCCTTCCAAGAGCCTTGCATCTGAAGAGGATGCAGCACCTCAAGTCAGCCCTGCCATGGCCAAGAGGGCAGTAGACTGTTTTTTTGTTTTGGCAGGCCTGGAGGAGACATAAGGCTGCTGCTCACGAGCATCCCGCCGCCGTCCATGTGGCAGCTCCCCAGGAGCCCTCCAGCTGGACCCGCCGGCCGACCCAGAGCTCTCGCTCCCAAAGCCTCCGGTCCTGCCAGACCTCCCAGAACCTCTAGATCTGCTAAACCTCCCAGAACCTATAGATATGCCAAACCTCACAGACCCTCCTGTCCTGCCAGGTGGTGTCCATTTGAGGGGTGGTAGTGTCAGGGTTCTGCCACATTCGGTCTAGTAATTTCTTGTTGTTGTGGCAGAGCTCTGACACTACTGTAATGTCTCGTGTTTGGTGTGTGTGCACGCGGATTTGTTGGTTCAAGCCGTGCGCAGTCTTGTTTGTGTGACGTCTTGTGTGCAGGTTATGATGTCCGATCCCCAGACGGTCTTGTTCAGTCTCGGTTTTGTGTCAGGGTTCGAGCATTCATGACCCGTGAGTTCATCATTGTTCATCCTCTCGTGTCTTTGTGCAGTGTTTGTAAGCACGCGGTTCGTGTTTACTTCAGCCACATACTTTCATGTTGTGTTGCACGCACAGTTTGGTTTTAACCAGCTGTGCCTCGTCTTTGTTTAATGTTAACACGCAGCGATGTGCGTCCGCATTGGCTGCGTGTTCGTGTCTTGTCATTGTAAACCCTTCCCACATTGTTAATAATAATAATAACAATTAATTACATATATATAGAACTTTATCAGAGACACTCAAAGCACTAACATGGAAGGGGGAATCTCCTCAACTGCCACTAGAGTAACCATATTGCAACGGCAACCATATTGCGCCAGAACGCTTACCACACACCAGCTTATTGGTGGAGAGGAGACAGTGTGATGAAGCCAATCAGAGAATGGGGATGGTTAGGAAGCCATGATGGACTAATTTGGCCAGGATGCCGGGGTTATACCCCTACTCTTGAGAAGGACATCCTGGGATTTTTAATGACCACTGAGAGTCAGGACCTCGGTTTAACGTCTCATCCGAAGCACCGTGCTTGTTGCAGTACAGTGTCCCTGTCACTTTACTGGGGCATTAGGACCCACACAGGCTGCAGGGTGAGCACCCCCTGCTGGCCTCCTAACACCACTTCCAGCAGCAACCAAGTTAGTCTCCCATCCATGAAAACAAACAGCCTCAGACCCGCTTAGCTTCAGTGGGCAAGCAGTCTTAGGCTACAGGGTGACATTGCTGCCGGCAATGTTCCCCTGGTTAACTTTTTCCCAGATGTTTCCTTGTCATTACCCTCATGTGCTCCCTATGTATTCCCCCTGTGTTTTCTGTCTTGTGCTGTTTTGTTGTCATTTCATGGCTGTACAGTGTGTTGTGGTCCAGTGTGGTACTGTTTCCTCGTCGGTTTTCCCCGGATATCCCTGAGTCAAGTCTTGTCCTGTCTAGTTCATGTTCCGAGTAATCTTGTCTTGTTTTTCCCCCATGGGGTAGTTTTATTTGAGTTTTGTTTATTTTTTGCTAATAAAGAGCCTGCACCCCTGCATCTTTGAGTCCTCGCCTCATCTCCTTTCACCTAACCTGACAGAAGGAAACAGCCATTAGAGGACTCAGCAGAGGAATGGGCATCTTCCTTTTCCCATCTCCCTGCCCCTCTGCTCAGCAGCTGATGAACCAACACAGCAGGCTCCTTTCTCTTCGGCAAGGGGGAGCCAGTGTGAAGTTTGCTTGCCAGTGCCTCTTTGAAGCAGAGCAGCTTAACATCAACAATGCCTTGTCATTACCCTCATGTGCTCCCTATGTATTCCCCCTGTGTTTTCTGTCTTGTGCTGTTTTGTTGTCATTTCATGGCTGTACAGTGTGTTGTGGTCCAGTGTTCAGTCTTGTTTGTGTTCTAGTCTTGTTTTTCCCCCTCAGGGTGGTTTTATTTTTGTTTTGTTACAATAAAATCCCCATTCTCTTTGCACAATTGAGTCCTCGCCTCATCCGCTTCATGCTACCTGACAAAGACATAATAGAGTAAATAATGAACATGCAAACTGACGGTATTGAAAAGAAAAGAAAGTGTCATCATTTCCATGGTCAAAAAAACATTTTAACCGTTGTGGCTCACACAATGAAATAATATTTTTTTATTAGGTGGCATGCATGTTGACCTACTTTATTATGAATCCCCCACATATATACAGATGTGAATGTGCTGTGAAGTCATGCACAGTTTTATGTTTGTGTGAATAATACTGTTCTTATTTAGATATAGGTCCATCTGTCCCTCTTTAATCAGCTTTTGCTCAAAGAAGCTTCAGCTCGTCTTGTCTGTGCCCCTACCATTTTAGTATCGCTTTAAACACTCTCAGCAATTCCACTCTTTAGCATTTGCATTAAAATCTTCACTGTCTATATTATGTGTCCTTAACTACTATGTACTGACATCATAAATAAGTAAAATGCTCTCATTGTGCTCATACTGTATTGGAAAACACTTATTGTCAGTGTTCTGTCACTTCGGTCTAGTTTTCTCATGTTTTGTGACAGAGCCCTGACACTACAGCATTGTCACTTTGGTCTTGTTTGGTTTCAGATTTGGACATTCATGGGCCGTGTGTTTGTCTTTACATTTGTGAGCACATGAGACGAGTAGTGCTTTGTCATTGTCATTGTCATTGTCATTGTCATTGTCATTGTCATTGTCATTGTCATTGTCATTGTCATTGTCATTGTCATTGTCATTGTCATTGTCATTGTCATTGTCATTGTCATTGTCATTGTCAAGTCTTCCCCTCAAGAATTATAGATGTAATCTATAATTCTTGTAATTATAGATGTGTTTGTAATTATAGATGTAATTACAGAAATTAATTACAGCTGAAATTAAATGCAGGTATTTTTTTTAAATATAAGTACAATGTATAAACATGTATATGGGCCATTCTACAGAATTGGTGACAAATCAGAGTTGGAAACATCTTGATTTTTTTTTTCCTACAAACTTTGCACGTATGTAAATTGTACAATATCCAAGGTATACATTTCTACTAATTGTGCGGTTAGTTCTCAAATTGTATTTTCAGAAAATGCTAGAATATTTTCATACAAACCATATTTGTCACTACCAAAACAGAATAATATATAATATAATAAGCAGTGACCTATTAAGATTTTGTTTACATCAACCTTGTAAATATATTTTTTTCTATAAAATTTTTTTTTACAGGTTAAATCAATAAAAATGACAATTTTAAGTGCAATTTATGACATTTGTTGTATTTTGAACCCAATATATCTTTGTAGAAGGCATAAAGTTTATCATACTGATTTCAAAGTTAAGGATTCATTAGGTTGAATATGCATTAAACCAAACACTATCATAACGTCTTAGTTGATAATTCAATATACTTTATTTTTGACAAAACTTTCCATGTTTTGGTAGTGACTGCACATTTTCGGTAGTGACAGTAATGTTTTGGTAGTGACCACAATACTTAGTTTGCCATAGTTGAATCAGACATTCAACATTTTATGTTAAGACAAATAACTAATTATATTGCACATATGCAGTCAGCACCTACACTCACCTAAAGGATTATTAGGAACACCATACTAATACTGTGTTTGAGACTTACTCTAAGGGTACCTCCATACCCATGTACCCATACTAATACCCTTTTGCCTTCAGAAATGCCTTAATTCTACGTGGCATTGATTCAACAAAGTGCTGAAAGCATTCTTTAGAAATGTTGGCCATATTGATAGGATATCATCTTGTAGTTGATGGACATTTGTGGGATGCACATCCAGGACACAAAGCTCCCATTCCACCACATCCCAAAGATAGTCTATTAGGTATAGATCTGGTTACTGTGGGGCCATTTTAGTCCAGTGAACTCATTGTTATGTTCAAGCAACCAATTAGAAATTATTCGAGCTTTGTGACATGGTGCATGATCCTGCTGGAAGCAACATCAGAGGATGGGCACATGGTGGTCATGAAGGGATGAACGTGGTCAGAAACAGTGCTCAGGCAGGCCGTGGCATTTAAATGATGCCCAATTGGCACTAAAGGGCCTAAAGTGTGGCAAAAAAACATCCCCCACACCATTACACCACCACCACCACCAGCCTGCACAATGGTAACAAGGCATGATGGATCCATGTTCTCATTTTGTTTATGCCAAATTCTGACTCTACTATCTGAATGTCTCAACAGAAATCGAGACTCATCAGACCAGGCAACATTTTTTCAGTCTTCAACTGTCCAATTTTGATGAGCTCGTGCAAATTGTAGCCTCTTTTTCCTATTTGTAGTGGAGATGAGTGGTACCCGGTGGGGTCTTCTGCTGTTTTAGCCCATCCCCCTCAAGGTTGTGCGTGTTGTGGCTTCACAAATGCTTTGCTGCAAACCTCAGTTGTAACGAGTGGTTATTTCAGTCAAAGTTGCTCTTCAGCTTCAGCTTGAATCAGTTGGCCCATTCTCCTCTGACCTCTAGCATCAACAAGGCATTTTCACCAACAGGACTGCCAAATACTAGATGTTTTTTCCCTTTTCACACCATTCTTTGTAAACCGTAGAAATGATTGTGCGTGAAAATCCCAGTAACTGAGCAGAATGTGAAATATTCAGACCGGCCCGTCTCAAAATTGCTTAAATCACCTTTCTTTCCCATTCTGACATTCAGTTTGGAGTTCAGAAGATTGTCTTGACCAGGACCAATCCCTAAATGCAGTGAAGCAACTGCCATGTTGATTAGATTGATTAGATAATTGCATTAATCAGAAATTGAACAGGTGTTCCTAATAATCCTTTAGGTGAGTGACATATTAATTCAGATAATTCTCCAGAACCACACAGAGACACTCTCTGTCTCTCTCTTGTAGTCTTTCTAGGCATTAATATCATAGAAATTAACATTATTGACAACAACCTAACAATCCAACGCTATCATCCTATCTATAACCCCTCCTGTCCGAAGCGCCTGCTCCAAGTGGGACTCAAACCCTGGTCCGCCGTTATGAGAGTCGGACTGTTACATGTCATTGACGCCACCCTTAATTGTAACCATATCACATTACATAATTTTAACTTGCATACTAAAACACTACTAAAACATACTACAGTAGTAATGATTTGCATAACTGTACAGTGTAAAAAAAAAAGTTTAAAGTTTAAGGCAGCCAGCTGCAGATTTTTTTTGAGTTTTCTCAACTTAGGGCCAATAGTTGTACAAACTTTGTTTGAGTTATATCAACTTTTTCCCTGTTAAATAGTTGATTAAACTTTAAAAGCTGAATTTGTCATACAAAACATAAGTTGGATTTTTTACAGTGTACAAAAAATTTGTTTACTCCGGATTAATAATAACTATGTGTTATCTTTTGCCACTACCAAAACAATGATGTCACAACCGAAACATCAAGACATGTTTCGGTTATGATTGTTTTGTTAGTGACAATTTTAGATAATTTTGAGCCTAGCTCGAAGATGCAAATCAGCACATGGTTAGCAATCACTGGTCAGAACAGTGGTACACATATAAAAACTACAATTTATGGAATAACATCCAAAAAAAAAATTTCTTAATAGCAGAAAAAATTTGTTTGGTAGTGACATTCCTTAAAGTTACACACAGATTTTCAGACTTTAGAACACATTTACCTCAAAATGATGGGATCAATCTACTCACCATGTAGCATATGAGGGAGGGACACAGGAATATTTTCTGATCAAAAATGTAGGGCTGTGGTTAAAATCAGTCTCACCCAATGGATTAAAACATTCAGTGTTTTGGTAGTGACATGAAAATACGGGACTTTTTTTTTTACGTAAAGATTCATGATTTAAAAAAAAAAAGAAGATACGTTTAAAAACAAGGAAAAAATGGAAAAAAATGGAAAAAAATATTTAAATATCATAATACATGTAAGGGTTTGGGACAGCCACCTCCTAATTGAAAGTACCCAATACATGATGATATTATAAATATAAAGCTTTTAAATATTGTAAATATTATTGTGCGTTTCAATGAATAATTTAAGGATTTTAGTAAACATCTAAGATTGAAATATTTAAATGCTTGTCATATGTGTTTTTTGGATGGGGGACAGCAGTTGTCACCAATTCTGTAGAATGGCCAATATACACAATAGGTGTATCAAATTAGTCATTTAAATGTTAGTAGTAGTAATATGCAAATTAATTAAGGATACCTATTATAAAGCGGGACCAAGCTTTTGTTTGGATGTATGAAAACCACTATAACATTTCATGATAAATTATTTAATCTCCTTTACTTTGGTAGCGGAAGCTGATTGGTGCCCGTCAGTGGGTCACTGTGCCACTGTCAGTGGGATGATGGCCCATCTGTGGATGTTCCCACATCTGTACACTCTTAATGCTGTAATCCTGCAGTCACACACACACATATTACACCCACACTGTTCACAGTGTCTAGCCAAAACAAAGTCAACTGTATGCAGTGAGTGGTGCTCTTAAATGGATTTCTGACCACAATTCAAGAGGACATTGAATGTGAGTTATTTTTAAGGCATATTTTGAGTTTTTCTTTAAACTTTTACATTTACAACTCTTTTACTCCTCCTCACCTGTGCCAGTATCTCCCATTTATCTGTTCTCCAAACTAGTATGCCTGTCACTCTTCATCCAAATCTAATCAAGAAGGGGCTTTTGTGAATCTTGAGGTCTTTCCGAGTTTGTTTTTTTACTTGTGTTGTCAGTATCTGTTGCTTTCACATTTTCTCATGAAATACCAATAAAAGTTTGGGTGGGTTTTTACAATAAAAGAGGCAAAGTTTTTCACCATAAAGGTAGATGATGACGATAGCAGCAAATTTTGGTGGGCTTCTGCGGACCATGAAATTGTATTGCTGCATGTTCATGTTCATTCACAAAAAAATAAATAAAATTGTAATACATTTTATTTTATAGAATTCTTTGAATAGAATATTCAAGCAGCATTCATCAGAAATAGATTTTTTGTAGCAATGTGAAAATCTTTACTTTCACTTTTAATCAATTCAATGCATTCTTACTGAATAAAAACAATATACACAGTATTTCTTATAAAAGTTTTTACCTTAAACTTTGAAACAGTATTGCATATTCGGTATCTATACTTTATTTAAATTCAAAAAATTAATTATCACCACAATGCACATTTTTGTCTCATCTTCACTGTTATTGACAAAAAATTCCCTTCACTAACAAAGATCTCTATTTCTTCTGTGCTGAAATATTTCAGTTAATCTTTGTAAATTTCTGTCAGTTAATATAAATTTAATTGACAACGGCTGGTAAGTACTGAAGATTTAACATTAAAATTAAGCAATAAATATGGCAGTGTCATAAAAGTAAAAATCTGCCCCTACAATGGCTCCATCTATATCCAATGGCATACAATGGCTCCATCATGACGGTCAGAACATGTCATGTTATATTTGGATGACTCTCAACATGTTGTATGGTGGTGCTGATGGTTTTGTTCCTAAACTGTGAACCTAACCAGATCTCTGGTCTTGTCTATCTTGAAAGTGTTCAGAGAGGTGGATTCTCAGTTCCTTTCTCAGCGATAATCATGTTTGCTGGGGTAGGAACAAATGTTGTTGTTGTTGTTGTTTTCATTTTCATTTGTCCCAAGCAATACAGTTTGAGAAGAAATCAATGAATCATGATCTTATCCACAATTATTCACCCTTCAGAGACCTGAAAGATTTCCCTGAGATAACCCAAAGCAGCACAACGAAGGAAATTTCCCATGTCACATACCAGACAAGTGGATTTTTTGCTACATTGAGCAATGCCAGCTTCTTTCACTGACAGGCCAGGTAGTCCTCGGTCAGATAATGCCTTTGAGAGACACAGGCACAATAGTTCAAAGGAACAGCACTGGCATTTGATCCATTGTCCTGACAGGCCTTTGGAGACCACCACCCACAGAGCATCATCTTACCTAGCACAAAGCGAGAGAGTGTGGCTTGCTCTGGATTAATTGCAGGTGAGCCGTATTGGGCGACAATCGGCTGAACCATAGTTTTGTAATCTTTGATGTTTTTTTTGTGAGGATCTTGACGACGTCTTGGGTTGGTATGCATGTAACTTTTCTCTCATGCTTTGGTCATAAAGCTTGAGTGAGTTACTAAGGTTAGATATGAATACTAAGATCTGTCTTGCACGTGTCTCTGGCTGTCTTCAGCCAGACTCAGTCACTCTTTGCAATGCTTTGATGTGATTTGAAGGAAGGCCTGTTTGTCTGTGTGGTCCTGGTTGGAAGGCTGACCCAGACTGATGTCATGGGTCATCAGATCAGAACATTTTAAATCCACCCTTTTCTCTCTTTTTCTCTCTTCAGGCTCTCAGGGAGATTAAGCAATCTGCCGGTAGTGATGAACAATGCTCACATGACAGGATTAGCCTCCCAATAATGATGACAGGGAAGATGTGAACTGAACACATTCTGTCATTACATTGTTGCTAATAACGCAAGGGACGCACGCACTTACAAACTGTAACATTGTGCTGACACTAGCAATCTTGTTGTCTCACCCCTGGGATTAATGCCAAACATGTAGCAATAAACAAAATGTAATACTTCTTTTCATTGCAAGTGTTCACATGATATTTATCAGATGGCACAATTTGAATGATGTAATGCCCAAAGGCATTTAATAATAAGATGATGTTATATAGATCTTTTCATAATGCAACATTAAAAACCTAAAAGTAATCACAATATGGTTTCATGACAATAAAAAGTTTTGTTGGTTCCTATCAGTCAGTCACGTTCAACGTTACATTGAAATGACGTCATGGGGTCTCGCCTGGGAGCCTGATCACCTCCAAATGTAACAAAACACGGCTAGTGAGATATGCATGCCGAGTCCCACCCACCCATTATATGTGTATAAATAGGACCGGCATTACTCACTTCATTCATACTTTGTTCGTAAGTTTTGATCGCTCTTTTCTGATCACCTCTACAGCGAGCAGTTTGTTTATCAGGAGTTATTTCTGCAAACAGTTTTAATTGCTCTCACACAGCTCGTCGCGGTTCTCTTAGCTGGTGTAAGGGCTCATTCAGCGGGGTGACGAAAACCAGTTCCCATAAACACAGAGTGCAACACTTCAGCCCTCGGGCGCTTCAGTTGAGCAGTTCCCTAAAAGAGCAGCACGGACGATCAGCATCTTTTTCAAGATGTCTTTTTGTTTTTGTGTTTCTGGATGTGGTCATTTCCTGACCCCGTCTGACAGCCACGATCGCTGTCTCAGATGTCTGGTGGTGTGTGCTCTCATTGCGGGAGCATGCCCATGTTGGCATTGCGATCGAGACTCTCCTTTAATACAGTGGCACGAGTCCCTTGTGTTGCTACCCCGTTCGTAAGTTTGCTTTCTTGACACCCCATCTCCCAGGTCAGCCTTTTCACTGGTGTCTCCCTGCAGCTGTAAGGGCTCCGGTGGGACTGGAAACTTCCCGTTCAACCCGATCCTCCTGAACATCAAAGCTGCCTGAGATGGGTGGCCCGGAGGTGGAGGGGGCTGCTTTTTGCCGAGAGCTGGTGGACGCACCATTCCTTCTCCTGGAAGAGGGCCAGGTGGAGAATCTTGTTTCTATTCTGAGGTACCCACATTTAAAAAAAAGAGAACTTTCCTCCATATCTGGGTCACACTGGATTTGAGCTGAAAGTAAGCGGGAAACTGGGAAAAGAGAGCTCTCCCCTGTGCGGACTGTCTCTTTTCTCGATCTGGAGTTGGACTCAGTCACCATGTCAGCACTTCTCACCATTGAACGTGCTCAGTCAGTGTTGAACTGCCTGAAAATGGGCAGGTAGAAAACAGTGGTCCCACTGAAATAATTTCAGAGGCTCCTGGGGCATATGGCATCTGCAACCGCTGTAACGCTGCTTGGATCGGTGCATATGAGACCGCTTCAACACTGGCTTCATGGCCGAGTCCCGAGGTGGGCTTGGCGCCATGGCACACTCCGTGTGGCAATCACACCGACCTGTTGCCAAACATTCAGCCCTTGGCCAGACCTTGCCTTCCTATGGGCCGAAGTTCCCCTAGGACAAGTGTCCAGGCATGTTGTCACAACACATGCCTTCACCACTGGCTGGGGTGCCGTATACAGTGGGCATGCTTCTTCGGGCTCCTAGACAGGACCCTGTCTGCAGTGGCATATCAATTGCCTCGAGTTGCTAGCAGTACATCTTGCCCAGCGCCAATTCTGACCATTGCTGTACGGCAAACAAGCACTGGTCTGCACAGACAACATGTCGACCGTTGCATACACCATCAAGGTCTACGCTCCTGTCGCATGTTGCATCCCCAGGAGGTACAGCTAATCTGGAGCTATTCGGTGACGCATAGGTAGACCTGTTTGTCTCCCTGGAATCCTCCCTTTGCCAGTTGTTCTTTTCCCTGACCGACGGGACGCTCAGCACGGATGCACTGGCACACAGCTGGCCCTGGGGCTTACGCAAATTGCGTTTTCTCCAGTGAGCCTACTCGCATGATTGTGTGCAAGGTCATTTTGGCCCATCTGTACCTGGTTTCCAGAGCTCATACTCCTCGTGACAGCCCCTCCCTGCTGAAATCCCCTGAGGAAGGACCTGCTTTCTCAGGGACGGGACACCACTGGCAACCGCATTCAGATCTCTGGAGCCTCCACGTATGGTCCCTGGATAGGACGTGGAAGACTTGCTTTTGACCTTCTGCTGATGGTGGTAAACACTATCACTTCAGCTAGGGCTCCCTCTACGAGGCGGGCTTATGCTTGAAATGAAGTTTCTCTGAGTTGTTTTCTTCCCAGCAGGAAGAGCCTTGGAAATGCCCGATCAGGTCCATGCTTTCCTTCCTTCAAGGTGTTTTGGAGCGGTGGTTGACCACTCCACCTTGGTAATGTATGTTGCAACACATTACGTTCCTGTTAATGGCAAGTCACTCGGAAAGTACGATCTGGTCATCAGATTCCTGAGAGGTGCAGGGACGTTAAATTCTCCCAGGCCGTGCCTCTTTCCCTCCTGGGACCTCTCTGTGGTCCTCTCTGGTCTACAGAGAGCTCTCTTCGAGCCCCTGGAGTCAGTTGAGCTCAAAATCTTGCCTTTCAAGACAGTGCTCCTGACTGTGCTTGCTTCTTCAAGAGGGTCGGGAACCTGAAGGTGCTTTCGGTCAGCGAATCGTGCCTTGAATTTGTGCTGACATTGTTCTGAGACCCCAGCCTGAATATGTGCCCAAAGTTCCCACCACTCCCTTCGGAACCAGGTGGTTAACTTGCAAACTCTATCCCAGCCCTTACGTTGCTGTGTCCCATTCACGCACTGCGTGTTTATGTGGACCACACGCAGAGCATCAGTAGCTCTGAGCAGCAGTTTTGGGGGACAGCAAGAGGGAAAGGATGTCTCCAAACAGAGGTGGGTAGTAGATGCCATCGCCTTGGCATACTGGGCAAAGGCTGGGGGTGAAGGCTCACTCCACACGGGTTGTTGCATCCTTCCGGGCATGGGCATATGGCACCACTCTGATAGACATCTGTAAAACTGCGGGCTGGGCAAAACATAACACATTTGAGAGATTTTACTTTCTCTGAGTGGAGCCAGTTTTTCCTGTGTGTTGGGAAAAAGCAGGTAATATATGGGAAGACAGGCTCGGTGTACTGCTTGCAGCACCATTCCCCTCTAACAGGGGGATACGAGCGCTTACTTAATCTTCAGGTGAGTTCCCCGCTTGGCAAACCCCGAATCGAGTTCCTCCTGCATTCTTCAGTGGTCGGATGTGGTGGAGGCATCTGACACTAGGCCCAGTGCTCATGTGCATGCTCCAGTGGTCAGCACTTGTACTTGGCTAGATTCCCATGTGATGGGATTCCCTCTCGGCAATCCCATATGTGTATACCTCACAATTGGTTTCCCTCTTAGTAAACCCGTGTCTTTCCCTTGGCAATCCTCCTCTGCCCTGTCTCTTCCGGAAATCCGTCCTCCCTGTGATAGGTAGCACCTACCATAGAGATTTTCCATATGTCATACTTCCCCTCGGGTCAGTCCATATATGTAACCAGCACTCGTTACCTCCCCTATGGGCAGGGCGTGGTCTCCATATCGTCCCCAATTGGATGCTTTCCCAGCGTTAACAACACTGGTCGAGCTGAACAATGGGAATTGAGATCCGAAGCACTCTTTCCTGTAAAATGTCATTAAGGACCAGCAGCTTGACAATCCTCGCAGTATTGATGCTTGCCAGCATTTGCATCTTCAATACTTGTAACACAGTTCAGTGCCTGTGGCGTTTTCCATAGGTACACCATTTATCATAGCTTGACTGTCACATTGTAATAGTTGATTTATATTTTGTATTTTCAGTTTTTTATTTTAATGTAAGGTGTGATGGCTAACTGTATTTATTAAGTAATTAGACATATCTATTATGCAAATACAGTGGAGTTCGGATATGTCTATGTCGACGGCCTCGGGGTTTGCAAAAAAGCATTGAGATAACTGTTTCGCGAAATAACATATATTTTCCCGCATATAATTTGCAGACGTAGATAATCCGCACACTCATATAGCCAGTGGGTTTTGGGTTTTGTGTAAAAAAATCGTTTGCATAACCCACACCCATGAACTTTTTTGTGTAAGATCACATTTCGAATTTCAAATGTTGCTGGCACGACTTCAATTATCCATAATTGTTCAGGCTCGGTACACAGTGCTTGTGTGCGAAATTCACACCATAAAAACACAAACACAAGTCAGAATCATAACAGAAAAGAAGTCTCTCTTGCTGCGCTCGTCCCTTTAAGACTGTTGTGCCGATCAGATGAGAAGAGCCCGCCCTCATGGCAGCACAGCCAATCACGTCTTCTTGCATGATTGACAGGTCAGATAGCCTATCAGCGCAGCTGTCAGAGTGATAGTGGAAGCGCAGTCAAATCGCCAAAGACCACAACCCTCGCAAGAAAGAAAAATGAAAATGTATTGATGTACATGATGTGAGTTATTAAATGAGAATGCACATACTTGTGTTTTTGGTGTCTTTTTACACAACAGTGTTGCCGTGATTTTTTTGATGAAGTGATCGGCATTCATCTAAAAAAATGTACATACACTACTGTGTATATGTTTGCTGACAACAAAAGGCATATGTAAAACCACCACAATAAAACCACCTTCGACTCTTGATACAAACCTTTAATTATATTCTCCAACAATGCAAACACAAAGATTGCTCACAAAATCACAAAAAACGTGCAGGATGCTACAGCGTGTTATCCCTCAGACTAGATCAACAACAGGGAGTGAACCGTGAGCGGACCGCGATCCACGTGCAAGGCAAACATGTGCATGTGCAGTGAAATAGGTACGGAAATTAGTCACGAAATAACCATGTGAAGTAGCGACTTCGTCCCTGTTTCATGCTCGAGATATTAGATTTTGGTGACATTAACGAATCGACATTAAAGAATCGAAAACACTGAGACAAATAGGGAGTTTGGCGGTTCCACTTCAAAAACGGAGACATAATAGGATTGGCGAGTTAACCATGACTCGAGATAAGTGAACTCCACTATATATATACATTTATATTCAGGTATACAAAGTTGCTTAACCAGTCATTTTATATATATTTTTATATATATATATATATATATATATATATATATATATATATATATATATATATATATATATATATATATATATATATATATATACATATATATATTCATTTATATTCAGGTATACAAAGTTGCTTAACCAGTCATTTTATTTATTTATTTTAGGGATGTTTAGATATGTTACTGGAGAAGACAAAGTTTTTTGTTTCTGCAGTATACTGATTATTTACAATATGTCCGTCACTAATGGATCTTTAAATCTCAGTGGCTCTGTGAATGTGTGAATTGCATTCGGGGGATTCAGACACAGGGTATCTCTTTATCTGCTGGATGAGATACTCAGCCATTTAACAGGAAAGACAACTGTTGGCTCAACAAAAATCTTTGAACAGTGTGAGAGCAGTTTAAATACAAACACACACAAACAGATACCCACAGACTTTCTCCCCTCCCTCCCACCAACAAACCACCTCAGGCACGAGCTGTTGAGGTCATGGGTAAATAGACGTTTTGAAAGGTATGGGTTTGTGGGTAATTGGACTGACAGCGGACGGGAGTCAAAGGAGGGGAGCTGCTGGTGTTTATTTACCTCTTTTGTTGTGCCATAAGCAGGAACAATAAAACGCTCTGGCCTGGGCCCATGATGACATCGCCTCTTTTGCTGTCAGGGCCGTGAATGAAATGAGTTTCTGCAGTCCAAACTTCCTCTATGCCAAAAGCTTTCCTGGGATTCTTCTGCTACGTCAGCCTGAATGAAGGTGCAGGCTGAATCTAGATATGGGGTGAGATCATGGAAGACCTGAGTAGCAATAAAAAGATGTCTGGGCTTGTTATACAGAAGTCATTGTTGTTTTCATTGGTGTATAAACAAAGCTGCTCTCTCTCTCTCTCTTTTTAGACATGTTATGCTGCTAATGTGTTTTTAAATGTTTTGTCACGGTGCAGGTAGAGCTACTTTTAGGCGTCTCAAGCATTTAACACTCTGTAGTGTTTTTGTTCTCTCCTTTCTGTTGTTTTGAAGGTTAAGATCACACGTCCTTATCAAAGCACAACTATCAGATCTTCATGCACTCTGGCATCCTGCTCTGGTTGTTCGAATGCAGTTTAGGTGCGAATGGTGGGCCGTTTCTGTGATGCAGTTAAGGACTGTACTCTTCCAAAGAGAAGAACTTCCCTTCTCTCTAGCACATTCCTGAGTGTGTCTGCAGGCAAGGGTTGGGCTCAAACCATGTGCATCAAATACATGAGAGAATTATCATCAATGTCTGTTTGACGCAACCCTGCCAGTCAGTGTCTCAGCAGTTATTACACCCCAAGCACATTTCCAAACTTTGAAAAGATTCACACCACTGAACCCAAAGGTGCACTCAGTAAATTAAAATGAAAAACAATTAAAATAGTGTAATATTTAGAATGTTTTGTGTTAGAATGTTACAAAACATTACAAACATGTTGGAATGTTTTGTAAATGTTCTATTTAATTATTTTAAACAAATTGTTGCACTCATTGTTACTACTAATTGCAAAAATAATTATACTAATTAGTTATATATGTTATTGTAAATTGAATATTTTTACTGTATTTTTTGCTTTTAGCTAGTGCAATCTGTAAGGAAACTTAATACATCCACACCTATAGGTGTCAGTATAAACAGCCAGTAAAACATATAATGAATGCATCTTTAATTTTAGTTTTCGAACATTAAAATATGAAAAGCATACTCTACTAAAGTGATCATTTATCAAGAGTACTTTAAAACCATTTTGATTTGTGTGTGTGTGTGTGTGTGTGTGTGTGTGTGTGTTTTCCAAAGTTGTTTTCAACTCTTTAAAAGCAAGTTTCGCACTTACAAGGCACATACTGGAGATTAGCATTTTTGATAAAATATTGTTTAAACTGTTTTTATGATCATCATTCTTTAAAGATCAGATTGATTTGATCACTTCCTAGATAGTGCAAATTCTGATTACAAACTACAGGTGGAACAGGCAACATGGGGAACTGTTGATACTGTTACCCATAAATGGCAAGTTTTTACTGTAGGCTAAGGGGCAGATGTTTTATGAAAGAATGAAATGTTGTGAGGAATGCATCGCCAGCCTGAGAACATGCAATTGGCAGCACTGGTGATCCTGAACTAATTCGAACAAGAGCCGGAACAAGAGACAGCAACCCAAGCACCACTCGGTTAACCCTCTATCTCTCCATTTAAACATTATGCCGGAAGAGCGAGAGAGAGAGAGAGAGCTGATTGTTAAAAACCGACTGTTGCCGTTTACTCTGCTGCTGGCCTTGGATTCCCATAAGCTTAGAGGTCACCACAACCAAACAGCAGGGGTGTAAGAATGGTCCTAATGTTGCTTCTTGAAGGAGGAATAAAAGATGGCTTTAGGGGGATCGGATGTCAGCCGGGGTCAAGGCAAGTGGAGGACCTTTGGCAACTTGAGTATATAGCAGCTTGCCGCTGTCTACCAGTATATAATACCCATGAGATACCAACTGGGCGGAACAGGAAAACGATCACAAATGGTGCCTCCTTAAGAAACAATGATTTAAATTTCCCTGGGTGCTTGGCTTTTAATAGCTAAAGAGATTTGGTTTATCCCATTGCAGACAGATGGCAAACACAGGAAAACTTTTTTAAATTTTATTAAATGTTTTTTTTTTTAAATGTAAAAATCATTTGAACAAGCAACAGTTAATCGCTTCTCTTTTTCATCAGCTTTATATCATCAGTTTAATGTTATTAATATCAGCCTTCATAATAATAAATAAACTGCACACAAACATCAATAAAAATGTAATTGCATTTCTTTCTGCGGGAAGTAATAACACAAATAATTGCACCAGGAAGAGTTTTTTTTTATGTGTGCAATTTGTTTGAAAGCCTGTTTTTGCCCCAAAGTAAAACATAAAACTGAGATAAATAAATAAGTAAATAAGTCAGTTTGTACTGAAAACAATGACAGTTACAATAATCTAAATATGTTGCAGTGCCATTTCAGTGCATTTAGCTAAAAGGTTTAGTGAATTTCCCCTATAGACTTAACAACAAAACAAACAAAACTTTAACTCAATGAGACAAGAGCCCTGTCTAAGCAAGCACATAAAGAGATCTGTCTTGGTTTTGATTATAAGTCGAGCATGAATAACCCTTGTGGGTATTCTTGGTCATTTGAAAAGGCCATTCAGTGTCAGGAAATGAAACAGTACTATTCCCTCATAACCTAATTGGCTAGATTGCAGGTGTCTAGTTTCCTATAACCGTTTCTCCGGCACAATAAATGTCAGTTCCCTTGGATACAGGGCCTATTGGCAAGCTGAGGGTCTGTGTTTGTTTCTGATGAGGTGGAGAAGTGCACTTTTCTGTATCAAATGTAGGTGCTCTATTTCCAGTTTAGTGATTACATTTGCGTTCCTGTGCTGAAATATATTGTCACGATGCTCATTTGTGCTCCAGGGACACAGCAGGACACCACAAGCCTGAGAAGTGGTTCTCACGGCTTTTGGCAGCTGATCGCAGGACGTTCATTAGCTTCTTTCAGCATGCATATTGTGTGCGTGGTTATGTGCATGCGTGTTTGTATTCTTTCAAGAACCGGCTTTATGCTTTGTCAGTGGTCTGTTACTCCGGTAAGTTTATATTAGGGTACTTCGAGACCCTTGTTGGCAACATAATATAGAGTGAGGGTCGGCTTAAAAGTTTCTTCAATAAAACGGTTCTATAAACAAGAAGTTTCTGACAAAATTTGGCTCTAAGATTTATACCTAAAATAATTTTCATTTTTAAATAACATACTTTGTATCATCCTGCTTGTATGTGTTCCAAACCAGTGAAATGTCCTACAGCATCACTTTTGGAATGCTGCTCAGCCAATCGGATTGAAGTACAGAGGAACTAACACCATTTGAAGCTATTTTCAACTTTTAATTTTAAGAGGTGAATTATTATGAATAAAAAAGGGTAAAACAGGTGGATAAATAATTACACTCGTTGCAGGTTTCTGACTTCCCCCAGCTGTCTGTAATCCATCTGAGGACATTACACCATGTCCGAGAGCAGAGAGAGAGGAGGGGTGGTCACATGATTGCTATTTTGCTGCATGCATTCTATTGTGAACATCCCATACACTGACCCACAAACACACCTTCACAATGTTACACAAGCTGAATGGAATTCAGCTGAATACTTCCACTCACAATTTTAGTTAAGCGTTACAATTCACGAATGCTTAATAAAAATGTAGCAATACTGTAGTTCACCCAAAATGAAAAATTCTATCAAAGAAACTCATATCTTTACTCATATCTTGTTTCAAACCTGTGTGACTCATTTTTTCTGCAAAACAAAATGTTAGAGACTATGTTAGAAAAATCGTTCGTATTTCACAAAAGACAAAAAAAGTCATATTGTCACGAATGAGGTGCAGAACGTGTGTGATGCGGTGCGAGGAGGAACTAGGAAGCAGCAGGATAACTCAAACTCACTTTATTGATCAAAACCAAAAGACTTTAAATATAAACCAAAGTAGCACATATAGTGTAACAACTCAGAGAGACTCAGGAGGAACAAAGATTGGCATCCACACTCACAACATAACAAAGTCAACATTAACAACCGACAAAGACAAGATAAACACAAGCGGGCTTTATACACAGGGGAATGACAAACACCTGTGGAGACTAACGATGAAAGTGATGAACAAGACAGGTGCAGGAAGGGCATGAGAGGAAACACAGAAGGGACCCAGAAGTTAAACAACACCTGACACGACACACAGGAAGTGACAAATGACATGACACACAGGAAGTGACAATAGACCTCACCGACAGGAAGTGTAACATTGACCTCACAGGAAGTGCACAGATGGCATGACAAACAGGACTAAGGGTAACACATATAGGTTCAGGTCAGAAAGACACAAGGGTGAGTATGATAGAAATACATTTACGATAAGATCATTGTCACATTTAGTTTTTTTTTAAACATTTATTTATTTGTTTTTATTGCTCTGCATAATGCTCTGCTTCTTTTTTCTTTTCTTTTTTTTGCCTTGGGTTCTTTCTCATGAAGCCCTTGGCAGACCCACTCAGTGTGAGTAAACACATTCCTCAGCTGCACAGCATGCCACAAGATTAGTTATGACTTTGGAGATTGATTTTAAGAGGGAAACATTGTCTCAAAAAGAAGATTTGTGAATGATGTAAGCAATAAGCCATGTATGCCTTTTAATGAAATGCATATGTTTACCCAAAAACAAAAAGCAACAGTATTAGAAGTTCGGCCTAGAGAGCAGACAACAATTAATGCGATCATAATGAATGGTGTCCCTGGTATGTGGGATGCCATGATGCCATCATGTGAGAATGAGTTGAATCATGGGCAATACCAGTAACAGCTTTTCTTTGTTTTGTGAAGTACTGCATAATTTTCTTTCTTCTGTGTAACAGATTTTTTAGTTCATAAAATGAAAGTAAGTTGGATTCGATGTTCTGTTTGGATGCCATTTGCTTTGATTCTATTTTATGTCCAAAAGCAGTTAAAGCAGTATTCAAATTATCTTCATTTTTTGTTCCACAGAAGAAAGAAGGTTTGGAATGACTCAACATGTTTTGGTAAACGATCACTGACCAAGTAGATACTATTTTTGAGATTATTAACTTTTGTGGTTGAACCTGGTATCTTTCATGGTTGAAGATCAGACTGAGACAGAGGTTTGCTTTAAATCAGAAGTAGCAGACATACAGTAGGTTGAGGCACTGTCAGAAAGCCCCCTCATTTTTATTCATGAGCCCTTTTCAGCCTTTGTCCCATTAAGCGAGCACCTCGTGTCAGTAATATCATCATGAAAAACTCATGACACCATGGGCTATTTGTTCAAAAGGGAGGGAATTTGAAGAATAGCACTGTAGCCATCTGGTCTTTCTGCTTGTCTTTCTTTGAAGAAGAGGTGTCTTCCTCCATCACTTCCCCTTCTAGTGATCAATATGGGTCATCCAATCAATTGCCACACTCAATTAAACCTTTATAATTCCTTTCAAGCAACATACTTCTAAAGAAGCGTAAACTGAGAAGAGAAGCCCATCCAAATTACACTCTAGTGGCTCCTTTATTGGGCTGACATACAATGGAGCTTGACGGAAAACAATCCTCATGTTTTAGAAATTAGGTCAGGCTGTATTGAAAAGGACAGTCTGCCAGGCAGCCGGTGTAATCTGGTGGGGACGGACTTGTTGTCCGACCTGCTGCTCACCATATTTGATGTCCCATTGTTTCCTTTCCTCGTCTAATCTACCCATTCTTAAAGTGTTGCAGTTCATTTGGACTGATTTCTATGGCAGCTCAGGCGCGAGGGCCATTAAAGAACTTTGAAAGGGTGAGCGCATGAACATGCCAGTGGTTTGCTATTGTGCCCCAAAGGCTTGCTTACCCGCTGCTAGTGGGGGAGCGGAGGGTTTCTGAATGGAGCGTTGCACAAGTACAAGGCAAGACACACCATGTAAAGTCTATAGAGTTTAAAGATATGTATTTATATTTACAATTATGTCTTAATACTCGCAATTGTGACTTTAAACTCCACTATGATGACATTATAATCCAAACTGTGACTTCAGTGTTCTCAGTTGTGAATGAAATTTGACAAAATATCAGAATTGTGACTATCTCACAATTACAAATATATACACACAATTGTGACTTTATATCTCACAATTATGAATTTATACACACCATTATAACTTCATATCTTACAATTCTGAATTGATACACAGACTTGTGACTTTAAGTCTTACAATTATGAATTTATAGACACAATTGTGACTTTACCTCACAATTATATATTTATACTCACAATTATGACTTTATCTCATAATTATGCTTTTGCGATCTCAAACTAACTTTATATCTAACATTAGTGGCTTTATATATTAATTAATAATTGAGATTAGTAATTAGTAATAGTCATTTCACATTTTTATTTCTCATAATGGTAACTCTCAAAGTTGTAATTCAATTTCTCACAATTATTTTATTAGAACTGTTACTTTATATCTCACAATTGTGACCTTCTTTTAAACATTATTTCACAGTCACTTCTTATTTTTACCCAGTACAGTTCCTATGGTGGTTTTATATTATATTTTAGTAAGGTCCATTAGAAAGATCATGACATTGACAGTGAAGATGGTCAAATTGTCTTTCTTTGACAAGAGATTCATGCCGCTTCATTTACATTCTCCCTCTTTGAACTGATAATGCGTTTGCCACAATAGGACCTTTGACCAGACCGCAGCTCCCCGTTGGTTACCACAGAAACCAAAGAGACTTCTCTCTGCTCTTCTGGGCCCTCTTTCTACTCCTGCTACAGTTTTTCTTGTTTCCCCTCTCTACTTCCTGTCCTCTGTAAATTTTTCTGACTGAAATATTTTACATCTGATATAAGAAAAAAGGAAAAAAGAAAAAAAGAAAAGTCAAGCAAAGGCTTTTTTATCTTTGCTAGTGAATTCTTGATAACAGTGGTCTTGCTTCTTAAAGCGGGAACCGGTGGTCATAAACACCATTCCCATGGGAAAGTTTGTAAAGAGCCTCAGTTTGTCTTTTCTTTTAGTGCAAAACGTTTCCACTGCAACTCATAATACCATTAAATGAGTGTGTGTGAAGGGGTGGATTTGGGGTTTGGTAAAGAAAGGGTTTGGGACACGTCAGGAACCCTAAGAATCCCACATCCTGTAAATAAGGTCTTCATGAGCCACGTCTCTTCGTAAACACACGAAATGTGGTTTACGGGGACTCTCCTAAGGCGTAATGGTTTTTATAATGTATAAACTGTAAATTTTACACCTTTGTATTGTAATACCCATGACATTATACACATTTGTGTCTTCATAACCCTCGCACTCCCCACCACACACACACACTTTTTCATTATTTCGCTCATTTCCTCACTGCATAACAGAGAATGGAGGGTAAGAGAAACGTCCAATGCTAAGAAGCACAAGACAAGTGGCCCCTTCTATAAAAAAAAGATAAACAGGGCACAAACCAAAAAAAAGGTCTACACTCTACACTCTAGCTGCTGAGAGCCAATCAGTTAATTTAAAGACAAATTAATGTTTTATTTTTTTTAACCACACTGGGTGTGGGAACAGCACGGTTTCTTATAAAAAGAGTCAAATAAACTATTCCCTGAGTTTTACAGCTGGCCATATAGCGTCAAGATGCTAGTGAATATAAGCTTTTTTTAATGTCTCTGCATCTCTTCTCTTCTTGATACATTCTTTCTCTATGTATTGATTTTTTTTTACACAAGCACCGTAAATTATAAAATAATTATCATAATTTTAATTATCAATTATTTACATTAAATTATTTCATAAGAAGAATACATATTTTAAAACTATGCTCACTATTGTTTAAAAAAATGTTTTTTTATCAAAATGGTAAAACATTCTTATTGGAAATTCTTATTGGATTGAAGCTACATATTTTATATCAATATGCACAACTTACTGTGCTGCTGATGGTGGCTGTATATAAGGCGCATGACAATGAAGGTACTTAAACAGAACTTTAATCTAATAATCATCTAATCAAACCAGAGAAGAATTGAGAAATAACCACGTACACAGACAACTAAAAACAGAACACAATGAAAACGGAAATTAAAACAGAACAAACACATGACATTACACCTCTCTCCCGGAAGGTGCATCATCATGCTGTAAAAAAGTCCAACAGGGGAGGGTGGGAGTCAAAGGGGCTGACAAAGGGCAGGAGTAGGTGGTTCCGAAGGTGGCTTATGGAGGACAAGAATCCTCCTGGTCAAGGGAAATGTTGGAATGAGCATCTTGGGACAGCCTCTGTGGCTATGTCTGGGAGAGCAAGTGGGTCTGGGACGGCCTCCGGGGACGGTTAGCTTCTGGGGCTAGGTTTAGCTCTGGGGCTAGAACAAACATTGGAGTGGACTCATGGACTGGAGCAGACTCTGGAGCGGACTCAGGGGCAATAGCGGAATAGATTTGATGTGCATAGTCTCTGGGCGTAGTGCTGGAACGTCCTTTGGGAGCTTCCATCACTGTAACAAACTCAGAAATTTTTCTCACTGGAACAGACTCTGGGATTTCTCTCACTGGAATGAACGCGTGCATTTCTTTCACAGGAATGTACTCTGGAATTCACTCACTGGAAGCATTGTGACCATTTGCCTTAGCACTGGTTCTAAATCCACCCATAGCTGGTCTTGCATTCTGTCACGGATGGTGGCTGTATGTAAAGTGCACGACGAAGATAGTTAAACGCTCTTTAATCTAATATTCAACTAAATAAACAAGAGAAGAACTACAAAAAATAACCATGTACACATAAACTTTAAACAATGCAAGAAATGGAACACAATACACAGAGCAAAAACTGGGAGAAACTAACTAGACACACCTGAACTGAGGAACCTAATCAAATTGTAACCATGGGAGCAAACAGAACGGGAACGGAGGAGAACTGAACCAAATTGCTTTGAACTTTTATTCACCTTATAATTTTCCTGTTCAGTTTCAACAATCTGTGAATAAAGTCTTTCAGTACTGCTGAATCCCTTGTGTCCTCCTCTGTTACATGATAACAATTAACAGCTTAAAGGTTTTAACGTTAATTAAATAATTTTTAACATGTATATACTGTAGCGTTAACATCGTTAATTGATGGAAAATTATTCATATTAATACATAAACTATTTATTGAACATCTGCGACTCTTTATATAATTTTTTTAAATAGTTTTACAGAATCTCATTCTGGGCCATTTTTTAACCATGGTAAAATACACATGGCATCTTGTGACTTATCAACATAGATGGACTTGCAGCTATAGCAAAGAATCCCAGCAGTTTTGTCATACATCCATCTGAATTTAGTTGCCCTTGAAAAAAATAGCCGATTGCAATTTGGTTAAGTATTTGGTCTAAAAAAATGTCTGTACCACCCCCACTCATTCACACACAGTTCTGCAACCCTACATCCTCATTGCAGCTAAACTTTGGTGGTCTCCAGCCTTCAGTGGATAATTGATTATGGGATTGAAGCCACAGGGCTTTAAAGGGGGAGAGGTGAAAGAGGTTTCCAAGGTCAATGCCTCCCTCCTCCTTCTCTGCCTCTTTTCTTTCAATTATTTGGACAGAGTCTTCAATGCAATAGTCATTAAGGTCCAGCCACCAGGGGAAACTCCAAATATTTGGCTGCATTTGCTACAACTTTGGAGTCAGGGGCTCTATACAAACATGAGGATGTTGTTTAGGTGTGTCCTGGTAGTTTCTGGTTCACAGGCAAGGAGAAAGCAGACGTTTGAAGAAAACACAGCCTGGTTAAGCCGTACAAAACATGCTTTGGCCTCATCATCAATGACTAAATATTTGTACTTCATATGCTCCTTATGTTGGAGCTTTTATGTGGATATTGTTTAATGCACTTTGCATTTTCCACTGTCACGTTCAATGACAGTTGCATTGAACACTTTTCCAAATATTGTGCTGTTTCTTTATTGGAAAAGAAATCCAGAAAATAAAAGAAGGCATATGTTTGTGAATTTTTGAATATTCATTTGAAGGATAGTCTCACACTAGTCATGCTAGTTACTCTGTCTGTGAATGGTATTGGTTAGTTGTTAGCTCAAGGCCAAAGGAACAGTACTGGCACCTCAGTAACTCGCTAATACCTGGATTGTGCATCAATGGGAAAGTATGTTACAAATCCAAATCTTTAACCATCTGGCAGAATTGCTGTATCTCGTGTTCCTGGATCTTACTCGATCAGTATCGCTGGTCTGTCAAAACAAACCCATAATAAGCAACTTACCTCAGCAAAATAAGCTTCAACAAATGGAAATAAGACCACATAATACCAGTCAAGTCAAATTGATTTATAAAGCACCTTTAACAACACTCATTATAGCAGTAACATTTTGTAACAATAATAAATCAGGCATTTGAGATTTGCTATATATTCACAGTTTTTTTGTTTACGTGTAGACAATATTGGTATTGTTTTCAAAAACGTGCACTTTTCAAAAGCTTGCGATTTCAGGCCCCACAAACAGCATAGTGGTTTAAATGAACAACCAAAATACATAAAAAATTCATGTAAACTAATGTTATGTATAATCATCTGATTTTAATGAATTGATGAACATTCCCATTCAAATGTTTGTTATTCAGACAAATTCCTAGGAAAATCGAGGGATCCATTGCCTATCGTTTTGGAGGCTTGGGAGGGTGGCAAAAGAACCTGAGTGTAAATGTATGAATTAGTCTCAACCAATTAGATTTGCTAAATCCAAAGTGGTGTGGCCATGCAGAGCAGCTTGCTCTCTGTAACAGTGAACAGGAGAGCGTCCCAGGGAAACACACAGGAAATGTTCAATATGTTGGAGAGTGTTAAAAACCGTGCTGCAGCTTTCTTTAGCGAGGAGCCCTTTCTGACAGTGCTGAAACTCACTGTTGTTTTTGGCTGGGAGTCTGGGCCCTCTCCCGGATCTACCTCTCTCTCCCTCTCTGTGGTGGCGAGTGCAGTCAAAACCAAAAGAAAACATGCTTCGAAAGAGAAAAGCTGGGAAATAGTTCAAGGGGGATAGTAACCCACTCCTCGTTTGTCATAAAGAATGTATTTATTGCATGTATTTAGGACCAGTGCCTAAGAGAATCTCATTATATAAGATGTATAGCCACCCTGTTACAAATTATTAACGTTATTTCATTATTTTAGTGTTCAATGTGTTACATTAGCTCAAATTAGTGCAAAACATCTTTGCAAAATCTTCTCACTTGAAATAAGAGCTCTTGGCAAAAGTTTTTGGATGAAAATGTTTGACAGATGAAGAGACCATTCAGTTTGCACCCTCAAATGGTGTTTTAATATCATATAAAATAAATTAAGGGAAAATTTGGTATTCCTACCAATATTTGATCAATGGATAATGCTGTATCTGTTTTGCTGAGTGGTAAATGAAAAGCGTTTGAGTGAGTTTTTTTTTGGTAACATGACCCAAAAATCTTGGAATGCCATGTTGCGAAAGTTTACTCTCCCTCTCCTGCCCTATTTTCTGATAGTAAAACATCTGCACTCTAGTGACACTCTGTGGCAACCGTAGGGAATCCTCCACCTTCTTACTTCTCACAGATACAGCTTAAATATACAAAATGTGAACTAAATATACAGAGCCTCTACAATTTGGTCATTTAAATGAGTTTGACAGACTGTTAGAGGTCTGTCAGAGGTGTTTCCTGTACTAAGACCCCGGTAGGGTTTCAGTTATTTCACAGTCTGGGATGTTAATGTGTGTACTGGATTTTTGAAGCAGAAGAGGAGGGGGGAGAGGGGTGTGTGTGTACTTAAAGTCTTTAAATGTTTAAGAGCTACTGCATACTCAGCCTATATGTTTACTGTAGGATCCTGGCAAATAGCTGCAGTCCGACAAATACCATGTTTCCTTAATAACAATTGAATTGGTATTATTGCAAAAGCATCCACTGGATTAAGATTTAACTGCAAGATAGCTCAAGAAAATGTTTGTACTGCCAGAGGGAATACAATGTAGAGTAATTGGTTCGTAGATTTTATTTGATATCATTTTCATCCTTTTTATTTTGACTGAAATATTACAGTATCATTTATAATTTCACTCAGCATAACATCAACATTCATTTACATTCTGTAAAATACAGAAAATGAGGAGTATTTTCTTTTATGCAATATATACTTGCTCCACTGATTAGAAACATTTATGTGAAAGTTGCTTTTTTATGAGCCTGCAAAAGCAACAGCCACCTGCCAAAATAAAGGGAATGACGCATATGAGCCACTGTGCAATTATTTCTCAACAATGTAATACATGATAAAATACTTTTCATTAGACATGTCAATTTTTTTTTCAGGCAGGTATCTGGAATCATGAAAAGCAGTCTAGTACTTTCTAAGGATAGCAGTTGTCTCTGTTGTGTAGTTTTCATCAGGTTCAGTAAAATCCCATTTTTCATCATCAATGGTGAAAGCAGTTGGTGTGCTGCTTAATATTTTTGTGGAAACTGTGATACATTTTAATTATTTATTTTATTAATTGATGAATAGAAAGATCAAAATGACATCATTAATTTGACATTTTGTTTTATATAAAAGTATTTTTTGTCACTTTTGATCAGTTTAGCATGTCCTTGCCAAATAGAAGTATTAATTTCTTCTTTTTTTAAATTACTGACCCGAAACCTTTGAACATCCCAGGGTCAGATGTTACTTTTCCACTTTTTTTAAGTCCATTTCCTCAATAGGTAAACAAGCATCAAATAAAACAAAAGAGCATTATGACAAGGCAAATTATGCTTGTCCTTAATGACTAGTACAGGTTCATCAGAAAGCTTAGTATTAGCAGCATAGCTTAGCATGCACCAACAACTTTGTAAGTGGAACAACAAAGCAAACAAGACAAGACATATTTCACAGATGTACCCAAACTAGTATAATTTATGTTGCAGTTTCATATACTCCTCTTTCTCAAACGAAAAGTAATTTTTCTACATACACATCAGTAAGGTCCTTAATTTTATTCATTCATCTCTTTGAGGACAGAGCTCTCCTCAGTACTTTCCATATGAAAGGCCCTTAATTGAAACTAGCATTCATCTCAAGTATTCATCGAAGCCAAAGCATAAAGCCTCATCCTATTCTCTTTCAGGCCACTGCTAAGCAACAACCTACAGAGGATTTATTTTTTATTGCTAGGAAAGGTTTTCGGTGAGAGGGTCTTGCATATTGATGCTTTGAGGAGGTCTGTTTTCCTTTCAATGAAGGTTTAGGTGATCAAGGTGAAAAAGCTGTGTTTTTTAGTCTCTGATCCGCAGACTTTTAGTTTCTTCTGGGACTGAGAGGGTCAGGGAATGGGAAGGAAATAGCAATAGACATGGCCAAGCATGCGGATAACCGACATTCCATGCGAGAAAACATCATCGATGTTGGACAACGGTTCTTGTGTTGCTCTTGCTTTTGGACTGTTGAAAATGACTGCTTGGAGTACAATCAGGAAAAGGTACAAAATCCCAAGCCTGTCGTGGATGAAGAGAGCGTTCATATCATTGTTGAAGATTTGGGAATAGACAACCCTGGATTTAGCCTTGCTGAAGTTGAGCGCTATGTGCCACCTCAACAGATCACCATTGGACGTTCTGCTAGTTCTATGTCTGTGTACCAAAGAGCAGCGCTAAAGAAGAAGCTTGCACCACTTTGCTCTTTACCATTTCAGTCCAGAGTGATCCAGAACAATGAGAACGACTCTGTTGTTAACTCTCTTCTGTATGGTTCTAGCAGCACTAATTTTGGAGACTGTGGTCTTCTCACACCACCAGTCATTAACCTCATACCTCCGACACCTTCCGACGTAATAGATGACGATCAGTTCTTCGACATAAACTCAGAAGAAGAAAGTCTGCAGCAAGCCTCTGAGAGTGAGGGAGTGGACAGTATTGGCAGTGCTGCAGCAGGAGAGCACGAAAGCGTGGAAGAGCAAGAGGAGTCTGAAGTTATCTGTGAGACCAAAAAGGAAGACCATCCACAGGTGGAGCCTCAAGAGGAAGAAATGTCCAAGAAGAACAGCGTGGACATGTCTACAATCCACTTCCTACGTAGTTCCTTTCAAGTACCCCCTCTTCCTGAGTACCCACAAAAAAGTAAGAGGCGACAGCAGTGTGATGAACCCATTGGCAAGTTTGTACAAGAATGAAGAGTAGTTTTTCTTTAACCACGATACATTCTGAAATAGTCACGTGTTAATTTGCGTTGTTAGGAAGCCTAAATTCTGGAATCAGTTTGCTGCAGTTCACTGAACATAATCTGGGTGAGTATGTTTTGATTTGTGATAAATCTTCACAATAGTCTTTGGTGCCTGTAGTGAAAACTGAAGTGATTTATTTTAATTTTTTGAATAGTAATTTCTAAACTTAACATTTGAAAAGTTGCTGTGCACATTTGTTATTGATTTTTAATATATAGTACTATATTAAATACATAGTAATACATAGTAAAATAGTCCATAAATAGTCAATTGATGATGACAAAACAGGTGAATGGAATGACACTGGGAGAGCACATTGGGAAACCGGAAATAAATAACGACAAGACAGACACATAACAGATTATAGTTTATTTCTATGTGCAAATTATTGAATTAATTTAAATATATTTAAAATATAAAAACTGTTACAATTATACTAGTATAATTCATTTTAAATGAAAAGTTAAATTTATTTAGTACAATAAATGAAAAATAAACTGATTATTTCAAACATTTGTCAATATCAATTTTAGTTGTTAAATCCCCTTAAACTTAAATTTTAAGGTGAGAGTATACCAACATTTAATATTTAATACTACCTACTTGATTTAATTTTAAACAATACTCTCAAACATATATTATTATCAAACATATATCTAAAAATACTATATCTAATAGCTTTCGTAATAAAAAAAAAACAAGAAAAAACGTTGAAGTGGACTGTATTTGTGGAATGTGCCATTTCACCTTCATAAAAAGGAATCCGAAATTTGGGGTATTTGAATCTAATCACAGAAAAATTATGGCGTGTGTACAGCTACAAATATTTTGAGGTTGGTATTAGCAACTATAGTAAGTAACCTTTTTGATGAGGCAGATGAGGCAGAAATATGAGAGTGTCTGAATTGTTCATCATCAACAAATTTGTCTGAAATGCTGAAAACTTGACTCATGACTCATCCAGGTGTGGTTTCAGCAGAAAGGGCACAGTTCAGAGGGTGTGTGTGGACATACCACTGTGCAGGTCTCTTCATGCACAAAACAACTCCTCACAGCAAAGAAATCTAGACCCTTTAGTGAAGCTGTTGCTCCTAAAGATGTTTATTGTTTGGACTAGAGAAACAACACCTGCTGAGGTGCTGTTTTGTGACCAAGGGCTTATCTGTTTAGGACAATGGTGGCTGTGCTGTGGTGAGGGATGGCCTTTGTATCCATTTATCCCAAGCGTGAAGCCATATGACATGTTCCCAAGCATTGTATTCCAGTCAGAAACATTTACTCGGTTGCTCCATTCATTTGGAAAACTTGCTGCAGATCTTCTATGAATAAGTCTTAATGTTGTTATACTTCTGTTTGTTTCTACACCATTGCCAGTTGTGAATAAATGCTGACAACACAGGTGTGCGTTATGGTAAAGCCCTAAATTGATTAATATTTGAATGTGTTTCTTCATAACTCCCTCTTCTGAAAGTTCAGCAAGTTTGGTATGGAAGAAACTGTATTCTCTGGTGCTGTGTTTCACATTGGTCCAGAGTACATTGGGGGCCCTGTGGAGACTGGGTAAACAGCTGGCAGTGCGGAAACACCTAGATACTTCCCACGATCCTGAAGGCCTCTCTCGCTCTGATCCTCTGAATATCTGTACCTCTACCTCCTTCGGCCATGTAGTATTAAATTAATCCACTTTGCAATTTACTGGCTTTTTGCAAGGAGTAGAATGTGTTGGGCTGCAGCACATATGCATGTTATTCTCTTGCAGCGAGATCTGGTTGTTGGCTCCCTCAGATCTTGACCTGTGTTAAGTCCTTGGCTTTACTGAGTTTTCTCTGCAGTCTCGGGACAGACTCTGCACATATCCTCTTCCTGTTCACTGTCTAGAACGACCAGAGGCTGTCAGAAGGCCGACTTCCCCTCATAGACCGTGTGAAGTGGCCCAGTTTCTGAAAGCCTCCTGTTTTTTGCTGGAGCATTTTAGTTCTGTCTGGGGACTAACCACGGTCTCACTTTCTCCCCATTTGAAATCATTATCTTTTGTGCTTTTGTATTTTCTGTGGGTATCTTGTTTGTTGAAATAGGACAGTTTCACATCAAAGTTGGACAAATTTTGAATTTCAAGTTAAAGGTCAATTTAATTTCATAATTGAATCATGCTTGATTGAATTAACTTTGCTTGTCAAGGTACATTTAATTTCATTCCAGCAATATAGAAATATGAAATAAAATATCTTTTTTTTTTTCAAGTCTGTAATGCAGTTTACACCCAGGGCAATAAAGATTAACCAACAAGAGCAAGCGTGTTGTTCAGTGTACCTATTTCAATGTATTGCTGCACAATTCTGATACATTGCCAATTTTAATGTGCAAGGCAAATCAATAGGTACAACAGAAGTTAATGAATTTGTGTTAGGACTATATTAAAATTTTTGTGTGGCATTAAGTGAAACTGGGCAAGGGATTTCTATTTTGCAGCATGCTTTACATGGGATAGGGAGGGTGAATATTTAAACATGAAGTGAGGTTTTATTTGTTTTTCTCAATTTTTTTTTGAAAAAACTAATTTTTATATAATGCTACTCTAGTATCTTTTTAGTATCTAGTGTCCACACTTCTTACATGCTTACCTGTTGTGTACACACCATATTAAAGTGTATCACTAATTGCTAGTTTTATCAGATCTATTTATTAGTCTTCGTGCACCAGCTCTTTGAGGAAGGAATATGCATCAGGGCATTGAGGAGCTTTAGGGGAAAATCTTTTGCAGGTTTCTCAGTTTGGCCCCTGTACTCAAGTAAGCGTATTTTTTACAGAGCAGAGAGTTCATTGTAGGGATGGGTGGGGTCTTATGTGATGCTTTGGGTCTTGTTCACACACCGCTTGTGGTAAATATCTGATATTGTGAGAGTGACCTTCCAATAATTCTCTCAGCTGTTTTTATAAGACTTTGCAGGGCCTTGTGACCCAAATCATTGCAATTTTCAAACCATGTTATTAGGATGTTTACAATTGTTTCTCTGTAGAATGTGGAGAGGATGGGTGGGGGAAGTTTGCTCTTCTCAGTCACCCCCCCAAAGATACGCTGCCATGTTTTCTTGGCTATTAGCTATTTCTTGGCATCCTAACTGTCTCTACAGGAGAACATTGTTGTGTTATGGGTGTTGGTCAGTGCGGGACAACAATCTATTAGATGCTACAGCTCCTTTCTGTATGATTACTCATCGTCGCTGATTAGGCTCATCACTGCAATGTCATCCTCAAACTTGATGATGTGGTTTATACTGTGTTTGGCAGTACATTTGTGAGTCATCAGGGTGAACAACAGCTCTGTGGGGCTCTAGTGCTCTGTATGATGGTGCCAGACCAGTTATTGCCTATCCTGAATGTCTGCCAGTTAGGAAATCTAGATATATATGATATCTTTAGAGATGATTATGTTGAATATATTTCATTATTCTTTCAGAAATCATTCTAATATGTTGATTTAGTACTCAAGAAACATTTCTTGTCATTATAAATGTTGTGCTGCTTAATGTTTTGGTGGAAACCAGAATGTTTTTTTTCTGAATTTATATGCTTAGTATCTTGATATTGTTCTCATTTGCAACTGCATTTAAACGTAGTTCACTCAAAGCTGTCCTGTTGGGCCGAGATACTCTAGTTTCCAATGCATATATTCTGTTTGAGAACGAGTTTAATGAAATTAATTAATATGAGTATGACAACACTGACAAATATGCAGGTTTCAAAAACCAATCCAGCCATTCCACTCTGTTCCACTTAATATTTCACTAAATAAAAGAAGCCAGTTGTATTCCTCGGGCAAGGAAGGAGGAGTTCGTTCAAATGACTGATCTAATACACATGAGAGGAGGCATATATATATATATATATATATATATATATATATATATATATATATATATATATATATATATATATATATAGCCTACTCACTTGTTCCAGCTCAACGGTTTTCAGCATCCCTTCACCACCCTGTCTCCTCACATTCACCTGGTTACCATCCTAATCAGTGATATGGGGAGTACTCTGGGTTCAGGTCAAAATACAGAGCTCAGAGCCTCTTCAGACAGCATGCCAAATATGAATACTACTTTATTAAATCTGATTATTTGTAAGTGTGAACTTGTAAATCTCTATTATGCAGAATCAACATCATACAGTGGACTTTTGATAGGACTTAAGACCATCATTTCAGTGTGTCAATTCCCAGCACTTGTTTGTTTTTCTTGCTCTTTTTTTATGAAGGAAGGGGAGGGGGTTCAAAAAGCATTGCGGTTATGAGAATGTTAGAATGTCTGCTGTCTGTGGGAAAACATAGCATGTCACTGTTCACTAAACTATGCCACTGGCCAGACAGTCCCTCACTTGTCCTTTTCACAGTCAACTCAGTTTTGCAGCATTCCACAGTATTCCGGTGTGGTTTGCTGTGTGTTTGCATGTAGTTACAGAGCATGCGGATGAGGCTCGTGATAAATTATTGATGTTTTAGAGTCCGTGTACAAAAATTAATGCCTTCATTCCTTCCTTAATACTATTAGCTCAATATTAGCACTAGCATACAGAGATTAAGTAGCTATTTCCGACTGACATTATTAATTTGACAAATTCCAACCAAGCTTTCAAGTGTATTCCAAAGAGCACAATACACCAAATATGGTGTTTTGGAGTGTCCAGACTTGAGTTTGTGACCAATTTTTCCCATGTTAGCTTGAAGTTCCACTTGTTTTGTTTCCCAGAGATGGACTCAATGACCCAGACAAAGTTAGAGCTTTTCCGGATCCAAACATTTTTTCCCATCAGCTCAGGCATCATCTGCTTATAGTGTTGACATCTTGTTGATGTGTTATTTTACTCATTTTAGATGACCTGAGCAACAAGGATCCCAGCAGCCATGAGTTGCTAAAGAAAGAGTTGAAGCTACTACCGCTGAGCAGTAAGATAAGCATGCAAACAAACCAAAAGGTAAAATCACTCTGGGTAACCTTTGAAAAGGATTTAAAAATATATATAAAACTAAGAATATAACATTAATACAATTCATATTTCACACAGAATACATTTTAAAGGCATTCAATTAAGGCATTCAAAATGTACAAATGCTCTTTTTTGTCACCATGTCACAGAAACCAGCCGCTAGGTCCTGTAGTGTGAGTGAGACTATGCCTAGAAGTCATACTTTTCACTCCACATTTTGCCCTGCAGAAGGGCAAAATGAAAACGAGGAATCCACACGTCAAAGAAGGATAACTGTTGGTAAAGACGTCATGTGACTTTGTATTGTGACCCATTGTTTTGAAGACAAAGGCTAGGATGCTTTCCTATTTGTATTTATCTTTTTCAGCATGGCAGTGATCTTGTCATTTTCTCTTCCCAGCATCCTACATTCCCCAGTCATCGGACCACACTGGAGAACATGCACTGAAGGTATTGCCATTTTATTTCTTTTTTTCTGTTTTTGTGTGCTAGATTGTGACAAATTTTCTGGAAAGGGTTTTTATGTATTTGCAATTTTTTGCTTTTCTGCTTCAGTTTCCTGCTCTCATTCTCAAGACGTTTTGGTGTTGATGATGAGTCAAATTATTTTCATGTATGATGTCTTTATAGACTCTAAGTAAGTCAAGAGACATACAGTAGCAGACCTTTTTATCCTACATAATTGTAGTACAAAAAAAGTGCTGTTTTGCTTAAACATACCCCAAATTTGTATGTGGTCAGAGTGGGGTATGTGCAAGTACACTCATGCAGTATTTCATGAGAGGACAGAAAGAAAAATAACCGAATAAAACTCTTAAAATCCTATTTTCTGTCTTTTATGGTGGAATGTTCTAACACAGGGGTCGGGAACCTATGGCTCGCGAGCCATATATGGCTCTTTTGATGGCTGCATATGGCTCTTTTGACGCCGCCGCCCGTCGACAGATACTTCCGCGTTCGGAGGACAGGCAGATCGCGCCGCCGCACCCGCGTTACTTCCGCGTTCGGAGGACAGGCAGATCGCGCCGCCGCACCCGCGTTACTTCCGCGTTCGGAGGACAGGCAGATCGCGCCGCCGCACCCGCGTTACTTCCGCGTTCGGAGGACAGAGACATCGCGCCGCACACCCCAACTCCCCCCCCCCCCCCCCCCCCCCCCCCCCCCCCCGGTCGACAGATCGATCGCTTCGGACTATGGCTCTTCACAGCTTCATATTTTAAAAAAAAAGGGTATATGGCTCTCTCAGACAAAAAGGTTCCCGACCCCTGTTCTAACACGTATCTTTTTTGTGTGTCGACATGTTTTCCATTCTGTTAACACTTTGCAGAAGTGTGTTCACAAACAATTATTTCAAGGTGATAAACATGTCTGCATGCATACATGTTGCAAACTTTAAAAGTCATTTGCATGTACTGTGAGTTTGTCCGTATCTCTTTGTGTTTAGCAGGATTCTAAAGGGTACAGTGGCAAAACTTTAGCAGAGCTGAACACGGAGGAGGTATGCCAGTGGTTTAGTAATATTGGTCTACAGAAATGCCTGCCCTTCATTAGAGGTAAAGTATAGTTTGTACATTTATTTTTTGTCATTTTCCCACCTTTTTAAAAATGTTTAAATTAATTTAATTCACCAAACATTCAAAGAGAAGAAAGCATAGACCACAAACCAATAACTCTTTAGATTATATATTACTCATTTGCACTTTTAAGTTATTGCATCATTTTAAGAAATATTTCCATGCATGGACTTAAAAAGAGAGGGAAAAACAACATTTACTAGCCAAAACAACACCACCGAGACTTTAACATTTCTAGCTAATGATTTACAGTGCCTATTTGTTGAATATTCAAACCAATAAAGATCTAATTTAGAGATCCATTAGTGTTATTTATCAGAAGCAGCAGTTTGAAGAGATGTTAATAATAATGTTGTGGCTTTGGTTGGATCAAACCCTACAGAGGCAGAGTTCAGTGGATCTCACATCGCTTCTATTGATCTTCACACTCTTGAAATTCTTAAATTGTCCAATCTGGAGGAGAGAGAGAGGCTGCTGTCTGCCATCTACCATGAGTTACACCCACCGAACGCCACCACCGAAAGACTCAACTCCCTCCTGGGTACCAGAGCACAACCAAAACATGAATTCACATCACAATACTTTTGTCTATAATTTTTGGGAAGAAAACTTGAGCTTGTTTACTTTCCCCCAAAAGAAAGGTTTGGTCCACACAATGTTGAGAAATTCACAGCGGCTTTGGTATCCATGACCAAGTCAAAATCGTCTCCTCAAGTTAGCAGCATTAACATGAATCAATGCTCATTCAAATTCAGGTAAAGCATCCTTCCTCGCTGTAAAATGTAAAACAATTTGTCATCACAGATCATTACCAAAATTGCATTTACATTAATTTCATAACAGTTTTTACAGGTTGACCTGAATATGTGTCATGTTCTCACAGACAGAGAGAGCAAAATGCTAGATTTCAGAAGAACTCGCATCTCATTGAAATCACAGTCAATGGTACCACTCTTCCTATACAACTGTATCCATCTAATAGTTCAATATATATATATATTACAATTTTACCGACATCTGTCTATTTTTCTTTTTATGTAGCATCAGATCGTAGTGTTCATTTAAGGACGCCTAAAGACACAAGTGTGGGAAAAGTAATGGAGTCCTGCCTGAGGATGCTGGGAGTTGATGAAGACAAAGATCACTTCAACCTGAAAAGCAAAGAAGGTCTTTATACATAAAAGCCCAAAGGAATAACATTTTTTACAAATGTGTTCATGTTATTCTTGTAAATTGTATGTATGAGGATCTACCTTAAAGCCACTAAAGACACAAAGATGGCACAAGCACTAAGTTAGATGCAAATATAGTTGTTAAATTGTCAAAAACAGTATAAAATTGTCAATGCAAATACTTGTATATTATTTGCAGCAAAAAAGATTTGAATGCAGTATACTGATTTATCTGTGCCATTAGTGTCCTTGGGGATTATGAACACGTATACAAAATAAATTGACTTGCGCTCAATTTATTGCATTATTTTTAGAGCTTTTTCTTTTGTCTTCGTTGGAAAAGTTCAACCATGTAGTCTTGCGTTTGGACATAATCTTATATGGCTTGTGGCTTGTAAGTGCTCTGGAATTTACACAGTGAATTTATTTTTACATACCGTCTCTATTTTTCCACGTTTTTCAGATGAGTTCTCCCCTGAGCAGCAGATTGGAGATTTGCCTGGCTCAGAAACAAGGCTAATGGAGCTTCACTTATGTAGGAAGGTAGACAGAATTGCATGTTTAAGTCATGTATTTCATTTGATTAAATGGAAACAAACAAACAAACATAACGTAACAATTAAACTTTGAAATTTACCCTTTACCTCTCAAAACACAGAACGATGGTCCTGATTCTCCAAATAACTTTAGGACCACTTACAATGTTCAGAGCAAAAATGTGCTAAACAACACCAGCAAGATTCGAGAGCTAAACCAACAGGTGGCCTCCCTTCAAAATGTCATCATACAGGTTAATAATTTGTTTACCATTTTATTCAAATGTATACTAGATCTAGTTGTCATACCAGGAACTATCGGTTTTTGAGTCAAACGTCCAGTGACACAAATGCTTATTTTCTCTAGATTTATTTTTGTTTTTTTATTTTAAATTTAGTCCACTGTTGGAGCATGTTGTCACAGGCTAGTGTGAGTCTTTTTTCTTTTGACAATAACAGTGTATCTGAAAGACAGAGAATGTTCTCACACAGAAATTGACTTTCAAAACTAAACCTGGCTAGAGGAAAAACATGTGACATCTAACTCTGTTCTCCACTATTGATTTTAATTGATCTATGTCTGTATGATAACCAGGTTCAAGAGCTTTACCATGGCCTGGTGGCCTTCTGTTCAGAGCTGAAGAAGATGGAGGGGGACATGGATGTAGTGCAAACAGACAGCTTGGAAGTGAAGAGGTGTCTCAGTGAAGCCCAGGACAGTCTGAAGAGAAAGAGACAGAGCCTTCAAACACTCAGGGACAATCTTAACACAGCACCAGTGCAGAAGAATAAGTAATTATATCCTCTCATTGTAAAATGGAATAGAATTTACTGGAGGTTAATGCAGAGCAATTGAGTAATTATATGGGATTATCACATGGATAATAATGTGTTGCGTCTTACAGAAAGAGAGCCTGGAAGAACTGATGATCAGAACTGGTTTTGGATGCCATCAGTGTAATTTCCTTGTTGAAACTGTGATTTTTGATGCTCTGTTTACAGTCTTTTAGAGTTTATTTGTCTGTGACGTCAGTGCTGAAAGTTGGATTGGATGATGGTAATGGGTACACCACAGATTTTTCCTAATTTCCTATGGCGCAGAGGACGCTGCTGCCTTATCTACCTCATGATTGAACCCATTATGCCAGATTCAATGTACTTTCTTAACATATTAAGTATCTACATGGTTCTAAAAATGTTTAAAGATAGTTTAATTATACTCAGCCTTATGATGTTGCATGACGTTATTTTTTAATTGGAACACAAAAACAGAATTTTTGATATGATCAGCCTTATTATGTGAAAACAGTTACCTTTGCAAAACTGGAATTCATACGTTTAATTTATGAGGTGTGCAAATAAAGAGAGGGTGTTTGAGTAAAAAGCCAGTGTGGGTCTCACCCAGTAGTTTCCTGCTTTTTCTCAGATTTACGGCCTTTGATTTATTCTGACATCTTTTTGAGCTGGAAAGATTGGAAGCAGGAATGGATAAGGGTGTGAGAAAATACCATCATAAATCAATATGTCCAAGTCGTCATTAATTACCTGATAAGCCACTTAACTTGAAGGCTTATTGTTTTTTGTTTCTTTATGTCCTTCATGTGCTTGGCCATTTCCCCAGCAAAAATGCAAACAAATCTTTCAAGTTTCAGGGTTTTTGGATGACATTAATCTAAGATATTTGAGTCTAAGAACATAAGAGGTTTAGACCACTTACATTTATTTAAGATCGAGCCGCAGAATAACAACGACCCTAATCTTTGATATAGAGTGACAGAACGTTGGAAATATGTTCAGATCAGCTTCCTGATCCAAGACAAAGGAACAGTCCTATAAAAATGAAAATTTGGTCATCATTTATTTAGTTCTGAACCCATATGAATTAATTTTTTCTTTAAAAAATTAGGTTAATTTAAGTGAACATTATGCCCACTCTAAACTATATAATTTAAGTGAATAAAATATCACAGAAGTGGTCCATATAACTTGTGCGCTAAATTCCAAGTCTTCTGAAGCTGTATGTGTGAAGAACAGACAGAAGTTTAACCCATGGGAATAAAAATCAAGATAAATTATATTTTTAGATGTTCCTTCAAGAGAGCTCAAGGGAGTGGCTTGTGTTTGTTTACTCAGGTCATCAGAGGTCCGACTTCTGGAGAAGATGAGGGTGAATTGCCAAGTGTTTAAAGACGAGATCACACTGGTCCACCTAAATCGGCAGGTGGCTCACCTGCGTGAAGTTCTGGAGAAGGTCCAGGCCAAGGTGAGACACACCTCCAAAATCTAGTTATTCAAGGCTTTCAGAGTTTCCTGGTACAGTATGAAATGATATAGTGCTGACATGTGAACGCAAGCCAGTAGTTATTATTTTAGACTGCATTTTAATGAGGCTGAACATATGGTACTAATGTGAGCATTACAGTCTTGGCTTTTCCCAATATGCAAGCACTTTGTTGGACATATAAAAACATTTGGGGAAAAAAATGAATGCAGTTAATCGACATGAAGTCGAAGTTGCAGCTTTTTTTCCCTTTTACCTTCTTTCAAACTTTAAAATTAATTTGCTTCATGGGAAACAAATTAATGGTGGCATTTCACAATGACAGCCACCACAACAGTGAGCTACACCACTCATTTTTCAAAAGCCAGGATGACATGAAACACTAGTGTAAAACTATCCGCATTGTGGCCATAGCCGTGATTCTTTTCCACCTTCATTTTGCTTTAAAGCATCTCTTTCATCTCATCGGTAGAGACCTAACGAGGTGCCATGAAATGACACATGCCGACTGGGACTTTGTAAGAAAGAGCGTGTCACGTTGCCGCCCTCAGGCCACAGTCTTTAGGTGCTGAGTTGGTGGGAAAGAGGCAGTGCCGCTAATGTTTATCATATGACCTAATCAAGGGAAAGGCGCAGGTCAGGCCACAGAGTAGTCTGGGAACTAATACAAACCTGGGCTCTAATAAGGAGCAGGCTGACATTTATTTTTCCTAGATTATCTGACAATAAGGAAATATTTCATCATTGCTTCTAATCTCTGCAATCCGTCGCAACTGCAGTGCATCAAAAAAGGCAGGAAGAAAAAGGGAGGAGTTGTTGAAATAGAGTGAAAAATAACATATGGCAACAAACATGGGGTCTAGAGCTGAAACTCAGGGATTTGAAGGAAAAACCCCTCTAAGTAATATACCCCAAACTTTTTCTAACCTTCCCTTTATTTTAATTGAATTACATTTCATTCCCCTTCAGGCCAGAGATGTAGCAGTGGTTGATGTCTCAGATTAGGTTTCACTATTCTCATGGGAAAAGTTTGTTGAGATACTGCGATTGCGGCCAAGCACGAGAGCTCCCAGTAGTTGGGTTCACTTTGATTGTTACCTCTTCCCGATGTCTAGGTGGTCACCGTGTTGAGCTGTGCTGGCGGCTAAGAGCCCCAGTGGCTAATAGTTGTGGCAGCTTTTGGCTCTGTTTGGGATTTATAGTCCATCTTGAGGTTGCCATTGCATGCAACACTACACTTCAGGGCCCTGCGAATCTTTTATTGTAACTGACATTGCCTCACTTATGTCATTAATACCAGCCACACTTTTCTAACCGAGTCAGAAATCCTCTCTCATGCGAAACAGAATCCTACAATCCAAGGCTTGGCATGGCTTCTTCTCCCTTCTTATAAGAGTTAGGGGATTTCTAAAGGTGTGCCTGTTTCTCAACCGATTGTTCTTGTTCTTCCCAAACATCTTCGGTTTAATAGACGGTTGCCAAGTTATAATCTGTATTACCATTGTTCAACTTGCTCTCTAGTTTCTGTTTGCTCTGTGGCCAGTAGCTATTCCCAGAGCTCCATCACTAGGTTAGCATAAAGGCTGGATGACATGAAGAGCTAATGAATGTGGACTGAAATGATTAATTCTGAAGTACTGCCCTTTTGCTGCTTCTTTTAAATAATTGAGCGAGGCCTGAGCTATGCGTCTTGCCCAAGGGAATCCAAACAGTGGGGTGATCAGGACTCCTAAGCATTTGTGCAGGGGGGGTTTCCTGTGTGAGCGAGCCGTCTGGTGCCCATGTCTGGGGAGAGGCTCAGTAGTCTTGGCCGCAGGGCTTTCACACGCCAGGAGACTCAAGCCCTCACCTCAACTTTTCTGCTGCATGTTCAGAGAAACCTGATCACTCTGCATCTATCTTTTCACTTACTTCCTGTATTCACTCTCTGTCTCAACTGTTGGTTTGGGAATGTGGATTAATGCGATCATGCGTGAGTATTATCATGACATATTTATTTACCCGCCATTGATGTGTGACAAAAAATAAAAAAATATTTATTTCAATTTCTGCTTACTCCACAAACAAGCAAACCCATTTTCTCCACAACAGTCAGATCAGAAAAACTGCGCTCGGCTTTAACAATTCACACTTTTTCAAGTACAGATCTTCTGGCTTTCCAGCTCCGTTACAATAAAACGAGAGCAGTGTCTCATTGAGGAGAGCAACCAGATATTCACTTTTTTATGCTTTTTCAACAGTTTTTTCCCCCTCTTCTTTTCCTGCAGGAAAAAGCTGAAAAAAAGAGCCCTACTCTGACTCAGCTGGTCTCTTTGCAGTCTCCTGTCATGTTGGTGGCCACCCAAGTGAAAGCAGACACAAACGGTCATTATGGTTTTTCTGCACGCTGGGTAGAGGGCGAGGGATTGATGGTGGTACACACTGAGGGTGCTAGTCTCTGCCTGAATGACAGGTAAGTGATTTAAAAATATTTTAAGTCTTTTTTAGCATGTTTTCAAGCTTTCCTTTACCTGCACAAAAAATTTTGTTGAAAAATGTAATGGAACAGTTCACCCAAAAAATTTAAAATTGGAACAGCATTTGTCGGCAATCTATTCCTTTAAATGATTTCCACCAACTATAACCTATGGGTCATAGTCCTAAAACAACTGAAATGTGAAAGAATGTGGGATCAAAGAGGTCAGTTCAGTGCAAAGATGTTTTGATGAATTAAGCCTCTAATTGGCCCTTCAAAAAACATGGCAAGAAAAATCCTGAATTTTCCAGCCTTTAAGAGCAGAGAGGATCACAGAGGTTCCATCAGCTCTTGTGTTTTTCCCCTGTTGCCTTGGAAATGTGTAAGAGACAGGGAGCATAACAGGAAAACACTGAAATGTAAAATGTGGGTGGCTATGCACAAGGAACAGATAAAAACATCAGTAATAACTAGGCTTGTAGTTTAAGTATTACATTTTTGAGCTGGGTTTTACAGAGCTTATAACAATATACATGCAAACAAACATGTGTACATAAACACAATTAAAATACAATATAATTGAGTGGTGGACAAGCACCAGAGGGAGGGAGGAGGTAAACATAATATAAATTATCACATGCACTCACTGGAAGAGGAGAATCTGAGTAACTGGATGTATTTGGTAGCTAGTTACCAAACCCCTAGGAAAAGTAAATAAATATAAATGCTAGTGACTTTCCAGACTCTCCTATTTAATTTTCTTAATCTAAAATCTAAAATTAAAAATGTATTAGACATCCTGCCTTTTGAACCCACAAAGTGTAAAAGCAATTTATTTTTGTTTTCAGAAATGCAAATTCCGTAATGCAAATATCTATTGCATGTAAATATAAAGTTGCTTGGAGTTTTGGAGTTGCTTGGTTATAACACATTGTGTTATAAGATTTTATGGGGACAGTCCATAGACATAATTTTTATACTGTACAAAAACTGTGTATTACATCCTGCAACTCTAATCCTACCTGTCACAGAAAACGTTCTGCAATAAAAAATCAGTATGACTTATAAGCTGTTTTCCTCATGGGGGCTAAAAAATATCCCCACGCGGACAAGGATTTTGGATATTGCCATTTTTGTGGGGACAGACTCACCAGCCTCTTTATTAGGCACCTTGCTTGTACCAGTTTGGATCCCCTACTGACCTAATTCTTCAAGGCACAGATTCAACAAGAGGCTGGAAACATTCCTCAGAGATTTTGGTCCATATTGACATGATGCTGTTACACTGTCACAATGCACTTCCTTTTCCCATTCTGCCACATCCCAAGAGAGCTCTACTGGATTGAGATCTGGTGGCTGTGGTGGCCAATTGAATATAGTGAACTTTGTCATGTTCTAGAAAACCGTTTGAGAGAATTTGAGTTTTGTGACACCACGTGTTATCCTGCTGGAAGTAGCCAACGAAAGATGGGTACATTGTGGTCATAAAGGGATGGACATGGTCAGCAACAATACTTAAATGATGCTCAGTTGGTACTGAGGGGCCCAAAGTGTGCTAAGAAATATCCTCCACCAACAGCATGAACCATTGATAAAAGGAATGATAGATGCATGCTTTGGTGTTGTTTACACCAAAATCTTAACGTACCATCTCAATATACAACAAGAGGTCAAGTAAATAAACTAATTAACTGGAAAGTACTTATACCTTTCCAAATGATCCACCCAAAAAAAGAAAAGAAAAAGATATGCAAGTAAAATGAACAACCCACTCCTGTGGCAGTGCTAAAGCGTAAAAAATTCCAGTCAATCCTAAGCAATGAAACATCGTAGAACTGTTCCACCTCCTCCAGTTTATTGAACATGAAAGTTTCTTCATTAAAATTCACTCTCAAGCCAGGTAGAGCAACTGAAATCGTATGCCCTTCTGGTAAAGTGATTGTTTCATGCCATTGTAAGATGCTTTCTTTGGCAGGATGGCTCTGAGATGTAGGTAGATTCTAATGGGATTCCCCTTGTATTTCATCTCACTCCGTCTTGCCCATTCACAGTAATCACTGCTTTTCTTGAAACCTGTGAAAGCACACCAAAAATGGACAGGGTTTGTGGGCGTCTGCTGGTTTTTGACCGGGTAATCAATGTGCACGGGTGGTTTGTAGAAGACCGTCGTGCCTGTGATCTCTAGCACCATCTCGGAAACGAACAAAACGGGGTTCTGGCCACTTTCAGTCCCTTCTGAAACTTTCACAATCCTCAGGTTAACCCTTCATGATCTGTTTTCTAAATATTCAACACGGTCGAGTAGAGATGTGTTCTGCATTTGCAAAGTTTTTATAGTATTTTTTGGCCGCAGCCAACTTTTAAAAATTCTCCCCAGCCAGGGATTCTGTTGCAGTCAATTGGCCCTGGAAACCAACCACAGTTTCTCTCAGTGCATTTACAGAGCTTTGAAAGGAACCGATATACTCCTGAATCAAGACAGAAATGTCTTCTCTACTGCTAATATTCTGCATAGATATTCAGAGATCAATTGATCCAGAGAGATAGATTCAAAAGTTTCTGTCATGGCCTGTTTTTGGAGATTGGAAGTAACGGCCATGGTAGCTAGCTTACTGGCTATGCTAGTGGTAGCTTTCGTGGTCAGAGGAGCTGAAGGCCATCATTTTTAATAGGCTTTAAATATATATATAACAACTTTAAAGAAACCACAATGCGTGTGAATGCACGTGCGGGTCGGTGACTTCATGACCAGGTCATAAAAGGGGCACCGGAACCCGCCAGTTCTGTACCTGCAGACATCTCGTGACTATATATTTAATTATATAAGGTTGTTGTGACACCAGCATTTTACAAACCAGTAAAATGACACAATTCTCAATTCCAACTGATTCCATATTGTATATTGTACATATGTAGCCTTTAGAACTCATTTGACTTTGTAGCATAAAATGTCCATGCTGTCAAGTTATTGGTTTATTTCTAAAGTTTTTAGATTGGGATTTGGAGCCAGGTGTCAGAGTTTATCTGTGTTTCTTTTGGTTTTAGGTGGATTGTGCACATGTTTAGTTCAGTCTCTTGTGTTTGGGTTAGTTCATTCAAACGTGGTTATTCATTGATCATCATTAACATCTGATGTTCATTTGGTTAATTAATTTGGTCTGTGTATTAAGCCCTGTGTTTCTTTCTGTTCATTGGCAGTTCTTGTGGTGTGTATAGCAGTTGTTTTGTTTCATAGTATTGTTAGTGTTTTGTTAAATACAGAGCCACTCTGCTTTGAATTGATCCTTTCTCACCTTTATTGCAACTAGACCGTGACAAAAGGTCACCCTTATGATTGATCAAAAACTGTGCAACTACAGTTATGTTAGACTTAATAAGTAACTACTAAGTTGGTAGAATGTTTTTTGTCGTATCTTGTCAGTGGAACCAAAATACCCGTTTAAATATCAGATACATGATGCCCCTGTTAGAAGTGCATTCAGTGTTCTTATTCTGAGGATGTGTCTCTATTTTAGGCTGGTGGAGGTAAATGGAGTGAACGTTTTGGGGACCAGTGAGGTTGAGCTGGAGTTGCTGCTCAAGACAAACACTGCCCACATTATTGTCCTACGCCAAATGGCCCAGGAGATTCCACAGGAAGACCCTTCTGCTCTGAGTGATCACCAGGACATGCAAGTGCTGCAGAAACACCAAGCAATGTAAACGAACTAAACACTGTCTTTCCTGTCGATAAGAAGAAACACTGTCTTTCCCAACAATTTCTTTCCTGTTTTTCAGCAGAAACACAGTTAGAGACATCTCACACAATCATATTTTATGTTTGATCCCACTTATTAACATAATGACATTTGTCTTGTGAGAGAAGAGGTTTATATGTTCAACATGTATTACATTCTATGGGTCATTTTGGGGCTGTTTCATTTTTGGAAAGGTATGACTTCATGTTTAATGTAATAGCCAGTCTCAGTTAATGGGTGGGGGAGTCCAACATTTCTCATAAAAATGGCAATTGCATGGGAAAAAGGCTTTTTGAATTCTAAATTGCATTCAACCATGAAGGTCAAGTTAGCAAAATAAATCATTGACGTTACTTTCATTTTCTACAAGCAGCTGTGGTGAAATACAAGGCAAGGAAATGTCCTGTAAGACATTAATGAGAATATAGATATCAAAGCTTAACTTTTTTTAAATGGCCAAATATTTATTTCCATGACTTTGCCCCATTTCAAATAATGACTTGAGAAGCGAAATCAAATTTATATGAAAATTAAATCAAACACTTGCTTGTTTTAACACAGTTTTATATATATATATATATATACATATATATATACATATACATATATATATATATATATATATATATATGTGTAATAATATATATGAATTTGTAAACGATAAGATTCATGAAGAAGGTCTGATTAAAGTGTATTAAAATGTTTGAAAAACCTAGAAGCAGCAACTATAGATTATTCCATAGAAATCTGTGAACAAAAGAAAGAATACTTGTTTTCCCGTACTTTTTTCAGGTGTAGAATATGCTGTTAGGAAGGGCTCAATCTTTAAGTTACATACCTGATATTTTTGTAGTGTTTTTAGTAGATTTATTTAAAATAAATGTGAAAGGAAAGCCACACACACACAAAATGTGACAGATGTGCTGGTTTAGCCCCACATCTTGATGCCTCTGTGGACCCCATATATCCGGTCTTGTGGTTCAACTTTGTGGGTTTCATTGTAAGCCTATTAATAAAGGGACTGGGCATTCTAACTGGCATGTGGGACCCGCAAATGGAGGGAGGTGACCTGACCCATGACCTCTTGACCTTTGTGGTGGAATTATGTGGTCATGTGAATCTAACTGTGGGAGTTGAAGAAACTCTCGAGGAAAGGAATCCTGCTATTACTGACGTAGTGGAAGTCAATTACATGTGTGTAAGTGTGAGATTGAAGTACAGTGTGTGATTCATTTGCCATTGTTCGGACTGTGTTCACAGAGTCAATTTTTCTCATAGGCAGCTAAAATGTACATTACATCAACACTAATCTTAGGTACAACTAATACATTCGTCAAATCTGTCAGCAAACAAATATGCCTTCGGTGTACCGGCACATGGGAAGAATTAAACAAACAAAAGGAAGTGTCCATCCAAATCTTATACGATAAAGATAAAACATGATTTAGCTGCACAAACAGTTCACACAAGGGAGGGCAATCCAAAGACACTTTCATAAACAGTGCTGCTGGCAAGAAAAGAAAGACATTGTGGGATTCTCAATAGCCTACGCCCTTCCATAACCTCTCTAGTCATGACATGTCTCCTAAAAATGTTCTTTCTTTATTTTCTTTTTGATAAAGAAAAACAACCAATGCACAAAAATAAAACCAGTCGTAAGAACAGGGGAGCGAAGATTGATTTATAATAATACAGGAGTCATAACTAGTTGCACACGAATCAAAAATGCATGAAAATAAAATCACTAGTTCACTATTAGCTAATCAATTGCTACTCTTTTTCCTCATAGCTCCCACAAAACTACTTAGAACTACTATATACAGGTTCATAATTCATGTGAACAATGCGTAATGTATAATTCATTTATGTAAAAAGTATCTGTAAAGTAAAGATCATGGTAACTAGTAATGACTCAATTGTTCCCAAATCCTTCAGAAGGAATTACTACTTATTTGGAATAGAATTCTAAAGTGAACAGCATGACAACACTCTTGTAATGACTGGAGAGATTGTACGTTTTTGTAAGGTTTCGGATAGTAACCTTTGCTTCATTGCTCCATTGCTTCTGATGGATTTGGTAACACTTGATTCATTGCTTGAGGCACACCAGGAATTTTACTTTAGAATACTGTTCCAAATTACCAGTAATTCCTTCAGGAGGAAGTAGTAAAACTTTTTTTTCCAGATTTTTCTGTTTGAAAACTATAAAAAAGACACATATGGCCTGATGCTTGAATAAAGTGCTGAGTGACAGTGCAGATCAACCATAACAAACAAGAAAATGTATGTGTTAATGAATCATGTGTAAATTATTTTTGCTGTTTTAAACTTGATTAAAATATTTTATCATTTTTGCCCTTTGCTGGATTTTTATTATGGATTATTGTGGCTTTTTTCCCCCATTAAATTTGCTTATTTGTATTTTTAATTTAATAATGTTCAAATAAGCAATGTACTAATTGTGCTACAACTTTTTTTTTTTTAATGTTCAAATAAGCAATGTACTAATTGTGCTATTTTTCTTACACTGCAATTCACATTCTTGAAATGCATCCAGACCTGTCATTTGTGTATGGAAGACCCGAATGAGGATGCCACAGCATGAATATTCCCATCATCACAGCAGGCATTGCTCCAGTGCACTGACTGTCAGACATAGCTGCTAAAGTTTATTGAGCAGAAACATTTGCCACATGCAGACGTATAGCACATTTCTGAGGGATTGCCTTCCCTCTGGCCAAAAACCTCCATATATGCATTGTGTTAGAATCCGAAGCCAGTAAAAATAGTTTGGCCTCTTTTAGGGGGAAAAAAGTTGCTCTTTAACAAATGGAGGGGCAGCTCCGCATTTCTGAGCTGTTTGGGGGGTTGTTGAAGCAAAGTGAGGGTGGCTGTGGCTATTGGAAGCTTTCTGGCAGTCTGTACTTCAACTTAAGAGCCAGTGCAATACGTCCAGAGGACACGGCATGTGTGTGTACCGCATTCAAAGACTATATCAGGTCTGCAGGGCCGTTGATGTATCATTTAACATGGGGCACATTTATCCTTGTAATGCATATGATGTGTATTGTTAGTGTCAGTTGATATTTAAATATAAACCCAGAGCATTTCGACCTTATGGTGTGTGTACAGAGTTAAACAGCTGCAGCCAATCGATCCAAGTACACACAATTTAGCCTTCTATCCTTTCACTCCCTCTTTACATCTGAATGAGTCATTCAAGGCAAGGACATTTAGACATTTCGATATCTGCCAAGTTCCATAATGACCTGCTATGACAATCTTGTCTCCATTTACTCCAAAAATCACTGGATAGACTCACAACTAGCGGCCAAAATGGGTCACTAAAGATGATGGAAAGGAGTCTGTTATTAACAACATATGCTCTTATAGCATATATGAATTTTTAGATCAGTACTTATAGGAGGAAGATGTTCTAGTTGTGCACTCTTGCATTGCGCTTGTTGGCTGACCCTTAAATCGTACAGTAACACCCCTGGGCGTCTGTTCAGTTTTAGGATTGTAGATATGACCAACTACAGCCTTCCAGATAAGCAGAAGCAGACATCTGTCTCTCTCTCTCTCTGAACTCAGCACTTCCAGGTTCATCTCTCTCCCATCTGCCCCCATAACATGAGCCCCACTCCTGCCCACCCGACATTTAAAGAGCTCCTGGCATTTGTTTGAAGTTAGTGTAGGCATTAGCTCTGGTTTCCTGCTTCAAATCCCTATGCAGGCCCAATAAAATGTATGTAGGTTGAAAATTCCCTGAAGTAGATTACTCTCTGTACAAAAAAATAATACAAAACAAACTTGGCATTTACTGGCTATTATAAAGAAATATCTGGCACCTAGTGACCTCCTTCTACTGTTAAGGCCCTTTCACACCAAGAGCGATGACTATAACGATAAAGATATAGTTCTAAAAATCATTCTTAAAAAATTAGCAGAGTCCACACCACAACCATAACGATAATGGCACAGAGGGATGATATAATTGGAGTCATTTTCAGAACGATTTTTTTTTTCTGCTAATGAACAATAAAAACAATTAATTACTTCAAAATAAACTCCTGATTAGTAGTCCATATGTAACAGACAACAACACTATTTAATTGTGATGCTTCTAATTAAGAAGTGAAAGCAGTTGCAAATGTTTTGCAACATACACATACTCATCTATTCACCAATAAAATATGCACATTTTACTACTAAATTGTGTCTAGTAAAACCTAGCAAAACTCTATAACACTCTAATGAGGATTAGTAGATATGTAGCTACAACTACTTTTAACTACTTATAAACATAAAATAATAAATAAAGTAAAACCACATTTTCTGCAAAATCTTGCAATCCAGGTGGGACATGAGTTCTTGAAAATGATGAATGATGAGATATGCTTAGCCTCAAATACCTCTGCAAAGCAGTACTAGAGATAATGAGTATTTAGAGTGCATTAGGGGCACCGAGCTTTGGCATTTTTAGACCTTGTGCACTCCTTGACAATCTTGTGCACTTTATTCCTGTCACATACATGAGCTTTGTGGCCATGACAGCAAGTGTGGGAATTGCTACAGACCCATTGTTACTTATCTCTTACTGAATGAATCAGTGTTTATGAATGCGTTGGTTTAGTGAACGATTTAATATATATATATATATATATATATATATATATATATATTCCCTTCATTAATGCAGACTGCATCACATGTATGCACTCTTACCCGTGTGATACTGCTTTATCCATTTTAAATAAAATGCTGATGTTGTAAACAAATGATGTGTGTCCATCCACATTTTGAAGTCCCCTTTGATAAAAGCATCTGCTAAATGATTTATTGCAAATGTAAGATACACATGTATTCCTGACTGCATGTCTCAGAAAAGCAGAACAGAGTTGAAACCAGGAACTGGTTTGTCTTTGACATCTGGGTTGACTGATTTGAACCGCATACTTGGTGAGACAGGGAGTATGCTTATTGTCAAGGGTCAGAGCCAAAGTTTTTCTGTTAGTGAGGGGAGTTTTCGGCACGTAAATCTGGCTTCTCTGGGACCGTCTGGTTGGCAGGCAGGATCGCGGCTCAATCGGCAAGGACTACACATGCTTTTCAAACACGTGGAGACTGTCCAAAGGGACGAATTCAACTCCATTTTGTGTGGTCAGGAAGATGCTTCATAATAAGGAATAAATCAGGAGAAACAGGCCATGAGCAGAAAAGAGTAGAGTAAAGTGGGACCGTTTGATTTGTAAATGCCTAACTAGTTCTAACAGGTTGCCTATATGGTTTCTAAGTACCTCTGGGAAGGTTGTGACATCAAACTAGTTATGCCTGTTGTAAAACACTTCGGGGTCATCCAACTGTGAAATGTTTTTGGGAAATTCTCACCTGAACTGAATTATGTTTGATTATTATGTCCACAATTCTTGCAGAACCAAGGATTTTTTGAATGTGGGTGATTGGGGTACAAAATGTTTACAAAATGTTAATTTGTCAACACCTTTTCCCATTACATCAAAGCAGTATTATAAAAAAAATCTATAATTAATTAGCTCTTTTCCATATATAAAAATTACAGGGCAAGTACTTGCAGTCAAGTACTTTCAGTTGCATTATAAAAATGTATAACCAGTGCTTGGTTCATTTATAAAACATCTATATTATCTAAGAATTTAACCCGAGTTCCCATGAGCACTATACAACTACACCACTAGATTAAAAGCAGTAAGTATATGTGTTTAAATACACTTCCATTGATGCATAGATATTGTAGTAAACGAGTAAGCTATGGATCACTTTAAATTGGAAGATGAATCAGTCACACGACAAGACAGCAGGAAGGTAAATCACACATAAAATTAGGGGCAAAGGTTTCATGAAAGTGAGTTGGGTGAAATAAGAAGGGGAAATCCTCAAGGCTTCCAATTTCATTTCCCATGCTTTTACAAAAAGAGCCTTTTCCATTCAAACTGGCAGATCTCACACTGCAAGGGGGCAGTAGACACTTGAGAAAGTCCCTTAGGATGTTTATGTCTTGACCTTACTGTGATTAGGGGCTACCCCGTGACTTCCAAACAGCTTCAGGAGTCTGAGATGTTCTTTAACAAAACTTCTACTGCCATCTTCCAGTCAAAAACAGTACTGCAGCAATGGTAGTGCAATTTAATTTTGTAAACATTAGGTTGTTACCTTTACCTATAGATATAAACTGGGTTTGTAAGGATATGAGATTGCAAAAAGTCTGTTTTGTGATAATGTCTGCAGTTAGTAGAGTTTTTCTGTCTCGTGAAAAAAAAGAAAAAAAAGAGAAAAGAAATGAAGATCAAAGGCTTTTCAAGCCTCTGGTGATCTTTGGCTCCTGGATTTGCTGGTGTTGGGTTTTCTTACATAATAAAAAATTCTTCCCACACTCTAAACAAGCAGCTCATTTATAAACACTGTACAATTACTGGCACCAGCTATACCACTGAAACTGGGAGAGAGGCAGATTGGGAAAGGAGGAGGCAGAGAGGTAGACCGAAAACGAGTAGAGCGCTAAAAGAACTGAGTGGTGTGAAAACAGCAGGGTACTCTTGAAAGAAGGGCTATTTTGATTTGATGACACATAAAACGCCTAGTAAATCTTAGCCTTGTCAGAAAGAGCAATCACTGTTTTTCCGCATAATCCTCTTTTCAGGCCTCTTTTTTTACTAGCCTAACTAATCCTGAACTGGTGTAGCTTTACATCATGATAATTTGATGAAGATTATTTTGGCTTTATTCATTTTTGTACGATGATTGGCTTCCATACAAATAATGGCACATTCAAATTTCTTAGCAGGCTTTGAACAACAACAACAACAACAACAACAAAACGGAACACCTTTGTACCTAAAAAGTGCATATTAGTACCTCAAGGGTACATATTGGTACCAAAAGTGTACACATTTGTACCTAAAATATATTCAAACCTTTTGAAAGAGTACCATCCTAAAGTGACAGCTTTTGTACTACATTGTTTGAAATGTAAAAGCATGTGTTTGATCCATTGTGCTGGAGGAATATATTCTAACCTTTTTTTTCTACTTTTATGGTCATTATACAATGTACAAAGTAGGCCTACTACTTAAACCTGATTTGTATCTGTCGTTTTTTTAACCACAGCTACATTGATGACCATTAGCTTGCATGTGTCTGCCATTTTGAATATGCAAGAATATTTGGAACATACCAACAGTCATACAATCTTCTCTTGATGGTGCTTCTGCGGTGCTATTTGTCCTTTTTGGAGCTTTACAGACATGAATACCATGAACTGCTACTGTCTGGAAAGGAGATGTTTTATTTTCCCTGATGTTAGCGATAAATCCTTTGTTAGGTGTATTGGCTACCACCAGAGGGCAGTACCGAATTTAATAAGCCAAAGCATTTGAAGTACCACCAAATGTAAGACCCATTTGAGAATATACATTTTACGCACTTTTAATTAAATACATTAAGGATACATGCGATAAAAACGTTTTCTCTTGATATGCCTTTAGATTAAGAGAGAAAATCAATACAGTGATGCAATCTCCAGTGTGAGGGATCCGTAAAGACAATAGACATTACTGTTTTATCCTTTCAAATTAATAACGTGAAACATTGTATCTGGGAATGTTCCCTGCTGTTTCTTTGAGAGCATTTGAGAATCTATCAGTGTTTATTGTCAGTTTGAATTGTTTTATTTCCCATAACACAATAAGCTTGAGTAACTCAAAGGTCATATTTGTATTAAAATCTACCAAACATCTGTTTATTCTTTTCAAAATGGGATCCTGATGGACCGCAAAATCCTTGACAAGATCAACTTCCTCTATGAACCAGACAGCAATAGAAGGACAGACAGTGACTGTTCATGGCAGTCAAGCTCTCAATGCCTGATGCAGTGAGACAAGCTAGTAAATAGAAGTTAATCGGTCAGGGAGCGTGAAAACGTCTGCAGCTCCATAGAGGCCTGCACATCTGAGGCCCTTGGAGACCACCACTGGACCCGATGCCGTCTGACACAACGACAACGTTTCTGAGAAAACCAACTCAACCTCAAGCAAGGGTTCTTGTCATCTTGCACAGGAGAGTGGTGGTGGTGGGGGGGGGGGAGGGGGGAGGGGGGTGGGGGGGGGGGGGGGGGGGGGGCTAGGTAAGAAAACTAAAATATTTTGGTTGAGTATAAAAGATAAGAGTTTTGGTCATTTATAATCTTTCTGTCTGTTTCTGTCTAGTCTCTTTTTTACTCCCTGGGGAGACCTGGAGGGGAGGAATGAGAGGTTTTCTGAAGTCCTGAGCACTACTGATCTTCAGCCAGAGATGGTGGAACTTTGCCCAGTGTCTTCACAATTAAAGATGGCAATGCTTCACCAACATGAAGAAATATAGACCCCCTGGATAGGGGGAGAAATTCACACATCAAAGTCACTCAAGGACGACACTTGTCAGGGTATTTTGAAAATGCAGCATGAATGCTGGCAAGGACAACGGGTAACTGAAGTCTGCCAATTTGCTGGTGCCTCATGTGGCTTGGAACCAACTTCATCTCCAAAAGTGACATTCCATTTAAGCTGCTTGTCCTTCATAATTTAACTGGACACGTTTTCAAGCCACTGGGATAGTTTTTTTTGTTTGTTTTTTGACATTACTGTGTCCTTTAAAACTGAATTATAAGAAGTCCATATTCCAAAATAAGATTGAAATTTATTATATTTTTTTTTTGGGGGGGGGGGTAATACTCTTGTAAACATGTCAGATTTCCTGTTTGCAGAAGGTGATACTATGAATTATGGGATAATGGATACTGATGCATTTCATGCGCAGAATGATTCCATTTATACATGCTGACTCCTCTTTCACGTCCCCATTTATCAAAGGAGACCTCGCTGTCATCCCTGATGCGTGGCTGAATAGAAAAATGACATGTTTCTCTGTTTGTTGAGTGACTGTATCACTTTCGAGAGCATTTGAGTTTTGACAGCTTCCTGTCGACCAATTTTCACCCTGACATTACTCAGTAATAGAAAATTGTAAAGAGTTTATAGAGATAGTGCTTGCACTTTAGCTGTATTCATTGAAGTCCTGTCATGCTTGGTTGATGGCTACCTAAAGGTAAAGCATTACCTCAATATGCAGTTTGACTAGTCCTAATTTGAGTAAATATCCCCATCGTTGTTGACTCCGAGAAGATAGTGGACACTACATCACAGTTTAGTGGGCTGTTGATGCGATGGGAAATTCAACTTTTTTGTATAGTGCTGTTCACCAACTACACAGGATCTCTATTGTCATGACTGATAACAGGAAACAGAATGCAAGTAACCAGTTTATTGAAAATGATGGAAAGAGTCACTGAGATGAAAAACACTGATTACGCAGGTACTGTGAGTAGGTAAGTACGGTCAGGTGAGTAGAAGAGAAGATGGTGCCGGTGAGACGATCAGACAACCCAGATGATAAACAAATCCACGACGAACACCGAAAACAGGAACAAGAAGACCAAGACTGGAATGCTGACAGGAACGGGTAGGAACACACAGCACAAGACTTCAAACAACAATCTGACAAGGGAGATGAGACATGAGTGAGTATATGTAGGGTAAGAGAATGAGCTGCAGCTGGTGCTAGTGATGAGTGGCAGCTGATGACGCTGATCATCCATGCGGCTTGGAGCACGCCCATAAACACACACACACAAAAAACAACAAAAACAACAACAACAGTGACATCATAAACAGGAATCATAAACAGAGACAGAACACCCCCTTCTGGCGTTCCCCGACTCCCTTACCTGTCAATTGTAATCATCAATAAGGGAATGTGTGGCGAGCAGGGCAGGGTCGAGGGACTGTGGGAGCATCACGAGAACCGGTGGCATGATTGGTAATGAGCGCCACCTGTGAGCCACTGGTCGGACAGCACAGAAGAAGACAGAACAATCGTCAGGGGCTGCCCGTGGCTGTCATCCTTGAGGGAATGGAGGAGTCGCCATGTTCGCCAGAGCACCAGAGCCTGCTACCGTCCACCGTGAACGTGGAGGACTTGCTGCCGGCTGCCCTCGCCAGGAGGCGGAGGAGCGTCAGCCCGTCCACAGAGCGGTGTCCAGTTCCATCGCACGGTACCGCGAGGAAGTCTCTTGGATAGTCGAAGACCAAGAGTCAGCATGTCGGGGAACCGGACCAAGATTTTTTTTTTTCTTTCTTTCTTTTTCCTCTCTCCCCTCTCTCATCTCTGTCACTCCTCTTGCCTCCGTTTCCTTTTCCCTTGACTAGTCTGTCCTTATCCCCAGGTACCGAGGCCGCCGTGATCGCAAGGAGGAGGGGGGGAGCAGAGCGCAGACTTGTGGGTGCCGCCCTGCCTGCAAAGGGTATGTGGCGGGGTGGGGTCGAAGGACCGTGGGAGCGTCACGTGAGCCACCTCCTTCCTACCTGAACATTGAACCGTGTTACAGAGTGATCCAGAATGTGTCTGGCAGGCACCCAAATTTTCTCCCCCGGACCGCAACCTTCCCAGTCCACCAAGTACTGGAATCCGTGTCCTCTCCGCCGCAAATGCAGAATATGGTTAACCGAATAAGTGGGTTCCCCATCTAATCAAGTGGGTTCGTCACGGCGGTGGAGGAACCGGGGCTAGCGGATTAATACTAGAACGAAAAACAGGAAAGGCGGGATGAATCCTCCTGTACGCTGGAGGGAGTTTGAGGTGGACTGTCACCGGACTAATGATCTTGGTGATAGTAAACGGACCAATAAATCTTTGCACAAGCTTATTAGAAACATATCGGAGAGGAATGTTCTTAGTAGAAAGCCAAACTTTTTGTCCCATGAAGTATACCGGAGGCTTAGACCGGTGGTGATCGGCCTTGGCCTTAGTGTGCTCCCTCACCTGGAGAAGAGTTTCACGGGCTCTAGTCCAAGTGCGGTGACACCTCTGGACGAAAGTGTGAGCAGAGGGGACAACGATCTCAGATTCCAGACTCGAAAAAATGTGTGGCTGGTAACCTACATTACACTCAAATGGAGATAGGCTCGTGGACGACATCGGTAATGTGTTGTGGGCGTACTCCACCATAGAGTTGATGACTCCATGAGGAAGGATTCTTGTAGACCAAAAATCGCAACGTTCTTTCCAAATCTTGGTTTGCTCTCCCAGTTTGGCCATTGCTCGGGGGGTGAAACCCAGAGGAGAGACTGACAGTCGCCCCCAACAACTTACAAAACTCTTGACAAAGTTTGGACACAAACTGGGGTGCTTTGTCGGAAACCACGTCCGTTGGGAGGCCATGTAAGCAAAAGACGTGATTAACGAACGAGTATAAAAACGGTCTCCTGGGCTGAGGGTAATTTGGGCAAGGGAATGAAATAAGCCGCCTTCGAGAATCGGTCCACCACGGTTAAAACTACCGTGTATCCTTGAGAAAGCGGAAGGGCGGTGATAAAATCTAGCAAAATATGGGACCAGGGTCTCGAAGGGACAGGCAGCAGTTAAAGAAACCCATTAGGGGATTGATTGGAAGCCTTGCTAGTAGCACATTGAGCAAGCCAAAACAAAACTGTGAATGTCATGAAGCCATAAGCGGCCACATAATTGTTGCTTGACAAATAACCGATTCGGTGGGCACCCGGGCTGAGGCATTACCCCTTCTAAGGTCAAGCCGTCTTGACCTTTGGTTCAACTTCCCATGTAAGTGGAGACAACTAACGTCTCTGGTAAAATGCACTCGGGAGTAGATGGGCGTTCGGAACAATCAAAAATGCGCGATTTTTGCGGTTTTGATAATCTTGGAACCCGGGCGGTACGAGGACAAGAAATGTTGAATGAAGACCAGGAGTCAGAAGTGCAGTCAATAGAAGAAATTTTAGTGAAGTTTAGTTTGCAGTTTCATCAGCAGAAGCTTCAGGTCTCACAAGGAGTTCGTAGGCCGCCCCAAATACAATAACATTGTTACAGCAATTATATTCTAACAGAGGGTGCTAACTACGTCAATGATGACATTTAAATGATTCTGATTGGCTAAGAAAGAAAGATAAACAAAACTAGTAATTTTCCACACAAGAGCAGACAGTCTGAAGCATATCTCCGTTGATCACATGGTTGACGGGTTCGTGACGTGGCTTGTCGAGAACAACAAGTTTTATTGTCCCAGCTAATCACCTCACCAATACAGACCATATTAACGCACACACACAGATTCGCAGCTTCTTCAAGGCTGAACTTGGCTCAGGCTCCAACTATAAACCAAAACAGTACCCAAAACATTCTGATAAAATGTTCTGTCTGGTGAGACGTGCGGACCATATTCATCCTTACTCTAATGAAAAATACATGAAAGTAAAGAAAGGCTTTAACTCATAAAAATCCCTAACTTGATTATAAATCACTCTTTACAACTCATTCAAATAAGACAAAGCAGCATATGAAAAATAAGAAAAATAAAATAATATAGGTGCAAATAGGAAAAAATAAAAAATAAAAGAATATATATATATATATATATATATATATATATATAAGCGGCAATGGATTTCCAAATCGTATCTTTCAATGCGATTTCAGAAGCAGCATCTCTTCAAGGATCTTAAGCAATTCCAATGGTCACATATGGACTTTTTCCAATGTTAATCCAAAGTCATGTTTAATTGTATAAGGATAACTAACCTAAGTGAATCGTTCATCTTCCCAGCACCTCTGAGGGCTCAGTAGAAAAGCAATGAACTCCATTTCAACTCCCTGTACTTTTAACATGTGTCAATATGGTTAGAGTATGTGACCTGTGAAAATCACTTGTGTGGCGATTTTGTAGCTGAAATGAAACCAAGACAACATAAAGCTCCACAAATACAGTATGTTTCAATAAAAACCCATTAGTATATCAAGCTTATTATGTATGATGTTGGATAAGATACAATGAAAAACACAAATTTTCAAACATTAGTAATGAAATTCTACATTATTTTGTTTGTCTTCATTGTAGTTGGACCAAGCACATGTCTTTGAGGAACTCCCTCTGTCTAGACTCATTGTCCGTCTGCCTACCGCCTGGAGATGTGAAATATTGATTAGCTCATTCACCCATATGATCCAATGCTGGCTTCTCCTGTCAGGCTTATTTAAACTCTCACCCGTGAAGGGGCTCCCCAGTGAAGGCCAGCAATCAGCAAGGAACCTGAAGGTGAGAGACGCTTCTCAAGGACTGGATACGGGGGTGGGTGGAAGGCGAAGAGGGAGATTTCTTTCACAAAATGTATTTGACAATTCCTTAGGGATGTCTTCATGAGAATATTTGTTGTATTTTAACATAAAACACAGATCCTGTGTATTAGATTAAAAGAAGAAAATAATCAGATGACCTGCTTTTGCTAAACCTAGCCCTCCGTACACACTCCACTTTCCTTTCAGATGTCTGTTTGCCAAGATGATGGCCTTTGAGGTGCCAGATAAGTGAAAAGGTTACAACTGCAATAGCCAGCATCCTAAGCTGTATTAAGCCTCTCGTTTGTCTCCCCAAAAGGTCATTCATTTCTTTTGCAGAAGTCAACTGTTTTGGTAATAGGCTTGCTCTCTTCAGCTATAGCCAAGGAATGTGAGTCAAGCACTTTTGCCTGGTCCCCCTTCCTTGTATTTTCTCCACCATTTTAATTTAGAGTTGTGTGAGAAAGGATCAGTGTATCAAAGCAAAAAGACTAGATGACAGTACAGAGATGACAGCGTGACAAAGAGAACAGGAACAGGGATGGTGGAAAATGAAGACAACAAGATTGGGTTAAGAGAATGAGTGGGTTTACATGCAACAACATTCTTAAAACCATCAAAAAACAGGAATCACCTGTTCAACTAAAGTTATACCAGATGGGAATTTAATATGAGACAGAATTCCTTGTCTCATATTCCTGGCCCAGAATGTGAGACAATGCACCATCCAAGCTGAAAGGGGATTCCTCGCTTTGCAGGGGGGCTCATGTTTCAGGGCAGTAACCGGGAAGAGGGGTGTTTGGATATAATCTCTTTGAAAGGGGTTGACAAGCAGAAGAGGGAAAAAACAGGATCAGGATCCATTATGGTTTTACAGAGCAAGATCTAAATCCTTCTCTCATTATGCTATTAGGCTCTCTTGTGTCCCAGTTTGCAAAGAACTCTCCTGCACCCAGACACACTTATTTATTTATTTATTTGCACAGAGAATATAGGTCACACATTTTAAGTACTTATACATTTTTTATGCATTGCAGCTTTTATTCAAACTGGCTCCAGCGTTTGCAAATTGTTTTGCTGCAGAATGACTGAGGCAATATGACACGTAACAGTTTAACAAAGAATAGCACTTGTTATGCTATATGAACTCCATTCACCGCATTTCATGAGCCATTAGTCATCGTGTCATTATGGTCATGAACATGTCGATTTCTACAGATGTGCAGAATGTTTAGATTTGAATTTTAATTGCAAATGCATGCCAAATATCCGATACGGTATAAATTTACATGTCTAGAATTAATGAAATAGTCTGAATTAAACTTGTCTGTCTGATTCATTTGACTCTGGTGTGAACCCAGGACATTTCCTACTCTTTCATTATTATACTGTAACCTGCCATATCCAAATTTTAATGAAATCCACATTGTTACTGATAGAATAGAATCTTTTCTATTCCAGCCTTCCTTTCTTTTTGCAGCCAATTTTCCATCATGTTCTTCAGTGCCTCATTGATTCTTTCTGTGGAATGTTTGAAAAGACATCAAAGGCACTGCAATCACTTTTTTATTTAATATGTGTTCTACATGTCTCAGATTTGAATATTTCATATCAATTTCTTTATGGATAATGTAGGTTTGCCATTTTCCTTGATGTCGACCTAAATATGTTTGCTGCATGCAGTTCAGTTCACTGTACTTTCTTCAAGTAATATATTAATTATACAGGATTGGGTGACAGTGGGTAATAAGGTTTATTTGGCCAATTTTCAATTCCATGAAGGGGTGACCCGTGAAACAGAGGGTTACTAAGATCTATCACAAGCCAAGTATCCTCGAACTCAACCCTGAGTTAGATTGCAATTAGTGACTGGTAAGTCGCTGTGGGTAAAAAAAAAAATCTGCTAAATGACAAGCAAGACAAAGGTTGTAATTCTTCAGTTGTTTAAGTAGAAGAAGATTAAAAATCAAATATGGTTTTGTGCATGGTAAAAGTGTAGAGCAAGGTTTCCTAACCATACCACAGCAACTTTATTCACTCTGATAAAGAATGCACAGCTCATTAGCTGCCAAGTGCTACAAAACACACAGCATAGACTGTAAAATGTATGGCTTTCTCTAGGAAACGAAACCCATTTGATATTGTGGATTTGTGCATAGCTGTTGATTCCAAGGTCAATAATACCTGGAGAAAGTTATCCAATAGTATTTTCATTCATCTGGCAGTCGCTTGACTCACACAGAAAGCATACAATTTGTACCATGTTTACTGTCTTTGCTCACAGGAATATATGAAAAAATTGTGAATGCCTGTCAACAGAGAAAAGATTTTTTGTGTCCAAATAGTGTCCAAATAGTGTGGTCATGTGTACCAGCAGGAGCAGTAGAATGAGCAGAACTGTAATCATTTCTGTTATTTTTATTCTCCATAAGGTTTGCGTTTTGCAAATGAGATGAGCACTGGCAAAGCATTTCATATTACCAGTAATTGTTTTTAGTCACCTTTAGTAGTCACTTTTAACTTTGTTGTTAACCTTGTGATTAACCTGTGCTGCAACTTAAGTCTCATTCTCAATCTCTCTAAGTTAATATCAATTTCAGAGGTTTCTATTATGCACAAGAGAGATATAGATACTTTTTGGCTCCTGAAGATAACTATGGGGTAAAAATATGTGCTAAAAGGATTATCGAAAGATATAAACCCACTGTTTATATACCCACTGTTATTGTGATTAGGGGAAATATGTGAACATGCCCTAAAAGGTTTTATTAGAAACACTCATGGTGTCTTTACTTGGACTAAGTGTGGAATGAAAGGGAAACTTCGTAGATCAGACATTTGCCAATTACTCAGATCTGTCATGGATCTGTACAATTAAAATATAGTAATGAATCTAGTATCTCACCGTTTATCTATAAAAAATTTTTTAGGCTTAATCAAGCTAATTGTAATTGTGATTGCTGCGCTATCTGATCACAAAATTTTGATATTCGGAGTTGCTGGGGAAACAGAAATGAACTAATCTGTTTAATGAAATCCTACGTGCCACAAATCAAGAGGTGCTCCCCTGTGGAGATATCTGAAGAAAAACACAGCAGCTGTGTATGGCTTTCATCTTTAAGCTCTATACCTTCGCCTTGGGTTAATACCTCAATCTCCATGGAGACCTTTGTGCTATTTTGTATCCTGCGTCTTTTGTGGTTTCCTTTGGTACCGTTGTTTATTGACTTTTCAGTCGTACTTCTCAAATGGAGCCAAATATAGCTTGAACAAGTCTCGGTTCACAGATGTTTATTCTTGTAATATTCACAGGAATGGAATACATGGAAATGTTTTTGCGCAGTTTAGGCCTAGTTAAAAGAGGTGTATTTTGAAGGACCATTTGGCTCTAATGATTGACTTTGCCAATCCAAAAAAAAAGAAAAAATAGAAGTGTTTTATCTTACATGAGCAAAGCAGCAAATGGAGCATCAAAGATAGTAAACCTTGAAGAAAGTGGTTTAATGTGAAGAAACAGACATGGTGCTGTTAGTGAGTCAGATGCTGAGCTTTTTCCGGCAACAGCTCAATTTTCCACCCCATGTATTTGCTGCATGAGTTTATATTTTCGTGCCTGTGTACATGGTTGAAAAGGGCAGCGTGCATGTTGCCTTTAATGTTAACACCTCATTATCCTGATTAGCATCACTGTGATTATGTTAGCACTGATAAAAACGGAAAAGGTCAGACTGAGGTGACACTTGTTGTTAAGCTTGGAGAGGAAATCATTAAGAATTAGCTCTGAGAAGGTTAACCAATCCTGGTCTTAAAAAATCCAGATTTGGGATTTGGGAGTGTTTCTTAAAAAAAAAAAAAAAAATTATAATTTGAAATGTTTTAAGGTATTGTGCTGCCCATTATAATATGTTACTATTTGACATTTGTTTCTTTTCATAGAAAGAAATACATTTTTAAAGTTCCATATTTGCATGCAACACCATGAAACATGGCAGTGCAATCTATTCAGACGGGAGCTACAACACAGCGATATGTGTTAGTTATCTGAAAACATGATATCATGTTGTAAACCTAAAAATTAACATTACTCGTTACTTGAGTGATGTAACACATTACCCCTCCTCTTGAAATGTTTGGTTCCATCAAGAACAGAAACATACAGATTGAGCTCCAAACTTTGATCAGAACTCAGCTTTTGGGGTTTTAACATTGCACCATTTTCTAAGCTCCTTTGAAAGGTTTGAAAATGTTTCTCAGTAATTGCTGTGGATGTGGCTTGTCAGATAGACCCACTTTCACAAAACCCAATTTTCCAAGTACAATACCTTTCATCTGCACAACTTCTCCCTCTTTCTAGCTCTCAGCTCTGGACAAAAATAAATTAATTATCATATAAATATATGACAGAGAAAGCTTTTTAATTGCCCTGTGTATGAAAAAAGCCAGTTAGATTTTTATAAAGTGATAGGCAGACTTTCTCAGAGAGAAGCGACATTTCCGTTGTTTTCCCTTTTTCCCTTTCACTCTCTTCTACATCTCTTTCTTTAAATGCCACAAATGTCATTGGCAGAAAGGGACAGCATCATTATTGTTATCCTAACAGCATCCTTGCTCTCTTTTATTAAGCCAGAAGAGAGCATCCTCCTCCTCCTTCACCTGACAAAAGTGTGTTCATTATAGAATGTCTGCCTCCTTTCCCAATGTGAAGCTCAGAACAGTCCTTTAGAAAAACAAGCACCCATTCTAATACACTTACACCCGGTTAGACAACCCCACACACCTTCAAATCTCCTGGGTCGATGGGATTTTTTAAAGTATTGAAGGTGATGACCTGCAAAAGAGTAAAAATCTCTTTTATAAGACCAATAGTGTGTAAAACTTATATAACTTATTATATTGCATGCGTATCTATGAATTGCATATATTAGTAATTGTTGAGAAAAGCACCCAAATAAAGATAATGAATAGCACTTAATCAACATTGTGTAATGTTGCTATTTGAGCATGAAAAAAGCACAAGGGCCACTTCGAAGGGACTTATTCTGTATATCAGTAAGCACTGTTTCTCGCCTCCTTGAAATGCCTTGATTATAGTCTTAAGTGTTCTTCCAGAAATGTATATCACAATATACCTTATTTAAATAATTCCCACCCAAGGCATACACAAAACTAAAGGTGCCGAGGCCTGGTTGTGTTGTGGTATATGTAATATCGCCATGTCCAAGAGGCTTTTTCCACCCGGTTCTAACTTGTTTAAGGTTTGGGGTGTGATATTACCAAAATTTACATGAATTGGTTGACCAGTCACAACACACTGATCCAGCTGACCAATAAGAGCACAATGCACTTTTCGTACGGAGCGACACAATAGATACAGGAACTAAATGGAGCATTACAGACTGTAAACTGAGGCACCATAATTATGTGGAAAAAATGTAAAACATGAAACCCCATTTGAGTATACCTCAAAAACAAAATCAATACTTTGAAAAAGAGCATAATAGGACCTTTTTAAAAGTCAGGTGAAACATTATTGTGGCAAGTTCACAGTGGCCAGAGGGATTTTCAGCCATTCCTCTTCCAGAATAGTATTATTACTATTATTATTATCAGGGGGATACATGGCACCCCCTCTGGGGCACAAGGTTTGAACCATTTGGTGCACATGTTCCTCCAGAATAGTTGGTAGTCCATGACAGTGACGTGGCCATCAAGCACAGTAGAGAAAGCCATGATGTTGCAATTTAAACGATCACTGATCCACTCCCTTACTTCACACTGGGTTCACAACAGTCCAGTTGTTAAGCCACTTTGGGTATTCTTCACACTGTAAAAGGGAAGGTGGACTCATCAGAGAGTCACGTTTCACATTGTCCAAGATTTCTTTGGGGCCCAAGAGTTACACTATTGGCAGCAATGAAAATGACATATGGTATTTGACACAAGTAACAAAACGTTTGGCTATAGAAGCCTGACCATGAACAGTGACAATGTGGAGCTCCAGATGAACAGATCTGGTAAAAACAAGAGAGTTGAGGAGCACCTTTAAATCTGCCGTGAGTTGGGGAGCTATGGCTTTACGTTTTTAGGACAGAATCTGGGTTAGTATCTGGGCATACCTTTCCTGTTCCATCAACACTTCTTTTGGATGTGGTTCATCCTGCTGTTCTGGTCACAGATGAGCCAGTGCAATGCGTACCAATTTGTACTTTGTGTTCTGATGTCTTCCATTTTGTTGTCTGGATTGCAATATTTTATGTCCAACTGTGCTATTGCTTTGCTAATTCAACCTTCACACTCTACACAGTCCATGAATATTATGATACTTTGAGAGCATATATAGGCATAAAATGAAGAACTGATTCAATGTGTTCCATGAATGCAATGCTTTGGATAAAAGAGTCTCCCAAATGCATAAATGCAAATGTAAAATGTAAAACACCCAACACTATATTTGCTGGCGTTTAAATTTCACTGTCAATATGTACTATTTTATTTTATTAAAATAAATTCTATATATGCAAAGTCATCATAATACAATTGGTTCCTAATACTGTGAGAGTGGCATCATGTATGGTAGTGGGTGATTAAACAGATCATTTACAGTAGTAAAGGTGGACTCTTTGGACTGAAGAGGAGCAGTGACAAGTAAAATCTGTGGGTGGGTATGTATGTGATTGTGAGAAAACGATATGAACGAGTGGGTGGTTGTGCTCTGTGCCGGTGGGCTCAGGGTGAGAGGGTCAGCTCTCCATGAGGTCCGCTCATAGCAAACACACTCCTCCACAAACAGGACTCTTGGCCAATCCTGTCTCTTGACTGCAATCTTTTTCTAGTCCCTATGAACATTTCCCTATGCAGCGATTGGCTAATTCTAATTTAGGCATTTAGGAGCTTAGAGATGAATTCATCCTGTAAGAGTTTACATGTTGTCAGTGCCCCAATACATTGTTTGATAGCACCAATGTTCAAGAGCTTTTAAGCATTAATAGTACTTTTGCAAAATTTATGACACTGCAGGTTTTTCTTGTTTGTGCCAAAATTGTGTACAAGCCTTTCTAATTGGTTAAATAAGTGGTATGTGATGTTAAAATGTGTGAAAAATTATAAATATTTTCACTTATTTGAAATAATTACTTAAATCATAGATATAATCACAATATTGGCTTGTGCAATGTAAATAATAAAAAATAAATACTAAAGTGCATCTTTATTGACTCTTTCTTCTCTATTTGTGATGGCCATATTTACTTTTGCTGCATCGAAACGTAAGGGAAACACTTTAAATGATTGTGTCGTAAAGCACAATCGAATCCATTGCGTGAATGCACGTCGAGGGATGATGAAATGAACCATGAGGATAAAGGTACGGAAGCGGCAGCGGCAGCTTTAGTGTCTTCAGCAAGCACTGTGAAAAGGTCGAAGTGAAAGGTTGCTGGCAGTGTGTGTGTGTGTGTGTGTGTGTGTGTGTGTGTGAGTTTAAAGGATCCCCAGCTACTTTAAAAAGAACAGGGCATCCTACACCATATTAGACAAAAATACTATGGCGAACAAACAGCAGTTTAGATTGTGTGTTTCTCCCCGCCCTCGTTACAATCACAAGCAGGGATACTCACAGTCTTTGTGTCGTTGGTTTGAGAGCAGAGCATCTACGGTCAGCATTTGAGGATGCTGGCTGTATTTACAAATACGCTTGTGTAACTTGGCCATAACAAATACACCGTAACAAATACACTCTGGCGTAACTAACTACCTGGCGGTATTTAAAACAAATGCTGCTCAGACTTGTGATCCTCAGGTTGGGGTCCGGCTGTTGCTGAGGCACAGAGGCAATTTTCGTCCCTAGGATCACAAATAGACCTGTCAGAAGGGTTAGACATGGGCGTTGCCTTATCTCTGCCCTAACCTAGCAGATCCAATATCTTCTCCTGGGATCTGGAAGCACTCGCTGCAGTTACTTCCACCCTGTTAGAGGCACTGGTGCTGCAGTTATCCAGCTCTGTACAGCTGGATGTTGTTAGCATTGAGGCTAGAGATGAAGACTCACCACTTCAATCTATGACATAATTTCAATCTTCAAAGTATGTTACGGCAAAGAGGTGTTGAGGTCAAACCAATTAAATGATAATAATAATAAAAAAATTATTAAATAAGGCACAGCTTGAGGGGCGCTTGAGAGCTACCTCACTCCACAATCTTTATCGGCAAAAACATTTTGGTACCGACACGCCAGTTAGAAGCTGCGAGCCAGCCGCAGCCTCATAGCCCAACGCTGTGCCAAATACCTGAACATGGGATGACAATCTCAGGGAATCATTCTGCCATACTTGCCACCTTGTGTTTGTGCCAGGATGCAACGATCCCCAGTGAATCTCCGGGACTCCCGCATCGCTGGGAAACTCACTCCCCTCCGAGGAGGGTCATAGAGCAGTCACTTCAGGCTTTCAGTACTGGCTTAAAACCAGTGGGCTTTTCTCTGGCGTAACCCACCTCTCACAGTAAAGGTCAGGAGGCTGGAGGAATCCTGGTTTCTCTCGCAGGAGAGCCCCCTCCATCAAGAGATGGTTTACACCTTAGCAAACGATGCCCATGCTTCTTCACATAGGACAAAGAGGCTATAATTTGCACAAGCTCACCAAAATTGGACAATTGAAGACTGGAAAAATGTTGCCTGGTCTGATGAGTCACAATATCTGTTGAGACATTCAGATGGTAGAGTCAGAATTTGTAAACAGAATGAGAACATGGATCCATCATTCCTTTTTACCACTGTGCAGGCTGGTAGTGGTGGTGTAATGGTGTGGGGTATGTTTTATTGGAACACTTTAGTGCCAATTGGGCATCGTTTAAATGCCACGGCCTACCTGAACATTGTTTCTAACCATGTCCATCCCTTTATGACCACCATGAACCCATCCTCTGATGGCTAATTCCAGCAGGATAATGCACCATGTCACAAAGCTCGAATCATTTCAAACTGGTTTCTTGAACATGAAAATGAGTTCACTGTACTAAAATGGCCCACACAGTCACCAGATCTCAACCCAATAGAGCATCTTTGGGATGTAGTGGAACATTTCTAAAGAATGCTTTCAGCACCAATGCAAGAGATTTGATGTGGCATGCTGGTCTACTGGTTAGACCTCAATTTCGCTCCAGGAACACGGGTGCTTGAGTAGTGAGCTTTGTTTCACCCGGCAGGCCTTTGGCATACTCGTTCCCCTAGCGTTTTGACACAGCGTGAGTTTTCTTGAAAGGGAACGTCTCAGGTTACGCATGTAACCCTAGTTCCCTGAAGATGGAACGAGACGCAGCATCATTCTGCCACATCTCCTACGTGCCTGCGACCTTGCGACATGCGGCATTCATTCACGCAACCAAATCGATTGTGCTTCATGAGACAATCATACTAAAGAGCTCCCCTAGCATTTCGACGCATCATCTCGTTCCCTCTTCAGGGAACCATGGTTACACACGTAATCAGAGACGATTATGTTTGGACATAATGTCTTGTTGTATATTAATTAGTATTTATACATGGAAATAAAAGTCAAAAATCTAAAGTAGCAGGCTAATTTAACTTACCTGTAAGATCATAATTTCTTGTAGGAATAATTATCTTACAAAAAAGTCATCCTTATCTCCTAATTGCCACATAATAAGTCTCTCAAAAACTTGAAACAAGACTCGCAGATGATTAGGGTTCAAATAAAAGGTATCAAGGGAGGACCATTTTCAACATGAAGCTGAAAAGAAACAAATGCATGATATTAATGCTGTATTTGTTTTGTCATCATATAAATCAATTCAAAGGTTTAATGTCACCTTGCAACTCTTTTTACAGTGAAGATGGAGATAGAAAGATGCCCATGTGTTTTGAAAAGAGTTAGACTTGAAGTACTGTGTGTCGCTAATTGTTAAAAGGTTTTGCGTTCTCTGTAGAATGTAAATAAGACTTACAGATGACCCTTAATCTAACATCACCCTTCACCAGGCCTGGCCTGAGAGTAAACAATAAAGAAGAAAAGAGGAAAATGCTACAGTCAAACATGTAAAGCCTAAATACAACGTACAACAATCTACTTGCAATAACATCATTCTCTATAGGGCATGGCTGATTGGTTCTTGCTGTATAAGTAAATATTTGGTTCTCTCTGAACCTTCAAATATTTGGTTAGCATTTGCCTTCAAAAACCCTACACCTTCCCCAGCTCCACCTGAATAAATCTGCCACAAGTAAATCTTGTATGCTATTTTGTACAGCAGCACAAAGCTCCGCAGCAGCAGTAACCAACAGCTGCAGCAGGGTAGCAGATTACCATCCCAAACACTCAGAGAGTTATCATGACAGAACTGTAAATAGGTCTTATTTGCTTCTTGTGCTGTAGTACATTAAGGGTATTAATACAAGTTTTTTTCTCTCACCCTCTTGCAGAAGTGTTGCTGTTGTTAACTAACTATTAATATATATACTTATATATATATATATATTTCTCTCTCTCTCAAGTGACTGAATTTAGTTGTCCTATTTTATAAATGTACAGTAATTCTCACCTACCTTCATTTTTTGTTTAAATATTGTTTTATTTTTAAATAAATACGGGTGGTCTTCTGGAAGTGAGAAACCATTTAATTTCTATATTTTTGCTGCTGCCCTCAACCAGATGGCAGAATCACCTACCCTCCCACACACAGCTATACACAAACACTGTCAGCAAAGATGCTCTCTCACACACACCTACACACAGCACACTCTCTCATGCATCATAATTGGTCCTATCAGTGGTCCTATCGATGTATAACCTACTGGCCTACAGAATGTACCAGTACAAAAGCACAAACTAGTCCAGACATGGATCAGAGCTCTCTCACATTGTGTCATTTTCCCTCTCTTGAAGTTCAAAGATCAGTGCAGCTAATTAACATGCTATTTCTATACAGAACTGTGAGCAATTGACCAATTTATGAGCAGACAACTTGTTGCCACAGTGTATTGTAAGGACTTTTTGATATTTGAATTTAAGTTGGAATTATATTAGGAGAACAAGAGAACCTTATGTGCCAGAGAAACAAGCTTTCAACCATCTTTAGAATTTGTGTTTTAATCGTGTGTTTTTGCAGTTGCTCTGTATATTTCAATGGCTTTGCTGTCAAAGAGTAATTTGCTTATTGTAGAGTTAACAAAAGTTATCATAAGCATTGTAATGCTTGAAGTGGATGCCATTACAAATGTCAGTAGAACAGGAACATTTCAAAACCAACGGTTCATTCATACATCCATAAGATTTCACCTTCATGCCACTTACATATAGACCGGAAGACAGAAAACAATGAGCGCAGCACTTAAAAGGGGCAGGGCTACATAAGGTCTGTATTGTTGGGGTAGGGTTTTTTGTTTTTTGACGCACTTTGTGGGTTAGTACCCACTGAGCATCATTTAAGTGCCAAAACTTACCTGGGTCCATCCCTTTGACAATGACAATGTATTCACAATACTCAAATGGCTTCACAGTTTGTTGTACTATTTGTCCTCCAATTTGTCCTCCAAACTGTTGCTTCAAAAACTGTCTCTCTTTTGGAGTGCAGGACAGGTTTTGTCCAGATTGACAATCGATGTCCACTCTTCTGCTCTAGCAGATACTACCATCCTTCTGTGAACAGAACCAGGTCAACCACGCAGAACACTTTATTTCAGTGTCACATAGAGTGAGACCTCTTAGTCTCTCACACAGGACAAATCAGAAAATGCTTTTTAAGACATCATATTATTTAAGAAAATTGATGTTTCTTTTTGTCTGAAAGATATCTTAACCTTAAGTCACCTTGTTCCAATTTACTGTAAATCTGTAATTTAGTGTTTGGATGCCAAAAGCACTTTCGTCTTCCGGAGCAAAACTTACATCTGCCCGAGCAGATAGTAGTAATCAAAACATGTCCTTGCGCCAATATCTGAGCACAGCAAGGGGAGATGGAAGCTTGTTATCTGGTTTGACTGGACTAGTGTTGCACCACATACAAACATGTGCACATGGACGCAAACAGACCGACAGCTCCCTCTGTCCACCAGCCCCCTTCTGCTACAAATCCTCTCAGATCACTCTACCCAGCAAGTCTCCTATTTGGACAGCAGTTTGAGCCCTGTCTCTGGTCCAAAGCCACGGCTTCCTCCCCTCTTCCCACCTGTCAGGTGCTCTTGGCCGTTTTAATGGGGGAGGACAAGGAGGAGAGGAGGACGGGGAAGGGGCAACAGCCAGCCTGCCGGATCCAGCACCTGCCTGCCTGCCTCTCCGTGCCAACCTTTATGGCTGTCTCTCTCACTTCCTCTAAGCCAAGACTCCCAGCAGGTGTCCCCACAGAATGGAGATCTGTCCGAGCCACTACGGAGGTCCAACTCATCTCGTCTTCTCTGGCTGTTGTGACAGACAGAGAGGTCACACATTTCCATGCACATTCACAGAGCTCTTTTTCCTCAGTCGTGCAGAAAGAGTCACAGAAGTGATTCTTTGCTGAATGTGTGACTTATTAACATTCATAAAATCGCATAGCTTGTCAGTTCCATCAAAATTACTTTATGAAAGATGGGAATCTCATTACCATGATTACATAAAGCATTGTTTTGCCATTGTTATTTCACGCCATGTGTGGTGAAAAAATGGGAAATGCAATTTGTTGTGCTTGCAAAGTGTTAATGAGGCTAGCAAGCCTTTAGCAAAATGTGCAACCGCTACACTGCAGGAAACCATCGAGAGACTGAACAATTACTCAAAATGCACAGCTTTTGAGAATAACAGGCATCTGTATATCATTATGAGATGGAATCATTATCACTCTCGTAATAAGTATCAGCTTTAAACACAAGTGCAGCAAGTTTAAATTCTGTTTAGCTAATGGATGCCCTGAGAAAAGACAGACTTTTTAGTCTTTGTTTTTAGGCTTTGCCTCTTCTCTGTTAAATTAAACAGAAGTGAAAGTATAATAATAGTATTATGTACTCCATTCACACCCGGGACAATAACTATAGAGGTTTAAAAATCACTCTAATTCTATTAAAACAGGAAAGTCCACGCCACAGCTATGATACAAGAACAATAACATCACAGAGGAATGGTGTAGTCAGATTCAATTTCAGAACAGTAAAAGATTGACAAGCAATCAATCACAGTGGCTACTGAATTTGAAGTGCTTAAAAATGTTAAGAGGCAGGGGAAGTAAGTGTGTGGTTATATAAATAGAACATTGAGTTGGTGTGGAAACTAATACAGTTATTGTTTTTTGTCTGAGCAGGCCTTTATTGAAGGAAACAATAACACAGCAACACGATACGGTTGTCATTACTGTATTTGACTGCTCAGTAATGTTTAGTTGTTTACCTCTTCTTAAGACCCATACCGGATGTGTTAACGTCTCAGGTTACGTATGTAACCATAGTTCCCTGAGAGGGAACGAGACGCTGCGTCATCGCTATGGGGACGCGGATGACGTCATGAGCCAGGAAACAAAAGGCACGCCGAAACCGGCACCGACAGCTTGCGAACGTCTGAAACAAGCGCGGCATGCGGGAGAGCTAGGGCTAAAGCTGATGACGCAGCGTCTCGTTCCCTCTCAGGGAACTATGGTTACATACGTAACCTGAGACGTTCCCTATCAAGGGAACTCGAGCTGCGTCATCGCTATGGGAACGCTATACCAACGCCACCCTAGCGGAAAGCATGCCCCAAGTGCTCTAGTGGAGATGTTCTGGTACCCTCAGGAAGACCAGTCTCCCACGGCCAGATAGCCTCAGCTAGAACCTGCCCTACTGAGTGATCTGCATGGCTCGTCGGGCCTCAGCCCCGGGAGAGCCATACCCAATGCTCGCACTGGGCTGCAGACCTCCTGACCCATGACGAGAGGGAAAAACCCCCGCAGAAATAGGAACCGCAAAGCGGCCCTTGCGCTCTCCTAGCCTCAGCCAGGGAGAGTAACCTTAAAACCTGCGGGAGACCCCCTCAGAGAGGAGACCGGAATCACGACCTCAGTTGTGAACCGGAACTCCGCGGCTGCGGTAGCGGCTCTCGGCCCAGTAGCGAACCTGGGGAGTGTCTACCACAACATGACCCCAAGACGCCCAAGGTGGCGGCCCTCAGAGAGGGCCACCGACAAAATGCGCATCGCAGCGCCAGCCGAGGAGCAGCCACCCAACCACAAGACCGCCTAAAACCCGAAGGTAACAAGGCGTAGGCGAGGTGAACCCGAAATACATATGGGGACTTAAGCACTGTTGTGCTGCCCGGCCCAGATACGCAAGTAGAAAGAGTTAAACCTGACTTGAGGCACTTCTCGAAATGGTCTGGTTTGAGGCACTTGCCCAGGGGTCACCTTATCGCCAAGGAGGTCCATCATGTACCGGGCTACAACAACCGTCAGGCCTAGGCCAGAGCACGGCTGGAGCTACTACTACGCACCGGGAAGTGGCTCCTAGTAGAAGACCGACCACAACCCAGTGACGCGTAGAACCTTCCTCAGAAGGTAGGTACGCCCAGCAACAGGGACACGAGTCACAACTCGGTGGTCATCAGGACCATATGCCGGGAGGAGAGCTTGGAGAAAAGCGGCTGACCGCCCAAGCTCAACTGCTGATGCCACGGTGCCAAAGGCTTCGGCCGTGGCAGGACAGCGTACTCCCAGGAACTTACTACGCGGCACAATCGTGGCTCCCCCCCTCAGGGAAGCTGGGAGCTCACACCTTGCGTAGGAGTTAACCATAAACTGTGAAACCGCCAAGACCCGAAGGCACGAGTCGTAGGCGAGGTGAACCGAAACCCAACGGGAACTTAAGCACTACAGTGCTGCCCGGTAACAGATCCGTACGTTCTATAGTCGCCTCCCTGCAAAGGGACTCCTGAAACGGTCTGGTTTAAGGCACCTGCCTAAGGGGTCCATCACGCATCAAGCTACAACAACCGCGAAGCCTAGGCCAGAGCACGGCTGGAGCTACTACTACGCACCGGGAAGTGGCTCCCGAGGAGACAGACCACAACCCAGTGACGCGTAGAACCTTCCTCAGAAGGCGAGTATACCCAGCAATGGGGAAAAAAGGCGCGACCCCGACCCTGGAGACGCCTAGGGAGATTGTTCCCCGGAGGGATCCATAGCACCCCAAAACGCGTCAAAACGTGCTGGCCACCAGGACCGCATACAGGGAGCAGAGCTTGAAGAAGGGCAACTGACCGCCCAAGCTCGGTTGCTGATGCCACGGGGCCAAAGGCTTCAGCCGTGGCAGGACAGCTTTTTTTTTTTTTTTTTACACGGAAGAAACGGTGTCCCCCCCTCGCAGGGGAACTGGAGAACACACAGCGTACATAGGCCCTACACGGAAAAAGGAGGTAGCCATAGGGGAAAATCAAAGCGCCCGCAGGCGACTGAATGAGACGGCTAAACGCCCAGGCTCACACTGTTAATGCCACGGGGCCGAAGGCTTCGGCCATGGTAAACAGCAAACTCCCAACCTCACTATGCGGCACTAAACGGTGGTTCCCCCTCAGGGGAGCTGGAAGTCATACCGTCTTTATTCCTCTTTCGCGAGCCTGAACAGTCTCCTCAAAGACTGTCAGACAGGATTGGCAACCTACACAGACAATGCCCTCGAGCGCGGACCACGTAAGATTAGCCCTGCCCCGCACCTTCCATTGAGCGAGAACAACACCTCGATGCCGAACTGCTAACTGCCATGACTGAGCCACCGTAGACGAGGCTCAGAACATGGATATCTGCAGGCGCAGTGCCCAAGCATTAGAGAAGGTGCAGTAGGTAAGTTTGCCATATCCGCGCCGGTCTCCGGCCACAAAAATCTCTCATCGAAAGAGAGGGAATGGCCGCAAATGAGGGAGTATATAAAAAAGTGCCCAGGAAGCTCATTATTCGTTTGATTATTATTTTTTCCCCTCTTTTTTTTTTTTCTTTTCTTTCAAGATTGCGGTGGCTCTCCCCTCAAGGGAGCCAGAAACTCTATAGACCTTTCACTGAAAGGGTGGTATGGCAACCATCGCCCGGGACCTCCCGGGTGACAACGATTGCAACAGAACCTGCTCCACCTGTGACACCACGGGCCAAAGAAGGCTACAGCCATGGCGAAGGAGCATATTTTCACCCAGTTTATACGCAAACGTCACATACTTTTGCTTTCAGTTCCTTTCTAGGAAACAGATGGTGTTGAGGCGCACGGAATTGGTATCATTGCCAGCACTAATCAATCTCTAAAAGACGCCTAGGGAGGTGCCCCCCCCCCCCCCCCCCGGAGGGCCTACACACCCAAATTAACGCGTCACCACGACACTGTCTGTTCCTCAGAACCGATAAGGCTTTTACTTTCTTTTCCTTTTTGGAAGGTAGTGCGGAAAACTGAACCAACCGTGCTGACCACACACACCCCTCTACCACACTGCGTGGGCAGGCTGAGAGAAGTCTGGCACTTTTGTGAATACAATTCCCAACTCCTCAGAGCTGGGTCGTAGTTATTCAAGTCAGAAGAAACCGCACAGGGCGTCGCCACTGAGCCTCAGCTGCAGCAGGACCTAAACCGCGAGTCTGAACAATCTCCTCGAAGACTGTCAGACAGGAATGGCAACCTACACAGTCGACGCCCTCGAGCGCAGACCATGTAAGATTAGCCCTCCCCCGCACCTTCCAGTGAACGAGAACGACACCTCGATGCCGAACTGCCATGACTGAGCCATGATGAGGTTCAGAATATGGATATCTTGGAGGCGCAGTGCCCAAGATTAGTGAAGGTGCAGTTAGTAAATTTGCCATATCTGCGCACTTTTCTCAACCACACGTGACATCCCTTTTCTTTTAAACTAGACTCGGGGCACGCGAACAGCAAATCCATACACATCTTCGTTTGCTCTCTCAGTCAGACGCTAACACAAAATACAGCTCCTCAGAGCTGGAAAAGTGCATCAGACTGGGTTTCGAACCCGGGTCTATATACACTGTACCACAGTAGACACATACTACCTGAGATGCGAATTGTTATAACAAAGCTTCTCGGAGATGGACCGTGAACCCAGCGTCAGCAATCGTCGCTGAGCCTCAGCAGCAGCGAGACCGAAACTGAGCTCACAAAATCCGCAGCCAGCGCCCTCGAGCGATACGACTACAGTAGAGAGTTCTCATCCCCCGAGTCTACGGAGCTCATCCTCGGACGAGCTCCAGAAGCCCGGGGGAAGGGGGATGTACCCGGGAGACACATGTGATCCCCATGACCGGGACCGCCGCAACGCCTCAGCGGCAGCGGGACCCATGCCATGATGACCACACGCTCTAGCAGCCTCCCCGAAGGCTGCTAGGCGAGAGCAGAGAGTCAGCGGTGGAAACCGCTCACAATCCGCACAGGCAACGCCCTTGAGCGCTGCCAGTGCATGCTCTACCCCCATGCATGACACTCGTAAAGTGTGCATATCCCCGCCAGAAATAAATTGAGAGCAGGGAAATACGCAGCGTAAAAACTTTCTGCCATACTGAAAACTCTTGCCGAGACATCCTACACAGAGCTTCCTAGTGCTTGTTAAAGACGAAAAAGCTGTCGGTGCTGGTTTCGGCGTGCCTTTTGTTTCCTGGCTCATGACGTCATCCGCGTCATTCTCACAGGTGTTTTCTATTGTGCTTCAAGAGTTGATGACGCGGGGGCGTTCCCATAGCGATGACGCAGCTCGAGTTCCCTTGATAGGGAACTAGTCGTGTCATGTAATAGCAATCGTTACTATGCTGCACTGGCTATGGTAACTTCAGATAGAGATGAACTGTGTGTCATTTGAAGAGTTTAGATCCGGTCACTATCTTCCATCTGTTTTTTTGTGGTCTGCACATGACACATTCTGCAGTTTACACACACATATTAAAGTTGCCGTCGGTTCATTATGATTTGAGACACAAACCTGTGCCTCTATTTTGTTTTCAACTATGATAATGCTTTACAGTGATATAAACGTCACTAGTTTTCATATAGCTACTTTTGTCAGTATGGTTACTGTTGGGGATATTCACACCTAGTGCACAAATACTGTGTGTAAATGGTCCTACTTGATCCACTCTAAGACGGATTACATGTACATTAGCTGTTGTGTTGTCAATGTCAATTTTCAGTTCTTACTCACGTTGGTCAAGTTGGTTCAAAGCTGGTTTTGAGCACTAGTCAGTCAGTTGGTCAGACACTGGCAGCCAAACAGACTAATCAACTAGTTGAGCACCAACTTGAACATAGTGAGAGCTTACCTAGACCAGTTTAAACCTAGTTTAAGTATTTTTTCACCAGGAACAAAACTTAAATCATGGCAGATCCAGATTATAAATATCAGGAAAAGAAAATCTCATTCTGCCACTTTCTCTTAAAACTCACCTTCTCCCCGGCTATCCAGTGAACACCGTTTCCAGGGCAACATCTCCAGTGGCCAGTAGAAGCAGAGAACAGTGATTGTCCAGAGCTGAGAGGGCAGAGGGACCTCTTCAGTTGAGACAGGTGCCAGATGTTCTATTAAACACTAATTTCAAGCAATGAATTCATTATAGACAGATAGATAGATAGATAGATAGATAGATAGATAGATAGATAGATAGATAGATAGATAGATAGATAGATAGATAGATAGATAGATAGATAGATAGGTGGATGGAGTCTACATCTGATTTATGTGCTTTTACAGAAATGTTTTCAGTTTCTTGATTTCTGTAATGTGTTCCTCAGCTGAGGAACAAAAGGCTCAGCAATATAATTCAGAGAGAGCAGAAAAGATGTCTAGAGCCGAGCTCTGTGCTACATGCATTAAACATGACAGGTAGACCATGTGTATGGAAATAGCTGGGACTTAAAACGAAAACGCTCTTCACAGGTGAAGACAGGTTGTATTCTGTGCTGAGCTGCACATCACTGAGGAGAATATATGTATATTCTATTGGAAAAAAAATCACCCAGAACCATATTGTTAAATAACTTAAATAAGCCATACTCTTTTAAAAAGAGTGACATTTAACTAGATGAACAAAATAGTTAAATAAAGCATTCTGTTCTCACATGAATTCCCATTTCCTTCACACTCTTTATATATTTAATGACCTTTATTTCGTTATAAATATTAATCAACAATAGGCTGTTAAGGAAGATGCTGTGGATCAGAATGCATCATTTTAAGGGGAAAGGGGCTGGCACTTTAATCAAAGAGGTCTTAGCATATTCTAGTAGGTGCTGCTCATGGCGGCTGCAGCCAATTGTGGCTCTCGAGAGTGCTTATTGGCTAGGCTGTGGGGAATGTCTGGCTTCCATCGGTAGGGGGTTACTCTCTCCGCTCCATCCGTCCATTCAGCCCCCACAGTCAGCAAAACACTCGTCAGAGCGCAGGTCCATGGCAAGCAAATCCTGCAGAGCTCCGTGTATGTGTGTTGTGTGTGTGTATGTGTGTGTCAGAGTGTCAGGAGGAGAGAGAGACAGTGTGGACTAGCTGCTTCTGAACCACTGCAGGAGCACTAAATCTGGGACTGTCACAGATACTGAAGGAGAGAGAGAGAGAGAGAGAGAGAAAACATTCAAAGAAGGACGTTTATCTAGCACCACAGTTATGGAGACTCATCTCTGCTGTCCACCAGCGGATCAAACTACAAGCAAAGGATAGAAAAGTCAGCTGCCGTATTGACTTTAATCTTCTGGCGGAAGAAGGAGATTATATTCCCTAACAGTTTGCTCTCAGAAGGTGACAAGTAGGAGTGGATTTTCACCTTCTTTCTTTCCCCTTTTCTTCTGTTTCAGTTAATTCCTGTGCTTTGGGGGCTTCTCACCCTCTTCACAAGTCATCACCTCTCTCAGATCCTTCCTTTTCTTCCCAACATTTTCTCTGCATGCTTTTCCACTGCTCTGCAGGTGAACACACTCATGGTGGATGCCAAGGGAAGGAACATGAAATGTCTGACATTCTTGTTGATGCTTCCAGAGTCAGTTAAGAGCAAGTCCAGTAAAGGCTCCAAAAAGGGGAGTCCCAGCAGCTCGTCCAAGCTGCCCCCTGTGTGCTATGAGATCATCACCTTGAAAACCAAGAAGAAGAAGAAGATGGCAGCTGAGATCTTCCCTACTAAGAAGCCAGCGTCGGGCACCACGGTGCAGCAGTACCAGCAGCAGAACTTGAACAACAACAACACCATACAATGCTGCAACTGGCAGGGACTCTACTCCACGATCAGGGAGAGGTAGGTCAACTTCTGGTGTGTTCAGAGAGGGAGACGAGAGACTGGTATGGTAGAAGTCTATGTAGAGAACATTTGCCTACAAACAGAGCCTTTGTAGAGTGATAGCATGATGCAGTGGGGTCCAAAAGTCTCAGAGCACATTGAAAATCTAAACTTGAAAATGAGAAGCTTTATGAAAAAATATTCTGCACTATTTCTAGTTCGTTTCTAATCGAAAAAGCACATTTGTGATACGTTCTTGCACACTGAAGCAAGATGCTTTTCTAAAAACATTCTCAGATCATGCTGGGTAACTTGTGGAGCTCACGCAGATTGAATTCTGTGATGATTGAACTCAAATGAAAATTTTATTGCTCATAAAGTAACTTAGTATAAATACGTTCTTCAAAATTAAAAAAAGGCATGATTATCAAACTGGAGCATTTTCACTGGTGGTTTTAGACTAATATATTTGGACAATAACACTTAACAATTTGGAAGAATATAGAGCATACACAGTTTACCTCAGATTTCAGAAGGTTTAGGTTTGGGCATTGAATGTCATTGTTGGAGTGTCTGTCTCCCTGAGATTGTTTGAGAATCTTCTGAAATGTTAAAATGTCAATTTGTGTAGTTGTCGGTCTCTCTTCTGTCCTGTATGCATTTTCCTATGGAGGCAAAAGAAAAGAACAAGTTTTGTTTTATAAGCCATGGCTTTGCTCTCTGTCAAACGGTAATATTTACTTTGTTGTCATGGGAAAGCCTCATGCTGGCCAAAACAAATGAGCACTCTCGGACCTGGCTTTGTAGTCACTTTGGAACAGTGTTCCTTGTTTACCTACTGCCGTGGCCAAGACACCAACAATACATGACGAAGAAGATGCCATTGTTGGCTCCTATTTGACAGGAGGCAGGGATTTTCCTGAGAAAGACACTGTTCAATAATTTTAGATGTGGATAGTTGAAGTAAACAATTCTGATACATTTGTTTTCAAAATTAACAAGATATACTTGTTTTTTTAGAAATACAATTTTTTTTTAAGCTGATAGTCATTTCATGTTATATGATAATTTCTTTATGTCTGATAGAAATACAGAAACATGAACTCACCTATTGTTTTTTTTGTTGTTTTTGTTTTTACTTAAAAACTTTCCCCTGAATCGTGTCTTTCCAGAAATTCTGTGATGTTCAATAATGAACTGATGGCTGATGTTCACTTTGTTGTCGGTCAATCCGGGGGGACTCAGAAGCTCCCAGGACACAAGGTAAGATCACATGACCTGCACTACAAAGCCATGGTTTCTGGATAAACTGCTTAACTGGAGCTTGGTAGAATGAAATCTAATGTTTCAAATCATTTTTTTCAATGGCATCTGCTATTGTAATATTAGTGCATATATAGTCATTTAACTCAGGGGTTTTCAGACTGAGGTAACAAGGGGTGCAAGGGAATCCATGGAAATTATATACATTTTACATCTAATGTTGTTATTTAACATCCTTTAACATTCTGCTATGTATGAAGACAGGTTACAAATCATATGATTAATTGTGGCTATTTTATTCTAGTGACAGTCACAGTTCTAAAAGTAAAAATGGCTATTCAAAATTTGAAATGATGGGGAAAACATATTTTCACAGACATACAGAATCAATTATGTGGATGACTTTGAAAACCCTTGACCAATCTTATCTCCACTACTTTGATATCTTCTTGGAAAGCAATTGCGTTTGTTCTAAAATTTTCATGGGGACCATTGAATTGGCTGTCTTATGTATGTCTTTTTTTTTTAACCTCAGGCCAATTTTAACTGTACCAAAAAAAAAAAAAGTTAATCGACTTGTTTCAGTCTTAGACTTTATTCAAAAAGACAGGGTTAATGTGGTGCCTACAATTCAGGCATGACTCATCTTTTATCCATTTAAGAGGGTAGAATTGAATGCTGTGTATGGCTGATATGTGATGCTTTATAAAGCTCACTTAGTCAAGAGCATTGTATTGCTTTTCTGCATGGACACAGCCAATATTGCAATGGGCCATGAAGAGTTATTACAGAGCACCTTTTTTATGATGTCCATTTGGCTGGTGTTCAGATATGCATTATCATTTTTATTTAAAAAGGTTATGTTTGCTTCTAGGAAAGGCTTCCTTGCATGCGAGTGCTTTCCAAAATTACTCTTACCATTTATTTGATGCTCCTTATATTTGTATACAATATTTTTGTTATGGGCTTTTCACAAGAGGGATCCTGAGGGAGAAGAACACACGTTTACTGATGCAGCAATTTAAAGGCCAAGATAAAGTTCACTAACTGGAAAATATGCTATGTGAGAATTCTGCTAAAATGAATTGTAAATCTTTACTTCTGCTCATGTTATGTAATGTATCTGCATTGCTGTGTTGGCCTCTGATTTCATCATTAGCTACGTGCGCCCATTAGCATCAGCGAGATAACTTTTAGCTCCAGCAGCCACACACTCCTTGAATCATAGGGAAAAGCAAATGCCATTCACTTGAATGGCACTCACGTGTCTTGTAAACCCAGGGGGAAATTACAGCCGTAATTAAGCATCGGTCTTTGTGGGTGAAATTCTGTGTGTGCTTCACGCTCAAATGACTCCAGGGAAATGGGATCAAGCTGAAATTTAAAACAGCCAAGCGTTACCTTTACAATGCAATCGACTTAGAAGAAAGAAACCCTGAAGGGCAACTCGTGAGGAATTAAAGATTGCTAGCTGTGCCTTTCTAATACAGGTTTATAATAAAGAATGTGTTGTTTTACGGATTGTATGCAATTTAGGAAATATTACATGAAACCATAACCTGCCACCTGAAAGGTTCTTGTGTCAAAAGAATAATCAGGAATGTTTTTTGTTTTGCTTTGTTTTTTACTTTGGGAAAATAGAGACTGAACTATTGCTGAACAAGAAAAAAACTTTTTTCATTTACCCGTCCTTCAATACAAAGCTGATTTGATGGGTTTGCACTTATTTGAAAATCAAATAAATGAATCACTGCTCATTAGTTAAGATGTAAACTATTTTAAATAACGGATACTACAGTTCCTTTACACAAGTCATGTGAACTTTATTTATATATTATATGTTTTTTTTAATCTCATCAGTATGTCCTTGCTGTGGGAAGCTCTGTTTTCCATGCCATGTTCTATGGAGAGTTGGCAGAAGACAAGGATGAGATCCGTATCCCTGATGTGGAACCTCCAGCCTTTCTGGCTATGCTGAAGTAAGACTACTTTTCCAGTTGTACCTTTGACTGTCAGGTCTGTTGTGGCTGACCCTTTTCTTATCTGCCTTGTTAAACCATTATTATCTTCCTGTGCAAATTATTTAGTTATTATTGTTTTCAATTAAGCGCAGGACTGAAGAAAATTGTTCTCGCTGATCTAAGTACCCCTCTTTGGACTTCTTCCAGAAGGTTAATCGACTACACTGACATGTAATTTCTTTACAGTCAATGGTTCAAGAACATTTAAAACGATATGGCCTTTGGAAGAAGTATTTTCTGATTGAAATCAACTGTGCAATTAGCTTCATTTGAATACTCTTAAGATACCAAACAGTTTAATTAGACTTAGACTTAAATGTCAATTGAGTTCTCATTTCAGATCATTTATGTTCAAAAAGTTTCAGCTCAAAAACCCACATCTTATTCATTAACAACACACAATTTAGTTTAGTCAGGTGCCAATGTACAATGTATGTGCATAATTCCTCTAAGTGGCAATAAACACTCTCAGTGGGATATATATGTGTGTATATATATATATATATATATATATATATATATATATATACTTACTCTTATATATAATAGTAAATTCTGAACAGTAATGACACTAGATGCTTAAATGTTAAATATGACGCTAGCTTAAACAAGAAGAAAATAAATAATGAAGTGAGCATAGCTTGTCCGCCTCTCAGAGGGCTTAGGACCATGACAGAAGATCTGATAGATCTTAGCTCATGCTTACCCATCTCTCATGAGAGTCCTTGTGTTCTCCACTCTCTATCTCTCTCTCTTCTTGAGCTGGCTCATGTTTCACTCCCTCCATCTCTTGAGAGAGATTTTTGTTCTCTCTCCCTCCACGTCTTTCATCCCTCCTCCCCCACTCTCATAAATAAGTGTAAATGCTGTCTTTTGTTTTATATGCTTTTTCTGTTTGCTGAAGACGCCCCTAGAACATTGTGTTTATTATGCTACTCCTATATAGGTTATCGCTTCTAGTCCAGAATGCATTACAAGACATGGTATTAGATTTTCAGCAGATCTACAGACTACATAATAGTGTGATCAATTTAACTGAACATCTGTTTCCGATTCCACAAAATTGTGGCTATTGTCAGAATAGTGCTTTTTATCATTTTGTACATTTACATTTACATTAATGCATTTGACAGTCGCTTTTATCCAAAGCGACTTAGATTGCGTTTAAGGCACACATTGACATTCTAATCAGTTCTTGCTTTCCCTGGGAAAATGTTATCAAGAGACGTTGCAAAATATAGTGTTTCCATTTCTAGTACAGCTTTTCTTTGACCAAACACACATTGTGGTTCATGCAGATAGCACATCATAAAATAGTAAATTCTAGCTGGGCCAGTAATAGCAGGTTACAAAACATCCTACAGTGCTACATCCATTTTAAATCACTATGGCAGATGATGACTAACCATCTTTGGCTAACCCAGATTTTTTTCCTGTTCCTCAGGTACATTTACTGTGACGAAATTGACTTGAGTGCTGATACTGTACTGGCAACATTATACGCAGCCAAAAAGTACATAGTGCCACACCTGGCTCGGGCCTGCGTCAACTTCTTGGAAACAAGCTTGAGTGCAAAGAATGCGTGTATTCTTCTGTCTCAGAGCTGTCTGTTTGAAGAGCCAGACCTAACACAACGCTGCTGGGAAGTCATCGATGCTCAGGCTGAGCTGGCACTTAAGTCTGAGGGCTTTTGTGACATTGACACTCAGACCTTGGAGAGTATTCTCAGACGGGAGACACTGAATGCTAAGGAGATTGTAGTGTTTGAAGCGGCACTAAGCTGGGCAGAGGCCGAATGTCAGCGGAGGGAGATGAACACAACTATCGACAACAAACGCAAAGTATTGGGCCAAGCTGTCTACCTGATCCGTATCCCAACCATGGGTCTTGATGATTTTGCGAACGGTGCTGCACAATCAGGAGTGTTAACGCTGAACGAGACCAATGACATTTTCTTATGGTACACAGCGGCTAAGAAACCCGAACTGCAGTTTGTCAGCCAACCTCGTAAGGGACTGACGCCACAGAAGTGCCACCGCTTCCAGTCGTGCGCCTACCGTAGTAATCAGTGGCGTTATCGTGGACGTTGTGACAGCATTCAGTTTGCTGTTGATAAGCGGGTTTTTATTGCCGGTTTTGGGCTTTACGGCTCAAGCTGCGGCTCAGCTGAGTACACAGCCAAGATCGAGCTCAAACGGCAAGGGGTCATATTGGGAACCAATCTTAGCAAGTACTTTTCAGATGGATCCAGCAACACCTTCCCTGTTTGGTTTGAGTATCCAGTTCAGATAGAGCCTGACACTTTCTATACGGCCAGTGTGGTTCTGGATGGAAATGAACTAAGTTATTTTGGACAAGAGGGTATGACGGAAGTTCAGTGTGGGAAGGTCACCTTCCAGTTTCAGTGCTCTTCGGACAGCACCAATGGCACAGGTGTGCAGGGCGGCCAGATTCCAGAGCTTGTTTTCTATGCCTGAGTTTCCCCTGGGAAAACAAAAAACTGCCCACCTTACCAGTGTGAAATAGCTTTACAATATCTGTTTTTCTATTACTTGGCAGAATTTAACTCCTCCAATGATGCTAGCTCAAGCAAACTGAGGAATAAAATGCATTACAAGGATTTTGTTTTGAGCTTTTTTCGGGTGTTGTCAACCCATGGACAGTTACGCTGTATTTCTTCCTTGTTTTGTAAGTGAATTAATATTTTATTTTGTGCTCTGTATAACGCTGCACCTGTTTACAATGAAAATCTAATTTTAATAGTATGGGAGTCATTGTCTAAGCTCCTAATTGGGTGCCACAGCCTGGCTGTTGCTCATTACCTTAATTGATTTAAAATAGTTATGTTTCATTTGATTTAACAGGGGACATTGTGCATTGTACAGTATATATTTAAATGTGTGAAGTAAATTATAAATATATATAAATATACTTTATTATCACTCCATGGCTGCATCTACTATTTGCAATGACTATGCCATGTTAGTGAATGCTTGCACATGTATATTGTAGCAATAGTGAACAAAATTCTCATGATAACAGTCTAACTGCTGTATTTCTCCACATCACGATTCAAGGCAATGAAATACCTAACACCAAAGTCACCATAACTACTTTTTTATCTGCACCATCAAGGACAGTGTGTTTAGAATACATACTTTATATTTAGAACCATCCCTCCATTCATTACATTAGTCATACTGAGGAATACAAACTCTAAAATATTTTGAACTCAAACATGCATAGAATTTGCACTGGAATAAACATCTCGTTTCAAAGTCTTTGACCCTACAGTAGACCTTAGTCAAGGTAGATGTTGTATTTAATGTTACGAAATGAAAACAAGGGCAAATTATAAATTATATCTATGAGTTATAAAACTGTGTCTAATAAAACATGGCATAAGACCTTAAGACAGTATTGGATTTTGAACATTTGTACCTAACCATTTTCATTCTCGGAAAGATTAATATAGCTTGACTGAGGTCTGTAGCATGAAATGTACAGTGAAGTACTTCATGTTATATTATATTCAGAAAAATCCTTAATGTTTATCTTACAATAAACTGCCTCTGGGTTCTATGAAACATGGCTTATTTGATCAACACAGTTTGAAGTAACTAACATGTATACGTTACCGTTAATTCAGCTGAAATAACAGGTTACATATTTACAGCATCACTATCACAGAATTAGATTTTTTGGGGATATTGTGTCATAATTTCCACCTCTATAAGTGTTGTGTTCATGGATAATTAGCAGGATAATTAGCTGTCACCCAACAAACCCATCTTCACACTACTAAATGGGGTGTTGTCAACTAACATTATATTGCATTTTTGTAGAGACAAGATATTTCAAGCATTAAATTTGATCTGCTTTGGGCTGTAATTACAAGCATTTTTGTTTTTCTTCCTCTTATTTTAATTAAGGTGTCAAAGCAGCAAGAATGCAGAAAGCTTAATCTATTTCCTGACTGTAAATGAGCAGAAGACAAAAAAACTACTCTTTACACTGATTTAGAAATGACCAGTCACATTTTATCTAAATATAACTTCTCCCCCAAGAATCAAGTCAACAAAGTGAACGAGACACTTGAGTTATTTAGATCACCAACAAATAAAAATGTGCTTGAACATCAATGTTTATACATGCAAGTTAATTAAAATGTGTCACGTTATAAACGTTTGTGTGTCAAGATTTTGTTAACGTCATGTTTTTATTTAAGCGAATTTACACATCACATGAGCTACTTTAATCTTTGTGCACTAATTAGAAGAGGTCACTGATGGAGCTTGCTAAGTGGTTATGATGAGCACGTCTGTGAATGTGTAAAGCATATGTTTGTGTGTTACAGTGCAGAAAGACTTATGAATGTGTATGATAGTTAAACATGCAAATAAACTGAACAAGCAGTTCTAATGACTTCTGATATTTCACCTTTTCTATTTTTTCTCATCGTTTTGATTAATCGTGTTCACGATGAAAATGTATATCCCTTTTGGAAAAGTACAATTCCGTTTCAAAGGAACTCAAGCTGAGTCGAAACTGTAGGGGAATGCCTTAAGGTGTAGTCTTGTGAATTACTGTGAAATTGATCGAACGATTGTGTGAATGATCATGTGAATGAACCAGGATTATAAAAGTGTCTTCAGCAAAGCTCTGTGTCGTTTGTGTTGTGTGAAGTTGGTGATCTTTGTGTGTACGAGTGTATATATCTCCCTAGCTAGTGTAAAAAGAACAGGGACCTCCACACTACTTATTTGAAAATAATTGTGGCGAATAATCAAGCTTTTAGAGCGTATGCTTCTCCTTGCCCTAGCTACATCACGGGCAGGATACACACCTCTTATGTGTGGGTTGTTTGGGTGTGGAACACACATGGTCAGCGCTCGAGGGTGCTGGGTGCGAGCACTTATTGTGTGCGCTCCGCTCTTGCCTGCCAGTTTTCTCTGATGCCGCTTAGGCTCAAGGCTCAGGTCCTGTTGCTGCCGAGGCTCAGCAGTGATCTATGTCTTGGGGTTCGCAGATGGATCTGTCAGCAGTGTTTGAGATGGGCCTGGCCCTATCTCAGCCCTTATCTGGCAGATCCGGTCTCTGTCTGGACCCGGAAGCACGCTCTTCAGCGGTTACCTCTGACCAAGCAGAGGCTCTTGTGCTTCAACTATCCAGCTCTGAGGAGTTGGATGTTGTTAGGATCGATGCTGGAGAGAAAGACTCACCACCTTCCTCCCAAGCCTATGATTAGCTTATCAAGGTTGTGACTCATGTGGTCTCAAGACTTAGTGTCAACAGGCCCACTGAGACTAGGGACGTTTGTCATAGAAAAAGTAAATTATACGGACGTTACCTGCCTCCACGAGTCCATCCCCAGTGTTGGGTTTGCCCTTCTTCCAGGACTTACAGCTAGCCTCCCACAGGCTGCAGACTCCCCAATCGTCCATGTATGCTTCCCTTGTGGGGTCCATAGAATATGTATCCCTCTCGAACAAAGAGTCCGGCTTCTACAGCCATTACTTCATTATTCCCAAGAATAATGCGCCTTCTCAACCGCAAAGTGATACACCTCAAATTCATAATGTTGACACTGAAACAGATCATGACTCAAATCACGTCCAAGTACTAGTTTGTCACTATCGACTTCAAAGACACATACTTTCACATCTCCATCCTTCCTCAACACAGAAATTTCATCAGGTTTGCCTTTGGGTGAAAGGCATAAAACTATCGGGTACTTCCTTTTGACCTCTGTCACCCTGCACTTTCACCAAATGCATGGACTCTGAAATGCATCCCCACTCTGCTCCTGAGGCATACATGTTCTCAATTATATCAACGACTGACTAATCCTTGTTCCGTTGCCGCAGTTATCGGTTCGAGGCCGCTGCAGTGGTTGCTTAGAACCAGAGGGTTTTACCTGAGGGGCAACCCCTTCCGCACTTTCAAGGTCAAGGTGCTAGAGATCCTGGCTGTCCAACGAGTGCTGCAAGCATTACTCCCAGACCTCAGAGGCCACCGTGTTGTTGTCCGTACCAACAGAACAGCGGTGGTCGCATACATAAACCATCAGGAGGGGTCTGCGCTCGTGACCACTATACAAACTGATGGGTCGGATACTCCTCTGGACCCAAGGGAGACTGCTCTCTCTCCTGGCAGGTCACATACCTAGAACACAGACATCCTGTCGAGACAGGGGCTGAGGTCCAGAGAACGTAGGCTCGATCCCGAGGTGGTGGAGCAGATTTAGGAGAAATTAGACCGAGCACAAGTAGACCTGTTCGCGTCCTTAGAAACCATAGCCGCTTACCATGGACCTCTGGGTGGCATGTCCATTGGCAAGGACCCCCTAGTCACACACGTTTCCTCCGTGATACTCTAAGGCCTGCAGTAAAGACCAAGGTTCCTGCCTGGGACCTGTCCACTTCTCCCAGGCTCTCTTTGAACCTATCGAGGAGGTTCCTATCAAGTTCCTTTCTCTAAAAGCCCTCTTTCTGCCAGCCATTACCTCGCTGAAGAGGGTGGGGGGATCTACAAGCTTTGTCTATAGCCCCCTCTTGCCTTGAGTTTGTGCCCGGGATGGCGAAAGCTTGCCTCCATCCCAGGCCAGGCTATGCTCCCAAGGTTCCCACTAATGTAGCTCTTCATACTGCAGGCTTTCTAGCGAGCTGCGATACACCTTCGTCCTTCATCGCTGAGGTGGTGTTGGTACATCGTTCTCCTAGCGTTTCGACGCAGTGCGATTTCCCTTGAAAGGAAACCTTTCAGGTTACATTTGTAACTGTACTTCCCTGAAGAGGGAACAAGACGCTGCGTCTTGTGCCTCCGGGCTTGCTTCAGACACTTTCTAAGCTGACGCTTCCTGTTTCCCGGCGCCCTTTTATGATCCTGGTTCATGACGTCATCGACCCTCAACAATCATTCACACTATCGTTCGATCGATTTCACAGTGCTTCACAAGACTATATGCCAAGGCATTCCCCTAGCATTTCAACACAGCATCGCGTTCCCTCTTCAGGGATCTATGGTTACATACATAACCTGAGACGATTTCTCCTTCAGCAGTTTTCAATATAACAATTTTATCCACTAGATGTAGATTCATAAATAAAGTTCACAAGTACAATTTAATCATATTTGGTTACAAATAAGGCATAAAAAAGGGTTTACTTAAGTGTTAGACACATACTTCTAATTTCAGCATAATCACTGTATAGACAGGCGTAGATGGTTAGACTCAAAGACACTTTAAGTAAAACACTTAGAATTGTACGTAAAACACTGTGAAATAAAAATACTGTAACACGTTTTTAGGTTGATATTTCAAATTCAACACCCACGGAAACATACTCATCCCTCTGCTCCCAAAGTAACTATCACGATATGCAACCATTGACAGCTTGCGCAAGTACATATGAATCCTCTGTGATTCAACAACACCTTAGCTTGTGTGAGATAGCAACAAAAAAGGCCCTCCTGTTCTCTAACATCCCTCCAGTGCTTTTCCAATACTAATGCAGATTCTAGCTCTTGCCTGATCATGATCATCCTTCTTCCAATTATTATTCATCTGACCTTTTCCTCTTTGTTAATATCTCAGCTATCTCTCTTTCTATTGTCTGCCCAGCCCACCAACACCTACACCCTGCACCATCGAGATGGCAACGCCAGAGCCCTCCACAGATCAAGATCTTCCTCCTGCCGCAAGCATGGAGCCTATGACGACAGCACCCACAAAAGCCGCAGAGCTGAAGCCTCAATGTGAGTCTAACCGGGGGTGGGTGTTAGCCAGCAACAACCATTCTTGTGGGAAATTTGGTGGAGCTAGATATTGGTGAGGACTGGCTTATAGACTGGGACACTGAAACCTTGTCCCATCCTGAATTAGCTGCACTTCCATCACTGGTTTTTACCAAAGCAGAGACTGAATCATCGCCCCATATAAACTATGAACTGTCCCACCCCTACTGATTAGCACTGCTAGTCATCCAAGCCCATCTCAGCTGGTTTCGTACAGCCCTTCATTTTCCCCCGTAAGGCCTGAAGGTTTAGTTAAGTTTTAGGTCATGCATTCTCCATCTGCGCCAAAGCAAAGGAATCTCTTGTCTCCTCCTCCGCCTCTGGACCCTTGGCACGGGCCCTTAACCTTGCAGTTCCATCAGGCTCCATCATCCTTCCGACTCCAACTTATTTTCCAAAATTTACCCACTCCTCCCATTTGCAGTTTAAGTTTAAGTTGCATTTAAGTTGCAGTTGTGTCATTTGCCCGTTTACCTGCTCCTGAAAGTTGTGCTTCCCATCAAAGGATTTTTTATTTGTCCACACATACAACGCTGTGACAGCTAGGACTATGTAAAAACACAATATATATTTTTCAGCACACACACAGAACAGCCATCTAGCACAAAATTGTTTAAGTGTTGATTTAAATTTTCAAACAGTATTTCTCTGAAATCGCTTACTGCACCTTTAATGTCAAATTGAGATGTTTTAGCAACATACAAAGTCTGACTTGACATTGAACTTTGATCAATCCCGCACAGTATGTTTTGTGACTAAACATATCAGAATAATATTTTTTACTCTGTTGCTAATACGTGCATGCATTATTTTTAATTGCCCACAAAGGCATTGAGAGACTCAACTGTAAGGAGCCTGGTGTGCAGGGTTTACAGACTGTCAAACCCATCCCTGGCAAATGCAGATGAAATATTGAGCTTTAAATTACAGCTCAGTCAGCTAGCAGAGGACAAGTAGAATAGAAATCTGGAAAGGAGGATGGGAAGAATGAAAAAAACATGCGGCTCTTTGCAAAACAGCATTCATCTTCCTAACTATACAAGACCTTATCAGTAACAGTGCAAACCATAGGATACTTGTAGGATCACTTTACCGCTTATGATAAAACTAACCCTGGTGTCCCAGACCACAATTTATCTTAGAGCAATACAATAGTGTTCGTTTATGCTTCTAGATATGTGCCATAATGCTGTTTTCAAGACTCTGATCATCATTTAAATGTGTATAAATATATACAATCTGTTTGATTGTTATTTTAAAGGAATAATGCACAAATTTCAGTCTGAGTCATTTCACAGTCTGATCAATTGATTGGTTAAAATGAATTCAGGTTGTTATATGGTGCGGCAGGGATAATGTATATTTGTAGGTCAAACACGCAGATAGCATTTTATCACCTCCGTTGCAAAAAGGTTTTTTAAATGGGTTTTTGATTAAATGTATGTGTGGTTAACACAAGCTCAAAAAAATTGTAGGTTTTATTCCAGAACATTAAATGCATCCTCTAGTGATTTTTTGAAGCTTTTACTTGTCTGGAAAAAGGCATTTGCTAACAAGTGGCTAAATGGAACGTTTTTGGGGCCATTTAATATAATCACATCAAACAAGTAAACTGTGCTCATCTTAAACTCACTGATATGCTTTCACATCCTCATTGTGTTTATGATTACGCTCTTGCAATCTATTCAAACTCAAGTTTCAGGGAAAACTTTTTTGTTTGTTTATTTTTAAAGAAATACTGAAGAAGTTGTCAAAAGAATGGTGGTGAGGTTGAAGTCATGCGACCATGTTTTTATATAGCCTATGTTTAGCTTTTTCATTCTGTATTTAGACTTAAAACTTAACAGAAATTGTGCTCATTTGTGAACATTATGACAACAAACAAATGTCGGTATGTTATCAATGTTATCACAATGTCATCACTGAAGCAGTCTAGTGAATATTGGTGTATTCAGTTTTGACTCTGAAGTTCGTATTTTGGGCAGATGTAATTACAACTTGCATTCAACTCACTTTGTTTTGTTTGACTTTTTTTGTTATTTTTACGAAAAATATAGCAAGTTCTGTAATCTACAAAATATTGCAGGTGTGTATCTAAATGTGGCATCTAAATGTTGCGTCCATCTCATTTTATATCGTGTTTTTGCCCAAAAAAGGTGCTTGTAAATACAGGTTTTCCAAAATGACTTGAATGCATCATAAAATGCAGTTGTTTGTGCAGATATAGTACAAGCAAATATGGTCTAATAGTTTAATGAGTTAACTTAACTTTTTTATTACATCGGAATGTCATTAACCTAGCCTTAAACTATCTAAATTTAGCATCTGTCTCATTCTCTTATATATTGTCTTTTTGTCTACCAGATCATATTTTTCATGAAGGTCTGTGCAGCCAAGCTTTTATTAATGCTAACCATGGTTTCATCAGGCCTCTTGTTTTGCCATGTAGCGTTTAATAGAAAGCTGCTTTTCCCCGAGTGGGCCATCGACACAAAGAGGTGTGTTCAGAGGCATCTTGTCAAAGCCTCCATTTACCACACCTCCAGTGATCAATACTCAATGTCCGCTGATTTCTTTTGTAAGAACTCTCAGAAGGACAGTAACCAGCCTCAGTGGATCAAGAAAATGGAGCGAGTAATTTGGTGAGCTTTGGTTGTTGGGCCTACATGGCATTTTTGATTACTTCTGAATAGGTTCTCAGATGACTTCAGGACTGTTAAGTGGCCACGTATAAACAGATCAATAGTCTGCCGTGTCAATTTCATTTAGAATTAGTCTCAAAAACTAATTCTTGCCGCTAACTTTGACAGGCTCACTCGGAGTAAGAGTTTGAGCACTAAGTGGTGTACAGGTCATACATTTTAAAACTTTTTCATGGGTGTCTTTGAAGTAATTCGTACATCTTTTTAAGAAGAATGTGTTTTTATAGTAAATTTTAAGAACATGCCGCTAACACATTCATAATGCTAGAAAAAGTGCCACGTTTAGGATTAAAAGGAAATGTGACCTTTTCCCCATCTGTCAATGACAATGCTTTTGGTTTCTTATATGAAAGCACTTCATCTGAATAAAAGTATATAAAATTTCTTCTCATCTCATTAAATGGGGAGTTTCTCCTCTTTTAATGCAACAAAGTTATAGCTAACTGTTCTGCAATGTGCCAATTTAAATGATCTTTTGAACCACACATTTCAGAAAGCACTATTTAAGATTCATTACACTACCTCTGCAAACAGCAGACAGTATTAATGCTCAATTTTATTTAATGTGACAATACATAATTAACCATAACACATAGTACATTTACAGTATTTTCATACAGGTTTATTTTCACCTGCACTAGGCGAGAGATTGCTTTCTGACAAGAGCTATTCAAAATGTACTGGAAGGCTGGAGAAATCCTGGAAAGAGTTTTATTTTTTCAGAGGCATGTCCACGCTGGTCTGTTCTTTGTCACGAAATGTCTAGTAACCCAGCCAGAGAATCCAATGTGGATTGACCTTTTCAGTACATAATGCAGACACAGTAATAACCACTTGAGTATCTGCTTCACGGAACTCAGATAGTCTTAAATCCCAGAAACTAGGTCTGTAGTGCTCTTTGTAGAATCCTGCCCTCAAAATGAAAAGACACAGACTTTTTGGCCCATTTCTAGGTTGATCACAGCACCAATTTTATATAAACAATTTCCATTCAAGTAGCCAACATTTCAGTTACTTTCATTTTAAAAAGTGTGGTTCTGCAGGTATAATCTTGATTTCCATCCTAACTCTTTCTGCAGGTTACCGTCTTTTGAGTGAGTCACAATCATTAATCAAAAAACGCTTGTTCATTGCGCAACGAAACAAGTGGCTGCATTTATGAGTGAGTCATTGAATCAGTTCAACTATTTGTTTAAAAACTTTGATACATTATATAACTTTTTTTCATACTTCCACACTATACAGTGGGTGAAAACCAGTATGTGTGCAAAGTATTAAGTCAGAATTCATATTATTTATAAAACAATAAGAGATAATATTCTGGAAAATAATCCCATGATGACATGGAAGAAGAGTTGTGAATGGAAGCAAAGTTTCAAGTGAAGTACTTGCTATGCAGTATGAGGTTTTGGACACAGCGACACATTATTATTTTTTATTACTATTGTTAAACATTCAATGATTAATGTCCAAAATGTTCATAAATTCGAGAACAAAACAAATAACCACCTTTAATATCTTTATCAATCGATTTATTGAGTGAATGATTCAGTGATGGATTCATTCAGAGATGAAAACCACTACTCTGTGGAAGTAAATTTAAGTTCCCTTTTGAAAGGGAACTCCACGCTGCATCCCCTAGAGGTCGCTTTGGGGAATACCTCCTGTACGACAGGTGTTTGAAGCAATGACACCGTCACAACAATGAACTTGACATTGGCCCGCAACCGATCGTCACTATCATCACTGTGTTTGTCTGCGTTTCTTGACACCTGATGACACACACAATACGTGTGCTTTATGCCTCGGTGAGGATCATGGCTGAGTTCTCGAGGGAGCTGTTTGCGTGCATTGTGAGCGCTTCCCTTAGAGACGTTGCACTCGTGTTAGTAAATGAGACCTGCTAGACTTTTTTTCTGTTTTCAGTTACAATCCAGCAATTTTTTTTCCTGTCTTGTTAGCAGCGGTAAAAGACCATGGTAAAGGGCAAAACTTTTGAAACACCGTAGGTGCTGACAAGATAAATGTTTTATGTTCTCAATTAAAAGAATACACTTGTTTGTTCACATGCAGTGAAGAAAATCATTTATCTTTCAGAGCCAATTTTGGTCACAAAGCAGAACAAAAAGAATGTAAGATACATTTTGGTTCTTGGTTTTTGAAGTCATCAGACTGAAATCTATCAGTCAAGGTCATTTTTCATTTAAGCTGGTGAAGGGATTGCAGGAAGCAGATTGACTTGTCATCATTTTTTCGTGTGTGCATTTCCATTCTGAAACAACTTATTCATGCTGCGCACCATCTCAGGGGTATAGCTTATTTGAATAAAAAGTAGATAACATTCTGTCTTTAAAATCTCTCCATCTGAAATGGTAAATGTAGCTTAAGCCAATATTTTGGGACACTTTTCTGCAGAAAAAGAACAATGATTTTATAACCCTTATAAATCTTCTATCAGTATTTGAGAGCATGTGCCTCTTGTTGATTTGGTTGTCCCTCCTTTTCCATCATAAAATACCTTTTTTTTAAAGGTAACAACCACAGGAACCTAGAGGTCATTTCTATTTCACCAACAATTATCTCATATTTACTCACAACAAAGCATTGATTTCCTCATCAGACAAAAATACAATTTACCTCATCTCTCTTACAGATGGCTCTTAGCTTGCAGTCAAGTGCATTAGTCAAGCCTTACATTGATTAACAGATGGTGAAAGTAATCAGTCGAACATGCAGTCACACCTGAAACATCTCACTTTTAGATGTTATCTCAGAGATCATAGATTTGGCTGATCATGTTTGGAAGAGACTATTGACTATTAGACTATTGTCTAAAACTCGATGGTAGCTCAGTCAAGTCTTCATTGTAGCATCAGTAAAATCGCATTCTTCCATCTTAAAAATATATCTAAATTATGATTTGCTCTCATTGATATGCTTTCAGTGACGAACGCGGAAAGGTTAGATAATGTGTTCATGAGCTCAAGGCTAGATCATTGTAATGCTCTACTGGGTGGTTGCCCTGCACGCTTAAGAAACAAATTCCAGCTGGTCCAAAAAGCAGAAGATCAAGTTCTTACTAGAAACAGGAAGTATGAGCTTATTAGCCCGATTCTGTCAACACTGTATTGGCTCCTTATTAAACACTGAATACATTTTAAAATCTTGCTAATTACTTACAAAGCATTAAATGGTTTAGCTCCCCAGTACTTGAGTGATATCTTAAAATATTATTGTCCTTCACGTCTATTGCGATCCCAAGATTCTGGCCTGATGATGATACCTAGATGACCACATGACCATGAACATGACCACAGTGTATTCAGAGACTGTGCCTCTACTAGACCCTCACCTGTGAAGGCCTCATGAACCCGATCTCCAACCAGATGGAACTGGATTTAATATTTTGACCTGAAATTTTGCCAATATAATAATAATGCACTGTTTGTCTGTTGGCCAGAGGAGAACTGGTCTCCTGACTGAGTCTGATTTCTCCAGGCTTTCTCAAGGTTTTTCTCTACATTCTTTTCTTCATTCATTCTGTCACCTACTGGAGTTTTGGTTCCTTGCCACTGTCGCCTGAGGCATGCTTAGTTGGGGACACTTAACATTTATTATTCATCAAAATTATTGACTGGCCTGCTCTTCTAGAGCTGCTGGCTGTACAGCCAAAACAAACTTTGTTTTTATTGTTTTCCTGTGACCACTGTAAAGCTGCTTTGAAACAATCTCTTTTGAAAAAAGCACTATATAAATAAAGTTGACTTGACTTGACAATGCAGCACACTGGAAGCTGAAATCCTCTGATACCTATTTATGATCTAGATTTATTTTTCCAAGATTTGTTTATGTAAAATGTCTAACGTTACTATTGTAAACCGAATTACCTGAAGGAGGGAATGGAGAAGTCACATCAGAACTGACCTTATGAACTTATGAGAGACTAATCATCTTCACCTGAGGGCCTAATCATCTTCTAGTGTGAACTAAATGAGCCAATGCATATTGGCATGCGAGACTTGCATTGCATGCTCTGCCCCATGATAGCAGGTATACAAGGAAAGTATACATGCACTCGTACATTCAGGTTTTTGCTGAGGAGCCAAACCAATCGATTGGCTCCTCAGAAAGGGTACAGCAATTGTGGTAATGGGATGTAGCATTCAGGGTACAGGGATTACAATAGCAATATAGACGTTCTCTATCAGTCAGTCACATTCCCGAACAAGTCCACACAATCCTTAACAAAGCCACCTGATCCCTCCCCACCTGGAAGATAGGACAGGCCTTCATGCAGGGAAGTCAATCACTGCTATTCTTTCTGACCCGTTCAGGGAGATTTGAATAATACTGGGAAAGCGTACCCTGAAGGAAAACGCTACGGAGGCCACATCCTGCTCGCAGGGAAGTGCCATGTGGAAATGATGGACTGGCCAATTCAGGCAGTAGTACATATGGAAGGTCTCTATATTAGGTTCAGCCCAGTTATGCCGAAGTCAATACTATGGCGCGGAGCAACACTCATGCGGCGCGACACTCGTTTCTTCCGTGGGCGGAGCGATAGACTCATGCAGCACGACACTCCTTTCTTCCGTGGGCGGAGTGATAGCGGACCGAGCGAGGATAGCGGGACCGCTGCTACAAGTTACGTGCAGGGGCTGAAAGAGCCGCAGCACAGGGGTGAAAGAGCCGCATGCGGCTCCGGAGCCGCGGGTTGCCGACCCCTGTTCTAGGGGAACTCCAGCCCATAGAAATGTAAGGTGCTGAAGGTTTGGCTAACAGGTCAGGGTGATTGTCAACTGGTGCATGCCACATTGTAATGTCCATCTCAAGTCTCAGCTGTGAAGCCAGTGCTGCAGCAGCCTCATATGAAGCAATTCAAGCGCATTGCTGCAGATGCCCTCTGTCCCAGGAGCCTCTGAAAAGTTTCAGTCAGACAGGTAATGACCTAATCCGAAACACACAGGTGTTTTCTCTTTCAGGGAATATGCACTTTTTCAAGAGCTGAAGCACATAGGGGACTGTGCCTGCAGTGAGCAAGGAAATGCTCTTTTTGAAGTAGAAAGTGACATCGCAACCACCGCTGACCCACCAACCTGTTACACTTATCTCATGTTTTGTGATCTTGTCTTGTCTGGGTTAGAAGTCATTTGTTGTCATGTCTAATGGGTTTAACTGTGTTCAGGTGTTCCTGGTTAGTTTCCTCATTTCCTGCTAGATTTCCTGTTATTGTTCGTGTTACACACTCCTGTGTGCTACCATTAAAAGGTATTTCTGTTTATCCTCTGTCTTGGTCAAGTTTCCTTCCGAGTTACCGTGACACAACCCCACTCAAGAGATTAAACCTCACCATATTTGGAATATTAAGAAATATAGTAACAAGTAAAACCAATGTATTTACATGTACAAACATGGAACATGACCAACATAAACCAGCTAGAAACCAGCTACTAAGTTATAAAAGAGAACTAAATGAATCGCCCCTAAAGTATACCTCTATACATTGCATATTTACAGATTCGCTCATCAGCAAGGATTGAAAGAAAAACACATAGAAATGTATATATATATATATATATATATATAGAGAGAGAGAGAGAGAGAGAGAGAGAGTAGCCTATTTTTATGTGTGTGTGTGTGTGTGTGTGTGTGTGTGCGTGCGTGAGAGAGAGAGAGGTGAATGTAAGGGTGAAATTGCTTTATCCACTATTGAATGAGTGCAGGTTTTACTCACAGATTGTTCTTGCCTCCGAGACACATTTCTAATGACTAATTTAGAGGGTTTGTGGTTTTGAAATGGGGGTTGGAAATGTTAATTTGGTAATATTGATCAGAGGTAAAGAGAAAGACTTAGAGAAAAAAACTGAGAGTCAACCAAGGCTGTTATGGATGCTAGTGAAGTCGATACTGAAACCTCTCACAGTCTCTTTATGCACACAGTTTCCCTTAATAGCACAAATGCAAGGTTTAGTCATACACGGAACATAATTACTGGCTATCTGGAGCTGTATATCCTGTAGGTATGATTCCTGAAAAATGAATCAAAAGGATGAAAAAGGGAAAAAAAGAATGACCCTGGCTGCTGTGTTAGGCAAGAACTTTAGACCGTTTAAATACCTTATGAAATTGCTTTGAAATGCCAGTTTTAGTATCTCAGTTGATGTATTTCATATTGAAAGAAGTAGGTGGAAGATGGTATTTATGGAATGGACACTGTCATTCAAGACAGCATTTGATTGGACAAAAAATTTTTTTATACACAATGATAATTCATATTTTTGGTCTGTACATTTTAAATGTGACTATGTATTTTACATTTTTTTCCCCCAACTTTCATATGTTGGCCAGTGTTTTTCCAAAGTCAATGGGGAGTTTGATTATCTATTAGTTACGTCTGCAGACTGCAGGCTTACATTTCTTTTTTTTATCCGATTAATCGTTCAATGGAAATTATCAAGTAATGATAATGATAGATTATCAAAATAACCATTAGTTGCAGCCCTAGTTAAAGGTTTGGATTGCTGTGAGGTTTTAAGCAGAAACTGATGTTGAACATATGTAGCCATATATTTAATGTCATGTTACACTGCAAAGACCCATCAATTAAAATGCGATTTTCAGCAGTTTTCTTTTTTTCAGGCTTGTCGCCTCTGCACAATCGCATAATTAAGACCCACATAGAATCTCCTTTCTCTATTTATTTAGTCATCAGTGGTAAATTGTCTCGAGAGGCAGCGGGCAGACATTCAAGCTGGCCATATAGAAGATTATCTTTGCTATTATCAAGCATGACAGTTTTAAATTGATCAATATGACAGGGATTTCCAAGGAGGAAAACATCCCAGGCCGAGAGAAAATTAGGATTTCACTTTGGATATATTTCTTGGAACATAGTTCCTACGACCCTCTGTGTCACAGCAGATTATCTTTAACAGTCATACAGAGGTTTCTCTCAGACTGCCATACAGAATGTTCAGACTATCATTACCTGTCTGCCTCAATATTTTCACTCACAATAACGTCTCAGGTTACTTACGTAACCCTAGTTCCCTTAGAGGGAACGAGACACTGCGTCGGAACGCATATGGGAACGCATTAGTGTTATTGTCTCTTGAAGCGCAATTGAAACCAGGTGTGCGAGTGCACGTAGCCGAGTGTGACGTCATGAGCCAGGAGTATAACTGCACGCGGCAGACTAGCAGCCTCAGCTTAACTAGTGTCTGAAACAGCCGGCGTGCGATGGAGCTGAGGCTACGAGACGCAGTGTCTCGTTCCCTCTAAGGGAACTAGGGTTACGTAAGTAACCTGAGACGTTCCCTGTCAAGGGAACTCAACACTGCGTCGGAACGCATATGGGAACGAGAATACCCACGCCGCCTCAGCGAACGGAGTATGCCAAGCTAACGTAGCTCACTACGAAAGGGCCAAGGTTCCCAAAGCGGGGTTAAGGTCTAACTGGTAGAACCTAATAAAAGTATGCGGTGAGGACCAGCCAGCCGCATCACAAATATCGGCAAGGGGAGCCCCTGCGAAAAAAGCTTTAGAGGTAGCCATGCTCCGGGTAGAGTGGGCGCGGACATGCAGAGGACACTGCTGACCCGTCTGTTCATAAGCTAGTGAGATAGTCTCAACTATCCACCTGCTTAAAGTAGGTTTAGATGCTGGAGCTCCCTTAGGAGCCCCGAAGCATACAAAGAGTTGGTCAGACTTACGCCATAAAGCCACTCTGCGAACATAGGCGTCCAGTGCTCGCACTGGACAGACCTTGCTCCTGTCCTGGTCATGATCATCAACGGGGGGAGGACATAAGGCCTGCAGTACAATGTGACGAGCTGGGCTCGAGAGGACCTTCGGAACATACCCTGGTCTGGGAGAGAGGAAGGCTTTCGCCAGACCAGGAGCAAACTCCAGACAGGAGGGGGCCACTGACAGGGCCTGAAGGTCGCCAACCCTCTTGAATGAGGAAATGGCTAGGAGGAACACCGTTTTAAGAGTGAGAAATTTCTCTGAGATGTCCTCAAGCGGCTCAAAGGGTTCCTGGGACAAGGCCTGGAGTACCAGGGACAGGTCCCAGGAAGGAACCCGGGAGCGTACCGCAGGCCTCAGCCTGAGAGTGCCACGGAGGAAACGAGCTACTAGGGGGTCCCGACCCAGGGGTATACCACTCGGGGGCACGTGGTAAGCCGTGATGGCAGCCACGTACACCTTAAGCGTGGAGGGGGACAGCCCAGCGGCGAACCTCTCCTGTAAGAACTCCAGGACGATACCGACCTGGCAGGTCACTGGGTCTACAGGTTTGCTACCGCACCAGGAAGTGAAGGAGGCCCACTTCCTGGCGTAGAGTTTCCTCGTGGATGGGGCTCTAGAGTGGAGAATGGTCTCAACGACCTCAGTCGAGAGACCCGAGTCTATGAGTCGGGCCCCCTCAGAGGCCAGACCCACAGATTCCACAGTTCCGGGCGAGGATGAAGGATCCTGCCCTGTGCCTGAGACAGAAGGTCCACTCTGACGGGAATCCTCCAAGGAGTGCCGTCTAGGAGGGACACCAGGTCCGAGAACCACACCCTGCCCGGCCACCGCGGGGCAACTAAGGTGAGACGGACCCTGTCCTGGCGAACTTTCTCTAGAACCCCCGGGAGCAGAGCTACTGGGGGAAAAGCATACAGGGGTAGCCTCGGCCACTCCTGTTGCATTGCGTCCAGTCCCAACGGAGCTGGAGGAGAAAGGGAGTACCACAGAGGGCAGTGGGTCGCCTCGTGGGACGCAAAGAGGTCCACTTGGGCTTGACCGAACTTCTCCCATATCTGCTCCATCACCTCGGTGTGGAGCATCCATTCCCCGGGCCTCGGCCCCTGTCTCGACAGGAAGTCTGCTTCCGTGTTCTGGGACCCCGGAATATAAGCTGCCCGTAGGGAGCAGAGTTTGTTCCGAGCCCAGAGGAGGATCCGCCCGGCCAGCTTGGAAAGCCGAAGGGAGCGGAGACCCCCCTGATGGTTTATGTAGGATACCACCGCCATGTTGTCCGACTGGACTAACACATGGTGGCCCCAGAGGTCTGGGAGGAAGGCTTGAAGCGCCCTCCAAACTGCCAACATCTCCAACGCATTGATATGCAGAGAGAGGCAGGCCTCGTTCCATAAACCTTGGGCTGAGCGGTCCCTCAGGACCGCCCCCCAACCCGAGCGGGAGGCGTCTGTCGACAGCGTCACGCGGTGACAGACTGGTCCCAGTACGGGTCCTTGGGCAAGAAACCAGGGATTCTTCCACTGACTCAAGGCTCGCAGGCAGCGCCTTGAGACCTTGATCAGGCGGGAAGGGTTCCCCCTCGGGGAAAACCCCCTGGACTTGAGCCACCACTGCAGACGTCTCATGTGAAGCAAACCTAGCGGTATCACGCAGGAGGCTGCTGCCATGAGCCCCAGAACTCTCTGGAAGTGTCTGACAGTGACCAGCTGGCCTAGCTTTATGTCGTTGACTGCTGATAGGATTGATGTAATGCGCACGGGGGAAAGCCGTGCCGACATTGACACCGAGTCCCATACAACGCCTAGGAAAGTCGTGCTCTGCCTCGGCCAGAGTACACTCTTTTGGGCGTTTAGTCTCAGCCCGAGCTCCTTCATATGTGCGAGAACGACATCTCGATGCCGAACCGCCAACCCTCGAGACTGGGCCAAAATGAGCCAGTCGTCGATATAATTCAAGATCCGGATCCCTCGGGATCGGAGCGGAGCTAGAGCTGCATCCACGCACTTGGTGAAAGTGCGAGGAGACAAAGCCAGGCCGAACGGAAGAACCCGGTACTGATAAGCCTTCCCCCCGAAGGCGAATCTGAGGAACTTCCGATGCTGAGGAAGGATGGAGACGTGGAAATACGCGTCTTTGAGATCTATCGAGACGAACCAGTCCTCGGACCTGATTTGAGCTACGATCTGCTTCAGAGTTAACATTCTGAATTTCAGTCGCCTGACAAAACTGTTCAGAGTGCGAAGATCTAAGATAGGGCGTAAGCCTCCACCCTTCTTGGGAACTATGAAGTACCGGCTGTAGAAACCTGATTCTCTGGCTGAGAGGGGTACATATTCTATGGCCTCTTTCCTCAGCAGTGAGTCTACTTCTTGTTCCATGACCAGAGCCTGCTCGGGGTTCACCACTGTTGGTAATACGCCCGCAAAGCCGGGAGGATGAACCCGGAATTGAACAGCGTATCCTTCTGATACGGTACGCAGGACCCATCGAGAGATACCTGGGAGGCGCTGCCACGCCGCCAGGAAATCTACTAGGGGTATCAGCCTCTCGAGACCGACCTCTGGATATAAATATTTTGCCACCCCGGAGCCCCGGCCGAAACCAAAGGACCGCCGGGGCGGATGCTCTAGGACCCTCCTCAGAGGGGGCAACCTGCCCAGCACGGCCCGAGAGGAGCGTGACTGGACAAGACTGCCCGCGTAGAGCACGGCCCGGGTCCCTCGAGACCCCGAGCCGTACACCGCGCTTGGTGTGCACTGGTCCACCCCTCGAGGAGGACCAGCGCTGCGAGGCCGCGACCGGAGTGTGTCAGGGCCTCTTGCTCTTAGCCTTCCTGGCCTGAAGGACAGCCCTCAGATCTGTCCTTTTGCCAGAGGGCTGCGGCTGAGTGCGGCGACCAGCGCCGCCACCCGACTGGGGAGGCTGGCGAGAAGCCACACTCTGCCGCTGAGCAGCGCGGTGCGAGGAGCTGCTGCTGGGCTGCGGCTGGCTCGCAAGCCCAGCTGCCCGAGAGCGGCGGGGAAGAATCTTCCTGAACGCTACTTCCTGCTTAGCAGCCTCCTGAAATCTCTCGACGGCCATCTTGACAGCGTCGCCGAAGAGACCAGGAGGCGTAAGAGGAGCGTCGATCAGAACATTCTTGTCTTTTTCTCTGAGAGAAGTCAGGTTGAGCCAGAGATGTCTCTCTGTGGCCACCAGGGCTGCCATGGAGCGACCGATAGAACCGGCCGTTTCCCTAGCAGCCCTCAGAGAAAGATCGGTGGCCCTGCGCAGCTCGGCTACTGCCTCAGGGCCGATTCCCCCGCCCTCATCGAGGTCTGCGAGCAGCTCCGCCTGGTAGGCCTGCAGCAGTGAAGACGTGTGCAAACACGCTGCAGCCTGACCAGCCGCGGAGTATGCTCTGCCCACCATGGTGGAAGTAACCCGGAGGGGTTTGGTGGGCAGCGTCGGGGTTTTAAGGGGCGGCGATGAGTGGGGGGCGAGGTAGTTAGCCAGCGCCTCCTCCACTCTAGGCATCGCCCCATAGCCGCGCTCTTTGGCTCCCATAATGGTAGCATAGTTAGCGGAAACGCTGCTATGCACCCTATGGGAGGCGGGCCGCTTCCAAGACCTCGACACCTCGGTGTGGAGGTCCGGGAAAAACGGCAAACCCCGACGCTGAGGTTGCACTCGAGCAGGCAGGTAACGCTCGTCTAACCGACTTTTAGGGCGAGCGTCCCTGGGCTCAGCTGGCCACTCGAGACCGAGCCTCGCCGTTGCCCGAGTGACAACCTCAAGCAGCTCCTCAAACGCGGGTGAAGCTGATGGCGGTTCAGCTTCATCCACATCAATGCTGACTACGTCCACCTCTAGTTCCTCGGAACTAGAGAGGTTCAGCAGAGCGTCATCACCCAAGTCGGAAGTAATCACCGCATGGTGCGCTTCCGAATCCTGAGTGAGCGCGGATTCAGCAGGTAAGGGAGGAGAAAAGGGCTCGCCCGTCTCCAACCCCGCTGCTAAATCCAGCTGCGATCCCCATGAGTGCAGCCGCCGCTGAGCCTCAGCTGCAGCGGGACCAGACCCACGAGGAACGCAAGCCTGAGCAGTCCCCTCGAAGACTGCCAGGCGTGAGCGAAGAGTGCGCAGCGGCAGCTGCAAACACTCTGCACACTCAGTGCCCTCGAGCGCTGAGCGTGCATGAGCTTCGCCCAAACAAAAGACACAGAGAGCGTGTGTGTCCTTACCCGTGATAAAACGCGGGCAAGGAGTGACACAACGCCTGAAAGACTGTGAATCCGCCATTTCTTCCAAGGTAAGTGAAATATATCAACTTACAGCCAGCAGAGCAACTCAAACACACGTTAGCTTCGAGCGCTGTTGAAGACACTAAGCTGAGGCTGCTAGTCTGCCGCGTGCAGTTATACTCCTGGCTCATGACGTCACACTCGGCTACGTGCACTCGCACACCTGGTTTCAATTGCGCTTCAAGAGACAATAACACTAATGCGTTCCCATATGCGTTCCGACGCAGTGTTGAGTTCCCTTGACAGGGAACTATCATGTTTACCAACTGTGCCTGTTTGCTATCAATGAATTCAATATATTCTAAGGATATCATCTGGTATGTTGCAAGGAGAATCACTGTTTACTTCCCAAGATGAGAGATGAATTTGCAGGTGAAGCACTATGCTAATCTGCATTCTCTTGGAAAGCTTGCCTCTATATACCTGTCACATTTTGCCATAATGGTGAGACATGATCAAAACCCTGGATGCTGGCAACAACACACACAGAAAGAGAGGCTGAGCAGAGCACTTTTTTTAAAGTCTAGGCTCTTTAAATCATCCGTGCAAGTCTGAGTCCTTAAAGGCAGTCCAATGCCATGAAAGCAGCGAATCAGAGGCACTTGTCCCAGGGGCCCCATATAAAGAAGCAAAGCTAACTAAACAGAATCTTAGAGCCACTGAAAAAAGCCATTAAAAAACAAGAAAACACTAAAGTCTGACATAAAACATACAATCCAAGCTGCTCTCTGTTTCCATATTTCAAGTTGTTATTGTGTTTGTATTCAAACAAAGACGCTTTGATGGTCCATTTTAAATATAGGTAACTTTGCTACGTGTCAATCCAACTCTCATTAGCGTACAAGTAGACTGTCTGCTAAATATCTGCCAACACTTTATCTTGATGATCAGCCAACAGATATTTTACTGGCTATAAGTAACTTTGCAGCTACATGGCAACTTATTCTGCTAACCCGAAACCTAACACGTAGCCTAACAGTCTACTAATAGTTTATTACAGTCTACCAAAACACAAAAGCAGCGGCCATAGAACCCTATAGCTTGCGAGCCATACCTCGCCAGGTCTTGCACCCTTTACCAAAAAATAATCTATAAATAAATTAGACATCACAAGAGATCAGCTTTTTGCAGAAAAAGCAGCCATTGCAATTTCTGTTATACTGATGTAAATGAAAAGTTTAGATTAATAATATATTTTAATCTGTACTGGCCAAAGTACATGTGCAGTTCTGTTCAAGCATTTCTGTAGTTTGTTTGTGCAATGGTGAGAAGAAAGATTTATAGAACAGCAGCAAAAATTATAAGTATATAAAAAAGTGAATGGACTGAAACATATCCTTCTAATGACACTGGTGCTCTGCTGTGCCAAGAGACATTTCGAAACATTTCACCGGGTATTTTAACTTATGCTGCAAAGACATTTTATGTCATATAAATGTGTTGAATTTATGTCTGTATGATAATCCACGCAGCTTTCAGTGGGGAGACTGTTTGAAGTTATAAATACATGGATGAATAAGAAAGTAAAGAGCGGGGTGTGATATTAAAAGAAAGAGAACTAAATCTGCTACAGTCAGGATTTTTCTTCACGCGCTCTTCGAGTGGAACACAGACAAGCATAATAGCCTTTGTCTGTGGTTGCATGTCTAAATGGACAAATACACAGAGATGTGTCAATATGTCCAACTTCATAAGTATTCACATAAACACAGACGACGTAAGCACTCTGTTTAAACACAGTCTCTCTCTCTCTCTCTCGTACACACACACACACACTGATGCTCATCAGTGACGCTGCGCAATTCCATATTGCAACTTATTTATTGTCTGCTGCATATTTGTTTGCTTTTTGTTGTCTATGGACCTAATAAAAAGTTACTGTTGAAAAGTTACTTGGGAAAGAAATAAAATAAAATAATATTAGCTTGTAATTTTATGCTGTGGCTCTTTTGGGAAAATGCATTGACCAAAAATTAAAAAAATGGCTATTTGGTCATAAAGGTCCCGACCCTTGCTCTAAAGATTTCTGTAGTTGCAAAGTTACTTGTAGTTAGTAAAATAAAGTGGATTATCGAAATAAAGTGTTACCCAGTTTTGCATCATTCAGGCTTTGGGGGAAAAAAAATAATTTATGAATCAGCTCCTTCACAGTTCATGAGTGAAACTGGAATTTGTAAGCTGACTTAAAATGATGGGAAGTGGAATTTACTGAAAATCATTTAAGACAAATTCAACACAGTCACAGAGGAATTTTGCGTCAAACCATAAATTAAATTCTTAATTAAATCCTTCACTTTGACTGACTATTCCATTATCAACTAGTCAAATGTATCTTGACTAATTTAAAAAGTGTCAAAATTGTTGATCAAAATTGCCAGTCTAAACCATTAAAACCAATTTTAACTTTGCTCTATTTTACATTTTAAAAGTAATTATCAAAAAAAAAACATAAATATGAATATGAATATTGACATGAAGGTTCTGCTTAAATTAAAAATTCTAATTTAAAAGTCATTCTTAAATCAGTTCCAAATGTCAGCCTCAGCCTCAGCCTCATCTGCCAGCTTTGTAATATGACAGTCAAGCACAAAAACAAGTACAATGACTATGATGCTCATCCGTGATATGAAGTATGAATAAGTGACCTCAATTATCGAAATGTCTAGAGAAAGAATGTAGTATCCAGCACATGTTGAAGTTAACTCAACAAAAATTTTACTCAGGCTAAAGATTGCATAAGCTCTGGAAAATACCAAGACCTAATTAGAGTTAATGGAAAATGTGCTTTATTGCCCTGTGCTGATGGAGATGAATGGCGTACCACACAGCAAGATTATTCAAACTGATTGCATTTATCTTTTGTATTCAGCACAATTCGAATGGGTTTGCACGAAAACAGACACTGACAGGTGAATGCTTTTCCTTATTGTATGCTTATCAGCCATATTCATCTCATTGTTTGGCACTGGGCTGCTTAGTCTCCGGAAAACATCATCTCTTCAAAAGCCATTCTTTTGTGTCTGAGAGAGGTTGAAGAAATGAACGTCACAAAATAGGAGTCAGCACAATTTCACAACACCGGCATAATGTGTTTTTTGGCCCCTCCACCTACACAGAACGTGCACAGAATTCCAAGCAACTAAATCCATGTTTCCTCCCTTTAACTAACCAGGATTATTTTAGCATGGTTATGGGAATGCAACCAAAAACAAAACCAGAAAACAGACATTGCATAGGCGTTCAAATGCAAGAATAGCAACTGGCGCTTTGCTTTTATAAAGAAGCACTGAATGCCAATTCCACTGAGTCGTTCTTCTTCAGACCACTGACTTACCATCTGAACAAGGCCGACATAGAAGTTGCTAGACATAGAAATGCACCTCTTCAGTAGATGGCATCACAAGAGACAGGCGACCGAGATGGACTTTAAAATGTATTGGTATACGTATGGGCCATTCTACAGAATTGGTGAAAACTGCTGTCCATATCCCAAAAACACATTTGACAGGCATTTAAATATTCAAATCTTATATGTTTACTAAGATCCTTAAATTATGTATTGAAACCCACAATAATATTTAAAATATTTAAAAGCTTTATATTTATAATATCGTCATTTATTGGGTACTTTCAATTAGGAGGTGGCTGTCCCAAACCCTAACATGTAAATTTCAACTTGTGAATAAGATATTGAAATATTTTTTCCATTCTTGTTTTTAAATGCATCTTTTTGTTGTTGTTTTTTAAAATGAAGTAAAAAAAATGATATTTTTTATTTTATTTTTCAAATCAATTTTTTTTAAAATCATTATGTAAAAATACGTGTCACTACCAAAACTCTGAATGTTTTAGTCCATTGGCTGAGACTGATTTTACCCACACACCTACATTTTTGATCAGGAAATATTCCTGTGTCCCTCTCTCTCATATGCTACATGGTGAGTAGATTGATCCCATCATTTTGAGGTAAATGTGTTCTAAAGTCTGAAAATCTGTGTGTAACTTAAAGGAATGTCACTACCAAACACATTTTTTCTGCTATTAAGAAAACTTTTTGGGCGTTAAAATGTACATCCATAAAATGTAGTTTTTATATGTGTACCACTGTTCTGACCAGTGATTGCTAACCATGTGCTGATTTGCATATTCGAGCTAGGCTCAAAATGATCTAAAATTGTCATTACCAAAACAGTCACGACCGAAACATGTCTTGAAGTTTCGGTTGTGACATCATTGTTTTGGTAGTGAGAAAAGGGAACACATAATCCTTTATTAATCCAGATTTCCAACATTCCAACATTTTTGTACACTGTAAAAGATCCAATTTATGTTTTATATGAAAAATTCAGCTTTTAAAGTTTATTCAACTATTTAACAGGAAAAAAAGTTGATATAACTCAAAGTTTGTAAAACTATTGACCATAAGTTTGCCTTAAACTTTTACGTTTTCTCAACTTTTTTTTTTTAACAGTGTACAGTTATGCAAATCATTACTGTAGTATGTTTTAGTAGTGTTTTAGTGTGCAAGTTAAAATTATGTAATGTGATAAGGTTACAGTTAAGGTTGCAGTCAATGATATGTAACAGTCTGACTCTCACACCGGCGGACCAGGGTTTGAGTCCCACTTGGAGCGGGAGATTCAAACAAGAGGGGTTATAGATAGGATGATAGCGTAGGATTGTTAGGTTCTTGTCAATAATGTTAATTTCTATGATTTCTGTGATATTAATGCTTAGAAAAACTATAAGAGAGAGACAGAGAGTGTTTCTATGTGGTTCTGGAGAATTATCTGAATGAATATGTTATACACTCACCTAAAGGATTATTAGGAACACCTGTTCAATTTCCCATTAATGCAATTATCTAATCAACCAATCAATCTAATCAACAGTTGCTTCACTGCATTTAGGGGTTGGTCCTGGTCAAGATAATCTCCTGAACTCCAAACTGAATGTCAGAATGGGAAAGGAAAGTGATTTAAGCAATTTTGAGTGTGGCATGATTGTTGGTGCCAGACGGGCCAAGTATTTCACAATCTGCTCAGTTACTGGAATTTTCACGCACAACCATTTCTAGGGTTTACAAAAAATGGTGTGAAAAGGGAAATACATCCAGTATGCAGCAGGCCTGTGGGTGAAAATGCCTTGTTGATGCTAGAGGTCAGAGGAGAATGGTCCGACTGATTCAAGCTGATAGAAGAGCAACTTTGACTGAAATAACCACTCGTTACAACTGAGGTTTGCTGCAAAGCATTTGTGAAGCCACAACATGCACAACCTTGAAGCGGATGGACTAAAACAGCAGAAGGACCCATCAGGTAGCACTCATCTCCACTACAAATAGGAAAAAGAGGGTACAGTTTGCACAAGCTCACCAAAATTGGACAGTTGAAGACAGGAAAAATGTTGCCTGGTCTGATGAGTCTCGATTTCTGTTGAGACATTCAGATAGTAGAGTCAGAATTTGACGTAAACAGAATAAGAACATGGATCCATCATGCCTTGTTAATGGCGGATGTTTTCTTTGCACACTTTAGGCCATTTAGTACCAATTGGGCATTGTTTAAATGCCACAGCCTGCCTAAGCATTGTTTCTGACCATGTCCATCCCTTTATGACCACCATGTACCCATCCTCTGATGCTTCTTCCATCAGGATAATACACCATGTCACAAAGCTTGATCATTTCAAATCTCAACCCAATAGAGCATCTTTGGAATGTGGTGGAACGGGAGCTTTGTGCCTTGGATGTGCATCCCACAAATCTCCATCAACTGCAAGATGCTATCCTATCAGTATGGGCCAACATTTCTAAAGAATGCTTTGAGCACCTTGTTGAATCAATGCCACGTAGAATTAAGGCAGTTCTGAAGGCGAAAGGGGGTCAAACACAGTATTAGTATGGTGTTCCTAATAATCCTTTAGGTGTGTGTACGTGCTGACTGCATATGTACAACATAATTAGTTATTTGTATTAACATAAATTGTTGACTGTCTCATTCAACTATGGCAAACTAAGTATTGTGGTCACTACCAAAACATTACTGTCACTACCGAAAATGTGCAGTCACTACCAAAACATGGAAAGTTTTGTCAAAAATAAAGTATATTGAATTATCAACTAAGACGTTATGATAATGTTTGGTTTAATACATATTCAACCTAATGAATCCTTAACTTTGAAATCAGTATGATAAACGGTATGCCTTCTACAAAGAAAGATTGGGTTCAAAATAATCTCATAAACAAATCTCATAAATTGCACTTAAAATATTATTAAAATTGTCATTTTTATTGATTTAACCTGATTTAACATTTTTTTTAAATAGAAAAAATATATATCTACAAGGTTGATTATAAGGTTATTATAAGCCTGCTTAATATATGATATATTCGTTTTTGTTTTGGTAGTGACAAATTTGTGGTGTAAGAAAATATTTCAGCATTTTCTGAAAATACAATTTGAGAACTAACCGCACAATAGAAATGTATACCTTGGATATTATACAATTTGCATACGAAAATATTTGAACTAAAAATAGGTATACTTTCAGTCTACTTTTAAACACTTCTCAGAAATATACTGTATGTTCTATACTTAGAGTCAAGTCAAGTCACCTTTATTTATATAGCGCTTTTTACAATGTAGATTGTTTCAAAGCAGCTTTACAGGAAAAACAATATAAACAAAGTTTGTTTGGCTGAACAGAAGCCCCAAAAGAGCAGGTGAATCAATACAATTGATGAATTTTAAGTGTTAAGTTTCCCCAACTGAGCAAGCCATAGGCGACAGCGGCAAGGAACCAAAACTCCGGCAGGTGATGTAACGAATGAAGAATAGAATGGAGAAAAAACCTTGGGAGAAACCAGGCTCAGTTGGGGGACCAGTTCTCCTCTGGCCAACAGCCAAACAGTGCATGATTATTATACAACAATTCAAGTCCAATATGAAGTTAGAGATGGGTTCATGATCGTCACAGGGGAGGGTTTAGTAGAGTCACGTTCTCCGCAGACACTTCAGGGCAGTGCTGTGCTCGTGTCCAGTTGCAGGTCCTTCATCTGATCCAGCTGACCACGGTAACCTCGGAATAAGCAGAGACCAATATCAGTGTAGATGCCATTCTTCTTCTGATGTATCGAGTACATCAGGTGTTATGGGAATGTTCCCGGTTCCGGCTTATCTAAATTATGCAGCCTAACAATCATTTTATATGATTTGGATTAAAAATGTATGTATAATGTGTTATGTGTATGCCAGGTTGAAGAGATGTGTTTTTAGTCCACATTTAAACTGACAGAGTGTGTCTGCTTCCCGAACTGTATTCGGTGTTTAATAGGAAGCCAGTGCAGGTTTGACAGAACTGTCAAACTGACTACTGTTAGGCAGTAGTCTAGATTATTATGTGCTGAACTTTTTGGTCTAATAATTAGAATCTCTGTTTTTTCAGAATTAAGCAGTAGAAAGTTATTAGTCATCCAATTTTTTATATCAGTTATGTATTCTGTTAATTTAGTGAATTTGTTCGTTTCATCAGGATGAGAAGAAATATAGAGCTGAGTATCATCAGCGTAACAATGAAAGCTAATGCCATGCTTCCTAATAACTGCACCCAAAGGAAGTATGTACAGGGTGAAAAGCAATGGTCCTAGTACTGAACCTTGAGGAACTCCATACTGAACCCGTGACCGATATGACATCTCCTCATTTACTGCTACAAACTGATAACGGTCAGATAAGTATGACTTGAACCAGGCTAATGCAACTCCACTAATGCCAACATAATTTTCAAGTCTATTCAGAAGGATTTTGTGGTCAATTGTATCAAATGCAGCACTAAGGTCCAGTAACACTAACAGAGAGATACAACCACGATCGGATGATAAGAGCAAATCATTTGTAACTCTAATGAGAGCAGTCTCAGTACTATGATATGGTCTAAATCCTGACTGGAAATCCTTGTAGATGCTGTTTCTTTCTAGAAAGGAACATAGTTGTAAAGATATTGCCTTTTCTAGAATCTTTGACAAGAAAGGTAGATTCGATATCGGCCTATAATTAACTAATTCTGTAGGATCAAGTTGTGGTTTTTTAATAAGCGGTTTAATTACAGCCAGCTTAAAGGTTTTTGGCACGTATCCTATTGACAAAGAAGAATTAATAATATTAAGAAGAGGATCTATGATCTCTGGAAGCATTTCTTTCAGTAGCTTAGTTGGTATTGGGTCTAGCATACATGTTGTTGGTTTTGATGATTTAACGAGTTTAGACAATTCTTCCTCCCCAATAGCAATGAAGGAGTGGAATTTTTCTCCAGGGACACTAAAATTTACTGTATTTTGGAATATTGTAGTAGACGGTTGCATGGTTATAATTTTCTCTCTAATATTATGAATTTTGCAAGTAAAGAAGTCCATGAAGTCATTAGTGCTGTCCTGATTTAAAGCATCTGGGGTTGAGGCTTTATTTCTTGTTAATTTAGTCACTGTATCAAATAAATACCTAGGGTTGTATTTGTTTTCTTCTAAGAGGGTAGAAAAGTAAGTAGATCTAGCTGATCTTAAGGCCTTTCTGAATGCAGTAGAGCTGTCTTTCCATGAAATGCTGTTTTTCTGGCATTTTTCTGGCTGCTCTCTTGAGGGCCCGGGTGTGCTCGTTGTACCACGGTGTTGGACTATTTTCTTTAATCTTCTTTAAGCGTAACGGAGCAACAGTGTCTAAAGTGCTGGAAAAGAGAGAGTTTATAGTTTCTGTTGCAACATCAAGTTCTTCTAGGCTATCTGGGATGTTAAGTAGATCAGGAAGATTATTTATAAAGCTATCTTTTGTGTTAGGAGTGATAGTTCTACTATATTTATAACAGGGAGTTAGTTTTTCAACTTTGGCTAAAGGTAATCTACACGCAACTAAGTAATGATCTGAGATGTCATTGCTCTGCTGCAGAATTTGAACAGTATTACCTTGATCCCATATGACAATATTAGATCTAAAGTATGATTACGAGAATGAGTGGGTCCTGATACATGTTGTGTAACTCCAATAGAGTTTAAAATGTCAATGCCAATTTTAAATGCCAATCCCAATGCGTCTTTTTCATTATCTACATGGATATTAAAATCACCGACAATTATGACTTTATCTGAGGACATTACTAATTCTGAGAGAAAATCAGCAAATTATTTGAGAAAGTCTGTATGGTGCCCTGGTGGCCAGTATAGAATAGCCAGCACAAAAGTTAAACAGGGATTATTACTTGCACTAGATAATTTTACATTAAGGACCATCACTTCAAAAGAATTATATTTCAAATTAGACCTTTGAGCAGTACTGATCGTGTTAGTACTTAGAGTTACACTAAGTATAGGCCTACTTGACTTAAAATATATTGGGCCTATACTTGTACTCAGTCTTTTGATTGAGATAGTACTGTATTTAAACTAAATAAAAATAAATTTACTTAGAAGAAACAGGAATTTACTTTGAATCTACTTAACTCTTTCACTGCCATTGACGTAAATTCCCAGCCTGTATACCAGCCAATGATAGAATTTTGAGTAGGCTAATTAGATTAGATTAGATTCAAGTTTATTGTCATTACACATGTACAAGTACAGTATAACGAAATGACGCATAATCCATGTTTTCAGGGGGCACTATTAGTGTCACAGTCTTGTCTCGTCTCTCACATTCCGGGTCCTTCTGTGTCTTCTAGATTGTTCCACACCTGTCTCGTTAATCACTGCCCAAGTCCCGCCAGTCAGCCAACACCCTCCGCATTATCGTCGGAAACAGCGCGCCCGCTTGCACCAACGCCCGCTCGTCATTGGACTGTATCAGTGCCCGCTAAATGGCAGGTTGGACCAGTTCGTCTCGCTGGTCAGCCTGCAACCGCACCCACTATACTAAAGCCAACTCCAGCGCCTGTTGTCAGTCAGGCGGCGCCTGGTAACCTGCTTTCCCCGGCCGCCAATGAATCAAGCTCCGCGCCTCGACGCCCAGCACCAGTTCCCGCGCCTCGAGAGATCCACAAAGTCAGAGATCCTCCAGCCAGAGCCAGAGCCAGAGATCCTCCAGCCAAAGGCAGAGATCCTCCAGCCAAAGCCAGAAATCCACCAGCCAGAGCCAGAGCCAAAGCCAGAGATCCTCCAGCCAGAGCCAGAGCCCGTGATCCGCCCGCCAGAGCCAGCGCCCGTGATCCGCCCGCCAGTGCCAGCGCCCGAGATCCGCCCGCCAGTGCCAGAGCCAACGCCCGAGATCCGCCCGCCAGTGCCAGAGCCAGCACCCGAGATCCGCCCGCCAGTGCCAGCGCCCACCAACCTCCATGTTCCTCCGCCGGTGCAGTCGCAGCCGGCGCCTCCAGAGCCTCCGCCGGTGCAGCCGCAGCCTGCCCTCCCAGAGCCTCCGCCGGTGCAGCCGCAGCCGGCCCTCCCAGAGCCTCCGCCGGTGCAGCCGCAGCCAGTCCTCCCAGAGCCTCCGCCGGTGCAGCCGGCCCTGCCAGAGTCACAGCCGCCGGTCCTCCAGCCAGAGCCCGAGAGCCTCCAGCCAGAGCCCGAGAGCCTCCAGCCAGAGCCCGAGAGCCTCCAGCCTCCAGCCAGAGCCTGAGAGCCCGAGAGCCTCCAGCCAGATCCAGAGCCAGTGAGCCTCCAGCCAGATCCAGAGCCTCGCCTGCCAGAGCCACCCGCTGACCTGGAACTCCCGCCGTGGCCTGAATCGCCGGACCTGCCCGGGCCTCTGGATTGGCCAGATCTCCCGTGGCCCGAACCGCCCCCGCCGGTGCAGCCGGCCCTCCCAGAGCCTCCGCCGGTGCAGCCGGCCCTCCCAGAGCCTCCAGAACTCTGCCCAGAGCACGAGCCTCCAGGACTCTGCCCAGAGCCACCGCCGGTCCAGCCAGAGCCACCGCCATTCCAGCCGGTCCAGCCCGAGCCACCGCCGTTCCAGCCGGTCCAGCCAGAGCCACAGCGGTTCCAGCCGGTCCAGCCAGAGCCACAGCCGTTCCAGCCGGTCCAGCCAGAGCCACAGCCGCCGGTCCTCAAGCCAGAGCCACAGCCGGTCCAGCCAGAGCCACAGCCGTTCCAGCCAGAGCCACAGCCGCCGGTCCTCAAGCCAGAGCCACAGCCGGTCCAGCCAGAGCCTCCGCCGCCGGCCCTCCAGCCAGAACCGCCGGAGCTAACGCCGCCGGCCCTCCCTGAGCCACCCTGGACTGCCGCGCCTCCCTGGCACTCTATTCCCCCGGCGCCACCTTGGACTGCCGCGCCACCCGGGCGCCCTATTCCCCCGGTGCCACCCTGGTTCCCCATATTCCCAGTACTCCGGGTAACCCCGTCTCCAGGGTGCCCACCCTCCCACCCTTGTTTCTTCTGTTGTCTGGTCTGTCTTGTCCTCCTCCTGTTCCCCCTCTCTCCCCTCCACAAGGTGTTCCTCTCTCGGCGTGAGGTCACGCCTTGTGGGAGGGGGCGTACTGTCACAGTCTTGTCTCATCTCTCACATTCCGGGTCCTTCTGTGTCTTCTAGATTGTTCCACACCTGTCTCGTTAATCACTGCCCAAGTCCCGTCAGCTGTGTGTAGTTTCCTCATCTGTATAAATGCCCTCCTGTGTTCACATGTCTTTGTCTCTTGTTAACATTAAGATGTGCTATGTTACGTGTGGATGTTTCCAAGGACTTCTCCTCCCGTGTTTGCACTAAGAAGTGCTGTTTAGTTTCTTTTTTCATTAAAGTGTTTTTGTTTGGACTTCGTGTTCCGTGTCCTGTCTCCGCATCGCACGCCAGCTCAACACATATATAACAATTAGACCATAAGATGAACATATACCTAAAAATTTGAGACAATTATTGGTGCATTAGTAAACTCGACAGTGAATGTAGACCATGAAATATAGAAAATTTTTACAAAATTCGTTTCAACTTCACATATTGGCACCAAGCAAATTTAAACATACTCATTTTAAATTTAGCAAAACTTTGATGTTTTATACATATATAAACATTTATTATACATATATAAATATTCTGTAAGCACTGTATAATCACAATAAGATTTTTTTAAAGGAAGGAAAAAAAAGAGAGGCATACTTTGGCCAAAGGTGGCTGAAATGACTCAAAATAGTACCCCGCCCCCCTTAATTTTTAATAATTCCATGAATGGAAAATTCTACAACAGAATCATTTACTGCTTAAAATCAGTCTAAGATATGACACAGCACATCTTTACTCAACAGTATGATTCCTGTCATTTTCATCGGAGCCATCATCCTATGCAGCTATTTCCTCTGTTTCCTGGGAAACATTGCACAATTTTGGCACTGACACAAATCAGTACGAGACAGTCTTATAAATATACAGAGACATCTTCCAGTTAACTACTTATTACACACTTTCAGGGGCAGGATGTCTAGTCATCCAGGTCACTGTGAACTCCCCATCCTTCCCCATCCCCATCAAGTGCAGTACATTGCCAATGGGTGAAGGGGCACACACTATTCCTTTCAGAGAATGTCTCATTAAAGCTGCTTGGTAGTTTGCCCTTTGCAGTGTTGGTACAGGTTGTCACTTGTCGGGCATGAAAAGTTCTGGCAAAGCTGACAATGCTATGTAGTTCCCTTTCAAGGGAACTTGCACTGTGTCAATAACGCTAGGGAAATACCTTGTCTCGTGAAGCACTATGTAAACGATCGGTTGACCAAGTGTGAGTGACAGTCGCAAGTCTGTGATGCGTAATGCTATCAGGCATTCCTCCCAGACCTCAGGGGCCACCATGTGGCAGGGGCGTAGCCAGAATTTTATTTTTGAGGGGGCCCAGCTTAAAATGAGGGTAACGTGGATATACATGAGCATAACGTGGTCGGCAGGATTCGAACCTGCACGGGGAAACCCCAATGGATTTCTAGTCCATCACCTTGACCTCTCAGCCAAGACTGGTTGTGGTGTATCGCGCAGCGCGCTATTGTTGACTTTGGAGGTGCGTTGCGATCGTCTTGTGCGGCGGGCGATATGTGTTTTCACTTTAGTTTTCACAGTCGCGATTTTAAACAATTGAAAATCTGAGGGGGCCGCAAATGTAAATGAGGGGGCCCAGGCCCACCCAGGCCCCCCCATGGCTACGCCACTGCCATGTGGTTGTCCAAACCGGCAGCACGACAGTGGTCTCCTATATAAATCATCAGGGGGGTCTGCGCTTGTGACCAATATACAAACTGGTGCAACAGATGCTCCTTTGGTCTCAAGGGAGATTGCTCTCTCTACGGGCAGTTCACATCCCTGGGACCCAGAATGTGGAAGCAGACATCCTGTCGAGGCAGGGGCCGAGGCCCGGGGAATGGAGGCTACACCCCGATTTGGTGGAGCAGATATGGTTGAGTTACAGCTGAGCACAAGTAGACCTGTTTGCGTCCATTGAAATGACCAATTGCCCTCTATGGTTTCTCTATCCCATCCAGCCCCTGTCAGGCTGGATCCCATGGTACAGACGGGGCCGAGGCTACGTCTGTATGCTTTTCCCCCGATAGCTCTGCTTCCGGGAGTTGTGGAGAGAGTTCGCCAGGACAAGGTCAATCTCACACTTATTGCTCCGCGTTGGCCAGGCAGAGTGTGGTTCGTGGATCCTAGTCGGAGTCCCTAGGGAGATTCCAGTCAGGGAGGACTTTCTGTAACAAGCAGCGGGCTTGATACGTCACCCCTGCCCAGAACTGTTGAAACTTTAGGTGTGGCCTCTGAGGGGGCCCAGCTTATAAATTCTGGTCTCTCAACCGAGGTTGCTGAGACCATCCTCCACTCCAGAGCTCCCTCCATGAGGAAGCTGTATACCCTGAAGTGGAGAGTCTTCACTTCTTGGTGTAGAGAGAAGCAGGTGAACCCAGTTACCTGTCAGATTGGCAAAGTGCTGGAGTTCCTGCAAGAAATGTTTTTGCTGCAGGGCTGTCCCCTTCCACCCTGAAGGTTTACGTGGCTGCCATAGCCGCTTACCACGTAGCTCTGGGTGGCATGTCTATTGGCAGGGACCAATTAGTCACACGCTTCCTCCGTGGTACCATCAGGCTGAGGCCTGCAGTACAGACCATGGCTCCTACTTGGAACTTGTCCCTAGCACCCTTTGAACCTCTTGAAGAGGTTCCTCTTAAGTATCTTTCTTTAAAGACTCTTTTCCTTTTAGCCATCACATCGCTAAAAAGAATTGGGCACCTACAGGCGCTTTCTGTAGCTCCCTCCTGCCTTGAGTTTGCGTCTGGGATGATAAGGCTTTCCTCCATCCTAGGCTAGGCTATGTACCTAAGGTACTCACTAATGTCGCTCAGCCATTGTACTGCAGGCCTTCTGCCTGCAGGGAGCTTCGGTGACCTGCTGCCTGCAGGTTACCTTCGGTGACCAGGGGCCTCATGTACTAACACTTGCGTTGAATTCATACTGACACATTACGTACGGACAAAGCTGTGAATGTGCGAACGCACAAAAAAATCCAGATGTATCAATCTCTGCGTTCGAAGGATCCCGCGCATATTCTCTTTGTACATGCTGATTAACGTGAAATTGAGCGCACATGCACGAGCACAACACTCCACCCAGTCTCCTCCCTTCATTAAACTCATTTAAATATGGTAATGATTCCACATGGGCAAAAGAAAGCAGTAAGAAAATGGCTAAAGCAAGCGGCATGAAAACAAAACTTTACAGAAAGTGAATTGGAGGTGCTACTATCGGAGGTAGAAATTAGAAAAAAAATCTATTTGGAATTTTTTTCTCCGGAATTATTAAAAACAAAAGGAAAAAAAATATGAGTGCTGTCAGTGCGTTTGGATCTGAAAGTCGCACTGTAAATTGTCTTGCAATTGTCTTTAGTGGATAACCGCGGTCTCCTGAAGGGTTGTTGTATAATTAAATGCAAATAAATAACAATAAAAAGTACTAGGGGAGCGCGGGGCACAAAGTAACGCGGGGTAAATAGTAACATAGACTTTTTAGATACCGGTAGTTGCACGGTCTTAAATGTGACGTGCTAACGGGCTTTTCATCACACTGTTTTCACACGTCTTCTGGCCAGCTTTCGAGAAATTGCAGCGAAGTTTGGATGAGAATCACAGGAAAAACTCTTTTGGCAGCATGTAAATATTTTTTGATATAGGCTAGTAGTTATTTTTCGATTTTCAAAGAATGTGTGAAAGTATGTTAGTCCAATCTTATATTGTTATGATTACCATCTTCTTGGCTAAATGATGGTACCATTTTGAAAGACGTGAAAAACACATAGCGACTGCTAGCCCGTCCTGAGGTAAACAAGACAGCGCGGGGTCAGTTGTAACACTATGTTACAACTAAGCCACATTGAATAGGCTGCATCATTAATCATATATTTTGCATTGTATTAACTTATTAAAACGTCATGTCATTCATGTCATTCATGTCATTACATTGTTCAAAGCATAACAAATGTAAAAAATAAAGGGAAAAATATATTTAATTCATAAGTTATTCTTATGATCATCAATACACAACCTTTTTAAACAAATAAAAATACGTGAATGAACATGCATTGGATAACATGGTGTTAAAACTAACCCGCTGTCTGTTACGACGAGCCCCGCTCACGGGTAAGAAGTAACATTTTACTCCTTGCGCTATTGCCGATACTGCACAGAAACGGTAGGTCCAACGAACATGAAAACAGTGCTCATTTATAGGAGAGGCTTGTATGTTGTTTGTATAAAAATATGGTTTGTCTAACCCTATTACTTTGTTCATTATTTGGCTAAAACCAAAAAGTGTTACGTTGTGCCCCATGCTCCTCCATTAGATAGAACCATAACTTTAAATGCATCACTCACCAAGAAGCCACCCATCGCGCACTCAACCATGCTGTTTGATCTTGCTACAATATTTGTTATGCGTATTTGCGCATCACATATAATCTGCACATTTATTGAATAGAAATGTTTCCGATTCACATATGCAAATTCATCTTCAGATGGTGCCTTATATGTGTATGCAGTCGATCGCTCCGTTTACATTAGGGAAAACGGCTGTCGTTGCAAATTGCATTTTAATGTTTGGCTGGTCAACTGCATCATATATGAACCATCAATTGGGCATTGCGCGGCGTTGCGCGGCTCAAAGACGACTCGCTTATTTCTGAGCGGTCTGCCAGTTCCCTGTCAAGGGAACTCGCACTGCGTCGAGACGCGATTGGGAACCCTTCAGTGTATATGTCTCTTGAAGCACAATAAAACCAACGTGCGGGCGTGTACGTCGCCGAGATGACGTCATCACGTCATGACCAAGGAGTATAAAGGCACGTCACGACCCGGAAGCGGGTTAGCTTTCAGTGTCTTCACAGCGCTCTAAGCTCAACGTGTGTGTGTATGTATTTGCTGGTACGCGTGCCCCGAGTCTAGTTTAAAAGAAAAGGGATTTCACGTGTGATTGAGAAAAGTGCGCAGATATGGCAAACTTACCAACTGCACCTTCACTAAGGCTTGGGCACTGCGCCTTCAAGATATCCATGTTCTGAGCCTCATCATGGCTCAGTCATGACAGTTAGCAGTTCGGCATCGAGGTGTCGTTCTCGCTCACTGGAAGGTGCGGGGGAGGGCTAATCTTACATGGTAGGCGCTCGAGGGCGTCGACTGTGTAGGTTGCCATTCCTGTCTGACAGTCTTCGAGGAGACTGTGCAGACTCGCGGTTTAGGTCCTGCTGCAGCTGAGGCTCAGCGGCGATCCCTATCGCGGGGACTTCTCAAGGTCCGGAAGCACGCCCTGTGCGGTTTCTTCCGACTTGAACAACAACCCGGCTCTGAGGAGTTGGGTGTTGTATTTACTTTGTGCCATCAGTATGTTACTAACTGCTGTGGTACAGTGGATATTGTGTTTGCCTATCATGCTGGAAACCGGGGTTCGAGACCCGGTTGAACGCACTTTTTCCAGCACCGAGGTAAATGGGTGAGGAGCATGCACGATCAGCGCTCGAGGGTACTGATTGTGCAGATTGTTTTGCAAATGAGTTTGCGAACGCTCCGATCCCGCCTGGCGGTTTTCGAGGAAACCGCCCAGGCTAGCGTTCCTCGTGGTTCCGGTCCTGCTGCGGCTGAGGCCCAGCGGCGGCTGCGATCATGGGGGTCGCAGATGGACTTGTCAGAGGGGTTGGAGACGGGCTTGGCCTTTTCTCCACCCTTACCTGGCAGGTCTGGCCTCGTTCAGGAACCGGAAGCACGCCCTGTGGCGGTTTCTTCCGACCCTGACGAGGTGATACTGCAGCTATCCAGCTCCAAGGAACTGGACGTTGTTAGTATCGGCTGCTGATGAGGAGGTCCTACGTGCATGGCGATCCCGCCTAGCGTCTTTTGAGGAAGTCGCTCAGGCTCGCGGTCCCCGTGGTTCCGGTCCCGCTGTTGCTGAGGCTCAGCGGCTGTCTCGACCATGAGGATCGCAATTGGATTTGTCAGCCTAAGGGGATACTGCAGCTATCCAGTTCTGAGGAACTGGATGTTGTAAGTGTCACATTGATGAGGATCTTCCTCACCAGCGATTGGGGCATGTGTAGCCGGTGCGTGGCTGAGGCTGCTGGGCGTCAAGGCAGAGTTTCCAGTGCTATGCACTCAGTCACCTGTACTTGTGTTCCCTTCACTAGTGGCTCGGAACCGTTCCCATGGGGAGGTTTTGTTGGACACTGTGCTGCGTTGGTATCCCGAGGGAGCCAGGCACTCAGGTCCGAGGCGGGACTCTCTAGTCGCCACCCATACTTCTGGTGGCGCTTGGGAGGTCGCCCCCTCTGAGGAGGGTCTTAGAGCACTCACTCCAGGTTTCCCCTGCAAGCAGGGCCCTGGAGCGGATGTTCGAGAAATACCAGAGGCCAGCCTCGAGAGGCTGGTTACCTTATTGGAGTACGGTTTTGTCCCAATGGGTCCTGCAGTAATATCCAGGGTGCCTGCCCGAGTGGTAGCCCCCGAGCAGGCTCTGGTTATGGAACAGAAGTGAACGCTCAGCTGGAGTTCCCAGCCAGAGTTTACGGGCTTCGGTCTGGTTCTTCTGTTCAGTCTAGCTTTTACCCTGCACCTTCAAGGTTTCTGATTTCATCAGATTTCATCAATGTTTGGTTGATTCTGGTAGCAGTTTGGCATCGAGATGTCGTTCTTGCTCACTAGAAGGAGCTGGGGCTCAGACTGTACGCAAGTAAGAAGGTGTTGTATCCTCATTTGGGAGCCACCTTCCGAAGCGTTGTTGGGATTCTGTGTCGTTGCCAGCACGGCTTTCACCCGTGCTCATCGACATCATCCCACCAGCAGTCAATAGCAAAAGCTAGACCAATCACTCACTGAGCAGTCGAGACTGCTGGGCATCATGGTAACAGCTTCCAGTGCGGTGCACTCGGTCGTCTGTACATGTGGCCCCTTCAGTGGTGGTTCAGAACCAGAAGCTAGCTTCCCTAGCTCCACGATTCTGGGCTGTGTCTCATCAACGATCTGTTGATCCTTTTCTCAGTCACGGCAGGTAGCAGTCTGGCATCGAGATGTCACTCTCGCTTACATAGCATGCGGACGGCTCTTCCTCGTGCGCATTGCTACTGTTTTGCCCACAGTCCAGAATATCAAGCTAGGCCAGCTAGTCACTGTACAGACACTTCGAGAGAGTGTTGGGTCTCATGGCGGCAGCGTCCAGTGTTATCCCACTCGGCCTGCTCCACATGAGACCCTTGCAGTGGTGGCTCAAAACCAGAGGGTTTTCCCCGAGGGGCAACCCCTTCCGTCTGATCAGGGTTTCAAGGCGATGCCTTCGAGCCTTGCATCCGTGGAAGGAGAACTGGTTTCTTTCCCAGAAGCTCGCACTGGGGCCCATCTGTCACCGCACATGCTGTCGACAGATGCGTCCCGCTCGGGCTGGGGGGCGGACCTGAGGGACCGCTCGGCCCAAGGTCCATGGGACAGGCACATCTCTCCTGGCATATCAACGCCTTGGAAATGATGGCTGCCTGGATGGCGCTATGGGCGTTCTTCCCCGACCTCAGAGGCCATCATGTAGTAGTCCGGACCGACAATACGTCGGTGGTCTCCTACTTGAACCACCAAGGGGTTTCCGTTCTCGTTGACTTTCCAAGTTGGCGATCAGGATCCTCCTCTGGGCCCAAAGGGAACTGCTCTCTCTTCGAGCGATATATCCTGGGGGCCCAGAACCTGGGGGTAGACTTCCTGTCGAGACAGGGGCCGAGGCCCGGGGAATGGCGACTCCACACTCAGGTGGTGGAGCAGATTTGGGAGAGATTCGGCCAGGCTCAAGTGGATCTGTTTGCGTCTCGAGAGACGACTCACTGCCCACTCTGGTTCTCCCTTTATCTTCCAGCGCCTCTCGGCCTGGACGCCTTGAGGCAAGGGTGGCCAAATCTACCCCTGTATGCCTTTCCCCCCGTAGCTCTGCTCCCAGGGGTTCTGGAGAAGGTTCGCCGGGAGAAGGTCCGTCTCACTCTAGTTGCCCCGCGCTGGCCGGGCAGGGTGTGGTTTTCGGACCTGGTGTCCCTCCTAGACGGCACTCCGTGGGAGATTCCGGTCAGGAGGGACCTCCTGTCCCAGGCTCAGGGGAGGATTTGCCATCCTCACCCAGAACTGTGGAAACTGTGGGTCTGGCCCCTGAGGGGGCCCAGCTCATAGAGTCTGGTCTCTCAGCCGAGGTTGTAGAGACCATTCTCCACTCCAGAGCCCCGTCCACGAGGAAACTGTATGCTCAGAAGTGGAAGATTTTCACTTCTTGGTGTTGCGAAAAGCAGCTGAACCCAGTTACCTGCCAGGTTGGCACCGTGCTGGAGTTCCTGCAAGAAAGGTTCGCAGCAGGGCTGTCCCCCTCCACACTAAAGGTTTACGTGGCTGCCATAGCTGCTTACCACGTACCTTTGAGTGGTGCCTCTTTGGGCAGGGACCCCCTCATAGTTCGTTTCCTACGTGGCACTCAGAGGCTGAGGCCTGTAGTACGTTCAAGGGTGCCTCCTTGGGACCTGTCCCTGGTGCTCCAGGCCTTGTCCCAGGCTCCCTTCGAACCGCTGGACGAGATTTCAGACAAGCACCTTACTCTTAAAACTCTCTTTCTTCTCGCCATTTCTTCCCTCAAGAGGATTGGTGACATGCAGGCCCTCTCCGTGGCCCCTTCATGTTTAGAGTTTGCGCCCGGCTTGGCTAAAGCTTTCCTCTATCCCAAGCCGGGTTATGTACCTAAAGTGCTGTCTAGTCCTATGCGCCACATAGTGCTACAGGCTCTCTGTCCTCCTCCATTCACTGATCATGACCAGGAGTTAAAGAACAGGGTTTGTCCAGTGCGAGCACTGGACGCCTACGTCCACAGAACTGCTACGTGGCGTAGGTCAGACCAAATCTTTGTCTGTTTTGGGGCCCCCAGAGGTTCCCCTGCTTCTAAGCCTACTATGAGCAGATGGATTTCAGAGTCTATTTCTCTAGCTTATGAGCTGGCAGGACAGCAGTGTCCACTGTCTGTCCGAGCTCATTCTACTCGGAGCATGGCTGCCTCGAAAACCTTTTTCGCAGGGGCTTCCCTCGCGGACATTTGTGATGCGGCTGGCTGGTCCTCACCGCATACCTTTATTAGGTTCTACCAGTTAGACCTAAACCCCACCTTGGGATCATTGGCGTTATCGTAGTGAGCTACGTTTCGCTTGGCATACCCCGTACGCTGAGGCGGCGTGGGTATTCCTCGTTCCCAATCGCGTCTCGACGCAGTGCGAGTTCCCTTGACAGGGAACGTCTCAGGTTACGTACGTAACCATAGTTCCCTAAGAGGGAATGAGACACTGCGTCTTGCAGCCTCAGCTCCTAGGCATGCCGGCCTGTTCAGACACTGTTCAAGCTAACCCGCTTTCGGGTCGTGACGTGCCTTTATACTCCTTGGTCATGACGTGATGATGTCATCTCGGCGACGTACACGCCCGCACGTTGGTTTTATTGTGCTTCAAGAGACATATACACTGAAGGGTTCCCAATCGCGTCTCGACGCAGTGTCTCGTTCCCTCTTAGGGAACTATGGTTACGTACGTAACCTGAGACGTTCTCTTTGGAAATAATCATTTGCCAGGAAACTAAGCGTTGTCAGCACCTGTAACGGAATGGGTATTGCGTGTTTCCTCGCTGTCTCTCTCTCTAGATTCGGACCCAATTAGATTCGGAGGATAGCCCTTGTAAATCTGACATGGCTGATTAGCCAGTCATCCTCCTGGGCCAGAAAATCATTGTGGTCCCTAAAAACTCGTTCTCTTCGGATTCTGCCATTAGCAGTGTCCTCTAATATTGCCAAAGCTGCCATTGCCAGACTAAGGGTTGTGTCAATTTGCACTTGCTTTTATATGTTCTTACTTAATTGCATAATTTATAGAATATTCCCATAAGGCTTGTGTGACAATATATACGGTATCAATTATTTTATACATTGCAAATTAATAGCAATGCTTCCCACAGACTTGAGGAACAATTCGTTGTATAATGTTTGCAGCTTCACTTCATTGCCTGTAGGAGTCGCCAACGGACAAAACTATGAGAAATGAACTTACGCCAGCCATGAACTTGCCGTGGAGAAACGCACATTGTCACGTTAGTTTCACTTTTAGTACATCCCACCGTGAGCGTGAAAGCTGGCGAACGCAACGTTTTTGTGCGTAAGTAGTGTTTGACCAGGAGACTATCTCTCTTGTTCATGGCCGGAGCTCAACATGACCGCTATAGATTTTTAATACTCATTTACGGATACTGGTCAATAACAAAGTCTATCCATGTACAGTTGTGCTTCAGAGCAAGCTTGACTATCTACTGCAGCAGGGTATCGAAGAGTAGAAGAGTAGAAGCGAATTTCCTGCAGGTCAAGTAGTCTGGAGAATCGCTTCTTGTCAGCACGCAGAATCACTTCCTTGCTTGGTGCAGATTTCTTCTTTGTCTTTAGTTTTCTGTGTTTTGATGGGAACAAATATGTCAACTGATAGTGATAACAAGACTACTCTTTAGTCCATAAACACTTTGACAGTTTTGCCCCTTTTCTGGAGCTGCAAGCCCTCATGATATCTTCAGGTGCAACTGTCCCGGAGCTAAGACACACAATGGCATCTTGGTGTGTGTCAAAAGGATTCTGCATGGAATATAAGGTAGAAATTATTCTGGTCACAACTTTATTGTCAGCATGAATTTGTCTGCTGTCAAGGTCTTTTTTCGTTTCCTTGTATCAGGAGATTTACCTAGCATTGCTTTGCTATGGCAGCCCTTTCATATTGCAACAATATCCAGCAATATACTTCATCTGAATTCTGTGTTAACCCTGTCCAACCACCCTTTGTCATGGAATCTCTTTTGCATGTGTATCCCTGGTGAAAATATGACTATATATAACTTTATTTTATTTTTTGCTTTTCTGTCAATGCTTAGTTTTTTTTATTGTTTTGTATTTATATGTGTTATGAATATTGTAACCAATTTGATTGCATTGCATTAAGTGTGTAAAATGTGTCTAGTTTCTGTTTGGGTGTTTTACATGTCAGTTTGGTTTGGAGAAAGATGTGATTGGGGAGTGGGAGGAGTTAGGAGGAAGAGAGAAAAGGGGGGGGGGGGTAGAAGAAGAGACGACACTGGAATGTGATGCAGTTGTAATTGATGTTAATATTGAAAGAGTAGTGAGTTTTTCCAATTTCGTACAGAAGTTACAGTTAGTGATGGCGAGATGAAGCCTCATGAAGCATTGAACCTTTTCAGCCAAGTGGTTCACAAAAGGGTTCATTTCTCGAAGCCTCATTTGCATTCTCATTCACAAAACCATCTAGAGGCCAAAGAGTATAAAACAATCAGATACATTACAGACGTGCCTGATGTGGTGTGTGATATATATAATGGGTATTTTCTTGTGGTATATAATGATTGTGTTAACATAACTTTGTAATAAATGTATTGGATTGAAATTTATGGGACTATCAACTATATCCAGCTATTGTTGGATTGTCTGTGTTTTTATAATTTGTCTGAAACTATGTGTGCTGCCGTTTTTTAACCAGGTCTCCCTGAAGGAAGAGATTATGATATCTCATTGGGATTTTCCCAGATAAATAAAGGATAAATAAATAAATCAAATGTATGTAAATCAATTGTTTGGTCATAGGCAGAGGGGGCAAAATTATAATTTTATAAGTGTCTGGGTTTAACTGGGCAGTGGACAGTGAATGTGCTCATGTATCTTGGACTGTGATTTTTGGAAAGAAGAAAAATAATGAGAAGGATATACTTTAGGAGTTTTTATTCAAGAATATTAATTTCAACTGTTTTAGGACTAAGACGTTTTTTTTTTAACTTTTTCTCCTGCCTTTGAAAAAACCCTTTCACAAGGCACAGATGAAGCCAGGGTACATAAATACTTGACAGCAAGCTTGTACAGATGTGCAAATATAACTTTCTGTCTCTCCCAGTACTGAAGTGGATCCTCCAATCGCCCGATATTTGGTTCGGCAAGATAATTTCAAATAAAAAAAGATCAATAAAAATTTCGCGGCAAGATTTGAACCGCTTACTGAACCACTCTGGCGGAAGCGAGGCTTCACACGTCATCGGTCTAAACCATACATGCCTCGATACGCGCTTCACTAAAAACTTACAGGATTTCTCGGCACACGCTCCGAAGCTACAGTGTTAAACTCCTGTTTTAGTTATTCGCGTGTGTGTGAATGCACTTATTGGTGAAGTGGATTAACCGGAGACTGAGCTCCTCCGGCCTCGTTGGATTCCATAACCAGGCAGAGCTTCAGGTACCCTGGATTTCCTGAGAGCTCCCCTGGCAACGCTGGATTCACTTATAGGGAGCGCAGGGCGAGCGCTGATATTTGTACTGTGTGCAGCACGATTGATCGTCGCCCTCTGTTTCTCTGAGTGTCCGCGATTTCATGGTAAACTGGAGTAGTGAACTCGCCATCTTGTCGTGAGTAGGTCATCCTGTTATCGTTGGCTCTATTAAGAGTGATGAGGTAATATATTTTCTTCCGCCCCTCCGCACGCTAGCAGCGTTTAGGCCTGCAACATATTTAATTTGTTAACTTTTGTTGGGACTGAAGTGACAGTTTCACACTTTTCAAAGAATCTGGGCCAAGAGTATGTGAATATTGGACAAAGAACAAAACTGTTAAATAAGTTGCACGCGCTCATACAAATGCGTTATGTTTAAGTATCGTTGTATATGTTGATATATACCCTGTTTAAAGGTTAAAGTAAAAGGGCAACAATTGAGTATTTGGTCATTTGATTCTTTAATTTTCCATCCAAATTAACATCCTTCAAATTTGTGTATTCGCTTTTCCTTAAGAAATTTAATCAGTAAATCTGTAACAAACCCAGGGCAATATATATATATATATATATATATATATATATATATATATATATAAAGGGACTCATAGAGTGCTCCACATGTTTGAGCAATAGCCTGGTCACAAGCACTCGAGGGAAATACACTTTGACGTTGGACAATCCACTGGCCTTTAACACTGTGGCAAGAACAAAATGACCATTTCCAGCCAGTATGAGGTTAAAAGTCTAGCATAATTTACGTGATCCTATGCAGTAAACCATGCCATCATCAACCGCACTGTTGACAGGTGAAGTTGCCAGTCTGATTCTGAGTATTTGTACCATGTTGATGTATGAACTCCAGAAGACAAACATCTCTTCTGCGCTACTTTTCACAGTCTAAATATTCTGGACACATTTTGTCAAATTTCTCATTTGCACACCAAACATCCATTGTTCTGTCCTGGATTGCAAATTTTGATCAAATTTTCTCTCTCCTCTGGTGGCAATGAGTCTAAGAAGGTGAGAAGTCTGATGTGTTGCAGACTCCCATACAGAAGTTTGTGTGCCCTCATGCTTCAGTTGTAGTGATGACCTCTGATCGATCCTAGTGCAACAACTTGCAGTCCTGCATCTCCAAAACTTTTTCCTATAATGCCCAGGTAGAACATGCATGTGTGAAATTCACCTAGTCTAATCACTATACACCAGTGCTTCTCAATTATTTTCTGTCGCGCCCCCCTAGGAAGAAGTAAACATTTCGCGCGCCCCCCCCTCCCCCTATTTTGGAACTTTCGCTTTATTGTTTCCATGGCAACGGGTCATGTTTGTCACGTGACAGACCGTAGAGAAAAAAAGCGCTGTTTGATAGATGTTTCACATTTTAGTTTTTTCTTTTTTATTCAAAATAGTCACTAACTTGTTGGCTCTGTTATCAACTACCTGATATTCAGATTCTCAGATATGTGGAAGTGAATGTTTGTCGCTTAAAAACCTTTATAATGATCAAGTTCTCTGAGCGCGTCTTTTTTGGATCAGTGCCAGATAGCGCGTGAAAACACGTGTGAATTTAGCGATTGATCACGTGACATGAACACAGGGCCGGCGCCACGGGGGGGCGTGAGGGGGCGACGCCCCCTCACCGGGACTCTCCCGCCCCCTCAGATCACCATGAATGTTAAAGTGATTTTAATGATAAATAAAATATTTTATTTAAAAAAATTACATTTGCCAATTGCCCTTTCTTCCAGTTAGAGTCAATATTAATCTTAAATAGCAACATTTTAGTAAAGAAAAGTCTGTTAGGCAAAGTCGAATTTTGATTGGTCGTGTCGTTTGACTAGCGTGCTTCCCCACCCCCACTCTAACGTCACATTACATTTCTCGCGCACCAGAACATACACAATTAATTAATTTTTCGAAGCTACTACGGATGACCATTACTCTTGTTTCAAAATGTATATTCGAAAGTGGATTAAAAAGACAGAGTCTACCACAACACCTGCTACTTAAAGTTCTGCTTCACCTGACAATGCAGGCCCGCTTACGCCACTGGACTGGTGGCAGTTACTCAGCCGTCCAAAAGCAAAGAGTCACCGTCACTGTCCAGTGCACCAGAGGATCTTGGTAAAGACAAGCCAGGCCAGATTTGTTTAAAACAGTTTCCAAAGAAACGGCAACATATAAATGACTGTCAGCGGTCATTTTCACAAAATTGGTACAACGATAGGGAATGGCTAGTATATTCGAAGCAAGGAGATTCGGCATCAGTTTTCCTTGTCGTAAATAAATGCCGTTTATGTGATGATTATATTTATTAAAAAGCCTGTTTATGTGATCACTAGTCTTCTGACATATTCTTACGTAATCTTATGTGATGTCCTGTTCACTTTTCAACGTATATGAAATTAAAAAGTAACATTAGCCTATAATATTTAAACTGAAACTAAAAACTTGTTTTAATGGCTACAAGTAGGCTAGGAGCGCGACAAATACCGGTGCGCGATTCGTGAGTGAAGCTTCCCTTTGCTTCGCGCATGCTCTGGTAAGGCTGTTTTTTTGCATTCTTATTTCCTTTCCCTGTGTAGGCTCTTTTATTTTAGGCTATATGACTGTGTAAACAGCTCAGCAACCCTTTTATTTAAATGTTTAATGTAGCCCACACACAGTATATTGCATTATGATTGCAAGAAGAATCAACATTGTGAAAAAAGTGTGCAGTCAAATGTCCGGGTGTGTATGAAGCTTCAACGAGTGTTTTTATCAATTTATTTGTTGTACTTTAGTGTTTTATAGACTCGATATTGTTTATTAAAATAAAAACAAAAACAAAAAAAAACACCCTGTTTATGTGATCACCGCCCCCTTTCAGTATTTCACACGCCCCCTCTTCAGGACTCGGCTGGCGCCGGCTCTGCATGAACATCAGCGTGATCGTACACATCAACGGGTGAAGGGTTTGTTATTGAACTTCATATCTGCTGCTCTTGTTCAGTGCAAGAAAACCTACTCCCTGACAAAAAAAGCATGTTCCCCACGGTCACGCGCGCCCCCCCTGGCATCGCTCCGCGCCCCCCCAGGCATCGCTCCGCGCCCCCCCAGGGGGGCGCGCCCCACTATTTGAGAACCACTGCTATACACCAAGTAAAGTCATCATATTTCCAGTGGATTTGCTGAGTTTTGGCATATGGTCAAAAACTAACACTATATTGGTCCAGTTCTAGCTGATTAGCAATTTGGAATTGTGAATTCTCCACTTCAGAATTGTGTTTATGGTTGGCATCTCTGTTGGTGAAGCCTCAATGACTGGAAGATAATATGGTGCTGACTTCTGCAGAGTGCCATCACCTTGAAACAATGAATGGAAACCTATCCAGCTTTGGATTATGCATCTTTCAGCATCTATGGACTTACAAAAACAGTGTCCCTCTGTAATGGAATACGTTTTATGTAATGGAAACGTAAAACAGCATATTAATCAAAACTGTGATGTTACTGAATGTTGACCCAGATGCAGGTATAAGATGCAAGCTTTAAGGTTGTTGATGGAAGCAATCTACTTCATCTTTGATCATCGTTCTGAATATGATCCGGGCATAGTCTTTTTTTCTCAGCTTTTTGTTCAAAATGTTGCTTTTCTTATGAAACTTAGCCACATTCAAGTGTTGATAAAAAAAAAGGTGGAATTTTTTTATTAATTTTTTTAAAGCAGATGCTGTTCTTTCTTTAGATATTTTGAATATTCAGTTATTCATTAAACAAAATATTATAACTTAAAGTGCAAGAATGATATATTAATTGTAAAGTATGATGTTAAGTTCACGTATTTTTTATTTTTTTACTTGCAGTATAAAACAACTAAACTAGTAGTTTGAGAACTACACTTCTATTTTCTTTTTCTTTAAATATGCTACATTTTTGGAAAGGAGAACTGGCTCTAGTTTTCTGCTATGTTTGTCATCTCCTCCCAGAGGATACAGAGTGGTGAAAACAAGCTCTTCGGTTTTACATTTTCCTAATGTCTGTGCTGAAGGGATCCAAATTTAGTTACTCTACAAGCTCTTTGCAAGGTATCGCATTGTTGCCTCGACAAGTGCAAATGCAAATATATGTTTTGCATTTCATTTTGCCACCTTAATACTTCAAAGAGGCAGATGACTTGTTTGAATAATGAAATACATTTCTGTCCAATGCAGTTTTAAATAGTGAATTAAAGTTTCAGCAGTGTTGTAGGATAAATATGTTTACCCTTTTAACTGGTAAAACATTGAAGGTCAACGTGATATCAAGAAGTTTAGTCTGGCCCACAGTGAACTCTAGGGCTCTTTTTTTTATTACATACTGTTCATTAGATTTTAGTTTTACTGACATTTCAATATGTCTTTTGGCAGTGAATGAGAAGTGAACCTGCACAACTGACAATTTGACATTAAATTAAAATTAAACAATACATTGTGAATGTACTGCTCATTTGAGTTCTATATTTGGATCTTAATGTTCACATTGAGCAGTGAAAATAAGTACGGACAACAGCATTATCACCAATCATATTTTAAAACGCATTGTATGAATTTGTTAATTCTCTTAAGTGAATGATTTTAATGAAATTCGAGTTGTTGTTTTTTAGATGTCAATTTTAGCTTTCCATCTATATAGTTTATATACACATGTGGGTGTGTGTTAGAACTTACATCATACATTTAACCTGATATCTTATGTAAATAATATTATTGAATTGTTCAGCAGATCTTTTGCATTAGTTTGATCCCATCATTGACGTAATTAAAAATAATGATTTGCAATACTGAATAGCCAAGTGAGCTCTACTCATAAAATATACACATGAGATGATGTTGCGTGAAGGTTGCCATCCTCGGTTTTAAATGCAGAGCAGAAATAGCAGATTAATTTGGATGGTGCATTAGAAAGGCTTCATTTAATGGTGCCATTGGGGAAAACTGTATTTCCTTTGATCTGGCTCTAATGTTCATTCATGGGTCTTTCTTCAGTAGTACATTCAGAATGAGAGCAGCTCAGTTAGCAACTGCATCATCAATAACTGTCAAGATCAGCAGCCTCACCCTCCGTCCATCAATAGGCCCATATGACAAGCAGCTGAAGGACCAACTGAACAATGATGACCAAACCCAGAGTGAAGCACTTACCTTGTATTGGCTCTCCACCCTGCATGCACTTACCTAAGTGGATAAGAGGAGGTAACACACAGAGTGGTATGGTTAAATAAGGATAATAAAATGGATGAAGTCTACTCAGGGAGATGGGATCTTATGTTTCACCATTGTAAAAAACAAAACAAAAACGTCTTACTTGGAACAGAATCTTAGCGGGATTCGAACTAGCATGGGAGGCTAGCACTAACAAGGATGCTACAGACCACAACCTCTAGCACACCAGGGAAATGAGGTTTACTCAATGAGCTCTTACTAGCTGGCCTCTGTTACACTCACCCCCCTAAACTTAACTCCCACCCAGGTCACGGCACCACTTCTCCAGTTTTACACAGAATTCAAATTTTTACTAGCTTTTACTAGAATTCAAATTTTACTTTACTAGCTTATATTACTTTACTAGCTCATTACATTTGTTTGAAAAGTTGAATTGTTCCAAACCCATATGTTGTTAACTAATGTGCTTCACCTCTCCCCTCAATGACATTTCAAAGCATCTGTAAAACTAAAAAAAGAACATGTCCGCTTAAATGTAGATCAAATGACTATTGCCTTCTGAGGTCAAAATAAATGTTTTCACTGATAAACTGCAAACCTTTAACCCGTTAACCGGATAACTGAGTCACACATTCAGCAAAGTATCACTTACCAATCAGCCAGAGAAGATGGGTGCTGGATCTACATGTGTAACTCAAGAATCTAATGGTTCTTAAGTTCAACTATGATTTTTTTTCACAACGATTTGAGTTAGAAGCTAACTGGGGTATGATTATCAGTGAATAATGAGATATTTTGATTTATGTTATTGTCTTTGTTATATGTTCTGAATCACATGGTCTAATTTTATTTAGCTTTTGCTTTTTTAACTTTGGAACCAGATAAGGTCACAAAAAAATGGCACTATGTGCGTGAAGATAACATGATGAACGGTGAGTGAATAACCACAGAATTCTATTAAGATGTACTTCAACTGGCTGAAATTCATATGGTTGTGTGTGAGTATATAGCTTTTAGATAGCATTAGATTGGATGTCTTAGTTAAAGCTGCATAATGTCACAGCTTGTCAGAGATATGAATATCACAATGCGCCTAAATGAGTCATGCAGACAGGCCACACAAAAACACGTACACGCAAACATACGTGCACTATATTCTCTGACGATGCTTTCAAACATTTGCTGAAATTGTGACAGACTTCTTCATTATTTAATACTACCTCAAGGTCCCCCCCCCCCCCCCCCCCTTGTCTCTCTCAAAGTTTACAGCACTATGTGTGGAATTCAGTAAATTTCTTAGATAAACAGTGCCTTTCTCACTAGAAAAAGGTAATTAAAATAGCTGAGCAGAAATGTTTTTAATTGTAAATTTTGAATAATAAAAAGTAGGTAAGGCTATCCGTTGCCACTTGTACATTTATTCTTTTCTTTTTCTTATTTGTACATATATTATTTTTTTTCTTATTTGCACATATGTTCTTTTACTTTTCTTATTTGAATGATTTTTTATTTGAGTGATTTATAAACAAGTTAGGGATTTTTATTAGTTAAAGCCTTTCTTTACTTTTCTGTATTTTTCCATAGAGTAAGGATGAATATTGTCTGCACGTCTCACCAGATAGAACATATTATCAGAGAAGTATTTTGAGAAGTATTTCTGTTGATAGTTGGAGCCTGAGACAAGTTCAGCCTTGGAGAAGCTGTGTATCTGTGTGTGCGTTAAGACAGGCCATTACATGAGTAGAGATGAACAGGGATGTAGAAGGACAATAACCAGTATCTGCTCCTTTGTGTTAGAATAATTTCTTGCCTGCAGCTATATCACACTATTTCCCACTGAAGCTAAGCAGGGTTGAGCCTGGTCAGTACCTGGATGGGAAACATCTTAGGGAAAACCAGGTTGCTGCTGGAAGAGGTGTTAGTGAGGCAAGCAGGGGCTGCTCATCCTGTGGTCTGTGTGGGTCCTAATGCCCCAGTATAGTGATAGGGACACTATACTGTAACAAGCTCCATATTTTGGATGAGGCGTTAAACTGAGCTGCTGACTCTCTGTCATCATTAAAATTCCCATGACACTTCTTGAAAAGAGCAGGGGTGTCCCCGGTGTCCTGGCCAAAGTCCTTTCATTGGGCCTTGCCTTATCAATCATGTCCACCTATTAATAATCCCCATGCTTTTAATTGGCTCAATCACTCTCTCTACTGTCCACTTAGCTGGTGTGTGATGAGTGCACTGGCGCCGTTGTACTTTGCATCATCCAAGTGGATGATGTACTCTGGTGGTGGTTGAGGAGAGACACCGATATGACTAAAGCGGTTTGGGTGTATAGTAGTACATATTACAAGTGATGTATAAATTGTCAGGTATGTGGGTGAAAGGATGAAATGAGGACCCAATGATGGAAAAGATGGGATTTATCGATAAAAAATGAAACAAAAACTCAAAAGAAACCACCCTGAGGGGTAATACAGGCCTAGACTGACTCGACAGACTTGAATTAAACTAGACACAAAGAATAGCGATAGCAACACAAGACAATTTCGACAACGAACAAGGACAGGAGAGCAAACACAGGGACAATGAATGGTGAGCAAACAAGGCAGATAACAAGGGAGAACAGGTGGGACAAATCAAACCAATAACAAGCAAACAAAACAGGCGGGGTTACACACTTGAAAGAAGAACACATGGTACAAGAAACACATCATGACAAGCCGTGTCCACACAACACGAGACGACATGAAAACACACAGCCAAAACAAACGGAGCATGAGTGACGGAATCCCAAAACAAAAAACCGAAATGGCACAGAACTAGAATCGGGATTGAACACCACACCCCGCACACAAGAATCGAGTGAGACTTGCTGTGATAAATGGAATCATGAATTCTGCTGTCTACTACAAAAATCCTGAAGGAGAATGTCCAGTATTGTGTTTATGACCACAAGCTGAAGCGAACTTGGTTTTCTGCAGCAGTACAATGATCCAACGCACACCAGCAAGTCCACCTCTGAATGGCTGAAGAAAAACAAAATGAAGACTTCGGAGTGGCCTAGTCAAAGTCCTGACCTGAATCCTATTGAGATGCTGTGGCATGTCCTTAAAAAAGCAGTTCAAAAACGCTTCAATGTGGCTGAACTACAACAATTCTGCAAAGATGAGTGGGCCAAAATATCCTCCACATTACTGTAAAAGTCTCAAGTTATTGTAAGTTATCAAATATGCTTGATTGCAGTTGTTGTTGCTAAGGGTGGCCCAACCAGTTATAAGGTTTAGGTGGCAAGCACTTTTTCACACAAGGCCATGTAGGTTTGGATTTTGTTTTCCCTTAATAATAATAGCCTTCATTTAAAAACTACACTTTGTGTTTACTTTTTTTATCTTTGACTTATGATATTTAAATTGGTGTGACAAACAAAAATTAGATTCCTCTTTCTTTCTTTTTCTTGTTGGTAGTTTTTTCTTCTTTTTTTTTCTTTTGTAAATGGGTGAGTGGGGAAAGAGTTTTGCTACTGTAATTTAATGTTGTGTCCACACTGAGTGCCATGCATTTACATTGTGTGTGAGTGAATATTAAGTGGGGTGTGAGAACTGAGAGTGGCAGCCGGCCATCTTCCTCCCTTTAAATCCCTTTTTCTTTATTACATATTGTTTGTGTATTTTAGCTGGTTTGGTAGAGTTTATTTTGTTCTTTTTCATAACGTGCATACTGAGCCCTTGGTTGATTTTTTTTTTTTTTTGTATGCTTAAAGTTCCCCCATCTTTGTACTGCTTTGCCTACATCTCTCTACTCACCCAATTATTGGTAACGGACCCGTGTGCCCATCCTGTGTAGGGTTGATGTGTTCTGGTGTATTCTGGGTGCCATAGTCGAATGTTAATTATAGCTTCTTTTTTTCTTTTCTTCTTTTTCTCATGTAAAAGACTTATAAATCACTTCTGGTGGCTCCACCCCTCTATTTTCTTCATTACCTGACGTCTCCTCCACAGTACACTTAAATCTAATTAAACTATACTAAGTATACATCCTTAAATGAAGTCAAATTTCATTATCTTACCATGTGGACTGTCACAATGTTTACAGGGTTTGGGTTCAGTCAAGGGATCAACAGCCAAGAGGCAGCCTTTGAGATGAATGTGAATGCTATTGGATAGCTTTCTCTTGGTATTTTAGACCTTCTTGGGACCAATACAGTTGCTACTGCCCCATCCATCAATAACAGCCTCTTGGCAAAGCCTGCATTACACTGTGACTGGTTCACAAAACATCTTAAATGAGCCACACAAACTATGAAGGTCAGAATTAAATGATTACAGACTGATCAGGAACAGGGACTGCTGAAGATAAACTTAAAAAAAAAACATCAGTTAAAGGTTTATAACATTGGGATCTTTTCAAACATTATACAAAGCTGCAGGTGGGATCCAATGACCTGGAAAAGAGCATTCCTGATGTGGCCACCTTAAAACTATTGGCTTCCGTTGCATCAAACCCCTTAAGTGAAGAACACATATAAGCTTGTTAGGCTTGGTTTAAATGACTTTTACATCACTTATTTTAAGTGATTTATTACCCAGAGTTTTCTTAACTAGGATTTGTTGTAATCTAATACTGGGTGTAATGTGATATGTGTTATTTTTGTGTTATTTAAGAACTATTATAGTATTTATTAATATTTTGAATGAACTTTTTTTTTAATATTTTCAGTAAACATAAGTGAACAACATTCAGTAAACAACATTAAGAGGTTGTGAACAGTTTCATCTGTTTTTGTGCAATTGAAAGTGATAACAGATGCACTGGAGAGACAACCGCCAAAAAGGGAATGATTTTACAGGCAGTTGCCATAGACAATTGTTCTCTCCTTATTCTTACTGACGGATTTGTCTTTAGTTTTGTGTTTTGTTAGGGTTCTTGTCACTGTCTGTATCATGAGGCAGTAACTGCAACCCAATCCGGTTGCACAGGCAGTCCTGCTCCTCCAGGATAGAACATACATACGTGCTGTCGGATGGAGGCTTGGTCTCCCACCACAGTTTCAAGAGCATGGAGGAGATACTGGGAGGCAGGAGGTTACATGAGGAGAGATGGACAGGGACATACAAATGACCCAGAAGCAGGACTTGTATCTGGTCCTTTGTGTGAGGCAGCGCCTCCGTTAATGGGCGTCTGGGCGTAATTTACGTCCGAAAATCGCCAGCGTACGCCGAAATTTTAAGTTCAGGAAGTCCGCGGGACGTCCTGTTTAATGGTTTTACGCCAGATCACAGAGCGCTCGACGTACATGTGCATTGCAAAGTGACCAAATGCATTGTAAATCACCACATGCGCCGTAGGCGTGTATGCTAAGCGACTCCATTGATAAGGACACAGCAGGTCACTTAATCTCTTTCGCCATACAACTCCTGTCAAGATGTACACTAGTGATGTAACTATGGTAATTCCCGCGAACTACTGAAACTCCGCCTACTGCGGGGATCGCGAAAGCCAACAGCGAGAGCTATGGCCATAAACTAATTGATAACTATGCACAAACGTGCGGGGATCGCGAAACTGTGAGAGATGTTATATTGACGGGTAAACTTTCCCGAAAATCCCCAAAATAGCCTGGTTATCTGTGCATGATACAGAATGCTCTGCCTCCGTGAAATTTGTGGATATGTTAATAATTATCTACCACTACGGATCCTTCATCTACTACCGTATATATATATATATATATATATATATATATATATATATATATATATATATATATATATTCGATCTTACGAGAACGTCTACGCTTCGAAGAAATGATAGACCAAGCAATAATAGTAATGGGCGGAGTTTATGCAAATTAACCTTGACATAGACCTATGTATCTTTTCTAGTATATTTTATATGTAACAGGCATAAAATTATTGTGCTTTACGACGTAGTAGTACTGTAACAGGGACTTCCAAAAATAATACCTGGGACTTCCAAAGATAATACATGGGACTTCCAAAAACTAACATCTGGAAGTCTGGACTTCCAAAAAAAAAATCTTAGTGGAAGCGCTGTGTGAGGAAGAACTGGACCCTTACAAAAGTACCTTCAGCAGACAACTGGAGTGCATGTTTCTGACCTAACTTTCAGAAACAGAATTCATGAAGGTGGCATGAGAGCTCAACTATGTGCATTCACTGGACTCTTTTTGGGGGAGTTTAAGCTCTCTTAAACTTCTTCCTAGTCCCCCTAAACAATAGTGACTAACTCCGTAATCTGTACACTATTTTGTGAATCGCTTCAGTCCCCTCATATGAAAAAGGTGACAGACTTAGGCTCCATCTTTTAGTCTGAGTTTATTCAGTGTTTCAGAAATTATTAAAGATACATCAGTGTCAGATAGCACTCAGTTAACACACTCATTTAATATGCACATCTGAGTGAATAACACAGAGGGAAAAAAAATCATTTTTAATTATTTTGTTTTGAGTTATTAAATATAGTTTTATATTAAATAATGACCCACTAATTGATTGTTAAATACATTAATTATCCTTAAAGTAAAGGGATTTGTGTAATACAGTGTAATAAAACCTAATATACCAAAGCATTTTAGGTGTTATCACAGTTTCTATGGAAGTAAAACTTGAAGTCAAGGAATAACACGGATATGATGTCATTGAGCGGAGACAGAATGACACAATTCTTGTCCTGGTTAGAACTGCTGATAACTCATAATTTAAACATTGTTGGAAATGTTTGGGACAAATGTGAGTACACAAGTCAACAAAATATAGAATATTGTTCTAGTAGTTTTTGAATATTTTAATCTTATATATTTACATAATACATTTGATACAAAATTTGTCTATATTATTAATAAATATTTATAAATATTAGCTGACAAGTTAAAATGATTTAAACACATTTTCAGCATTAGGGTTAGGGTTACATTTTGACTTGATGTAGGTGGCAAAAAGGTAACTTCAGATGGCTAAAGAGAACTAGATAGATGGATATACAACATTTTCTTGTTGCGTGGGAGTAAGTCTGCAAATGAGCAGCAGTAAGCTAAGAATAACATAAACAGTATCTCACTCACAATTTTCTGTTTCTAAGTATTGTACTTGCAACAGAAATGCAAACAGTAAAATGTTGTGTTTGTACAGGAAACGTGTGTGTGTGTGTGTGTGTGTGTGTGTGTGTGTGTGTGTGTGTGTGTGTGTGTGTGTGTGTGTGTGTGTGTGTTTCTACAGTAAAGAATGAATCAGGTAGTTTTGAATTTGGTTCAGTAAATACTCCCATATATATAATGCAGTGTAATACAATGGAATAGTGGATTTCAATAAGGTTAGTATACAACACCTACCCTATAACTCAAACAATTATTTTTTCATTTAGTCAATTCTAGAATCACCCTTGGGCCTGACATCCTCAAGTGGGGCCTCTGTTCACAACTCACCACAGTGCATTGGCATTTGCCTGAGAACACCAGAATTCAAGTCCCCGTTCTTTTCACAGATGAAAGCAGGTTTACACTGAGCACAAATGACAGACATGAAAGTCTCTCTTTCACTCACAAGTCTGGTGATTCTGTGGGGAATGCTATGCTGCAGGAAACATCATTTGGTGGTGGGTCAGTAATGGTATGGGAAGGAATATCCCGTACTAGACAGTGTTTCCCTTACTGCTGTTAAGAACCGAGAAGAAATCCACAGAAACATTGTCAGACCTTATGCTGGTGCAGTGGCTCAGTCTTCCTCCTGGTGCATGATAATGCTCAACCTAATGTGGCTAGAGTGTGTAGGCAGTTTTTAGATGATGAAGGCATTGATGCCATTGACTGGCCCTCACGTTCCCCAGACCTGAATCCAATTGAGACCCTCTGGGACATTATGTATCGGATTTCCATTGACTGTTGTCACATTATTTTGTTCTTAACAAATTATAGAAGGCATACAAATAAAGGACTTTAAGTTGAATATTTCATTCATTGAGATCCAATGTGTGATTTAAGTGTTCCCTTAATGTTTTTTTAGGAGTGTATTTATTTCTGTTTTAATCAATGTAACATCTTTTAAGATATTCATTTAAAATGTATATAAGGGTATATATTATTTCAGGTTACAAACTGTTTTAATAGTTTTTATTTCAGTTGGTCTGTTCTTGAGCTAGCCTCACTTCATTCCAAACCTTTATTACTTACGGTACTTTCTTTTATGGAACATTACTACGTACTACATGCAAACTAAGATATTAGTAAAACAATGGGATCCAAACAATAACTTAAAAAAAGTCTATTTGTCAAATACTTTTCTTTGTTTCATAGAAGTCATTCAGTTTGAAGTCATTTTCAATTTTATATGAATTATAACTGTAAGTACTGGTTTGTCATATGCACATTCTTGATGCACAGACATGATCAAATACGTTCCTTCTATAGACCTCATGCGGCAGAGAAAAAAAGCGAGCAGCCATCTTCAGTATTTTGTCTTTGAACTTTCGTTTTTGCAGTAGTTCTGTATATTTCAATGGCTTCACTGTCGAAGAGTAAATTGCTGATGAAGAAGATTTACTTTTTGTAGAGTTAACGAAAGTTAGCATGAGCATTTTAATGTTTGAAGCAGGAAAAATCATGACACCAACAGAGTAGTTTGTCTATGGTATTTAAAATCAGTTGACAAAATGTACCTAGATGACCTACTTCCACCGAGATTCTGAAGTGTGCATTAGATAAACACTTCACTCTCCCATGAAGACACAGGAGAGGATTTATAAATGGCAGTGAAGTGACATAACTGACACTGTGGACAGTAACAACATGGCAGATGTTGTAAGTCAGACTTTCATTCATATTACCATATTCATACTTTTTTTTTAAAGTTCAAATATAGTCTCTACTCGGTATAAAATTTAGATTCTGAACAGATTTTTCTATTATCCAAATAGCCAGTTAACCTAGTTGTAGGATGAGGTAGATTTGAAAGTTACCTGCAAGTATACACTCTGAATTTAATAATTTAATTTAATAGTTTAATTAATAAATTCCTGTACTTGGGTTCATCACATTTCCCACATTGGTGTCATTACACTGGGTGACTAAACCTGTAATACATATACTGCGTTAAATGAATTCTCAATCATCTAAAATTCTTTCTGAGTATACAAATTTGTTAGTTTTAAATTAAATTGATACCTTAAGAGCAAGAGTTAGCTTTTGTTCCCCTGAGTTGATCCGGTCAGCCACTGCAGCTAAATAAATATATTTAATAGCTCCAGAAATCTGTGAGCACTTGCTGGAATTAAACTCAACACACGCATCCACTGCATTACATAAATTACACTTAAGCAGCATGTCTGGTTCCTTCAGATATTCAATACGGGACTTCTAGCAGCAACACAAGATTTGCAGGATTAGAAACCGTAAGCTGGACGTCTGATCAATAAATTGATTCCTCAACCCTTCCCACCACTGGTTATGAGACGCATTTAATTTCCCAACAATTTTCAGCTAGCAGGCTACGTGTGTGCGATTTGTATTTAATTTTTTTCAAAGAGGTTCTTTTTAATTTGCGAACCATTCTCACTTAACGTCTGGAAAACAGGCGGCAACACTTTGCATCTGGTGGGAAAGCATGATGGGAAATATGATGGATGTTGGGTCAATATCTGCAGGGCATTAGCGGCTCTCCAAAGGCTTGTGTGCTAGTGGTTAGTAGCACCCATCAGCCTCTATTATGCACCCATTAGGGCAGAAGACATCTCAAACATTCACCAGAAATGTGTCCTCCAGTATTTTGACCTGCATATGGAGTTCACCTGTAATTTAACAAGGTTAGATTTGATCACAAAGGTGTACGAAACCAAAATTCGGATAATTTTGTTAATTTTCCACACAAAAATATTTGCTTCAATTTGGAGTTACATTATTGGGTTATTTAAGCTTGTTTCTGCCACAGAATAATTTTTTTTGGCTTTTTATACCAAAATTAAAAGAAAAATTCTCACAATTGGAACCATTTTATTTTCTCAATTTAGTTTTTTTCTCACAAGTCCAATTTTTAAACTTGTAACTCTGAGTTTACATCTCACAAATCTGGTTTCTCAGGATTACAAGAAAAAAGTCTGAATTGAAAGATAAACAATTGTGAGGGAAAAGAGTTTGAATTTTTTTTTTTATTGTTTACTTTGTTGTGGAATTAAGCTTCCATAATAGGTTGCATGCTTTATGGGGTTATAGACACAAAACAAATAAATCATTGAGATGACAGGTGACTAATATAGTGGACATAAACCTCATGTAATTCAGCCCTTTTCATGCATTGGGAGCAGGGCCATGTATCTAATGGCATGATGTGCAGATGTCACGACGACGTGGGAGTGAAACAGGAATTATGGAGGTGTATTAAACGAGCTGGAGGTGATGGAGAAGGAAATGCACCATGATGAGAATACTGAACAGCACAGCACATAACCCTAGTAACCCAATGAGCTGTCAGCCATGACCGCCCATTACCAACCCCACGGAACAGGACTAGATAGACAACGATGGAAATGTAATAGCGAGGTGTTGTGCAGTCCAGTAGGAACTGAGAGAGAAAAGAACAAAAAGTGTAAGGCAAAAGAGAAGGAAATATTAGTTTTAATAAAAACAAAACAACATGTAAGAGAGGCTAGAGGGCCCTTTGAACAAGCCTAGTTTTGGAGAACATGGAAAACAGTGATGATGGCTCTGAAACCCTAATGGATCTGCCTACATGCACATGGTCAGGTAGATGCACTGAAGTGTCATCTTCTCCCACACTGAATATGATACTTAACTGAGGCTCTAAAAACATACCCTGCCTTTCATGGATTTCCAAATGTCTCTTGTTTTTGTTCTGTGAATGATGGATAGATAAGTAGATATTATAGGGAAGCTATTACAGCCAAAAGTTGAGTATGACACAAATACATTTTTGTTTTCAGAAAGTCTGCCGCTTCAGTGTTTTTAGATATTTTTGTCAGCTGTTACTATGGTCTACTGAAGTATAATTACAAGCATTTCATAAGTTTTAAAGGCTTTTATTGACAATTGCATTAAGTTTATACATTAAGGTTACATACACAGATTTAACAGGAAGAGAGAGAGAGAGAGAGAGAGAGAGAGAGAGAGAGAGAGAGAGAGAGAGAGAGAGAGAGAGATTGAAAGACAGAGGGAATGAAAGTGTGTGAGAGAGAAAATAACAGAACAGCACTTTTAAAAACAGTTAACCCTTTGAGAGCCAGCATGGAAATCACCTTAATAGGGGCAGATAAGCTTTAAACGCATTTAAAGAATGGTAACCGATACTTCCATTAGGTTTCTCTTGTTGCTGAGTCGCCTATGCGTGCGTTTGGAGAGTTCTTTGTTTGGATGCTGGCAAGTTCCTTGAGGAGTCCTTTGTTGGATTCGTGAGAAGTTCAAATGAGGTTGGTTTTGAAGGTAAGGTCGCCGTGGAGAAGAGGGATCTGCAGGGCTGTGAGAGTGCAAGAGTAGAGAGAAGTGTCAAGAGCCCACTTCTTTGCTAAAGAGCCAATCAGTGTATAGGAAGTAAATGTATAGCGGGAAATTAACCAACTAATTAGGATCTTTTATGATGTCGTCAGAATTGGACAGATTTTGGTGGAACAGAATGATAGAAATTATATAATGTATTTCAGCATTACACAAAATATATAATCTTTTCAAGAATGTGAAGACAAGAATAAAGATACCAAACATCACAGGGCAGAAAGATATAGGCAGAGGAGTCTGTTTTTAAACAAGGTTATACGTATTTACACGTCTAGACTAATAACCAAAACATAACTAAAATGAATACAACATTTATAGTATGCATGCATACATAAGAATATATAACATACAGGTTGAGATGGCTGAGTATGAGTTACATAGAGTGTGTAGACATGTCTCTTCTGTGTGTCTCTTAGGTTACCAGATGGCCTTCTCCTTGTCAGCGTGGGGGGAGGCTGGAGGAGAGGACCTTAGTGTCCAAAGGGCCATAAACCTGCTTAGTCTCAGACTTAGGCCACGTCCACACGATGCCGGCGCGTTCCTTATCCGATCTTTTTTTTTCTCGTTCAAAAAAAAAAAATCAGCGTCCACACGATACCACTGAAACTGACTGAATCCGGTGTAGTTTATATGCCAGACCAGTATGGGGCGCTGTAATTCTGCCACAGATAATACACTATACACAGAGAAGAAGACTTTGAGCATGCGCATTGTTGTTGCTGTTCAGTGTTGCCAGATTGCTAGTTACCTTTTTGTCACGTCTGACCGGGAAAAAATGCATTGGGCTGGTTGATAAAATTTGGGATGGTTTTTGATGCATAAAATCGCTCAACATTTTCATTATTTATAAGACTACACACTTTGGGCTGGTATTTTTTAAATGGGCGGGTTTGAAGCTGTAGCTGCGCTGGAATCTTCAGTCCAATCTGGCAACACTGTTGCTGTTACTGTGACGCAGCCGACACGTGATGTGATGACATCATCGGTAAACAAAAAATATACGGATTAGCCGTCCACACGAGACCGCAAGGATGTCTGATTCAGATCTATCCACTTTAGGACCCGGTATCAAAAGAGAGCGGATTCAGTCTCCCAAATCGCCGGATGCGTGTGGACTGAACGCCAATCCGATAAGAAATGTATGCGGATGCAGTGATCCGCGTCTCCGTGTGGACGGGGCCTTAGTGGCATCACTGAGAATTAAAGTCTTACTTTGTGTTAACTCAAAAATCGCAACCAGATATTGGTGTTTGATCGATCATTTCGAGTCAAATGATTTTCAGCTACACTGCTGAAAAATCAGCTTTGGAATAAATTACATTTTAATCCTATATTCAAATAGAGAACAGTCATTTTACTTGTAATAATATTTCTAAATATTACATTTTTGCTTTATTTTAATCAAATAATTGTAACCTTGGTGAGCATTAGTAATTTCTTTCAAAGAAACTAAACAAAAAAACACTTATTGTCCTCAAACCTTTGAAAGGTAGTGCAACAAAATATATTTTCTTCAGTATATTGTGAAATAACTAGGCAGATTCCCTGCAAGGCAATTATTTATGCTTATTTATTCACCCAGACAGGATGAATTTTTTTATTCTATTGTCTAGGCAACTTCTATTTAACTAAATGGGGAAAGACCAAAATCTCCAGAACTGATAACAGATTTCAATTCCATATCAGCAATAAAAATAACAATAGCATAATGTATTTTATGAAAAACAATCCTTTCATCCCTCTATCAGCCAATCACAATGCTTTAAATAAACAACTGAACTTCCAGTCCAACAGCTGTCAATTTGAGCAGTCCATGAACATTTCATGTCACAAAAACATACACTTTGATTGTTCTTCTACTTGTCTCCCAAGCATTAAAAGTAGTATATTTAAAGTTATGAAAGAGAATATTATCAAGAATTAGTGTCAGATGCCACAAGGTTCCAGAATGAAAACAACTTCATCTTAAACACTGCCAACTGCTAATCATTATGGAGAACAGCTCGCTTTGTCACTCTAATTGACACATATTTGTCTAAATGAATGTGTCAAAGGACTCAAACACCTTTCGCCTGTAGTCCTGCCCACTCTGGGTGAAAGCCAAGCCTAGGCAACATGGTGAAAGGCAGAATGCAGAGACATAGAAGTAGTATGTGCATCATTCAAGGGATGCAATTTGAATGATGAACCATTAAATCAAGAAGCATTTTGGGCATACAAAGTCGTGTTTAAGCAGATTAGTGATTTTTTTGTGTTGTGAAAAATAAAGTCAATATGGAAAAATGACCAAGAGTGGTACAGACACATCCTCATTCATTATAACTGATGATGGCTCTCTTATTTTAAGCATTTTCAGCAAAAGTATTTCTCCCTCTATAACAGCAGAGTGAAGGTCACATATACAATATAATGCAATGCTGGGATCCAAACGCTTTTTGGGGATAAATTGCAATCCAAGAGACTAAGTATGTATTAAATTATTCATATAATTTAATATTATTCATCTTTTCTTTCTTTCCCGTTCCATCCTCTTCCCTCTGGTAGTGGCCAGGGGTTTTGCTGTGGTAATTGCGGAGCTTCAGAAACATGCAGATGAACCTCTGAAGTGAGGAAGGAAATGAAAGAGGAAGAGGAAGAGGGGGATAGACTCATAATTAGCTGCTCACCTCCCTGGTTCTCTGCAGGCAATTCTCAGGAGGACAACTCTCCTAACTTTCTCTCTATATGGCAGGACACCATTATATTCACTTTAGCATGAGGTGGATCGCTCTCACCTCCACCAGTGGCCAATGCTTTAGGAGACCTGGTGGAGACACTTTAATTTACTGCACTGGATTCTCTGTGGCAGGAAATAAAAAAGGGTTGGACATGAAATAAATACCAATTTTCTTTTGGGCTTTGTATTAGATATAGTAGTGAGCCATAAAAAGATTAGGATTTAGGAAAAGGATACCTAAAATAATTATTAAACAAATATTCTTAATTATCAAATGATTATTTGGTCATTTAGATTTAATTGTAGATTCATATTATGTATCTAATTATCGATTATTAAATATGGTTTAATGCAACCGATATTGTTTCATAACGAAATGACCTTGATCAGCAGGTCAATTTTTTTTTACAGATGACAAAAATCTTAAGACATTTGTGTAAAACAGGACACAGCAATATTTCTTTGAAAGACTGAAAAAATAAAAGTGAGTAGCAAACTGGGAGCAGTTTGCGGAGGTTATTGAAGGAAAAAGGAAACCAATTTCAACTGAATGACATTCATTTCCTTTGAGGTGACAGCGAGGATATAAAAATAGTTTTTTTTAATACAACATTCTGCACTGCAAAAGGTTGTCAGCGGCACATTTGGTATATAATGCGCAACATTCAAATTTTCCACATCATGTCTCATATGCCTCTCATATAAACAATCTTCTTGCAAGAATAGTTGGGTGCTTCTTCAACTTTCAATGTCAAAGCGGTTGATTTTCATTCCAATGAACACTGTATAAAAATTATTTTAAAGTTGTAAATACAATAAATATTGTTAATATTTTAAAAGAAAAAACAATTAGCTTATTTTTAAGTGCATTTTATGTATAGATTGTATTTATATTTACATTTGTCCCAGATCCAGAGTTCAATGTTAAACTGAAAATAAATCATTAAATAAATTAATGCTAAATTATATAATTATCAGTAATTATGATAATTTAGAAAAATAATGGAATAAACAAACTTTCTACATATTTACTGCGAAAATCATTAAAATGCTCACAGAATAAACACCAATTAGTTACTTACCAACTGTTACTGTGTCCATAGTTAAAGTTATTTTAGCTGAAAAAAAGATCTGTCAAACAAACTGAGAATAACTCAATCTCACAGATGGTTGAAATTCTCAGTCCTGAATGTAAAAAGTCCTATTATGAATATATTAGAAAGTTGTTGTTTTTTACATTCACATCCCTTGAGTTCAGTTAACATAGCATCATTTTCAGACATGGACATATGTGAGCCATTCAGGGATGTATTTACACAATTAAACGGAACTTGCAAACATAGTTGGCTTATGATGATTTTGGGAAATGCACCCCAGTGTGGCTCTAATTTCTGAGCTGCCAGCTACTTCCACAGGTCTTCTCACTAGTGTTGCTGATGATGCACCAGGAGGATGTGGTGAAATTTCACACCTTATTCCATCTCTTAAACACATACCCCTCAGCCGAAGATCCAATTTCCCTGAAATGATGGGTGGAAAATCTCACCAAAATGTTTGGCCCTGGGTTAAACCAAAACCACTGGAGGCTCGCTTTCTCAGGTTCATTCTTTGTGAGCAAGCCAGTCCTCCTTATCGCGGGGCTGGAGGTAATAGGATTGCCTTTCACACCAAAGGTCTCCTGCAAAGGAGTGGGAGGAAGGAAACCACGGCTGAGCACACACACTCTCTCACACATGCACAAGAGAGCCCGTGACACATGGCAAGCAGTAAAGCAAGTGTTTTTTCAGAGCTTGTCTCAACTACGGAGAGTGACGGGTCACCTCAGCAGAAGCTTAGCTGGGATATCTAGAAAGCCAGAAATTACAGAATTAAAACTCAGCACAGTGCTGCTGTTCCACATATTCCATTCTTGGAGGAGAAAAAGAAGATAGTCAGCAGCTATAAGACCAGAGATTTCCCTTTATTATTTTATTTTTTTATCTTTTAGAAAGATAGAGGACAGTGTGAATTCATTAATACTCTCTCGGATGCTTAAGCTTTGTACTTAAAAATGAAAGAAAACCGTCTGCATGCAAGAAAACATCTATCTTGACCAAGATCTCACCTTGCATTTCTGAATTCACAGAATATTGATTTTCCCATCATTAGGAAATTGATTCACAATCAGTTTAAAATTGACTGGAGATGTCAGCCTTGAAGGGGATGGAATGAGAAGATGGTTTGATGTTACCCTCAAGTAGCCTCATTATCATAAATGCAATCTGTTTTACAAGCTCCATGCTTCAACCTACGTCGAACGGTCACCTTGTGGAAGGATGCAAGGAAAGAGAAGCGGATTAATTGATGAAACTGGAGAAATAAACAGGTGACGATTGAGTTGACAAGCTCCTGCTTTTAAATGGATAGTTTATTAAAAAATAAATAATAATTCCTTACAATAAAAATACATGGCTGTCCCTAGTCACTTTTTTTGTGTTCGATGGAAGAAATAAATTCATACAGGTTTGGAATTACAAAGTTAATGTGAGTTAATGAATTATTGTGTAGACTATTCCTTTAAATCTAGAAATATAAGCAGCCTGAGGCATGAGGCAGAGCGACAGAGTTCTCTATTAGTTCTCACTGATAGCTGTCTTGCTCTTTCAAAGTCACAGGGCGGAAAAAACCTGCAGGTTAAACAGATGTGTCTGATAACAGTACCTTATCGCATTCTATCGCTTTCTTTCCAAGGTTGATAACTTCATGTGGAAACCTTGAGGCCAAGTAAGCTGGATGTGATAAACATCTCAAATAAATCAAGTCCTTTTGAAAAAGTGTGAGCCTATATTTTGTCCAAAAAATTATACAGCTCATGAAGTTAATCTTGCAAACAAAAATTTAAATCATGCATTTCAAATGGTGAAGGTTATAACAAACATGTAATGTTGCTTCCCTGCATTTGAAGAGACCCATTTACACTAAACAGCATCAATACAAAACTATTTACATAACTGGCCATAAAGCTAGTGTTCAGAATGTGCACCATGTTTTTGTCACAGTCTCGTCGTGTCTGTCACATCCGGGTTCCTCTGTGTCTCCCAGATCCTTCCCCCTCCTGTCTTGTTAGTGATTACCCTGTTAATCATGACAGCTGTGACCCATTTCCTTGTGTACTTAAACCCTCATGTTACCCCTGGTCTTCGTCGGTGATTGTAGTGTTTTACCTGGAAGTGCAAGTGTGTGGATGTCTCCCTTTGTTCTCCTTCCGATTTTTTGCACCATTGTGTGCCTTTTGTTTTCAGTTTTTGAATAAAGTGTTTTTGGTTGTAAGCTCCGCGTTCTCTCGTTGGTCTCCGCATCACACCAGCTCTACAGCATTAACAGTTTTATGACTAAACTTAAAAATCATTACAATTATTTTAAAATGAAGTGATTTCCATATATGTGTGCTGTACCTCTATTGCTCTCTTCATTTTCTCCATGTATTGTAATTGATTTCCTGACAGGCAAGTCCCAGATCAGATCTTGTTGGGAATAATGGCGAAAAGCCAAAGTGCAAACACTCTCTCCCTCCATCCTTCTGCTCCTCTTGGCTATCAGAGCCTCTGATTTCAGAAGACCTATTGCTGAGCATGAATCCCATCCAAGGACTGAATACAGCAAAAACAGAATGCCTGGCCCATTTGCGTAATGGACACAATTGCTGTCCTACCTGAATGAATGAAATGGAGAGAGTGAAAGAGAAACTAATTAATGAGTCCTCATGGAAGCTGGAGGTTGTCTTTGTGTGGTTTCCTAAAATATCTGAAATATCAACAATAGCCACTTGTCCATCATTTGTACCAGCAGTTTTAAAAGGGATACTTTGTCCAATGTATTGTGATTATTTACTCTACCTACCTATATTGATTTCATAGTATTGATTTTAAGTGTCAGATAGTATGCAATAATATGCAAACTAGTTTTTTTATTATTGTTTTATTTGTTCATCTTTCAACAACACAATAACTAAATGATCTTAATCAGGGTGCAAAGTTTTTTCCTTGAGAACAATTATGTTCTGTACCTAATAATACGGATCATACACTACCATATATACACTGCTATACTACTATACTTTCCATATGAAATCATACTTAAATCATAAAAACCAAACACTAAGCATTAGAAAACTTACCAGTAAACAGACACATATTTTTAAACATCAAAAGCTTTGACTAATCCAAAAAATTATGTATTTTCAAAAGAATCAACTATAAATCATAAAAAATATAGATAAAATATAGATAAAACTATACATTTCATCTGGCTATAACAGTTGTGTATCATTCCAGTTACTTTGATATATTACATTAAAATAACCGGTAGCACTGGAGTGCAAACCACAGCCTCCAATTAAATTCACATAATTTGTACATTTCCCTGCTTCTCTTAACTCCTTTGACCCGAGTTCAGGTGTGTATATGCACACCAGGATGTACTTCCAATAGATTAGGGATTAGGATGCGTTTTCCTTACCCTATTATAGCATTTCATTTCTAAACATGAAACCTACTGACATCAAAGCCCGCCTCTACCCTCTCTTTTCCCTGTATTGAGTATCACCCTGTTTAATGGTTGAGTGAGCCATTCTCAGATCCATCCAGAACAATCCACATTGCTGCTGCTCTTTGAACTGGTGAGTTGCTTCCATGCCTTTGATTTACATGGCAAAAGCGCTGTGAAACCCCATGGGAGGCATGCTCGATTGGGTGGCTTAGTGTGGGTGATCTCATGCATACATACAAATATGCATGGCCTAACGCATAAAGAAAAGGGAGCACATGGACATAATGTCCACATATGGCAGGACAGACACTCTTACGCTTCAGGACACACAATCCCCTTCATGCTGACAGAGTCTGTCTATGCCTGCTCATCATCACAGGCCTTTGCAATCATAAATTACAACCCCAATCCTTAAATATATGGGTTTGTTTATCTTTATCTAACTGTTTGTTCAATGGAAGATGCGTATGATAGTAAAATAGTTTGCATACTAGGTTGAACTGAAGCTATACAAATATACTGTAGTACATTAACAATTTAGTGCAATGTAGTACATTTTCAACCTTGACAGTGTGATCAGGGGTCTCATTTATAAAGCGTGCGTACGCACAAAACGGGACTGGAAACATACGGACGCCAGTTTCCACGCAAAGGTTGTGATCTATAAAAAACGGGAGAATGTGTGCACATTTAAGCAAACTTTGACCCATGACATCTGCGATTTATAATGGGAATGTTCCTGACAGGTGTGCATACACACGGTTTTATAAATCTGAATATTTTTTGCCGTATGGCATTTTTGGCTTTTGGGCGCACGTAAACTTTTAGTAGTGATCCTACGCACAGTTTTATAAATGAGACCCCAGGTCTTGTATCACCCTGAAAGGGTTTAATTATGCTATAAAGAGTTAGGCTATAGATAGTCAGACAGGTGCGCTTTCAGGTTCATTTGTCTTCAGAACAAAAGCTTCTGCTTCATTGTATACTACGAAAAACTCTTCTCAAACTATCCCTTTGGTTAGGAGTTAGTTTTGGCATGCAGGAAGGAAGCCTTTTCTCACTTTATTTCTCTTTCTCTGAAACAAAAAGAAAAGAGATGAGCCCATCTTGGAGGATGAACTGCATGACTTCTTGTCGATTGTCTGGGAGCCCTTAAGAACACGGAGTGCGAGCACTGCGAAGCAACTTCCCATCAAAGTGCTCCGCTCCAGACTCTGCTTCTTTAGGGAAGAGTGAGCCAGCACATCCTCAGTAACAAGATCATGGGGCTCGCATGCCGATCTAGCTGAAGAGAGGCAGACAGTTCTCTCCTTTTGAGTCCTATACTGGAGCGCGCTTTGGTGCTTCTTCAGATTTGGCTATGCATGCTAGTTCTCTTGGGGAAATGGATGTCGGAGCACTTTTCTTGCAATGACAGATCATACGACGAGGTACTCGAGGTAGTCACTTGCACTGCATACAGTCTTCAGTTAGACCAGTTAGATTGGCCACAGAAAGAAGAGATCTCCAAACGGTAAAAATTTGACAACATATTTCTGTCAGGTGGCCAGGGGGAGACAGAAGATATTCGGTCCCTCCCCTTTTTTCAAGGTCTCCATGATGAATCAAAATTCTTCATGTGTCTTTGTGTCTGTGATGTTGGTGGTGCAAAGGCGCAGGGTTACACAATGAAGCTACAGGTTGAAGACACTTGCAGGCTATCTCTCACTTGGCAGCACATTATCACTTTAAAATCCTGTGCTTCCCTCCAGACTGTGCAGAATTATATCTATACTGGTAGGGAAAGCTTTTCAGGCAGCACTTCAGGCTGGTGCTGCCCTGCACACTATGGCTGTTACAGGCGTACCAGGCATACCCGCTTAAAGAACTGGGCATAAGTGGGGGAAACGCCAGTTAGGAGGTGTTTGCAGAGCTGCACCAAGCCACTGATCTGTATCTCTGGATGACCAAGGAAAGATCCAGTTCTAAGACTGGGGATCGGCATACTGCACTTCACTTGTTGGCCGCCCAGAGTCTGGTTCTCAAGATAATATATGTCTTCTCGATCAGCCTTGTGTTTTCTGGCAAAGGTTCTAGCACGGTGCTGAGCTGTGAGCACAGGTCCCACTTGAGGATGTCGGGCCCTAATGCCACCCTTATAAAGTCTGTTTATGACAGCTTGGTGAGAACATCATTAGCCTGCTGGAAGTCATTTTGTAGGGCTCTGGCAGCGCTTCTCCTCTTCGTCCTTACGCAAAACAGAAAATACCAGTCCTGCTTCTGGGTTGTTGCCCTTCTACATCCCTGTCCAGCTCCCCTCATGTAAAAAACTGTCTCCCAGTTTCCCTCCATGCTCTTGAAATTGTCGTGGGAGACACAATAAACCTCCTTGTGACGGTACGTGTGGATGTGCCATCCTGGAACTAGCAGAGCTGCCTGTGCAACCTGATTGGGTTGCGAGACAAATCAGTCAGGAGGAATAAGGACAGAATAACTGTCTATGGCCACCACTGGCAAAATCCCCATGTCCCTAGAGGTTAACTGATTTGTGATGATTCAGTGTTCCCTCCATTTTCATTTTGGCTGGTCCCCAAATATAGATTTTAGGTTTTACTATTGTTGTAGGATAATTTGGCTTCCAAATATTTCATTTTGGACCATGAATGCACTGCAAATTCAGTGTAAATGGTTTTGAATTAGCTTGGATGCATTAAAATATACACAAAATTTCCACTGACCCTTGAAAATAAGTTTTCTAGTGTCAGTTTAAGACATAAGTAGCAGCATATTTATACTCATTTCCTGTTCCTGTTTCCGGTTTAATCCACTTTCACGATACCATTTCCTAAGTTTGTGTGTTTTGTGTGCATGTGTTTGTTTAGATTAGTTATGTGTTTGTGATTTAGTTAATAACACTTTGTACACAATACAAAGTTTCTTGCAAGTCTACTTATAAATCAACTTAAGAATTGTGATCACAGCTACATGCAGGAGGCCACGAAAAAAACCTTTTTGAAGAGTTGATAGACAATCAATTATCAAGATGAACTAATTCATATTTCCCTTTTGAGATAATTTGCTATTCGAGTCTGATATTAAAAATATGGAGCCAATCCAACTATTCCAATAAACACCAAATAATGTTTCAATGAAAATTCTAAAACTACAAAAAGGTTTCTGTGAAGGAAAGATTTAAGGGTTAGAAAATATCATTAGCTCAAAATAAAAACAATAGAAGTTAGTGGAAAGACCCCACCATGACTAAAAACCCATTGTGTGTGGATGTGCTGCTGAAAGTGATGCCTGTTCTGGCTCATTAATCACTGATAAATGGCAGATGGCTGGGACAGGACGTGCGCTAACATCATAACGACGGAAATGCAGCGAGAGCTTTACCTGCTGCTAATCCACTTAGCCAAAGACAAAGCTGTTTTAATCCATCCCTTTCTCCTTCACTCTTTCCCTCTGCTCTGTGATGGACAGAGTAAAGCCTCCCCGGTAGGACAGAGATGAAGGCAGAAAGAGCTTACTCTGCATATTTCTGTTACTGACACAGACTTAAACAGACCTCTCCCTTCTTCTTCTGATTTTAATAAGCAGAAGCAGAATGTATTGATTTTAGAGGCTTATTAGTTCAAGGTTATCTGTTTATACACATTTATATAAATACAGTTTATAGTCTTTTTCTATGTAGAAAGTAATGGCTTTGTATGTTAAAGTAAGTTGCTAAAATTATATAAGACTTGCTATTAAACACTATGACAAGCATAGGTTTGTTTCCTGGCATGTTCTGCAGTTGCATAGTCACGTCATGGGATGTTGGAAGAACTGCTTATTGCTTATTCCTGCTTAGTGTTTGGACATTTATATGAGCCTGTTCCTACGAGTTTTTGTTAGGAGCTCCATTAGGAGAAAAGGCTCTTAAAATAAGGGTTTCTGTAAAGTGAACCAGTCATTGTTTTATGAGAGCAATGTTTTCAAGGACATTATTGTAAAAAAAAAAAAAAAAAAATTAATAAAGAGTAAAGGACATCATGTACTTTACTTTGTCATCTAGAGTATTCTTAATGAAATAGAAAAAAAATCGAATCAATTATTTTCTAGTCGTAAATAAGCTGGTGAGAGCTCAAAACTTCATCCAGCTTAGCATAGGAAATAAATTACTTTTTAATTTTTATGCAATACATTTTTCCCCACAATAGGTCACAAGAATCACGCCACCAAACCAGAATCATGCCACTAATATAAATAATCAGTTGTATATGATTTTTATACAGTCTTTATATAATAAGTCTGTGGCACTACAGAAATCTTAGATTCATTTATAAACTATATGCATAAACAACACGTCAGTCATTCAAGCTGGTGGCTCTTTCTCAGTGGATAGGAAGCAGTGTTCTGTTGCTAGGCAGCCTTCATAGAATCGATCATGAAATAATGTGGGAGTGAGAAGAGTGATCTATTTATCAGAGATCCCGGCCTCCATTAGGGGCTTTAAATTAATGAGCATCAGATGGAGCTCATCCAGTCCCAGATAAACCACAATAAAACCACAGAGGAAAACAAAAGTTTGGGTATTGGAAGCACTGTCTCTGATTACAAAGCACTCAAGCTTTGGATTACACATCTAATTAAGAGAAGAGATTAAATGGATTGTTACTCACTCTCATGTCATTCCAAACCTGTGGAGAAATGTCAAATAGTATAGAAATTGAGGTGTTTCTCACACAAAGACTTTGTGCATGAGTAGTACAGTTCTTTTATGGTGCTTTTTGTCAGTTTTGTGATCCACAGAAGAAAGAAAATCATACAGTTTTGGAACAACGTGTAAATAATGACAACATTTCTATTTTGGGAGAATTCCTTTAAAGCAAGCATAAACAGAAATGAAAAAAATTCTAATAGTAGATTCTGTGGAAACAGTGGCCATCAACACCCTGTCCTTATGAACTCTGAGGCGAAGCAGGTGTGGCTGTCTCACTCTTCCAGAGCTCTTGACAGTGAAGGAGAGAGAGGAAGAGATCATTTAGCCCTAGATACGCACACTGAATACTGAGTCACAGCAGAAGAATCAGCTATTCTGCTTGTAGATGCTGAGGTGCCCTTTCGAGTTGCGGAGATCTGCCAAGTGAAATGCACTGCCAATGTGTCAGGAGAGGCAATGAATACAGAGACAGGGAATCAGGTCTAAAAGATGGGTAGCGACCTTGATTACAGAATGCTCTGACATGCAGTGCCTGTGTTGTACAATGTGGCTTATAATATTGCATTACGGGACTTTGAAAGCAATGTTTCTTGAGGGTACATTGGTGGAATATATGGTATAAACATATTATCAAGTGTTTTGTTCATATTTCAGAGTTTCCCAATCAGACCAAAAAATATATATAGTCACAATTACTATATAGATTACCGATAAGCCAGTCCGGAGATAATCCACATACTTTTTGATAGTGATATTGGGAGTAAAATTCATTTAAATATGGTAAAATGTGTTAAAAACAGCAACTACATACTAATAGCTTAATTCATTTTAAAGCTATTCAATGACTTTAATATTTAAATCTTTGAAAGAATGAGAAGGCACATTAATTGTTTCTACATATAATGATTTGTATTTGAGCTATGCATTAGAATTATAATGGTCAACTAGATGAGTAAAGTTCGTCAACAAACTTTAAAGTTGGCTTGAGAAAGCAGGGCCAGAAAGTTTGAAGGAGTTTTAACAGCTTTTAGTTAGGGTTAGTTTGAATTAGCGTGAACAAGCATGATGCTAGCAAGATTTAGCACGAATTGGCATGTCACTAGTAAGTTTTAGCATTAATTAGCAAGTTTTAGCGTTAATTATCAAGTCGCTAGCGAGATTTAGTAAGAATTAGCATGTCGCTATCGAGATTTAACGTAAATTAGCATGTCCTAGCAAGATTCCTAGCAGGAATTGACATGTCGTTAGCAAGATTTAACGTTAATTAGCATGTCACTAGCAAGACTTGGTGTTAATTAGCAAGTTGCTAGCAAGATTTATAAAGATTTAGTAAGTTTGCTAGCATGTCTCAAGTTAGTTGCTAAGGTTTGTCAGAGACGGATACATAGTGGATGAAGCTTAAACACTCTATTAGAGTCAATGTAACAAAAGTGTTCACCCCCTCATTTTCGTCTTTAAACGTAATTTTTCAGAATATCATAAGTCGAATCAGTTCGAAAATATATAGCAACCCGAGTAAGGAATAGGTCGGAGGTCTAGGTCGAGTTTGGTGTTTAAGTAGCTTGAAAGCCCTTGGAGGAGATGGTGTTTACATTTTTGCTAAGAATAATAATAATAATCTTAAACAGTCTCTCAAGCCAACTTAACTAGTCAATAACTACTTGATTGCCATCTTGGTGGTATTTGGTCTTGAGAGGAAGGTGCATTTTCTCCTTTTTCTTTTCCAGACAGTTCTCTTGACCCCCTCAACCTCATGTCTCGACTGGGTCACTCCTTCCCCTTCATCACAGCACTTGTATTGATGTGTGATGTGAAGAGTCAAGCTATTCATTTCATGTTTCTTACACTGAGGAGTGATGCGTCTCAGCCTTACACATCAGCGTTCGGCAAAGAGTGGGGGGGAGGGGGGCAACCAAACACAAGGCATGACAGTCTATGATCTACTATTCCCATCATTTTAATGAGATGGTGATAACAAGAAAAGCATATCCATCCTGTCTCCCACATTCCTGTAATTGAGCGCTGTGTATCTTTGTCCCTGCTTTCGCAGGACTATAGCGTCTTATAATAACGACCTGGAGGCAACACAGATTTAATGGCGTTTGAGAACATTGTGTAATCTGGTTATGGCAGACAGAGATATATGTCATGAATTTATATTCTGAAGTCTGAGTCATTATATAAATGTTATAATGCAACTCAATGAACAATCCAGAAGAGTTTGCGATTCATTTGAAAAGGTCTTGGGTAATACAAAGACTAAGGTTGACTGAAAAACACAAGGAAGGAATGTCTTTGAAAAAAAAAGGAATGCTTCTGGACAAATTTCACACTCAATGACTTTATTGTGTCGATTGTTACAAGGCAAAATAGTTTCTTTCTAAGCGTGATTATTATACTACTGGAAAGATTATGGAGTCTTTCCGGTAAGAAACTGGGTCACTCAGCATGTTCTATACATACCAATGAATGAGTCAAACTTGGTGCTAAATCCGTTAAAATAGCTTTCTTAGCAGGTACTTCAACACATTCTTAACAACACTGTTGCATTTTCTTTTTAATATGTTTTTCCACTACCCCTGGTCTACTTAAATTTCAGAGCTTTCTTTTTCAGGAATGCAATAGCCAAAACTGAATAGCCAATACATGACTTTGAATCATGACAAATTGCACTGGTTTTAGCTTGTACTGGTAAATCTAACTCGCCTCATCTAGAAAGAAAGTGCTAGTGCACATATTGCCCTCTAGAAATACTAACAGCAGAGATATTGCTCAGAATGATCAATAACAGCCATATCTTTTCACCCAGCTGTCTGAAATGGTACCCAACCACATGAATTCACATTGGACAGCAGCATTGTTGGTGCTCCAAACCAATATTTCAGTGTAATTTCAGAAGGGCAATTTCTTACAAATCAAACCATTTTCACATGCAGTATTTCAGAGCAAAAACCTGCACCTTATTAAGTAATCATTCACTAATCCAGTGTAACTAGCTGCTAAATGTGCTGGAATAGTACTTTGTAATTAATGTTGTGGAATAAATGGCCACAAAGCAGGCTGTAAAGAAAATGGCAGTAAAAAGATGTTTGTGTACATTTTTATTGGTCATGGCCGCAGTAATAATCAGATGATGGTGTCTAAATTCAGTTATATATCAAGACTTGTGGCGCAGCTGTCAACTGATCGAGGTAGTTTATAGATATCAAAATTCATACTAGTCTCATTATAGGGATGTTAATGGAACTTAATCAGGGTGGATGACATTGTATAGTTTCATGCAAACTAAACTTTGAAGCATAAACAAACATTCAAATTAAAGGTTTGTACAGTTGTGTACTTTTACTCTCAGGGAATAAAAGTGTCCCCTTGCACTTTGAATAAAATTGCAGCAAGTGTGTTTGAATAAAACTATATTTAAATTTAAGAGACAAGATAGTCTATGAATGACCTGTTGTTTTATTTTTTTATTTAATGGAGTGCTAACACTCTTGTGTAATGTTTGCTACATTAATGTGGATGGGCGATCTCTCACAGAAAGTCCAAAACTGATTCTAATTGACAGATTTTTTAATGTTCTTGAAAGTAGTAATTCATACTCATATACAAAAAAATTGTTTTAGCGAAGTTGTATTACAAATTAAAACAGTTGTTCTCGTAAAATGTAATTTATTCCTGTGAGGGTAAAGCTGAATTTTTCAGCATAATTTCTCAAGTCTTCAGATGTCACGCTTCTTCAGAAATCATTATAATATGCTGATTTGCTATTTAAGAAACATTTCTTATTATTATCAACGTTGAAATCATTTATTATGACACTGAAGCCTGGAGTAAGGATGTTGAAAACATTACATACATTCTACAATATATTCACATAGACAACAGCTATTTTAAATTCTAATGATATTTCACAATATTTGTGTTTTTACTCTATTTTTGATTCAAATAAATGCAGTCTTGGTGTGCAGAAGAGTCTTCTTTCAAAAACATGAAAGAAATGAAATGCTTCCAAAATTTTGATAGGCTCTGTATATTTTCTAGCTTATTCTGTGATCTCTCTCTCCCTCTCTTTTTTTAATACATAAAATCTATGAGGACTTAATTTGCAAGTGTTTGTAGTACATAAACCAATCACAAAATTGTCATACAATAGGGGAAAATATTAGTGGTTATTGTTCAGCAGTGTATTCGATTCCTTACCGCATTAATGGCAAGAGATGAGATCAAAATCTGTCAAACAGACAACGGTCAGATAAAAACTGGTATTATACCTGACATTTATGTCACCCTCACTTCTGAAACAATGGCTACGCCCTACAGAGAGAGTGGAGGTAATGACTATTCAGATGATAAAACATTGAAAAAAGGACTGTAAAAAAGGTTTTTAAAAAGCCTTCCTGCACCATGATAAATGCACTAGTTTGTTCCCTCCTCTCCTGTTTTTCTCTCAGAAGAACATGCAGCTGTCATTTTCAATAAAGCTACAAAAACCCAATGGAGCTGTAGAGCTTTCTGATTATCTGTCTTGAGTGGACAAAAATGTCATGCAGTCTTCTCTCAATAGGCTCAATTTTTTTTAAACTTGCAGAATTACTTAACTGGCCTCCATTAAACCTATTTTTACCTGAATGACTTCCTATTCCACAAAGAGTTGAAAAGACAGATACATTCCCCAAGTCTGTCTTTCTTAATATGAAGTAAATGACCTAGATTCAAAAGCATTTAGTTAGAAATGGTGATGCTAATTATCTCAATTACCTCTTGCTAGACACTAATGGAATTTTGAAAGCCACCTTTGAAACTTTTATAACTAGCTTTTATGGCTTTTTTCCACTTTTGAGAGTTACAATCAATCTTTACCCTATCTGAATGGCTGCCTGATTGGACATGGTTTTTAATCTTGTGTTATAATTCATTGCATTCTTCTTTTCAAATAAATGCGCTGCTTTGGACTGGCTAACTGTGGAGTTGATCCATTTGTCTTGAGAAGAAACTGTTGATACACAGTCTTTCGCTAGTTGTCATTCATATTGTTTGGCAGTGGGATTGCCGAATTTACTGTTCTTGCTCGCAGTGGGTTTCAAGTTTTAGCAAATTCATCTCTGTGGCAACACGACTTCTGAAGTGTGCATCAAGTGCTGTTTGTTTCTCAGGGCATATTTACTTCCCTCACAGTCAATTTTCATTTCATTGACTGACCTGAAAATACGCTGAGAAAGACATGTTCACAGTGGGCATGATGGTGCTTCAGAATGTATACAAACAATCTGCACTCCTTCAAAGGGGAAAATTATATCACACAGACACAGGGAAATAACATTCTTAGAGGTGAATGCTAAATCCAAATGAATATAACTATAGTAGGCTAGAACTTGGATCAATGGTTTCTAAGTCTTTAGTCAAAACCAAAGTTTTTCATTTCAGAATTTATTAAATTCAGTTATTTGGAATCATTTATCTTTGAAAAGTATTGGATTAAATATATTGCTATGGTAGATACAGTTGTGTTCAAAATTATTCAACCCCCACTGAAATTGATTGTTTTGGCTGGTTTGACATTAATTTTGATCATTCAGTCATCCTGCTTACAATTAAATCAAAGAGACACGTGTAGGTCAGACAAATATAACATAACATTCATAATAACATAAATAACCACAAATGTCTTTTCTGTGCTCACATCATTATCAGTTTTATTCAACCCCCAAGTGACATTCAATCTTAGTACTTAGTACAACATCCTTTTACAGTTATAACAACTTTTAAACGTGAAGCATAGCTTGATACAAGTGTCTTGCAGAGATCTACGGGTATCTTCGCCCATTCATCATGGGCAAAAGCCTCCAGTTCAGTCACATTCTTAGGCTTGTGCTCGGCAACTGCTTTCCCAAGTCCCACAAGAGGTTCTCAATCGGATTTAAGTCAGGTGACTGCGATGGCCACTTCAAAATGTTCCAGCCTTTAATCTGCAACCATGCTCTAGTGGACTTGGAGGTATGCTTGGGATCATTGTCCTGTTGAAAGGTCCAACATCTCCCAAGCCTCAGGTTTGTGACGGACTGCATCACATTGTCATCCAATATCTCCTGGTACTGAAGAGAATTCATGGTACCTTGCACACGCTGAAGCTTCCCAGTACCTGCAGAAGCAAAACAGCCCCCCCCCCCCCGCCATGCTTCACAGTAGGCAAGGTGTTCTTTTCTTTATAGGCCTTGTTCCTCCTCCTCCAAACATAGCGTTGATCCATGGGCCCAAACAGTTCTAATTTTGTTTCATCAGTCCACAGAACACTATCCCAAAACTTCTGTGGTTTGTCCACATGACTTTTGGCATACTGCATTCGACTCTTCCTATTCTTTGGAGACAGCAAGGGGGTGTGCCTGGGAGTTCTGGCATGGAGACCTTCATTACGCAGGGTGCGCCGTATTGTCTGAGCAGAAACTTCAGTACCTACATCTGACAAATCTTTTCTCAGTTCCTCAGCAGTCTCGGGGACTTTTCTCCACTCTACGCTTCAGGTAGTGCACAGCAGTCGAAGTCAGCATCTTCTTTCTGCCCCGACCAGGTAGCGTTTCAACAGTGCGCTTTGCCTTGAATTTGCGAATGATGCTTCCTATGGTGTCTCTTGGTATGTTTAACATCTTTGCAATCTTATAGCCATTGCTCTTCCTGTGAAGAGTAATCACCTCTTCTCTTGTCTTCCTGGACCATTCTCTTGACTTCACCACGTTTGTAACCACACCAGTAAATGTCTAGAAAGAGCTGAGTATCACAGTCATTTTAAAGCTGCCTAATTGGTGCTTATTAGGCTTTATTGCTGCTCCCTGACATCCACAGGTGTATACAATACCTGATTGAAAACACTTCAGTGAACCTGAAGTGAGAGTGGTAGTCTTTAAGAGGTTGAATAATTGTGTCAATGAAGAATTCACAAAAGAAACATTTACTACTGTTGTCATGTTGCAGAAGGAGACTCAGACAGAGGTAACTTGAACTGAGTTTATTTGAGCAGCAAACAGAATAGCAAACCGATGAAGAGGTGAGAGAACAATATAGTCTGAGGATGATGACGAGGCAAGTAGAAATAACTCTAGCCAAACGGGAAGCGTACAGCTTAGAGGGAGTCAGGCGAAGGTTCAGTATAGAACTTGTAGACCAGACAATGAGAAGTGGAGTGAAGGCAGTTTATGAAGGGTGAGGAGAGTGGTTGCAGGTAATTGTGATTAGAATTCCGGAGAGCTTGATCGGGTAGGTGGAGCGTAGTGGTCTGATGCTGTGGGTGTGGTAGAGTCAATGACAACTGTATTACAAAACAAATTGATGTCATTTTAGTTGCATATTGTTCTTTAAGAAGTCCTTGTAGGATTTCATTCTGAATACAATTACAAATGTACACTAAATTCCCTAAAACCATTTACAGCATTGGGGGGTTGAATAATTGAATAAAATAAAATTATTCAAAAAAATTGAATAAAATAAAATGGATTTAGAATTGTGGTTTACTTTGGTAGTATTCTGTCAGGGTTCTGTCACTTTTGTTATGTTTTCTAGTGTTTTGCTGACAGAGCTCTGACACTTTGTGGGAGCGCGCGGCTTCGAATGTCAAGTCGCGCGCTCTCGTGTCTGTGAACCGATGTTTGGTTTTGTTTAGTTTGGGTTTTGTGTTGTGTTTGTGTGGCTCAATCAGTAGAGCGTGGCACTCGCATTCCGAGCGAAAGCAGGAACTGATTAAAATGTCAATGTGTTCCTTGAATGCAATGTAAGTCACTTTGGATTAAAGCGTCTGCCAAATGCGTAAATGTGTGTTTGTCCCTGTTGTGAGTGCACGGGATGAGTGTTTGCTCATCCTCATGCACTCTATGTCATGTGAGTGGGCGTGGTTTTGAGCTGCACACTCTCGTGTCCGCGTGTATTGTTGTGAAGCATGGCGTTTGTGTTTACATCGGCCACGTACTTTCATGTTGTTTTTTTGTTTTTGCGCACAGTCTTGTTTCACATGGACACGCAGCTTATGCTCGTTCACATTGGCTTCGTGTTCCTGTCATTGTGTAACCCCGCCAGTCTTGTTCCCTCGTTATTGTCTGATTTGCCCCACTTGTCCTCCCTCATTGATCTTGCCCCGTGTGTCACTATTTATTCTTCTTGTGTTTTCTGTCCTGTACTGCTTCGTTGTCTTCTTATGGTTGTGTTTTGCGGTCCTGTTTCGAGTCAAGTCGTGTCTAGTCCTGGTCTGCCTATTCAAATCAGTTGAGTTGTCTGTTTGTTTCCCCCTCGGGGTAGTTTTTGTTTGAATTTCAATTTTTTTATTACTAATAAAAGCCTTTCACTCTGCGACTGAGTCCTCGCTCATCCCTTCACACAAACCTGATAGTATTAACATGCACATTTTTATATGGAACATGAAATATGGATGTGCTGAAACTATCTAAAACATTTAAGTATTTCATATCCACAGCTTTAAAAAGATAAAATATCTAATATAATTATTGTGTAGTTCAATTTCAATCATATAAATATTGTCCAATGGGAAACAATATAAATAAATAAGTTGTAAATAGATGTAATAATAAATTTATAATAATAAATAATAAATAAACAATAAATGTAATAAAATATTTTTATATATATACATTGGAATACGGTTATGTTGACGGCCTCAAGGGTTGCAAAAAAGCATTGAGATAACCGATGATCGAGATACCCACAGCCAATATGCCGATTTATTTGATGAAGCGAATGGCATGCTATAAAAATGTACATACACTGTATATGTTTGCTAACAACAAAAGGCATATGTGCACCAACTAACAGCATAGATTTACCAGTACAATAAAAAACACATTTGATTCTCGATACAAACCTTTAATTCCAACATTGCAAACACGGGTACATTTCGCTCACAGCGTAAAAGTCACAACACACATAAACATTCGCTCATAACACAGTCATTTCGCTCTGACACAGTTCTGAATAGTATTGCACACGCGGTTACTATGGTTTCTTTACAAACTCTGAAAATGCTTTGTTGCTTTTTGCCTTTAACGGTCTGCTTGAAAACAAAAGCTTCTATCAGTAACAACATCTTTGTCAATGTAATATGGGAATTCCTGGACAGTGATGCTAACTCCTGCGCCTCCTCTTCCAAGATAGCATCTGCAAGGCTTGATTTTTCTGGCACTTGCAACGCAAACTCAGCGCAAACTTTAATATTTCGTGTTTGGCACCTAACTTCAATCTTGGTTTCCCTGAGTAAAATGCTAACAATGTCAATAAATGGACAATATTGACTTTATTAAATTCACACTACTCACTGTCTTCCAGTGTTTGCTACACGATTGCAATATATTGCAAAAACTTTAAGCATATGACTATTGGGCCAGTCGGCTTCTCATTCTTACTGTAGATCAGCTATGCAGATTCTGGATGTAATTTCTGTCCGTTGGCTTCAATACATTCTAATCTTTATATGTTTTTTTATAGTTATGCCTTTAATTTGTGCCTTTTATTGTTGATTGTTTAATTTTCAAATTTTGTGATTTAATTTTATTTGTGATTTTTATTGTCTCATATTTTTTTGACTATGCAAACATACGAAAAATGAATTTGGACAAGAACCACACTATGTATCAATATCTTTGATTGCTGATTAGAGTTTCAAAACTCTTTAACCAAGTCTCTTTCACTTCTATAATGTACTGATAGCCCCTTAAACCTGACTTTCGGTATGATTGGACTGGAATGAACATTAATTCCAGGGCTCCATACCTCAGGCCTCCTGCTGCACTACGGCTGCTCAAAGTGTAATTACGTTACTGTATCAAGCGATGTAATAGCACAGTCTCTTCTCTCGAGATGGTAGGTTTCTGCCAAATTCTTTAATAAATGAATTGCAGGTTTGATGCTTTTGGACTCAGGAAGATGCAGGGTTGTACATCTGTTCTCTGAGCTGCAAAATGAGATTGATCATCATGGCTGCAAGGGGCAACAAAAAATTTTTTTTTGTGTGATCTTTAGATCTTTAAAGAGTCATGAATTGAACAGATATTTAGTTACTGCACAATAATAGAAGGCAGCAGCATACTTTTGTTTTAAATAAAAATGCATATTTTCGATGAAGCGTACAAATGCAAACCACTCAATATTTATTTGTGCATCAAATTGCATATGTAAAATGACCCAACTAGTTGTCACAACAGGTTCAATCAGAACACAGGGAATATAGCATCCTACGGATCACTTGCGGAATAAATAGTTCAAAGAATTAATTTTTTTTTGAGTAAACTATCCCTTTAAGGTCAAAAACAGAGTCTGTGGCTTAATAGCGTGCATTAACTTGACATTGTCAAAGCGGATGGATCCTAAAAGACAACAAAAGAAAGATAAAGAGAGAGACGATGGCTTGCTCTGAGACGTTTCAGTGTGGCACTCAGATGAGCGTACCATCTCAGGATCAAAGCCGACAGAGAGCTCATCGTAAGCAAGATCTAAACTCACGCTGAGGAGTCAAGTGCTTCTCTCTCCCCGCAGTCCAGACACGACTGCCACTCTGGAACAGACAGCAGAAAAGGCCACGGGGCAGAGAGAAAAAACAAAACAAAAAGGGATTTCTGAAACCACACACACACACACACACACACACACTTCCATTCCTGCTAGATGAGACTGCGCCACAGGATCACTTTCCCCAACAAATCTCATTAAACATGCAGCGACTCTGAGTTTCTGCTGATGTGGTGTGCTAGAGATGCAATCTGCATATCTGCAAGTCTAATGCCAAATTATTAAAAATGGTGTTAAGCGTTTTTAAAAAAAAAGTAAAAATATATGCTCAGGTTGGTGTAACGGGGAAGGCGGCATTAGATTGGAGTCTTTGATCTTTTCAAGCTTTTAAAAAAATGCCACATTCACAAGGACACAAGTGATTTCTGTTATCCTTTTTTTAATGCACAACTGCATTCATTTGACCCAATAAAGTAAGCTGTTGATCTTCCTTTCCATTTCAGAGAACAAAAACAGTCGTACTATACTACAGTATGATGCTCTCATGGGACGCATCTTATCATAGATGAGACAAAACCATGTGGGCCAGAAAAACTCTTCTGTGTAGTCCTAGTTTCTCAAGGTTATGTGTAAAGATAGATCCAGTTTGCCAGCGCAGTGTTGTTGGATGTGGGTTAGTCTTGGGCTAAGTAAGGCCTGTCATTAGAGACAAGCTCAAAGTAGCCGAACAGATGGGAGCATTGTTAATTTAAACCCTGGGGAGTCTAGAGTACAGGCGTCGCATTTTTCGACTGCCTAGACTCCAATCAGACCCCTCTGACACATTGTGTGTGTTTTTGCAGGTTGGTCCTCTAGCATATTAGCATTGCTGCACTGGAATTTAAGAGTTGGATAAAGCCTTTTAACCATTTTTTAAATGGTAGTGGCACTTTCAAATTATTTTTAAGTAGGCAACATCAAAAAGGTACAATGCAAAAATCATAAATTCCTTCTAAAATTATAGTATTATCAGTTATAATTTCTCCTTTCTCTTCAGAATAATGAACGAACTTCACCTAATAACCTCCGAGGAACTGAGAATTTAGAATTTAGAAATCAGTTTAGAGATTAAAAGAGATGACGTTGAAGAAAAATAAAGAATATTCTTTGATTTTTTTTTTTTTGTATTCTAGTCACTGTTAAAAGAACATTTTATCCAAAAATGAAGTCATAACTTTCCAAAACTACATGAAAAGTAGAAATTATGAATTAACAATGCGTTTCCATGCAATTACTATGCATTGATAGGTATCTTTTTAAACCTGACATTTAAGTTCACTAATAATCTATTTGATCACTTTGAATGAAAAAAAAATGATTCATTAATTAGTCAGACTGATTGTGCAAAGTGAAAATTATTACTTTTCATTTGTTTTATATATTAAAAAATATTTAAAAGAATATTGCTGTTTCTTTATTAAAACAATGTTGTTCAGCAAAATTAAAGGTACAATATGGAACAAACAAAACTGCATGTATTTTGCGGAAGAACATTGTTTTGGTTATGCTTTGGCTCAATCTATCTATATATCTATCTATCTATCTATCTATCTATATATCTATCTATCTATCTATCTCTCTATCTATCTCTCTATCTGTCTGTCTGTCTGTCTGTCTGTCTTCTCTGTCTATCCATCTAATAAACACACACACACACACACACACACACACACACACACACACACACAAAAACATCGCCTGGCAACTAATTCGAATGGAATTTCAGCCAGAATGACATTTACGCTCATTTGGTACTGTTGAAATGTATAAAGCACGTATAGCAAACACAATCATTACATGAGCCATTTTGAGAAGGAACAAACACATTTAAGTACTTATAGGTCTATTTTCTTGTTCTCCTTCTGTATGAAAAGAGAAATACAGACAGTCTTCAGCAGATATCTGGTGCAGCTCAATTTAACCAAGGATCAAATCCTCTGGGAGTAAGCATGGCACCTTTTTCAAATGTATCACACTCTCTGTACTCTGCCAGAGATGCACCATAGATCCTTGGTGTTTGAACTGCCCAGCTATGATAAAAGCAAAAAAAATCCTGAGATTGAAATGGTTTGCTTCACATTTGGCAAAGCGAACACCAAACAGAACATTTAATTAAATAAAACTAAAGATTTTATTGATTTCAAGATCTTACTGTACGGTTATTAATCTTCAAATATAGCTAAAATCTTTGATCATGATTTTAGAGACACCAGGTCTTTTCTATGTCCACAAAAACATTTATAACAGACCAGTCTCAGTACAAAGAGAGAGAAAAAAAAGATAAGTGACCTATTTTCAGCAGACTGCTCTATTTTCTTGCACACCTGGGATGAGAATACAAGCCGGCATAAAGTTTGTATGTTTTTTTTACCTTCCTTTTTAATCTGTCAGTCACTCTCCGTCCTCTTTCAGTTCACACACATATGACCCAGGATTTAAGAAGCAGAGGTCCAGTGTTGAACCACTAAACAGAAATGCAGTTGTACAGATGTGTCCTCTGAACACACACAAAAGAAACAAGCGAGCTTAATTGAGCTGGGTAATTGGCCATTATTTACCATAGATGCTCCACACCTCTGGCTTTGACACATCTGTAGGGCTCATTAGCATGAGGAACTCATTCAAACAAGGCAGGAAAATGTGACAAGCTGCTTTGTTTTTAGCCGTTATGCAACTGTAGGGTGCTCTCGTGCTCATAATTGACCTGGATGAAACATGTTTCAATCTCTGTACCTTTGTAGTTAATGGTGGTTGGGTAGGTGGGTTTTCAATGTCAGTGTTCATATGCAAGTCCTGTACATACAGTACATTTTAGATTTGACAGTAATAGCAGTCTGCATTGGCAAGCAATAAATCTTTTAAATGATTGAATTGGAGAGGGTTCAACAAAAAGGACTTTTATTGACCAGTAGTTCAAATTATAATCATTTTCAGTGTTCTACACACACAAAAACCCCTATTTAAAATTTTTTTTTCATGTATTAACATGTGTGTGCGTTATATTTAAATATAACTGTGGCGATCGAATTCATAAACCCACTTTCGTTAGAATGTACAATGCAAAAGTACAATGCCATATGGTGCAAAATATAGGTTTAAAAAAAATATAATTTTATATATATATATAATATATAATACAATCTAACTGATCCTTCTATATGAAAGATGAACTAGATGAAATTACAAGACATATTTAAATCAGAAAAATTCATTAAATTTGTATATTTGCCAGACATAAAAACACATGAATAAAATAAATGTAAAAAGGTGACAATACGAGTAAAAGATACAACAATAGATGTTTTGAGTAGATTAAAGCAACTTACGCATTAACCACTAAATTCATCCAGAACCAATGAGTTTCACATTGAAATTCAGCCCCTGGCCTCAGATGGGAGTAAATGTCTTTCCCCCAGCTGCACCTGACAGCAAGTCTCGGTTCTGTTTACGTGCTTCAGCTCCCATTACGATTGCCATCAAAATAGAACTTCAATTTTGCAAGTGGGATTTAGACCTCCATCAAAACAATTGCCTGTCATGCGGAACAACAGTTGGCAATGTTGCATTTGATGAGGCAATCAGTCCACTGATCCTACTGCATATTAGTAGATCCTAATGAATCTATGCATTAGAAAGAACCTTTCAGCACACTGACCGTACATTTTCACAAACGGCTGGTAAAAAAATAAAAAATATCTTCAAATAGATCAAGACATTTATGTTACAATAAAAATATGTTTAGACAGCTCATCGAAATAGCTGATGAAATTGGATTTACTGATTACATTATGTATTTATATTGCATGTCATTCAGCATAACCTATAGGAGACCTATATTATATAATATTACTATATTATATAATAATAAAAAATATGGTAACACTTTACAAAAATCTCTCATTTGTAAACATTAGTGCATTAACTAACATGAACTAGCCATGAGCAATACATTTGTTACTGTATTTGTTAATCTTTGTTGATGTTAATTAATAAAAATTCAGTTTGTTCATGTTAGTTCACAGTGCATTAACTTCTGGTGACAAATACAACTTTTGGTTTTAATAATGCATTAGAAAACATTGAAATTAACATTAACAAAATTAATAAATTAAGAAGTGCAGTTCATTTTTAGTTCATGTTAACTAATGAAAAGCTATTTTAAAGCATTACCAAAAATATAATATCATTCTACAATTATGTATGTGTATGTAAAGCTCCCAAACCTTTTGACCAATTTGACTAATGAATTTCCATGTCACTTGTGGTTACTGGATATAGATCATTTAAATCAAAATCTCCAGCTGGTGAAATATTTTAGCTTTCTGAGAGTAAATATAAAAATAAATGTTACATTTAATACCATCTTCACGACTCATTTTCTCTAGAAATTGAAGTTTTCATGTATGTTGCCATTTAAACATTTTCTGATATCTCCAGGTTTTCCATGATTGTGGGAATCCTAAAGAGAAGATTGAAAAAGAATGAATGCATGCATAGCAAAGTAAGGTATTATGCCATGAAAATGAAAAAGAAAACAGCAGAACCCACTCCAATGAAACATGACCATTTAAAATTCAAAGCCTCTTTCATAGCAGAGTGACTCAACTCTGAAATTTATTGCTTCAGTAGATCAAATAATAGAATTATGTGCATGTCAACCTCTGTCTTAATTACAGCTTTCAAAACATATTAATCAAGCAATCAGAGCAGGTTGGCCCTCTGCGACGAACAAGTCAGTGGGAGTGAACAGAAAACTCAACATGGCTCTCATTAGAAGCACTTGGATATTATTCTGCATGTGACCAACCTTTTCGTAAATACAATTATTTAAAGTAGAAGCACTACTAAACTACATTGCCAGATGTGTAACAGTAATCTCTGGCAATCAGGGAAACCTATGAACACACATTGTGCAGTCCACAATGGGGAAAATTATTGTTGCATCAAGTGCTTGGAGAGAGGCAGATTGTTTTATGACTGTACATGTGTATCCTAGCAACCAGGCCCCTTATGTTTGGTCTGCATCAGCAGCCTGTACCTCATGTCACCATGAAGGGTAGCAGAGAACATAAAGGAGATTGGAGAAAAGTGTTACAAAACCAAATGTCCTACGTAAGAGCAAAATAATTTATTATATAACAGATTGAACCACGAAACAGAAAGAATGTCACCACTCAACCTTATATGTCCACCGAATGGTCCCAGTGATTTCTGTCTATTTCATGCATCTGTGGAAGAATTGCTCTGGGTTATTTGGTTCTTTCTGTTACCAGTAAGCAACAATAGAAAGCTTATCAGGAAAAAAAACTGTATTGGTTAGTTAGTGACAGTTATTTGCTGTCTTTAAAAGACACTCTGGGTCTCATTTTTAGGACATTAAATCTAATAAGCCACTGTAATAAATCTAAATATCCACAAACAAAGATTTTTTTTTTATGCATCATTTGTATAAACTGCCACACTACTCTACTAAATGACATAAAAGTTCTTGAAATGTTTCAGAAGTGACATTTAACATGATATAGATATAATGAAGACCAAGTTCCAGTGAAATATAACGTATTTTGGTCACTTTATATTAGGTTTCTTACATCAAAAATTAAGTACCAAGTAGTAATTGTGCTGTATTGCAAAACACTTTTGCTGATATTGTGGTGGGGTAAAGGAAAGATTACGGACAGGTTTTGGTGTGGGTAGGTTTAAGCGTGGGTTAAGATGTTAAAGGCTCAACAGTGCAATTACAGCTATAATTACATTAAGATTACATATTTTAATTACATACATTAATTAAATATTTATAAAATGTAAGTACAATGTAAAAACATGTACACAATAAGTGCATTGTAAAAAAAAAAATGTTAGTACATAGTTATGTCAGGGCTCTGCCAGGGTTCGGTCTAGTCGGTCTTGGTTTTGTGGCAGAGCTCTGACACTACCGTAATGTCTCGAGTTTTGTGTGTGTGCGCGCAGATTCGAGTGTTCGAGTCGCGCACACTCTTGTCTTCGTAACGTCTTGTGTGCGGGTTATGATGTCCGGTCCCGAGACGGTCTTGTTCGGTCTCGGTTTTGTGTCAGGGTTCGGGTATTCATGACCCGTGTGTTCATCATTGTCGTGAGCGTGCAAGTGATTGCTCGCATAATAATAAAGTCCCCATTCTTTTGCATCTTGAGTCCTCATTCCATCCCTTCACCCAACCTGACAAGTTAAGGATACCTAATATGAAGTAGAACCGGTAAATATACAAGCTGCTATTTTACATTTACATTTATCAGACGCTTTTCAGCGACTTACATTGCATTCAAGAAACACATTGACATTTTAACCAGTTCTTGCTTACCCTGGGAATCGAACCTATGACCTTGTCATTGCAAGCGCCACGCTCTACTATTTGAATAACAGGAAAGGTTTTTATCTATTGTTTTATAATTAATGTATATAATGGTATTTTCAAAGGCTTATTTCGTGTTTGGCACCTAACTTCAATCTTGGTTTCCCTGAGTGAGACAATAAAGCTGAGTCTGTGTCTAGGCATACTTTGACCAGAATATGGTTGGGTAAATGGTAAGTTTCAAAATGAAAGGTTATAAATATTTAAGTGTTATTTTAATAATGCATTTGTTTTGTCTATTTATCAGTTTGAATATAAATCCAACGAACAAAAACATCCCTAATCTCTAGTAGCCTCTTTCAAATGCCTGCTCATGCTCTGGCTAATGTCTCAGTGGTACCCAAAACATCACCTGCTCTGCTTTGAAACATCTGCTTGCAACAAATTCTTGCTGGAGGGCTCCCCGCAGAAATGAAGCAGCGGTGCAGATTGAGCGAAGAGAGAATCACCACAGAGCCCAAGGCTAAGGGCCTGAACTCACTGTTCTGCAGCTCTCAGCTGCTCAACTTACCCAGAATACCACAAAAGATTCCAGTCACAGAGGATGTCCACGATTTCCCTTCAATCAGCGTCCTTCTTGGCAGGCATGGAGGATTTGAGGGAAAGTTTCTGCTTACTGGTTTGCTTTTAACTAATTCATTCATTCACTAAACTTTTTGTTTAGCAGTAACCCATAGATCATCTCTTTATTTGCCTGGGAATCCTTGCAGAGGCAATAATCTCATGTTTAAAATAACTTTGTTTTTTGCGGTTGATATTTCCCCTTCAGCTATAATTAAATTCTTAATTATCAAGATGCAGTCACAAGGAACACTGAGGCAGGGAATTCAATTTGAAGACCCCCTGCATCATCCCGAGGGTCAAGAGAGGATTGTGGGAAGTGAGTGGGGTATGGATTGGAAGAGAAAAGAGAAAATAAGAGAGTTATGGATTCTTCTGATGGATATAATTCACACCACTGCTTTGCTTCCAGCTGCCATGAGCTCACCTGATTCACTGACATCTTAATCATGTGTTCCTCTAGAGAAATCGTTCAGGATTACTGCTTGGTTCTTTCTATTAACAGCAAGCAATAACAGCCAGCTCCCATGGACTAAGGACACAACACAATTAACTTTTTCCCTGTCTTTCTCTTTGTCCTTTCAGCATGTCTATTTGAAGGGAAAATGTCTGCAAGTCTGTATGATGGGAACAACTAAGCTTAAACAGACAGTTTACAAAAAGTATCATATTTACTCACAATCACGGCATTCAGAACCTGTATGGTGTTGTTTAAAAAGGATTCATTTTGAAAAGTAGAATTACAAAGCTATATTGGAAATAGTGTCAATAAATCTTATTATTAAACTTATTCACATAAAAAATGTTAAATAAGGGTTTCTCAGTCATCAACATCATCAAAGACTGAGTTAACATTTTAAATAATAAACTACCATTCAAAAGATTGGGGTCAGCAAGGTTTTTTTTTTATGATCTTCTTTTAAAAGAAACCTCTTATGCTCACAAGGCTGCATTTATTTGATCAAAAATACATAAATAATAAAATTGTGTAATTTTATTCGAGTTTAAAATCATTTTTCCATTCTACCATTTAAAATGTAATTCAGTCATGTGATGGCTGAATTTCAATCAGTCTTGCATTTATTGAACTGATTTATTTTAAATAAAAATATTTTTTAACATTATTGTTACAATCAATGTTTTGTTCATACAGAAACAAAAATGGCACTTATATGCACAAACTCGGAAAACACGGGAACAACATCCACACACAATGAAGACAGGAACACATCCACATAACGTTAACAACCGACAAAGACAAGGGAATACAGGAGGGTATAAATACATGAGGGTAAGCGTAGCACACCTGACGAGACTTAGGAAAGTGATTAGACAAGGACAAGTGCGGGAAGGATACGGAAGGTACATAGAAGGGACCTGGATGTTGTTACGTACCTTTAGTTGTCTAGGTTTAGGACATAACACTCAGTTTAAAAAAAAAATATTGCATCGGAGGGAAAAGTAAAAGAGACCAGGTCACGCAAGCGTTGCAGTTGACGGTATTTATTACAATTACGGCCGAAGCCACTAAACAGTGCATGAGCTATTTACAGTGTTAAACAAATAAAGAAGAAAACAAAACAACCAACTCATAAGGATCAAAGAACGAAGGTGGCGCCAAATTAAAGAAAGGAATAAAACAAAACAGTTCACAAACTAAATTCCCCAAACCCTCTAAACTTACTAACCAAAACAAAATGTGAAAAAGAAACCCGAATTCTTCAGCGCACAGACTAAACTATACTAAATAAGAAACAGAAAGTACAAAAGTGACACTAGATAAGAGGTGAGTGCATCTAAACATTTGTAGCTATGGGCGATGTGTACGTCGCGCAACATGCTAAACCTGTTCCCTGTCCCCGAATGGATTCAGTGAAACAGTGACTCAGATAACCTTTACCTTAAGGTTATCATCAAGAAACAAATGCAAGATTCACAAACACAGATGAAAAACATAAATTTCAATAAACTCAAACTCAAACTCAAACTCAAACTCAAACTCAAACTCAAACTCAAACTCAAACTCAAACTCAAACTCAAACTCAAACTCAAACTCAAACTCAAACTCAAACTCAAACTCAAACTCAAACTCAAACTCAAACTCAAACTCAAACTCAAACTCAAACTCAAACTCAAACTCAAACTCAAACTCAAACAGCACAGCCCACACACTGAACTGCTGATCACGGTGAACAGGTGACTCTTAAATCAGCAGGGCGGCGCTTGATTTGCAGACAAGATGACATCACTGATTATAATTGACAGCTGCCTCCTCCAATCAGCGAAGACCTAGTAGAAATGATAGAAAGAGGACAGACATAGATAGGAAAAAGAAAAACTGTACGCAGCACGTAACAGATGTGAACAACGTGACAAGACTGACAATTATACGTCTTTACATTTTTACACATTGATTACACATCAATGTAATGCATTCTTTAAAAAATGTATTCCAAACTTCTGAATGTAAGTGCATATAAAAGTCAGTTTAAAGAATCTTTTGTTCAATTTGGTAGGTTCTCAAAGTAAAACTGATTAAAATGAAATCATGACAATACTTTGAAGGGTCTTTCTTCATAAAAATACAAGACCCATGACAAAAGCTCTAAAACATATTACTTTGAACTATTCCTTTAACTATTCCAGCACACATATACAGTACCTTTTCAGCTATTTATGACTAAATACACTGGAAGGAAGGGCGTAATTTATGAACTCTGACTCACTGATTGCTGAAATGCAGCTTCTGTCATGGTCATGAGGATGGCTGAGGACGCTTATCCCTCTCTCTCACACAGAGATCTTGATGATTGGTCTATTTGGGAGAGTGTCCGGGACTCAGAGGAATGAAGCTGACACTAATGCAGAGTGGAGGTGGCACAGAGGTGCACTGCGGATGTGCTTGCACTCTTTAAAGTGTCAGAACTGCTATGCCGGCACTGCGCCTACCTCTTCCTCCTCCTCCTCCTCCTCCTCTAGACATTCCAACGCAGTGTGTGCCTCAGGGAACATGGATAAAGGATTGCCCCCGGCTAATTCGACATGCCTCCTCCTCTACATTTAATTCTTGTTGGCCATTGTGGAGGACCTCAAAAAAGTGTTTGACTGTGCACGAGGCTTGAACATCGATATATTCCTGCATTTTTTAAAGACTTTTTATCTTTCTTTTTATTTTTAAAAGAAGCTCCCCCACAGGCCTCGTTCCTGCCTTCTAGGTCAGCTCTTCTGTGATGTAATGCATTCTGCTGGCCAGATGCAAGGGTGGTACTGACTCCTCCAGTTCCCTGCAGCACACATCTCCCTCGATTCATAGGTAAAGAGTTCACGTCCTGGAATGGTTGGACACGCTGAATGGGCTCTGTGGGAAACAGCTTGAGGAGTCTGATCAGCTCTGACCCATACAGATGAGCCATTCAGACAAAGCAACACATGAAACCATCTAGTTACAGACCATCTGTGAAATGAGAGATTAAATGGCAGGTGACTTCTTAGTGACATTCTGATAGACTCAAAGGAACAGTCCATTGAAGAATAAAAGCGCTGTCATTAGTTACATACTCAAGTCATTCCAAAGTCGTTTTTTTTCTTCTGTTGAACAGAAGATACACACACACACACACAAACAAAAGCGTATAAACACAATATAACAAACAAACAAAATACATTTAATAATAGAGTGGAGTTCACTTATCTCGATTTCGGTTAACTCGCCAACCCTATTATGTCTACGTTTTTGAAGTGGAACCGCCAAACTCCCTATTTGTCTTAGCATTTTCTTATCGGTTATGTCGATTCTTTTATGTCGCCGAACCCTAATATTTCGAGCACAAAAAAAGGTTCACTGCGCATAGTTCACTAGTTCACTGCACATGCGCTGAGTTCCCGTTGCATGTGGATCGCGGTCCGTATGGTCGCTCACTCCAGTGACGCTTCACTCACAGTGCCGCGCAGAAGAACTCGCGGAAGTGGCAGAAAAATCAAGCCTTCTAGATGCTATCTTGGAAGAGGAGGCGCAGGAGTTAGCATCATTGTCCAGGAATTCCCAGATTACATTGACATCGACAAAGACGTTGTTACTGATAGAAGCATTTGAAACCGTTAAAGGCAAAAAGCAACAAAACATTTGTAAAGCAGTTTGTAAAGAAACCATAGTAACCATGTGTGCAATACTATTCAGAAATGACTGTGTTATGAGCGAATGTGTTTTTATAGCATGCCGATCGCTTCATCAAAGAAATCGGCATATTGGCTTTTGGTTATCTCGATCGTTGTTTATCGCAACGCTTTTTTGCAACCCCCGAGGCCGTCTGTACGTATATACATATAGAAGATTATTTAAAAATAACATTTCTTAAAAAATACATTTTGAAACTGTTTAGAAGACATTCATAACTTTATTTTAAATAATTATTTAATATTTAACCCTTTAATGCATGAATCATGATTACCACAGTCATGATATTTTTTTCTGTGTTGGTCTCTTGGGTATGTAAAACAAGATTTGAACTTTAACACATATTCAACAAAGAGGTTTTTTTTTATGTCCACTTGAGTGGATAGTAGGAGTTTATATTTTGAACTGAAGAAATACTGTGTTTAATAAAATACAGTAATAGCAAAGTAATACTGTGTATTTAGCAAACCAATTACATTTTTTTTTCCATGTGAAAACGAAAAAATATATACAAAAAAATTAATACAGCTCACTTTCAAACAGCAGACAGAGAAGAACTTCATACAAGCTGAATGTCATGTGTTTTTGATATTAGAACATGTGGACATGATTCCATCAAAGATCTCTACAACTGGTGAAGCACTTTAATGGAAACCCAACTCGGTCTATATCGGAAATGCTCGCACTCTCTTCAGTCTACCAGAGTGTTGATTTAACCTTATTAGCTGATAAATCTGATTCTATTCAAAACAGAATAGAGCTCCCCTCTCTTATAAAATATCAGACTCAAATCTACATTGATCTATTGAAGTTTACAGACTGTTGAAAAACAAGTGATCAGTGAAATTAGAATGAGCAGTGTAATCAGATTACTTTTGAAATAATGAGTAAATTAAAGTAATGCATTACAAGTAAATGTGCATTATGTAACCAGATAATTTTTGATGTTATGAGTAAATTAAAGCATTACAAATAACATGCATTATGTATAATTTTTTTGATAATTTCCAAATACAGTGATCCCTCGTTTATCGCAGTTAATGTGGACCGGAACCCCCCGCGATAGGTGAAAATCAGCGAAGTAGGATTGGCCCCCTTAGGAATTTCCGTATATGTGTGTGTAGATACCAGAATGTTTAACCTCAGATCTCGTAGAGTGGTGGCGGGTTTAAAAATGACTGCTCAAAAGATGAGCGAAGTATGGGAGTATTTTGAATTAGAAGGAGATAGGAAAAGTGTCATGTAAACTGTCATAGAATAATTCCACTGGAGCAGAGCGTAACCATATTAATCACAGGCACGGAGATGTTAGCGAGATTTACTACAACTGTCCCGTTTGTGCTGAAAGAAGAAATATATAGACATATATCAACTCATTTATTTTTTTATTTATCTGTTTATTAAACTCATTGTCATGGGTAACACAATGAAAACTGACACATACGCCTCTACATAAAGCAGCACTTATTTTCAGCGGCATTCATTATGGGATTTAAACTTGATTCAAATGCATCATTAATGTATTTAAATATTATTTTATTTAACATTTAAATAAAGTCTTCTCAGGTTCTTACTTTTAGACTAGACGGTTTCAAAACTTTTTAACAGTTTTAACGACTAACCAAAACCCATGCATATACAAGAAAATGACAAGTGCAGAATTAACATTTCTCATTTTGTGTAACACGTAATAGGGGAAAAAATCCTATTGGAGAAAAACAATACAAGCGTGAGTAAATGACAGAATTTTCATTTCTGGGTGAACTAATCCTTTAATTGTCTGACCTACTTTGCAACCCTTCTGTAAGTTGTCTAAAAACTGCATGTCACCAGTTTAACTCCAAAATAAGCTTTTACAGAGAGAAATTATTGCTGGATGCGGACGAGCTGTGATGAAGGATGACTCTGCACTTGTTAGATGAGCTTTTGCTCATCAGACACGCTTCACCAATCAACAAATTAAAACCATCCGAACAGCTGGCTCATCCTGCCGTTTGAATCCGGCTCATAATTAGGGATGGAGATGGAGGGGATGTATCATAATACACGAAGAATGGATGCATTCTTGATCATTTTTTAAGTCTTTTTCCAAATATCTCAAAAAGATTTTTTTTTATCAAAAAGTCTTTGCAAAAGTTTTGTTCTAAAAGTTCTGCTCAGCTAAATTTATGCAATTCTTAGAGATAATACTGAAAAACTGCCAGAATTCACCCTATTTATAACCTCATTTTAAAACAGCAGGCCTAAAACCAATTTACCAAGTAACTTTGTCTGTTCACATTCTCAGTTTTTGGGATTGGCAACTTACAGGTGTGAATCTCTTTTACATAGCAACTGAGCGCCACAAATACTGTATTTCCTTAATAGTTACCACAGGCATAGCGACTAAAGGAATATAAAAAATTCAGATTATTGATCAAATCTTCAGACAACACCTTCTATATCTGGGTGGAGAACAACTCATTTGATTCAGGTGTAGAACAAAACTAACAGGAGTAGCTCCGGCGAAGAGACAGATCTAAACACAGCTCACACCTCTGTCACTATAAGTGACTGAAAGGACACAAGAAAACCCACAACACATGAAAACCTACAACACATGGCACACACGCATTTGTACAATGCAGAGCATCTCTCTCAACTAGTTGTCCAGTCCAGTTCCGCTCAGAGTGTGGATTTTAGGAGAATAAAAATGTAAGGGTGTGAGTTATAGAATGCGGTCACTCCCGTAAATAACTGAACCATGTGTAAACATAACCATATTAAGTAACTGCTGGAATGGCAACCATATCTTTGGTCCAAATAGCCAGTTGATATACTGTGTCTATTTTCTTCTTTAAACAAAAGGAATCAGTCATTTTTATATTGTAACAGGAAAAGAGTATTTGATGTGAGACTAACAGCACCTTTCAGCCATACTAAAGTTTTGAGGGTTATGAGGTTGCCCATAAAATAAGGTGGTGACTAGTCACCTTGTAATAAGATTATTTTACTATGTCCTCTAAAATCACAGAAGAAATAAGAGTGGCTAAATTATAATTATGCTGTTAAAGTTTGTCTGCTCAAACATCACTTAGTAGTCTCAAAGGACACACTAATTCCATTGTGTATCTGTAAAGACAACTGTAGCATTTTAAATGAATCATTTGGTTGATGAACTTGCTGAACCTCAGTGAGTGCATAAAGCTTCTTTCTTCTGCAACATTCAGAATGACAAGACTAAAGTTTTAAAACAGCTCAAGCTGACTATCTCTGTCTCTATGGCACCTCCCGTTTGTAGATCCCTCTGGGAGAGAAGAGTGGTGTTCACAGATCCAGTATTGCAATATAAAAATAAAAAAACCTTAACACTGACGTCATTTGCAAAAAGGAGTGGCGTGGTGTGTACAGGTTAACATATGTCGAACAGAAGCTGCCCTACGTTTTCACAAATAAAAGGGAGTGATTATTTTTTTATGGGAAGGGCAAATAGAGGTGCTAAATCATCCTTCATCTTTTTCTTAATAATAAGGAATTAATTCCACCTTCGAGAACAACATGACCCTGAAGATGAGATGACGCAATTGCCACAGTAAAATTGCCATACTAAAATTAGACTCTATTATTTGTGAAAAGAATAGAGCCCAAATTGAGTTTGGAATATGGACAATTTCAGAGATGCTAATCAAATTCACTCAAAGATGCCTTTCAGTCTCATTTGGCCTGATGATTACGCATTGTGTGAACATGCTCACACCCTATACAATGTTTCAGCTATATTCAACATGTACTTAAGAAAAACTGAAAAAATAGAAAGGCAGACTTACTGATTACTACTGGATCTATACATAATCTTACAGTGAGGTCCAAAAAACTGAACTTTTTTTTTTCTTCTCCTAGTGGTTTAATTTTGTACTTCATTGTATGTGGATACTTTATGAGCTTTCCTCATTTTTCCAAATGTCTTGTTTTATGCAAAGCACCTGCCAACCTTGGGACCGTTTGGAGACAAGGTCACATCATTGGACTGACCCCTCTTGCAGAGCATTGAGCAGTTTCATAATAAGGTGTCCATATTTTGCATTTTAGACATCCTCTGGACTTGTAACATCTCCTCTGCTAAAGTCTCCCTCTCACTTGGTCTTATTTTAAATGCAGTGTACAAAGACAAGAAGAGAGAAGACTGACCAAAGAGATTGGGGTGTTTTCTTCATGGAGTTGTAATGGTTAGTGAAATATGGGCTGACAAGAAAAGAAAAAAGAAGCATTTTCCTTTACTCACCCAATTCTACATCCCTCTATGATAGATACACATAAACTAGATAAACTAGATAAACATAAAACTGTTTATTTACACTTGCTAACTTCTTTATATATTAAAATATGTTTCTAAATATGATCTTGGTGATAGCCCATGTAAGATAAACCAGGTTTTTGCTACAAAACACACAACATCTGCAAACGACATTGCAATTTCAAGACGAAACATCTCAATCCAGTTTGAGTAGGCTACCATCAGCACCTCAATAGGTTTATAAATGCCAAATCATCTTTTTGGTAAGTAAACTGAAAAACCTTACACAATGGTACCTTAGTGTCACAGCCTTGTCACGTTGTTCACATTGTGTGTGTGTGTGTGTGTGTGTGTGTGCACGTCTTCCATGTTCATTGTTTCCTCGCTCCAAGTTTTCCAGGTTTTTGCACTAAGAGTGCCGTTTTTGTTCTGTATTTTAAGTGTTGTGTTTTCTTGGTTTTGAGTTAAAGTTAAGGTTTTCTTGTTTCGCATTGCACACCAAGTACTTGTGACATTTAGACCAAGAACTGTCTTGACCTTTTTGCAGCTGTCATAAGGCCTCGATATTCTTTTAAAACAATAAGATGGTCATTTGGCTTTTACACCTCACCGTCTCCATATTTTGGACTTTTACAGGCAAACGTGACTCCACGCTGACACTCAAGTTGATGCCAGGTCCACCATTTGCTTGTTTTGTCGCTCTTGACACAGTAAGCCTCCACGGGAGGTAATGCACTTGTATTTTGACCCTCTTTCTAATCATTAATACAAGCAGAAGGTGAGCATTTGGGTCTGAGATGCAGACATCCAAATAAGCTGTTTAAAATGATGGAAATGTATTCAAATACATTGCTGAATATATCCCCAATTACAAAACTCATTTTGATAATTTGATCAATTATTGCAGCCACAATCAATAGTAAATGTACACAAACATATATTTTAAATGACATTTAGTTTAATGCCTGATTTGAAAAGCATGTGGAATGTATGCATTAAAAGGATACTTTACAAGATATTTTAATTTCAGTGCCATTTACAAAGTTGTGCTGGTGAAAGTAACATCATCAGGCATATTCAGAGTCTCACAGCTTGTACTAAGTTGCTAAACTATTCTCATTGATGCCCTTACTGAATCTTTGCTTTCATTTCCCCCAGCGTTCGGAGGCACACGGCGCAAAGCTCCGATTGAGTTGTTCGCTTCTCCTCCAGTGAATTCTACCTCACGAAAAGTAGAGGATCTGTAATACCGAAGAAAATTTGCATATCAAACATGCCATAGTCACTCGAGGGAGGACATCAAATCCTCCAGTGCTCATTCTCATGTTTGTTTGCGAGTTGATAGTCAAAGCTGTTTTGGTCTGATGCTAAAAGTGAATGCATTATTAGCTGCACTGCTAATGTGGTTTGTATATTCTAGGTCGTTGCTGATCTTTGGCAAGTTGATTCTGGGTTTATTTCTAAAGCAAGTTGTCAAAAACGATTACGAGTTTATAAAAATTACGTTTTTCATCCAAATTGCACTATATGAAGACAACTGGGACTTACCAGTTAGATGACTTACCGTATCTAAAGCAATTTACATTGCACACTTTTTCTACTGATCATGGAATAATGTCACCTCTTTAAAGTAGGCTTTTCAGTGTAGTATAAGAGCAACCTTCAAGCCTGATCCATTCTGTCCTTCTTAATACGCCAACAACACAACCTCATCATGTGTGACAAGACTGTTTCTGCCTCCACCCAACACTGCTGCCCTTCATAAATAATTAAAGATCTAATCTGTGATATTTCCAAAGGTCAGCAGTACAACAAAGTGACAAAAAAGAAAGCCGGCTCCCCCATTTCTCTCAATGTTTTCACTTTCTTTAATACTTCTGGCCTGAACCTTTTGAGAATTCCAGGACAAAGATTTTTTTGTGTGAGCCTGAAACTATTGAACTCTCAGGAGTGACCTACAGTCCGTTTTGAAGCTTTGTAGATAATAAAGAAGAGAAAAAAAAAGAGGAAGAAAAAATGCTCACACAAATTTGTGCTCTGCTCTGTCACCCCATAACCTCATTGGAGCTAAATGCTGAAGAGCAAAGGTCACAAAAGCCTTCCTGCATGCCGAAATATCTAAATGTATTATTTAAATACATTTGAATATAAATATGAGCTAGCGCTAACCTTGATTGGTCTCCTTGATGCATTATCTATAAGGTTCCACAAATCTCCAGACGCAGGAGAACTATGCTATCTTCCACACAGCTCAGGATTTCAGAATTAAAGATGCCAGCAAAAACATTCCTAATCCAAGAGGTATTAACTGTACAACACCATTATTCACATCACGAATGAAGTACTGCGAAACTTTCAGAGTGATTAAAAGTTAATCCTTATGTATGATTTTTAACACATGCGTTGTTTTACTAGTGAGATCTACACTTTAATTAGCACAGTTATGAAGTCTGTGTCCACAGAATGATATGTTATGTAAATGAAGCTTGCTGAATGAAATGTTTAATGTTCTGGAGATTTATTCAAATGTTTAAAACTGACAGTGAGCTTAATCATCACAGTGTGCTCTTGCGGAATGAATTTTTTAAAGCAAACAAGGTTTTATCTTGCTTCGTCTTTTCGACGGAAACGTCAGAAAAATACAAAGATTTTCTTTAGACTTTTCAAAAACATCATTTCATATCTCCTTTATTTCCTGTATCACATCGAAACAGGAGAGGAACGCATGGCTAACTGAAAAAAGAGTTACATCCTTACATATGTCAAGGAAACAACCGAATTGAGCGTCTGGCATGCTGTTGCTAGCAATATCATATCGTCTCTCATGTTCTCTGACATTCAGCCCTCAGAGAACAAGATTATATTCATGATCAAAGCCAATTCTCCCTTAAACCAAGTTATCAAGAATCATGATTCTTAAAGGTAACATTTTTGAAAAGTGTTGCAAAACTTAACCACTGTTATAAAGTATACAAAAACAAATGCTTTAGACTTTACAAAAATGTAGATATGCGAGAAGCGTTTGCCAGCTGAGAGGGAACACGTGAGTCTTGTTTACATACTTTGTTTTGGTTTCATTCTGCGAATCAGCAGTCATTAGCAAGGAGTAATCTTTGGTAACTGTGGTAACTGTACTGCTATTGTTTGTTTGTTTACCGCGTGGCGACTCGGCGTGCTAGTTTCGATCAAAACCGTTTTTGTACCTCGTGTGTTTTTGCATTCTATTGCACTTCTAACGCAACGCGGAGCTGTGGGCGTGGCATTTGGCGCCCGTTAGCAAATATAAACTCGTGTAACTAGGAGAAATATTAGGAGAAGCGTTTGCCAGCTGAGAGGGAACACGTGAGTCTTGTTTACATACTTTGTTTTGGTTTCATTCTGCGAATCAGTAGTCATTAGCAAGGAGTAATCTTTGGCAACTGTGGTAACTGTACTGCTATTGTTTGTTTGTTTACCGCTTGGCGACTCGGCGTGCTAGTTTCGATCAAAACAGTTTTTGTACCTCGTGTGTTTTTGCCTTCTATTGCACTTCTAACGCAACGCGGAGCTGTGGGCGTGGCATTTGGCTGTTTTCACCGAAACAGGATAATTAGCTGCTGCGCACGCTGTCGCGGAAGCGTCAGCGGAAGCGTTTCAGCGTCCTCGTGTGAAGACAGACGAGTGTAAAGACGTTCGACTCCACCGAGCAACGACACCAGCAAGTCTGTCTAATATTTCTATTCCCTTTTTCTTACTTTCACACTACACTTTCTCTGCTATCATGTGCTTTCAGTATATTCCTGTCGTCTCTCAACGTCGCTCTGTTAACACTCGCCGAAGGTGGCGCAACATTAACAACCTGCATTCTGTTCCTTCCTCTAATGCACCTCTCTCCATCTCTGTAGGTCTCTGGAACTGTCAGTCAGCAGTCAATAAGGCTTCCTTTATCCCAGCCTTTGCTACTAACTCTGCTCTTAATATCCTAGGTTTGACTGAGACATGGATTCGTCCAGAGGACTCAGCAACCCCGCTGCTCTCTCTAACAATTTCTCTTTCTCCCACACTCCTCGCCAGTCTGGGAGGGGTGGGGGCACAGGTCTCCTCATTTCTAACAACTGGACATACTCTACTCACTCCTCCTTATGCATGTACAATTCGTTCGAATTTCACTCCATTACAGTTTCATCTCCTGCAATAATCCACTTTGTTGTAATCTATCGCCCTCCAGGTCAGCTGGGCACCTTTGTTGAGGAGATGGACATGCTGCTGTCCTCATTTCCTGAAGATGGCACTCCGCTGGTCGTCTTTGGTGACTTCAACATACATTTGGAGAAGCCTTGCGCTACAGACTTCCTCTCTCTCCTAGCCTCATTTGACCTCAACCGACTCATCACCACAGGTACTCACAAGTCGGGCAATCAACTCGACTTGATCTACACACGCAACTGCACCACAGACAACACTCTCGTTAAACCACTGCATGTTTCTGACCACTCTTTCATTACATTTCATATGCATCTTACTAATCCTGCAACACCAACCCCTCTTCCAGTCACTTTCAGGCGTAACTCTCTCTCTCCTTCTCAATTCTCCTCTATCGTCTCATCCTCTCTTCCCTCTCACAAACAGTTCTCAACTCTGGATACGAATACAGCAACAGATACCTTATGTTCTACTCTAATGTCTTGCCTACATAATATCTGTCCACTCTCTTCCAGGTCATCACGTGCTACTCCCTCTAGCCCCTGGCTAACTGATGTTCTTCGTGAACACAGGGCCAAGCTAAGGGCAGCTGAGAGAAAATGGCGCAAGTCAAAGGACCCATCTGACCTGAGTTTGTATAAATCTCTTCTCTCTACCTTTTCTACTGACGTCCATACTGCTAAATCTTTACACTTCCACACCAAGATCAACAGCACTTCCAACATGCATGCACTTTTCAAAACATTCAACTCTCTACTCTCTCCCCCTCCACCACCTCCCTCTACCTCTTTAACTGCAAATGATTTTGCCCATTTCTTTATTAACAAAACTGCAACTATCAGTAGCCAGTTCTCACCTCCACTTACACACAAATTTACACTGCCCTCTGAAACCAGAAACACTCTCTCAACCTTCTCTCCACTCACTGAGGTAGACGTATCTAAACTTCTCCTTTCCAGCCATCCAACCACCTGCCCTTTAGACCCAATCCCCTCACACCTTCTACAAGCCATCTCTCCTACAATCTTACCAGCACTTACTCACATCATCAACACATCCCTTCACATGGGAACCTTCCCCACCGCGTTCAAGCAGGCTCGGGTAACCCCACTGCTCAAAAAACCCACATTGAACGCATCACTCGTTGATAATTACAGACCTGTCTCTCTCCTACCATTCATATCTAAAAATCCTATCTCACGGATAGGTCCTTCAGGGTGGCATGGTGCGGGGAGGTCTCCAAAGAATGTCAACTGATCACCGGTGTTCCACAGGGCTCAGTTCTTGGACCACTTCTCTTCTCCATGTACACCACATCACTGGGTCCCATCATAGAGGCACACGGCTTCTCCTATCACTGCTACGCAGATGACACTCAGCTCTACATATCATTTCAACCAGATGATCCAACGGTGGCTGCGAGAATCACAAGCTGCCTAGCGGACATCTCGACATGGATGAAAGAGCATCATCTGCAGCTCAACCTGGCAAAGACGGAGCTTTTAGTCTTTCCTGCCGATCCAACCCGACAGCATGATTTCACTATCCAGAACGGTGCTACCACGATAACCCCTTCAAAGTCTGTCAGAAATCTTGGAGTGATCTTTGATGACCAGCTGACCTTCAAGGACCACATTGCAAAGACGGCTCGATCATGCAGGTTTGCACTGTACAACATTAGAAGGATCAGGCCATTCCTAACTGAGCAAGCTACGCAACTTCTGGTGCAGGCCATGGTCATTTCCAGACTGGACTACTGCAACGCTCTTCTGGTTGGGCTTCCTGCAAATGCAATCAAACCCCTACAACTGATCCAGAATGCAGCAGCTCGTCTGGTCTTCAACCAACCGAAAAGGTCTCATGTCACACCACTCTTCATCTCACTACACTGGCTCCCTCTCGCAGCACGCATCAAATTCAAAGCACTGACTCTTGCATACAAAACTTACACAAACTCAGCACCTTCATACTTCCACTCATTGGTACAACTCTACACACCTACCAGAAACCTTTGATCGATCAACGAGCGGCGACTCGTGGTTCCATCACAGAGAGGAAAAAGAACGATCACAAGAACATTTTCATTCACCACCCCTGGCTGGTGGAACACACTCCCTGCCCTCACCCGGAATGCAGATTCCCTGTCGAGGTTTAAAAAACTACTAAAAACGCATCTCTTCCATGAGCACCTAACATGACACACACATGCACTCACAAAAAAAAAAAAAAAAAAAATTCCCTTTTCTCTACTCCCCATGCTGGTGCTACTTGTATTCAGAATGTTTGAAACTTTGTATTGTAAGCGCTCTTATGTGTTTTTGTATCCTTTGGACAAATTGCTTCTATATTCCTCAAATTGTAAGTCGCTTTGGATAAAAGCGTCTGCTAAATGAGTAAATGTAAATGTAGATATGCATGTAGACTCCTCCATGCCTGTTTATAGTTTAATAATCCTTAAATATTCCTACTACACCACTGACCTCCTGTAAAAAAAAAAACTGAAAATGCATATTAGAAAACTTAGAGTGCACAAATGCACTTAACTCTTTTAAGGCTTGTCCAGAAAAACAGAAAGCAGAAACCTCAGTACTTACTTTCACAGTCTTGTCATGTTCCACTTCCAGGTCCTATCTGTATCTTCCCGTGCCCTTATGTCACCTGTCTTGTTAATTACTTACCTTGTCAAGTCCTATCAGGTGTCCCTAATGTGTGCTCTCGCTATAAATGCCCTCCTGTATTCCCATGTCTTTGTCTCTTGTTAACGTTATCGTTTCATGTGTTTGGATACCGTGCTCTTTCCATGTGTTTTATGTATTTCCTAGTTTTCTAAGTTTTGCAGGATAGGTACTGTTTTCTGTTCTCCTTTGAAAGTGTTTTGGTTTTGCATTATGGATAAAGTGTTTTCGTTTGGGACATCTGCTCTGTGTCCTTCCTCCGCATCGTACACATCCCCGGGATATGACACTTACTCTACTTTGTTCATCTTATATCACCCCTCTAGCACTCTATAAAGTTTCATTAGGCTAGGCTTAATATCATTTGGAGAAGCTTATCTATGGCTTACTAAATGGGCTCTGTTGTGTGAATAACCATAAAGACTTCATAATGTCAGCAGAATTCAGAGACTTCATCTTATATTTAAAAAGGTTCATATAATTTTGGAATAAGTAAAGATTCTGAAAATTACAGGTAAAAAAAGTCACAAGTCAAATACATACCTCACAGACGAAACTGAAGCCTACTCCCAGACTAAAATGCATGTTTGAGCGGTTCTGCATATCGTAAAACATGTCAGTACCATTGTTTTGTCTAAAGATGCACACCATGTTTTTATTCCATAACAAATGTTTATAAAAGCTGCTTAAATGTCCTACTTGAACTGAGGCTTAGGCCCCGTCCACACGGAGATGCGGATTACTGAATCCGCATACATTTCTTATCGGATTGGCGTTCCGTCCACACGCATCTGGCGATTTGGGAGACTGAATCCGCTCTCTTTTGATACCGGGTCCTAAAGTGGATAGATCTGAATCCGACACCCTTGCGGTCTCGTGTGGACGGCCAATTCGTAAAATTTTTTGTTTACCGATGATGTCATCACATCACGTATCGCTATGTTTATTTGTTATCACAGTAACAGCAACAGTGTTGCCAGATTGGACTGAAGATTCCAGCGCAGCTACAGCTTAAAACCCTCCCATTTAAAAAAATACCAGCCCAAACTGCATACTCTTATAAATAATGAAAAATGTTGAGCGATTTTATGCATCAAAAACCATCCCAAATTTTATCAACCAGCCCAATGCATTTTTTCCCGGTCGGACGTGACAAAAAGGTAAATAGCAATAAAACATACATTTACCAGTATATACAAGGTTTCAGCGAACAGTTCAGAATCGGCAATCAAAACGTGGTCAGATAGGCAATGGTCGGAAAACAGAATTATCAGATTCAAGATCACTAACAAACAAATAAACACACTCACAGTTTCACCAAACAAACACAAAGATCACAATCACAAATAAACTCACAATCTCACAATTAATCACAAAATAAACAAAATCAACACTAACAATCTCTCTGATACAACACTCCACTCAACAATAACGACACAAACACAGGCGAATTAATCAAAGATATCAAATACTAGGTCAATGACGCTCAAAATGGCATGTAGCAGAGAATGGATGTTTGGGGAGGTCCTTATATGTGGATCAGGTACTGGATAGGACCAATCACAGTCTGCAGATGATTAACAAAGGGCGTAACCAATCTGCAACACAGCTACAGAGAGAGAGAGAGAGAGAGAGAGATACACACAATATGCACAAAGACAGTTGATGATAACTCAGGATCATAACACCAATATATATATAAATATCCAAGTTACGAAAGCAAAGACGAATAATTTTACTGCTCTACATACGTAAAGTTTTCAAGATACAAAGGTTTCTGAAAGTCCGAGATTCGCCCCATAACAATTTTGAAACTCGCGCCGCACACTGCCATCTTAGTTATAGTAGACTCGCCACCATCCTCCTGCTCTCCCATTGGTTCCTGATGCTAGCCAAGCCATGAGATCCTTCTCTCTAATTGGACAGCATCCCTCCCATCATGCATCTTCTATACGAACGTGCTGGCGTGCTTTAGCTCAGCCACTCCGCACCCGAAACTTTACTTTATCTGCCGTTTGTCCTCCTCCTCCTCCTCCTCTGCCGCCACTTTCGGAGATAGCCTCACTCAAAAGGTAAGCTTCGACATTTTACGTTATTTCATTGTTTATAGGTCAATTTAGTTTTATTATGAAATTTAATGGGGTGTTTTTGGAGGGCTTGGAACGGATTAGCCATTTTACATGTAAAATGTGTTCCAAGATACAAAAAACGTCTCGGGTTACGAATGTAACCCTGGTTCCCTGAGGGGAACGAGACGCTGCGTCAAAGCGCTAGGGGATATAGCCTTGCGTCAGTCACGTGAAGATCTGTGCAACCAATGAGAGACGAACGCGTGTGAATGCGTCACTGCCGGCGATTGCCGGTGACGTCATGAGGAAGAGCATAAAGGCGCGTCTGAAACCCGGACGCGTCAGCATGAATGCCTGAAGGCGCGGAGGCGCCAGGAGCTGAGGCAAAGACGCAGCGTCTCGTTCCCCTCAGGGAACCAGGGTTACATTCGTAACCCGAGACGTTCCCTTTCAGGGAACTCGAGCTGCGTCAAAGCGCTAGGGGAACGCTATACCAACGCCACCTCAGCGACGCCGGCATCCGGGTGAGTCCCAGCTCACTGAGAGAGCACCCTGGTTCCCGGGGCGGCATCGAGGTCCAATTGGTAGAACCTCATGAATGTGTGCGGTGAGGACCAGCCAGCCGCAGCACAAACATCCGACAAGGACACTCCGGAGAGGAGAGCCTTGGATGCCGCCATGCTCCTAGTGGAGTGGGCTCGGACCCTCAAAGGAGAAGCATGTCCGGCCGACTCGTAAGCTAGGCAGATAGCCTCTACTATCCACCTGCTTAGGGTTTGCTTGGAAGTTGGGGCCCCCTCAGGAGCCCCAAAGCAAACAAACAATTGGTCCGACTTACGCCAAGTGGCAGTCTTGAAAACGTAAGCGTCCAGTGCTCGCACTGGACAGACCTTGTTCTTGTGCTCCTGCTCATGATCATCAAATGGGGGAGGGCAGAAGGCCTGCAGCGTGATAGACCGAGCCACATTAGTGGGAACCTTGGGGACATAGCCTGGCCTCGGGTGGAGAAATGCTTTTGCCATCCCGGGCGCAAACTCAAGACATGAAGGGGCCACGAGAGGGCCTGAAGATCCCCGACCCTCTTAAGCGAGGTGATTGCCAGCAAAAGAAGGGTCTTAAGCGAGAGGTACTTAATAGAGATTTCCTCTAGAGGTTCAAAGGGTGCCTGGGACAGGCCTTGGAGTACCACAGACAAGTCCCAAGCCGGCACCCTGGTCTGTGCCGCAGGTCTCAGCCTTAATGTACCACGGAGGAAACAAGTGACTGGGGGGTCCCTGCCCAAAGATACCCCACCCAGAGGTACGTGGCAAGCCGCTATAGCAGCCACGTAAACCTTCAAGGTGGAGGGGGACAGCCCTGCCGCAAATCTTTCTTGCAGGAACTCCAGCACTTTGCCGACTTGACAGGTTACTGGGTTCACCTGCCTTTCACTACACCAGGACGTGAAGAGTTTCCACTTCAAAGCGTAGAGTTTCCTCGTAGAGGGAGCTCTGGACTGAAGGATGGTCTCAACAACCTCGGCTGAGAGACCGGACTCTATGAGCTGGGCCCCCTCAGGGGCCAGACCCACAGCTTCAACAGCTTTGGTTGCGGGTGAAGAATGCAACCTTCCGCCTGGGACAGAAGGTCCCTCCTGACCGGAATCTCCCAAGGGACTCCGTCGAGGAGGGACACGAGGTCCGCGAACCATATTCTGGATGGCCAGTGGGGGGCCACTAGCGTGAGATGGACCTCGTGCCGGCGAATCTTGGCCAGAACTCCCGGGAGCAGAGCAATCGGGGGAAAGGCGTACAGGCGTAACCTCGGCCACGCCTGTGTCATGGCATCCCGCCCCAGAGGCGCTGGATGTGTGAGTGAAAACCACAGAGGGCAGTGGGAGTTTTCTACCGAGGCAAACAGGTCGACCTGTGCCTTGCCGTACCTTTCCCAAATTTGCTCCACCACATCGGGGTGGAGTCGCCATTCCCCTGGTCTTGCCCCCTGGCGTCTGCTCCCACATTCTGGACCCCCGGGATGTAGGCCGCCCTGAGAGAGAGCAGCTTTCCCTGGGCCCAGAGAAGGATCTGTCGCGCCATCTTTTATAGTGGTCGCGAACGTAGACCCCCCTGATGGTTGATATATGCAACCGCAGTCATACTGTCGGTGAAAACAGTGACATGGTGGTCGCGAAGGTCCGGTAGGAACGCACAGAGTGCTCTGCGGATCGCCAGTAACTCTAACATGTTTATGTGCCCGGTCTGGTGCCGACTGTTCCATAGACCTTGTGAGGAGCGGTCCTTCATAACCGCCCCCCAGCCCGAGAGGGAGGCATCTTTCGAGAGAGAGGCTCTCCGAACCAGAGCCCCTAGCATTGGGCCTCGAGACAGAAACCAAGAATTCTTCCACATGCTCAGGGTGCGTAGGCATCGCCCCGTGACCTTGATAGTGCGAAGCGGGTTCCCTTTCGGGGAAAACCCCTTGGTCTTTAGCCACCACTGCAGGGGTCTCATGTGCAGCAGGCCCAGTGGAATGACGCTGGATGCCGCTGCCATGAGCCCTAACACCCTCTGAAAGTGTTTGACCGTGAGTGGCTGGCCTAACTTGATGCTCTTGACGGCTGAACAGATAACTTGGATGCGCTCGGGGGAAAGCCGAGCCGACATCGCCACTGAGTCCCAGACGACTCCCAAGAAAGTGGTTCTCTGAGCAGGAGAAAGGACACTCTTCTTGGCGTTCAGCCTCAACCCCAGCTCCTTTATGTGTGCGAGCACTACATCTCGATGTTGCTCCACTAACTGCGGCGACTGGGCAGGAATAAGCCAGTCGTCGATATAATTTAAGACACGGATGCCTCGTAACCACAGCGGAGCTAGAGCAGCGTCCACGACTTTCGTGAACGTGCGGGGTGAGAGCGCTAGGCCGAAAGGAAGCACCCGATTCTGGTACGCCTTTCCCCCAAAGGCAAACCTCAGGAACTTCCTGTGTTGCGGAAGGATGGAGACATGGAAATATGCGTCCTTGAGGTCGACTGTGACAAACCAATCCTCGGATCTGACCTGCACTACGATCTGTTTGAGCGTTAGCATTTTGAACTTTAGACGCTTGACCGCACGATTCAAGAGACGTAAATCCAGAATAGGCCGCAACCCTCCATCCCTCTTTGGAACTATGAAGTACCGGCTGTAGAACCCGGACTTGCTTTCTGCGAGGGGTACATGCTCGATGGCCCCTTTCGCCAGCAAAGTGTCTACTTCTTGTTCCATGACCAGAGCCTGCTGAGGGCCTACGACTGACTGTAGGACCCCCGAGAACTGGGGTGGAGAAACCCCGAACTGAATGGCATACCCTAAGGTGACCGTGCGCAGGACCCACTGAGAGATACCGGGTAGCCGTGACCACGCACCCGGGAATTCTACTAATAAGGGAACCAGCCTCCCTGGGCTGGCCTCTGGTGCTAAAAACATATCCAGCACTATGCCGGGATTTCCGGATTCCCGGGTGGACTGCTCTAGGACCCTCCTTGGAGGGGGTGGTTTCCCCATGGCAGGCTGACTCTGGAGCTGCTCCTGGGGTACACCACCTTGTTGCGGCTTGGCGTCAGGGCCGCTTAGCCTTAGCCTTCTTGGCGTTCAGGACAACCCTCAAACCTGTCGGCCTGACCTCCCGGGGTTCTCTACCGGAGGGAGGCGGGTGGCGACACTTCGTTTCTGAGCGGCCCTGTGCGAAGAGCTTTGAGACCGCGCTTGACTGGCGGTCTCACGTGGAGGGCGGCGGGGAAGAACTTTACTGAACGCCACCTGCTGTCGAACAGCCTCCTGAAACTTGTCGACGACGCTTTTTACGGCGTCGCCGAACAAGCCCGAAGGGGACAGAGGGGCGTCCAGCAAAACGAATTTGTCCCTATCTTTAATGGCCGACAAATTGAGCCATAAATGTCTCTCCGTAGCCACCAGAGCTGCCATGGAGCGACCGACAGAGTAGGCCGTCTCCCTAGTGGCCCAGAGAGACAGATCCACGGTCCGGCGCAGCTCTGCCACTGCCTCCGGACCGATACCGCCACCCTCGTTGAGGTCCCCAAGCAACTCAGCCTGATAAGCCTGCAGCAGTGCCGTGGTGTGCAGGCACGCTGCGACCTGACTAGAGGCTGAGTAAGCTTTCCCCACCAAAGACGACGTGACGCGCATTGGCTTGGAGGGGAGCGCCGGAGCTTTAATGGAGGACGCAGACTGGGGCACGAGGTAACTCGCAAGAGCCTCGTCCACTTTCTGCATCCCCCCATAACAATGACTTTGAGCCCCTATGAGATTCGTATACATCAAACCATTCCGTGTATGAACTCTCTCAGAGGCTGGCCTTTCCCAAGATCTAGACACCTCAGCATGCAAATCGGGTAAAAAAGGCATAGCTCGGCGCGGGGGAGTGACGCGAGCCGGCAGGTAATGCTCGTCTAGCATACTTCTTCTCGGACGAGCGCTCCTGGTCTCCGCCGGCCATTCAATATCCAGACGAGAGACTGCTCGCGCCACAACCTCAACTAACTCCTCAAACGCCGGCGAGGAGAGTGGCGAATCCTCCTCGACTGGGTCAACACTAGCTAAATCCATCTCACTTTCAGAACTCGATAAAGCTAGTGTTGGAGTCACAGCACGAGCATCTCCCGAGGAGTGCCCGTGACCGGGACCCGCTTGATCTCGTGAGGGCTGAGGTAAGGAAGGACTCACCCCAGCTGCCTCAGCGAGATCCATTTGTGAACCCCAGGACTGAGAGCGCCGCAAAGCCTCGGCTGCTGCAGGTCCCGAACCACGGGAAACACTAGCCTGGGCGGCCTCGTTACAGACCGCCAGGCGGGAGCGGAGAGCATGCAAGGAAAACTGCTCACAGTCTTTACAGCCGGCATTCTCAAGTGCCGACCGTGCATGTTCCACTCCTAAACAGATTACACACATAACATGTGTATCCCTGCCCGTTATAAAACGTGGACAGGGATAAACACACGGTCTGAAACTCTGTTCATTCGCCACACTTTTCACACTCATTCTCCTGATTTTTAAGCTATCTCAATCTCAAAAACCACTCTCACACAGACACAGCACGCTGAAGGCATTCAGAGCTGACGCGTCCGGGTTTCAGACGCGCCTTTATGCTCTTCCTCATGACGTCACCGGTAATCGCCAGCAGTGACGCATTCACACGCGTTCGTCTCTCATTGGTTGCACAGATCTTCACGTGACTGACGCAAGGCTATATCCCCTAGCGCTTTGACCAGGGGCGTCACTAGGCCCTTTTTAGGGGGGCTTCAGCCCCCCTAAACTTCTGCCCAGCCCCCCTAAAAAATATATTTGATTAAAAAATTTTTGATCGCTTCAGTCCCCTTTAAAAAAAACTCATTTGAAACGGCGGCAAGCTGCGTCAAGTTTCGGCTCCTCCCCTTATCTGAGTCTGCTTGGTTTTAGCGCATTTTTCAATCTACAGGGGCGCCGAGCAGAGTGAACATCAAGGTGTGTGTCGTGTGTGCGTGCATTTATTGATAGATTGCTAATGCTATGATATTACACCTGCATCGGTGCAGTTCTTTGTCATAAATGCATTGCAGTTTACATAATGTAATCATGGAATAGTGGATTGCAGTAAGGTTAGTAGCATACCACCCTACCCTAATAGTCAAATAATATTTGTTTAATCATACCCTTATTGGGGGCTTAGCCCCCTAAAATCAAAATCCTAGAATCGCCCCTGGCTTTGACGCAGCTCGAGTTCCCTGAAAGGGAACTCATTATACGAAGGCCGCCTCGGAACGGATTAATTTTGTATCTCGAGGTACCACTGTATATATATATATATATATATATATATATATATATATATATATATATATGTATATATATATATATATATATATATGTATATATATATATATATATGTATATATATATATATATATATATATATATATATATATGTATATATATACATATATATATATATATATATGTATATATATATACATATATATATATATATATGTATATATATATATATATATATATATATATATATATATATATATGTATATGTATATGTATACAGTGGTACCTCGGTTTACGAGCGACTTGGTATACGAGAAAATCGGTGTACGAGCATGGAGGGTTGAATCGGTGTACGAGCTTTGTATCGGAGTGCGAGCAAATTTTTCCCTCACCCACGCGCATTTTTGTCCTAACGCTCTGCATCTTCACGGGCATTTGTACTGGAAATATCCTAATGACAGCCTCTCATAACACAGTCACGCAGTTCAAAACCATTTATCACCCCTTAAAGCATTCATTCTCTCAGCCTCGCTCTGTCAGCAGTTTAACTTCTCTCAGCCTCTATTGTTCACGTAGTGAAATATATATGGGGTTCATGAATTAATTGTCTCCTCACTTCTCTCCACTCTGGAGCTCGCGTTGGTGTCGCGCGAGTCTCCCGGCGCTGGCGTTGGAATTGTCTAAAGTTTAATTGTCTGTTTAAAGAGTATTTATATGAGATCTTAATGGTTATCATTGTAGGGTATGGACGGTGCTCATGAATGATCGATCAGATTCATTCTTTGATTGAAAAAGTGATTCGACAGGATCGGCTCCGTAGAGTCTGTGACTTGACAGTTTAAGACTTCTAGGACACAAACCATTCGCATTCACCCTCGCTCTCCTCTGCATTTCAAAGGATGCCATCGTAAAACAGCCCCCACACACAAACACACACATACATACCAAGAACAAAAGACTGTGCCATGTGACTTTTAAATTAGTTACTTTCCATTTTTAGATGTGTTGTGTTTTACCTATATGTATGCATGCTTTTTGTTATAACCATTTTAGATGTGTTTGATAATTTAGAAGCTTATAATCAGTAAATACTTGGGTAAAACCAAGTCAATCTTTACCTTGCCTTCATGCTAAGAGTTAGTATAGCCATGAATGGTCTCGAAATCTTTGTCTTTCCATTTGCAGACCGTCTAGGTTTGTTTCACTGTGCTAGGATGCATCAGACTCTTTCTTTTATTCCAAAACCCAAAGGTCTGCATTCTCAAGTAGGCAATAAAACATGCTAATCACCTCCGACTAAGAGACAAAGAAAAGTTTCCCGCTTCTCAGTTCCTTCACTCTGATTGGCTGTCCCAACTCTTAGAGGCGTGCTTTGTTCATGCCTTTATAAGCGCCCGTAGGCCAAGGATCAACCTCTTTCTCTTCAGTCTCCTTCTTCCAGCCCCTTCTTCCTGTTCCTTTTCCTCCTCTGGCGCGGATTCTTGGATCCTCCTTCAGCGCCATTTTCCACAAAGGACATTACAAACAAAGAACCAAATTTGAACTTACCGCGGACTCCAACGGACCCGCCCAGCAAGACGCAAACCTCGGACCAGATCGGAATTCACACGCACGAATTCCGACCAGCCACAGAAAGAAACATAAGCAAGTAGCCCTTAAGCGATCTTTAAGCGATTTGAGTTTATACCAATAAGTTGGTCTGATTCCTTGTTTGTTCTCAAATAGGTTATTGTCTGTAATACTACCTTCCTTTGTCTCTCCTACTCTCTCTCTCTTATTCTCTCTTCTTCCCTTTTTCAATTCATCTGTGTATGTTTGTCTATTGTTTGTCGATTATTAAAATATATATATTCACACGTGATTGCCTCTGAATTGCTCAACCATAAGTCACTTTAATGGTGACCGATCCTTGTTACAAATTAATGGAAAGATCTTTCTTTGTGGCCAAAAGAAACCTTTCCTTTTTATAGAGTTTATAAGGTCAATATTTGCTGGACAAATTATCCGTCCTTTGAACTCTTTTCTAGAATTAAAGAAAATTCTACAAGTCGAATCAAGCCATAGATATTAATAATTGTTATAATCCGTTATAATTAACTGTTAATATCCAAATTCCCCTTTGTGCAGATTTATGTGTGTTCGATCACAAAACGACTCACGCACACATAGATCCGCACCATTTCCCTTAGGCTTAGAATCGCTACATATAATGGTGGAGAATCAGCGGGCACCGTTTTAAACTTGTGTTTGAGCAAACTCAGTCCAGTCTAAGTGTGTATGTATATGTTTTGTTGTAACGTGCGTTGCGCAAAGTGAGTGCCGCCGAGCAACTCACTCTGCCTAAAACCTAATGAGCTCATGTTTCTGAACCCGGTCTGTTAACACGTCTATTTGTCTATCATTTAGCCTTTGTTAACAAGTAAATCCGTTAAAAACTGCAGTCAATATTAAAATCGCATCTGCAGAGACGAAGAAATCTCTTTGCAGAGCATTTTAATATTTGTTTATATCCCTGTTGGACGAAGAAATCTCCTCAGTGGATAACGTTTGATCCGAGCGAGTCTCCTCCGATCAACCCTGTTTAGGCCTTTATTGTGTCGCTAGTCATTCATCGCGTATGTCCGATGCTTTGTAACTTGGCGAATTCGCTCCGTTGAGCCCACGCGGAGTAATTACCCACGTGCGCTCAGGCAGATCAGACAAAGAAAGTCGCGCCACGACAGTTTTGTGTGATATGAGCCAGGAGCTAGGTGTAAGCTCTGATCCAGCTTAAAAACGACAGTGAAGAAAGCCTGTTCGTTTATATTTGTGCTTTAATGGTAGTGAAAGGTTCATGCCAGGCACTTCCTTGATCCGCCGCGATCGAAAGAGGAACCAAAAGTTATATATAGAGAGATTTATTGCATGCGTGAGTATTTTGCAGCTTCAATGAACCATTGAACCCGCCCAAAATTCAAATCACGAGCGTTGGGATTGGCGCTGCTTCTCTGACCAAACAGAGCGCAGGCCCTCCTCCCTACGTCATCGTCGCAGCGAACTCGATAACGCCACCTGGTGGACATTATTCGTAGTGCGGCTTCTCCTCTTTGTTTTCTCTCTCAATTTTCCTGAAGGTTAATCCTAACTTTCCCTTTTGCTGCATTAGTTCTGCCCAGAACTGTAATTTTCACTGTTACTGTTATTTGACACTCTCTGTCTCTACGACTCTTCACACTTATTTAAATTTATGTTAAACGAGTTTAACTTAAATTCAAATAAAGTTGTATCAGTGTCACCACAGGCATTCAATGATTAACACACCCCCTGGAGGTCATGCTCAGATCTTTCCTCCCATGACTTTCCTCTGAAGTGTTATTTCTGCTTTAAGTGCCTATTTATTGTAACAGCAAATTTCCAAAATTATACAGGTACCTTGGCACCTGGTTATTTGAAATTCGGTTTAAACTAAGTTTAAATTCAACATTTTCAAATTAACATTGAGTGCCTTTGGGGCTTTCCCCCTCTAAGCATCCAGTCTCCCTAAGGGTTATTACTCGACAGCGCCACCGCTCTGTCGGGTCCGCAATAACACCTAGTGGCGAAGCTTAGAGTTTCTCCTCCCCTCTTACCATTTCCTGTTACTTTGTTTTCGATTTTTAATCCTTTAATATTTTTGTTTGTTTTATCCTGCCCTGTGTACCTCACTGTCCTGTTGTGTTTCTTTCAGTTCACATACAGACAGAACCTGTGTGAGCAAGCAAGGAAAGCTAAATATTAGATTGGAACCCAGCCGCCAGAGTCATCACACGACCCAATAGGCTGCCGCCGTCAAAATCTTTATTTAGGCTTGGCACTCACCAAGATTCACGGCCAAAGATATTAAGTATCTGGACCGTAGCTCACTAACAGTCTATACTGTTAGCTCTAAATTTGTACTTGAAACGTGCAAAATTTTAGCTCTAAATTCTGCAAGGACTTGCATTGTTTCTTTTGTGCTGTGTTCTCTCGTCAACAGTACGCCAAGATGTCCTGTGCATCCAGCCCTGCTGCCCACTGGGACAACCTCGAGACCTGGCTGTCTGCTATGACCCATGAGTTCCTGCCCGGAGTCACCGGCGACCTACAGCAGCTGAGCAGAGAACAGCTGGACGACGATCTGAACAGGCTAACGACCCATGATCCCACACAGAGCTACAATCGCAAAGAATGGGCCAAGATCATCGGGAGGCTCGCTCACAATCTGATCGTCCAGACACGGCTCAGCGAGAATAACAACATCCAGCTGGAGCAGGAGACAACAGCGCTCAAACTTCAGGCTGAGGAGGCCCGGAGGAACCAGGCTGACGCCCAGACTCGTCTAGATCAGCTACTCGTCGAGGCTCAGGAACGGCACAGCGGAGCGGATGAGACCGACACAGAGCTACAAGACAAAGTTGAGAGACTTCAAAATGCACTAAGAGAACTTCGTGCTGACACAGAGCACCGAGAGCAGTTGGAGAAAGACCACAGAGAGGACTTAAATGAACAGCTCCAACAAAGCGAAGCTCTCCTGATCAGAGCTAGAAATGAACTAAAAGAGAAGGATGCTGAGGTCAGAGCTTGCAAAAAGCACCTGCAACTGGCCAGAACCGAAATCCTTGCTCTAGCAAATGAAAGAGACAATCTTAAAGATGAACTTGACAATGCTCACAGAGAACTCAGACATTCCTACAAGCTGTACAGCAAGCAGCTAGGGGAAATGCACAACACAGTGTTTCCCCTGAACAATAGGTCAAGACCTCCGAGTCAAGAGTTCCTTGTTCCCAAGGGGGGTGCTAGCCCACAGTTCAAAGTGTCACCAGCCAGCTTCCCAGAACCCCGTTCAGCAGCGAAGGGGTGGGAACCTTCCCAAGACATTCCTGCCGCCAGGCACGGCAGCGCGCACAAAGAACTTGACAAGCTGGCCAGAAACATCCCCACTTTCACCCCAAGCCCTGCAGGAGGACACGACGTGCATGCCTATCTGCAGGATATAGACTTTGTCTTACAAACTGTGCACAATGTGACAACATGGGACAGATTGTATTTGCTTCGAATCACATCAAGCCGGGATGTACGCAGCTTCTTGGATCGACAACCAGAAACTGTCAAAACCAACTATCAACAGCTGCGACAGGCTTTGATTCAAGAGTTCTCTGATCCTGAGTCAGACAACGGGTTCTTCGCTGCTATGGACCTTACACAGGGCCGAGCAGAAACCCCGCAAGCATACTACAATCGACTACGACAGACCTACTTCGGAGCACGGAACGAGCCTGGAATGGAGGAGGATCTGAACTTCAAAATTCTGTTCCTCCGAAATCTGCATCACACAGTGAGTCAACATCTAGGAGTTCTGGTCTGTCCCCGCAGCATGCCCATCCAACAGCTGCGGGACCTCGCCCATAAAGCTTACACCAAGCAAAAGACTGTCACTGAAAAGACTGTAAAAAACCCAACAGTCTACCCTGTCTTCTATCACAGCGCTGAACTGTCACTAGAGGGTGCCCAGCAACACCACAACAGTGGGCACCCAAACAGAGAGTCAAGATCGTTTCCAGCCAGCAGAGGGCGCCATAACTACAATGGTGCCCGTCCCATGCACCAGCCCAGACACTCTGAAAGATTCTGGGACCAGCCACGTTCACCCCACAACACAAAGGGTGGAGCCACGTGGGATGGTAGCCGATGGCCCAGAAACGACCGACACTCATCGAACGGTGCGTACAGCCCAGAGAGTCACCGGCGAAATGGCTCTCGACAGGGCCCAAACAAGCCCAAGTCCAAGTTTGTTCCAGAACAGAAAGGTGCAACTGTGTCTGAAACAGCTGAGATCCTGAAGATTCTAAGAGAACTTGTCAACAGGACACCTCAAAAGGACGACATGTCAGACCACGCATGACTAGGCGTGAAATGTGAAATCAACACCATCACTATAAGCCCTCAAACTGAACAGCAAGTCCAGATTCCAGCATTCCAACCACAGATCACAGAAACGACCTACCAATCTTCAAGCATCACACAACTGCCGCTGACTGCACAGACAGAACAAGTGTATTCTCTCCAGCACCCAACCAGTCAGCCTCACAAGGCACCTGCAAGTGCTGTAGTGGTTGTCAGCCTCCCTGACAATTCACCTGAGACTAGCACCACCTGCTTAGCAGTCACCACTCAAGTCCCAACACTAAGACTCTTAGGAAACCTGATTGAAAAGGGGGTGACCCGGAAACTGCATCTAGCAGTCACCTTGGAGAATGAGATGAGGCTCGAGGCCCTTGTTGACACGGGGGCAGACCTCACTTTAATGTCATCCCAACTCTTTGACAGACTCCAAGCTGCAGCTAAGAGACAGAACCGAACTCTCAAATCACAAAAATGTGTGTTGAATGTGCACTCATACAGCCAAAATGAGGTACAGCTCGAACACACTGCTCCCATCCACCTCACAATCGGTCCAATGAGTCTGGTACACCCAGTGTACGTATCACCTGTGGACACATTTCCTCTCATCATCGGCAAAGATCTGCTAGATCGTTTCGAACCCCTGCTGGACTTTAGACACTTGAAAATTTGGGCTCAAGTGCGAGAACCCCTGTCTCTCCAGTCACCTAGGACAACTGAACCAGACTGTCAGGTCATGGAGGTCACGGGAACTCAGCCAGAGGTCGCGGGAACTTTCACAGCCGTGTCAGCTCCCGGGAAAATTTCAAGTTCACTGCTGTGCACCTTCCAACCTATCAAAGACTTTGACTCTGACCTCCCCAAGGTCACAACAAACTTGCAGTTGAATGATGTCACAACAACAGACATCACTCTTGCATTGTGGGCAGACAACTCAGCCATCAGCCTTGCACTGTTCAATGCCCTCATCAAGGACTCACCTGACCTTCCCTTCACCAGCAAGCGCACCTGCTTCCCCATTGACTCCTGCTCATCAACAATGAGAACTGCCAAGAACATTTGCGCTTTGAACTTGAACTGGAATGGCAGGTGTTTAACCCATTACTTCCTGGTCCTCCCGGACCTGCCACATGATGTCTACATCGGAGCAGACATTTTGATTCGCCTTAAAGCTCAAGTGGATTTTATTGACAAAGTGGTATGGGCCCCAATGACTTTAAAATCTTCTGTTGCAGTTTGCCCTGAAAACCTCAAGTCAGGCCAGACCATTCCAGAGGTCTGCACTTTAGTTAATGAACAGGACATTGTAGTACCAGCCTACACCAAAGGGGTCGCTGTTCGGCTCAACATGCGACGTGGTCAAACCCTGGAAGCCACACCTCTCACCAAGGTGCTTTCCCGTGCGGTTTACATCCTGTTCAACAACTGCACTGCAACAGACATCAGAATCCCCAGAGCTTATCGTCTGGGATGGTTAGTGAGTCATGATTTCCACAACTTTGAACTCACTTTACCAATAACTGGTTCCATCCCACCTTCAATGATCCCAGAAGGGCGCACTGACAACACCCTGTCCACAGCACCCTTCCAGATCATCACTATCGCCCCTGCCACGGCATTAACCACAGAACAGGTATGCAGAACAGAGGATCAACGCCTGACAGTGCATACAGTCTCTAACCAACCTGCTTGTGAGACTGACAACGACACTGCACCTCTGACAGCTGACAGGGCAGATGACACAAAGGAGACAGAGGAGCCACATCCAGGATTTGAGACTCAAGTCCAGCAAATCCTCAAGATGCGGACGCTTTAAAGGCTGATACAGACTGTCAAGAACGACAAGTACTGTACAAATTCAAATCGTCAATTGCCAAAGACTCACAAGACTGTGGTCTCACTGACCTTCACACAGTGCGCATCCCAACACACCTAAATGCTCCTCCCACTTCTGTCAAGCAGGACAAGATTCCCATAGCTTCACAAGAACCTGTGCAGGAAATCATCAACTCTTGAAGAAGGTGTCATCCGCCCATCCAACAGCACCTACTCTGCTCCCATCTGGCCCGTCCTCAAACCAAACGCCAAGACGGGCGCACTCCATGGCAAGCTATGGTCAGTACCAACCCACCCACCCACCCTCAATGCTGCAGCAACAACCCGCAGCAAGCAGACACCTCCAGCAACGGTGTCAACATCACAGCCGCTTACGCTGGCTCAACAAATAGCTGCTAGCGATACAGCTGACCTTGAAGCTTCTAACCACCTCTCAGACCCCACCAGCCACCCTATCTGCACCTCTGACCTCACTTCTGCACCAAGCCTCAGAAGGCTGCACGAACTCAAACACCTGCTGCGCGTGAAAGCAAACATGCTGTGGTATGCCCCGGCTGTCCTCACAGCGCCAAGGCTAGTGGTGCCACCGCGCCACAGGGGGGTCACGACAGCATATGCCCACGACGCACCATGCACCAGACACCATGACACTAAAGCCACTCGAAACAAGTGACATTCTGCCCTGGCATGCAGCAAGACATGGCAGAGTACGTCAGATGGTACCTGGTTGGCTACCAGCTTCAACAAGTAACTCAATCTCACAGAAACACTCACCTCACAGGCAGAGATTGCAGGTGGCCAACACTCCCACCAGCATGACACTGCCACTTGTGTCAGTTGACTCCTGATCCAGAACTTGAACTGAAGATTGAGAAAGGGGGGTGAGTTTCCAGCATCACTCACCTTGACACTGCCCTCCAAGAGCTCAAGTCCGAACCCGGACACGACAGTTCAGCTGCAGTAGAGACAAGCTCAACCTGGTCCAGAGAGAACTGACAGAGTCTGGTCAACTCAAATTGAACCACACAATGAGGCACCCTGCTGGCTAACACCACATCAGCAGTGCAAAATTCCCTCAGCCTTTGACAAACACCGAAGGGGGGAGGGAAACCAGAGCCCTCCACTCAAAACTTCACCCACAAGTTTCATGAAGGCTTCTGCAGTCACAGAAAGAAAGGCTTAAACCACACCAACCCTGAAACAACACATGCAGTGACAAAGACCTCAACACGCAAACGCCACGGAAGGACCAACAGCTGTCAACAACAACAACCGACTTCAGACATTTCGCACAGGTGTCAAGCGGAAACTGCACTGAGATGGCCGGATGTGCCTGCCTCAGAGTCACCAGAGCTGCTGGCATGAGCAACACGGTTCCCTGAACAGGACCCACCACAGAAGTACTGTGCCACCACAAACTTCTGACTCTCTGCCCAACACAGCTCAAACAAGCTCCATTCGGCACTGCCATCAGAACAGAGCAACATTCCGACCTGCAGACACCCTGGAAGTGCACTAATGTCTACCTGCTGTCCTCCTTCCACCAGCACCAGCGCTAGGTCAGTTTGCTACATGTTTGTCTCACGGTACACAAAAGCCTTGACCACTACCTGCAGCAACCAGAAAACACCTGCCTCACATGAACTGACTTTAAGATGACAGATGACACTGTCAGTGCACCTGCTGATTCAACTACCATCAATCAAGTCGATCATCATGATCCACCTGCCATTCGAATATCGGAACTAATGTCCAACGATGTTCAAACACGAACTTCGTCGGCCACAGGGGGGATATGTAGGGTATGGACGGTGCTCATGAATGATCGATCAGATTCATTCTTTGATTGAAAAAGTGATTCGACAGGATCGGCTCCGTAGAGTCTGTGACTTGACAGTTTAAGACTTCTAGGACACAAACCATTCGCATTCACCCTCGCTCTCCTCTGCATTTCAAAGGATGCCATCGTAAAACAGCCCCCACACACAAACACACACATACATACCAAGAACATAAAGACTGTGCCATGTGACTTTAAAATTAGTTACTTTCCATTTTTAGATGTGTTGTGTTTTACCTATATGTATGCATGCTTTTTGTTATAACCATTTTAGATGTGTTTGATAATTTAGAAGCTTATAATCAGTAAATACTTGGGTAAAACCAAGTCAATCTTTACCTTGCCTTCATGCTAAGAGTTAGTATAGCCATGAATGGTCTCGAAATCTTTGTCTTTCCATTTGCAGACCGTCTAGGTTTGTTTCACTGTGCTAGGATGCATCAGACTCTTTCTTTTATTCCAAAACCCAAAGGTCTGCATTCTCAAGTAGGCAATAAAACATGCTAATCACCTCCGACTAAGAGACAAAGAAAAGTTTCCCGCTTCTCAGTTCCTTCACTCTGATTGGCTGTCCCAACTCTTAGAGGCGTGCTTTGTTCATGCCTTTATAAGCGCCCGTAGGCCAAGGATCAACCTCTTTCTCTTCAGTCTCCTTCTTCCAGCCCCTTCTTCCTGTTCCTTTTCCTCCTCTGGCGCGGATTCTTGGATCCTCCTTCAGCGCCATTTTCCACAAAGGACATTACAAACAAAGAACCAACATTTGAACTTACCGCGGATTCCAACGGACCCGCCCAGCAAGACGCAAACCTCGGACCAGATCGGAATTCACACGCACGAATTCCGACCAGCCACAGAAAGAAACATAAGCAAGTAGCCCTTAAGCGATCTTTAAGCGATTTGAGTTTATACCAATAAGTTGGTCTGATTCCTTGTTTGTTCTCAAATAGGTTATTGTCTGTAATACTACCTTCCTTTGTCTCTCCCTCTCCTACTCTCTCTCTCTCTTATTCTCTCTTCTTCCCTTTTTCAATTAATCTGTGTATGTTTGTCTATTGTTTGTCGATTATTAAAATATATATATTCACACGTGATTGCCTCTGAATTGCTCAACCATAAGTCACTTTAATGGTGACCGATCCTTGTTACAAATTAATGGAAAGATCTTTCTTTGTGGCCAAAAGAAACCTTTCCTTTTTATAGAGTTTATAAGGTCAATATTTGCTGGACAAATTATCCGTCCTTTGAACTCTTTTCTAGAATTAAAGAAAATTCTACAAGTCGAATCAAGCCACAGATATTAATAATTGTTATAATCCGTTATAATTAACTGTTAATATCCAAATTCCCCTTTGTGCAGATTTATGTGTGTTCGATCACACAACGACTCACGCACACATAGATCCGCACCATTTACCTTAGGCTTAGAATCGCTACACATTTTAACTGTAATTAATAGGGTAAAATAAAAACTAAATATTTAAAATGGGCATTTATGGTCGTGTGGAACGAATTAATTGATTTTTAATGCATTCTTATGGGGGGGATTGTTTTGGTGTACGAGCATTTTGGGATACGAGCTCGCTCTTGGAACGAATTAAACTCGTAAACCGAGGAATTACTGTATTTGAAAATGAAGGAGATCAGTGAGCAACATCTAAAAATTTTTTCCTTGAACAAAGCTATCATATGTCTTCAGAAGACTTGGAATATAAAAAGCACACTATAAATACTCGTAAGTTACCTAGAATCTTAGTTCTGTTCTACAAATATTATGACAATTTGTCTGCACACTGGCTAAGGTTAAACTCTGCGATTTAGTTCATGACTTAGAGGTTCAAAGCGAAGAGAAGAAAATATTGCCTGAAAGGATTGAAACATTCATCATAAGTGTTTACCATTTACTTCTCTCCAGTCCAGAATGTGTCTTATCTCTGGCTACAGTAAAGCAATGTGCGTGTAGGTAAATCTTATGTGGTCTGTGCGTGTCTGGGTAAGCGTGTGAATATGCAAACTCATCATCAGTGTGTGCCACTAACACCTCTGCTCATGTGTGACGTCCTCTCTCTGCCCTCTCCTTGTGTTCGGCTGGCAGGGTTGATTATGCCGCTTGTCCTTTTAACCCTGCGGCTTTGTGTTAGTGTCATCCAGAGTCTCTCATTAGTCTCTTTTTCCCATTAAACATTCATGATCTGCGTTTCCATGTCAACAATGCACAAAGGTCACTGAAGAATGATAACTTGGGATGTTATGGTTTTTGCATTCCACATAAACTGTAGCGCTAGCCTACTTTATTTCTCAAATAAAATCTCTGCCTTCCACCAGCTGTGACTGCCTCTGGGAGCTTTCATAAACCAGGAAAAATCATTGGGATGCCACGTAGTAACTGGGCTCAGACTGTCAGAGGTGAACGAAATGCAATTTCTATAGGTAAAATGAAAATTGGATGGTTCTTTCCATCTCCCATAAGTGTCAAGGATCCAATTTTAATATATTTTCAGTCCCCTAGAATGATTGTTTGCTTCCTGAGACTGCTCACGGTTCTCTCCTGCTGCATGGCTGCAATTATCAATTACTCATTGACACTGATGTATCCTTTATCATTGTTGTGTCTCTGCATGTTGTTTACACATTCTATTACATTTACTTGGTACAAGCCATGCTACTACAGGCATGCTGACTGTTTGATATGCAACTTTTAATGTTTTAAAACAGCTTGTTTTGCAAATTACCCTCAATAAAGAGTTTATTGCATCCTAAATTTTACCAAATCCACAGAGATTCCACAAAGTTGCAAAAAGCTGTGATAACACTTGGTATGGTCTCAGAAAGAACAGATGCATAAAAAGAGAATAGTGAAGTTCATGACTGCATATTATCTACGAGAACTTTTACATCCCAACGGTTGAGCAAAAACATTAAAAGTTTGAAAAACATAAAAACTAATTATGTATTTTTACCATTGCCACACATATTTTGGCTACTTATGAAATTACTTCTAGAGACTATTTTGTTTTAGACTTTTTTTTCTGAAACTATGAAAATCCATCAACTACAATATATACACACACAGTATGTATATATATATTTATATAGCCCTATTTGGTTGGGACTAGTCTTATCTAGTCTAAAAAAAACACCTTAAATGCTTAAGATTTTGTTGATAATTATGTAATTATATATATGCAACTATATTGTAGTTGTAAACCAAGTAAGTGGTTTGGAGGAAAACCATCAGAAGGGATATTTTTAAAAACAGAGATAATCATCTCTGTTTTTAATAAAATCCCTTCTAATGTTTAACAGAACACATCTTTTTGTATGGGTCAAAACATTGGGGTCAGAAAAGCCTCGTCTTCTCATCACTAAAAACGAAAAACCACAACTGGATTTTACTGAACCAATGTGTCACGATCGGGAAACGGGAGGACTCAAGTGCTAGTGGAAGGATGATTTATTAACAAAAAGTAAGTAAACAAACATACAACAGAAACACCCACGAGGGGGGAAAAACATAACGTAACCAAAGAACATAACTTGAACACAAAACAAACCGGGAATTCAGGGCATGGAACAAGGCAGAAATCACAAGGAAGGAAACACATGAATGACAACGACGCAACGCCGGACAGCAAACACTGAGGGATATTTATAGGGCACATGAGGGAAGGTAGTGATGAGACACAGCTGGGATGATTAAGGGAAACAAGGAGGCGGGGCAGACACTAATGAGACAAACACACGGAAGAGAGAGCAGTGCCACGGTTCTGTCCACTAGAACACTAATAACACTGGAAACAGGGACAGAACCGTGACACTACCCCCCCCTCTAAGGAACGCCACCTGGCGTTCCAACATGAGACAAAAACCCAACACCAACATCAAGCATAACACACAGGACAGGGAACTCAAGGAATATAGAACACTAGGGAAGGGAGGGAGGAAGAAAAATCAGGCAGATCAAAATCAAAACCAGAAAAGCAAAGCGTCCACAACCTATGGAACAAATCAAAATTAAACACAAAGTCCAGGAAGGAGCTGGTGGAATGAGCCAAGGAGGCTCAACCTGGTCAAAGTTCCTGGCTGAGGACCAGGGAGGAACCGGCGAATCAGGCGGGACCGGGGGGTTGAGCCACGTGGGCTCCGGAAGGGCCAGCAGATCAGGCGGCAAGAGTTCAGACACCCGCCACAAAAGTTCAGGTTCAGGCCACGAGAGTTCAGGCTTGCCTGGCGGATACTGCAGGCAGAGTTCGGGGTCTCCCGACAGATCAGGCAGGCAGAGTTCGGTGTTGCTCGGCGGATCAGGCAGGCAGAGTTCAGGCCGCAAAAGTTCAAGGTCGGCCGGCGGCGCTGGCAGGGCAAGGCACGCACGGGGCGCCGGCAGGGCGAGCAGTCGCGGGGGCGCCGGCAGGGCGAGCAGTCGCGGGGGCGCCGGCAGGGCGAGCAGTCGCGGGGGCGCCGGCAGGGCGAGCAGTCGCGGGGGCGCCGGCAGGGCCTCTGGAACTAATGGACCGGAGGAGGTCTTTCTCCTCCTCCTCCTCTGCTTCCGAAGGTGACAAGCTGGTTCTTGGACGGTGGCCTCCGGGCCGGCAGCGGGATCTGGGACGGCGGCCTCCGGGCCGGCAGCGGGCTCCGGGACGGCGGCCTCCGGGCCGGCAGCGGGCTCCGGGACGGCGGCCTCCGGGACGGCGGCGGGCTCTGGGACGGCGGCCTCCGGGCCGGCAGCGGGCTCCGAGACAGCTTTGTTTCTCCTCCGCCTCCGCTTAGGGGCCACAGGGGAACTAATACCCCACTTGACCACGGGCGGAATTGTGAGACGGTTAGTGGGTGGAGAGTTAGGTTTAGGGCGAGACTCCCGTTCCCTTTGCTGAACGTGTCCAACAAAGTCCCAAAAGCTCAGGCTCTCCAACCTATCGAAGTCCCAGTAGACTAGCGGTCGGTCCAGACAAAGGTTGAATGCCTCCTTTAAGTCGGCCTCAGTGTAGTCCAAGTCGTCCATCTCAATGAGAAACGCGCAAGCTAGTTCCCTCACCTCAGTCCCCAACTGACGGATATACTGGGAATTTATCCTTTGCATCATCACGTCGAGGGTAGACGGCCTGGACGGACAATAAGGGCGGTAGGTCCCCATACTAAACGTCCAAAAAGGAAAAAAGAAAAATAATAATCCTCCACCGCTGAGTCCTTAAAGGGTTGCGTCGTTCTGTCACGATCGGGAAACGGGAGGACTCAAGTGCTAGTGGAAGGATGATTTATTAACAAAAAGTAAGTAAACAAACATACAACAGAAACACCCACGAGGGGGGAAAAACATAGCGTAACCAAAGAACATAACTTGAACACAAAACAAACCGGGAATTCAGGGCATGGAACAAGGCAGAAATCACAAGGAAGGAAACACATGAATGACAACGACGCCACATCAGACAGCAAACACTGAGGGAATATATAGGACACATGAGGAGAGGAGTGATCAGAGACAGCTGGGAATGATTGCAGGAAACGAGAAGGCGGGGCAGACGCTAACGAGAGACACACACAGGAGAAAGAGCAGTGCCACGGTTCTGTCACTAGAAACACTGGAAACGGAACTGAACCTGACAGAACCGTGACACTGGCGCTCCTACATGAACAACCCACAACCAACACACATGACACATACAAGACAGGGAGCTCAAGAAATAATAGGAAATCAGGAACGGGGGGGAAGGAGGGAGAAAAGGTCAAACAGAAAAACCAACTGGATCCAAAACCGTACACCAGCAAGGAGGAGAAAAGGATATAATATTCAAGGCAATCAAAAAACATAAAAAATAAACAGTCCTCAAAGAACAAAGACTTTTCTTTTCCTTTTTAAATAACAAGGTCCAGAGAGGGTCCGGCGGGTCCGGCGGCGAGAGTTCAGGCTCGGCCGGCGGGTCCAGCGGCGAGAGTTCAGGCTCGGCCTGCGGGTCAGGCGGCGAGAGATCAGGCTCGGCCTGCGGGTCAGGCGGCGAGAGCTCCAGGTCGGCCTCCTGAGCCGTATCAGATTCAGAAGCTCTATGCCTTCCCCAGGCATGAACTGCCACAATAATAAAGAAGAGATCAACCGCCTTCTTGGCAATGGTGGGGTTGACCAGAGGCACTGCAGGCTCCTCAGCCACCTCTGGGCACATTGGAACCATCTTCGGGTAGGCGGTGGGACGTTCAGGAACGGCCTCTCTGGCAACATCCGGGTTGGTGGCCCTGTGCAGCCTCCAAGCTCGCACAGCCGCCACTGCATAGAACAGGTTTACTGCCCTCTTAGCCACGGCTGGGCTGACGGGATCCTTCCCCCGCTGAGTCCTCATGTTGGTGGCGTCGTTCGAACAAACCGGGAATTCAGGGCATGGAACAAGGCAGAAATCACAAGGAAGGAAACACATGAATGACAACGACGCCACATCAGACAGCAAACACTGAGGGAATATATAGGACACATGAGGAGAGGAGTGATGAGACACAGCTGGGATGATTAAGGGAAACAAGGAGGCGGGGCAGACACTAATGAGACAAACACACGGAAGAGAGAGCAGTGCCACGGTTCTGTCCACTAGAACACTAATAACACTGGAAACAGGGACAGAACCGTGACACAATGTCCCTTGCCCTGCTTGGATAGTAATCAAGACTCTTGAAGGCTAAAGATACTATTAACCTTAGCAGCACTACCTGAGATAAACCTGCGCAGCACTACAGACACTATTCTTACCAACAACCCAGAGCCTCCACATAACATACAGCCAATTACACACCTGCCGGATAAGGATGGGTAATCATTTGGGACCAACCAAATTCACGGGTAAAAATTTGCAATTTCACGGAAGGTTTTTAAAAAAACATTCGATTTCACGGAGAATTCACGGGTACAATTTTTAGGCACCAATCACTGCAATCAGTCCATCTGCTGTCACACCTGCTGTTTTGTATTCTAAAATACCACTTTTCAACTGTTCACCTGTATTAAAAAACAAAAAGGAAACAAAATACGACTACAACGCACGTAGCCACAAACTCCGCAATGCCACGTGACATTAATGAAATAGTTTACAGTTTTTCGTGGCCAAAACTTGGCCGACCAACGTGGATGCTGACATATTCTGTCGCTGTGGTGCATTGACGTTTGTGTTCTGGCTGACACTTCTCTCCGCGTCAACGCTGTTCGTTGGTACAGAAAGGTAGCGTTATGCTAGCCGGCTCAGCAGAGGAAACCGACTGCTGTGCGAACGCCAGAATGCTGTTATACTCGTATCCGGCGGAACTTCTTTTGCTGCTGTTTTGTAGACTGCAAACTCGGCTAAGACGCTACGATCATCTGCTCCTGGTATACTCTTTAACAGTAAAAATATTTATCTTCAATACAAATTTCACCAATTTCACGGAAAATGTCACGGCCGTGAAATCGTGAATTTGGTTGGTCCCTATAATCATGCTGAAGTAACTAGACTTTTGGTGTAATGGAAATGAGGATCTCAAAGACACTTAACTACTTACTTTAGGCCATAGGACTCAACAGTCACTGTTTCAAGGGCATCAATGATCCCCAGAGACATTCAGCCAGGAATTTGAATAATCCCAACCATTGAGTGCTGAATTTGGCCATTATAAAACCATTAAAATGATAAAGGAAAGTTCCTTTTTTTGTTGTTGCTTAAATGGCACACACACACTTTAAAATGCTTTTGCAAAGTGAAACCAACCAACAAAAACAGAGCAAAAATATTTTTTCTCTGCTTTCCTCCAACATCCATCAAGACCAATGACCTTAAAATGAGAGGTGTTATTTGCTGCATCAAGTACTTCCTGTGTAGCTCATATCCACAGCTGCGGTGAAGAGCAGTTAAGGCTAATAAACCAATACTAGAGCTCTAAAAAGCTTTTAAATCATATTCATTTGTTGTATCTGTTATGCATCCATGTACAAATGATTGTTTCCAGAGGCAGCCACCGGGTCTTTTAAATCACATGGCGCATTTACAGCAGTCTTCACTCTGTTCATTTTCACTGGGTTATTTTTCACACGAAGCCACCTAGGGGTTTAAGAGTACTGCAGCAAACAAATAGAGGTCAAAGAAGACCCCACAATAACTAGTAAAAACTCATCTGCTATGACTCGTGCCGAGCCCCACGCTATCAGTGCTCTTAGTAGTCCCTGAGTGGAATTTCAATTTGCTTTAAAAGGCCTGCCTAACAATGAAAAACAAGTCAGTGATATTTATCTCCACAACTTTCTTATTTCCTCAATCGTGCAGTCTGTGCTCTCCTGACAGTCTACACTCCATAGAGATTGGAGACTCCATTCCCAGGTGGTCCAGCTGACCTGGAGTCAATCAGGAGAGGCACAGGAAGAAGTTGTCATCCTAATTGTTCTGCCATACTGGTTCAACAAGACTCAGAGCTCACACTGGCGAATTCCCCTGAGAAGAGACCTTCCTTCTCGGGGCAGGGCACAGTCTGGCGTTGATGGAGCATCTGATTTGAAATGAAAATGATAATGGTGACGATCAACATCTCTGACAACTCATGCCAATTAGAAGACGTTTTATGTTGGGGGAAGTGACACAATCCCGTAGCTCAAGGCTTTGAGACGGTCACTCATGTCTACATAGATCTCACCTCTGATGATCTGTCCAAACTGATCCCCATTCAGTCCTCTGTGTCTAAGCTAGCACAAGCTGCCTGTCCTTCAGTGAACTCACATAAAAAGCGACACAGCACTAACAGGTTTTTGCACTTGGGTTTTTAGCACTTTGTCTGGTGTTCGAAAAAGCTGACCTTGCTGAAACTATTATTTGAACTTTCCTTGATGCAAATAAATCTTTATGTTTAAGCTAATGTTTGAGGATCAACTTACTGTATAGCGATTCAATTTGAAAGTGACTGTTTAGAGTTCAGAAGTTGGTACACAAAATTTTTAAAACATTAAGCCTTAAACCATATTAAAAAAATTACATTTATGAATGGCAGAAGCTTTTATCCAAAGTGACTTAGATTGCTCTCAAGGTACACATTGACATTCTAATCAGCTCTTACTTTTCCTGGCAGTCGAACCCATGACCTTGACATTTCAAGCGACACGCTCTACCGTTTGAGCTACAGGAAAGCTTTATTTATTTATTTATTTACTTTGGTCTCAATACACTCTGGTCTTGGTCTAGGTGGTCTTGACTATTAGTTCGAAGCTCTGAGTCACCCATGATATAACCATTCTTGTTCAATGTATGAAAAGCAGCAAAGCAAAGATTCTATGGTTTTCCTTTCATGAACTAGAGGAGAAAATAAATACATGTTTGGATTGACATGAGAAAAACTCTGAACAAAACTAAACATTAATATTTAAACCACTTAAAATGCTCATTTTCTATGAGCGTCTGATATGGTGGAAAGTCTTAACTGTACTCATTTGTTATATTGATCATATCTGACGCTGAACAAGACAGGGCCATTAACTTTCCTCAGTTCTGAGAGCTTTTCCTGCATTGATTGTTCTATGTGGGTCTCTGTGGGACTGACGCAACATGAAACGCAGCTCTGAAGGGGAGTCTGCTTGTCCAGATGTCCACTAGGACAAAGATTAAATGAGTTTGGGCTCCTCAGGGTCACAACAGCATCGGTATGTATGGATAAAGCTAGAATAACTATGAACAACTTTGATAGATCATAACCATGAATAGACTTGGATGATGAAATCAATTTTTTCCCTTGTCAAAGAACTTACAAAACCACAAAGACTTTAGCCTATGCAGTATCTTAGATATGGATTTCCCATTCAAACATTTCTTTAATGTTGAAAAGGCTATGTGGATTTCTCCAAGGTCTACCAGACTGCTCCAAATCAAAGCAAGTGACTCATTTCTGCCACCTTATGACAATAGCAGAAAATCTCATGGTCTCACCTACTCACATTCACCCAGTTACATTAATATGATTATTCTTTTATTTCTCATATATATGCATCTTAAAAGAACACTTCTGAAATTTACTCACCTTCACGTTGTTCCAAAACCATTTTAGTTTCTGATCTAGTTTTAATTTATTTATTTTTTAATCTAGTCTTGATCCAAAAAATATTTTTGTGTGGTTCTGCCTGCCTTTCCTGCATGTGTTTTAAAATGATTTCCATTAGCTTCTGGTGAAACGCTCCCAAAATATTTATGAAGGAAACCACATATTTAAGAGAAAACAGAAACTAGAGCTTGGATGCAAATGTTCAGCTGAAAGTGAGGGAGCGTAGCTGGATTGGAGACAGATATGCTTCAAGGACAGGTCTCACAGGCAAAGCCTAATCCATGGCTTTTTTATCTATATTTTTAAACTAGTGCACAAACACAGTTGTTGGAATAACATGATGGCGAAACTGAGCCGCTGAGACTTCCATGTCTTACATTCTGATTTGATATTACATGGTAGGCAGTACAGACAGACACTTCTGAAGGCCATATTCGCTGATGAAATTGTTAGAGAGGATTGATGTGATGTTCTTTGACACCTCTTTGTTGAGATGATAAATGACACGATATGCAAATGAGGAATGGCTTTCAGTAAACATCCTTGCTTCCAAAGGGATTTGTGAGAAAGATAAGGTGTGGAACGACATTATCTGATTTTTCCAGACGATTTGCTATCAACAAACTGAATCCTTTTCATGTATTGCACAATTTTCAAAGCCAGCAAATTCTCCATCAATGTACTCTCATTAATAACCATCTCATTAATACAATTATTTCATGATATATGCAGTATATTGAATATGTAAGAACCACAAATCAGCTTAAATTAAATGTGTGAATGAAAATAGTACTTGGGTTCAGTTTTGTGGCGGTTACTTTCCCTTCACATTTTAGGGAAAACAACCCACTACAGATATTTTCTCTGTTCATTTAACCATTTAAAATATTATAAAATGCCATATTCAAATATACTCAACATTCCTCAATTATTTTTGGTTAAGTGCCTCATAATGACTTTTCACAAAAATAAAAACAATATTGAAAACACTGAATGTGAAGCAAACATGACTTCAAAAAAATGTTTGAAATGCTTTTGTATTTTAGATTGATCTGAAATTATAAGTACCAGTCATAGTTGTTCATTTAGAATTCAGTGGCATAAATTTACTGTGTTTTTATGTAAAAAGCAAAATAAAAATAAATAAATAAATGCCCTTGAAAAGGTAAAATTCCTTTTCATGGAGAAAATCATTATCCCTTTATAACAAAAATGTCTGTTTCCGACACGGTTCATGTCATTCTCATACGTATTTCAGCAAAGTGTTCCTTCTCTCCCCAAATGACTTCTGACCATGCAGTACCTAACATGTTATTTCTCTATTGCATTTTCCCCATCTCTTTTAAGACACCTTCCTGGCAGACTGAAACGCTGATCCATCCTGTCTACAGCCTCACTGGCCTCTGCAAACAGCCATCTATCTCCTGAAAGCCGTGTGTACACTCTGCCTGCCAACAGTAATACATTACTACCAGTCGTTGAGGTGAGTTTCCTGGAGTCCATGCATCAATACCCTGATGGCAGGCACCATCTCAAGACTGTTGTTCCGGAGAAGGGCAGTCTTCCAATTCCAATAGTTTATAGATGGCTGCAGCCTTGGATGGACTACAGAAAGGGACATCAAGGCTCAGCATCACTCACAAGATCTCTGCAAAATAAAGTAATGTAATACAGGCCATGAAGGAAACAGGCAGTCATGACAAATAGTTTCTGTTTTTACTAAGAAAAAAGATTGAGAGTGAACCTGAAATCCCTTCCAAACACTGATGGATAGGAGATTTACAGGTGTAAAATCAGACATTATAAAGAACAAAGAATGAAGTGTCCATCTATAGTTGAATACACATTCTCAGAGTGAAAATATACTGATGAAACAAAAATAGATCAAGCCAGAGCACAAAGTAATGCTGTTTTGAAGTTGAATTTAAACACTTTAAAAGAAAACTCTTCCTTTAGACTATCCAATCTTACACTTATAAAAGTTTCTTTTTCATGCTCCTTTTCATGGTTTCATGTTTGTTTGTTTTATTGTTTTATTCCCTTAATGGTCATGTCTCATCTTGCCTAAGCCACCAAACTGAGACTGCGAATAGTGTCCTGTCAAAAATAGAAAAAAAGAACATGAACTTTTTGTCTACCAACACATTGTTGTATGCTATGTTACACACTGAAAAATACAATGTACTGGAGATATAATCATGGCCTATAACTGATAAATATCTAATATAAAACTCTATTCCATTTTGTTTAAATAAAATGTTAATTATGAAAACTTTATCTAAATAAAGAGCATTTAATTGGCAAATTTATAAATCAAATGGAGAACATGACAATTAATTTGTTTACTAGTTTTTGCATGGTGGTTTTTGCATGACGTGTGAATCACATTGATGATGTTATGCTGCAGCTAACAGTAACAATCTCATTTCTTATAAAATGAAATAAATCTATTAATCCATAAACCTAAAGAAATGATTGATAAAGTTTTGTACATCTAATATTTGTAAACCGTACATAATACGGTTTACTTTTAAGAAGGGGTCTATATGTTGATATTGTATGTTTGACTGTGTCAGTAGTGTAAGAATGTCTTATAGATATACACTACTTGAACTCTGCAAATACTAATAAAAGAATGTCCCTCCTTCCCTCCGGCAGGCGTTTCAGGTGCCTCCGGACCAGAACCAGCAGACTAAAGAACAGTTTCTTCCCCAGAGCTGTCTCTTTACTGAACTCTAACCCTTGCTGACCCCACTCCTCTATCACCCCCACCCCCACCATCCCACTCCCCTCACAGACTCCTCTCCCCCCCCCCACCACCATCCCACTCCCCTCACAGACTCTCCTCTTACCCCCCCCCAACATCCCACTCCCCTCATAGACTCCTCTCTCCCCCCCACCACCATCCCACTCCCCTCACAGACTCTCCTCTTACCCCCCCCAACATCCCACTCCCCTCATAGACTGCTCTCCCCCCCACCATCCCACTCCCCTCACTGACTCCTCTCCCCCCCCCCCCACCGCCATCCCACTCCCCTCACAGACTCTCCTCTTACCCCCCCACCATCCCACTCCCCTCATAAACTCCTCTCCCCCCCCACCACCATCCCACTCCCATCCAGACTCTCCTCTCACCCCCCACCATCCCACTCCCCTCATAGGCTCCTCTCACTCCCCTGCCCCCCACCACCATCCCTCATAGACTCCTCTCCCCCCCACCATCCAACTCCCCTCATAGACTCCTCTCACCCCCCTGCCCCCCTCACCACCATCCCACTCCCCTCAGACTCTCCCCTCTCCCCCTAAACCATCATCCTACCACCCTCATAGACTCCTCTTACCCCTCCACCAGCCCACTCCCCTCATAGACTCCTCTCCCCCCCACCATCCAATTCCCCTCATAGACTCCTCTCACCCCCCTGCCCCCCCACCACCATCCCACCCCCCTCACAGACTCTCCTCTCTCCCCCACCATCATCTCACTCCCCTCATACACTCTCCTCCCACCCCCCCCCCACCATCCCACTCCCCTCACTGACTCCTCTACCCCCCCACCACCATCCCACTCCCCTCATACACTCTCCTCCCACCCCCACCACCATCCCACTCCCCTCACAGACTCTCCTCTTACCCCCCCACCACCATTCCACTCCCCTCAGACTCTCCTCTTACCCCCCACCACCCCACTCCCCTCATAGACTCTCCTCTTACCCCCCACCACCATCCCACTCTCCTCATAGACTCCTCCCCACCATCCCACTCTCCTCATACACTCTCCTCCCACCCCCACCACCATCCCACTCCCCTCACAGACTCTCCTCTTACCCCCCCACCACCATTCCACTCCCCTCAGACTCTCCTCTTACCCCCCACCACCCCACTCCCCTCATAGACTCTCCTCTTACCCCCCACCACCATCCCACTCTCCTCATAGACTCCTCCCCACCATCCCACTCTCCTCATAGACTCCTCCCCACCATCCCACTCTCCTCATAGACTCCTCCCCACCATCCCACTCCCCTCATAGACTCCTCCCCACCATCCCACTCTCCTCATAGACTCCTCCCCACCATCCCACTCCCCTCATAGACTCCTCTCTCCCCCACCACCATCCCACTCCCCTCACAGACTCTCCTCTTACCACCATCCCACTGCCCTCATAGACTCCTTACTCCCCCCCCACCACCATCCCACTCCCCTCGCAGACTCTCCTCTTACCACCATCCCACTCTCCTCATAGACTCCCCCCCATCCCACTCCCCTCACAGACTCTTCTCTTACCCCCCCCCATCCCACTCCCCTCATAGACTCCTCTCTCCCCCCCCACCACCATCCCACTCCCCTCACAGACTCTCCTCTTACCCCCCCATCCCACTCCCCTCATAGACTCCTCTCTCCCCCCCCCCACCACCATCCCACTCCCCTCACAGACTCTCCTCTTACCACCATCCCACTGCCCTCATAGACTCCTTACTCCCCCCCCACCACCATCCCACTCCCCTCGCAGACTCTCCTCTTACCACCATCCCACTCTCCTCATAGACTCCCCCCCCATCCCACTCCCCTCACAGACTCTCCTCTTACCCCCCCATCCCACTCCCCTCATAGACTCCTCTCTCCCCCCCCCACCACCATCCCACTCCCCTCACAGACTCTCCTCACCCCCCACCACCCCACTCCCCTCTCAGACTCCCCCACCACACCAGACTCCTTCACTGCCCCCCCCCCACTACTACCCTTATAGACTCTTCGCTCACTGTTACTTATTTGTGCCATTTGCACTGCCGACTGTTCATTACAGTAACAACTGTTTACTGTTTACAGTAACAACTGTTTACACTTGCACCTTGCACTACTGTACTTTAGCTGGAACATGCTCATTTGCACTACCAACTGTTCATACAGCACCAACTGTTTACATTTCGCATCTCACGTATTTGCACTGTCCATGCTCATTGCACTACCTTAAATTTAATGCTCACCTTAAGCTAACAATTGTATACATCTTCCTGTAAAATTCTGTCTATAGTTAGAGACATCTGTATATACATTTACATTTATAGCACATATTCACCTGTAAATGCTGTTTATAGACACCTGTAATTATATTTATAGCACACACTCACCTGTTATAGTAATAACCATCTGTATATTTATATTCATTGTACATATTACCTGTAAATCCTGTACATCTCCATATCCTGCACTTATGCAACCATTGTATATATCCTGCACTTTCTGCTATTGCACTTCTGGTTAGACCTAAACTGCATTTCGTTGCCTTGTACCTGTACTTGTGTAATGACAATAAAGTTGAATCTAATCTAATCTAATCTAATCTAAAAAATCACATTGAGAAAACAGAAGCACACCATAACTGTTCTGATTATGTTTAGCTGCACTGGCTTCCATAATCTGGGGTAAAGTCTGAAAACTTCTAACTATTTTTATCTATTCAGTAACAGACACAGGCATCAAAGCATGGCTGCATGCCTTAACATAGACGTTGCTCACCGTTTAACCAAACTGAGTCTGACTTGCTGCAGAGGCAGGTTGGAGGAGATAAAACAGCAATGCAAAGGAAGAGAGGGGCAGAGAAGATGCTGACTGACTGACAGCAAGAGAAGAAAAAGATATGAGAGAGAGAGAGAACACAATGAGGTAACGAGAGAAACAGTGAGAGGAAGTGCCTCAGGATATTGCCTGAAACTTTCATTAGTCAAAGCAGTTTTTCCCCCCAATAATAAATGCCTGCTTCATCATAATTGAGTCATGTGCTTTGGAGATCTTAATTAGAGCTTCTGGGAAGGAAACAGCAGCCAAGAGACTTTTCTGACCCTATGACCATGTAAAGAGCTGCGAGACGATAAGCACTCTATTCACTTCCACTCTCGTTATTTCATTTGTTCCACATTTCTATCTCATTCTGTTTAACGCCTCACAATTCTTCCTTCTAAATCTTTCTTTTGCTTCACTCTAATCATAGGACTACAGCAAACCGCCTCCCCTAGTTCCTTCTTTGAACCATTGCAGCAATTCTCAGCCGGTTTTGCTTCAGGACCTAGTGAACATCAAGGAGATTCAACGCTGAACCAAAAAAAAAAAAAAACTATTATTTTAAATTAAAATCAGATTATATTAATATATGTATAAATTAATAGTATTTTACTCAAGCTAATTTTATTAATTGTAGTTTAATTTCAATAGTTTCATGTCCCTGGCAACTAATAATTCCCTGTGGTCAGAATAAATATGCTTCGCCTCGGTTATCCCAAATTCTATACCATTTTGTCAACATAAACTAAAATCATTTTAAATACCCAAGTGATTTAGGCATAAGAACTTTAGAATGTACAGTATGATAAGGAAAATTAGCTGAAGATTCCATGAAATAGTGTTATAATATTAGTTTTTTAAGTAGTGGAGTTCACTTATCTCGACCTCGGTTAACTCGCCAACCCTATTATTTACGTAGACGTTTTTGAAATGGAACCGCTAAACTCCCTATTTGTCTTAGCGTTTTCTAATCGGTTTTGTCGATTATTTTATGTCGCCGAACCCTAATATCTCGAGCACAAAAGAGGGACAAATTCGCCACTTCACATGGTTATCTCGTGACTAATGATCGTACCTAAAGTAGTTCACTGCACATGTGCTGAGTTTCCGTTGCATGTACAGAGCTGCACCGCCGCAGCCGCAGAACAACTTGTGGATATGGCGGAAAAATAAAGCCTTCTAGACACTATTTTGGAAGAGGGGGCGCAGGAGCAGTGTTGCCAACTAAACGCCTTTGGCACTATATTTAGCGACCAGACCACTGACCACTTCAGACCACTCTAGCGACACATTTTCAAAAAAGCGACTAGCTACAAATCTAACGACTTTATCTGGAGTTATTGGAGACTTTTGGAGACTCTCTGAAGTGAAAGCATATATCATTCTTACGCTTCTCAACGAGCAGCAAGTGCTGCCGTGTGCCCCATCCCCATACCAAAGCACTCACAGCTGTGTGCACATAAAGCCTGCCCTCTCTGATTTGATTGGTTTACTCAAATATTTGGACATTGACGAGCGTTTACCGACTAATGAGGCTTAGGTAAACACACACACACCTGCTTCTGTTCTGATGTGCGCTCTGCTCAGCGCCACTGTGGATTGAAGAACCCAGTTATTAAAAGATGGGATGAAGCCGAATTTGTTGAGAAAACACATTAGACAGGCAGAACACAAGAAAGAATGCAATCTACTACAGCGTGATGACCTCACGAGTATGCTAATTTATGCATGACGTCACCTAGCGACATGTTTATGCTGTGAGCGATCATTGTGTTTGCAATGTTGAAGAATATAATTAAAGGTTTGTATCGAGAATCAAAGGTGTTTTTATTGTATATTGGTAAATCTCTGCTGTTAGTTGGTGCACATATGCCTTTTGTTGTTAGCAAACATATACAGTGTATGAACATTTTTATAGCATGCCGATCCCTTCATCAAATAAATCACCATATTGGCTGTTGGTTATCTCTACGCTTTTTTGCAACCCCGAGGCCGTCGACATAACCGGATTCCACTGAATTAACTTTAAATAAAGATAACAGAAAGGAACAACAGAGGAATGCACGATTAAATATCCACTAATGGCCAACACAAAGCTTCAACAAAGATGAATTTGTGAAAAATTAATTTGAAAAACAAATTTGTAATTTGTTCACAACGTGAACAATAGCGATCACAATTAATGTTAACAACACGAGGTAAAACAGCTGTAAACCACAGAATGCACTGTGGTGAATGATGTAACCAAAACGAGGGATGCTGAGAGAATGAATGAGTTAAGGGGTGATAGGCTTTGTTAGAGGCTGTCGTTAGGATATTTCCAGTAAAAATGCGCGCAAAGATGCTTGAGCGTTAGGACTTTTCCACACAAAAATGTGCGTGGGCGAGGGAATATCTTTCTAGCACTCCGATACAATGCTCGTACACCGATTTGCTCATATACAAAGTCACTCGTAAACCGAGGTATTATTGTATACGGACAGACACTTGAAAAGGTTGGCTCTCAGTCCTTTTCCAAACAAACTGTGATGTAAGAACATGAACCCAAAAAGGACAGAATGCTCAAGAACTCCTGGTCCTTTTCATTACAAGAGCGATGGCCATTACAGTCGGTACAGGTGTCAAATCTCTTTGAAGCAGACGTTCGTTTTGTGCGTGTTTTAATTCCTTGACATATTTTATATGTTCTTTGTGAGTTCCCAGCTGGTAAACATACAGTAATATATCTACACACATAAAACAAGTCCAGCACACGGTATTATTTTCAATGGTTGGTAAATTCCATTACAAAATACATCATAAAAGCTGTTTTTTTGTTTCGTATCTTTAGGTTCATGTGAACCAAGACTAAATGTATAATTTTCTTTTTTGGTCCAGACCAAAGAACCAAGAGAAACAAGCTATTATTTTGACCAAACCCTTAAAGGTTGACAAGCCTATTTAATTAGAATGTTACTGTTTGGATTTACTACTGTTTTGTTCCTGCGATCAAAACAGACCTATGACCCAATTTGGATCGTGACCCACTACTGGCTTACAGCACCTCTCTCTTTCTCACCATCTGTTTTTCCCTCTCTGACAGACAGAGGGTGCTTTCTTTCCCACCCCTCCCTCACCAACACTGACAGCTCTAAGGAATGTTACATGGCTACTGCCACCCCCTGGAGCTCACCTGTCCAATTCAAGGTTGGATAAACAGTCGTGACCTTACCGCACACATCACAACTCCTCAGGGATGGCGCTCTATACAACACATCCATTTACTCGCAACCTAAATATCACAATATTTTAATTATCTACAGTGAAAGGCTGTTTATTTAGAACTGTACCATGGTGTGTAGGTCGGTCACAATGATTGATTAATTATCAAATGGTGGTCATTAACAAATATGTGAGATAACTGCAATTATTTCTGTGCAGTAAAAATTTCAACCACATTTTGCCAAAGAAGAAAAACACAAAAGGTATTCAAAGGTATTCCTTCATATGGAATGCAGGTTTGTGGGTATAAACAGACTGCATTATATTATATTACATTATATGATATTCACAGCATTAAAGTAAATCAAATGTGCTTATTTTTTATATTTGATTAGATTTTTGTTAATAGCGCAATAAGCTTACACTGGAAGTGACATGAATAAAATCAAATTAAAACATTTATAACAACTAATCATTGTTCGCAGACCAAGTGTGACCAATAAAACTATCACAACTATTGCTTGTTTCAGTCAAATGAAGTCTTGTACTAAAACTCCACACGCACAGACACACAAACATGAATGGATGAAGCTTTAAAGATTCACGCACTATATCCTTAAATAAAACACAGTTGTAAGATAAAGATTTTAAGGTTTCTTGTACACTAAAATACATTTGTGCAACTTTTAAACTTCGTCTCTTCAAAATACTATGCAAGAGATCCATGATCAGCCCAATTGCTAGTAGAAGTGAAGTTTTATAGCTATGAATTTTTCTCTGCAAGGCAAAAAGAAAAATGAAACGCACTATTACACAAATGTAGATACATTTCTGTACCATTTAATTCCCCCCCCCCCCCCCCCCTCTCCCGCATTGCTTGAGGAGGCCATCTAGAAAATCAGGTCAGACCCAGCTGATGAAGAAATTATGTGATTTAATGGCCCCTGAGGGTCAACACAAATATAGCACTGCATTAACTCCTAGGACAGAGCAGCAAGGACATCACCCATAAGCATCAAAAGCGAAACACGACACAGACGAAGCGGATGGTGAAATGATAAATAAACTTGCATTATGCCATTCATTTCTGTTCACATATTCAATTTCTTTATGCATAATGTTCATTTCATTACTTGATTAAGTGCAGCTCTCAAATATTTCTTCCTTTAAAACCCCCATTAATTAAAGAAAGTATACTTTCCTTTCCGTGACAACTTTTCTTTCTTCCTCTTGAACGTGGAAGTAAAAAGGTGAGACTAACCTCTTTGATTTGACCACCAGGTGGAGGAGAAACTCTTTGCAGCAGGTGTGCTCACCTTTCCAATGAAATATGATGTCATTTCACCATCACCAGAAAGAAATGCAAAGAATGCACAACAGAATCTGGAAGTAAACGCAAAGTGAATTACCTTTATCCAATTGCACAAAATAGAAAATATTCTCATTCAAGATCAAAATGCATTTTTTCATTTCAACCTTTTTAAGAGGCTTTGTACACATCAACATGAACTTTCCCACTGTTTTCCATAAAGAACAGATTTCAGGTGAAGATGTATGCTGCCTTCAGAACTTCATTTGCATAGTCATTAGCAAAATAAGAGTCTACCACAAACACACCAAGACATGCAGTCTTGTTAAATGAGGTCAGGAGAGTTCTAAACAGCACGGTTTCCTCAAGCGGAAAAGTGATAATCTTTTTTTTTATCTTTACTTAGCATGTCATTTTACTTAAGAAATACTGCCACGAAGGGTTTGTTTCGCAGGCAGACATGTGGCTCTGCGGGTGTTCTTGTAAAACCATCACAAAGATTTTATCAAAATGCATCTGAAGAAATTCATAATTTTTGTATTCTTAGTTATCTACAGTGGGGCTCAAAAGTATAACTGCTTTGAAAATGTGGAATTTTTAAAATAATGTACACGTGGAAATACGCAGCAAGTTTTTGGATTTGGGGGGGGGGGGGGGGGGGGGGGGACAGAAATATATTAGAACATAAAATTAAGAAATATATAAGATTCTGCAGAAGGCTATTTTCAAGCAAATGTTGTGAATGACGGAAATACCAAAAGACAAAAACATAATTTTCAAAGGCTAATTGTAGAATACACAATTTCAAATATCTAAAGCAAAAAAAAATATCTGATAGACGTATTGTATGACGCATATTTTGAAGTTTCTCATTAAATACCTTCAGAAAAAATGACTTGGGTTACAGTGTAGTACAGTGGTGTTTTCAGAATACCATGGTACTTTGAAATATAACATAGTATTGCATGAGTACTCTACTTATTTGCCGTGTTACTTACTCCAACATACCAGTAAAAGAAATAATAATACAAATATAACGTGTTGCAGGCCTACATTTTACCACCACGTGATGTCATCACGCAGGATCTTCATGGCTAAAACGTATGATGCACGTTAAGATTTTGTTTTTAACTCAATTGCAATTGTTTTTCTCACTGTGCCGTAAAGCATATTTTACTATGTGTGCAACCGCAGAACGTGAGTAAGCTCATTTATACCCAAGTCCCTTTCAAGGAAACTGCTCACTAGGCGGCCATATTTCCAATGCCTCCAGACAGCTATTTCAGGCATGCTATCTATTTCAATTAGGGAATCTTGGAATATCAAAAGACTGCTTGGCGAAATCACAATTAAGTAACATATTTTAAATAATCAAAAAAGTCGCACAAGAACCGGCCGATGTTGTTTCTTATGCTCAAATAGCGTTAAGAAGCTTGTTTTTCAGGCTAGACCAGTCAATGCGCATGCGCAGTTCTAAGGGCGCGTCTCAGGTTTCTGGAGCTTCTGGAACCGGCGTTCTTCTAACGGCAGCTGCTGTGACGTCATGCGTTGCCGTTTCTCCCATTCATTAGTAATAGGGGTGATAGTAATAGTAATAGTAGTCTTTGTTCATAGTCACATGATGAATCTCGGAACGATTCCGACAGTTTTGCCATCCACAATGGACGAATACACTTTTACATACACGTATATAACAGGCATTAGTAGTTATGATTCAGTTCAACCGACAGGAAATACATGCTGAGTATACTACACTACTAGCTCATCTAGTATACTACTCTCACTATTTCTGCCGTAGACAGATACGATAAAGCTAGTACGAGTAGAACACTAGTATCCGGTTCCGTATTCAGAAACAGACACGCGGGAAAAACAACAGACTCAAACGAGTGATTAATTCGCCCTTTGTAAACAATCACATGACTTGACAGATGAGATATCGTCGGGGAAAATAATTGTCAGGTCAGTGTATGGTATTTTCTCTAGTAAAAAACTGAGTTATTAATAACATTTCACTGGAGATGAACGCACGACGAACACTTTGCTAGATATTGAAATTAGCTTGATAAACCGGCCGCATTTTAAATCAAAATATCACTTTTTACAAGATGTTACATACCCAATGAGGAAACAACAAACGTAATAAAACAATAATGCCGTACTGATATGTCATTAGACGTCTGTAGGGAGAGTGCACAGTACCTGCCGTGCAAATATGTGATAAAGAATGAGTACTTCTATTAATAAAGCTAATGATGCTTGACAGATGTAGGCTAGCAAAGCTCCCTTAGCAAGGCACTGGCAGAGGATTGGGAAGCTTGGTGTGGTGTGGTGGCGAGATGAGGGATAGAGGTGGACAGAGGGAACGGTTCAGGGTTTAGTGAGAGACAGAGGGGAGCTGTGGTTAATTAGCAATGACAGATCCACGGTTAGTCCAGCATTGGTTCAGACAGCTTCAGGCTGCTGCCAGCTACCACTAACACACGCTGCCACTCTCATGCTCTCTTCATTTCCATCTAGATAGATGTGTTTGTCCCACTCAGGTGTTTGTGGGGTGGGTTTCATGCAAGAGCACAAACCCAATTGAAAAAGGAGGGGAAGGAAATATGGCCTCAGAACCTTCTTTCTTCATTTGTAACTTCTTGTTCTGTGGTGAAGACTCATCACATTCTGCTGAATGCAGTTACTGTGGGAAATATGCGGAAGCAGAAGACGACATTCAAAGATAAAAGCACATCTAAAGAATCATGTAAGAATGGAATGGGGCATAAAAGCACTTATATATATCTGATAAAAATGAAAGCAGGTGCAGAGCACCTCTATTTTTTTTTATTGGTAACTGTTAACAATCATTTTGATTAGTTAATAAACTAAATATAGTATGGGATAAAAACTTTACTTACATGAAAAATTTGAAATGTTACGACTAACTCAAATGATACATTTATTTATTGACACTAAAACTTTTTATAAATGCCATCAAATCTAATAAAATGAACAAACACATATACAATTTTTTTTTAAAGACTGGAGCATAAAAACACTTATATCTGATAAAAATGAAAGCACGTGCAGAGCACCTCTATGTTTTTATTGGCAACTAAAACTGTTAATAATCATTTTGATTAGTTCATAAACTAAATATAGTATGGGATAAAAACTTGCATGAAAAATTAGAAATGTTACGACTAACTCAAATGATACATTTATTTATTGACACTGAAACTTTTTTAAATGACATCAAATCTAATAAAATGCACAAACACATATATCATTTTTTTTTAAAAGACAGGCAAACAACAAAAATGAAAACTTGAAATATAAAAATAAAATCAACATTATCGATAAATACTATAGTAGTAGCCTATATAAATAATGCTAAAATAACACTGGAGCACCTTATGAAAATTTAATATACATTTAGTAACACAAACTATTGTTTCTGAATGAAACGGCTGTACTAAAACTAAATATATTATGGGTGATGTCAAATGAAGGGTTTTACTTCTATTTGTCTTTATAGTTTGTTTGATATCACAGTAACATTGATCCAACCCATTTCAAAGACATCTTGAGCGTTGCTGATTTAGAGAAGTGCCATCAGGCCCTGGAGAGGAAAGAGCATTTGCACATTTCGTAAAGCTACAATAATGTAGAAAAATGTTTGCTCCAGTTTTTAAACACACTGTACAGTCACATTGATGTAACCATAGCAAAGTGTGGTTAATTTTAAGGGTAGCCAACATATATTCTGTGAAAAACCTTTCTTTTGTGGGGGACAATATAATCACATTATAAAAATTGAAATTATCATAATCATTTTAAATAGTCTTAAAATGATCCTTGTTAAGAATGATGGGCTTACAGTCATAAGATGATGAAAACCAAGTTCTTGTCATTTACACATTACAACACAAATATAACTCCAGATTAAAGTTATAATAGTAAAACAGAACATTTTATATTTGAAGTGTCTTGTTTCTGAGGGGCTTCCGGAGGCCTGAACAAAACCCATGTTTGATTATTTGGTCTTAGTAGTTAATTATGGTTAATGAACACGATTTAAACTAAGTTAAGTAAGCTGTTAGATAATATACATCATTTGCATATTGCACAACGTATGCATTTTTCACCCTGTACGTGTTTCTTTCACCACTGACTGCTTGGTTTTAGTGGCTGCCTTAGTTTTACTTTTAGTTCTGCTTTTCAGTCACTGTAAAGCACATTCAGACACCGATCCAGCGCGACCGACTACCTTGAAAAGTTTGAAAGTTTTTTCGAAGCTGTCAAAGGGATCGTCGCACCTCCGATGTCCGTGAACACTTCCTGGTCCAAAGTTGTGTGTACACAAATCAAAGTCATTTGGGCATGAAGTCGGAAGGTGAACTCACATCAGGGAATTACACCTCAACGGACACACACACACTTCTCTAAACTGGGGAACAAACTGAGGAACAGAGAAGTTCAATAGTACAGCTTAATTCATTATTCAGCGTTGACGCTTTGCAAACATGATGCGAACAGATGAACGTTATCCACGCAACGGAGCCGTGAAGTGTCACTGTGACCAGAAACAACAGGGAAACGGTAGTTTGAAAAATGGATATCACAAAAATGAAAAGGTATGTCAAACTGCATCACTTAGTGTATCGCAATACTGAGTCAAGTTAAAGGTGTTATTTTACAAATGAAAGCTTTGGGGTTAAGGGGTAATCCTTAAAGATGACTCGAAGTATTTCTTTACAGACAACGCTGTTAGTTTTATATAACATATTTAGGGGTATGACTTGGCATGCATTTTGAATTGGGAGGTCCGATTCATTTCACTGAATCGGTTCGTTCAGGTGGTTTGTTTAATGAATCATTTACGAAAAGCGAGCCACCAATTCGTTTGTGTCGTCATCAAAATAGGCTTAAACTTCATGGGCGCTTTTGGTAATGAAATAAAGGCTTACACTTGTAAAACTTGTTTGAATAGTAACCAATAACTATATAGTTTAACTGTGAAATGTCTGTTTGTAACCACAGGCAAAACCTTGGCGGCTTTCTCTTAAAGGGATAGTTCACTCAAAAATGTACATTGTCATCATTTAATCACCCTCAAGTTATTCCAAATCTGTGTGAATTTGTCTCTTCTGCTGAATATAAAAGAAGTTTTGAAGAATATGTGTTGTCAGTTGATGGGTGTCATTGACCTCCATAGTGTGGGAGAGAAATACTAAACACTATGAAAGTCAACGAGGGCTCCATTAACATTCTTCAAAACGTCTTTTTTGTTCAGCAGGAGAAACTCATACAGGTTTATAAAAACTTGAATAAAAGGGTGAATAAATGATTACAGAATTGTATTCAATTCTTTAATTTAACTGGTTTCTGTGAAGAAAGTATGGTATTATGGAAGGTACAATTTTTTCTAGTGGTAATTATTATTGAATTATGTTAATTTGACTGTTTATTTTATGTTTGAATATCATTTGTCTGCTTAATTACTGTGTCATTAAAATAATATTAACTATTTTACACTGTTTTGTTAATCTGTGTCATTGTAGGTGCATAAAAATGGCAAGACAGAAGTTTTTCCTCAGCCTAGAGTTAGGGGTGAAGATTCATTCGAGGAGGCCCCCATGTATGTGGCTGTCCTAACGTACATGGGCTATGGAATTGTCATCCTATTTGGCTATTTCAGAGACTTATTAAGAGCTGTTGGATTAGAGAAATGCCATCAGGCACAGGAGAGAGAAGAGCAAAAGGTAGGTTTGAGCTAATACATTTTGCTTAGAAATCATGATGTATTTGTGTTGCTCTAGTTTTCATACACAACGGGAATAAAGTCTTTTATTATTATTATTATTATTATTTAGCATTACCTCACGTGAACCTATTGAATTGGTAGGATTTGTTAATTTAGGATTAGAATAACAACTTTTAATTTGTCTAAAAGGCAGTTGCATACTTAACATTTAAAAATAACAAAAGAGAAGTATTAGGCAAGACGAATTTATTCTCAAACACAATGTGTTTTCTTTCATCTCATTTAATTTAAACACTGTTCACTATGGAAAATCTCCATGTAATGTGTGAGGTGATGCTGGGGAGGTTAAAGACGCAATTAAACCCCAAAGGACAGTGGCTTCATTATTTCTGCTCTCAGTGTGTCCGTTGAGAAAAGATGCTTCTTTTAAGTATGTTTCTCACTCAAAGCTTGTGCCATTACATTAGATGTGATTATTCAAAGGCATAAATTGAGTTTTTGAAGTTTAGTTGGCAATATTATGAAACGCTAAGCTTTCAGAGGGACTCACACCTTTAGTAAAATAGTGTTATGTTGGTACGAGTGAACACATTGGAAATTTTCTACTCTGTGCTTGCCATGTTTTCCACGATCAGTGTGGATCACTGCAGCCAAATTGGCACTGTCTAAATCTAAATCTTTATCTTTAAAGTGTACAAATACAAATTGGTAATAAGTGAGTGTGACAGATTTCTCTGTGTTGGAATGCTGGTATTGCACCACCTTTTTCCACCTTTTAATATCAAATTAAAATAAATATATGAACCGGAAAGTCCAGATTTGACTTCTGTCTGCACATTTCACAAAACTTGATATGTAGGCATATAAAGTCTATTAGCATTTAAGAATAAAATTTACATGTGATCTCATGGCATTTACATTCTCCCTTTTCCTGTTTGACAGTAGTTTCTACATTGCCGTTTGAGTCAAACACCAGCAAAGCTTTAAAATGTGTGCTTTGTGTTAAATGTGAACAAAAAGGGCTATACAAATCAATGAGAGTGCAGTTTTTGTTTGAGCTTTCTTGGTGCCTTAAGAGAACACTTTGAATGTGTGAACTGACACGCTGGGCAAAGATCAGGCACCTCCTCGGTGACCAGAAAAACTTATGAGTGGCAGTCTAAAGCTTATGCACAAAAACTTGTAAAAGTCAGGGTGCTTTTTGTTGCGCCTTTGCTATTTTCTGCTGTCTTCATAACTAGGATTTTGAGCAGTTCAAAGTAGGTTTAATAAAGGCAGCACAATGAGTCTGCTTAGCCTCTTCTTTGGCAGAATTGAGTGGGTGAGTCTCTCAGGACTCTGATACTCACAGAGGCGAGGGTTTTGAAACATTCACCCGGTTTTAACTACCCATATGGAAACAGTCTTGTTATGGCTGGTCTTGGGTCAGCTGTGCCTCTTCCTTTTTAATGAATGGGGCATATTGTGGAAGGGAAGCATGAAATACTGTTGTTACGTTGTCTTAAAAGTGCCTCTGGTTGTTATTTTGTGAATTATTTCTTGTATTACAGGCCTTTGTTCCCCTTTACCAAGATTTTGAAAACTTCTACACCCGGAACCTGTACATGAGAGTCAGGGACAACTGGAACCGGCCCATATGCAGTTTACCCGGTCCTGTTTTTGATCTCATGGAAAGGGTATCAGATGATTACAATTGGACGTTTAGGTAAATCAATGCTTTGCATAAAACAAGCATTTATAACTGTTTTGCAACGGTTATAAAGAGCAGATTATGATATACTGATTCCTGGCACAAGATGTTGATGTCATTTTTAACTAGCAAAACGGGTAAACCAACTTCACCAAGAAAGACCATGCATTTTTTTTGACCAGACCAGCACTAACAACCATAAATCATCTTTTTCATTCATACTAGTACAATCTGGTATTTGTATCTAGATTGATAGATTAATATTACCATTCAAAAGTTTTGTTGTTGTTTTTAAAGAAATGTATGCTTTTTTCAGCAAGGATGCATTAAAGTGCATTTAAAATGCATTTAAGTTGTTACAAAATGATAGATCAAATAAATGCTGTTCTTTTGACAGTTTTTTCTTCAGTTTCAAGATATATATACAAAATATTAAGTACCACTATTTTATACAAATTAGAAATGTCTCTTGAGCAGCAAATCCTCATATTAAAATGATTTATGAAGGATCATGTGACACTGAAGACTGGAGTAATGATGCTGAAAGTTCAGATTTGACATAGGCTACAGGCTAGTCAGGATAAATTAACATCAGTAACAGTTTGGTTGATGTGTTGTCAGGTTAACAGGGAGAACCATTGAGAACGTCATAAACATGGGCTCCTACAACTATCTGGGTTTTGCTGAAAACAACGTTGACTTCCTGAAAACCGTGGCAGAGGCAACCAGGCAGTATGGGGTGGGCGTCTGCAGCACAAGACAGGAACTAGGTATTTGGGTGGTTACACCACAACCTACACGTATCACAGAAACAGGTCACCTATGCCATCCTACATTGTTTGCTTAAGAACAAGCATGGTAGATTATTTAGCAACTATTGTGGTTTACCATGAACCTGTCAAATGGATTTTTTCGATTTGTGATCTGACCTGCTTTGAGGAGTGTTTACAGAATTTCTCCTTCACCAATAGATTTATTAAAGACTCAAGCCATAATGATTCTGCTTCCATGCTGAAGTATGTTTATTTAATGCAAAATGTCATGTAGATTGTGTAGGTTTAAAACTGGCTTGTTTGTACTAAGGCTAAGAGGTGAAATGGTTCCCTTTCAGAACTCGACATTGCAGACAACGCTTTGGGAACTCCTCCCCTTCACATAATTTCATAAACCTTATAGGATAACGCCTGTTAACCAACTGGCCAATTGTTGGGAGATGCAGCACTGGCTGACTCAGACAGTATAAATAGCATAGGCAATTGCGTCAGAATCTTTTACTTCATCCTTCACAGAAAATGGAAGACACTAACCTTTGTAAGATTTGCAAAAAGGGTCCCATTGACCCACCGGACAACCACGAGCACTGTGTCGCCTGCCTGGGCCTGGCCCACATCGAGGCTGCTCTGCTGGAGTCCTCTTGCGTGCTGAGGTCCAGTAGAGTTATGGCACACAGTGTTACGGGGGCAAGGCCCACTGCGAGTCGCTGGTGGGCCCCCTTCCCCCCTCCCAGGGTGGCAATGGCAATGAGGCCTGGAGTTGTCATCCTCTGCTGTCTCCCCTATCGCCAGTCCACTTCACGGACGAGTGCTTCCGCTCACCTCCCGTTGTCATGAACTTGGTCTCCTTCCGTGCCTTGAAGGGCATACCACTTCAAGTCTGTGATCGGAGTCACAGAGTAAGTGGCATATCAACCGTCTGAAACTAGTGTGTTTAGCCCTCAGGGCTTTTCTGCCACAGGTGGAACAGTGATTGTGTTGATTCGCACTGAAAATATGGCCATGTTGTCATAAATTGCCAGGGCGGCATGCACTCCAGAGCCCTGTTTGAGCTGGCTACGGACCTCCTCCTATGGGTGGATCAACATGTTCTCTCCATCAGGGCATCACACATCCCCGGTATATTAAGGGGATCATGCTCTTGAGGAACAGGATTCCTCATGAATAGTAGAGACTTCACCCCGGGGTGGTACAAATGATCTGGGATTGTTTCGGGAGGGCAGAAGGGGATCTGTTTGCGACGAGCAAGAACACACACTGCTTGCTGTACTTCTTGCTGTCTCACCACCTGCTAGCAGGGGATACTCTAACATCGGGTTGGCCGAGAGCCAGGCTGTACGCATTTCCTCCGGTGAAAATTTTGCCATATTAAGGGAGGAATCCCTTTGCTATTTATGCAAAATAAGGGAGGATATATCCTTGACGCTCCGAACTGGCTGAACCAGCCATGGTTCCCAGACCTGAGAGAGTTGCTGGCTTATGTGCTCTCTGTCAACACTTTGCTTTTGACACTGTGGCTTTGTACATTTAGATCTGCTTACCTTTACTCAGTGCAGCCTGCTATTTTTCAGGTTTGATATACAAATAGTGGTAGGCTTCAGCTACTGATTTCTTTGGTTTAGCTACACCTATCAGTATTGAGCACACCTAGTAGCGTTGGTTGTACTGTGTGCCTCTTAGCTGTGATTAGTATATGGTCTCCAGGCTGATCTGTGCCACTCTCACGGCTCACGGTGGGATTGAACACTGTTCCCAAAATGTTGGCTGCAATGTCAAGTTCCCGCGCTCGAAAGGGAATGTCTCTGGCTATTCTCGTAACCTCGGTTGTGCCCTGTTCGTCAATCGACCGGTTGTGCAGCGTTCAATCATGATTCTGACGCAACTGTCATGCCTATGCTATTTATACTGTTTGGGTCAGCCAGTGCTGCATCTCGCGACAATTGACCAGTTGGTCAACTGGCGTTGTCCTATAAGGTTTCTGAAATTATGTGAAGGGGAGGAGTTCCCAAAGCGTTGTCTTCCATGATTCGTTACCATCTCTTAGGGAACCAAGGTTATGAGAGTAACCTGAGACGATATCTATACCACAGTGATGGAAAACTAGTAACTGTCAGAGAATTTTAAATTAAATTAACTTATTATGCTATTTTAAAAGCTCTACTCATTTTGTTTTGGAGGTCTCCTATAATAAGTTTACATGCAAACAAGGTCAAAAAAGTTTCATTTTCTCATTGCACATCTGAAAACTTCTCGCTTGAAGATTCAGTCTCTTTCCATGAACCTATTCTGCGCTGATTGGTCAGTGTGTTGTGATTGGTCTACTGCTTACAGCGCATTTCAGAAACAAAACTGTCATTAGCATATCTGAATTTGAGCTTGACACTCTTGACACAATTTCAGCTCTACTCTTGACACACAATGATGCAAATAATAACGGTGGCATCGTTTTTTTTCCATATCAGTTCCAGCGCGATTCCTCATCATTGCATCAAAGTGGATTTTTAGCGCAGAAAACAGTGTCTTCTCAACATGTTGACAACACAAACCAAACTATTTCAGGCCTCAGCTACAACTACAGTGTTTGATCAAATAGACTTTGTTTGCAGGCAGTCAATGAAGACCGTAGCCTGGCATTATCCACATTTGTTACTTTATGTAGGTAGTTAACAGGAAGTGAGATTGGGATTCGGGAGTTCAGAATCGATTCTTTCTGGTTACGAAAGATAACAAAATGCATGACAAATAAAGTTCTTTAAAGCTTTGCAGACATTTTACATTCACAAACAGCTATAAAAATTAATGCACTGTGAAGTAATATGAACAGGCTGGATTTATATGAACTAACATTAGTAAAGATTAATAATACTGTAACAAAAGTACTGTTCTTTGTTAGTTCACGTGAGTTAATACATTAACTAATGTTAACAAGTGAGACCTTATTGTAAAGTGTTACCAGGTTTTTTCCCCCTTAATTTATGCAAAGTTTTAATCAGTTTGAAAATTACTGTTTGCGAATGTAGTGTCTATAAAAATTTTAAAAAAAGCATTTTTTAATTGCTTATTGAGTAAGCTCAAACAATTTTTATAGAAATTCATTGGTAAGACGGATTGGAAACCCTTGATGGTGCTTAGAGATTAGATCTGTTCAGTAGAAAAATGGTACTGGTAAGTACTTCGGTTTGACTGATGTTGTGGAATCTGGTTATTCTGGTTTTTGGTTTTCTGATCGAAACATTTCTTAGGTGCTCGATGACTGTCGATACCTGTTCTGACATCCAAAAGGCTGTAAAACAACACATGAGTACAGTTATGTCAAGTATGATAGTTTTGTCAGTTTTATTTTACTTTCTTTATCACTCCTTTTCGGTTTTCTTCTCTTACTTACACTGTATAAATGCACATCCCTCTTTATGATATATTTTTCATCAGATATCAGATGATAGTAAAGTAATCTGAGATACTTTATGTGCGATGCTATGCAGTGACTGCACTACTGTGGTGAATCTGAGCCAAAGATTAGAAGCAGACACAAAAAGAACACGTGATCATGAGTCATCTGGGTATTTGTGTGTAAAGTCCTTTTCGTATCATTCATTATTCATTTGAGGGATTCATTTCTTTATTTCTGCGTCTCTCAGAGACTGTCGTTGCTTTCGAATATATTTCTGCAGGCCCTCAATTAACTGAGCAAAAACAACTAACCCCTCGACTCCCTATTAAGATGCAGTTCCAAATTAGATGACGTTGTATGCATGTTCATATTAGGGATGGGCATTTTTTAATAATTTAGCAGTCAAGGTTCTTAAGCATGACTAACTACAAAATGAGTAACTGATTATTTTAAGATTATTTATGTTATTCACAAACATTTCATTAACAGTGTTTCAAAGTATAAAATAAATATAAAAATGGTATATTAAAAAACTATATGTATCAAATATGTAAAATACTAAAGTATATATATTTTTAAAGCGTACATTTTATATTTAAAAATGAAAAAAAAAAATCACAGAATTTAGCAAAATTTGTTCTGGAAAGTGCCATTGTATCTCCCAAGTTACATTAAATTACCCAACATCACATATGAGTAAAATAGTAATGTTTTCTCTCTTTTTTTTCTTCTTTTTTTTTACTATAACATTATGGTTACGGTTGACAGGATGTTTTTGTTCTAACTGCTAGATCAATAAGGTTTGTTTGTTTTTGCTGACAGGTTTTAAGACTTCTGGATCAATCATTTACAGAAATTCTGCCTAGAGTGTTAGAATTCATTATTATATATGTGTGTGTTTGTTTTCAGTCACTACGGATGGTTTCGGTGTACAAAGAGTTTATAGGTTTAACATTAAGTTACAGTTGTCAAACACTAAGATCAGTGAAGCATGTAGCACTTAAAGTATGGAGGAGTCGACAACATAATGGGTCATTTAAGTGTCACATTTATTGTTACAAGAGCTAAATGGTTCACCATGGTGATGTGTTCATTGTACAACCAGTGGATGACAAATTATGTTTCTTTTGAAGTCACTTGTCTTTCTCCAGTGGGTTCTTTAGGGGTGCAGAAACCAGATTTTTTCACCTTAAAAAAAACTTTTTTTATCTTATTGAAGCTCCTTATAATATTAATGTTTTTGATAATGATTTAGGGTGAATTGAGCTCAACAGTTCACAGCAGTTCACGCGTTTAAAATAATTTTAGTTTAAAAATGTTTAAAAGTTGCATATATTAGGTTATATATACATTAGTCTCATGTTAACAGTCAGACAGGTTTTTTATTGTCGTTCTGTGTACACAGAACAAGTATAACGTTCAAAATTTTGTGCTTTGCTCTTCCTGTATGTATTAGACTTGTGCAGTTCCTTGTTCCCCATAAACGTCCACTAAATATTACCGTAAACATGATTTTGTATTTAACCCTGAATTAAACTCATTATTAATGTTTTCAGAGCGGTACCTATCCATTTAAATTAAATTAGGGTACGGTACAATGTTTTGAGAACTTGCTGTTTCCCCTTGTGTATAGACTCCCACCAAGTGAATGTGATCTTCATGGGTCTTGCTATCGTTTCTCAATTCATTAGAGTACTACAACACCCTAGTTACAAGTCGAGACCCTTACTTATGTGTTTCCTCAGTATAGAGCGATGTTCTCGGTTATCACATTGAAGTGCAGTTTAGCCACCCTGGACCTGATTCAGGTTTAATCAAACACATCACGCTTCAGCTGCTGCTGTGAGTGGGAATGATCAGAGGTCTGCAGTAATCAATGGTGTTTTATAGTACAAAGCTCTCTATAGGAATCATGTAAAAGACCCAACACTGACTGTTGTACATTCACTCTTGACTGCTATTTTATTCAGTAGGAAATATCGTTAGCCAGAATTTCTTGCTTTAAAGCTGTTAAAGATTTCCAGCGGTCAGACCTTTTATGGGCTTTTTGCCACTTTGGTGTGTGAGGGGGGGGTTCATGAGATCAGGAAATGATCAGAGCCAGACTCTCATTGCACACATGATTATACAGTAAAACCTCGAGATACGAGCGTCTCTACATACAAGTATTCCAATATACGAGCAAGCCTTCCGGCAGATTTTTGCTTCGATACGAGCAAATATTCGAGATACGAGCACTCGTACTGACGCCGATGCCCACACACGTTCACTTCACGTGTTCACTGACTTCTTGTACGCATCGCCCGCGAGTAGCTGATTTTCTCTCTATTTTGGGCATTATTCTTCATATTAGCGATGATTTCTAAGAAAGTGAGTGGTAAGGATGCTAGTGAGAAGAAGAAACGCATGATGACCATAGAAAGCATGAAATTGTGTATGAATATGAGCGTGTCATCTAGCACGCACTTATGATCGCAGTAAATCCACGAAATGTACCATCCTAAAGACGAAGGATGTTATCAAGAATGTAAATCCCTCCAAGGGCGTGACGATTATATCGAAGTTAAGTTTGAATATAAATGATGAGATGAAGAGGCTTCTGTTGTTGTGGATTAAGGAGAAGCAGATCTCCCTCGATAGATATTTTGTTAAAAGGTCTGCGTGAGGGTTGTCAGGCGAAAAAAAGTAAGAAAATTGATCAAAAGTAAAGAATACGAATCGAAAAAAATCTAAACAATAATAGAAAATAGAAAAGTTAAAAAAAAATAATAATACGTAAGCTATGTTAGTTATGCAGTGTTCATAACGGAATCAAGTGTCTCCACCAACCCCCTCCCTCCCTCCTCCGCACCTGCCGCTACTGTCTGTAAAAACGTAGAATTAAAACCACATTTTATTTGATATCACACTGTATACATGTACTATAATTGTGTGTGTGTGTGTGTGTGTGTGTGTGTGTGTGTCTATACCAGAGGTGCCCAAACTAGGGCCCGCGGCCACCTTTGATTTGGCCCGCCGAACCGTCCGAGGAGAGAGAGAGAGAGGGCGAGCGCGAGATACCTTCGACACAGATTGTAATTTCTAATTTGACATAACAATTTTGTTTGTTTTATGGTTGAACTACACAATAATGCAATAAAAAAAACGCAATAATGGAGAAATCAAGGCAGTGGCATACAGACGAGATTTGTTTTTTAAAAGTTGGGGAAGATGAGTTTTTATTCACAGAAGTCAAATCAAAGGCAATATGTCTAGTTTGCAAACAGTCTGTTGCTGTTTTAAAAGAGTACAATATCCGTCGTCATTATAAAACAAAACATTGTGCAGCTTTCTCAAAGTACAGCGGCGAGACGCGAAACAGCAGGCTCACGAGCTGCTTGCTGGACTTCGATCTGAACAGAGCGCGCTGCTACATCCTTCATCATCATTCATCAGTGATGCTGTCTCTGTTTGGCAGTACAGTAATCCCTCGTTTATTGCAGTTAATGTGGACCGGAACTATCGCGATAGGTGAAAATCAGTGAAGTAGGATCAGCCAATCAGCTCACGGGATACCTCCACTCGTGCTCTCATTGGTCGAGCTTGCGCTGGAAACCAATCACGTGTCTTGTCTGAGTGCCGTGGGCGTGTTCAAAGCCTCTGAGATAGTTTCTCTCTTTGTCTGGCATCCCGGGAAACCGTTTATCTCGCGTCACGAGGTAACAACGCTGCTTTCAGCAATATGTCTGTAAATGGGGGTATTTTTTTACTTTTATTTTTTGATGAATTTTTTTGAAAAATCCGCGATGCGCTGAGGCCGCGAAGTGGCGAGGGATTACTGTATCTACCTCTGCGAGCAGACTTTCAGTCTGATGAACCTGAACAAGAGTAAACTAAGAAGCCAAATAACTGACTCTCACCTACATAATATCTTGTGTTTGTCTGTTAGTCAGCTACAGACCAATCTTCTGAAAAATAAGGACCAGCTTCATATCTCTCATTAGGTCACTGACATTGCAACCATATGGTTTTATTATTGATTGTGTATTTGGCACTGAACTGTATTGTACATTGAACACTTGGGGATTGTTGCTCATTTAAATTGTTCATTAAAATGCAAAGCTTTACAAATAAAACTGCATTAGTGAATCAGATTAAAGTTGTTTTATATTTATTTTAAATATTATGAAATATTCTCAATCAAGTTTGATTTTTGGTCCTTCATAGGAAAAAGTTTGGGCACCCCTGGTCTATACCAATAAAAAACATATTTTTTTCCCCATTGTTACGGATCTGGAACGGATTAATTTGTTTTCTATTATTTCTTATGGGAAAACATGATTCGAGAAGCGAACAATTCGAGTTACGAGCTCCGCCCTGGAACAGATTATGCTTGTATCTCGAGGCATTACTGTAGTGCTGTTTTTAAATAATTTAATTTGTATCGTATGTATACGTGTTCAGAAATGGTTGTGTATTTAGATTTGAATTAATAATGTCTGTAATAATAAAAATGTGTTCTTATAATTGAATTTAAGATTGCAAACTGTAATTTTAATGTACGGAAGTACAATTGAATTGTTGTAAGCATAGCTGATAATTATATATTTTGTTTGAAACGCTCATAATCGTACAGACAACTTATGAAATGTTTCCAGAATGGTATTGATATACAGTAGAACCCCGACTTACGAAACGCTCTACGTACGAAAAGTTCGACATACGATAAAAGATTTCGGGGGTTTTTCCGCCCGAGTTACGACAAAATGATCGAGATGCGAAAAACGAAATCTCAGCGAGGCGACGATTTCCGAGTTTTGTTTTGATATCCGCTCTAATTTTGGTTCGGGTTGGATGAAGACTACAGTTTGTCCGGTCAGAACAATGATGTCTCCCTCAGGGAATGATCCAAAACTGGTATTTATTAAAGGTGCATAGATCGATAAAACCTCAACGATTGGCACTAATTCCCTGTATTTCACTCAATAAACTATATACAATCTTCAGCATCAATTACCTTAATCATGCATCAACTCTCTTCTGTCACGACACTTCCTGAACTCCGAGGGAAAGTTTAGAATACTGCATTTCGCACTGAATGACAGGGATGGCTGGATTAGTCCATGTAAGAAGGGGAACACTTTTTACAATCCTGCTCTCCTATTGGTCAGCATCGCTCCCACCAGCCTCTGCTTTTAGCATAAACCTTTTTCTAATCAGTAACCATGGATGTGAAGATTGTTGCTGAAGTCAAAGGGAAGAAGAGGGTGCTTTTCATTCGAATCGAAAAGGGAGATTATTGAGAAGTATGAAGCTGGGAGGCGCTTCATCCAATGCTGAATATGGTGTTTTTGTAGGGCTTGGAACGAATTAGGCAATTAACATGTAAAAGCCTGACCGACATACGAAAAGTTCGACATACGAAACCAACCTCGGAACGGATTGATTTCGTAAGTCGGGGTTCTACTGTATTAGTCAGTAGATTCCTCTCCCTGTCATCCCAATTCAATTCAAATTCCATCTAACTTCAACTGTCTTCATTTTTCTTTTGGTGAGATTTATGGCACATATTTCTGCCTATATATATCTTGCATATAGCCTATAGATCTGTCTATTTTAACACATAGGTTACATTTTAACTCACAGAATCAGATATTTAGTTTTAACATCATGGCAGCATTTCTTTTCTGCAGCTCCTGAGTGATTAATAACCTTTCACATCACATGTTTTGACACATCTCATTTGATTCCCCTATGCTGACGCTGTCTGAGCCTCTAAAACTAGAAAAGCTAAAGAAGACATGCTGAAAATTCAAAACTATTTTTCTCCAAATCCATAGAATCCCTAATCTTTCTGGGAAAGACTGTGGTCTTACCAACAACAACAAAAAGTTATCGATTTTTTTCAATTAATGTGATTTTACATAGAGGTCTACTGTTGTTCTTTTAACCTGTCAGATTGCTTTTAACACTTCCTGTTGTTCGTGGTCCTGAGTACCCTCTGCGGTGGACGTGGATAGTTGTTTATTTGTTTAGAAGTCTTGCGGTTAAAGGAAACGGTCAACGTATGTGTTACTGATATGTTGAGCTGTGGTGCTCTGGCCTGTGATATTTCCTGTTTAAATTAATTGTATGAAGAAAAGACTTTTCATAAAAGTGTCAACTTTTCATACATTTCTTTCTTTATTTTTGTTTTATAGGCAACTTCAGTATCCATGAGAAACTGGAGCGACATGTGGCTGAGTTCTTGGGCATGGAGTCTGCCATGGCGTTTGGAATGGGTTTCGCCACCAATTCCATGAACATTCCGGCACTAGTCGGAAAGGTCAGCGTTTAAAAATTAATCCTCAATGGTGCCTCTTATTTTTTTACAGCTGTCTTAAATCACTCAATTTTATCTGCTGAAGTGAGCTCACGAGTGTCGTGTATTAATCTATTATCTCTGGGCGTCTGCTATTAATTGCCACTTTAAACAGTTTTTCATGCACCACAGAATAACCCAATGAACCGTCACACTAAACAAACCCTTGTTAAAAAAAGAAGCTCAATCAGTTAAACAGGCACAGTTTGAACTGACAGTGTTTATTTAGGGTGTCTCATTAGGGATTATTTAAACCGAGACAATGATGTGGTTCAGAAGACCTCAGAATCTGGATGTGAGCCAGAGTGCTGGAGGACTTTCTTAAGGTGCCAGAAAACTTGATGTTGCATATTGGTTAAGCAGCGAGTCCAACAACTTGTGCCTTCTGGAGGAGGTGTCAGTTTTAAGGCCTGATGACAGCAATGATTGTTGAATCTGGTCATGCTCTGCTGATTTTGAAACTTCGTCATCCAGTTTACAACAAAAGATCTGAATGTTAAAAAGTTCATCTTGATTTAAAGTTCAAGTAAAAAAAAAAGCTTACGTTTCTTTTTCTTGTTCCACTGGCCTGCATCTCATGTTTGTAACCGCAAAAGCATTCCCTTAGATGCATAAAGGTAACTCAAACTGATTAAGTCATTACTATTATTATATGTAATTAAATGAGCTCAAATTGATGATTAAAATTCAATGACAGGACACGAGAGAGTGAAGATAATAAAACTAAATAAATGAACAAATAAAAAGGTAAAAATCAAAAGTACAGTAATACCTCGGTTTTCGAGTTTAATTCGTTACAAGAGCGAGCTCATAACCCAAAATGCTTGTACACCAAAGCAATTCCCCCCATAAGAATGCACAAAAAATCAATTGATTCGTTCCACACGACCATAAATGCCCATTTTAAAAATTTTGTTTTTGTTTTACCCTATTAATTACAGTTAAAATTATAACCATTAAGATCTCATGTAAATACTAATTAATAATTGACAATTAAACTCAAAAAATACTTGACAATTTACTGTAACGCACTTCAGCTTTGAGCAGCGTCGCTGCTGGTGAGGGGGGAGGGGGGTAAAACCGCTGTAAATCACTTATAAAAGTATCACTGTGGTGAATGATGCGACTAAATCGAGAGATGCTGAGAGAATGAACGAGTTAAGGGGTGATAAAGGGGTTGGAACCGCGTGACTGTTTTATAAGAGGCTGTCATTAGGATATTTCCTGTAAAAATGTGCACGAAGATGCTGAGCGTTAAGACTTTTCCACACAAAAATGTACGTGGGTGAGGGAAAAAATTCTTCGCACATCGATACAATGCTCGTACACAGATTTGCTCGTATACTAAGTCACTCGTAAACCGAGGTATTACTGTACTGTGTAATACATACATGCAAGAATACGATACGAAGAGAGTGATGTGCATTTTATTAATTTCAAGTTCCTTTTTATTATTTTATAGTGTAGTTTAGTCTTTAGAATGACTTTCTGTGAAACAGTGTTTTAAAGGTGCTATATGAATAATGCTTGACTGTTTTGTCTGTTCCGCACATTACTATTTCATACAAGATGTTACTAATGGATTCCTGCTTTAGATTCCCGTTTCATAATGTGTTCAGAGCCGTGCAGTAACATATGTCTCGTTTCTAGGGCTGTCTGATCCTGAGTGATGAGCTCAATCACACATCCCTTATCCTGGGAGCCAGGTTGTCGGGGGCAACCATTCGAGTCTTCAAACACAACAGTAAGTACATATTCACAATATTATGAAATTGTAATGTACCAGGTCACGGTGTGTTCGGTTAACAACACAACTGGCTTAAGGTTCAACACTCTGAGGTGATCACCTTCACGGTTTGTGATGTTAGCTAACTAAATTTAAGCCTTAGCAATGAGGCATATTCAGGGTTTTATAATGGCTGTGCTTTAGGGAATCTATTGTAGTTAATGGTATTCTTGTGTAGCTACTGGATGACTAGAGTGTGTCTTTCTCCAGAGGATGGATTGGAATACATGATGCATGAAGAACAAAAGCTTGAATGTACTCTCACAGTGCATGTAGTACTTGGATGTGGCTTCTTGTGGCAAGCCTGTCTGACCTGAAAATGGTCTTGATAAAAGTGACGGAGACCTTACTAGTGCATCGCACGTGGCTGCATTGTTCAAATCAAGCCAAAAAAACTTGATTATCTAGTTCAGGTTTGTTTGAATCAGGTGAGAACTTACGTCATATGCAGCTTCCTACTCAGAAAAGTGCTTGGAATGTCTCTTGAAGTCAGACTTCCAGCTTTGAATCTCAGATCTGATTTAATCGAAAGAGTGTAATGCAACACGTGCGGATATATGTTGAGTTCATGCAAATGAAATTCATCAGTTAGTTCATGATTATATGATTACCCAAACCTGTTTGCAAGCATTTGCAGAAACAGGGGTGTAAAATATGGTGTTGATACCTGTACACCTTCAGAATAAATGTTTCCATTGCATAACAATGAATGTATCACAAGCATTTTGGTTGTTAGGGCATGCTTGTTGACAAATACCTTCCGCACTAATGCTAGCATTGCCGTTTTGATTCTTTATTCATCATCTGAAGATTGCGAAGTGGTCAGAAGTTTCCACACCCAGCTTGAAATGAAAAACGGCAGAAATTCTGCAGGAAGGTAGATATTGTTTATCTCTGTTTCTCTGGTTGGTGTCAGCTCTAGATCATTTGCACATTTGAACGCAAACACTCAATTTGTTTGAATGGTCTGAATGTGCTGGAATATATAGGCCTGTTTTTTTTGTTTTTTTTGTTAATCAGTTACATAATAATTTGCTTGATGACTTGGATTCTCCTTCAGAAAAGGTTGCAGCTGTAAAAATATGGTACACCGAATAAGAGAGAGGATATTTGTAGTTTCATTTGAAAGCTGCGCATCATTGTTTTGAATAATGTTTATGTCTGTTTTGCACGTCAATGAGACTCATTTTGAAGTAAGTGTGTAGGTTTCCACTGCACACCAAATCCATTTCCATTTGCACACCAAATATGTTTTTGTGTTATAAACAGAATTGGCTCAAAACCTCCATAGCTTTCCTGTAGCTCAATCAGTTTACAACACCAAGGTCATGGGTTCGATCCCAGGGAAAGCAAGAACTGATCCTTGAGTGCAATGTAAGTCGCTTTGGATAAAAGCATCTGTCAAATGCATAAAATAGCCAAGTTGCAAATATTGTCATTGTTGTATTGAATAAACTAGTGATAATATAACATAGTTTGACATTTACTGGCTTTTTTCATCCAGAATTACGTTTTATTAATCATTCTTCTTCTTATAGTTGTTCTTAAGCTGTAACCTTTGGCAGATGAGTGTAGTATTTCTGGACTGCATGGGCAGTGAAAGCAGGCCGTGTCCACATTGGCCTTCACTGGCCTAAATAAGTTCACCTGTTTGAAATGAGGCCACTTTAATGAGAGACTATATGGGACATTCTTTTCTTTGTGCTTTGTGTCACCTTTTTATTCATAGGGACAATAGAGAATGCAGGACGTTTTTAGAGTAAGAGAGAAGGAATGAGATCATGTGTCACAATCCAGAATCAAACCGGCATCTTCTTTTAAAATGTTTGATTTTACAGTTCAACTCTGCCATCTGTCGGCCAGCTTGTAGTGTTGCCATGTCTGGTTATCATAATTGACTTGAGGTTAGTTATTTATGGGTGTGTTGATTTTTTTTATTTATTCATTTGATGATCTTCAGGATACAGTCACACATTATATTATTTAGGCTTACACAATAAAACATGACTAACCAATAATTGCATTGTTGAATATCCCAGTGTGCTGTTAGAGCTGTTTTTTTTATATAATCACTGTAATTTATTTCCCTTTTCTTTCCATATTTCTGCCTTTTCCAACACTCGCCCTTTCCCCTTCTAGGCTACAATTGTAAAACTTTTTTTCTTGCTTTTTTTTCTAGCAAGGTCTGGCAAAACTGGCAGATTGTGTCTCAGTAATCTGACACATTTAATTCAGGTCTCAGATTCATGCAGCTTCTACTGATGAGTTTTTCCAAAAAGAGGATTGAGAAACTCTCTTTTTATAACTCACATGAACAGACAATGAACGTCTGTATTTTTAATGACTAACATTAACAAAGATTAATAAATACTGTAACAGGTTTGTTCATGTTAGTTAATAAATGAACTAATGTTAGCAAATGAGACCTTATTGTAAAGTGTTACCACTTTTTTTGTTTTTCAGAATATAATTCCATCAAACAGTGTTCATTTCTTATAATACCTGATTGTGTCATAACGTGCCTGGTTTGTGTTTGGTTGCAGACATGCAGAGTCTAGAAAAGCTGCTAAAGGAAGCGATTTGCTCAGGGCAGCCTCGAACCCATCGCTCTTGGAGGAAAATTCTCATCGTGGTGGAGGGGATTTACAGGTCAGAACATTTGTGAATGTTTACAATCATATTCATGGCAGCCTTAATGTAATAATTACATTGTTCCCAATTTGTAGTACCTTTCCTACAAAATTATGACTTTGATTGCTGTATAAAGAAGCAGAAAGTAAATAATACAAAACCAAAAACCTACCATTTACTATCATTGTAGGAGAACATTTTGGATTTAATAACCGGTGGCACCTGCTCTGGCTGCAGTGGAGATAACAAATCTGTCTGCGCCTCTTTATCACTCTGTCTGTATGATTGTTGGTTTATTGAGGCCAAAGTCTTCAGTCATGGTTGTGTGACCCTTTCCAGCCTCGTGAGCATTGATAACCCTTTTTGTAAGGTCATTTATTGCAAAAATCTGTGTTCAGTGTGCTGTGACGTGAACACTGAAGGTTCATAAACTTTATATGAAATTGACGCACGATTATAGAAGACTATAAAGGAGGCACAAACTTGCAACAAGGTTAGTAGATCAAAACCGTTTAAGTGCCTATTACAGTCACTGAGCGAGGTGTGATTTTTCAGGACACCTATTTCGGTGATATCTTTTATAGTGGTATTAATGGTAGGTATTTTAAATGGTAAAATAAATTAATAATAAAAATGTATGTAAAAAAAAATATTTTTATGTATTTATTAATATTATAATTTAATTTGTAATGTGTTTTAAAGATATAATAATATTTAATATTGTATATGCACAATATAATAATAAAAATACAATGTTAATAATTTTAAATAATACATATTTGCCGTGTGCTTACATGTTAAAATGCTTGCACACATTTTAACTGAGATCTTTTTGTCTGTTTCTTTCAGTATGGAAGGCTCTTTAGTCCGGCTACCTGAGATCTTAGCTCTAAAGAAAAAGTACAAGGCTTATCTGTACCTCGATGAGGCCCATAGCATCGGGGCCGTGGGCCCCACAGGTCGGGGAGTTACAGAACATTTTGGAGTGGACCCCAATGAAGTGGACGTTCTGATGGGCACCTTCACTAAGAGTTTCGGGGCTGCTGGCGGCTACATAGCTGGCAAAAAGGTGGGCATCATGTAATACTTCACTGTCAGGAGGCTTTTAACAAGGCATTTCCTGAGGCAGAAAATCAACCCGAAGTTTTACGGACATTTGGCCCGCTGAGCTACTGTTTGTCTTTTGGTGACGCTCATGGTACAGAAATGCACCAGAATGCACACCATTCTCCCTTCCTGTCTTTCACACAACTTACGCACATGGTCTCATTTCATGATGTGAAACTACATATGTTACCCAAATGTCACTTTAGCTCCTGTCACACCACCTCTCTCATCTCATTACTTCATTAAAAAAGACCACTTCACTTCATAACCACATCACGGACATGGCAGTTGATTATAAAAGACTGAAAACGAAAAAGACTGCAGGTTTTTTGAATTACACATATTTAGGAGATCAGAGAGAGGGGGAAAGAGAGAGAGAGACCCCACGTGTGTTGCGTAATATTGAATGTGTTGTTAATAAGGTGAGACTGTCGGCTGATTGCCAGCTCTGTTTTATGGGTCAAATCAAAATTGCATGTTTTCACAGGATGCTTGGTAACATGGTACCCGTCTATAATGTATTCTACCGTATAAACATTTGGTTGGAAGAAGTAATTTATGCTCTCCAAGGCTATATTTAATGGATCAAAAATACAGTAACACAGTGAAACATTATTATAATGTAAATCAACACTGTTTTATTTGAAATTATATTTTAAAACATTATTATTTAGCTGCATTTTCAGCATCATTACTCCAGTCTTCATTGTCACATGATCCTTCAGAAATCAATCTGATTTGGTGCTCAAGAAACTTTTCTTATTATTGTCATTTTTGAAAACAGTTGTGCTGCTTAATATGTTTGTGGAAACTGGAATATGGGGAATTTTTTTTTTTTTGATGAACATTTCTTTTATGAATCTTTCAAGTTCAAAAGAAAAGCATTTATTTGAAATAGCCGTTTTCTTTAACATTATACAGTGGGTACGGAAAGTATTCAGACCTCCTTAACTTTTTCACTCTTTGTTATATTGCAACCATTTGCTAAAATCATTTATGTTCATTTTTGTTCCTCATTAATGTACACACAGCACCCCATATTGACAGAAAAACACAGAATTGTTGACATTTTCGCATTTTTATTAAAAAAGAAAAACTGAATATCTCATGGTCCTAAGTATTCAGACCCTTTGCTCAGTATTTAGTAGACGCACCTTTTGCCCTAATACAGCCATGAGTCATTTTGGGACTAATGCAACAAGTTCACACCTGGATTTTGGGATCCTCTGCCATTCCTCCTTGCAGATCCTCTCCAGTTCTGTCAGGTTGGATGGTAAACGTTGGTGGAGAGGCATTTTTAGGTGTCTCCAGAGATGCTCAATTGTGTTTAAGTCGGGACTCTGGCTGGGTCATTCAAGAACAGTCACAGAGTTGTTGTGAAGCCACTCGTTATTTTAGTTGTGTGCTTAGGGTCATTGTCTTGTTAGAAGGTAAACCTTCAGCCCAGTCTGAGGTTCTGAACACTCTGGAGAAGGTTTTCATCCAGGATATCCCTGTACTTGGCCACATTCATCTTTCACTTGATTGCAACCAGTTGCAGTTGAAAACTCCATGCGGGCTTTCATGTGTCTTGCACTGAGGAGAGGCTTCCGTCGGGCCACTCTGCCATAAAGCCCCGACTGGTGGAGGGCTGCAATGATGGTTGACTTTCTACAACTTTCTCCCATCTCCCAACTGCATCTCTGGAGCTCATCCACAGTGATCTTTGGGTTCTTCTTTACCTCTCTCACCAAGGCTCTTCTCCCCCGATAGCTCAGTATGGCCATACAGCCAGCTCTACGAAGGGGACACTGTGCTCTTAGGAACCTAAAGTGCAGCAGAATTTTTTTTGTAACCGTGGCTAGATCTGTGCCTTGCCACAATTCTGTCTCTGAGCTCTTCAGGCAGTTCCTTTGACCTCATGATTCTCATTTGCTCTGACATGCACTTTGAGCTGTAAGGTCTTATATAGACAGGTGTGTGACTTTCAAATTTCAGGCCTATTTCCAAAGTTCCTTTTATTTCTAAAATTCTAGGAAAAAAGTAGTTTGCAGCCAATTAATGGCTTTTTTAAAAGACTACAATATTCTTGAAGTTTTCCAGTCTGGTTTTAAATCTCTACACTGTACAGAATCAGCTTTTGTGAAGATTTTTAATTATATTTATTAGCAACTGATGCTGGAGAGTGCATAGTTATTCGTAGTTATCAGTATAATCAAAAACAGCTGGACTCAAATGAAGGTGTAGAACCATCTCAAGGATGATCAGAAGAAATGGACAGCACCTGAGTTAAATATATGAGTCACAGCAAAGGATCTGAATACTTAGGACCATGTGATATTTGAGTTTTTCTTTTTTAATAAATCTGCAAAAATGTCAACAATTCTGTGTTTTTCTGTCAATATGGGATGCTGTGTATATACATTGAGGTAAAAAAATTAACTTGATTGATTTTAGCAAATGGCTGCAATATAACAAAAAGTGAAAAATGTAAGGGGGTCTGAGTACTTTCCGTACCCTGTGTGTGTGTGTGTGTGTGTGTGTGTGTGTATATTTGCATGTAAGCAAATTAGTAACTGTTGGATTATATATATATATATATAATTCCAACACTTACTAATTTGCTTACATGCATACATACATGCACACACATCTCAGCAGCAATAAGGACACTGTACACAGACACAGAGGGAGGTACACAAAGAGAGCTCCCAAACGGCTCCAGCCAGTCCCTCGCTCCACAGATGTGGGTGGATTTCGGACACGTTCTCTTAACTGACTTATCTTATGCTGTTTCCACAAAGCTCCCAGGACCTAAAGCACTGCAAATTTTGCACTGTAAGTGGAAGCAGATGTTTGCTTCGCAGATTCCCCCGCTAAAAACCCCTTCGCCCCCGTCCTCAAAGTAGAGGACACATCTGGATGCAGAGACCCGTGTGCACTGCGAGGTGTGTCCCCTCCCCTCACCCCTCCACAGTGGATACAGATGTCTGAGGACAGGGATTAAGAGCTGGATTCTGGCCCCAGCTTCTGCTCAGAAGCCTTGTTATTGAATGCTGGACAGACAGGGCACCAAAACCGTTTTCTTTTTCTTTGTTGTGAAAAAAATTGTCATTGAATTGCAGCTATAATAGTTTGTACAGAAAAGGTTTTATAAGTGTCCAAATGTGATTGTTTGCTTCATCTGCTTCATTTGCTTCATCTTGCTGCAAAACAAACATCCTGTATTAGTCACAGACAGACTTTATAGAATTTTACTCAGATTTTTTTTCAAGGACAAACAATGAATTGAGAAACTGTCATTATCACTGGATCAGTATCTCTGGTGTGTGCTGTGTGGTTTCTCTCCCTCTAGTGGTGTTATTTGGACAGCACAGTGTTTCAAGTCATTTTAATGGGATAGTAATAGTTCAACCAAAAATAAAAAAATATGTTGTTAATTTACTCACTCTCAGGCCATCCAATTAATATAATGGAAGTTAATGGGAGTTGGAAGTTAAGAGATTGAGGACTGAGAGAGGGGACATGTCCCTAACTTGTGAAACATTGACCTTAAAGTAGTTAATGGGGAAGTTCACCCTAATTTCTTTATCATAAGTTATTAACCTTCTGTCAGTATTCATTTATTCAGTTTGATATATTTTATTTTTTTATGAATTGTATTACTTTTTAATTATTGATCATTTACAATTCAGTTAAATGGAAATGATAAAAAAAATCTTAAATTATATTAAAAAAATTATTCTATGAACTACAAAAGAAGATAATATGAGTAGATTTTCATTTAGTCTTCTTTTATTAATGGGTGTGTTCTGTTTTTCTGTAGGAGTTGGTGGAATATTTGCGGAGTCACTCTCACAGTGCGGTGTACGCGACTGCCATGTCCCCACCTGTCGTGGAGCAGATCATCAGGGCAATTAAATGCATCATGGGAGTCGATGGCACAACAGAAGGTCAGTTACAAAGCACTGCAAACAATATTAACACATACAATCATGAAAGGGACTGTCCAGCTTCGTTTTTTTTAAAGTCACATGACTGTATTATTTTACACTTGATGTGTCAGAGGACATTCAGACTCCCAATTCAAACCAGTCAGTCATTGTAAGGTCGGAAGACACTGAAACTCTCTACCCAACACTCCTCCTTAAACATGGGTAATCTAATGGGAAAGAGATTCACATGGCTTTAATAACCAAATAAAATGTATTTCACCACAGTGTATAACTCATGGAAAACAGATTTCAATAAAGCAATGGGGCTGGCTTAAAGAGTCCTTCAGACCTTTAGTCAAGGAAAGGTCACATATTTCCAGGTATTAGGAGTCAGCAGAATGGCACCAGATGTTATAAGGGTTTTCCCAAGCTGCCTTCTGTTTTTGATATGCGTTAATACATATATTTATGTTTTTAGAGAAGGTATCGTGTTTCATTTTAGTGGTGCTGAAGTTTACACGTGATAGAAAGGTATTCAAACCACAATGAAGAGCAGAGTTAAGTACTATACACTATAGTTCAGGTTGAAAAAAAACTGTAATAACATTGTAGCAATAATAGTAATTGACTATTATTCTAAATTGAAATGACTATTTTCTATTTTAATATAATTGAAATTGAAATTACTCATGATGGCAAAACTAAAATTTCAACACCATTACTCCAGTCTTCAGTGTCACACATGATACTTCAGAAATCATTATAATATTTCTTCTTATTAATGTTGAAAACAGTTTTGCTGCTTAAAAGTGTAACTTTTGCAGTGTATTTTTGCAATGTGTACCGGCCAGTCAAAAAAAAGTACTTTTGCTAGTAGCCGCAAATTCTTAAGAGTCTATGATTGGATCATTATTGCAGTGATTATTATGTTGTAATTTATGTTTCTAGCATGCTAAATGTTTGGCAACAGTTCTTCTAACCCTAACTGATGGAGTGTGTAGCTTTTCATTTCTTAAACAACCATGTTGGAAGGCGCATCATGGCTGTATTCCAGGATGACAATGTCAAGATTCATTAGGGCTCTAAAAAGAATGGTTGGGAGGGAGCATGAAGAATCATTTTCACACATGAATATGCATCTCTGAGTCCAGACCTTAAATTCATTGAACATCTTTGAGATGTGCAGGAGTAGACTTTACAGAGTGCTTGACTCAATACAAGATCTTGACCAAACAATGAAAATATAGCACGATACTACCCTTATTACTAAATGTTTGCTAAGAAGTATTTCCAACTAAAACAAGGCGATATTTGACTCTGGTGAGAGTGGCCTTAGACGACAACATGCCCAGGGCATGGCTGTTGAAGCTTTCCTAAAAAGAAAAAATAATTTTCTAATTCTCTGTTTTCTTTAGTCAGGTATCACCAATTTTTTTTTTTTTTTAAATCCCTTTTCCACTTTTCTAGGGGCTGTATAGCCCCTTTTATTGAAAGCCCATTTTGCCCCTTTAATAGTTTTGTGAATGCAATCTTTCTGAATAGAAGTATTAACTTTTTTTAATTGTAATGACTCCAAACTTTTGAACTTTTTGAAGTTGCATCACATGAAGACGTGTGGAAGATCGGAAGATCGATACATCATGGTTTGACCTCCTTGGCTAAATTAAAGTAAAGATTAGTAGATGGTATATTTTTAAATTTTGAATTATTACTATTCATTATTTATTATTACATTTTAGTATTACTATTTGTTATGTGTTGAATTCATTTGAATAATATCTTGACCGTTATAGTGTCTGTAGTCATTTTATGTGCTCAAAGTTTAGGGTGACGAATCATGCATATGGTTTATTTATAAAAACGGCACTCTTAAATCAGATATTTTCAAGATGGTTACGTCAAAGTCTTTTTAAATAAGGCAACTTTTCATTTTAATTCAGATAACTATTTCAGATTAAACTTCACTGCTTTAGTTGGCCAAGTGGTTCTAGTCTAAACTTGTCCAAAGAGAATCTTTCTAGGTTGTTTTGATTTGTTGAACACGGTGATGTCTATATCAGACTTGGACAAGCCGCCCATGGGTGTCTTAAATGGAGTTCACTTCAGAGCTCTCCATACCATTTTAAACTTGCAACACAATAGGCTGCAGAAGACCTGAACTTGTACCACATCCATGAAGTGTTTGGTTTTTAGCTTCACCTGCTCTTTCTAGCATCTGCCAGAATTCAGTGTTTTAGTTGAAGAGTTTCTAATGTAATGAAAGTTAACAGCGGTTGTATTCGTTTTGCTGACATGCAGCATTTTGGGCTTGGCTTTACAGCACACCTCCTATTGAAATACTTGCCAATCTGTTCCCAGGTAATTATATGCAAACATGCTGTTGTATTCCAAAAGCTCAGGCCATGGTGCCAAAGAGATCTGGAGGCGGATTTGGCCAGCCCTCAGAATGTATGATTCACACCATTAAAGATGGAGGAGAGAAAGACTGGTAGACATAAACTGAACAAGACAGAGAGTGAAAAGTATTGATGTTCAATGAGCTACGTATGTGTCTCCAATCACATTAAGTTGTTAGAATTAAGTCTTTGTGGTTCGAACCACCAAAATTCGGATTACTAGTCCAGAGCGTAACCGCTAATCTACTCTCACCGCATGGTACCGTGCGCTTCTCAGTTTACCCCAAGTCTCCAATTGTGTGCCAAATCCATTGTATCCTACGTACAAGCCAAGAGTATCTTGGCAAATAATGAAATTTGTCTACCATTCAGCCTGACAAAACAAAACCAGCTGGTACTGTTTTTCACATTAAGAGGCATTTTCAAGCAAGTACAGCAATGAGCCTCAAAATGTAATGAAAACGTATAATTTCCATTAGACTTTATTGTTTCACTGTTTTCTTCCTGTTTTTGTTTGTTACCATGTTTTTGGATTATTTTATGAATGGGTCTACTCTGTCTCACCTAACTACTTAATGGTCTTAATGAGGGGCTATTAAAAGACTGATCCTAGGATTCGAACGGCAGAGTAGATGATGTCATTTCCCGTCTCCTCCTTTGGGCCTCTTTCCTACTCTTTCTCATACAATCAGTCAATATCCTAAATGGAACTAATAGTTGTTTGTGAACTCTTCTTGATTATATCTACAGAAATAAGGGTGAAATTCTATAAAGTAATAAACATATATTTATATATGTATGTATATGTGTGTGTGTGTTCCAGTAGACTAGGAAAAGGCAAGTTAAGGTATTGCTAAGACTATTTTGAAAGAGCAGTAACTGCTGGTGGTATGACTTTATGCTACTACATTATGTTGAAATTTCTTGGCCATTTCCCCAGTGTTTTTAACTATATTTAAGTAGAATAACTGTAAAACTTGCAGGCAAACAATGTAGTTAAAAATATTGCAAAAGAAGTGGGCTAATCTTTGTGCCAGTTGTTTTAGGACTAGTTTGTAGACATATTTGTTGTATGGTTTGCAGCCTGACATGCTCTGTTTGGATTTTGTGCTACTACAGCCAGCACAGACTCTCTGAGCGCTATAAATTACTGTAGAATTGCTGTGACAACAATTCAGTGTGTTTTCAAACTACCATCAGATTCAAACATATCTCAGTTATACAAAATCTCATATGATAGACTCATAGTCACAGCGTTGGGTGGACAGTTGCATAGACATACTTCTTGTAATGTACCGTATTGAAATGGTCAAGTTTATGAATATATGTTATGTACAAATAATTGAAAATTATGTTTTACACTTTTGGTGTTTAATGGTGTTTGATGTTTAATAGTTTATATATTGTATTTATACGAAGATCAGTGGCCAGTTGCATGAAATGCTTAGATTAATCTTATTGGTTAGTTCTTTTTTTTTTTCTCACTAGCATAAAAAGGTAGATAAATCTTGAATCTAAAAATGAATATGAGTGTGAAATCTGCTAGTTGGTCAGACTAGATCTTGAAACACAAACAGCACTTTTCCAAGAAAATGACCGGTAAGCAACGGTTCCAGGTCTAATTCCAGTTGAGCTTGATTCGGCTCGGTACAACTATGAACCGTTTTAGTAGAACATGTTTTAGTGACGTTGCCACTCAGGATTGGATGTTTGTTGTTTGGGTTGTATGTAGTTTACCAAGCGCAGTAAACACGTTAATATTATGAAAAGAAATAACCTGGTCACTATTTACATCTCATACCACCTGTAAACCTCTTGCGTTACTTTAGCAACTTCCTAAAGAATCGATTAGAACCAACAGTGGAAAATGAAACCATATCCATACCGGCTGGGCCAGATTGGCATGGAATGGAACAGTTAACCAATGAGAATAGTTTGTCCCAAAGATGGAAAAGTGGCTAAAATATCTTAACATAGTAGTTGTGTTTATGCAACCCGTAACCAGGTCTTTAGTAGAAATTTTGTGTTCCCTTTCAAGGGAACTCGCGCTGCGTCTTTCGATCGCTTTGGGGAATACTTGGACACTGTCTCGCGAAGCACAATATGTAAACTTCCGTCGACCGAGTGTGAGTGACGGTCGCAGATCGGTGACGTCACGAACCAGGTCATAAAGGGGCGCCAGAACCCAGAGGCAAATAGCTTGTTTTGTCTTCGCAAGCACAAGTGTGAGAGTGTGTTGTGTTGTCGCGCTGGTTGTTTGAGTTCCCTAGACTAGTTTAAAAGAAAAGGGCTCTCCAATTTTCAAATGGCGAATCAAACATCTGTGTATTGCGCGTCTTCCTGCTTTCACTACATGGGAAACGCGCATTCACTATGTGTCTGCGTGGGAGCAGAGCATGCTCAGACAAGCGTATAAGTGTGCTGTCTGTATTCACTGTAGCCAGCCAGCCGCTACAGATGCTCTGAATCCGCCAAGGCTCGCGCTGCCCGGGACTCAGATCCCGCTATAGCAAGGATCTGTGGTGATCTGGGTCCTGGGATTCGCGAATGGATCAGACGGCGGGGTGTGAGACGAGCGCTGCTTTATCTCAGCCGTTTCGCGGCAGATCCATTGCCCGTGCAGCCCGAGGGCTGTTACATATGGGCACACATACTGCAATGATCTGCCTCTGAGGAGTTTTGACATTGTCAGCATTTAATGATGAGAGAATATTCGCCACTTTTCTCTCCAGTATGAGGAGTTTTTCGAGGAAGTGACTCGCGCGCCATGTTGACTATTTATTGCCGGCAAAGAAGCGTTCTATCTAAGAAAATAAATAATTAGATGAACGCATCCTGTTAGCGCGAGTCACCCCCCGCGATATATAAAATGATCGATCCTGAGACTGAGGAGGCGCTTGCGAGCTACCTATCTCATTCAGTATTGATGCAAAAAATAAAACATAAAAAACCCTACACCGCTCTATAAACCCGTGAGGATTATTTCCACTCTCGTGGGCATTCAAGCATATAAAATTCAAGAATTTTATTTCATATACACAGTTACATACAATATACAGCTGTCAGTGAAATGTAAACAGGAAAGCAGGGTTACTGAGGCAACTCGATGAGAGCATAAATATACATATAATTTAATATTATATGAATCTATCTATATGTGTGTGTGTATATATATAAATATATATATATTATATTTATAAAAAAGGCATCTGTGGCTCAAACCTTTAAAGATAAGGAAATAAGTTCCTACTGGACGCCCCTCTCTCGTCTTCTGGGCTTTTTCGGCGACACTGTTGAGACGGTCGTCGATAAGTTCCAGGAGGTTGCTAGCAGCAGGTGGCGTTCAGTGTGCTGCTGCCTCGTTGCTCTCAAATTAGGGGCTGTGAGCCAGCCACAGCCCCAGAGCTCCTCACAATGGGCCGCTCTGAGGCAGAGCGTCGCAACCCGCTAACCCCTCCAGAAACCCGGGGGGTCGGGCCGGCACTCCCAGCCTCAACCCTCTGGCAGGAGGACGGATCTGAGGACCGTCATCCTCGCCAAGAAGGCGACATCAAAGAGGTCCTGGCGCCAAGGTGCCAGACCTCGCACAGGCGTCCCTCCTCAGCTGCCACCCCTGAGTCTGGTTGCTCTGAGGAGATCGCCCCCTCCAAGGAGGGTCCTAGAGCATTCACTCCAGGCGTTCCCCTGGAAACCGGGTCCTGGAGCGTCTGCCACTCAAGCACCAGAGGCCAGCCTTGAGAGGCTGGTTCCCTCATTAGAATTTCTGGTCGCATCTCATGCCTACCAGAAGTTTCTCATTGGGTCCTGCAATATATATTATTTCCTTTTAGCAGGGTTCTACCCACCGTGGTGAACCCTGAGCAGGCTCTGGTCACGGAACAAGAAGTAGACACTCTGTTGAGGCAAGGGGCCATAAAATATGTACCCCCCTCGGACAGAAAGTCAGGCTTACAGTCGTTACTTCATCGTTCCTCAAGAGGGATGGAGGATTGCGGCCCATCCTAAATTTGGACTGGTCTGTCAAATCGGCCTGAAGGACGCATATTTTCATTCCATCCTTCCACAACACAGGAGGTACGTCAGGTTCGCCTTTGGGGGGAAGGCTTACCAATATCGAGTGCTTCCGTTTGGCCTAGCTCTTTCACCTCGCACGTTTATCATATGCATGGTCGCAGCGATAACCCCGCTGCACCTCCAATGTATCAGAGTTCTCCGTTATATTGACGACTGGCTTTTCTACCCAGTCGTTACAGCTAGCGGTTCAACATTGAGATGTTGTTCCCGCGCTCTTTAATGTGTTGGGGTTGAGGCTAAACGCAAGAAGAGTGTGCTCTCTCTTCTCCAGAGGACCACCTTCCTCGGCGTTGTTGGGTTTCGGTTATGATGTCTGCACGGTTTTTCCCCGTGCGCATCGATTCCGTCCTGTTAGCCGTCAAAGAGTTTACTAGGCCAGCCACTCACTGTAAAGCACTTTCAGCGAGTGCTGGTTCTCAGGCAGCAGATTCCTGCGTTACCCCGCTCGGGCTGCTGCACGAGGTCGCTACAGTGGTGGCTCAGAACCAAAGGGTTTTCCCCGAGGGGCAAGCCTTTCCACACTATCAAGGTCACGCGGCGAGGCTTACGTGCCTTAGATGTGCGGAAGGAATCCTGGTTTCTGTCTCATGGACCCGTACTGGGAGCTCCTTGTCGACGCGTAATGCTATCGACGGATGTATCTCTTACGGGCTGGGGAGCAGTCTTGAGAGACCGCTCCTCCCAAGGTCATGAGTACCCGTATTGGGAGCTCCTTGTCGACGCGCAATGCTATCGACGGATGCGCCTCTTACGGGCGGGGGAGCGGCCTTGAGAGACCGCTCCGCCGAAGGTCATGAGCACCAGTTATCCTGGCACATAAACCTGCTAGAGATGATGGCTGCTTGGAGGGCGCTTCAGGCGTTCCTCCCAGACCTCAGGGGCCACCATGTGGTTGCTCAGACCGACGGCACCACTGTGGTCTCCTATATAAATCATCAGGGAGGCTTATGCTCGCGACCATTATACAACTGGCGCGGCAGATCCTCCTTTGGACCTAAGGGAGACTGCTCCATCTACGGGCAGTTCACATCCCTATTACCTAGAATGTGGGAGCAGACGTCCTGTCGAGGCAGGGGCCGAGGCCCGGGGATTGGAGGCTCCACCCCTAGGTGGTGGAGCAGATTTGGTTGAGATTCGGCCGAGCACAAGTAGACCTGTTCGCGTCCGAGGAATCGACTCATTGCCCTCTGTGGTTTTCACTCTTGCACCCAGCCCTGCTCGGACCGGGTGCCATGGTTCAGACATGGCCGAGGCTATGTCTGTACACCTTTCCCCGATTGCTCTGCTCCTGGGAGTTCTGGAGAGAGTTCGCCGAGACAAGGTCCGTCTCACACTAATTGCTCCATGATGTCCGGGCAGAGTGTGTTTGCGGATATTGTGTCCCTTCTGGACTGAGCCCCCTGGGAGATCCCAGGGAGAACTTTCTGTCCCAGGCAGCGGGCTTGATGCGTCACCCCTGCCCAGAACTGTGGGAACTGTGGGCTTGGCCTCTGAGGAGGCTCAGCTCATAGATTCTGGTCTCTCAACTGAGGTTGTTGAGACCATCCTCCACTCCAGAGCTCCCTCCACGAGGAAGCTGTATGCCCTGAAGTGGAGACTCTTCACTTCTTGGTGTAGCGAAAAGCAGGTGAACCCAGTTACCTGTCACATTGGCAAAGTGCTGGAGTTCCTGCAGGATAAATTCACTGCAGGGCTGTCCCCGTCCACCCTGAAGGTCTACGTGGCTGCTTACCATGTACCTCTGGGTGGCATGTCCATTGGCAGGGACCCCCTCATCACACGCTTCCTCCGTGGTACTATTAGGCTGAGGCTTGCAGTACAGACCAAGGTTCCTACCTGGGACTTTTCCCTGGTACTCCAGGGGTTGTCCCATGTACCTTTTGAACCTTTGGATGAGGTTCCCCTAAAGTTCCTCACTTTAAAGACATTATTCTTATTAGCTATAACATCGCTAAAAAGAGTTGGGGGTCTACAGGTGCTCTCCGTAGCTCCCTCTTGCCTTGAGTTTGCACCTGGGATGGTGAAAGTCTTCCTTCATCCCAGGCCAGGCTACGTGCTCAAGTGCCCACTCATGTGGTCAGGTCTATTGTACTGCAGGCCTTCTGCCTTCCCCCCTTTTTGGTGACCAGGACCAAGGTTTTAAAAACAAGGTCTGTCCAGTGCGAGCACTGTACACTTATGTCCACAGGTCTGCCCTTGGCATGAGTCAGACCAATTGTTTGTTTGCTTTGGGACCCCTAGTGGGGCCCCAGCATCCAAACCTACTTTAAGCAGGTGGATAGTCGAGGCTATCACCCTGGCTTGCGAGTTGGCCGGATCCCCTTCGCCTCTAAGGGTCCGTGCCCACTCCTCTAGGAGCGAGGCTGCCTCCAAGGCCCTTATATCAGGTGTGTCTTTATCTGATGTTTGTGATGCGGCGGGGTAGTCTTCCCCCGCATACCTTTCTGAGGTTTTACCAGCTTGACCTCAACTCCGCTCCGGGAACACGGGTCCTCTCGTAGTGAGCTACGAGACACTCGTCGGCCTTCGTCACTGAGGTGGCGTTGGTATATCGTTCCCCAAAGCGATCGAAAGACGCAGCGCGAGTTCCCTTGAAAGGGAACGTCTCAGGTTACGTATGTAACCATAGTTCCCTGAGAGGGAACGAGACGCTGCGTCTTTGGCCTCAGCTCCTTGCGCCTTCCGGGCTTGCTCAGACACCTCTAAGCTATTTGCCTCTGGGTTCTGGCGCACCTTTATGACCTGGTTCGTGACGTCACCGATCTGCGACCGTCACTCACACTCGGTCGACGGAAGTTTACATATTGTGCTTCGCGAGACAGTGTCCAAGTATTCCCCAAAGCGATCGAAAGACGCAGCGTCTCGTTCCCTCTCAGGGAACTATGGTTACATACGTAACCTGAGATGTTTTCAAAGATTATGGTTAGAAATGTCTAAAAATCATTTACCGTTGTACATTACAATTATTGATGATGGCAGTATGTAATGTTGCTCAGCCACTCGATTATAGTAAAAAAAAAACAGTTTTATTTGAATTTAATGGTTTCATAGTATTTAATATAATGCAAAAAACATTAGTAATCTGTCTATAAATAAATACCTGAATCCCTCTCAATTCAATTCCTTCAAAGACAGTCCTTGTGGAGGATTGAGATTATTTGCACTTTGTGATTATTTGCACTTTTCCTTTTGAACTACAGTTGCTCTGTTGTAAATCATGACCTTTACTTTATTGTAGACTCCCATTCATGTCTCTCCTTTTCCAATGAAAGCTAACAAATTCTCCTCGATGACGGCTCTGTCTGCATCTCCCCCACAGGCCAGCGAAGAGTTCGGCAGCTGGCTGAGAACACGCGCTACTTCAGATCTCGGCTGAAGGATATGGGCTTCATCATTTACGGCAACCAGGACTCTCCAGTGGTACCGCTCCTGCTCTATCTACCTGGGAAAGTTGGGTAAGCAGCTGCCCAAGCCAGCAACCCATTTGGTTTACAGACTCTCTCACACAACATAATAGTGTCAGTTTGGACAACAGTATCCCTATTTATTCCATTTGAAAACTCTCAGCTTAGATCGCCGGTCCAGCAAGAAGCACAACATTACATTTCTTTGTGAGCGTTTTTCACGTCTCTGCATCTTCTTTGTGATTTAAGAACTGTTTCCACTGTCTGGACACTACAGTAATCCTCCTTTGAACTTGCGAACCTGACCACAATTCGGGCTGCCAATAAAACAACAATGCAAGGCTTACATGGGTTACAAAGGTGATAGCTTTGAATGCCATGTGGAAAATATACTGACTGCTTGAGGACACCCCAACAAAAGCTGCAGTCATCTCCACTGGTCATTCCAAAGAAGGCGATGTGGTCTTTTCAAGAAGACGTTGGACCGTAGCCATCTTGGATGTTCTAGTTGATCCATGAATCAGTGGTGAGGGGAAAAAAAACCAAGTGAGGCAGAAAGAAAACATGACATGCGAGAGGCTCATCACTGCACAGGCGTTTCAGACTCCTCCAAAGATAACAGCTTCCTGGCACAGCAACAAAGACTACGGCAGCTGTGAGGCCTTTTAAATCCAGCATTCACTCTCCGTCGCCGCACTGTTCTCTCGATGCTGTCGTCTCTGCTGACAAAGTGAAGGTCTTTTCTCCTCCTCTCTCTCTCTCAATCTTTTCCTCCTCCATTATACCTTTCCATTTGCCTTTCTCTCCTTGTCAATCCATTTCTTTTTCTCCCTCTTGGCTAATGCAAATGACAGTCCAGCTGTGCGGTTTACAATGGATTTCCCTTCACTCAAAGGGTGAGGAAAGGTAGCAGACAGTGCAAACTCTGAATGGAAATCTTGACAGCTTTACCCTGCGTAATGTTTCTCCTTTGAGATCTAGATGTGATAAAAGACAGGAAATAACTTGTCCATGGCCATGTGATAGCTAATCACAGCCTCAGTTTGTAATGAAGCTTGTTATAGAGCATTGACAACTTTTGGAAACTTGAGTGCATAAAAGGTTTTGAAGAAACATGATATAAATGAATCTGCTGCTTTCAGGGTTAGTGTGAAAATCAGTCATGACTTTATATCATACTAAACTAAAGTTGAAGATGCAGGCTGTTCTAGAACATTTAACAGTTTGGCAGTGCTATGTGTGTGTGTGTGTGTGTGTGTGTGTGTGTGTGTGTGTGTGTGTGTGTGTGTGTGTGTGTGTGTGTGTGTGTGTGTGTGTGTGTGTGTGTGTGTGTGTGTGTGTGTGTGTGTGTGATTTTAAGCCAAAACGTTGTTCATTTTCTGCTTGCAGGGCTTTCTCACGTGCCATGCTGGAGAGGAAGATTGGTGTTGTAGTTGTAGGTTTCCCAGCTACACCCATTACAGAAGCCAGAGCTCGCTTCTGTGTGTCTGCCGCCCATACCAGAGACATGCTCGACAAGGTAATAAATTATGGCACCCAACATCTCATAGACCTATATATGTCTATATTTTGGATTTCCTATTGATTTTACACTTAAAATTACTTTACAGTGTTAGTGTTAGACAAGTCTAATTAAATGGAAATGGGTGTTCGGACAAAACGAATCAATGACTATTTAAAAAGGTGAAAATTCTGTATATTTCAAACATTTCTATATAGACTGATATACAAATTTTGTGATACAGTTGAACAGATAATTATTTTCATGTTATGATTTTCGGCCGATTTAATAATTTTCTATAGTACACTAAATGACAAAAAATATCCCATATCATTATAAAAGAAATCTCTGAATAGAGTCTTTCTGAGCCAAATTGAAGTCTGGGCTTATTTATAGAGTATTAAATAACTTATAAAATGCTTAATTCCATCTTAAACCCTTATTTATTGTGTGTGTGTGTGTGTGTGTGTGTGTGTGTGTGTGTGTGTGTGTGTGTGTGTGTGTGTGTGTGTGTGTGTGTGTGTGTGTGTGTGTGTGTGTGTGTGTGTGTGTGTGTGTGTGTGTGTGTGTGTGTGTGTGTGTGTGTGTGTGTGTGTGTGTGTGTGTGTGTGTGTGTGTGTGTGTGTGTGTGTGTGTGTGTGTGTGTGTGTGTGTGTGTGTGTATATATATACACCGTGTGCATAATTATTAGGCAAGTTGTATTTTTGAGGATTACTTTTGTTATTGTACAAATACAGTGCTCTTGGTCAATCCAAAATGTTAACAAACCCTCAAATGTTAACATTTAAGTAGTAAAAGTGAAGTTTTGGCTTTCTTAAGAGAATATCTAGATGTACACCGTTATTAGGCAACTATTAGTGTGCAGAATTATTATGCAACTAGATGAAAAACAAAGATTTTCCCATCTCACTTGTTTATTTTCACCTGTTAAAGTGAGAATAATACACAAACTCAATTTACAAATAAACACTTCTGAAATTTCCACACACACAAAAAACCTCAGCCCTCTTTTCGATAACAGTCATAACCCTTCCATTCAGACAATCAGTCAGTTTCTTGATCTGGTCAGAATCAGCTTTTTGTGCAGCCGCAACCACAGCCTCCCAGACACTGTTCAGAGAGGTGTACGGTTTACCTTCACTGTAAATTTCCTGCTTAAGAAGGCCCCAAAAGTTCTCAATAGGGTTCAAGTCAGGTGAAGAAGTGTGCCATGTCATTCGTTTTTCCATCTTTAAGGTCTTTACTGGCCAGTCACGCAGTGGAGTACTTTGATGCACGTGATGAAGCTTTGTCTTGCATAAAAATCACAGTCTTCTTGAAAGATGCAGACTTTTTCCTGTACCACTGCTTGAAGAAAGTGTCTTCTAAATATTGCCAGTAGGTCTGAGAGTTTATTTTGAGTCCATTTTCAACTCGAAAAAGGTCCAACTAGCTGATCTTTAATAATATCTGCCCATACCAGTAGCCCACCTCCACCTTGCTGCCTGAGTCGAAGTGGAGCTCTGTGTCCGTTAGTGATCACTGATGATGGACCACTGGCTCATCCATCTGGTCCCTCAAGAGTCACTCTCATCTCATCAGTCCACAAAACCTTTGAAAAACTGTCTTCAGATATTTCTTGGCCCATTCTTGACGTTTCAACTTATGTGTCTTGTTCAGAGGTGGTCAGGTTTCAGCCTTTCTTCCCTTGGCCATGTCTCTGAGAACTGAACACCTCATAATTCTTGACACTCCAGGTAGGCTGCAGTTGTGGAATATGGGAGCACTGGAGGATAATGGGTTCCTGGTAGACTCATGTTTGATTCTTCTCAAACATTTGCTGATTAAGTTGCGTATTTTCGACTTGACGCGTTTCTTGTGACCCTGTTGACTATTTGCAAGAAAATGTTTGATAGTTCTGTGTTCATGCCCAAAAATCTTAGGTATTTTAAGAGTGCTGCATCCCTCTGAAAGACTTTTGACAATTTTGGACTTTTAAGAGTCAGTTAAATCTCTTTTTTGGCCCATTTTTCCTGAAGAAAAGAATCTGCCTAATAATTATGCACACCTTGAAACAGGGTGTTGATCTCCTTAGGCCACACCCTCCCTCGTTACACAAATACACATCACTTGTTATGCATTGTATCCAATAAGCATTCAAGTTTATATAGCTTGGAGTTGGATATTATGGATAAAATTATGATATGGTCAAAATAATCACTTTCCTAATAATTGTGCACACAGTGTATGTGTATATATATATATATATATATAGTAATACCTCGGTTTACGAGTTTAATTCATTCCAAGAGCTCGTAACTCAAATTCTTGTACACCAAAACAATTTTCCCCATAAATGCAATAAAATTCACTCGATTCGTTCCACATGACCGTAAATGCCCATTTTAAATATTTTTTTGGGTTTACCCTATTAATTACAAATAAAATTATACGATCTCATATAAATACTAATTAGTAATGCAGTAATGCAATAATGCAATAAAACGAGTTAAGGGGTGACAGGCTTTGTGGGAGGCTGTCGTTAGGATATTTCCAGTAAAAATGCGTGCGACGATGCTGAGCGTTAGGACTTTTCCACACAAAAAATGCGCGTGGGAAAATTTTTCTCGCACTCCGATACAATGTTCGTACACCGATTTGACTTTTCATGCTCGTACACCGATTTGCTCGTATACAAAGTCACTCGTAAACTGTAATTTATTAATTTATAGCTTTTTGACAATTCAAAGCACCTTTAATTCCTCAAACATTAAACCTGAAAGTGCCACAGAAGCTAAATTATTATTCTTGACCATGTCCCCAACACAAAACGTGAAAATGGCAATCTCTGAATATCTCACGTAAAAATGACTGAATAGCCTCATCTCCTCCCAGGTTCTCCAGAGCCTTGATGAACTTGGAGACTACATCAGGGTGAAGTTCTCCCGTCACAGATTTTCTCGTCGGCCAGAGCTGTACGATGAAACAGACTTTGAGCTGGACAGCTGATCATTCACTCTCATCACCGTGAGTGTATTGCCTCCAAGGACGCCTCGGTGTGAAAATCGCTTTTAGAAGAAAAAAATTATTTTCCCAAAGAAATTGTGCAGTGTTTGTAATAGTTTTGAAAATATGTCCTTCTATAAGGCATGGACGTTTATATGTATATATTGTAAAATGATATTTAATTGTTTTTTAACTGCTGTTTCACAGTTTTGTGGAGTTTGTTAAATGATTTTTTTTTTCTCTCAGGGGAATGTGGGGAAAAGGGAGGGGCCGCGTCGGCTGTGTTTATAGAACATATATCAAAAGCTGCTCTAAATATATCAAACAATTAACACTGACCTACATCAAAACTCTAGCTGTGGATAAGAAACTCCTTGAAGTGGCCCCATTTTTTTTATCCTGCTGCTGAGATGGACTGATGAAAGACCTTCATTCTGTGCTGGATTATGTGTTTGTGTGATGCACAAGTACATTGATTGAACAAGGCTGGGCGTTGTAGACCCAGTACAGCTCATTCACAATCATTAAACATTCATGCATAACATCTTGCAGATCCTCCTACTTCTAACTGAAACTGACTGGCATTTATTTGTTTTTCATGTGCAGGAAACTACTTGTGATTATAAAATAATAATAAAAAAACATTTATGGACTCATTGTACTTGTAAATCAAATGTTTAGTTGGAAAGGATTTCATGTCATTTGTTTGTATATTTCAGATGCAGGATCTTTTTGATTCCTGAAGAGTCGGTTCTTTTTAATGAATCAAAACCTAGAGTGTGACCAGATTGACTTCTTGCTTCTTGAATGAATGCCTTAGTGGTTCTTTTTCAATTCCCAAATGAACGACTCGAGTCAATTCTAAACATGTATTTTAGTATGTTATTATGTTACATTGTTCAATCTATTTCTTCATCAAGATTGAACCATTAAAGAACCAGAACCAGGCTCAGAACTTAAGATTCCTATTCTTAATTATGACATTCTCCTCTACATTTAGATGGTCTCTATAGAGACTGTATTTACCACAGTAAACAGCAAAGCATATAGTTATTACCTCTTTGACTCATTTGCTGCAAAAGGATATTTGTGCTGACAAAATGTAGTGTCTCCACATGTTTTACCAAACTCTTTGCTTTGAATGAGACAAAACATAATTGTTACATTTGAAAGAGACCTAAAAGCACTGTCTGAATGCTAGAGCTCAGCATGCCAACTATGTTGCACACAGGCCAATGTTCACCTAAAACTAGCAATTAGTACAGAGATGCACATTCCGCAGGTGTGGGGTAACTGTTTGATTAATGCTGGGAGGAATCAGGACAGATAGTAAATGCTGCAGACAGATGAGGTCTAGTCCGCACTTGTTTTACTCATGTTTGAAACAATGTTTGTTATTTCAAGAATACCAACACCATAGTGATGAAGATTTCTCAAGGCTGAGGTGAGAAACTTGTGGGATGTCTCAGACACTAGACTCGTCGTACAATCATGTTTTTGTTCTGTTTCAGAGATGCATTAGGGGTAATTGTTGCACTGGAAAACATTCACAAATAGATGGAAAATAACATTTATACACCAAGGTTTTTCTGCTATAAATGAGGTCTCAGACATTTCCATAGTAAAAGTGGAAGGACCACTTTTTTCAGGGCCTTTTAGTTTTTAATTTTTAACAGTTTTTTTTAGTTTAATTTTGATTTTTTTTTAAAATCAAAATTATTATGTGTATAAACTACCATTCAAAAGTTGTGAAATTTTATTACAAATTTTTCTTATTCCGCTTAAATTTTTTGTTGAAAACTGTAAATTTGTCAAAATTTGTCAAAATAAACAGCATTTACTTCTAAGTAACTTATATTTTAACAATCTAAGTCTTTACTGCCTCTTTAAATCAATTTAATGCATATTATTTAAGAATAAATGTCATGTGTTTATATATATATATATATATATATATATATATAAAATCCTATCTTCATTCATAGATCATTTACAACATTTGATATGGACTGTTTTTTTCCCCTATTTTAATAATATTAGATAATACAATATCAGAAGAAGGCTGTCATTCTACATTGCTACATTCTTCAAGTGTTGTGTTTTTCACACGGAGATGAAAATTAATTCATATTAGCCACACATTCTCTAACTCTGACAGCAGTAGGTCTCTACAGTGTCTGCAGAGACCCAAAACCTATGTCTAGATTACCCTAGAAGAAGAAGAAATTCTAAAATATATAAATATTAGATGTCAGATTAAGTCTGTGGATGCATTTCAAATGTTCAGGACATTTTTGTCACTTTCAGTGACACTTTAACCCACTCTTGTTAACATCTAACCTTAGTGAAGAAGTCCTTGTTGAGAATTACAGCATCCAGTCTCTACCACTCACCGATGTGCTTCGGTATCGTGGTAAAAGATCCCTCCCGCATCTGAAAAGTTTGAACATTGCAAAGGATGACATAAACCCAGATGAATTGTAACACCCCAACATAAGAAAAATTCCTTATTGTTTGTAGGAAAATCAAGAACGGGCACACATTTTTACAGAAGAGCACAAATACACATGCACACACAACAGCACGGGTCTCTCTCCATCATTTTACCCCCACCCTGTGTGTCAGAGGGTCTAGCCGGTCTGGAGAACAGATGTCAAGTCTCCTTCCATCTCCTTTGCTACGAACACAGCAATGTGCTTCTCCAAGAAAACATCTGTCTAAGCATTGACCATCAGCAAAGGGGCCCCACGAGCTGGCTCATCCACTCTTTGAAACAGCAAGACTGTGCCAATCTAACTGCAAAGGCATTCTGAATCCATGACTAGATTCCTCATAGTCCTTTCTAAATGAAAGCATTACGCATTCTTAGACAAATGAAATGGGACCATTTTGAAATGTTACTGAGATGTGAAGCAAAAAGTAATTATTTAGCTTTGTGTACCACATACCACGCAGATTTGAATGCTTAATCAGAAGATAGACAGTCCAAACAAACATCTTTCCAAGTTGAGCTAAAAACATTATGCGGTGAACCCCTTTGAACCAACCAATACACAAGCTCTGGACAACAGCTAAAGCATTTGTTGCACTTTTTGATGTGTGCTCTCAGACAACCCATGAAGAACAAACAAATGCAAATCATGACACACCTCGTCTCCTTCGTCCTCACATTCCTGAAAGTGTGAAATTTGGAGGAGGGAACGGGACCCTCGTATTGTTACATCACCTCTCAACTTAGAATCCGTGATGAGATCATTAACACTACAATCACTCAAACGAAAGAAAGGCCTATAGGATTTTACAATCCATTAATCACTTTTAGTTTGTGTTTGAAATTAAATCAATCACGCTGAAGTACTTTGCAGAAACAATGTAGAGTCTTGTTTTGTCTAGCAGTATTTATTGATTTCAAATGGCTTGCTCAATATTGTCTTAAACTATGTAGGACACAGTTCACACACCAAAAAAAAAATAATAATAATAATAATTTGTAGGTATGTAGCCTATATTATGAATATATTTCAAAATTAAGATATTTTTGTAGTATTAATCAAGACGGTCAAGAGCTTTGATCACCATTTTAAAAGGAGATTCAGACTTTTTCAAATATGATATGGTCTCAGCAAAAAAAAAAAAAAAAAAGGAATATGGTTTTTATTTTTTATGTTTTTAGTACTACTGCTATAAGATATGTTGATGTAAGGTGTGCAGTTTGTTACGGCCTCTCCTGGGAATATTTCATATCTGTTTTACCATCTGTCAACACTGGACAGATAAAGGCATTTTCCAAGTGTTCTTCTGATGAATGTGCGCTGGTGTGATGGCCATGAAGGGTTAATTTGGTGGGGAGGGGAGGTGACAGCAAACCAAAAGAAGAGGGGGATATAAAAACACCAAAGGCTTCGTGGGCACGAGTCTGACTGTGTTTGTACTGGACTAAAGACTCGAAACGACAGAAGGGTACACACACACACACACACACTAGTCTTGAACAGTGGTGTCGTGTGTTGTTTGACAGCGCGCTTTTACGCAGAAGGTGTGCGTGGATACTCTTGCGCAAGAGCGGCTCACACACCCTCCAGAGGACAGGGCTCAGATGAGTTAGTCAGAGGAGGAACTTTGGATTTTGATCACAATGAAGATGGGCTTGTAGTGAACTACACTTCATCCCTGAGGACACACTGACGTTTGGAGAGGATGACAGCACTTTGCGCAACGCACCGGAGTGCAACAATGTACCCAAACCACAAGTTTTATATTAGATGCGAAGGACAGACCAGGAGAATTTGAATTTGTTCGAGCTGGAGTCTTTTCTCTTTTTTAATTAAATTTTTTTTTTTTTTTTTTGGAAGATAAGAATGCTGTATGGTTCTTACGCCAATGTACCTGATTTACCTGCGTACAACTCCAGTTTTTTCCTCACTGAATAAGTAAAACGTCTTCTCTCCGCATGTATTTTCTTTTTAGTATTTTATACCGATGTTAAAAGAAGAGTAAATACTTCAATGGAATGGTACACAGCTTTGGAGTTTGTGGGACTTACTTTTCTACTTTTTAAAAGTTATTCACGTTCTTTTTGGATTAAACCATTTTTAAGGGCTGGAGCTATTGGTCACTCATTAATCTGATCAGTTTTCAAACGTGGAGTGATTGGGCTTCTTCAAGATCATTACTAGCTGTGTTTTTTTTTCCCGTGAGTATTGCTGTTCTGAACCCCGAGGTGGCTCCGCAGTGGTGTGGCGGCTCCTCGTCCGCGGCGGATCCGGAGATCGGAGTGTCTGCAGCGGCAGGAGGCGGCAGCGGAAGCCCGGCAGCGGCAGCGCAGGGTCCTAAGAGCGCTCGAGTGAAAAGGATGGTGCGGCTGGCGGCGGAGCTGCTGTTGCTGTTGGGACTCCTTCTTCTGACGTTACACATCACGGTGTTGCGGAGCAGCCCGTTGCAGCACGGGAACGACACTGCGAGCTCGGAGCAGGACTCGCGGGGGGCGGAGGTGAGTTTATTCCAACTATAGAGTGGGACAAGTCCGGGTGACATTTCTCTCTAAGATCCAAAGAAAGTATACTTTTTGCTTTTAGAAAATTAAGTCTATTTGTAGGATTATTAAAATGTTTGGCATTGTAACGTTTTTTTCATGTGATTTTTAATATTCAAATTTATTTATGTTATATGTTTTTGTAGTTATTCACGTATTCTTTGAATTACAACATCAAGGTCATGGGTTCGATTCCCAGGGAAAGCAACAACTGATTAGAATATCAATGTGTATCTTGAATGTAATGTAAGTTGCTTTGGATAAAAGTGTCTGCCAAATGTAAAAGTGAAATCTGTTTTTGTTGTCTTTAAAGATAGATATGAATAGAATATGTATCCAACCTTAACAACTATGCGTTGTTTTGTATAGTCAGGTAGCTTTCACATAGCATAGTTCACATTGGGCTGGGGTGCAGCCAGGGTCAGAGATTGTCTCTTACAAGCTGCAGGCTATCATTTATCACCACTGGTCCATCAGTGTCACCCAAGCATCCTGTTAATACGTTCTTGCTTCAAACTGTGCATTTGCCAAGATTAAAAAAGAAAAGAAAAAAGAAGTATAGTACAATAAGACTAGGAAAGCAAAAGGTACACCCAATGTATTCAACACATTGGTGCACAAAATGATTGTGGGCTATTGTACACTGTCCTTTAGTGTTGGCCGAGATTAAACCTGGCTTTAATGAGTCTGTGCAGATTTCAGCTAAAAGTGTTCTGCCATCTGTTACGGAGCAAGTGCAGTACTCCCAGAGATCAGACCCTGGGGTCAAGAAGGGTTTGAGATCAACAGGGCTTTGTTGGGTGCATTAAAAACCCTGCGGCTGGCTTTTTGATGTATTTTTAGCATGATAACAAGATGCCTTTGTCAGTTTGCAAAGTTGGCATAACACCATGATGAATGTGTGTTTATCCACTATAGCGTCTCTCTAGTAGAGGAACAGCAGCAATGTGATTCAGGCGAACAGGTAAATGATAGCTTTATTATGTAGTTCTCTCTCTGACAGCTGTTTGGCTTTATATTTCAGAAGCTGAAAGCTAAAGGTTTGTATTTCATCAGTCTGTTCACTGTTCAGTGGCTAAAGAAGGTGAATGAATCCCGAGTTTTTACAGTTTAGCTCTGGAGGTCAAGTATGTGGTTTTGTGTGGAGAGTCTTGGGACAGAACTCGCTTTTCTTGGAACATGTTTATCACATACACGACTGTTGGAAATATTTCTGGAATGTACATAGAATGTGTCAAATGTAGCTAGTTTTGAGGAGAGTTGGGGGCAGCAGTGAGGGATGGAGGCAGTCGAGTTTGGTGATGATAAAAAAAGCTTCACTTGCAGCTTCTGATCTCAAAGGAACAGATACAGTATGAGAACCACCAGAACTTGGAAAACTTTAAATACTGTATTCTAGTGGCCACAGCCTGAGAGGACAGCTTAGATTTAGATTTATTTATCATTTCTTTATGATTTGATCTATAATATTCACTATGTTACAGACAAAATGTAAGATCCAGGAACATAATTACCAGAAATTAAATTAAATGTCATACTGTCTGTTATAAAACTATAAGAATTTAATAAATTAATAGTGAATATTTCTCACAATGACTCAGATCCAGTGATCCAGTAAAATATTTAAACTTCCTTAAATCAGGTTAAATTCATGTATTAAGCAAAACTCTATAAATATATGGGAATATCTTAAAAGAATGTATCATGAATATAAATTTATTTGAATTAGTTCCATTATTTCCATTGTTTATCACTTGTTTATGCACAAAACAATGCCAGTAACAATTCACTGTCAAAAATATGAAAATAATCCTTAATATCTTAAGCAGTTTTCCTACTCAGAAAAATGTATCTGGTTAAATATGATTTGATATAATTTGTTGTAGTGTACTGCTATTGAGGGAAACATATCCCAGTTAGGGGTCCTAATATTCACCGCAAGTCAGTGCAGGTTTTGTACTTAATAATTTGTACGATTTTCCATTTGGTTCAAACCTGAATATTTGGTAGCATGATTGTCTAGACTTCAAGAAGTAGTGTATTTTGTAATCAGGAAAGCAAATATTTTTCTACTTCATGTAGGTGTTGCATTGAAAAGCCTTTTGCACTTTGTGTTTAGCCTTCGTTTCCTGTCCACTCTCCTGGGAAGACCCCCCGAGAGGTTTCCAATTGAAATGGTGTCATGCTCCTTAAGCAAAGGGAATGAAGAGGAAGCTGGAGGTGGAAGTAGTCTGAAATTATAATGGGGGCGTCTCTATGTCATCCTTATGTCTGTTTTCATAGTCAGAGGCCCATTCGGTTTGAAGAATGGTGTGTAATGTCTTTGTAATGAACTGTAATACTGTTCTGTCATGGCTGCAGTTGTTCGCAACATCTCAGGCCCCATTTACACTCGGTATCAAAACATTTCAAGACATCCAGTATATCTAAAACAGATTCTAGGATTTTGAATTGACCAGTGACGAGGCAGTGGTTTAGTCTGATGATCATTAGAATTTCTTTATTATTCATTCAGTTTCTTAATTAGTCGATTTTTCCGTCAAAACATCAGTAATGCTATTAGACACCGCATATTGTTCATTATTTAGCACTTGCATACCACTGTTGCTCTGGGAAATTCAACTCATTTTAATGGATCTGTTCATTTGAGTGGGCCAGATAAATAAACCAGTTTGGAAAAGCTGTTCACTGATTATCATCATTGAAGTGTCAGTAGACTGTGGTATCACTAACTATTTTTTCAAAAGGATAGCTTGACTATAGTTTAGCCACTTTAAGAACAAGTAGTTTCCCCAAAACATTTTTTCCCTTTACCTGAAATGAAATGCATTCTACACTACACTACTGCTCTCTGCACTTAGGCAGTCAAACAAAATGGCTTGAGTGAAAGAAAGGGAGGAGAGAAAGAGACAAAAGATTGATGGTGCCCTTTGATCTTATTGTCTAGCTCAGTATGCATGATTACAAGCTACTTATAGCTGTCCAATTGTGGAGTAATTGCCCTCTCTGTGTGTATGTGACAGCGAACACATGCCTTGGCAGTCTTACGGGAAAACAATTACAACCCTCTTTGACAGGGAAAAGCATATTTTTTTCTGTAAGCTAGCAGGGCGCACAACAATTTTGCAATATGAGCCTCATTCTATATCTATTTCAGCTGCTCTCCAGTAAAACAGTGTGGGACTGTAGCCAGAAATCCTCTTTTGAGCCAAGGAAAGATAGGAGCCAGGCCATCAGCCTTTCACGTTTCCAACTCCTTTCAAATGATTAAAGAATATCTTCTTTTTTTTTTACATTTCACAAACACAGACGGTATTTTTGTTTCCAGACTCTGTTAGGACAGATGGCTTCACATATGAAACATGACAGAGATTATGAGGCCAATATTATTTTTGCTTATGCAATTTTGCTGACAATTTTAAAGAAAAAGTATTCTGTCATGATTTATGTTAATGTATAATTATATTTAAAATATAATATTTGTTTTTATGCTTTATTAAGTAGTAATGTTTTACTGTATATTTGATCAAATAAATGCAGACTTGTTGAGCTTTTTTAAACTCCTGCATTTATTTGATAATAAATATCATTCTTATACCTTAATCAGTAGAGCGAGTTAATTAGAGAGTAGAGTTAATCACTTGCAATGACAAATTAACAGATGGGTTAGATACCAGCGAAAGCAAGAACTAATTAGAATATCAATGTGTATCTTGAATGCAATGCAAGTTGCTTTGGATAAAAGCGTCTGCCAAATGTAAATGTAGCTTTAAATGATGAGCTATTGTCACAGTGCTCACATAAGATTCACAGAAAGTCTCTAGTGTGTGTGTGTTTATATTATGGGGTGATAAGGTGCAATGTAGCACCTGTGGGTAATTAGGCCATTTGAGGTGAGATTGAGTGAGTGGAGCTGCTAATGTCTCTAATCTCCTTCAGAGTAAACAAACAGTGCTGGGCTGAGCTGGATGAAACCAGTATTGTTTCCCTTGATCTCAGTCTTTAGGTCCTTTTCGTGAACATATGGCTGGCTAAAAGGGTGTTAAAGGTTGAACTCGCACATTTCAGGTGTAAAGAAAAAGATGCTTGTTTTCAGGTTACCATTTTTTATCACCTCTGGCTGTTGATAAGTTTATATCATAAATTCCTCGATTTGCCTGCTTATTAACTTCCTGAACAGATTTGTTTAACGAACCATGCTGCAGGAACCAGGTCAGAACATTGTAGCTGGTTTGTGACTAGTCCAAAGTTGTCTATCTGCATTAACCAGGCTGACCACAATGATCCACCAGGTGAAAAACCAGCTGACAGTCGATTTGAGCAAACATCTAGAGCAGCGAATGACCAAAGATGACCAGCTTGAACTAATTAGGGAACGCCATTTCATTCTATCACCCACTGTCAACACTGACAACCACTGGTAACTATTTTTAAGTTTTGGCAAATTGGTGGCTAATTCGTATGATCTTTTACGCCACAGTGACGGGTATGTTTGAAATAGGGTTAGGGAAGGACCTTAATGCCCACCTTTTTCGAAAAATGTTTACTTGTTTGTACTATTCACATTGTACCATTTACCAACCTCTGCCATTTAACCAGAATAATGAATCTAATGATGTTGAGCACTTTTAACCACTCTCATCCCCAACCCCCCCCCCCCCCCCCCCCCCCCCCCCCCCCCCCCCCCCCCCCCCCCCCCCGTTGCAAAGTTACACATATAATTCTACGTCTAACATCAACTGCAGGACATCTCCCCAGGTCAGGGTGGAATTAAGCAGAAAATTGAGATGAATCCAAGAATTATATATATATAAAATTATAAATGTATTATATCGCATATTCCATTGTTTCTCTTATTGTTTCATGCAGAATAATGCCAATGCAGAAAGCAGCTCCTCTGTTCAGAGCGGACCAGGTGACAGACAGTCCAGAGTGGCTCCTATTCCGGCTTCACAGCCCTGGGCTCAGAGTCATGGGACAGGGGGCAGCCTGCAGAGAGATGGCCCAGGCGCTTTTCTGCTGGACCTGCAAAACTTCCCTGATCTTTCCAAAGCTGAGATAAACGGGCAGAACCCCAACATACAGGTAGGAAGATGAAAGTCAGTGCGATTTGCTTAGATTTAACAAATCGCTCGTAATGTTGCAATGACATGTCAGTATAACCTTTTTTACTACTTTTTTATATTTTTTATTAATATAACAAAAGCTTAAGAAAATAAGATACATTATTATACATAAGATACTCTCTTTATTATAATTTTTTGCTGTGCACAAACACAAAGACATTTAAAGGAGACATGGCTGACCAAGCACATACAGTAAAATCTTTGCAAAGAGAATGTGGCAGAAAGCCCTGATGCACATCAGCACATCTTTTCAAAAATAGAGCCTATTTGGTGTGTGCCCCCCCCCCCTCTCTCTCACACACACACAATCTCTAGCTGAATCTCAGTAACCACGTTCACCTACATGGCACCGGCCACTAATCCACCACGGGCTCGATCCACATCAGAAGGGAAAAACATGTGAGTCTTGACCAAGAATGGCAGAAAGGATAAAGTGTATCGATGTCTTGAGATGGCAGTGAATGTGTGTGCGTGTGTTAGGCTGAGGGGGGTGTGTGTGGGCATGGGTATCTTTGATCCAAAGCATCATCTGGCTTTCATGGTCTTAAAGAGGCTGAGAGGCCCTTTGAACTGGATGTTTAGGTGGAGAGAGCAAGAGAAAGAGAGGCTAGAGAGGGAAAGCCCACCCCCTGCCCCAATCTGGGAGGCACATGTGTTACTTGTGGGGTGTTTGCGTGGGGCGGGGGGTGTCAGTGCAGAATAGCAGCTTCTCAGAGCGAGTCATGGAGCATGACCATGACCTAAGCCAACGTCCATCTGGACCTCCACAACATCACACTACCCCTCACTGTTTGATGTTCCACAAAACCTCCCTCCGAACAACAAACACCCTTGATCTGTATGATTATTCTCAGCATGTGCAAGTAAACAAATTAAATTCACAATATAAGGGGCTGATACAGACTGCAGTGTTTGATTGTTTTGAAATGTTTCTTTTGATGGTAGCAGATGGTAATACCGTAGTACCGTAATACCGTTTGATATATCATGATACTGAACGATTAAAACAAATACATTTATGTATGTATATATGGTTGAGAGTTAGAATCCTTGTAATGACAGCAATGTTTGCCTTAGTAAACTAATGACTGTATCCTTAACATCTTTTTAGGTTACCATTGAAGTAGTGGACAGCCTGGAAAGTTCTGAGCCAGAGAAGGGAATACGCAAAGAAAACAAGCCTGGCTGGGTGGCTCCTAACTGGAGGAACTGGTGGCAGCGTTCGTCTTCCTCATCCTCAGCTTCAGTGGTCACCCCAAAGGGGCCTGATGAACAGGATTACCCCTACGAGGGCAACACGGAGGACAGCAATTTCCTCAAACCGCTCGGAGAGTGGGAGAGAAGAGGGTCTGCCAGCACGGGAAGCAGAACACAGACAGAATACGGTACGTTACAGTGAGTGTTATAGAGTGTTATACTGCATCTTGAGTTATTGTCTTAATGAAGGGCTCTGCAAAGCTTAAATATGGCTCTGCTGTAAGGTGATAGAACCTGTAATTTGCACGTCAAATGATTTACGCTGTCACTATAACAAGTACAGCACTTCTTATGGAGTTTGTGGTTGTAGATTGCTTTCTGTAAAAGATAGATTCCTGTGTGGCAGAGTCTGTCTCCGTGACAGAAAACACTCCTGGACATCAAAGGAGGAAAGAGAGAATCCAGAGCATCTGTTCCTCCAGTCTAATAGCTCTCTTTCTGTCTTTTTTGGTCAAGTGGAGTTAAATGAGTAAACGTGTGTTACTGTCAGAGTCTGCACTTCCTGTCAAACACATTCTTACCCTGCCACCACTTGCATAAACCCTTCTGCTTAGGAGGAACTGATCAATGGGTTAAGGTAATATCAATCCAAAGTTAAAAATTCTCCGTATAAATTTTCCTCATGACACATACGGTCTGTTGTGGCCTTGACTCATTCCTGAGGGTTTGCCATATCTGCTGTTGATTGGCTTATTCATTTCCATTAGCGGTGTGCGTAGGGAACTGTGGCTCATGTGGGTTTCAGACATGTTGTTGCCTGTGAGTTGGCCCGCACTCAACTGTGACCATGTGGTTTGACGGCGCTGAGAGTAATGTTGTCTTTTTAAGACCAAAGCTCTTTGTTTTTCTCTCATCAGGGGGAGTGAATATAGATTGTGGTTGTGTGGTTGGTTTGTGTGTGTGTGAGTGTATATATACACACTACCAGAAAAGTTTGAATTATGTAATGACCAAAGGAAAATGCTAAACAAATCAAAACACTCTTATAATTTAGCTACCCTTGGCTTGGCAGGTTTTCCTTAATTTCCTTTATTATCTGAATGAATGAAGAAATTAATATAGTACAAAATAATAAATAAATAGAATAATGATGATGACGATGTATATTGTTAAAATTTAAAAATAATAATGATCAAAGTTTATAATTTTAAAATAGTTTTGCATATAAATACAATGAATTTCTTTACAAAACTAGCATTGTTAATATTATTATTAATTATAATAATGATCAGTGTATAGTATTTTTGCATATAAAGTGTGGCTACAAATGAATTTCTTTACAAAGCTGTAATAATAATAATAATGAATAACAATGTTAAACATAATTAGATCATTATTATTATTGATAACAATGATAATATTTCAGCTCTTGGCATACGTTAAGGTTTTGTTAGTCCAACATAAGCCGATGTCTTTGTGTCTGACAGATCAACTGTAAACTTTCATTGTCAGGATATAAAAACTATATTAAAGAACATAAAACTGTAATGTCAGAAAAAGACATTCGAACACTCCACCTCAATACTTCAGTAACTGATTTGATTGCTTCTCATCTCTGAATCAGAAATTTAATAGTACTTGTACGTTGTTTAAAAAGGAGGTGGAAGTTGGCATAAGTATGCAGACTTGGCTCATTCATTTACCCACTCCCATGTGTATCAACCAATTAGAGAGGTATGCTAATGGAATAGGCCAGGTATTTGAAACATACGGTTTGAATCAGATCTACTCAGTGAAATAGGAGTACAACACAACCTGTTCTTGAAGTCACATACTCACGTGCCAGTGAATGGGAAATTTGATTATTTTTTGGCCTCTATTACAGACTATATAGACGGGGAAGGTGACTGGAGTGGTTGGTCGCCATGCAGCGTGTCTTGTGGAAACGGCAACCAGAAGCGAACTAGGTCTTGCGGCTATGCCTGCACGGCCACAGAGTCCCGAACATGTGACATGCCCAGCTGCCCCGGTTAGACGGCCTTTCCTTGTCCATCCTTTATTCAAGAAAACTCCTATATGGCATATGTGGCTGGATGACCATCTTAAACTTAAATTCTTACTTTGTTATGTACAGGGATTGAAGATGCTTTCAAGACAGCAGCGACAGAAGTCAGTCTGCTTGCTGGTACTGAAGAGTTTAATGCAACAGAGCTCTTCGGAGTTGGTGAGTTATTTTGTAAGTTAACATCACCTGGATAACTGGTCGCTAACAAAACCAAAACCCCAGGCCAGCAAAACAAGCTCCTAGCTCTATAACATGACTTTTTTTGCTTTTATTGTACCTTATTCATGCAGATAGATGACATTAGGGAAGACAGGAATACAGCTTACACCAATAAAACCTACTGTTAGAATGGAAATAACATTTCTTTAATTGGTAAATGTTGCTTACACACCACTACTAAATCAACATCATGACTAGTGTGTGTAATCTGATTTCTGAATGGAATCTTTTTCACTAATCTACAACAAATCACTCTAGTTGCACACTGTGGTTTTGATTCTCTAAAAAGAATCAACTCATAAGATTGATTCATTCATGAGTCAGACCAGTATTATGACTTTTTTTCTTTTTAGTTAATCAAAACTATACAAAACTAAATCTATTTGAGTCATTTGAAACCAAATACTTTCATTTAAAAGTTTAATCCAGCAGTATTTCACAAAAAATCCTGTTGTCATTAGTGCATAATGAATTCTGGGTGAGATCTGTTTTATCCTTCATTGCCCTGGGAAACGAAGGACTCATTTCGGGGCCGCATTTGAAGGGGCCTTGGCATTGGGACAGCCTTTGTCGCACCGCTGTGATGCTATCGGGCTTCGAATGCGGCCTTCAAAAGGATGCAGCCTTTGAATTGGGACACAGTTAAAACCATACAGCGCAACCAGGGAAGCCTAACTAATTCCCGAACAAATGACTCTTATGAGCTGGTTCTTTTTAGTGAATCAAATAAATAAAACTTGCAAGTTATGTTGAATTTAAGGAGACTAAATCAGTTAAAGATATACATGATTAGTTTTGACAGTATTATGTTTCAGTTTTTTGTTTTATTTCATTAATCTGTACATTTTTGTATTTCATTTTTTTCATAATACAGTGGAATCCGGTTATGTCAACGGCCTCGGGGGTTGCAAAAAAGCGTTGAGATAACCGATGATCGAGATAGCCAACAGCCAATATGGTGATTTATTTGATGAAGCGATCGGCATACTATAAAAATACATACACTGTATATGTTTGCTAACAACAAAAGGCATATGTGCATCAACTAACAGCAGAGATTTACCAGTATACAATAAAAAACACCTTCGATTCTCCATAAAAACCTTTAATTATATTACAACATTGCAAACACAATGATCGCTCACACCGTAAAAAGTCACAACACACATAAACACATTCGCTCATAACAGTCATTTCGCTCTGACACAGTTCTGATAGTGTTGCACACGCGGTTACTATGGTTTCTTTACAAACTCTGAAAATGCTTTGTTGCTTTTTACCTTTAACGGTCTGCTTGAAAACAAAAGCTTCTATCAGTAACGACGTCTTTGTCGATGTCAATGTAATCTGGGAATTCCTGGACAGTGATGCTAACTCCTGCGCCTCCTCTTCCAAGATAGCATCTGCAAGGCTTTATTTTTCTGCCACTTCTGCGAGTTCTTCTGCGGCCGCGCGGCACTGTACGTGCAACGGGAACTCAGCGCATTCACAGTGAACTAGGTACGATCATTAGTCACGAAATAACCATGTGAAATGGCGAATTTTTCCCTCTTTTGTGCTCGAGATATTAGGGTTCGGCGACATAAAAGTATCGACATAACCGATAAGAAAATGCTAAGACAAATAGGGAGTTTGGCGGTTCCACTTCAAAAACTTCGACATAATAGGGTTGGCGAGTTAACCAAGGTCGAGATAAGTGGACCTTTAAGGCAGTAATAAAGTTCCTTACAAATGTCACACTTAACCATCAATAGTAGATATTAGGGATATGAAAAGTGTTAGTCACACATTTAAACATTAACTGTGTTCCTAAATTGTGGTGTTGATTACTCTTCCGCAGATACAGACAGTTGTGAGCGTTGGATGAACTGCAAGAGTGAGTTCCTCAAGAAATACATGAGCAAAGTTGCCAATGACCTACCCAGCTGCCCCTGCTTTTACCCAACTGAGGTGGCCTACAGCACCGCAGACGTCCACGATGCCACAACGAGACGCAACTTCCGCTGGAAGGACGCCAGCGGGCCGAAGGAGAAGCTGGAGATCTACAAACCCACTGCTCGCTATTGCATCCGTTCCATGCTCACGCTGGAATCCACCACGCTGGCGGCCCAACACTGCTGCTACGACGACCTCATGAAGCTCGTCACCCGAGGCAAAGGGGCTGGCACGCCCAACCTCATCAGCACGGAGTTCTCTGCTGACCTGCATTACAAAGTGGACATCCTACCGTGGATCATCTGCAAGGGCGACTGGAGCCGCTACAACCAGGCTCGACCACCCAATAACGGACAGAAATGTGTGGAGAACCCTCAGGATGAGGACTACTACAAACAGTTTGAGGAGGCCAGGGAGTTTTGATCTGAGAAGCTGCTATGCTCCTAAAACAGACATAGAACTCATGTCGAAAGCTAGCTGTGTTTTTGAACAGGACTTTGAGCACCAGTCTACAACAAGCATAGAAGAACCTTTGTAAGTTTGCCCTCAGAACCTCTTTTCATAGTGTTTTTGTGGAAAGAATAATACCAAGTAACTCATCATGGTCCTCTTTTTATTGTTTATCTATATTACTTGGGTTTCACAACATATTTGCCATTTTGTTAGAATTTCTATAAGGAGAAAAAGGGAAAAACTAAAAGGGAAGTCATATCAGGAATCACCCCACCACTGATCGGCTGACAACAACAGTTTCATGTGTTTTTTGCATGCTTGTATTATGCCCTACATGCAGTTGGAAGGCCTCTCCTCAGGATTCTTGGACAGATTCAAGGATATTGGATACAAGTTTCCGGTTCCTGTGTAAACATGCATATATTTGTTTAGTTGGATGAACAGAATTCCTATATAATTTCCTGTTGCATCACTTTTCCTTTTTTGCTAAAAACAAAACTGTCACAATTCCTGCATAATCTTTACAAAAGTATTTATTGAGTCATAGTTATGTGTCAGTGGTAGGGGTTTGTGCATATAGATGTATGGATGCATTTTGAGTGCTAAATAAATAGGCCATGTCACAAACATCAGCACCACCAAAAGACTCTCAATGTGTTAAATTTGCAGGAGATGATTCCATAGGAACCTCTGAGGTCGAAGGGTCTTTCACCTTCTGTTACAGTCAAATGAGATCCATTCTCGGATATTAAACACTTTAAGCTATTCCACAAGACTTCTATTAGCTTCACCCAGAAACAGGCCTAAGCTCTGCTTTTGAAGTCTGATGCAAAATACTCTTTCCCCCTTTAAATGGGGCTCAAAGTCTTTTTTGCAAGCTTGCTTATATTCTCAAATTCCTCAATAATTTCTCTGTCTGATCATGGAATCACATGAATAGACGGCCGCATTCTTCGGGCCAGCGCTCAGAAACCTCAGAACGTACCTTTAGTTTGTCTCAGAACACACCTGTTTGTTTCAAAGATGTTTTCACTGTTTGTTGTGTTTTGATAGAAAAGGCTCAAATTTGTCCTCTGCAGTGACATAATGCTACACAAGATGATAACTTGCTCTAATTAAAAGCTCTTTTTTTTAACTTGTACAACTCTTGATTTTCACTGACGAAATCAATTAATTAATTAGCAATTTTTTATATTTACTAGTATATTACAAGTAATTATAATTATTTAAATATAATTATTTAAATATACTGTTTAATAATTTGGGGTCAGTAAAAATTCCAAGTTTTTTAAAGAAGTCTCTTATGCTACTCTTAAGTCTCTTAGGCGGCTGCATTTAGTTTTTTTTTTGCATTAAAAAACAAAACAATAAAAGCTGTAATATTGTCAAATAATAGAAAGATTTATATATAGTTAAAATACTTTAAAAAATGTAATAATATTAAAAATTACATTGCTATTTTACTATAATTTAAATTATCCTGTGATGCAAAACTGTGTTCATGAATTAGTTTCGTTATATACATATGATTTTGCACATAATTTTATCTTTTGTATATTATAGATTATATGAAATGAAAAATATACTATTATTAATGTGTATATATATATATATATATATATATATATATATATATATATATATATATATATATATATATATATATATATATATATATATATATATGATTATTATTCTTTTATATTATTAGCTATTAGATATTATTAGCAACCACTAAATAATTTGTGGTCAGTATAATTTCCTTTTAAAGCAATTAACACTGTAAGGAAGCATTAAACATATCAATTGTGACAGAAAAGACTTCTTACAAAAAAAACCAACAACTAATAAATGCTATTCTTTTGACCTTTCTATTCGTCAAAGAATCCTGAAAAAAGCCAGTTTCCACAAAAATACTATTACAAAAACATGGAAAATAAGAAATGTTTCTTGAGTATTAAATCAGCATATTAAAATAATTTCTAACAAATACTGATATACATTTCTAACACTCAAGACTGGAGTAATTATGCTGAATACTGAATCCAGTTTTCCTAGAAAGGGATGCAGAATGTGTATCGATAAAAGTCATTTTAAAAGCATAAGTAGTTTTAATAAACTTTCAATAATAAAAGTAAAGTAGTTTTGAATAAAATATGCACGCATGACCAGTTAGATAACATGATCTTGGTTTATCATGATTTAGACCACCAAGTTCACTGCCACCTCCTTTCATGCCTAACAGGTGCATTTTGTTACTTGATTGTACACAATAGCCGTAAAAGGTCAAACTTCATGACAACAGCCCAGAGCAGGTGACATTGAGCACAAACCACGTCCTGAGCTCCATACGACGCGATCAGCAGGAAGCATATCAAGAACATTTGCTGTTAGTATCAAGTGAATTTTCCAGGTCTTCTCCCATCTCACCTTCATAAGAGCACTTCAGAGTGAAGGCTAAGCTTACAGCATGGAGGTGGATAAGCAGCAGTGATCTTTATTGAATCAGACCGTCTGCTTCAGAGGCCCCTCAACATCAAAGCAAACAGCCTGCTTTATTTTAAAACATCAGGCCTGTGTTAGAGCGGTGGCAGATCCTGCCCCGTACCAACTCTATAGCTCACACACAATCCACATGTCCTCGAGAACTTACACCATTTCCATTTACTGTGCTTCTGACTTACTAACGGCTGTAAATAATAACAGACTGGATTTTTTACTGGATGTTGTCAATATTATAGCTTCAATATTAGGCCATCTCCTTAATACGTCTTACAATTTTTAGGCATCATTTTAAACCCTTAATAACAAAGACAAGATAATGCACCAGTCTGTATATTGGTCTTTAGTCCCCAATAATAACGGTTAGCTCAGTTTAAAACTGCTAAGAAAAACAACGTGTTTAAAATCCATGTAACACAATATTCTGAGAAATGACAAATGATTGTATCTTTTCTCTTAAGAAAGAGCATTGCACATGAATGCTAACCATGACCATGTTAACATTGAATACAAAAAATCAGGCATAACATTTGCAACGCAATACTGTAAATAGTAAAAAAAAAAAAAATCTACTACATTAAAATGTTAAGTTCAATGACGCACATATTTACGATTTGATATAGTTGTATATATTTGCAATGAGTCCTGAAGTACTGATCCCAAAGTTTAAAAAAAGTTAAAATATAAATAAATAAAAAGGTTTTGTATTATACATTATAATGTTTGTGCAGCATACACAGAGGCATGAATAATTAATAAAGTTGCATACATAAAGTTATCCTTGAATGAAAATAACATCTTTGAATCTTTTCAATGAATCAACTTGATCTCAAACTAATTTAGTCTCAAGGGGACAGAGAGAGATAGAGGACAGATAGTGGACAGAGTCTGTTCATCACACAAAGTTATGTCTTCACTTATAATTTTCTCTTTTTTATACATATATTTTACTTTTAAATTATTTTAATAATTTTATTTTTGAAGCTTGAAAGCCAAAAGTAATTCTATAATTGCAGCAGGAGAGAAAAAACACAAAGAAGCTCAGGCCCAAAATTTAGCAATGATGCAGAACCACTATTTGGCTTTTTTATAAGAAATCCCACAGTGCAGCTGGCCAGCCTTGTTCTCATGTTATTCGCCCTTCTCCGATGAGAGGTGTAGAGTTGTGGTTTCAAGCGAGACTGTTTTTAGACCAAATCCAGTTCACTTTTGCACTCTTTCTCTCAGCACTGGTACTTTATGGGTGGTGTAGCACATTTCAGGAAGTGTCTGGCCCGCAATGCCGCAAGGGCTGCGGCTACTTGGCCGGCTTAATTAGAAAGCAGCCTGTGTTGCGTCGAATCTGGAATAGCTGACCTGGACTGCCAGGTCGCTGTTTGGTGAGCACTACGTTGAACGCCTGAGCTCACAGGGAGAGCGCTGCAGTGAATGGCGTATTACCTGGCCCAATGCCTGACCTAGAGACGGTTTGTTGGCACAGGGTCCAAAAAAACTGGGGGAGGGATTGGAAATGAGGGGCATACAGCTGAACAAACAAGTCAAGTATCTGACAAACACCATAAAGGGCTCTGGGTCTCAGATTAACCCTTGCAACGGTTTGTCCATATAAGAACGAATAAAGGTGGCTGAAAATACACACGACCGTATGACCTTAGCCATGACTTTTGCAACCTTACAGATAACAGGATCTGAATATAGAAAAACAATTTATGTATTACAGCTTTGGATTTGCTGTTAAAAAAAATTACTTTTGGAAGTATTTTCTTTTTATTCTATTAGTTGCTTCCAGTTAATCAATCACTGTAAACATAATTAATTACATAAATCAAATTTGTTAGGAATAAGTACCCAAATAGGGAATTCAAAGATATTATTGTGACAAACTGAATATCTAAATAGAAAAAAGATGGTTCCCTTTCGAAGTTCTATTGGGAATGGTCTCAGTGTTACTGGTGTCTGAAGCATGTGTGAAAACACGTCAAATATAATTGGATGACGACAGTCCATGACCTCATTAGAGGAGAGCCCATGAGTGCAAGTGGGGACCTGTGTTACATGCCATCAGCTTTTTTTATCTTCAGGAGTTGTTTGCAAATAGCCTGTGTGAAGGTGATCTAATGGAGAATCCAAACAAGTGTTTCAGGAAGTGTGTACCTCCGTGTCTCAGGTTTTTAACACATTTTGAGCTTGGTTGAGGAGCACACGCATTCAGTACCGAAGGGTTCGGAATGTGCCCATTGTGACAAGTTCAAAAAGCGGAAGCTCCATTGCCGTTTGACCTTATTCTTGAGGGATATAGGGCAAGAGTCTGGCATCTTAGACCGCTCAGTAGCCTTGACACAACGGTGGCTTAAGGTTTGGGGATCGCAGAGCGAGCTGGCTAAGGAGTTTGATAAAGGTGTGGCTCTTTTACAGTCCTCAGTCATGGGCTTGAGTGATTTGTTGGCTCAGGATGTGCTATCGCTAGTGTCATCTGATCCAGCAGAGCACCATCCGGCAAGGAAGAGGCGGATGTGGTTTAAGTGGATGAAGATATCTATGAACTGAGCCACTCAGCCTGCCAGCCCCGCATATTGGGAGTTAATGGTTGTTATGGCCCACGCCACAGCCAGATTAGATCTGGCATGGGGGCGTGAGAAATGGGAAGTTGCTCATGGCAGACTTGATGAGCGATTCCTGGAAGAAACCATATTCCGCTCGCATTCATCCATTCCATCATGCGAATTATGCAAATGTAGAGGGTTTGAATAAGCGAGGATATGTGAGGATGCCCCCTGTAGAGGAGACACTTGTGAGCTATCTCTTGCAGAGTGAGTCATCCTCTTTGAAGTCTCCAGCCCTAACATCTAAGCCATTATAGACCACCGCTCTACAGGTCAGGCCAGTTGAGTCTTACATTTGGCTGTGTTGCAGCCCTATGAGACTCATTTGCTGAGGGATCTGGATCAGGGGCAAGGATTGTCTCCTGATGCGTTCACCGATCTGCACTGTACCATATATTTAAGTCTACTTAGAGTAAGCTTACACTATGCCCTTTATGTTGTGCATATTCATGCCTAGTGAGGCAGGCAATCCCTCAGCATGGCGGAGTGGCTGTTTGTTCCCCATAGAGTCAATCCAAGATGGAGTGTTGAGTTTCACTTCAAAAGGGAACATCTCAGGTTAGAACTGTAACCATGGTTCCCTGACGAGGGAAACGAAACACTGAGTCCCGTTACCACACTTCATGGACTGTCATCAGCCAATAATATTTGGTGTGTTTTCACACATGCTTCAGACAACAGTCATGCTGAGGATACTTCCCATTGCGTCACTCCAAGACACAATGTCTTGTTCTTCTTCTCAGATAATCATAGTTACAGTCTTTACTAATTACTGATTACAATTAGAATTATTAGTTATTTTCACACCATTGTCAAGGAAGACACTACATGTAAATAAGTTAAAATTAGATATCACCATACTTTTCCCAGTTGGCTAACAACAGTAAATTAAGAAAACTGTTTTGTATTACAAAATTATAAGTTTAAAAATACAAATGATCCATTATCTAATTAAATATGCACTAATTTGTATATAGGCTCAAAATGCTTGCTTGATTTTGTTTTATTTACATATTGCAGATAATTCATTGACTTTCCTTTTACTTAGTACATTTAAAAGTTGCACACAGAGAATTAAATAGAACTTTTTTCAAAAATTTTAAAATTAGGACTGAATGAGGGCTCTAGTCATGTCAGTAGACTTAACAAATACTTTATTCTACATCAAAAGGGCTGCCCTATTATTGTAGTTACACATTTCTCGTCTAAGAAAACAGTCAATAATTTATATTATACTGCACTAGTTTTTCATCCAATGAAATGTCCCTCCCTCTAACACTACCTATGATTCACAACAGTATAACTAATAACTAAAGCCTATTGATTTGCTCTTCTGTAAATCCCATCCAAGCTTCCTGTTAAAGTAATAAATACATCAACACAGTTAAGAAACTGAGGATACTGTTTTAAGTAAATCCTCTAAATTCACCACAAGTGGAAAAAGAGCAGAATTTTCTTTGCATTCCCTCTTTGTCTATTTTTGTTCCTCTTTCCTCTTTACGTTGTTTGGATGTTAAAACATTTGAATGCCTCCTATGTCTAAAAGACATTGTTTCATTTATTTATTTATGTGTTGAAATGTACTGTCTACAGTCTGTTGTTTTATCTTTATCTGGAGGCCTACTGTTTCTCACTCGTTTGTGTAGTGCACATAAGCCTTTGTGGAGTTCCAGACAAAAAAAACACTGCTCTATATGTAGCATCATATTTGTTTTTGAGGCTCTAACAGACAGCACAAGTTCTATCCTTGTCTTCCCTCAGCCTTTTCTACTCCCCAGATATCTTATAATCTTAACTGTGGGCTGCCAAAGATTTATAGTCTAGAAATAAATTACACACTTGACAATAACCCAGAGGTGAAAATAGAAGCTCTCCAGAGAAGCTGGTGAATCGGGGGGGTGGAGGGGGGGGGGGGGGGGTGATCTTTGTTTGATGTCAGATTGCAGAATGATGGTTGTTTTGTAGCCAGTGTTTGGAAGATCCATATGTAACAGTCCTATGCTGTCCTGAAGCATAGAAGCACGTCTATGGATTTATAGTCATCCTATTGTGTTTGTGGTCAGTGCCACATTGACGTTTAGTTTCTTTCACTACTTTTGAGAGTGATGTTTGTTGTTTTTACTTTCATAGTTTGGCTCATACTTAGTCCTTCATGCGATTTCCATTAACAGCAATAATTACATTTGTCCTTAGTGGAGTATAATAATGACTTTTTACTAAAATATTATAGGTATATTATGAAAAAGTCCTCCTTGTGACAACAGTAAGAATGTAGCGCATGCATGCAAAAATGTAAAATAAAAAAGGTTCTTCATTTGATGTCTTTCTTTTCTTTTCTTTTTTTAAAATACGTTTCGGAAAGTCAAGAACAATGTATTATACAATTAATTTTTTATATATAAGAAAACAATATATAAAAAGAACGTTTTTGGGGACAAACTGCAAACAAGAAAGTGTTGAAAATGTTATAAAAACACTATTGTAGTGTTTATTTGTTATAGTTATATTTTGTTTTATGGCAGTGTTATATAAAAACGCCCAATTCTTGTTCTTGTGTATAAATAAATGTAATTGGAAATGGAAAATGAATATAAAATATAAAAATGGAACAGGTGAAAGTTCGTCTAAGTATTTAGTTAAGAGACTCCTTTCACCAAAGTCAGCTCCTTTTTATTCATAACTCATATTACATATTGTTCAGGATTATGATTAATATTATTAAAGTCAACTTTAAATAAAAAACAGATCAAGTATACTATAAAATGTACACAAAAAAACTAATATTTCACATATTATTTGATTTCTGAGGCAATTAGATTTTCTCTAAGAAGTGTTTGACAGAGATAATAAATATTTTAGGACATTTTTACTGTTTCTTGCATAAAATTTATCAAGCATAAATGCTACTCAGAAACTAAAAAGGATAGTAGATGTATTCTTGAGAACACATTCTCTACCTGTTGCTCTTCACCACATGAGCCAACACATATTACAAAATAATACAGCTCACCTTGAACCCTTAACACAAGCACATTCCCTGTGTCACTTTCCATTTCAGTCCTCCAATTCAGTGGCACTTTTATGCCGTGCACGTCGTAATGTTATTTGTGAGGTTGTGGCAGTGGGGTTGCAGAGGGCCCCTTCAGCTTTGAAAAGAGATACTTGGTCTTTAAGAGGTGGCAGGGCACAGGACATTCAAGGTGTATCCAATGCCTCGTGCTCAGCGAGACCTAAAATGCAAATCAGACGGCAATGCGAGTGAAGATCAAAGACTGCAACCATGACCCCGATCGGGCCTGCCGTAATCTCCTGTCAGAGTGAATCTCCGCCATGAGGCCTGTGTCTTACACAACAGGTATCTGCTGCTATATCGCCACTAAAGATTTGGTTTCATTGCACCGTATCTTTACTGATGTGTGTATGGAGCCACAATCACGTACACAGAGCCTCACAGGTCGTCTTCTACTGCTCATGTCACACAAGGACATTCTGTGCTGGAAATAGCAGGCAGAGGTCCTTTCAAGTAAGGGAACTTGGAATAACTTTCTTCCCTGACTAGTTTACTTCTTTTGTTGATGATGGTGGGACAGTGTCTTATTTCAGAGTGGACAGGAGATTTTTTATTTTAAAGGATTGTATATTACAAGTCAATGTAATTTTTCTTTTCATCACACTGACTAAATTAAGCCTCCTGACCCATAATGGATTCCCTACCATTTTATTAAATACAGTGGAATACAGTTATCTTGACGGCCTCGGGGGTTGCAAAAAAGCATCAAGATAACCGATGATCGAGATAACCAACAGCCGATATGGTGATTTGTTTGATGAAGTGATCGGCGTGCTATAAAAATTTACATACACTGTATATGTTTGCTAACAACAAAAGGCATATGTGCACCAACTAACAGCAGAGATTTACCAGTATACAATAAAAAACACCTTTGATTCTCAATACAAACCTTTAACTATTTTATTTCAAACACAATTTCATTCACAGCGTAAACAGTTATAACATATTCGTGAGGTCATCACGCTGTACTAGATTGCATACTTTCTTGCGTTCTGCCTGTCTAACGAGCTTTCTCAACAAATTCGGCTTCGTCCCGTCTTTTAACAACCGGGTTCTTCAATCCGCAGCGGCGCTGAGCAGAGTGCGCGTCATGATAACCATGTGAAGTGGCGAATTTGTCCCTCTTTTGTGCTCGAAATATTATTGTTCGGTGACAAAACAATCGACATTACCAAAAAGAAAATGCTAAGAAAAATAGGAAGTTTGGCGGTTCCACTTCAAAAACGTCGACATAATAGAGTTGGCGAGTTAACCTTGAGTCGAGATAAGTGAACTCCACTGTAATTATTTGGGCTTGTTTGTTTTAAACATTTTAAAAACATTTTCTTGTAATTACACACACAAATTATTATACACATATACAGGGTTGGGGAGTAACGAAATACATGTAACGACGTTATGTATTTAAAATACAAAATTTGAGTAACTGTATTTCGTTACAGTTACATTTTAAATTGATGGTAATCAAATTACAGTTACATTCAAAAAGTATTTTAGATTACCAAAGTGATTACTATGAATTTTAATGTCATTTATTTATTAATATTAACGTAAGCTGTCTGATGATTCTCCGACTCTGTCTCTTAAAAAAAAACACGCGCAGCCTGTTCAGTTAGCAAGCTGGAGAGTGTAGATCTGCAATCGCTTAAAAAAAATGGACGGGAAAACAGCGCGTAATGCATTTCTTTCGTGGAAATTCAAAGACAGTTTTACTTATAAACAAGAAAAAGGACGTAACATCACAGTTTAATGCAAGCTATGTCTACCTGCAACAAAACTTCTATCGGCAAAGGATTCAACATCTAATCTGAAAAAGCATCTTTAAGTAAGTTGTTCTTGGTCTTTGAAAATTATTTTCTTTATTTATTCCTTATTTTCCCATTTACTCATACATTGAGCTTTGTATGGTTATCATTAGCCTACGTTTAATATTTATAAGAATTTGGTTTTACAACATAGAATTGACATCCAATTAATCATGCGTTAAATAATGTTTTATAAAGCAGTGGTCCCCAACCCTCGGTCCGCGGAAGAAATGTTACCGGGCCGCGGACCGAATTCGCAGCAAGCGGCTCTGGCGTTGTAGCTTCGGCGGTGAGGACGTGTGCTTCAACGATATCGCGCGCATCCCCCAGTCAACAATCTCACGCGGCCACTGGGCCGCGGTAGGATTATCAAACGTTTACCGGTCCGCGGCACAAAAAAGGTTGGGGACCACTGTTATAAAGCCAATGGCTTTGTGTACTTAACAGACAAACTTTAAATCATAATACTTCATTACAAATGTTCTGGTAAATGGTGCCTTTGTGCGAGTTCATTATCCGAGTTGTGAACAAATTGTTTTTTTTTCCCATCTTTTTAAATGAATCATTTGTTTTGTTTACAAAAATATTGTCAATTAATTATTCACGAATTTGATAGATCTGGGGGTGTGTTTCCCAAAAACATCGCTAGATAACTATAGTCATAAATTCCATTGAACTTCATTGCGTCCATATTTGATTTGCGAAACGCATCCTTACTAAGTTTGACTGTTGACTCTCTCGATTCTGTTGTGGTGGTAGTCTCTCCATAGAGAGGATAATAAGTGAAAGAGTCACTCAAAGTTTTCTCCATTCACTACCTAAATTTGTTGTGTTACTTGGAGAATTGTACCAGCTGTTTTTTTCTTGCTTTCATTTATTGTTAAGACCACACTTACTGACTGATGCTTGCTGCAATAGAAACATATTTATACTAGAATAGTTAAAATAACACAAAATGACTTTTGTCATATTTTTTTCCAAACCTATTAGATGTGCCTCTGCTATAAAGATGATAACAGGACATCAAGTTAATATGGTCTTTTGTGTTAAGTATTTCAAAGCATTCAGATTACGTTACTAAACTTGAGTAATGTAACGAAATGCGTTACAAATTACTTTTTAAAGCATGCATTTTGTAATATGTAGTGAAATACATATTAAAAGTAACCTACCCAACCCTGCACATATATTACTCAAAGCACAGGTCATTTTTATTTTCTATAACTTCCAACCGATTCCTTGACTTATTTGCATTTCTAGATTTCAATTTGTATTTTTAAAGGCCGCTTTCTCAAAAGTTTCTTGCCTCCCTGCACAGAGCCAGAAATCTTCACTTCAGTAGAATTTACATAAATTCCTATCTACATTCTGAAGGATTTTAAAGAGGAGTCTATCCATATAACATTCGCTTGATTTTTATAACATTGTATTTTATTTTCTAGTTGAATATGACAGTTGACAGTGCTTACAGATTTATGGAGTGATACAAAAAATTATCCAAAATCCCCTCAGTGAAAGTTTTAATCAATCAATCAACACTTACAATTGAATGGTAGCTTTATTGAGCTTTACAATAGCAAGAGGTTAGTACAATTTGCTGTTGGAAACGTTCACAGACATTTCAAAATAAATGCAGGGTAAAGTAAAACTAAAATAAGCATATATATACACATCTTACATTTTTATAGTAATGCAAGATTTTTAACTGTAGAACTTAAAATAATACCCTCATCAATGTAATAATCCATAACATATTTGATTCAGTGTAATTTATAAATACATTTTAGAGATCCTCTCATTCTGCCATTATAAAATACAGACCTAAAATATATTTTGCATTTTCAAAGATGGACTAACAGTCATTTTTTAGCTTGCTTTTTGGGGGTCTCATCTCCTGAGCACTACACATGGCATTAGAAAACACACAAAGCTGTTCACGTTAACACAGCTCAATCACAGAAGTGCACTATGCAGGTCAAGTGAACTCAAAGTACACAAAAGAAATGCATACTTGGATTGCGATACATGCGCCATGTTCTTAGTACACACGAGCAGTGCAGTTAGTCAAAGTAGTGCACTTATTTAGTAAGACGCTGAGCAAAAGTGCGTGTGCATCGTCTCATCAGAAGATCTTTCTGTGATCCTACTGCCATCAACTTTGTGGTGAAAGTCTAACAACCACGATTCAACATTTTAAACAGTGCATATCGTTAGATATGGGAATAGTTCCATTTTTTTAAAGGAATAGATCACCTGAAAACAATAATCTCTCATTTACTCTCCCTCACGTCATTTCAATCTGCACAACTGTTTTTGCACTGAAATTAAAAAGAGGCTTTCAGAAGAATACAGATCACTCTTTTCCATGCAACTTCAACTTAAACATACATTAATGTAATTCCAGGCTTATTCATGCGCAAACTTTTCAAAGAGCCAGACCATAAGAGGTTTTACCTTTTTTTCAAGGTAAAATGGACATAAGTATCACATGACTCGGTAAGAGTTCTAAAGACTCAAGTCATATTGACTATTTCTATGATAATTAGATTCTTTTTAATCACTTCAAAGCTTATTAAATGGTAAACAATGACAAGGATGGTATTAACAAAATTAACCTTTTGTGTTCTGCAAAAGAAACTAAGTTGTACAAGTTTGGAATGACATGAGAGAGTAAATTACAATTTTTTATGTATACTTTATTTAAAAAAAAAAAAAGGTCAAATGAAAAGACAATTGAAAATTTCATAAAGGATTTTCTCTTGTATTCCACACTGCGTACGCATTTGCGACTTAATCAGACTCACATCAAGCACACGTGTCTAACATCTCCACTCAGACATGAAAACGTTCAGACCTTTATTTCGAGTTACTAAAAACTGAAGTTTTGCACAAAATAACCATTGACTAGCTATATGTAAAACATAAGAGTAAAAGTAATATTAAACATCAAGTAAGCCGCTTACATTAATGGCCACCCTGTTTCAACAACTCTTAGCTTATTTACAACAAAAAGATCGATGCATATTGTTGCACCATTGTAGAAATGGAGCATCAAGTCTTGTCCAGCACATACTAGAAGCTGAGTTTCTTGGAAGCCCACTAAAACCAAAGCAGTACACTAGTCTTGAAGTGCACTTAGCATGTCCTTTTCTTAGCAGACGGCTTAGGCAAATTACCCTTCTAACCCTGTCCCTGTGCCCCCTTCTCAAGTGACAGTAAAACAGATGACACTGTCCATGCTATGCCCATGAACGACGCGCTGAATGGTAGGTTTTAGAAAAGGAAATCAAGAATAAATGACTAAATGTTTCTGTGCAATAATGGAAAAGATGGAAGTAAAGACATATTGCAACCTGTTTGTCCCTACAATGACACAACATCAAGCTGTTGCTATAAAGATCCCAGCACTGGCATATTGCTGCAGAAATAGAGGATGATTTCACAACGCTTCAGTCACTCGCGGTCCCAAGTCGACAGACTCCCCCTTCGATTGCCAGCGACTGTCCGGCCACTGCCCCAGGAGGAAGTCTGGATATGTGAGTCTGGCAAACAGAGAGATAGAAAGAGAGAGTGTTTACAGTGTCAAGTATGAGTGTGGCAGAGAAGCGCACAGCTGTTGAATGGTGGGAGTGAGGTGTCCTCTTTTCAATCAAAGGCAGCTGCCGCCTCGGACACATATCCTGGTTTCACTCTCTATCGGGCTACGATAAGCAGTCCTCGGGGAGCCAGAACCAGATAGCTCCATGCTCATGTGTGAGGTAAGAGTGCCCCGTGCCACCTGTTGTTAACACTGGTCCATGGCGGGACAACTCGCATAGGGTGACAGTGGAAAACCGTGACCCCCTTTCGGCACATCCGTGTGTGTCAGTTATGCTATGACAGTGATCCAAATGTCTCACTCCTACACGCAGTGTGACCTCCAGCACTAGCTCAGGCAGATTACCAGCAAGCTAGGAGATCATACCTAAAACTAAACAATATAACACACAAACACAAGCAAAAATCTACTATGAAAAGATAAAGGTAAATGAACAATAAAATTACAAAATAAATGTAATTATAATTATGATATAATTAAAATAAAGGTCCCTATGATTTTCATAATACAGAAAACACAGGTGGAATTACGAAAAAATAATAACAGAATTTGGGGGAAAATAAAACACCTAGAATATCAAAGTCAACTGCTGGCGGTCAATCTTTTTCCTATTTAGCTCCTAAACTCTGGAACAGTCTTCCTAATACACAGACACACAAAGGTAGGAGCTAAGCTAGAAGATCATACCTAAAACTAAATAATAGAACACACAAACACAAGCAAAAATCTACTATGAAAAGATAAAAGTAATAATAAATCCATCCATCCATCAAAAAAAAAGAAAAGAAATAAAAAGGGAAATTAATAATAAAATTAGAAAATAAATGTAATTCTAATTATGCTATAATTAAAATAAAGGGCCCTATGATTTCCAAGATATAGAAGACAGACTGAATTCCCGAAAAAATTATAACAGAATTTGGGGAAAAATAAAACATGGGAGACTAAAATATAAATAAACAAAATTCAATAAATGACCGAAATGGTACTGAGCCCATGCTTCTACATTAAATGTATCATCAGTTTATAAAAAAAAAGAAGCTTAATCTTCAGATTTGGTCTACTGTAAATCGTCCTGATTGTTGTACGGACCGAATTCACACATCACAAATTCGTGTCCCAGATCCTGATTCACCAATCACTTCTTGTCTATCCTCAACTTTCCTATCAAAATAAGTTAAAAAAACAACAACTTTGCTTTAAATCTATATGAGGAACAGGCTTAGAACACTAAATGTATAATACATCTCTGCTAATCGCTAACACACACATGTAACAAACACATAACACAGCATGGTGAATGAAAGCATTACTGCAAAGGATTAGGGGAATTAGAAAAGAGGTGGAATAACAGCACAATTATTCACATTTTTCTTGCTACGCCATGGAATGTTGTTCCAGTGATTTTCATACAGAAACAAAAACCTTCATTTATACATGCCCATTATATTGTGCGATCCTAGGGGTGGTTACCAGGGTGTTCTGGGTAGTTGCTTATTGACCCAAGTCTCCATGAAATTGTGGTCCTCAACTATATAGCTTAGGTCCTTCTTTCAATAGAAGTCTACGGGATCATTTGGTTTCTTTCCATCGTTCTTTGTATAATTCACCATTACTTAAAGTAATCGCACACATCCTTTCAAAAGCCTGTAGCACAATCATCTGGAGTGAGATACACTTAACAAGTAACTAAATTGTTTTTTTTTTGTTGTTTTTTTTTTTGAAAAGCTTGAAAATAAATAACTATATAACAGAACAAAGGCAAAAATCTAATTGAGTCAATTAATAAAGTAAACAATTTTAAATTAAGGATAAAACCTGACTGGTATTTGTAATTTAAATAAGGAAAAATAAAGAAAAGAAAAAAGGATTCCTACTGAACTTATACTATATAAAAGTTGAACATATCTTGAAGATAGAAATGTAACTGTAATGTAAATATAAATTGTACTTATTCTACTTTTTTTAATGGCATTTTGAAGTTGAACATTTCAATCTCCTTGATGGTGTTTTATCAAGAATGGTTCACATGTGGTTGGGATTACCACTGCTGGAAATAATCATAAAGTCTTAACGCAACCTAAAGATTAGACTCAATTCTGTGTGACAAACCAGAGATTCACTGACTGAGATGGACATCAAGATTCAAGCCAAACATTTAAGCAAATGGATATAATCATAAAACTACTTTGTTTGAGAGTCCAAAAATATGCCATTAAAATTCTCTCTTAATTGCCATGTAAAAATGTGTGTATGATGTGTTAAAGAGCTGAAAACCAGAATGTTTAAACCAGAAGTGGAGCCGCAGTGTAAAAACAGATCTATGACAATGGCCATGCTTTAGCTGTGGTTCTCACATATTTTGTTTTTAACCACAATGTGCCATCCATCCCTTGTTTTCGAGGGGCTAAATGAAGAAAGAAAAAATGGAAGAGTGGACCGAGTAGCCGGTTAATCACCAACCAAGGGTGCGTTTCCCGAAAGTATTAGCCAAACATGGTCGTATTCCGACGTACCAGCAGATGTTCACCAATTTGCCATTTCCCAAAACCATAGTTCTAATGACCATTCACAAACAGTATTGCAAACTAGCGTGATGGGAGTGTCGGTTTCAGCCCAGGTAAGAGGCGGTGTCCCGAGAGCTCCACAAGTTCCCCTCTACAGTGTGAGGGCGCCTGTTCCTGTTGGAACTCTGCTACTGCTTTTAGGGCATTTGGAGGGCAAGGCCGCCTGGCATTTGGGTCCAGCGACTCAGTAGTTTTGGCGGTGAAGGAATCCCTGCCCGTTCCCTTTCTGGATATACGAGGACACCAGCATACATGCAAAAGGGAAAGAGAAGCTCTGCATTTAACAGCAGGGGTAACTGCACCATTTGATTCAGGTGTGCCTCATCATGCACTGCCAGTCCTGGTTGTTACCTGGTTCTCTTTCACACCCACTCCTGCGGGGAACCTTGTGAAGAGCAGATATTCTAGAGATAGGGTGGCACTTATAATAAGGGGGAGGCAACCATTTGGTCACAAGAGTTGGGTTTGTAGTGAGGAGTCTAACAAACCTGATATTGGAGACATGGGAGACTGACTTGATTGGTGCTGGAAGAGGTGTCAGGAGGCCAGCAGGGGGTGCTCACCCTCTGGTCTATGTGGGTCCTACCGCCCCAGTATAGTGACGGGGACACTGTACTGTAACGAGCACCGTCTTTCGGATGAGACGATAAACCGAGGTCCTGACTCTCTGTCAGAAAATTTTCTCTGTCTCATTAAAAATCCCAAATTTGTCCATCATTGCTTTCTGACCATCCCCATTCTCTGATTGGCCTCATGTCTCCTCTCCACCAATAAGCTGGTGTGTGGTGAGCGTTCTGGCGCAATATGGCTACTTTCACATCATCCAGGTGGATGATGCACTCTAGTGGCGGTTGAGGAGATTCCCCCCCGTCCATGTAAGCGCTTTGAGAAAGTCTTTGATAAAGCGCTATATAAATGTAATGAATTATTATTATTATTATTATTATTATATTGTCTATCAAGGATAAATCAGAAAATCACTCACTGCTCTTACTGAATACATTTTTTGTATCTTTAATAAGGATTACGCTTTATTTCATTTATAATTTATGCAAAGAAGATAACTTTATTCAATTTCTACCCGTTTGACCTAGCTTAAAATCTGAAAGCTTCCCTATCTAAAAATCTAAAAGGTTCCCTATCATTCAGTCATGTTCAACGTTATGTCAGAAGTGAACTGACGAATCATCTTTGAGTGTGACAAAATGATTGGCCTAACATTGGCGTACAAGTTTGCATTACGCACACCACCCCAAGAGTGGGTATAGAAGGAGAGCACATGTGATCGCGATCGATCAGCTTTTAGCTGTGAGCCGAGCGGTTCGTTTTCTGCTTGACTAATCATCAACGAGTGTACTTTGAAGATGCTTCCCAGGACTCAGAGAAGTGTTGCAAGTGCAACAGGTCACGGTAATTGCCATTACTTCAGCAAGGGTGCCCTCTACAAGGCACACCTATGCCTTGAAGTGGAACCCGTTTGTCAAGTGGTCCTCTTCTCATAGAGAAGAACCACGGAGATGCCTGATGAGGTCTGTGCTTTTCATCTTGCAAGAAGGGTTGGAGCAAATGCTGTGTCCCTCCACTCTGACAGTGTATGTTGCCGCTATCGCCGCATATCACAATGCAGTGAGGCTAGTCTGAGTAAGCACGACCTGATCGTCAGGTTCTTGAGGGGCACAAGGGGGTTAACTCCACGAGCAGCACTCTACCATAAGTGTTGTTTCCTCTTGGGCGCTGACAGGAGGTTAAATCATTTACGCCCTCATCTTCTACCATCTCGTGATCTCGCTCTCATGCCATCCGTCCCAAGAAGAGAAGTCTTTTTTTTAAACCTCTCTAATCAGTTGAGCTTAAGTTCCTGTCATTAAAGACAGCACACCTGACTGCACTGGCTTCCATTTAGAAGGTGGGGAACCTGCAGGTTTTTTCGGTCAACAAATCCTGTCTTGGTACTTGTCCAAGGTACCACTTCTTTCAGGGATCTGGTGATAAACTTGCAAGTGTAGCCCCTGGAGGAGAAAGATCCAGTCCTTGCTCTGCTCTGTCCCATCCACATTTTGAGCCTGTATGAGGACCAAAACAAAAAAGCTTCAGGACCTCAGACCAGCTCTTTGTCTGTAATGGAGGACAGCAGAAGAGAAAGGTTGTCTCCATCCAGAGGAATCACATGGATAGTGGAAGTCATCGTCTTGGCATACGAAGCCCAAGACCAACTGTGCCCTCTAGGGGTGGAGCAGACCTCTACCAGAAGTGTGGTTTCCTTCTGGGAGCTGGCAGATGGCGGACATCTGTAGAGCGTCGGGCTGGGCGACACCCAACACATTTGCACAGTTCTATAACCTTCATGTAGAGCCAGTGTCCATCTGTGTACTCGCCAAAAGTAGCAGGTAGCGTGGTATGCAAATCTTGCACACCAACGTGCATAGGCTTGTTTAGTTACACTCAAAGATGATTGGGCTCTCAGGGGAGATCTCAATTCCTCAGTTCAACTCTGACATAACCTTGGTGTTACTTGAGTAAGAAAAGAAAGGATTTTGACAAGGCAAAAAATTTTATCTGATCTGACTGGGCCAATAGAAAAGGTTGAGCCCTAATACATTGAGGTACTAATAAAAGTTAAAATTAATAGCTTTTAACTATACTGTAATGCTGAATGGCTATAATGGCTAAAATGGAGGAAAAACATAAATTTCATAGTGACATCAGTATGAGTACTGGTATCAGTGATACTGGCCTTTAGATGAATGCCATTAAACAATTAATTCATTCTACATTAACTTGGAGATTAAATGTGAAATTATTACAATACAAAAATATTATAAAAATGTTAAAACTAAAAATGTTTGGTGTGATCAATACCTATGAATAAGAGAATAAAAATTGGTTTATATTTCTAAATTTTTTAAATTTTAACGTTTTAACAGTACTGTTTTCGAAGAGTGCACATGCATAAAGTGCGCAAGAGAACTCCAGAGTATGATGTTCGACTGAACCTGATAACCAAACATCAAATATAGCTAAATTACATGAAACAAAAACACTGAAGTAGTCATTAGGTGGCAGTCATTTGTTACAGTAGCGTCTCTGAAATCTCAAAAAGATTAATTAGCAGAAAAGTCTTACTCTTCCACCTGCACATTAAGTCATTAACAGCAGTCCTATATTGTTGAACAAATGTAGTTCAAATGACAAAGATGTGACTGAGTTACAACAGTTTTGGAAAGCAATCATGACTAGATGCTTAGTTTCTTCAACAATGCATCGTACTATGGTAGTAAATCAGCGAGTTACACAATTGTACATCAAGGTGGAGGGGAGATGAAAAAAATAGGTCTTTTCAAACAGCAATGATGCGTGTGGATTTGGGAATTGAGCTGAAAGGTTTGAAATCTTGCCATCCCATTGCTCTAGCAAAAAAACACATGCAATGAACAGGTTGAGATGTTCTGGAGGTAAAAAGGCTTGTTAATGTAAGAGATTCATCAATGCCAGGTATAAAAGCCAAAGAACTTGAAGCAACAGCCAATCTGTACTGACAATAGACCGGATAAAGAGGACACTGGCTTCTGCAAGAACTGACTAGAGTCCCTGTTCAGAGCATAAACCCAACAAAGGACTATTCTAAAACGGGTCAATGCACACTTCCAGACACGCTCTGAGCTCCCAGCGTGAATAGAAACGGTTAAAATGGGCTCTGGACTGCGTTCTATCTCGCAAGGCTGCCAATCAGCTCTAGGCTTTCATCTCATCAAATGCACACACATACACAGCAGAACAATGCATGCAGGAATGGGAGGAATGTTTCTGGAATGGTACAGGAATGAGTTGGTATATTTCTGCTGCAAGTCGTTGGAGGAAAGACCCATCACAATTCAGCAGGATTGTTCATTTTGAACAGTACATGCTGCCAATTACATACTAGATATGAATGGACTGATATAAAAATATAATAAGTATATTTGTGGTTGCTGCCACGCTTCTATAACCTTTCAGGCATGAGGAATTCCTAAGTTCCTCTCTTTATTTAGTTGACTGCTAAAGCTAAACCAATGAGTTTTTTACTATTACTCACACTTGAGCAAACCCCTCAGGTGCGCCATGAAGTCACTTTCAACCATGCATCATTCTGTTAGTCCAATTGGTGAATTTACTTGACCAACTTGAACACGATACTCTTAAAATATTTAGATGAATCAAATGGTTCTGAACTGAAATTACAAATCACCAGTGGAAAAGTGCAATTCACTCACGAAAATTCACAGAATAACAGTAAGTGTGACTGCATCTTAAGTATTACATTTAGGCATTAACTCAACCCACATCGCTGGTGTTACAGTCATGCATGATGCCTGAAATCACATGGACTATTTGATTTAAAGATGTTGCTAATACTATTCTGAATTTATTTATTTTACAATGCTAATTACTACATTGAAGCTGGGACTCAAGCCGTATCAAGGGACCAGAACATCTTCAGCCAGTAAATAACCACCCAGCACACCCAAGCAACTACTTAGATAGTGAAGAGCCCCTGATGAGGGAGTTCTGATGTAGGACCTTCTTACCCTGGCTTTACTGTCCTGGGCAGACATGTATCCCACACACATGCTCTCTGTTGTATGGCTCCAAAGAAACTCCACTGTGAATAAAAGAGACACAATAACTGTGAGACACCCCTCAAATTGTCAAACAGCGCTCACAGCATGAGGCTGAGTGTGAATCCGTGTTAGTTGTTAAATACACTTGCATCTTAATGCAAAATTTAAGTAAATGAAAGTCAGTTACGTCTAGATGGATCAAACATCTGATGTCAAAATAGATCTGTGCATTAATGTGAATGCAGCCTATTAGATCTCCCGCTATGATGCCATCAAAATAGTCAATCGGCTGTAAACCTGAGAAATATCTAGTTTAATCTCTAATCACTCACTGTAATATCACTGAATGATCTTATCTGGAAAATGCTCAGATAGATAAATCACTCTCTGTTTGTGTTTCTTTTATTATTGACTATTTGACTATTGTTTTGAAGACATATTTAGTTAAAATAGTTTTATTTTTTAATTTGCAATTATTTTAAATAATTAATCATAATAATTCAAGCAAGTAATTATAATTCGATAAATAATAAAAAATGTACAAATACGTACATTTTAAGATATAAATGTCAGTAAACTACTTCATAAAGTGAAAAATAACGAAATCAAGATTTGGAAATGGATTGTGACTCAAAGAATTGGAATTGGATTGGGTCGTGAGGTGCCTAAAAGTTTCCCACTCTTTTTACCACTCTTTTTACTATATTTTATAAATGGAAATTCACTATTTTAAAAACCCATTAGAACTTTCAAAAGGAGTCCATTGCGAATTATCCTTCTGTGTTAACCTTGAAGTCAAGATTGAACTGTTAATGAAAACAACACACAAAAATATTAAAACGATGACTTTTCAAATCTGAAAATCTGTTTCATATCCATTTCAAATGAGCTCTTCTATCGAGTGTCAGCCCTAATCATAAAAATGCCTCTATTCTCTGAGGCTAGACCACAGTTTGAGAGTTTATTCTGTTATATGTGAATGCAGGGAGCTGCCATGTTTATCCCTAAGAGTTTAAATGAGATGACTGGAAAAATAGTCCGCATCCTTAGATAAGGATGTGAGGGAGGCATCACAAATGAAATGGGGGGGGGGGGGGGGAGGATCTTCAGTGACCCAGATGCTCCTTAAAAAGTTTAATAATAATAATAATAATATTTCCCATTATTGCGCATTTTTTATCAAATAAAAGCAGCCTCGATGAGCATAAGAAACTCCTCAAATACAATACAAAATGTTACCAAACCAAAACACTTGAACAGTAGTGAATAAAATTCACTTTATACTATTCTTTATCATTAGTAGTATTTAGTATTAACATCTTGAGATCCCTGTATTCTGCTCAAATCCATTCAATTCTGTTTTGATTAGACCATTAGGTGTATTGAATTTAAACTGAAGCAGGACAGCGAAGAACATACCCAATAGAGCCTGGATGTCTTCAGAGCGCTGAGCTTCTCCACACGTGCAGCACCTCAGAACGATCACCCCACCCAGAACACAGTCCTCGCCAGCTAGGAATGGCGAACCTTAAACACAAACAAGCCAACTGCATTTCAACCGTGACCCTCTTTCCACTACAATCAGTCCATTTAGATGTGAAATAGAAATGAAAGCACATTGGAGACATAAAAGACAATTCAGCGATTCTGTCAATGATTTATTAGTAATGCTCTGTTCTGAGAAGTTAATAAAATGAGCGGAAAAGCCGTACATTTCCGTACTTTCCCCTGCCAACCTAAACGACTGAAAACAATCATTCTTTCCAAAGCTTTTGTTTTATTAACCAAACGAGAAAAATTGGGAGCAGAGCCACTTTTCGCTCCTTAATAGGTTAATGATGGAATGAGTTATTTCTGTAACCCCTCACGGAGCTCTGATAAAGGGACTCTGTTGAGAAAGCAGGCAAATACTCATACTTTTCAAAAGAGGAAAAACAGAAATGTTTGGGCTGCAAAACGGGCTTCAAGCCCATTCAAATGATTACATCTCAAAACCAAAGGAGTGCTGGACACAGACTAGGTTTGAAGCACTCAAAGCATAACATCAGTCCACAGGAGGGAAGAGTTTTAAATTTCAGATGGGTGCTCTGTTTCACTAATGCCACATTGATTTTGCACTTCATGTTGTGTTCAGCTTGTTTACACAGACCACGGCTCTTTTTATAACACCTCGTAATTAAAACCTGGATGGCCTTCACACAGAAACATGTCTTCACACCAGACTTCAAAAGACATTAAAAAAGATCTTCATCCAATATTCCATTAAAAAGGCATTTATTCTTCTCATTCTGTTGCATCCAAGCATCTCCACAGTTTAATACAATTACACAGCTTTCAGGAATACTTGATTCTGATTGGTCAATTACAGCATCCTGCATGCAAACATTTTAGTATAAATAGAGTTGCACTCCCTTTCTTCTCACATTACATTATATCGATATTCCATATATACTTAATTATTTGGTAAATAATAGTAGCCATCTGGTCATATTCACAAAAGATAGTGTACTCCATTTTTGGAGAGGCTAGGAATAGCAAGCTAGCTTTGAAAGCATGAGATCCCACCATCCATTCAAAGCGCTTTCCAAAGCCAAGCCTCCTTCAAAACACAGCAGAGTCTTCAAAGCACCACAACAGATGCCTTTTAATGACCTTATGTCTCAAAGCACATAACATTACAATAATAATGAACGTAAACAACTTACAGAGCTCTTGTACCAACTGACTGCTGCAGATTAATTTCAGCGTTGATGGTGTTGACAGAAACGGATAAATCCGAGTACGAGGACGTGAACAGCTCCGGGACAAACGTCACGGGTTGGCATCTCATAATTATGGTTATGACATGGCGTGAACGCAGCATAAGCTTGTTGATTTGGTTCAGGAGCATATATAGGTATATGGTATATTCATTCTTAATATTAAGACCACTTCTATTAATGTTTGCTATCAGGATATGAAGAGTTTCAACCGGTATAACAAAAGGTATTCATAAAACATTTAGCTACACTACCTTTAAAAGGGCTATATGGAAGAATTTTATTCATTGCCAATGTGCGAACAGCTTGTCACGAAGTTCGGGCGTTTTTTCCAGGAAAATCAAAAGGATATTACATTTAATCTCCCAAGAGCTTCTAAACCACTCTATGACTCATGAAACAAATGCTTATGTTCAGGATAATGCCGAAAGAGATGTTCTGTACTATAATGTCAATGTGTCATTCAAAGTAAATTGATTAATTAAATCTAGTCACACACAGCCAGGTCTACATAATCTATAGTATCAAATAGGTCAATTGCCTATTGAGCTTGTGATTCAAGTTTGGATATCATTTTTGCATGGCTAAACAGTCATGATCAAAGTGACAATATATCTTGAAAGAAAAATTTATGAAATTAGAACTTTCGAACTGTGAACCGATCTTTATGTATGACATTATCAGTATTTTCAATAGTGTTAATTTTCATTAATACGTTTGAGACAGCAGTGCACTTGTAAAGAGAGCCTGATCACGATTTGTGATTTATTTGCTTGCATCTTGTCCCTGGAATCTGTGTATTAGGTATTTATGTAGATTTATGAGGGTCAATATAATGTTCATTAACCAAGCTTTGCAGGAGCACATCAAATTAAAAAACAAAAATCTCACATTTATAGATTTCCGTGCAACAAAAACTATAAAGGTCACAGGCCAAAACCAGCAAATATTCCCACATGTACTTTGTGTGTTACATTCAATATGAAATCCAAGCGGTCACCCAATTTCACAAGCCCAGAATGGGAACCAAACGAGCAAAGCTTCTGAACATGAAAGCAAAGCGACATCTTCAAATGCACTGTCAACAGAGTATTTACGGCATCTGAAAATAACTGTGGCCACAGAAATATGATTTAACCAAAAACTTGTGGAGCCCATTCAAAAGAATGTTATTGATCCACAAATCCAAACAAGCAGAAAAAATGTTGCGGCTGCCGAATTTTTGTAGCGCTCATTTCCAGTCAAGTAAGTTGTTAATGATTTTGTTGTTCAGTTTTAGCTCAGAGCTGCTCTTACTCACACATACTGTGGTGAAGTGATGCTAGCCTGCTGAAAAAGAGAGAAAAACATGAAAACAGAGAAACGGGGAGGGAAAGAGAGTCTCTGAGAGTCACTCACTGATGAATTTGTTTTGCATAGCCTCCAGCAGGGCCTGGTGTGCGTTTTCAGTCTGCATGGTGGTAGAGCACTCTCTGGCCAACATGGTGCGAATCAGGTGCTCTCCAGAGCCTGCAACAGTACAGACAATACCCATATTCAATATCTATTGCTATTTGAAAAAACAACATATTGCATAAAGAATCCAATGAGACATGGACACATGTGTCCAACTGATTTAAAAGTTAAAATCAAAAGACACCCCTAATATGTATATGTACACACTGCTTAAAAAAGTAACACTTAGTCACCACAGTATAACAAACAAGTCAATTAAACCTCAGGGATATCAATCTTTCCAACTAGGAAGAGTAAGTGATCAGTTTCAAGAGTGTGAATCAGTTTCAACTGTTTTGCTGCAAATGCAAGTGACAACAGGTGCACTGGAGTGGTAACAGCAAGACCAATCTGCCCAATGGGAATGACTTTGCAGGTGGTGGTCAAAGATAATTGTTCTCTCCCTATTCTTGCTGACTGATTTGTCTTTAGTTTAGTTTTGTTAGTGTCCTGGGGCAGTACCTGCAACCAATCAGGTTGCACAGGCAGTCCTGCTCCTCCAGGATGGCACATACACACATGCCATTGCAAGGAGGTTTGGTGTGTCTCCCAGCAAAGTTTCAAGAGCATGGCGATACCAGGAGACAAGGAGAACTGGACAGGGACGTAGAATAGCAACAACCCAGCAGCAGGACTGGTATCGACTCTTTTGTGTGAGGAGGAACAGTGCTAGAGCCCTACAAAATGACCTCCAACAAGCTACTAGTGTGCATGTTTCTGACCAAACTGTCAGAAACAGATTCATGAGGGTGGTATCTGTGTGTTGATGAATATGTGCTTTCCTTTGACTGTTGTCACATAAATATATGCTTAAATTATAGAATGTATATAAATAAAGATGAATTGGAAGGGTTACTTTTAAAATACATACCATTATGGTTAAATAAAAGTAATGTAATCTGAATATTTTTGGATTCCTTCAAGTTCACATATGTAAAGCAAATAGCAATATTTAGGAGAATGATTGCGTATGCACCAGAGGTGGTTCATCCAAATCATGACTGGCAATATAAGCAGCTGTCAGACATAGACACACAGATCAGTTCTAACATCAACCAAGTTCACTGTTAATATAAAACATCCACCCACTCAAACCTATAATTTTCGCTGATTTAGATATCCGCACCCAATCATCACATTACAATTATTCTAATTCTCAGTCTTGACCATGATGATATGGTAACATCTTACACTGAAGCAGGCTTTTAAATGAACACTTAAAGCAAAATTTCTTCTTCAAAATTGCATTTCCTTAACAACATAAACACAGGCTTTACTCCCTTCAAACATAAATTGTCACAGTTTGTCACTGCAACTTCCCGAACATACAAGAAACAAAATGCATTCAACCCAAGCAAAGGCTGGCTTTATCATCATATACTGAGCTTCACAGCAATTACATATTCCAACTCATCCCCTGATTCGATCGGGTTATCCATTTCAATAAACCATTCCTACACAGCACCCTATTTTTCAATACTCCTTTTCGAAATTTTGAATGCCATTGATGCTTAAGCAATTGAACCTCGGAACTAGCTTAAAGAGAGTCTACAAATTAGCTCCTGATTAAATACGTTAATATTTCACTTATGTAAGCTGTGTTAAGCAATAATGTATTTTTTCCCCTTTGCATTTTATTTAATGACCAATACCTCAAGGCACGCGTTTCCTCTGATTGGTTTTCCCTGAAGTGATATACGCTATTGTTGTTGAAAACGAAAGTAAAAAAGTGATGCACCAGTTGCATTTTACCATGAAATGAGAGTTCAATGTCTTTATTAAAATCAACACATTATAAAGATTTGTTTCTCATCAACAACCTACCCTCCTGGAATTAATTACAATGTGTATAACCGCGATTCGCGCATCACTACTGTCAAAAAAGCTTTATGTCAAAACACTCGCTTAGTTTTAATTGAAACCATTGTAATCCTTATAGTATTCCCATTTTTTGCAAAATGTAATTGTAAACCAATTTTTATGTTTTGAAGATTTTTGAATTGTGGTTACATAACGCAGTTACATGCATTCTGCTACTCCCCAAAACTTTGTCTGGCAAACAGGTCCCCCCACAGGAACAAAGTTAAAAGAACATGTAAAATAGTTTATCTCACTGTCAAGACACTAAAGACAATCACAGTCATTTGCCTTTCAAAGGCAAAAGTGTACAGCAGCCAGGAGTGTAAAAAAATAATAATACCTTGAACATTAAATGTCTGGCAGCCTCTCAAGCCTAAGAAACCATAAAGCCTTAAGAAAATATCTGTTTTGTTTCTGTAAACACAAACGTGGGCCTCGTAAAATATCAGGTAACTACAACAAAACTCTGTGCAGGTTTGTTGCCATGACAATTAGATGCTAATTTCTTCTTTTATGTTCTTTTAACAAAAGAATGAACAAACGATTGGCTCCACCATTGGCTCACTACGTTCACGTTACCGTAAACCCTCTCATTCTCTCTCGAGAAATGGATGTTACTGGCAACAACACCACAAGTTAACAGTTAATTTAACAAGCAAACAGTGCCATGATAGTACAAACTCAATTTCCAGTGGAAAGTAAATAAAACACAAACCAGAAATGGCATGAAACAGGCAAACGTGGCGAAAGGAATCAACACCAACTTGCCTTTCGCCCTCTGCGAAACCACAGCGAGTGCTACAGAGACTAACAGGATTGACCTGGGAGAAAACGAGCTCTTTGTGTCAGTATGAAGCCAGAGTGATTGTTTTTCTCCTCCTTTTGATAGGAACGCCTTTTAAGTTTGGAAATGAAAAGCAGGTGCACCGCTGGAGCACACACTCGAATGGCCTGTCCTCACTGCCATGAGTTTTCAATTTTGAGGAGGATGAAAGAGAAATGCATGCTGAAACAGCCATGGGGGGAGAAGGTGATAAAATGTGTGATTCTGCTTTTGTTTTCAGAATGGCGGACGATCAAAAACAAAGAGGCACAAAACACAATGTAAGTTTCGTGCCTCTTGCACATGAGTTTGTGTGATTCAATTAAAAATGTCAACAGGGAGCACATATGCAAAACAGCGCTCGTAATATTTCACACCTGTTAAATGGAGCAATAGGGTATATCTCACAACCCTTCAAGAAAATGTCAAGGATATTTCCATCTAAATCAAGAAAAAAGAAGTGAGAAATCATATTACATAATGAAAAAAGTCTGTTTAATACCATTAAGACTTGTTGTATTTGTGTGCATTTATGTAATTAATATATATATATATATATACACACACATACATACACACACACATATATATACACACCAAAAAATAAGAGAACAACCGTGTGTGTGTGTGTGTATGTATGTATATATACATATATATATATATTTATAGCTTCTTGTACTTGTGTGTGTAATGTTATGTATGCATGCATGCATGCATACATGCATGCATATATACATACACACACACACACACATATACACACACACGGTTGTTCTTTTTTTGTTTTTTTGTTTAAGAGGCAATCATACATGCTGCACCCCTGTGCAACATGCCAAGCTTGAATGAATCACAGTCTCTCTACAATGGGCCAGGTGTGTGTTCAAGGCAGGGCTCAGGCCAGGCCAAAGGTGCTTTCGCACAAGGGTGCCGCAGAACAAAGGATAAAGGAAAAGAAAAGTAGTACAGCCTTCATCTTAATGTAAGACTCTTTGCAAGTTGTGTAAGTGATTATGGCACAGGGAAGCATATTAACAGAGGCTACAGTTCGACAATTCAAAGCCAAGTAGAGCTTTTTACAAGGTGTCTGGTTGTTAAAGCAATGTCACTGCCTTGTGAAATATTATAATAAAGTTACAGGTGCAGTTATGCACCATGTCGTGGTTGTTAAAGTATGTGCAAATTTACTGCACTGGAGAGGGGATATGGTATAAATTAAATGATTGATAAATGCAACAAAGTAATGCACAATCCACTCACTCTGGCTATATCAGGTTTGTGCACACATAATTCAACTCTCCACCACCTCCTAAAATAACAGGCGGTTAATATAACAATACAATTATATACACTACTTATAAAACATTTGGGGTTAGTAAGATTGCTTTTGAAAAAAAGTATCTTAGATTCATAGCAAAAATAGTAATATTGTGAAATATTACAAATGAAAATAACTGCATTTGTTTTAAATACATTTAAAATGTAAATGTTAATCTTCAGCCTCATTACTCCAGTGTCCACTACTCTTCAGTGTCACATGATCCTTCAGAAATCATTTTAATATGATGGTTTGGTGCTCAGATACCCATGTTAAATTCTGCTGTGCTGCTTAATAATTTTGTTTAAAAAAAAGAATTTTTTTTTATTAATAGAGTTCAAAACAGAAATATTTTTTAACATTTCAATTAATTAACATTTTTAATTTTACAATAAATCACCCTTAAATGTTCACTCTTGTCCAATCAGAAAAGACAAGCAAGTCTGACCGAATCTTGCAATTTGTTTCTAAAAGGATATACATCCAAAAAGTATATACTGTATGATCATGAAAGGATGTGATGTGCTGCGATGTGACGTATACACCCAGATACAGATTTCATCTTTTCTTTTATCTTGACCTGTAGAAAATAGCATCTATTCAAATATAATAATTTTTGTCCTCTTCATAGTCTAGCCATGAATAACAATCTGTCTTTTATCATTACCGCTTTAAGAAATCCAGACATCCTGTATGGACACAATGGACACACATTCTTGTACGTGTTGTATGGAGATGTGAATCATGTCTTGGTCTACTAACGTGGACACAGGCAATATAAGAAGAAAGACTTGTTTTATTCATGTAGCAAAGCATTAGTTTAAAACATGAATTGTACAGCTTTGGGTCCCGCTCACGGCAGTTTTTACTACAAAGCAATGAAAAGTTTAAAGACACAAATGAGATATACAGTGGAGTTCACTTATCTCGACCTCGGTTAACCAACCCTATTGAGTCGACGTTTTTGAAGTGGAACCGCCAAACTCCCTGTTTGTCATGAATTTTCTTATCGGTTATGTCGATTATTTTATGTCGCCAAACCCTAATATCTCGAGCACAAAAGAGGGACAAATTCGCCACTTCACACTCGTGACTAATGATCGTACCGAGTTCACTGCGCATGCGCTGAGTTTGGGTTGCACGTGGATCGCGGTCCATATGGTCGCTCTGTCAGTGACGTTGTGCAGCCGCAGAAGAACTCACGCAGTGTTGCCAACTTAGCGCCTTTGTCGCTATATTTAGTGAGTTTTCAGACCACTCTAGCGACACATTTTCAAAAAAGCGACTAGCGACAAATCTAACAGCTTTATCTGAAATTATTGGAGACTCTCTGAAGTGAAAGCACATATCGTTCTTACTCTTCTCAACGAGCAGCGAGTGCTGCCGTGGGTCCCACCCCCATCCCAAAGCACTCACAGAAGGTAAAATTCGCGCTCAGTCTCATCCTCTTCTGTGTGCACATAAATCCCGCCTTCTCTGATTTAATTGGTTTTCTCAAATATTTTGATATTGGTTGGTAACGAGCGGTTACCAACCAATGAGTATGAGGCTTAGATAAACACACAAACACACACACACTTCAGTTCTGATGCGTTCTCTGCTTATTAAAACGGGACGAAGCCGAATTTGTTGAGAAAGCTCATTAGACAGGCAGAACACAAGAAAGTATGCAATCTAGTAGAGTTGAGCCGGATACTCGGCTGAAACGAGTATCCGGTACGGATAATGCACTTTTGCCGAGTACGAGTATCATACGAGTAAAACGAGTCATTATCTGTGCTCGGATTGAATAAAAATCCTCATTGGGCAGCTGAGTGTCTGCGTGCAAATTTCCTGCGTCCCGCGGCTGCGCCCTGCTCATTCACACACAGAACGCTGAGACGAGAACAGGTGTCTTTCTCTCTCGGTCACTCAGGTTCGCGGGTCTTTTCCGTTAACGTTTAGGGCAGGGTGGTAGCGCGAGCGCGAAGCATCATAAGCCATAAGCTAGACTTGATTAATACAGGAAGTGTTCGGCGAGGCAGCTGGAGCGCGGGCCATCTCGCGGGCCATTAATAAAATGATCTCGCGGGCCGGACATAATAACACGCCGGGCCGGGAGTTTGACACCTATGGTTTAGGGTTTCTTCAGCTTTAGATTTTGTTTTTTATTTCAATTTGTTTGTAGTACTTACTTATTAGCCAGTATAGTTCTGGTAAACGTGGGGTTTGCTCGGTAGTATGCGACTGTCGTTGCGTCTCTGCCTGTCGGAGATTATTATTTTTTTTAACCGTCTGCTGGCTCTAACGAGTGTTTAACTTCACGCACTAAGTGTCTGACACGTTCTTGCTGTATTTCATACATAATAAAGGAATGCAGATTTTAAAAACAACGTCAGACTATTTGATCCATAGAACACACAGTCTCTCTCTCTCTCTCTCTCTTACTCACTCACACACACGCATACCTGGCGTGGAAATTAAAAAAATCACACTGATCATAAAAAAATTAAAAGTTAAAAAAGAAAGTTATGTTTAAATGAAAACTCTTGTTCATTACATTTTTCTTCATAATTCCAACCGCATGTGTTGTATTCATTGTTGCAAAACTTATTTTATATAGTTTGTTTGTTCTTGTGATCAAAACCTTTGATGTGAAGCTCAATGCTGATGCTGTCATGTAAATAGTTTTCTAATCAGCAATAAATATAACAATTTCTAATCGACCCAAATCAATTGCATGATTAAAAACAACATAGTAGGTACAGTCCCGCCCACTTCCTGGTTAAATCCCGCCCATTTCCGGGTTAGGCCACGCCCAGTCCGAGTACAGATACAGATAATTCATATGGTTAACAGATACAGATACAGATAATGCTGTACTCGCTCATCCCTACAATCTAGTACAGCGTGATGACTTCACGAATATATTGTGACTGTTTACGCTGAGTGAAATTGTGTTTGCAATGTTGGAGAATATGATTAAGGTTTGTATCGAGAATCAAAGGTGTTTTTTATTGTATACTGGTAAATCTCTGCTGTTAGTTGGTGCACATATGCCTTTTGTTGTTAGCAAACATATACAGTGTATGTACATTTTTATAGCACGCCAATAGCATCAAATAAATGCCATATTAGCTGTTGTCGATCATTATCTCGATGATTTTTTTCAACCCCCGAAGCCGTTGACATAACCGTATTTATCAGCTGTACTTGTGCACAAATTTCTTGAACAATGACCCAAAAGTGACTGACTGAACATTTGCAAAACATGTCAAAAAGCAGTAAATGTAATGTCACACTTATATGATTCTGGTGTGTTTGATACCTGAGGTACTCACAGCTGTAGAGTAAAGGCTGACGTCTCGGGCGTTTTCAGCCCAGCAGCCACACCCATAGTGCGCAGCCTGAGACAGAAAGAGATGAAGAAAAATCTGTTGGCTGCAATTAAAGTAAATTAAAACATTCAATTATGATTATGCATCTACCCTTACTATGAAGCACTAATAACCTACACTTTGAAAAGAGGTCATTTTAGTGCAAACATTTGCAACATATGATGCTGTTGAAAAGTTTGGGGTCAGTAAGACTTAAAAAATATTGATCAAAAGTGACAGTAAAGACAAATTTATTTTAAAAATGTAATATTTCATAATATTACTCTTTATACTGTATGTTTAAATAAATCAATGCAACAAATTTATGCTTTGTGTGAAAAGTTATGAAAAGTAATTATGAATTTCCTCAATAAAGAGTTCAAAATAAGCTACATCACAGCATGCTATTATATTTAATATACAGTATGATGGTAAAATAAAATATGATCAGACTCAAACAAAGGTCACCTGTCCAACCCGACCCGGGTGTTTCATGGCCAGACCTCCACTGGATACCGCAGCCGCCACGTTCCCTTCCCGATCCACTACAACCGCACCAACTGTATCCAGACAGGCCGAGTTATTCTCCTCACCTTCCGCCATGATGTCTCCTACTGGCTCCAAGCAGCCAAAATCGTTCTCCTGCACACACAATTGCCATTCAATTAGAATTCCCTAACATCCTGAGTTCATTTACACAGTAAAATCAAAAATATAATGTAAGTGTCATTGTATGTCATGCTAAACCATAGGCCAAAAAATAGGAACAAAGAGGCTGTGGTTACTGGCAACTTCAAAAAAGGCACATTTCCCAAGCCTAGATTAATACTACATTGAAACACACTGAACATTGCTTCTCTTGCAGAGTTTTTTTTCTTGTCTATGAAGTAGGCTTTCAGACCCAGCTGGCTACCATAACCAAACTTGAACTTTGTCAAACTGGGAAACTGAAATACACATAGCTATCTAGCTTGAGCAAATAAAGTCCAATTACATATCAGCATCTGAAAAATGATCCTCGTGCTCTCATTTATAGCAAGCAAAGTGGTCATTTTTAAAGGACTGTTTTCATTTGCTGATTGCTGTGTACTTTGGAAAGAAAGTTGATGTGGACTGAAAGAGTCATGGAGCCGCTTGACAAATTGTCCGATCCTGGGAAACTGCGGAAGGGGACGTGATGACTTGCAAATTATAATTCCATCTTCCCATGAACAGAGTGTCGTTACTAGGTCACAGATCTTCAGACCTCGGCTAATTTATACAGGCAATAACTTTCTAAAATATGAGCGAACAGGCTAAATCAGAATAATATTATTATTGATCTCACCATCAGTGATAAATCTGACAAACCTTCAGTACAACATCTGCTCACAGACCTTTCCAAAGAGGAGTATCAATTTTCCTTTCCTTAAGGGTTAGCTGTTTGTATAACCTCCATGTCTTAAAAAAAAAAACGATTTTGGTGCGTCATAAAAGCAAATTGGTTAAAAAAAAATTCAATCAACTTGAGAGTGTCCAACTTTCTAATTTATGAAAAAAAAAACAAGTCAGGTGTTTTATACTTTGTAATCAATGAATTCGCAGTTGCTCATGATTTATAAAAACAAAAAAAACTACTTTTAAGGCAGATTTTAATGTATATATGTTAAAATATTTTTTTAAATACAATTCTTATTTTTTCTATAGTAAAAAATAAATTTACCTCACGTAATTCCATGACATTTCCAGGCACGGAAACATAAGCGGCACTAGGGCTGGGTTTCCGTGGCATGTCTCGAATAGATTTAATTAACCCCCAAATGTTTTTAAGCACCTTGCCTTTTCACCCCACATTTATGCCTGGCCCTGCAAAACTATTCTAAGACACAAACATTGCAAACTTCTGCAAATCAATTGCTTTTTTCACAAAAGCCTTCATCATGCAAACTTCCAAGACACTTAAAAGTTCTAAAAACACTTGAAAACTAAAACGATATAAAATAAAATATCCCCAAGTTTCCCACAACTGTGGGAAACCTTCAATTCTAAAGTCCTATTTCCATCAAGCACAAGTGCACCCACTCATTCACATAAAATAAGCTACAGAAACATCTCGATTCTGAGAAGCATGTTAAATGCATTAAAACGGAGCGAGACCAAGACCCCAAGCCATCCATGCGATACAAATGCATTACATCCCAGTAAAACAATAAATATGGCACTTATAAAATCAAACAAACCACAGGCCACTTGAGAGAAGATTGGGGGATGTGTTATCTTAATGACCATTTAACGCATAGCTTTGGAGAAAAGTCTTTACTGAACTGTACTGCAGGAAGAAAGACCATGTGGCATCCCAGAGGCACAGACCATTCATCCAGAAAGAGCCAACAGCGATCACTCACTTCAAACCGATGCTATCTTTAAAACAAACCGTACACGGTTTGAACTCTAAACACAAATACCACATATACCCAACCAGGTTAGGCCGCAACGTATTTGTCTTTCCTGTTGAATAACATTTCGCCCACATTTTCAGACACTGTAATTTGTAACTAATGACCCACGAGTGACCCACGTTTAACTTTCTCATTGGGACCACACAAGCGTCACATCACGGATGGATCGACGCTGGAAGTCATTTTCTCTCGACACCTGCATTCCATGTGTACCTGTCAAACCATTTCCTTAAAATCACCAAAAAAGTAGGAGAGACGCTAACATGTTCAAGCACATTAGGGGAAAAAATTCAGTGAAATAACTTCAAGATGTTGGAGTGGGAAATTGGGCAGCAGGGTGGTGCTGAAACACGATGGTCTCATAGCGCAGCAGCGATAGTCTTAAAACTCCTGCAACATTCACGCCGCATAAACCTGTGAATTTTGTATATGATCGACAAAATAAATTATGCATTTGAAGATGCTCTGAAGTCAATGGTTAATTTTTTCCATGTCTACCTGGTGAAATCATGCTTTGCCGGTCAGTGGCAAGAAGCTACAAAAGAGCATCAGAGAACTGTCACCAGAGTCAAATTCCTTGTGTGCAGTGCCATGTCAGCAGTGCAGTAAGTATCCATATGTGTGTTTCCTGTGATTGTGAGTAATTGAGGTTTCCACACCACTCTTTAAGGTCGTCATTACCCAATGGGTTTCCTCCCCTGGGTATATGTGGTGGTTTTGAATTAGAGGACTGAGCAGATGCAGATCCTGTTATCAGTCGAGTAATAATGTCAGAGCAAATGCCTCCGCTGCACTGTGTTTAGGCCTAATTAAATAGGAGGGTGGAAACCTATAGATCGTGGAGCATTTATAGGAGAAACTTGCATATTTAGTTCAGTCTTCTTTTAATCACAAAATAAACAGCATATCCTGAATGTTAAAATTTTCCCTTTTATTAAGAAAAAAGAAACTCTTAAAATCGAGACTGATCCAGACCGAGAAAGGACATGACATTCTGACGGCAGCTTGGTTTCTATTTCTGAAGTCAGGCTGGGTAGGCCTCATCCACACTGAAATCTCATTGGTCCTCTCCACATACTGCATATTAAAAGGGACCTATTATTTCAAAATTCACTCTTACATGGTGTTTCAACATAAGTGAGGGTCAGTATGTGTATTGAACTATAAATTAAATCTACTAAAGTTACTCAACCAAGAGCAGTGAACGAATTGCAGTTTTCATTTATTGTTTGATTCATATTAACACAAATAGAAACCATATTAACACAAATAGAAACCAAGCTGCTGTCAAAATATCATGTCCTTTGTCAGTCTTGATTTTAGGAGTTTCTTTTGAGTTTTTTTTTAATAAGAGAGAAAACGTTAAAAGCATATTTAGCACTAGATACTGTATATTATGCTGCCTTCACTTCAATACACAGATCTAATAAGCACAAGTGATTTCTTTACTTGCCCGTTTGTGTGAACTTAAGTGTTTTTGGCAATCTTATTTGACAGTTTAAGTGCATAAAAACTTGAAAGAACTTCGCTTAGTACTTACAGGACGAGCCATGTGACATCCAGCTTTCTAAGTGCTTCAGCTCATTTGCATTTAAAGATATGCATGAAAACAGCATATTTGTCCTAGAACTCACAAATGGGCATTTACAACATGATATAATAAATAAGACACATTCTGGGGTCCTTATATTAAATCTTGTAAAAAGGGGCATAATATGTACCCTTTAAATAAAAAATATGAACGTGATTGTCACGGAGGTGTTTTGCATTCAGCGTTAAAAGACGGATACTACCTGTTAAATATGGTTATGTCATATGTAACCATATGTCATATGGTTTTTTGTCCATATGACAATTGCATTAATTATTCCAAGTTAATATAATTATTAAATGAATATAGTGTATACATAAAATATTAAGCATACTAATACAAATAATAAATATTATAGCATTTACTTGTCAACAATAATTAAATATAACAAATAAAATATTTAATTAATATTAATTTAAAAAAAAAATAGAACAGTGACTCATTTTGCACATTCACTCACATGACCGCATGATTGTCTTCTCCTCTTCGTCTCAACCTGCTCTGCCAGCTCCATCTTCCTCTTGTTCCTCTTGTAGCCTGACAAACTGAACTCTAAGTGTTGAAAAAGTAATAGATATTATTCCACTGCTTTGACTTCCAATAAAAAAGAAAACCGTTTGTGTTTTGAGTGAGTGTCCACTAAATGCAGATAAATGTTTTGCTCCTGTTGCCTTATTGCTTAGATTATTAGTATTATTATTCATGAAAATATATCGCATCAAGGGTGTGTGTTTGGCGGGGATCCTTTATTCTCACAATAAATCAGTCTATTGGTGGAAATATGGTTGAAATTCTCAAAGTCTCCCTAAATAATGGGACATGTGTTGAAATGAGGTCATGGTTTTGGCATCAGCACATTTCCAACACTGACAACACACACTACTCTCTCTCTGTCTGAAACACTGGGAATCAGCATGGGGCCCCTCTATTAAAGTATAGAAGCCATTGTTTACCAAATACTGCATTCCACTCCTGTGAAAATCTCTTAATCAAAGAAAAGGAATCAATGAAATGAGCAGTTAATGCATTTTGCAGAATTTGATGGAATGCAATTAGAGCTAGTAAAAAGTCAATGGCTTGAGAGCACGTCTTCATGCCAATCATTATTTAATGAAATTATGTGCAACTGTCCAGACTTATAATTCTCATATATTTACTAGTATACTAGTAGTTTAGTATATATTTAAAACTCATATATTCCTTATCTAGTATACTCAATTAAAACTGTAAATAACCTGTGGGAATTCAGTTTAAGGACTACATTTTTATTCCCTACAGGAAAAACAAGTGCTTTCAAAGCACTGCTGAAATAAAATGCTGCATTAGAGCAGCCATTGACAATTAGTGGATCGGTTTCACTCAGCAATCAACATGTAGCTAAATATATACAGTACAATGAATGAATAAATCAATCACAATTTAGCATGCAAACTAGAGTCTAAAAGAAGACCAACTGCATGCAAATTTCACGATTACATCATTGCTGCCAGTAACTATTTGCATGCTGAAAAATTACGCCAATGGTACACTTTCAAGCATAAAATGAACACAATGCCAAAACAGATAGCATGAAATTAAAAGGTTCTACAATTAAAATAATTTAAAGTTCGTTTTCAATTTCAACTGGAACTTTTTAGCTTCTTTCACCAATATGAGTGATTACGTTCTTTACAATACTCCGTAATCCAAAGATGTGTCCTGATCTTTATTAATATATACAAATCTAATAAAAACACTGCAGCCAAAGCAGCTAAGAGAAGTGTGTGGTGGTCTGATACTCACTGGTGGTCATTTTCTCTGTAGGGCAAGCTGGGATCCCATGGCTAATGGCCCACTGTTCTGCTCCTTTGCCCACTAAGAAACTGACAAAGTAGAGATGTGATTTACATAAAAGGAGCAATTTCATCACACTACCAAAAGTTCTACCTTTACCGTATATTGGAGGTTTCAAGTTTTAGCAAAAATTAGGTATCTGAAGGATCATGTGACACTGAAAACTGGAGTAATGATGCTGAAAATTCAACTTTACTTTAATAACACAGGAATAAATAATATTTTCATATAGTGTGCGATGGAGTTTTAAAATGAGGAGGTACAGTCCGCACATTTTTTATATATAAAATGAAAATGTATGTGTCTGTTTTTCATGGATAAATAAACATTATATAAAAAAGGGACCAAAAACTATTATATTTTGTACTTTTATACTATGTAATGTTCTATTTATTAAAACCAAGCATACATTTAACCAAATAAATTTATTACAAAAAAATAACTAAAGGCAGTAACATTTTAAACATTATATATTACTTATGAACTAAGTTCAGCTTTTTTCAGCAGTAATCAAGTTTGTACACACTGGTCACAAACAGAGATATTTTTGATTAAACAAATGCACAAATACTTTTTAGGGCCACTGTTATCTACAGAAAATGCCAATCTATGATTAGTACTGAAAGATACTATTCGGAAATCCATTGCCGCTTGTGTATATATATTCTTTCATTTTTCTTATTTGTACCTATATTCTTTTCTTTATCTTAATTTTCATGTTTCTTTGCTTTATTTTTCATATGTTCTTTTCCCTTTCTTATTTGAATGATTTGTAAAGAGTGATTTATAATCAAGTTAGGGATTTCTATTAGTTATATCCTTTCTTTACTTTTCTGTAGTTTTCCATCGTGTAAGGATGAATATTGTCTGCACGGCTCAACAGTTCTCAATGGTGTTATCAGAATGTTTTGGGAAGGTTCTGTTGATTGTTGGAGCCTGAGCCGAGTTCAGCCTTGGAGAAGCTGTGAATCTGTGTGTGTGTTAATATGGTCTGTATTGGTGAGGTGATTAGCTGGCACCATAAAACGTGTTGTTCTCGACAAGCCACGTCACGAACCCGTCAACCATGTGATCAACGAAGATATGCTTCAGACTGTCTGCGCTTGTGTGGAAAATTACTAGTTTTGTTTTTCTTGCTTTCTTTCTTTCTTAGCCAATCAGAATCAGTTAAACGTCATCATTGACGTAGTTAGCACCCTCTGTTAGAGTATAATTGCTGTAACAATGTTATTGTAATTGGAGCGGCCTACGAACTCCTTGTGAGACCTGAAGCTGGCTTCTGCTGATGAAACTGCAAACTAAACTTCACTAAAATTTCTTCTATTGACTGCACTTCTGACTCCTGGTCTTCATTCAACATATCTGGTCCTCGGGTCTTAACTGTAAATTCCCCTACAGTACCTCTTTCTTAAATTCTTTCCTAAAGAAGGTCACAGGGTAAATGTATTTAGTCTAAGCATGTTTTCTCTCACACAACGTTAGTACTTTTTTGTGTATTCTGTGCATACTGCAATTGAAATGCTGCTGTTTTACACCAGAATATTTTCCCTGAGGCATCAATGGGCTATGTCAGTCTGTGTATATGTCTAAGTTAATAACCAGGTAGCCAACATCAGAGAGCTCAGCTCACCAGGGAGGGATCCTGCCAGCTGATAGCTTCCCCTTCTGAGTTTCACTTAATAGTCTTCTGGCTACCAGCACTGGGTTCTTGATTCCTGATAGAAAGAGAAGCATTAATGTCACTTTTGCTCAAGACAGGTAGAAGAAACCTCATGCACATTTGTTGAAGGATAATGCATGTTGGAGTTCATCTATTCTTTCAAAAAAATCAAAATCATAATTTTTCACTAATATCAGTGTTAAACTAAATAAACTTAATTTATATTTTACACGGATTAGCAGAATATTTTTAAACACTGCATGTCAAATCAAGGTTTGCTTGTTTTAACCAGGCAACAGGTAGAATTTGTCCTGTTCTATGTTTCAATTAGTTCAGAGTGAAATGAAGTAGCGATCTATATGTCAGATCAAGGTCAAAAGACATCAAATTTATTTATAACATTTAGGCCTGGTTTCACAGACAGGGCTTAGATGAAGCCAGGATTAGGCTTTAGTTTAGGTAGGACATTTAAATAGCTTTTTAAACCCTCATCCTACTCTCACCCTTTGTAACAAATCCTTCCCTTTTGGGTCAAAATGACCCGAAGCCCTAAAATTAGCTTAATAACGCTTACTACTTTCAATAATACTTTTTTATGCACTTTTTATTTACCGTTAAATTACTAGATTTTATCAATACATCATTTAAGCACATTCCTTCAACGTAAATACAAAATAACTACTTTCAGCTCAAAATATCTTGCCTTGGGTGGTGTCTCTGCCAACCTCTTGTTGAAAATATAATATTTCATGACTCTTGCCACTAGATGGCTTTATAGGGCTATATGGAGCAAATGAGCTCCTCTATGTTTCATTCATATTTAATTCCTCAGTATGCAAAGACATTTTTTGGTGAAGTTTTAGCAATTTTGGTGTAATTCTAACCACTTTAAAGGTGTTTCCATATATACAAACTGAAGTATCTAGTAGATATTGTAATAGTAATTAGTTAAGGTGGATAATTTCATTTCATTTATACTTTTATAATTTCACCATTTATTTACATTTGTGTGGGTGGTAGGTTGTTCTGCGTTGTAAAAATTTGTTCAAATCTAGACACGTCATATCTGTGTGTAGTCTGCATTGTGACAGATTTTTATTTTAAAATTTAAACAAAACAACAACAAAAAAAACATTGCCCCTCGATTAGGACCTCATTTATTTTAATGGGAATTAATGTGTGGGTGTGTGCGTGCGCACATGTACGCACGCATGTGAATCTGTTCTGCATTGGGGATGTCCTATAGTCTTTTTTTTTTTTTTCAAAAGAAAAAACATTAGCGGTGTGCATCTTGAGAAAAACAATGGCACTGATATGTCAATGCAAGTTACTTTCATTTTAACCCTTTTGCATTTACGATCACACTGGTGTGATCAGTCTTGGCTGGGCCCTGGAGGGTACGATCACACTGGTGTGATCAGAACATTCGTGCTTCACGTCATCAAATGCTAAATTCAAACGTGTTTGCGCGCGTCATCTGGCGCCGATTCAGAGACGGACGCACTCAGAGCTCGTCATATATCACAACTACTCAGAGTTTTCAACCACATAAGGTTTATTTTTGGTTTCAGACATTTAAATACTTATAAGTACTCACAAAACAATACATCTATAGTTTTAAAAATACACACTGACGTCCATAAAAGAAGAAATAGCAATCGTTCAATTATAAATTGATCAGATAAATCAGATACACATTGCATAGGTAACTATAAAGTTCACTGTATTCTTCTATGACTTCACTGGTCACTTACTGTCATGTTTTTCGGGAGAAGCGACTGAATTTGCGTTATAAATCAGACCGATCAGATTCTATGAAATGCAGCGCAAACAAACATGGCAGCGCCCTTCGCGCATCATAGATCAGCTAACATGATCATTATAAAAGTTTTTAAATGACAATTCACTTCCACATATTTGAGAATCGAAGTATCAGGTAGTTGATAACATAGCCAACAAGTGTGTGAATATTTTGAATAAGATATACACTAAATAAATGCGATAAACGTCATAGAGCGCTTCTGAGGAAAACGCGTCGTCATGGAAACAATAAGGTAAACATTCTAAAATAACGGTCGCCTAAAAAAAACTCACGCTGGGGAGTCAGAGGGAATATTTAGAACTTACGTGGGAAAGGGTTAATCTGAGACTAGGCTTAAGCCTTGTCTGTGAAACGTGGGGATACAATTATTATCTAAATAAATGAAATTAAAAACATACAAAATTCAATTAGCCACATTGTCATAAAAGGCTAAGGATGTCGTAAGTTGGCCTTTATTTGCTTGAAATTAAAAATGGCACCTTCATCAAGTGACAAAAATCTCAAACCAGCACCCACCACTCAAGGCTCCAACAGCTCCATAGTTTAAAGACTTCCCATCCATGATGCTGGCATCACACTCAATCTCACCCGAGAGATTCAGGTTGGAACCAGTACCCGCATTGGTGAACGGGGAGTCCTAAAAATAAAAATCAACCTTAATTTTTCTCTTCTTAAGAAAAAACAAATGAGTAGTGGTGGACAGTAACAAAGTATTTCTAGTTTGTTGAATGTACATCTACAATGTACATTTAAGTAGTATCTGTACTTTATCCAAGTATTTTCTTTTGGGAAGCTTTTACTTCGCTACATTCCAAAGCATAATATTGTTCTATCTCCTACACTACATTTCATAAAAACATGTCATGTTAACACACTTTGCCCTATGTGACGTCTGTTTTCATATTGCATGTTTATATTTGTCAACAAAAATGGTTTTTCCTCAATCTTCATGTTATATTTTATGCATTTTACTTGTTTGCACACTTCAACCATCAGTCGTAGTTATCAGTGTATGACAAGTTTTGGTAATGAAATACAATGTTTTATTATTTGCAGATCAATAAATGCGGTCTACATAATCTTCCTAATTGACTAGTGCTGGCTTCTCAACAATTCATAATTAATATCAGACTGAGCTGGCATTCACCAAACCAGTACTTTGTACACTTAAGTACTCCTTGTCCATTTGACTTGAGAAAACAAGAAGCATTCGTAATTTGATGTCCATGAGAAGTCTAAACGCTGCGGCACTTTCAAAGCACTGCCCAGTTTGAGCGGTCTGACATGTCAACGAACACTGGAGAAATTTATGAAAATGTCCGTCAAACTTTCTGCCTGTCATAGACTTTAGTCAGCGTAGAGACATTATTGAATTTTACAAGACTACGAGGGATACATTTAGTCTTTACAATGGCATGCATTGTATAAAGGTCCTAAATCATAGTAAAAGTAATATTTTACCATTTTAAAACTGATTTATAGATTTTTTTCACTAACATTTTACAAAAAGGTTTCATTAGTTAATGAACTAAGAATGAACAATACTTTTATAGGATTTATTCATCTTAATTTCAACATTTTCTAATACATTATTTAAAAACAAACCATGTATTTGTTAACATTTTTTTAATGCACTGAACTAACACGAACAAACAATGAATGTTTTTTTTTAAACTAACATTAACACAGATTAATAAATACAGTAACAAATGTATAGCTCAATATATTTTAGGTAATGCATTAACTAATATTAACAAATGAGATCTCATTGTAAAGTGTTAGATTTTTTTTTTGCGAAAGATGTTTCTTCAGCTAAAAAATATATAATTTGTTAAAAAACAGTTAAACAACAAGGTTGTTATTGTAAACAAACTAAATTTTAGTTTTAGGTGACTGAAATAAAGTAGAAATAAAACAAAATTAGAAAAGCTTGAACAAAAAATTGAAAAGCTTAAACAAACGTAAATTAATAAATGAAAGCTATACATAACTTTTTAATTAATAAAAAATTACAAAAGCACATAAAAAAATATTTAAACTAAGCTAAAATTACCACATATGAAAACTGAAATAGTAAAAAAGTAAATTCAAAACGTAATGTTTTTTTTAATAGACTTCCTTATTCAATTAACGTCTCAAATATATATTTTTATTAATTTTCTTTGTGAGTCTATTGAGTTGTTGTGATCCACTATCACCTCTAGCTCTATAAGAGCTGCTGTCACTGCCTCCAGTGCCAATCCTCCAGCTCTGAGACTGTCCACAGCCTGAAACACATTAAACCACAACTGATGACAGCAACCTCACGTCTGCCAATACCTAAAACCAACTCAGTGAGTGTTCCCTTCTACTTCAGGATCCTAAAGCTTTATGCAGAAAAGACCACACTGAAATAATATAGACATAACATAAAAATGTGATAATCCAAAACCAAGAGCTTAAAAAATAAATAAAGCTGCAGCGTTTTCCACTTATCAAGCTTCATGCAGAAAGCGCGGAACGGTATATTAAGCGGGGCAGCGGCTCGTGGGTTGCTGCTGGTGTCATGTTATCAACACATAACTCAAATTCCCTGGCACAGGTGTTTTACTCGAGCCTGATCCCTTCTTTTCATCCTTTACACGGCACTCTGGACAGGGAAAAGCATTGCAACTTGCCAACCTATGCATTACCATTCGCTGCAAAAACATCTCTTACTACTTTGTTAGCAGATCCTAGATTTTGTATATTGACAATGTAATAAAAATCTGCAAAGGCAAACAAGGAAGAATTCATCTTTGTATTACAAATGTTGCACAATACATATCAGAAATCATGCAAGCTGAGCTGGGAATGAAAGCTGATATGATTGAACTGACAGAGCTATTCAAAGGTTACAGGGCACAGCAGAAATGCACAAGTACCTTAAGGCATCAGGTTTTGAATAAAGAATCGCATGCAACTCACTCTCTGGCAAGCTCTCTTGCACACATGTTTATATTCCTTGGCTTTGGATTCTGAATGATACCCTGCCCCTGTGGAGATAAATTCATCAAAAATAAGACAGATATTTCTTACAACTGAGGTTCTTAAGATGTTAACAGTTTGTAGTTTTGCTTGTCTTATGAGATTGTATTTTTTAAAAGTCTTGTGAATAAAGTGAATTTAAAACATGAAAAGTCTACAAGATCATAAACATTAAAGAAATCGTTTGCCAAAAAGTTTAGTGCCCTTATTTAGTCACCTTCATGTCGATTCAAACCCACTTGTTTTTTTACTTTCTTTTCCACACAATGTTCACATCTTTCAGGTTGTAGAAAAGACAAAAAACAGTAACATACACATAGTTCTTATATTTCAAGTCTTAATAGCTTTACATTATTGATAGATAATCTAAAATCCCATTCACCAACTTTTGATGTAATTACCATCAAAAGGCCATTGTTTCACAGATCATGTTGTAACTGAAAGTGGCATGCTTTTTCAATAAAGTTGCAGAACGGAGAATGAAATTTGATAGCAGCGGCAAAATGGGAAAACATCAGTAAGTAATAACTTCAAATAATAGCCAGTCATACTTTTGTATGTTTTGAGAAGAGGTGGAATACAGTCTAATACAGAATATTGACTTCTTCTGTTGTACTTGTAGTGTTTTTTGTCTCCTTTTGAAGCTGAACTGATGTGAATACAGTATTATGAAGCGTTAATATGTGATTTTTTTTTTACATCTTTCTGTTTCATGGAGAAAATAACAACATAGTAGTTCGGAAAGACATAGGGGTGAGTAAACAATGACACACTTTTAGTTTTTTCAGAGATCTGTTACTTTCAGGGAATCTTCAAAATACATTCAACATGACAACTAATTTGTGCCAAAACATGTCTTGAAGGGCTGTGTAAATAATTCCCAAAGGGACACAAATTCACCTGCATGCACCAGCACAAACCCCATAGCTTCATGACGGGACACGGTGCTGCTCAGTATTGACCCTGAATTGTTTAGAGGAGACACAGTCTCTTTGCAATCTGTCGAGTTTTCTAGATTTTCCATGACCCGTATTCAATGTAGCTTGCATTTTGACCCATCATTCACACATAATTCAATACAATTCTTCAAGTCCTGAAAGAAAAGAGATCGAGTTATTATACTTTCAAAACTCTAAGGAATACATAATATAAGTAACATATGTGTGTGTATTAATATAAATATATTAATGACACACACATCCATATATATATATATATATATATATATATATATATATATATATATTTATGGATATATGTGTATAATACATATACACTATGTATTCATGGATGTGTGTGTGTGTATATTCATATATATTAATACACACAGTAATATAAACTATTATATCTAATTCAGCTAAATTAGTAGTAATGACTTGACTGCATCCCTTCAAACTGTCTTGCTTCATCTGATGCCTGTTACTGTGAAAAGTAAAATTATAAAACATAATAAACTACATAACTTACTGTTTGCTCAGAAACGTATATTACGCTCAGCAAATGATCTTTTATATACCTCGAATTCATGCCAATTTCAGCCCTACAAACCAGAATGAAAGAATGAAGACTGCAGAACTCACTCGCATGAAGACTTCAGGTGCATGACGGCAGAAAAGCGCCACAGTCACGCGAGCTCCAGCATCTCTACTGATAACAAACACATACAGATTGCACTAAATTATGTGTGTAGTTGTGTCTGCTGCATGATTGTGATATGATATGATGTGATGTGATGAGCGGCGCATGTGCTCTCGTCACACCAAAATACTTCCTGGTTCAGTGACACATGTGACCGACCGTATGACTGCAGCAGCGCCCCTATGCGGCAGAGTCATGGACTGCGATGACTCAAATAATATAAAAAGGACAATGCGATGCCTCAAATAATATAAAAAAACAGACAATGTTCTTTTGTGTAATATTGTAGGATAAGGGGTACTTAAAATAATGTCTATTATTATTAGTATAATAGTAATTCATTATATATATATATATATATATATATATATATATATACTGTACAGATTTTTTAAATATTATTATTAATTAATTAATTTTATAATTCATATTTTGTGTGTGTGTGTGTGTGTGTGTGTGTGTGTGTGTTTTGTTTTATGAAACACTATTTTATATATATATATATATAATTAATAAAACAAAAAAAGGAATAATTAATAAAATATTATATATATATATATATATTATAAGAATATTATTATATTTGTGTGTGTGTGTGTGTGTGTGTGTGTGTTTTGTTTTATGAAACACTATTATATACATAATAGTGTTTTGTTTTATGTTAAATGTGTTTTGTTTTATGAAACACTATTATATATATGGTATTATATATAATAGTATTTCATAAAACAAAACAAACACCCACAAAAATATAAAAATTAATTAATTAATTAATTATATATATATATATATATATATATATATACACAGTATTCTTTTTTATATATATATTCCGCAAATGTCTCATCAAATTACCGTATATTTTGCACAGCTGGCTGTAGAACTATAGGAAAAACAGTATATAAAATGTACTTGTTACAACAATGTTCAACGTTCAGGGAGGAAGGAGGCGGGAACCGGCAGACGTTTAAAGACTTTAATGATCAAATAAAACATAAATACAAAATAAACATAATGGCGGCAGTCCCTCGCGGACGACTGCCGCCCACACAAAACACACCATAAAATCCAGGCCTGGTCCTCTCTCGCTTTCACTGTGGTCGCTCCTCCTTTTATGTCTCCGCTCCTCCGTGAGACGAGAGACCGATGGTTCGCAGGTGACGCTCATCATCAATCACGCCGCCGGCTCTTGTGACACTCTCACGGTCCCTTGACCCCACCCTGCTCGCCACAGTATTTTAAGGATAAAATAGTACAAACATTTTACAAAGCATTTTACAGTGTGTGTTTAATCAGTGAATTATTTCAAACATCTATGTTTAGATAATTTAATGATAATATATTGTCTGGTTTTAAATCAGAATGCAAAGAAAGATCAATAGAACACATAACAGAGAACACGGACCACCACATATCTGATATGAGAGGATTTATTAGCACAGTTTGGTCCGTGGTAATTTATTATTGTGCCATTTATTCTAAACAGATGGTCTTCCTGTCATGTCAAGTAAACCAGCACTGGCAGTGAAATTGAAAACACCCCTCTTGGGACTATTTGCTTACATAAACATGTCCTCTGACTGAAGTCAAGTACGGATGACTCCACAGTTTGAGGGGAAATCAAAAAATGATGCCAGCAAGAAGTTGATTCAAGGTTATTGGCTCCCATTGGTGCTCTGTGGAGAAGGGACAGCAGACTATGAGGCACAACATCCAAGAGACTTGCGGGGATTCGTATTAAAAAGCCTTTCATTAAACAGATAAAATCACAATAAAAGAGTGCGTCTCAAAGTGTGGATTGCAATATTGTAATCTGACATATTTTAATTGTAATCTCCATTTTATAATTTGGTATCACAATCCACATGTAGATTTCTTCTCTTCTAACATCTTAAATCAACCACAGTTTCATTTAAAATACATTCATGATGAATCTATCATCCATACTTGTACCACCTTTCGGTTCACTGTTAATTACAGAATTCATTCTGTGATCAAGTTCATACATCACAAATCTTTTGAGCTTCAAACCACTGGCCTGTCAGAGCTAAAAACAAATGTATTCTGTTGTTATTATTTCCTCTCTGTATTGTATTGTGATGGATTTCACTCTAGCAGTTTCTTTGTTCGATGAAATGGCGTTTATTGGTGTTGAGAGATAATATTCTTTGCTCAGATGATTGTTCTTAATATATCACCGTTGTAGACTTGTTTACCATTCATCTCTATGCTTCTCTGACAAGGCTGTCAGGAACCGAACACAATGTCTAAAATACATAATGTTACTGACTATGCTTTACAAGTGAAACAAAACCAAACCTTGATGAAAGTGTAATACAATGATCTAAAATGGTATAAATTAGTTTAAATCAACGTACTCTTATGGCTGTTCACAACTATATTACACTTTGGTAAATTTGTGGTTAATTTATGTAAATTTGTTGGATTTCATTTGTCTGATTTTGTGTAATCTGTTTACACCCCATTGACGGGTAAGCTTAAGGATGGGGTTGGGGGTGGACATTCATACTTAATGTTTTTATAATAAACATACAAAACATCATACAAATTAATACAGAATTGCCACCTCATAACATAATGATACTTTTTCATGAGTTTGGGTCTCTGTTGCTTCCTACAAATGTAACTGGCACCAAATTGTGTCTGAGTTATTGATTTGCAATGGAAATTACCTCAGAGGACTCCAGTATTAATATTACTGAAAAAGTCTTCACTATTAAAGTGTTTAGGATAATATACATCTAAAATGATAAAATAATACCAAACCCAAATAAATATTACATACCCACGGACTTATTTAACGAGTATCTGTCTTCACATTTCTACTCATTTCTGTTTTTTAAATGGGTTGCGGTTGACCTTCACATCTGGAAACAATTAAAGTAATAGCACTTAATTTCACCACTCTCTGATGTTCAGTATCTTCTTACTGGCAAAGGCTTTCTGCAAATGGATCGAAACTGCTGTGAAATAAATTATGTTTAGAAACATATAAAAGTAGATTAACATACTCTCAATGCTTAAAGGAAGGGTTTATATTTTCTTCCAAGTATTGCATCCAGATGATAATGCATTTGCTAGCTAACAAGTACTTTCTTTTAATCATCTGTTCTCTTAATGATATTTGAGTTGGCTAACACTAACACCACAGTTTAATTAGTGCAGTAGTGTATATAAGGCTGGGGACTGAAACATTATGTTCAACTTATGGAACCGCAGTATTTGTCTCTATCAAAACGAAAAGATCAAAGAGAGAGAGGGAGAGAAGGGGATGGGAGGGGAAGAAGAAGAAGAAGAACAAAAATACAAGCTGCTTTAAGTTTCTTGGAGTAAGTGAGCTGATGGTACAAAGCTTGTTTGTTTTGGCAGAACTTCATACACCAAAATAGCTGAACCCTTTTTTTGCCAACCTAATTTACCATGATTAAGTTTCAGTTATTCTTATTGTTTTTCTTTGTTTGTTGTTTTTCGTCTTTCATCGAAAAATCCAAGACACAACATCTCATTAGATTTAATAGATTAAAGTTAACTATAGGTCCATGTGTACATTTTCAAAATGAAAACAAAACTTTTCACAGTTCAGTTCAGATGAATAAAAAATAACATTTTGTTGTTCTGTGTCAGGTTATATACATTTTCATTTGAGAGAATTAACAGACCATATCATACATTGGTAATACTAGTGTCTTTCACGCTGGGATACACTTTCTTTGACATAAGAATCAGACATTGGACAGCCTACTTGTCTCAAGTGTCCTGTTATTAACTCTACAGGCTACTGAATTAGTACTGACTCAATGTCAATCTCCAATCTCTCATCCATCTAAGTGTTCAAACTTTCCTCATACATAACCAGAACAGATATACAATATGTGACGTTTCACAAGACCTCCGTCGTCAGGGGAGGACAATCAGGAACATACTTAAGAACTGTGTAGAAAGAGGCCTGCAAAACATATCTATCCACAAATGTTTGGGATGGGACCATCCATAAAAACAAATCTCTTGAGGTCTATCTTATTTTTTTATTTTTTTGGCAATAATACCTTTCAAAAATGAAATCCTGCTAAAGAAGCAGATTGCACTTCATGATCTGGAGCTTCTCTGAGTGGCTGTGAAGAAATTCTTTCAGCTGTGATATTTTGTGGTGGGAAATGCTTCATCTGATACTAGAAAGAAGGAGAGTCTGTGCACCATGTGATCAGTGACTGGCAACTTCCTTTCCTTTATTCTTCTGTGGTGATTGGAGAAGAAACAAAACTAAATCATCGGTCAAAGAAAGATCTAAGAATAAACAAAGCATCCCTACAAGGTTATTGTCTCTCAAACCAGAAGGCCTTCATCAATGTGACATGTGTTGCGAATACAAAATACCATAGATTGAAAAAGCAATTTTTATTGAATCTTCACCCATCCAAAATGTGATTTGTTAGTGAGTAATCTTTGATAAACATTCATAAACTTTAATGAAGAATAATATCAATTAAATGATACATTGTTGCTAAACAGTGGAACAGATAAATCTGTAGCTTTCCTCTGTCATGTGACTTCATCATCCAAGAGGTTATTGCAGCTGTCATGTGTTGTATTTTATTATTATGATGTGTGTGTGTGTGTGTGTGTGTGTGTGGCTATTTAGCTATTCACTTCACATAACCTAAAATAAGTAAGAGAAAGTATAAAGTTGAATTAATAAGTGAGAGAAAGTATAAAGTTTAACTAAGGATAGTTATTTTAGATCGAGCAATTTGTGTTTTTACTGTGCTGTAGCGGAGATGTGAATTAATATACTAAACAATAAAGAAAATATGAGCTAGACTAGAGTATAATTAGTCCACAGGTTTTGCTGGTGTGTGCATTGCAAGTATGTGCCATCTTCTCATAACTAAAGAAAGACTGCCATCTACAGGACACACTAATACACCCAGTGCATATGTGAACGGGTGAACGGGCCCTTTCTTTACTAAAATAGTACAGTCCAATTCATAGCTTGCACCTGGAAATGCTTATTTAGGCTCAGATACAGCAGGTTAACAGGTATGAACTCATGTGGTTCTACAGTGATTATAAATTCTGGCATTTCGCGGATTATCTCGTTTATGCCCACCACAGATGTAACAGGAGTAGAAAGCTATCAAACTATTACAACTGTTTTGTACTACACGCCGTGAGCAGCTGTGAAGTCTCTTAATATTCATAAGCCAATCCTGCGCCATTGATAGGCTTTCAAACAGCGTGAAAGATTTCATGAGCCAATCATTGGACTTTTAGCGCCACAATACATTTCATATTCATAAGAAAACTCTTTGCCATTGGTTACCAAATAGTACATATATTAATATTCATGAGATAAACCTGCGCCAAAGACTAGTATGCCACCATAATTATAGAGTTTCTTACCAATTCTTACCAGTTCTTACCAATTGTAGTGGATATTAATTGAGTTGGTAAAACTCTCGAACTCTACAGTACCTGCCTGCGCCTACAGGTACAGGTACAGGTGTTTTTGGAGTTATGACATTTAATACAGGTGAAGCAGGGGAAGTGTCCTGTCACCGATGACCCATGGCGTCTGTGCGAGTGGCCGTGCGGGTCCGTCCGTTGAGCCAAAGGTTAGTGCTTTCCGACTGCTCAAAATAAACATCAGCTACTAGTCACATACTTTATTTTTAGATGATACTATAGTATATATTTTAATTCTAATATTATATTTGGAATTGGCACACAATCGACCGATTAGTCTGACAAGACTGCACAAGTGTTCATTTTTCTATTATTTAATTAATCTCTCTTAATACAAGTCTTTTTGAGCACATGTCAATTTATGATTATTTTACTTTTTACAATTTCGTGGCAGTTGTTTATCATATTGCTGATACGACGATGGTATTTTCATGTCTTCCCATCTAGCCTATCTGTTTTTCTATCTATTTGTGTTTATCTTTCTCTCTCAGAGAGAAGGACCTTTCAGCCAAAGTAATCATACAAGTGGATGGACTGAAAACCTCTATAATTAACACAAAGGTGTGTCATTCAGATTTTATTGAATATATTTCTGTTTATGTGTTGGCAAAATCAGAATTGAACCAGTGCTTAATCAAAAACCACTCTTTAGCTGTCTAAATGTAAAATATGTTATATTCTGCTCTTGGCCTATCTAGTTATGGTTTAGTTATTGTAGTGACTAAATCAGCTGTACTATTTGGCAAACATGAACAGCACAATGTATATGTTTGAAGAATATGCCCTAATTAGGGTCAAATATTACTCTTTAGCAATAGCTACTAGTTGCAGGTCAGTTTGCTGAAGTGTTTTATGCTTTGTAGGAGACTGGAGAACTGTTTGGAGAGAGAGGGAAGTCTTTCTCATATGATTTCTCTTATGATTCAATGAACAGCACAAGTCCAAACTTTGTGACCCAGGAAAAGGTACAAAGTCCATTGCAATTGTCATGTGACTATGTAATGATAGAAGTGTTCCAGCGCTCATAGAACTAGCTGTTCTTATGAGTTGTTTACTGTAAAATGTCAAGCTTTGTTTTTCTGTGTCAGCAATTTAAGTGGAAGCACGAGCAATATACAGTAAAGGCCTAATTTTTATAATTTGGTTTATCTAAATGATCTGCAATTGCACATAAACTAGCTGAGCTGTTACACGGGCTTTAAAAACCTTAGAAGATAATTGAGATTAGTAAGATCTCATCAGTGATTAAATATTGTTTTGGTACAGCAGATCGAGATTCCAAGTATAAGTACTAAAAATAGTAACTATTTAGCTTATCTGTCATTTCAGATATTCAAAGATCTCGGCTCTGATGTCTTACAAGCTGCTTTTGAGGGTTACAATGCATGCGTTTTTGCTTACGGCCAGACAGGCTCAGGAAAGTCCTACACCATGATGGGCAACCCTGTAAGCTTCACATTTCATTACTGTCTTCTTCTCCGGTGTCATTTCAAAACCTACAAATTACAGCTAGTAACACACTCCCATTATTCAGAAGATGCACACAGTGGTTCTCAACTCCAGTGGCTTCAGATCCACTGTTTCACTGCATGTTTCTCCCAAGTAATCAGAAAATGTGACAAGGGCAGCATCTGAAGAACACATAATTATAACCATCCGAGAGACTCATTCAGATTTGTTCTGATGATAACCATTCTTTTCTGTCTGATATCCCCTCTTTGTCTTGGGTAGTAATTAAAAGACTCCATTGCAGATCAGAGGGCAAAATAGACTTTATTGAGTTCTGATTTATTCAGAGCGCTGGTGAAAAATGCAGATTGAAGAAATAGTCGAGAGAGAGAGAGAGAGAGTGTAGAAATCAAAATGTCTCAAGTGTGTGGATGTCTGAAAGACAAAAGTATCATGGGAAATCATTCTTTGTCCTACAATTTTTGTTATGCTATCATTTTAAATCATTATTTATTTTTTGTCTTTTGAAGATGATTATGTGGGAAGTTTTTCACCTATTCTAGCTGTCTAAACTGTTTATGACAATAATTTACATTAATGCCACAAAAATCACATGCTTCACTTTTAAGGAGCGTTTACTGTTTGTTTTAGTTTTTTTACTCCAGGTTTTGATTGAAACAATGTAATTTCTTCGCTTGTCCTTCTTAAAAGACGCTAAATATCTAATGTACTTTCTAACAATGCTTATTATTTTTGATCTTGGTAAAGCTTAGCTCTATCTTTGCAGCCTATTTTGGTTTATTCACATTTTAATGGCCAGTATTTATGTTTCATGCTGTGTTTTTCAGAATGTTATTTTTTTTAATACAGATACAACTTTTTGTTCTTTTTTTTCAAAAACATTAAAATAATTTTCTAAGAAATGTAAATTGTCATAATTTACTCACCAATATGTCATTCCAGACTTATAAGGCTGTCTTTCTTTTGTGGAACTCAAAAGATATTTTGAAAAATCACATTTTTGTTGACAACCATAGCACATGCATTTATACCTTACGGAGTTCAAACTTGCAATCTTTCAGTCTAGTTTCTCAACCATCATGCTAACAGCTAAGTGAGCAGCATTTTCTGTCTTACTTCTTTCAGGATGATTATGGACTGATTCCTCGGATCTGTGAGGGGCTGTTCCACCACATCAGTGGAGTTTTACAAAGAGATAAAGCATCATTTCACATGGAAGTCAGGTATGAACACAATAATTCTAGGTAATGGCATAACCATTGCTGCAGGAAGAGTGCCAAAGACGTGAGTAGCATAAGTAATCCCGACGTGTGAAGACAACTACATACATGACCACAGTTGTCTACGGCCATCATTTGCTCCATGGTGGTTTATTGTAGGATGATGATCCCATCAAAATCCCAGGGAGAAGGATAGACAGATTGCAGTGTGTAAATGAGGCGTCCATTCTGGCAGCTTGTCGTTTCTTACGGGCATTGTAAGATAGCGGGACTCTAATTACGACCAGATGATCAGGAAGGTCAGTGTTCAGCCTCCGTCTGCTTCCACCTCAAGCAGTTATCGTAGTGGCTTCTTGATAACAGCCCATGCATTAGATTAGATGAGAGGGCCCGAAAATGAGACTGGGGTGTGACTAGACCTTATCAAATGTCTTTTGAAACATCATAGATATACTGTGACCCTGGCTTTCACAGTTAAATTACACTACTTCCCTACACTGTTCAAAAATGTGCAGTTGGCAAGGTTTATTTAAACTTACAGTAAATAAATGCAGTTAAAACAATAATATTGTGAAAGATTATTGCAGCAAAAAAATTTTTATTATTAAAATCTCTTTTTAAAATAGAATTTTCAGCATCATTTACTCCAGTCTTCAGTGTCACATGATCCGTCAGAATGTCTTGATCCGGAACATTTCTTATTATTATCAGTGTTGAAAACAGTGCTACTTAATATTCATTTTTGTCAGGATTCTTTTGCAAGAAGGAATAGAAATTATTTGCAACATTTTCAAGGTCACATTTTTCACTTTAACGTGTCCTTGATGGATAAAAGTGTTAATTTCCTTAAATAAAACATGACAGAATTAACAACAATATTGACAAGAAACAATATTGTTAAAATGTAATTAATTGTAAAATAATGACTGTTTGCATCCACATTTCAGTATAAGCTCTTTCCCTGTGCAGATTTCGGGACTTGTATAATATAGGAAGCTACCGAGACATTTCTCTAATTTGTGGTATAAATTAAAAAAAATATCCTTGACTAAAGCCCATTCACACTCCTGAGTGAGACCTGTCTTTATCAATGTGGGAAAGAAAAAAAAGATTGATTCTTTACCCTTGGCTTCTCTTGCATGTGACTGTGGTATCTAAATGCCTGCAAGAGGTTTTTGTAATTTAACCACCTGGATTCCCTCCTTTAAACAGTGCTCATTCACTGGGGACAGTTCTGGCATTAGAGGCATTCAAAATATTTGACTGTCACATTTTAATTAGTTCACTGTTGGCTTGTACTGAGCTCAAACTGATGCTGTCTCTCTCTCTCTCTCCATCCCGTTCTCCAGCTTCATTAGGAGATGAAGAGGGACCAATCTGTCTTTCATTTCAGGAGCCTGTTTAAACATTCACATTTCTCAGACAGCCTGAAATAGGTTTATCGTCTTGTGGGATTTTATTTCTTTTCTAACTGGCGAGACTTTCTCCCCCTCACCCTCAATTGCTGTAATATGCAGCAGTATATCACAACAGAGCTTATTCAGATTTAGGGAAATGTGTAGCATTTAATTCCTTGTCAAGTCACTGTTCCACCATGCCAGCGTTTTCAATAATTTTATTAATGTACTGTGAGATTAAAACTGCGGCAGGTAATTGATTGTTTTCCAGGCAATTGCGTCAGGAGTGATTTAGTCAAAACAAAGACAATTTAATAGCTAGCAAATAAGCTATTAAACCAAAATATAAACTAAACCAGTGGTACTTAGCAAACTTACTGGAATTTGCATCATTTAAAACCAGCCTTATTTGTGTATTTAATCTAGACTGAATCACTGTTGAAGTTTTTGTGGTGGCAACATTTCATCCCATTATATCCTAAAATAGCCTAAGTGAGAGAAAAAAAAGTCAAGTTTCAAGAGCAAACTATCACTGCTTTGTTCTTGTCTTTGATGCTTTGTGCTTCCAGCTACTTTGAAATCTACAATGAGCGAGTTCGAGACCTTCTTCCCAGCACAGAGACACAAGGCTGTGAGCTGAGAGTAAGAGAACATCCTAAAGATGGACCATATGTGGAGGGTAAAACGACCACAGAAACAACACCTCACATCACGATGATTGACAACTTGCTCACTTTTTAATGTTACTTTACTGATTGCTTAAACAACATTAGCAGAAATCCAGTAAAAACTGTTGTTTATGTTTGTCTTATGTCCTGCATATGTGCACATACATGTCGTCCAGCTCTTTCCAGACACCATGTGCAGAGCTATACTGAGGTTGGCCAGCTAATGCATGAGGGCAACAGGAGGCGTGCCACTGCCAGCACAAGCATGAACCATGTCAGCAGCCGATCCCACGCCATCTTCACCATTCGCTTCATCAAGGTCAAAAGTCCATTTACCCTCTGTTGAATGCCATCTGCCTCTTTGTTTGTACATTTGTGCAGATAGCTGTCGCAGCTTGAAGTTATCGTCTCCCTGTTTGTATTATCCAGTGAGCACATTTCTGTGTATGTCGGGTATGTCTGGGTAATGATACACAGATGCCATTATGATTTTTCTAATGCATAAGTTATATCACACATGGCTGGAGTGAACTTTAGGGCTAGTTCATTTGTCAATGGCTATGTTTTGGAGTACTATTTCAGTGTTTATTGAACTGTGTGTCATATATTCAGTGGTGTGAAAAAGAGTTTGCCCCTTCCTGATTTCTTCTTTTTTTTCTTTTTACATGTTTGTCACTTCAATGATCATCAAAAAAAAGTCAAAGACAGTCAAAGATAACACAAGTAAACACAAAATGCAGTTTTTAAATTAAGGTTGTTATTATTAAGGGAAAACAAAATCCAAACCTACATGGTAAAAATGCTTGCCCCCTAAACCTAATAACTGGTTGGGCCACCTTTCGCAGCAACAACTGCAACTGCGAGTCTTTTATTTTGACTTTGGAAATGGAATTTTGGCCCACTCTTCTTTTGCAGAATTGTTGTAGTTCAGCCACATTTGAGTGTTTTCAAGAATTAACTGCCTTTTTAAGGTCATGCCACAGCATCTCAATAGGATTCAAGTCAGGACTTTGACTAGATCTCTCCAAAGTCTTCATTTAGTTTTTCTTCTGCCATTCAGAGGTTGACTTGCTGGTGTGTTTTGAATCATTGTCCTGCTGCAGAACCTAAGTTTACTTCAGCAGATGGCTGGACATTCTCCTTCAGGATTTTTTGAAAGACAGCAGAGTTCATGGTTCCATTTATTATAGTGTTTCAGGTCCTTAAGCAGCTAAACAGTGAGGCCTGCAGTTCTTTGGATGTTATTGTGGGGTCTTTTGTGACCTCTTGGATGAGTCATCGCTGTGCTCTTGGGGTAATTTTGCTGGGCCAGCCACTCCTGGGAAGGTGCACCACTGTTTTGCCATTTGTGGATAATGTCTCTCACTGTGGTTCACTGGAGTCCCAAAGCTTTAGAAATGGCTTTATAACATTTTCTAGACTAATAGATTTCAATTAATTTCTTTCTCATTTGTTCCTGAATTTATTTGAATCTCGGTATGGTGTCTAGTTTAAAAAAATAATAACTCTTTTTCACACCACTGTATATAAAATACATTTGGCTATGTATAATTAGTTAAAATAAATATCAATAAGCATTATTGCACAAGGTATGTATCAAATGTTTTGAGTGGCTTCCAAGGTTTTAATATATATATATTTAATTCTGTTTTTATTTAAAAATATTTTAACATTTGCAAGTATGATCACGTAATGAGTCAAGAAAGAGAGGCTAAAAATCATGTTTGTTATTACTTCTAGTTCATCTATGACACTGATATAGAGTATGGTAGTATGCTGCTCCAAAACAGCATTTAAAAAAAAAAGTTTCTTCTCTCTATTTTGTCAATATTTTATGTGTCTTCTCAGACACATTCCATGTTTTGAGACTAATTCCATAGGGCTCTGTTGGTTACACGTTTCTAAATCCAGCTCATTTAATATATTCATGAAAATTTCAGAAAATTCAGGGGATCAGCTGTCATGCAGCATTAAGCATTTCCAATCTTACTTTCCTGTATTTCAATCAAGTGTTTATTTTCCCTGTTGCATTTGGTTCTGAATTTCAGAATGAGAAATATCTGACTGTATCATCGACCAAAATATGTCTTTATAGGCCATGTTTGATGCAGAGTTACCGAGTGAGACGGTGAGTAAGGTACACCTGGTTGACCTGGCGGGAAGTGAAAGAGCTGATGCCACACAGGCTACTGGCATTAGGTTGAAGGAAGGTGCCAACATCAATAGATCTCTGGTTACTCTGGGTATCGTCATCTCTACTTTAGGTAAACGAACAACCTTCAAAAACTTAAGCTGACACATATCAGCTTAAGGTTTCATGCTCTTTGACTGACATGGTTATGAGATTGTTCAATTTATATTCTTTGTTATTTCTGTTGCCACAGCTGATCTGTCTGTTGGTGGTGGAATAAAAAGGAAGCAAAACTTTGTTCCATATCGAGACTCTGTGCTTACCTGGCTCCTTAAGGACAGTCTTGGTGGGAACTCCAAAACCATCATGATAGCCAGTATGTCAGAGGTCACATGTGGCCATAGTTCTACACACTCTCAAGCTTCTCCAAACACACAAATGTTTAGGTTGCTCTTTTCCAAAAGCACCATAAAAAGGCCATTTGAAAAAGTGGCAGACTGAAATTTATTTAGGTTTATTTCTTGAAATTGACTCTTGAGAATGTCTCAACATGGCTTTATACCAAGAACATGGTTCTGCTTGTTAATATTTCATTGCAAGGAGATTTTAGCTCACCTTTTATATGTATTAAGTATTTATTTCTTTAATCCTTTTTGTCACTCCAGCCATCTCACCTGCTGATGTGAACTACAGCGAAACTCTGAACACCCTTCGTTACGCCAGCCGGGCCAAGAATATTTTAAACAAGCCCACTGTGAATGAGGACTGCAATGTAAAGATTATCAGAGAGCTGCGAGCTGAGATTGCCCGCTTGAAAGCGCTTCTGTCTGAGGGAAATCAGGTGATTTAAGATCGGCTTCATCCTCCTCAGACATCACAGGCTGAATTTCAATTTCTGTATTTTCAGTTTTATATGGTACGCCATGATTAGCTTGAAAAAGGAAACGGAGGAATGAAGGAATGAAAAATCACAAATGAGATCTCTTTTATATCTCTGTGTCTCTTCAATGAGATGGAGTCTCCAGCTTCTCATATCTCTTCTCGAGTTTTGGAATAATGGCTCAAATTGTACTCAGATTTTGACAAAAGATTAAGATTTCTTTATGAACCTTTTGAATTTATCTACGAACAATTGTTTTGTGTGTATTTTTCTTGATCCTAAGCAATTTTAACAGAACTGTTTTACCCAATTAACACAACCAAATCTTCTGAGCTATGAAAGCAACCTTTAAGCAATAACGTTTTCTTCTGGAAGGGTTAGTGCCTCTCAAAACCACCACAATCATAATGTCAAAATGACTACATATTGTCTACATAAATCTATGCATGCTTTTTTTTCACAGCCTTTTATGGTATGGAAAGTTGTACAGACGTTTTATGCCGTATTAAAATGATAATACTGGCATATACACAGAAGGACCTACTTTTGTACTCAGTTAAATTACAGCCTTTGTTTTGTTTCTCAATGGTCACATGACTTAACTGCTTCAGTCTTCCTCCGTTCAGATGGTGTTGGTTGAGCAGCCTTTAGGGTCGAGTGTGGAAGAGAGGCTTCATCAGGATGAAGCCAGAGTAAGTGTCTCAATTTCTCTCCACATCCTCAGACTACTTGAGCAGATCTTTTGGTGATTAGAAGTTGGGTAAAACCGAGCATCACTCTAAGTATGATGCATGCTGATGTAGGGGCATAATTAAAGCTTTTGTGCGAGAGGTCAGCGGCAGCATTGTTGTTTTAATTTTAATTTTATTCTGTGCTTCATCCTCTTAAGGTTTGATGTAAATATGCATAAATCACAACTGGGATTTTAGAGGGCTGTGTTTATCCTAACCCTCAGAATGCTGCATCTGTCCCATTTCTTTGTGATGCAAGAATGTAGGGGAGCTCTTTGCTGTATGCTTCACAACAACAATCCAGTAGAAGCATTGTATTTTCTCCTATAGAAATAATCCAAAGCATCTCTCTTTTCTTTCTCAGGTGCAGGAGCTGACAAAACAGTGGGCTAGTCGTTGGAAAGAAATCCATAATATTCTTAGGGTTGGTAACTTGCATATGCTTATTAATACACCTTTACATTTTCCTCTCAAACATGGATTTCAGGAAATGATTGTGAAATGTGCCATGTTGCCATGAGTGTGGGGGTTGTCAGGATTGTTCAACCAAGATATTTTGATTTAAAAAGAAATCTATTATTTATCCTTCTATTCCATATATACACACACACACCATAAAATGTATATCTATTAACTATAGCCGAACACAGCTCTCACAGTTTTGTTGCTTCTTACCTAGAATGTAGTTATGTAGTTGCAAGAGCACATCAATTCTACCTCTATAGCTAATTTGTTCATCCACAAGATTGCAGTGATTTCATTCTGCTTTTCTCTGCACCCTTCTGTGTAAACTGCGGCAGTAAGTGAAGTACTCTGCTTGTATGGAGGAAAAAGATCACTTTAGCTCTGTGCATCACTGTGGCTCCATGTGCTGCTAAATAGAGGGGAAGACATTGGTGGTTAGTCACCTAAATAACCTCCTGCTACTGTATGCCACACACACATAGATTCCTATTTCCTGATAGCAGAGGTTTCATCTCATACTTTTGTCTTTTTAACTGTGCAAGGAATATGTGTCACGTAGTTTGTAATTTCTTGGTTTATTTGACAGTCAAATATTCTGCCGCTGGTTTGAGCTTGTAGCACATATAAGAGCGCTAGTGCCAGGGTAGACATTATTTAATATGATGTGAATGACAATATAGAAGTTAAGCCTATTTAATGTGTTGTACTATGTATTGTGCATTATGTATATATTGATGTTATTTGACACACACCTTTAACTATGGAGTGCTTAAAAGTAGAAGATATTTACCTGATGCTGTAGTAGCAGTAAGTAGACTATTTCATCTGTGTACATCTAAACAAGTCATGCACTCCTGATCTGTTTTTTCCTCTTTTAAAACTGTTTTTTTTTCTGGATAATGTGATATTGTGGTTTGAGAAACTTTGATGGTTCGATACCCATGTGAAGTCATTACCACTGTACCCTTGAACAAAGCACTTAACCCCAGGTTGCTCCAGTGGGATTGTAACACATTTATGGTGCTGTTCTGTATCAAAAGTTGTGTAAATGCAACTGGCTCTAGTTGTTTGACAATAAATAACAGTTTGATTCTTCTAAAAATGACACATTTAATAGCAGCTTTAATAGATTTCCCTCCGACAGGTGGCAGTGTTGCGCTTGAGAAGTGCAGTGGGGTTGCAACGTTTTTGCCTTTGGCTGGTTGTGTTTGATGGTGCTCTGTGTAGCAGCCTGTGGTGTTGTAAATGGAAGTTTTCAGACTGTAGCTGGAGTCTGGGGGTCAATTTCAGGCCACAAGCTGGAACTGTCAGAATGCCATAGCATAAGCTCATTGGTATGAGAGACTATTACCTCTGTCTTGCTCCTACATGTATATGTGTGTGTGTGTGTGAAAGAGGATAGGGAGATGGGGAAATAGTCTGTGATGGAGGAGGAAGGAGAGTGAGAGATGCTTTCTGTCTTTCTCTTTTATTTATTTATTATTACGTCACGTCACATCACCTCCTTCCATCTCATTTACACACATACGCACCCAAATCTATGAAGCGGAGAGCAAAACAGAGATGGCAGATGGTCACGCATACTCTCTGAGCTTTTAGCTGCTCATCTGCTCCAGTCCAGGCAGCAAGACATGAGCCACAGAGGGCCAAATAGCCCAGACCTCTCTTTAGCCATTACTCACTTCCTGCCATGCCAGCATGCCAACCGATCGTCCTGCTCTTAGCCGATCGAATTCAGTGTGCACGTGTTGGGGTGACCGAAAGTTGAAGAAATATCCAGGGACCAATTTGTCATCAGCTTCTGTAAATTTTGGCTCTATCCTTGCCAAGCCACCTAACAGCATGGGGATGAGCGTTGATGCATCAGCTGAATTTAATTGCAGATAATCACTTCAAATAGCACTTCGCCGGTGCTGTTTTCTCAAGTCCCACCATAATGAGTGTCTTCGCCTCTCAACTGCTTATTCTTCGCCACCTTTTTCAAGTGCTTTGGCATCTTTTTTGATGGGAAAGTGTTGTAGTGAGAAAGAGACAGCCCACAAAGAGAAGAACAAAGGCACAAGTCTCAAAGCTCACTTTTTTTTTTTTTTTTGGTCCGCCTCTGAGCTTGACTGAGAAACAGAGGATTTAACAATGCAACATGATTTTGCAAACCCCAAAAGGCAGATGATGGCTGTTTTTATGGCTGTTATTTTTTCTCGGCAATGGCAAGCGGTTGCATATTAAGCATCTGTTGTCTTGTGTGAATGTCGTATTATATTGGTGGCAGACAATAAAACACAAGTAAATGAACAATACTGAATATTAAAGTATCAAGATCAAACCAGATTCAAATAAAATTTTTAGTAACTCTTTAGTTTAGGGTCCAGTTCTCACTATTAACTAGTTCCTTATTGGGATGCATATTACTAGGATATTGGCTGTTTATTAGTACTTATAAAGCACATACTTATACCTTATTTCTTATACCTTACTAAACTATTAATGAGCAGTAAGTTTTCCAGAACCCAAAAGTCTAATTCTCCGCTGGTTCCTTCTAGTTTTTTAAATTTATTTGTGAAATAAAGCCTGCGCTAAACCTAACTTGACTATACTTTGACATTTTGTTGTACAACGTAAACTGCACACACCCATAGTGAAAATGCAAATTTTGAAGCAGTTGTGTTAATTTTTGAAAATGTACATTTTTAATAAGGCAGCTTGGGGTGTACGTTTGTGCAGTGTACATTGTAGAACAAAACGTATCAAGTTATTTTACCACAGGCTTTATTTTACTCATAAATTGAAAAACCCCATTATAAAACCCAGCAGTGAATTAGACTTCCGGGTTCATACTTGCTCCATTCTAGTTTGAGGCAAAAGTCATAGTTAATAGTTAGATAAGAGTGAGAACCTAAACTAAAGTGTGAGCAAATTTGTATATTTATATTATATTTGTATATTTCTTTCTTTATATATTTCTTGTCCAACCATTCAAATATGATTGCTAATATTCTTGTCCCTCCCTTCTTTAGGGCAAGTGTATAAGATTGTTTTGGCCACTTGGAAAGATAGTCACATGCCTCTCATAAATAAGGTATTGTTGATGTCCTTAGCACAAGTAGGGCAAAACAAGCTTTGTGCCAAAGTTGAGTATTTAAGGTAAAGGGTTTGTTAAAACAAGTGGAATTGTGATGCTTGCCCATTATAATGAAACACATTTGACAAATTTACATTTTTAAAGTATTTCATTCATTCAGTCATTCAATCATTTGAATTAGTTTCAGTGTGTTTTCAAACATGCAAGGTGAAAAAATGTAACCAAAAGATGGCACTGTAGCACTTTGATGTTTCTTGAACATTCACATGTACTTGAAGCAATGAAATAAACAAAAGAAAGTCTACCCGTGGTTTATATTTAATTTTCAAGCTATTTAGATTACTATGTCATCCAGCCACCATAAAAACTGCTTTAATGATGTTGAAGTCAACATGTGGCAGAGTGAAGGGAGGGGGTTTGTGCAGCAGATGATTAAAATGGCTTCTCTTGGTGAAGAAATATTAACAAGAGATTATGCATACCGTGCTTTGCGGTTTCTCGTCCTCAATCACTCTAATGTCGGCAGTGGCCACCCAGCGTGTGTATATGCACAGTTGGAGTAATGGCCGTACGTGAGGGTTAAATGTATGTTCTCAGAGTGATGGACATAGAGATACTTCAATGTAATAAGGTTCCTTTCTGTGAAAGAAATTTGTTTTGTGGCTTTGTGGGGATTTTCATGTTATTAGGTGGTTAGTGTGGCCACTGGACAATACAGTGGTACCTCGAGATACGAAATTAATCCGTTCCGAGGCGGCCTTCGTATAATGAGTTTTTCGTATCTTGGAACACATTTTACATGTAAAATGGCTAATCCGTTCCAAGCCCTCCAAAAACACCCCAATACATTTCATAATAAAGCTAAATTGACCTATAAACAATGAAATAACGTAAAATGTCGAAGCTTACCTTTCGAGTGAGGCTATCTCCGACAGTGAGAGTGGTGGCAGAGGAGGAGGAGGACAAACGGCAGATAACGTATGAACGTATGTACACTTAACTTTACGAAAACGCATAAAAAATTTAAAGTTTCGGGTGCGGAGTGGCTGAGCTAAAGCACGCCAGCACGTACGTATAGAAGATGCATGACGGGAGGGATGCTGTCCAATTAGAGAGAAGGATCTCATGGCTTGGCTAGCATCAGGAACCAATGGGAGAGCAGGAGGATGGTGGCGAGTCTACTATAACCAAGATGGCGGCGTGCGGCGCGAGTTTCAAAATTGTTATGGGGCGAATCTCGGACTCTCGAATGAGGTGAACTCTCGTCTTTGCTTTCGTAATTTGGATCTTGAGGTACTACTGTATATTGTTCGTGCAGATTTAAAAGGGACAGTATATACAGACACCAATATTTACCAAAACCTATATGTTTGAAGAAGATCTTTTAAGAAACATTGGCATCAAAACAACATTGACTTCCATTCTGTGGAACCATAAAACTGAGAAGTTTTTTTCCCACAGAAGAAAGAAGTAACATTGACAGAATATTCATTGTCTGGTGAACTGTCCCTTCAAGTCTCATTACGGATCCAAATACAATGAATACAAGTCCAGTTTTAAACCATATAACTTGCTCTGTGTTGTATTTACAAAATGACTTGAATCTCCTAAAGCTCTCGGTGAATCAAATTGTTGTTCATGTTGATACTGAACCTGAGCAGGGAGCGCTAAGCAGAAAGGAAAGCTGGTGGTCTGTCTCTAGTGAGTGAAAGACCTCTGAACGCATGCCAAAGGTTGATGAAGTGTTTCAGAGTATGTTGCCTTATAGTACATGGAATCAATAGAAAAGCTGGCCGAATTGAGAAAAAACCCATTAAAATCTTCTTCTTAACAAAAACCATTACAAACTTGGACAAATAACTTTGCATAAAAACAATATAAAAAATAATAATATTAGGGCATATAACAAGTTGAACAAATTCAAGAAACCCAGAGCATTAAGGCTCATTGCAAGACAATGCTACAGTCCTTAATTAAGAGATTTTGATTAGTCACATATGGCGGATTAATCTCAGAGCATCCAGTGATCTAATTAATATGGCTGTGTTGTAATTCTTTTCATCAATGTTCGTTTGGGGGTCCAGTTGCTAGCTTGCTAACAGCACATGGCATGGTCTCAGTGGGTGTGTTGAACAAAATGAATGGAATGCTAACAGACATGCAAACAAGACGTGTGTCCAAGATGGATACTGGTCTCTATGTGACAAACGAACAGCAAGGATGCAAGATTTAACAAGCAGTCTGGACCTCTGATTGTGTTTAATGAACTGGCTGAAGCTATTCCACTTTTCCTCTTTTGATGAGCGTAATGATATCTTGAAGGCATTTGATGAAATCTTTTTGATCAAACTTTTATCCCTTCGCAATGAACCATTAAGAGTTACTTGAGAATAAAAGGCCGGCTGTTAAGATCCCTTACTTTCGTCAGAAAAGGTCACCACTAAGAATAGTTTTACATCAGCTTAAATGTTGCAACTTGGACGGAGAGCAGATTTGTACGTCCAGGCCTTTCAGTACATCTATTGGTCTGTCAGTAAAGATAGATAGTAGGGGTGTAACAATATTCAAACCGCAAATTTAGTAGTAATCAGGGGTGCAACGTTTCGCCCTGCGAATTCATGTACGCAACGAATACAGAGTTGTAGCCTAACCACCTTTAACAACCAACAGTCGCAATAAGCCGCACTTTTTGTTACTTTCGATTAGAAAGAAAAGTCATCTTTCAAATTCGGTCTATTTTATCATGAAATTCAAACAATAGATGCTATTTGGCACTCTTCAATGTCAGTACCCATAGGCGCCTCATTTCAAGTGGCAGGTCAGTTAATGCAAATACTGTGTAGTTTGTATGTTTACACACAATTAGTTATTTGAGTGTTGATTATTATATCTAAAAATAAATAGCAACTGAATTTAGGCTGAATAGTTTGGGCTCTGTTGTTAACCTTTAATATTATAGTACTTTATAGTTTGCAGCATTAGCAGAGCTATATTTTTTTATCCATAAGAAACTTTTCATTTAAATTTAAAGACAGAGACACAGTTTTTTTATTAAACCACTTTTTTTTTAAAGAAGCAATTTTATGTTTAGTTTTTTCTCCCCTGTTGTACCGAACCATTACTTCAAAACCGAGGTACATACTGAACTGTCAGTTTTTATAGATATATGTATTAATTTAGCAGATGTGTTTATCCAAAGCAACTTACAAATGAGGAACACAAGCTACTCACCTTGATATTTTATATATAGTAATATATGGTAGTTTTATTTGAGCATAAAATCTTTTTTCCTATTTCAGTTTTCACTGTTTTTCAGCACGCTCAGGGTTAACTTGGTTGATGTGAGTTGATTCGCTGCTTCGCAGGAGTAAATTGATGCTTTTAGAGAGTGACGGCAATTCTCTGGCTCTGGAACGTAAACAGAATCTTAATTCGCTTTTTGAGGCAGATTTGGAATGCAGAGTTATGCAGCTGCACCGTTGTAGATTGGTTACAGGGTGGGTGGGGAGGGGACAGCGGTTAATAAGGAGACGTGGATAGTGGACTGTCAGAGAGAAAGAAAGTGAGTGTTAGGGGAGAGTGAAGGAGGGAGGGAGGGAGGGAATTTTCTTCTATCCATAGGCTGTCCCAGTCTTCAGCAGCTGGTGAGGTGATGTGCCCTCGTCGCATTTGTTAATTTAGGAGTGCTCGTACAGAACTGAAGGGAATAGGAGGATTGATGACAGATATACCAGCCTAACCAGGGCAGTTTATCTTCCAGTCGATTGTGCCATTTGTTTTCATTTTGAAAAAAAGATGCATCAAATCCCTGGAGCAACACACACACACACACACACACACACACACACACACACACACACACACACATACACACACAAGCAAAAGTTCTCATTTCTATCTTCAGTTGGCTCTAAAAGAGTATTTATTTATATATTAACTTAAATATTGTTCTGTCCTCACCCTTCCTATTTTTCTAAATTAAGTTTTTCTTCCTCTCGCTCCTTTATCACTTTCAGTGTTTATTAAAATCCAGTCTTTAATTGTCTATAACGACCATTTAATTGCAGTGTTGTGATTGCAACACATTCTTTTCTTCCCAGCCATGGATAGGTGTGAAATACCTTCAGATAATAAAATGGGATGAATAGGAACAACAAATGGCAGTAATTAAGGGTTCCTTTAATGAGTTCTGCAAATGTCCAACCGATGAAGTGAATATATAGTGTAGCATTTCTTCAGTTGGTGTCACATCAATCTGAGAACCATATCAAGCCATGAAAAGAAAAAGGAACATGATTGTTCATTGGTAAATCCACAATTTGGCAATATAGACCTCTCTTAGGCAAGACAAGCGTCCAAATGACTATTGCTCATATTCAGCACAGCCCAATTCAATTCACAAATAATACCCAAATCATGTGTTGAACTTGTTGTGTTGTTACGTTTGGATGCAAACCGGTGAGAAAATCTCAGATGTGCATTGAAGAAAGGATCTGAATCATATTTAGGGACCACAATATCATAAAGATTTGGGAATAGACTTGACTACTATCTAACATCCACCCAGAAACTCATGGCAACAACGTAGCTACACTAAGTTAACTAAAAACTTATTTTGAACACTTTAGCAATTGCATGGTACGCCCTGGCACCTCAATATCCTTGCACCATGACAGCAAGTTTTGACAGTAAGTTATTCATCGTTATTGTTCTTGTATATTTCAATGGCATTGCTGTTAAAGAGTAATTTGCTGATGAAAGGGATTTACTTATTGTAGAGTTAATGAGTTGTTAGAGTTGTCATGAGCATTGAAATGCTAGAAGCGGATTGGAATTTGAAAATAGTGGTTCATTCATAAATCCATAAGATCTTACTATCTTGCTTTGGACATAAAAACCGGAAGACAGAAAACAACAAGTGTAGTGCTGAAAAGGGTACATAAGGTCTATATTGCCCTCTATCATATTACGAAAACATACCATCTCCTGCTTTTTCCTGCCCTATTTCCCCTCTCCCCTCTCTCTCTCTCTCTCTCTCTCTCTCTCTCTCTCTCTCTCTCTCTCTCTCTCTCTCTTTATAGCCTGTGCACCATTTTCCAGTTCTTATTCTCTCTTGATCTCTCAACCCATATATTTTCAGTCCTCTTTTTAATTTTCACCCATCTGCTTTGTTTTCAGACCACATTTACCGGTAGTTCCTCAAATTGAAGTCTTGGGCACCAGAACCACCTTTAATTTGCCAAGAAAGTGAAATAAATTAGCAGTTTTATGATCTCAGCCAGATCTCATTTGCTGCAGAAGTTTAGAGTGCATGTAATTTTACAACCAAGACACACACCATGTTTTAAGAAGTTCTCGGGGGCAGAAGGTGTCTTGCTCCCAGGCTAGCTCTGTCTCTCTCTCTAACTCTCTGCCTCCCCCTCCAAAAAAATGACATGGTTTCTATCTTTCTCCCCCCCCCCCCCCTATCTATCTCTCATCTAATGAAGTCTTGGAAGAATTCATTTAATTAAGTGTGGAGAGAAGACCCTCCACACAATCGATGCATCCCTCTTCGTTAGGAGAAAAGGATTTCGCTCCATTCGCTGCTGTCAATGAGGTGGAAATAGACACATTGCTCTCTAACCTGAAGTGGCAGAGAATGAGAGAGGAATGGCAGATGAGGGAGAAGAAAGTCACTTTAAAAAATAAATAAATAAAATAGGGACAGTTCACCCAAAAAATTATTCCGTCATTATTATTATGAGAAACAGACCAGTTTGTATGTCATTAATCTCCTTAATCATCTGTCCTAATTCATTCATGAGAGGAGTAGAAAAGTCAAATTTGTGAACAAATCATTGTGAACGAGTCTGTTTGTTGGATAAAACTGGAATTGTTCACAAACTGTACTAATTGTGTTCTCGAGTTGGCTTGTATGATCTTGTCAGAAGAATTGGAATTTAGCAGTAAAGTACACAACTTTTATGGTGCCTTTGGAAATAATCTGAAGCTTAAGGGCCTCGACACCAAGCCAACGGGTTGTCAGTGTGTGTCAGTTGGGCTAGTTTTTATGGTGTCTTCCACACGTCGCTCTAGTCGGGCCCAGATGCAGCCGATGTGAGGCGAGAACGTTGACGTCGGCTGGGTGTGTCACGGCATTAAGGGCTCCAGTCCCCATTCATAGTAATTGCATTGCAAAAAGTGACAGATTATTCACAAATTTCCATATGACTATGAGTTAAATGCACATACAAAGGTGAGAAGTTTAAAAGGAGTTACTTTTGTTCAATAGAGAGTTCCACAGAGAATGAAAGACATTTGAGGCCTCAGGTCAGTGAGCACAGTGAACCAAAGCACATTAACTTCCATTTTGAAGAGAAAGCCTTTGGTGCTCCAGTCTCCAAATCTCTGAATTAATACCAACACTCTGTCTAAAGTCCATGTCTCCTTTCAAGACGTCCTCTGGTCCTTTGCTATTTTGAATACGTCCTCATGGACAGATTGGTATGCAAGTGTTTTTCTTTTTGTTGTGCTTCTTCAGTATGCGCAGGGCATCCGAAGGTCTTTTCTCATTGTTCAGTCAGGTGGATTGTTGTCATTATTTCCTTTCTCGTATTTTCCTATTCCCGTAAACAGACGTGTGTTCCCCGGTAAAAGCACACATTATTCAAAGCAGGGTACTTATTTGATGAGGCATGACACTTTACCATTTTAGTGATGTTTGCATACAATTTGGATGGCATAGAAATGTTGCAAAGATAGATGGACTATGAGAAAATATAGGAATACACCAACATTTTTGTTGAGGTTATACTATAACTTGAAATGCATGAAACCTGTCGTATCAACCAATTATCAACATTTTCTTTAAAAGCTGAATTGTCTGGTATCCTTGAAGAAAAAAAGCCATTCTTGGATGTTGGCATGCTGGTGTCCGCACACTTTTACCTAACTAGCCTAACCAGCAAAACTTCTTAGTGAACTGATTTGAACCAACTAGACCAGAACCAAACTTGCACTAACCAGAAGAAAACAGCCTGGAAATTTATACCACTCCTAAGCTGGTCTTTTCAGCAAGGATTTTCGCAAATGTAGGATGTCTAGGATTTGCATCCTGAAAATAAACATGCTGAATCCTGCTTGCCAAATTTATTTAATATGTGCTGTGCCAATGTGATAGTCGTTCCCTTGGAGCCAACATTCTCAAAAGTAGCACATGCATTAATCTTTATATTCTATCTGCGTGCACTATCACGGATGTCAAATGGACTTTGAAGAATATGGGCACTTTGATGGCAGACATGAACGTGAACTTGGAAGTGCCTCCCATCTCTGTGGAGAATGAAATAAGAGGAGTAGCATGGACACATGCTACCATATTTAAGAAAAAAAGACACCCGCAGAGCAGAACAATTTTTCTGCTTCTCATTACAGTTCTGTGAAGGGCTGTTCAAATGCCATTAAATACATATTTATATGTGTCCCCCCACCCCCTCCAGTTCAACTCCAATGGATTTTCCCTGTGAATATTGATTTAACCGTTACTTTTAAAGTTTATGATAGGGAATGTTGTTGTTGGACTGTAATGATTTTTAATTGAAACATCAACGCTGTGTTATATCAGCATTAATCACAAGTCATGCATGGAATAGTCAATGTTTCAACATTTCTCACCTGCTGTGAGTGCTTGGATTTATGAATCCCTCCTGCCTAATAATGATGGCTCGCATTTTCTCGTTTCTCTTACGATATTTGATTTCTGGAAGGTTATACAAGTCAAACCTATCAGTATGTCTCTCTAATATTTGTGATGTTAGACTCTAGATTTCACTCTACTAAAATATGATCAAGTCTTTATACATTAGTAGTGGCACAATGCATCTTTTAACAGTTTTATTTTCTGAACATGTAATGTATTAATTGTAAAGTATCCTTGTTTTAGCAGGGTTCAACAACACGTCGCTGAGATGGGGTTTGGTTGAATGTGATTTCCTTTTGCAAACTTGAGATGGACCCATAGTGATCTAAATGATTTATGGTGTTTTCTTCTTCTTTTCACATCGCTCCCTCTCTCCCAGCATCCCCATTCCCCCAACCTTTCGACATATAGCCAAAGCCAGATATTATTCTGCTTGGCCTTGGGGCACGAAGACAAAGTCATAAACAACACACACACTGTTTCCTCTGCTCAGATGCTTTACAATTAAATGTCTGCCATTTCAGTTTTATGCATTGGTCCTGCTTCTTCAAACATTTTTTTTTTTCTCTGATGGTTTAGCTTATCATCTTTCTTGCCAACCCCCATCCATGTCATCTCATCTCTTTTTCTCTGTTTTCTTGTATGATTCTTATCTAGGAAGATACAGTAGCTCTCAGAAAGGAGGGTATTGGTGTAGTTCTTGATTCCCAAATGCCCTATTTAATCTGCATTGATGAAGATCTACTCAGCACTGGGGTTGTTCTCTATCATTTAAAGGTAGGTTATCATAACGTAGGGCCAACATGTATAGTTGAACTCAACTTCCATTGACATGATGTTACTTGTCAATTTTGCCCAAGCCATGTTTTTTGTAAAAAACTAGAGTATTGATAGGATGGATATTTGGTGTTATGGGGTTTGTAAACCATTCCCTGTTCTACGGTTTAGGAAGGTAGAACTTCAGTTGGAGCTGGAGGAACCGAGCCAGAGCAGGATATCGGTTTGTATTCTGTCTGCATTGATTTTGTTCCTGACAGGAAGCTGTTGGCAATGTCAGACCCTTTATCATTTTGAGCATTCTCTTCTCTGTAGTTCTCCATGGTGAAGCTCTTCAGAGGGAACACTGTGTGTTTGAGAACCAGAGAGGAACCGTCACACTTGTACCTGTACCGGGAGCCAGATGTGCAATCAATGGGGTGGAGGTTACCCAGTCATACCTTCTAACCCAGGGTAATAAACACAGGGCTATATTATACATTATTGTAGGATCTTTGACTATCTATTGCAATTTATTGTATTCAAATTATTTCCTTTTTACTAGTTTAATAAGGGTGTTGTTAGTCATAATATTATCATTTAGAAATGTATAGAAACGTTCTCTTATGTTCACCAAGGCTGGATTTATTTGAACAAAATATACTATAACATCTTTAATATTGTGAAATATTATTACAATTTTAAATACAAAAAAAAATCTATATTTTAAAATGTAATTTATTCCTGTAATGGCAAATTTGAATTTTCTTGAATGAGTCTTTAGTGTCACATGATCCTTCAGAAATCATTGATTTGTTGCTAAAGAAACATTTCTTATTATTATCAATGTTGAAAATGGTTTAATATTAATTAAAGAATAATTTAACTGCTTAATATTTTGTGGAAACCATGATTCTTTTTTCCTCTTTTTTGAATAAATAAAACGTTTAAAAAAAACTACATTTATTTGAAATATATATTTTTAAAATAAGTAGCAAAGTACATACATTATGACTTTTTACTATAACTAATGGTAATTTTAGTGCAACTTTGTTGAATTGTTTATATATAGTTATAGCGTACCCTGGCTGTAGGCTATCAAAATCCCAACTCAGTGGCTTATTAATATAAAATTCAGTATATAATGTATTTACACACTGGTTTAGTGTATTTACAGAAACTTTGAATGGTACTCATCCAATCAGATTTTAGAGCTACAATCAATTTTATTGTCATACCTTAACTCTACAAAGAAACAAAATTTGATAAAATGTAGAAAATATGAAGCACGTCAAACTGATTTTAACTGTAATTCAAAGACGCTCTTTGAGTATGTCTGCATCTTGCCACTTCAGATCTCCTCTCTACATTCCCAGGCTGTGGAGTGAAACAGTCCCGCCCTACTGCTTCTATCCTTGTACATGTCCACCAGAGCGACTCTCATCTCAGAGTGAGACTCGCGGCACTTCCAGAACAGCCAAACATGACTGAGGTTAAGACTCTGGCGGACAAAGCACCCGACCCGCAGTTAATTGGCAGATGAAACAGATAGAGTGCAGAGGGGGTTTGAAGTGCATGTGTGGGATTAACCTTTCAAAGAGTGTAAAACCTCCAGAATTCAGACAAAACAGGCTAGATCTATTCTGGGTGTAAAAAGAGAGAGAGAGAGAGAGAGAGAGAGAGAGACCAACTAAAAGGAAGGAGACTCGAGAGAGTGGGAGAACCATGCTAGTCTGCTTTTCACAAATTTCAATTTGCCAATGTTCCCCTTTTTAGACACGGTGGCATCTGAAGCCATTTTCTTTGAACAAATGATAGTAATTTCCACAGCAACCATAGCCCAAATCCATCTGATGCAGGCCTTTCAAGGGCTTTGTCACCCCTTGGATGTCATTAATAGAGGCAAGATTAGTTTTTTTTTCACTCCAGAAAGAGGGAGGAGAGAAATGGGCATCTGCTTGGAAACCCATCACTCTCACAATCCCCAGAGAAAGTTATGTTTCAGTAATGTTATGCATAATGTGTTTACCAGAAAAGAAAAGAGACAGGTTGACCACATGCTCATGATTGTCTATTTACATTTTTCACATTTATCCATCTATCATTCTTTGTTTTTTCCTATATACAGTAGAACCCTGACTTACGAAAATAATCCGTTCCGAGGTTGGCTTCGTAAGTCGATCTTTTCGTAAGTCGGTCAGGCTTTTACATGTAAATTGCCTAATCCGTTCCAAGCCCTACGAAAACACCACATTTAATTTCATAATAAAGCTAAAATAAACTCACCATACTGTCTTCCCTTTCACTTCAGCAACAATCTTCACATCCATGGCTAGTGATTAGAAAAAAGTTTATGTTAACTGGGCACAAAATAAGGCCGATAAGACGATGAAAACAAAACTTGTATGCGAAAGCGTGGACGAACTTTAGCGTTAGCGTAGCACAGACGAAATGGGAGAGGAACGCCGCTACGCAGAGGCTGGTGGGAGCGATGCTGACCAATAGGAGAGCAGGATGCTGCAGCGAAAGCTAGCGTCCGAGCCAGGAGACAGCCAATGGGAGAGAGGGACGATTGGCGCAAGTTTACAGGTCAGTGTCGCGCGAATTTCAAAACAAAACTCGGAAATCGTCGCCTTGGCCGAGATATCGTTTTTCGCATCTCGATCATTTTGTCGTTACTCGGGCGAAAAAAAACCCGAAATCCTTTATCGTACGTCAAACTTTTCGGATGTAGAGCGTTTCGTAAGTCGGGGTTCTACTGTATTTGGTTTTTATTGTAAAGGTTAACAGTTATTTTCCAAATCAGAGTGAAATAGTGTTGTTGGCTATATTGTGTAACAGGTATTGCTACTTCTGTTTGTCAGGAGTGAACATACTACTTGGAAAGGCCACCATGTTCCATTTCAACCATCCTCAAGAAGCAGCCCAACTTCGGGAGAAACGCAAGGTGGGGGAAATTCTTTCTCCTTTGAAGCTATTTGTAAGAAATTAAGTATTAAAATGCTGCTGGATAAAGGGTGAGCACAATTACCAACTTATGTTAAAAAGTGCAAGTCGTCAGAAAGTGCTCTCAGTTGTAATTGCTATGCCAGTTGGCTATATGCTTCTCCATGCAAGGTGGGACAGGAGCTTTCTTCTTCAAAGAGGCACATATACACCTCCCTCAAGCTAAAATTATAAATCCCTCTTGGTATATTTGCAAAGTGCCAGTTCTCTTTTTTTCTTTTTATCTTTTATACCTCTTTTTCTTCATTTCCTCAGAGAGGTAAAGTAATTGTGCACCTCAGTGTCTTCTGATAAGAGCCGAACATGTCTCTGTTGTTGGTTTGCAAGTGTGCACCTTCCCTCCATCTTACTTTCTCCGCAGCCTCTGACACTCTCTCTAACTTTCCCTCCCTCTCTCTCTGTCTCTCACTGCTGTGACAGGTAATTAAATATTTCCTGACTGTTAAGTCTCTCATTGTAAAGTTAGACAGCAGCTGTTTCCTCTTCTGTGCACGGAGATTACAGCGCCTTCTCTCTGCGTGAACTATTCTTACGCTCACAAACAACTGTTAACTTGCTCTCAGCGGCACCATTCAGTCATTTTTGTTGTGTGAAACTTTGTTTTTTCTCAGACAAACTGCTCATTTCCATATTACACAATGGCACATATTAGTTTAAAGATTGCTTACATAAACCGACTTCATCCGAGTGTTGTTTCCATTGACATTTTGTACCCAGATGAATCTTAAACGTGCCAAGTTTGGAATGGTTATTTATCAGCGTTGATTACGATGGCTACTGTTTTGCCTCTGGTTCCATTGTAGTGTATGGAAAAGAGGAGCTTGGTCATTCTGCCAAACATCTCCATTCGTGTTCTAGAGCAGAAAGAAAGTCATACGTGTTTGGGACAACATGACAATGAGTAAATGATGACCAAAAAATGTGAATCTCTTAACACGTTAATTTGAACAAAGACAGTTTGCTATAAAAGGTGTTTTATTTTCATGCTCATTGAGGCACGTTGCAATCATGTTTACCAGTCTCCTTGCATTCTACTCTCTCATTTCGATCTGAATGATGGTGATTTGTAGTGTTTTCTAATGGCATGTTTGCTTTAATTAGTGTGCTGTAATTGCAGTGTGTTAGAAACAGCTGTCTTTCAGTTTTGAGAGTGGTTTTTACCACAGTGCTGTGTCTATGCTCAACCATCCATTTGTGTGTGTGTGTTCTCCACAGTCTGGGCTCTTCGTGTCGAATAACTCCACTGCGTTCTCTGTGGACACTTTCAGTCATTTCAGGTGAGTACACCTGCTGTGAGACAGACTGTGCTGTATCCTCATCCATCCTCTGATTCATTATGTTATATAACTTTGGCTTAATGGTAACGGTAGCTTTATCTTCTTCCATAAGACATTTTGCACACCACTTATCCTGGAAAAAATGAACTTTTAGTGCTTCACTTAATACTTTTTATATACCTAAACTTGGACTAGCTGGATATAAATTCCCATTTAAGACTTTTAGTTTCTTCTAGGAGGGGATTTGATCTATTCACATCAAATATGGAAGTATAAAATTACATTTTTTGCACATTCACATGGAGTTTGATGCTTTTGTCGTTTCTCTGAAGAAAAAAAGATTGAATAATAAGTTAATCAAGTAACAGTTCATCATTCAACCAAAAGAATTCACCTAGTTTCTAATGGGGAAAAAATATTTGTGTGTTTTAAAATCTTAGTTCTGCATACTATATTTGTCCTGGGACTGTGAATTTAAGCGACAGCACAGGTTTGCGTGGGGAAAAACCACTTTAAAAGTAAACACATTTATTTTATCTTTTTAATTGATCTTGCCAATATCCCTGTCTAACATTTTCATTCTATTTCAGTTTTGGTTTCACGTTTTGAGTAGAAATATGTCTGTATTTAAAAGTCAGTGTCTTGGCATTTGCATTTTAATTAATTCCACACAATTAACTGATTTCTTTTTGGCTCTTACATGCAGTGGATTTTATTCGCCTTTTTTAATCTTGGGGCTGTTTTTAAAATAGTTTTTTTTTTTACTGTGATTTGGCTTTTTTCCACTCTGGCAGATGCAGTTAAAAGAAAAATGAAAAGAAAAATAACTATGACAGATGTGATCTGTTCCCAATGGAAAATGCAAGCGTTTTGCAGTATGTAAATCGATTGTGAGATGTTCTTGTAATTGTGGATGGCAAACCACGCCAAATGTTGGTGTTTTTCTGCTTGTGAACAGTGTTTGTAACTAGTCATGTTAGTCTAGGGACTTCAGTCTTGCTACAAGAGTTTAGCTCCATCCCCCAGTTAAATACACCTGGAAGATGTATTACAACAGCTTGAAGCTTAACTCTGCCCGACACTGACCCTCCAGGAGCAGGATTGGACACCCTTGTTTTAGTCAATGTAAGTATTTCCACACACATAAGAAAGTTTGATGAGAAAGCGAATAAGGCATATGGACAGCTAGAGAGGTTCAGGCTGTTGTGCGTCGACAACTATGACAACAAAGAAAGCTCCCAGTCTCCCAACTCCCAGCTGAGAGACTTCTTTCTGACGTGCTACTGTTTGCAGCTGGAGCCGGGAGACGTCATGCATCATCTGCGAACCTCCAGGCTCTTCACATGTGTACACAATCTATGTGTGGCGCTTTAGACGCCTTCAGCAATGTTCTCTACGCTGTTCCCCCTAATTGTTCCTTTGTCGGTGTTTACAAAATGTTTTGTTTGTTTGGTCGTCTTTGGCTTTGTTGTTCAAAGCTTTCTATAGATAATGGATTTGTGTGTTTGAAGTGAGCACTGCGAGCCTAGCAGATTGCTAATTTATTTTGTTCTGGCTTTCATGTGATTGACTGTGGATTTGGTTTCTCCAAAAGCATCAGAATGGAAATCCAATAGGATTTGATGCATGCATCAAACATGGCTAAATACCAGCAGAGCAAAAACAGAAAAGCGTTGCACTGTCCAAGTATGCATTCATTTATGAGTCAGTTTTGAACTATATATATTTATATCCTGTGCTGTACCGCTTTGCTGGGCAAGACAAAATCAAACATTTTTTGGGTCTCCATTGTCCTGGATATATGTACAATTTCCTAAGGAGAGCTTGAAACACAAAAACATTTAATCTGCTTTATACTTTATAACTGATATTAAAGACATACATTTCTATAAATTGCATACATTTTTTAAAGCAGAAGTCTTTTGTAAAAAAAACCTTTGAAAGGTTTTAAATCATTTTCATCAATATGAAAGACATGCATAGTGCATGTAAAAGTTATTTTTTTAAGTCTTATCATGTCCTATGCTGCTATATAAAGCTTTAATACAAGTCATATGTACGATGAGTGTGTTTATCTCCCCCCCCCCCATCACCTCTGCTTCCTCTCAGTTTGCAAACAGAAGGTGTGCTACTGCAAAAGTTTAATAAGCAGCTAGTGAAACAGATGCTTCTCACCTGTTCTGTCATGTCGTACCTGTACTGACACAATTTAATTACATTTTATGGATATTATATAGAATATCAACATATAAAGCATTCAACTGCTATTTTATTTTCCCTCACAAAAGTTAAACAAAGAAAGAAAACAGAAATGAAAAACTTAAGTTGCAGGAATTATGACACATACTGTACAATGAAAGGGTAATATAAGATAATTCATAAGTGGTAGTACATGGAGTCAGTGTCTGTCTACTTCCCAATCAGAAAATAGGATAGACGTACAGGAATACCTTGGTTTACGAATGACTTAGTATACGAGCAAAAAAACGTAGTGAAATATATACGTACAGTACAGCGTATAGACAATGGCCCTCAAGATGAGTAAGAAAGAAGGTACGAAATTCTTCCTGTAAGCAGTAACACCCTCCTCTCATCTCCTTCACGCCAGCAGCGACGCTACTCAAAGCTAAAGTGCGCGTTACAGTAATTTGTCAAGTATTTTTTGAGTTTGATTGTCAATTATTAATTAGTATTTAAATGAGATCTTAATGGTTATAATTTAACTGTAAGTAATAGGGTAAAACCAAAAAAATATTTAAAATGTGCATTTATGGTCATGTGGAACGAATCGAGTGATTTTTATTGCATTCTTATGGGGGAAATTGTTTTGGTGTACGAGCATTTTGAGTTGCGAGCTAGCTCTTGGAACGAATTAAACTCGTAAACTGAGGTATTACTGTATTAGAAATAGATCAATTAAGTTTAGAGTTTCTTGAGGATCAGCGTTTTATCCCCACCCTATCCACTTCTTGTCTTCCTCTAAGTTTGCAAACAAAATTTCACCCAGTGCTTAAAGAGGCGTTGAATTGAGAAATCCAATTTTCCTTGATATTTTGACATGTAAGAGGTCAAAAAATATATATATATATAAAAAAAAAATCATTTCAATTTTTCAACTTCCTTGTTAGTCCAAAAACAGTTTTTTTTAAACCAAGCTCCGAAAACTACTCGTTTCAGATCACATTTTCACATTATGATTATGTGATGAAAGACTGCTCCTGCAGAATCGGATTAATGCGTACTTCTACATCATCACGTCTTTAGCCCCGCCCACTGACATGTTAGTGAGATGAGAAGATACAGAATCACTGGACTAAAAATAACATTACCTTGTAAAGGATCCTAATGCTAGGAAAGTGGTCATTTATTTTCACAGTGTTTCAGGCACAGACCTTTACGGTAAGATAGGGACCAGACAGTAATGCCACAACATGTAATTAACTGTGTTAGTTCTATGATCAGTGATTTCTGATATGTAATGATTAATGTACAGTCAAACATTCATTGCCTCAAAATATTTATTGCTGTTTATGCGTCTGTAAATAAAATTATATACAGAAAGCGATCAAAGAACTTTCCCTTTTCAATTGCTAGGTCTGTCATTCACATAGTTTATCAGTAACTGAGACGCTGTTTGAACTCTACAGTAATTATCTTATTTACATCATGTTTGCACTGTTAGTTGATAAAAGTGTAAGCTTTTCATTTCTCATCAATGCTCATCACTGCAACCTTTCAAAGTAAAAGATTTCGAGAGAGTTCCTGATATAATACCTATTTCAAAGACTTATTATTATTGCAAAGACTTCCAACAGAGCGTTCAATTCAGAGGGCTTAAATCAGGGCAGAAAATAACCTTTTATTTCTAAATTATGACAATTCTGCGTGTAAAAATCATACTAACATTATAAGTGTGCCTCAGGAAACAAAATGATAAAATACAGTTCATAACCCCTTTAAATGTCTGTGATGTCAATTGAAAGGTTGCAAGCTTGAATATTGCAAACATTAAGGATCTTTTCTGTTGAACAAGAGCAAGCCATTTAACCTCTACTGCCTTTTGGACAAATTGACCAAGTAGTATTCTGTTGCATGAAGCAACTCACAACCCCATTCTTATTTGCCTGAAATGTTTTGACATTTCAGGTTAAAATGCCAACTTGTTGGTGATGGCGAGGTGTTAGTTAACAGTGCTATGGTTTTCATTCACACTGATTAGTACATGGAAAATAGCATGCTTATTTCTGAATAGTTTTTCAGCAAAATACAAATCTGTTTTTGAAATTAAATACTGACATGTTCGGTGCACCAACCCACAGACTTCCAATATTACAGCTTAGGGTATTTGATGTAGCTCCATTGAATTCTTCTGATTATTTACCGTAGTCATCCATACCCATTCACATTGTACTGCTCAATGCTAAAGACAGTAAAGTCTTTACTGAGCAGATAATGAAGATAACAATGCTGTTGTTTATTGTTTTATGAGTCCAAGTGCGTGTGATGAATGAGAGGTATCAGAAAATGTGAATAATCGTATCTAATCAGCCTATATCAAACAAAATGAAAAGCTGCTGGAAGCCAATCACTAAAGGCCCGTCCACAAGGAGACGCGTATTACTGTATCCGCATACATTTTTTATCGGATTGGCGTTTCGTCCTCACGGATCCGGCGTTTTGGGAGACTGAATCCGCTCTCTTTTGATACCGGGTCCTAAAGTGGATAGATCTGAATCCGACACCCTTGCGGTCTCGTGTGGACGGCCAATCCGTATATTTTGTCAAAACGATGATGCCATCCGACACCCTTGCGGTCTCGTGTGGACGGCCAATCCGTATATTTTGTCAAAACGATGATGTCATCACATCATCGTGTCGGCTGCGTCACACATAACAGCAACAGTGTTTGCCAGATTGGACTGAAGATTTCCTGTCCAACTACAGCTTAAAACCCGCCCATTTAAAAAATACCAGCCCAAAGTGCGTAGTCTTATAAATAATGAAAAATGTTGCGCAATTGTATGCATCAAAAACAAGCCCGAATTTTATCAACCAGCCCAATGCATTTTTTCCCGGTCGGACGTGACCAAAAGGTAAATAGCAATATGGCAACACTGAACAGCAACAACAATGCGCATGCTCAAAGTCTTCTTCTCTGTGTATAGTGTATTATCTGTGGCAGAATTACAGCGCCCCATACTGGTCTGGCATATATACTACACCGTTATCAGTCGGTTTTAGTGGTCTCGTGTGGACGCTGATAGTTCTTACACCGACGCCGTGTTTTATGATCGGATAGGGAATCCACCTCTGTAAACTCAAGAGGGGAGAGCCCTTGGGAGGGATGTATAGAGAGGATGGATGTATAGAGAGATGAATTTACTGGAGACAGTCCAAAAGGAGCCACACTTCTTTGGTAGAAACCTAGAGGCATCTTTGTGGCACCAGGCAAGGTTCAGAATGTCAATCTCGTATCAAATGCTGTGCATGTAGTCTGGACCTATATTTATGATAGCCATGTTCATTGAATACACTACTAAATGCTGTAAAATCATTATAAAAAATGTTGTGTAAATATGTTAGAAAGATAAAATAAAGATTCCTTAGTTAAGTGATGCTTCACATTTTTGAAAAATCTATGCCTCACATTTTTTACATCCCTAACCAAGAAATACTCTGTGAAATTGCCTTTGTGACCTGCATTGTAAAATATGTTGTATTTACCTTTGTGTCTGAAATGCTCTCAATAGACACCCTGCTGTTCGACTATAAGATCAGTAACCTGTTGTTGTGTTCTACTGGGGGTGTTTCTGACATTTTACAGGGTTTTCACTTGTACATGCTCTGCTACCCAACAAGTTGTGTATGAGGCTCCATAAAATGTTTGGCTTTCTGTCCAAAATCCTGTTGAGCTTGACAGAAAGTCGTCTTTGTTTCCCACCAAGCTGCTTTTCCATCCCTGTGCGAACAGTCTGAGAATGAAGTGCTTGTATGTAAATCCTCAAATCTACATATGCACATTCTATTTAATTTCACAGCTAGCTGAGTGGCCCTAATCGCATCCCGACATTTGGGTCTTTTGCTATTCAAATCTAATAGACACTTTTGGAGATGCGGGACATTGTGCAGTTTAGTCTTTTTGCCTTTCCGCCTGTTGGAGGTCTCTCGTGTCATAACTGTAGCAAAAATAATTAAAATCACTCTTCAAAACAAAGACTACAGCAGCGTGGTTTTGAATATAAACCTAATTGCTTCGCTCTTTTGTGGCCATGCTTAAGTGTAAATCATTTAAAAGAAATATGCCGCCCCCCCTATTCGTTGTGATATAAATACAAATATTGAATTTCTGTTTTGTTGAATCATCTGAAATGGAGAATTTTTTGCTTACAGTTCCAGAAAGGCTTCTGACCAACCTGAAGGTGACACAGATGACTGTTGTTTCTCAAGAGAGAGTCACAGGGTAAGCATGTGTTTTTAGTCCGTGTGTCCGCGAAAGTGTTGTTTTTTCTTTTTCCTGAGGCTAGTGTATTTTTCCAGTTGTTTTCAATGGCTCCATTTTTTTTTGTGACAAGTCGCTATCTATTTCACACTGTGTTCTAAGCGCGCTGTTTTTTACCGGTCGCTGAGAGTTGAAGAGTGTTTAGCTTTGGATAAAATGCAGCGCTCATCACTGTCACTTTTTACCCTGTCGTCCATTCACAGGAAAGGAGGGGAGAGACAATTGCAATGACTAACTAAACACTGACTAACCAATGACAACTCATAACTGCCTATACAATGACAACAGATGACAACAACAAGCATAATAATGGAGCAAAATAATTTCAAACAAGAGCCAGTGCAAATACTTCACATTGTACCAACATTTTTATTTAGAAACAATGCACAAACAAGCTATCTGTGAAATTAGATGCTAGTAACAGTTTGGCGGATATTCCCTATCATAGCAAGCAAAGCATCTCAACTGAAAAGAAAAACACTGCAATGCCGAAGCACTCTCAAATGCCCCCAGCTAGGTGTTTTCTTGCTTTGGTGGACACATGGACTTAGCCTAAACTTGTGCTAACTATTGTTTGTGACTGTCTGGACAGTTGCTTACTTTTTATAACTTTATTATGGGGACAGGCAATTAAGAATATGCTGTTTTGAAAAACAAGCATAGATGATTTTGACCATTGCCTGAAGGCAGTGCAGCTGCCTCAGGGACCTAGCGGGAGCCAGAACTGTTTTTATGTTGCACTTGAAAATAATACAAATGCTAAAATTGTCAGTCAGATGACTCTGATTGAGCTGCGGACATACTGTTCTCTTCTTGTGTTGTCATTTGATTTCAGCACATAAGAAGCTCATTTTTTGTTAAATTAACTAAATGACAGTGTCTATTATAATTAATTAGATCCTATTTAATGCAGCTACTGTCTCAGTTTTTAAATGAAGCAATGGCCTCAAAAGTATAAAGTTGGGTGAATATCACTCTGATCGTTTATGATCATTGATCGTTTATGATCATTGATCGTTTAGGTTAAATGTTTATTAAAGATACGTTTATTACAGACAGTGTTTTTGGTGTGGTTTCTTATTACCACAGAAAAATGCTGTTATTTTTGTTATGGACTGACTGCTTTAAGCTTTTTTTGCTTTCCATGCAAATAATTTCAGTATAAAAGGCTACTTTTCCCAATCTCAGATAGCATTGATTATCATGTATACATTTTTTACCCATTACATTTGTTTTACGTGGCTTTATAGCTACCCCCTGGAAAGAGTACATCAAAACAATGGCTTAATCATATATTTATCTTTGGAAAAGCGGCTAATACAAATCGCATGCAGACCCTTCCTAACAAATATAAAGATTCACAGAGTAAGTGTTTCAAACCAATTACATCTCAATGCTTTCAATACTGACACTTCCATTTATATTGGGTAAAGTGTTTAGTCCACTTAAACAGAGATAAACAGATGCAAGATAAACAGTGAGCAGAAATAAGAAGTTATTTTCACAGCTTTTAAAGCCCACTTCTGAGAGATGCCAAGGTAATTATAATAAAATAGTCTCAAAAACATTTGCATAAAACATAGTTACATTTATTGAAATATATTAGAAAATGAAAACTAAACTCTATTAACACTATTCCTTTTTTCTCCTTACAGATATTTTCCACATCTCTTGCACCTACAGACTTCCTCTTTCCTCAGAACAATACAGACAGTAGTTTTAGTGGACCTTCAGAGTTTCAGCACATTTCTGAGACACCCAGGGCACTTACGGAACACCGTGCCACTAATAACCCTACAGGAGATGCCAAAAGTCTGGGAAAGTCGCTTCAGACAAGTCTCAACATCCAGTGGGAGAGGGAGCAGTCAGCCCCCCATAAATCAGAAACTGAAGCTTCATCAGTGGACGTGACGCATAAGGAAATGGAGGAGGAGGAAAAAGGGGTGAATGAAAGGCTCTGGGATACTAGAATACTTCAGGAGTGCCGTAACGGGACCTCTGGGCTCCTGGATGTCGAGCAGCAGTATCTCTGGCATCCGGTTGTGGACTCAGAAGGGAGCTTGTTAGCTGAGGAATCACAAATACAGAACATGCACTGTGCCACGGGAGGCGGTGTAGCCTTTGTCCCCAGCTTGACTCACTTGGAGCACTTTTCACAGAGGCATAGCCCCCCACTTATCATGGGGGGCCAATTTAGCGAGCACATTTTATCTAGAACGTCTGTTGAGAGTCAAGAAACCAAAGTCCATCCAGAAAGAAGTGGGCTCAGCTCTAGCCTGGGGAGCATTGCAGGTAGAGTGTCCTGGATGCTGGCGGATGCAAGGCGTGTGCTTACAAATTCTTTCAAGGACCAAAGAGAAAGCAGTTGGTACAATCAAATGTTCTCACTGGTAAAGGATCTACCCTTTGTACATCATATCCATTTTGAATTGACTCTAAAACCACTGGCAAAACCAACTCTAGAAGCAACCCAGTTTCGACCGAATCTGTCACATAGTGAGATTTTGACAGTAGGAAAACCGGGGGTAGCGTTGCCTTCAATGCAAGATCTGTCAAGATCCAGAAAAGATGAATGGAAGAGCCCTTTAATGGCTTTGGAGGCAACTCGAATAAGGGATTCAGTGATCACCCAGATAAGTGAGGGGCTGAAGGTATGCTGCCAAAGACTACACCCTGTACCTGAACCCTTGCTCCATCTCCAGAACCTTCCACCTCAGCAGCTTCTCTCCTGCTTGCACAATGTCATCCCTGCCCACTTGTTAATGGAAGAGCGGGTGTTAGCTTTATACTGGCTCTGCGTCGCCACCTGTTCTCAACCAGATCCACAGCCTGCAGTTATTGTCCTTTTCCAGACTAAGCTTTTGGTGGTCACCTTTGATCCTTTGACTGATGCTTCCAGCCCCACACACTCTTTAAATGTTTTCTATGAATTATCCTTTCAGGAACTGCAGGAGATCCACATAGGTTTTGCTGGGCAGACTGTCAGACTTACGGGCATCACAGAGAACAGCATACTTACCTTGCACACTTGCAATGCAGTCTTGAGTCAAGACCTGTCACGAACTTTACTTGAGACTATTTGCCCTTTTGAGAGAGGTGCACTGGACCATCCACTACTGTCAAGTGACATTGTACTTTTGTCCTTAGACTGGGACTCCCGAATTAAGGATTTGCTTCTACCGTCTGGTGGGCATCTTACATGCTCTTTCCAGAAAACCCTGGCTAAGTTGGTCTTCCTGTTACACGGTAACATGCAGGGTGAAGGTCCGGCACTTGCGGATGTGCAACTACTTCTTTACACAACTGTCAGATTTCAACAATCAAGTCTTGAGCTGCACACTGACCCTATTGTACCTCTTTCACAGTTGGCACCAATAGACTCTGAGCTTGTCCAGCTCGTCTTGACTGACACACACCTGTGTCTCTTGCGTGAGAATGCCGTTTATCACCCACCCCCACGTTCAGTAGCTATAGTGGCACGCCAGGCCCAGTTCAGGTTAATACACCTGCGAAAGCGTTTGGATGTTCGTTGCGTGGTGGTCAGAGATGGATATGGCAGTATGCGCATGGATGTGGTTTTGGCTCATGTCTACCGGAAATCCGCTGGTACTGGAGGTCACCCTCAACCTCCAGAGGTCTGCAATGCTGATGAGGCAGCTGCCCGATCTCTTACCAACTCTGATTCATCTCCCCGGAATGAAGTGTGGAAATTAACTTTCAGCAGCTCCGCCGAGGCCACCTTCCTGATTAATAACTTGTCAAACATTTGATCAAGGACCTTCCAGCAAAATAATTAACAGCCCAGTGAAGAGAATTCGATAGGAGACTACAAAAAAGGCTGAGTGCACCGAAAACATGGCATAAGTCGCGCTAGGATTTAAGAAATATTTTGTAATCGTTCTCTTTTATTATTTTTCCATGAGGAAAATGACTAGCATAGTGATACATTTTTTCTGACAAAGGGATGAGTAAAGGCCCATTCACACCAAGAACATGGATATATTAGTGTCCACACCAGCAGACAATATTTTTCTGTTTATTCTAAGCATGTGCTGTAATTATGAAGATGTCTGCCTTTTAAATGCTTGAGCTATTTAAAGCTGGTTGAATTGTGATTGACTGTCAATGTTTTTATTGTTCATCAACAGGAAAAATAGTTGTGAAAGTTATACCGACTATATTGTTTCTCTGTGTCTTTATCATTATAGCTGTAGTGTCAGCTATTCTTTTATATTTAGAATGATTTTTAGAATTATATTGTATATATTGTTATTGTTATAATATATATAGTTATATTTTTGTGTAAATGAGCTTAATCATTTGAAATTAGTGGCCATGATTAAGATTATAATGATAAGGCTGGTTCATAAGATATTCTATTCAGTGCCAATTACAGAATCTAAAACCACAGATCGCTTCTCCCTTTCACTCTTACTTACCCTATCTTTGACTCTCATAGCCTTGCTTTACACCAGTGGTTCTCAAATAGTGGGGCGCGCGTGACCGTGGGGAACATGCTTTTTTGTCAGGGAGTAGGTTTTCTTGCACTGAACAAGAGGAGCAGATATGAAGTTCAGATAACAAACCCTTCACCCGTTGATGTGTACGATCACGCTGATGTTCATGTCACGTGATCAATCGCTAAATTCACACGTGTTTTCACGCGCTATCTGGCACTGATCCAAAAAAGACGCGCTCAGAGAACTTGATCATTATAAAGGTTTTTAAGCGACAAACATTCACTTCCACATATCTGAGAATCTGAATATCAGGTAGTTGATAACAGAGCCAACAAGTTAGTGACTATTTTGAATAAAAAAGAAAAAACTAAATAAATGTGAAACATCTATCAAACAGCGCTTTTTTTGACTGCGGTCTGTCACGTGACAAGCATGACGCGTTGCCATGGAAACAATAAAGCGAAAGTTCCAAAATAGGGGGAGGGGGGCGCGCGAAATGTTTACTTCTTCCTAGGGGGGGCGCGACAGAAAATAATTGAGAAGCACTGCTTTACACAAAGAAGTCATGTTGCATGCCTGCAGCATCCAGCAGCTATCAGTATGCATCTCTTGAACTCATTGTGGTGTGGGGAGATTCCAAGGTCAAGGTGAGATTTTGTTTTTTCTGTTGGTCAGTTAAGTTCTCTTTGCATCACATTACTAGCTAATAGCTTCATGGTCCCTTTTGTTCCAGACCCTGCTGTGTAAAATATTAGTTATGGATCTCTTGTCCCTCATTTTTGTTAGCCATGCTCCCTGTGCAGACTTTATGTCATTGAAGAAGAGGAGCAGGAAGACCTACCTCGCTACCGTATCTCAAACTTGTATAGTGTTGAAGATTATGGGAACATGTACAATGCAATCAACTAGTACTTTTTTGTGTGACAATGCCTGGAAGAGAGGGAGAGAGAGTGCCTTTTAACAAAAGTACATCATGTGCCTTGTCAGAAAATCAGAGCTTTTCACCTTTTCAGACTTGAAAAACTGTAGAAGTGAAGAAAAAAACTGTCTTAAGGACAGATTTTTCCAGAAAAATGTGGTTTTGTTAGCCAAAAAAAAAAATAATATAACGAATGCTATATATGTGTTTTATGCAGGCTTTAATATGCATGCATTGTTCTATTGTGCTTCCTCATTCATTTTTACATTTGCATAACATTAAACATGCATTCGGTTTTAACCTTAAAGAAATGAATGTTAATAATAATAAAAAAAGGTACTACAATAATTATTTTAAAATTACGCTCATGATATGAAGGATCATTATATTAGTGGCTTAATAATAGCGGTTTTATTTAATATGGAACTGGTCAAATTTAGACACAAAAAAGAACGTTCTGTCACCATGAAAATTGCTGCCATTCCTGATCTTTGTAGGATAAATCCACAGAGGGAAAGTCCGCTGCCTCCTACTAGCTTTACTGAAAGAGTGTTACTTTCTTGCTTGCTGTAATGTATCATAGACTCCATAATTTCATATAAGCCTTATACTCTAAACCAGCACAGTCCTCATAAAAGTGGACGGATAATTCTCCCTCATCCCTTTAATGATTAGTTTGTGCGCAATTTGGCTGTTTTTTGGCCTAAGCAAAGATTTTGGTTCTAATATCTAAATTAGCACTCCTAAGGACATTAATGAGCAATTACCACCAGCTTCTTTAATTGCATTTTAAACATCAGTGATCATGTAAAGACAAGCAGTCCGGTGGAATTTGGGATTTTTATATGCTTGATGACAACTTTTAGGGCTGTGATGATGACATATATTGTACTGGTGCTCATCTAATGAAGCAAAGGTTGTCCTATTCACACATGCACCATTCACAAAATGAAACATTAATTCAAAACCAAAATGTATTTGTAAAAACATAATCACGACCAAAGTTTTTATTATGTCCTTCAGACGTTTTCGTAATTGTCAGGATTGCGTTGATTGAAGATGTGAGGACTCAAGGATGCAGAGGCATGGGGATTTTATTATAATAAAAGGAAACCAAAACTTGAACAAAAACCACCCCGTGGGGGAAAACAAGACTAGACTAGGACTTGAACTTGATACTAGACACTAGACACAGGAACATGAACACAACCTATAACCGACGAGAAACCAGCACAAGACAACAGACACGGATGGATTAAATACACACATGAGGGATGGTAATTGAATGAGACACAGCTGGGAACAAATCAAACTAAAACAGGGAAACAAGGTGGGAGGGTTACACATTGACGAGACAAAGACGACGCGCAGCTGGCGACAACCGAACTGCGCGTGACAGGAAACATAACATAAAAACATAAACACACGGACGAGAGGAGGCGCGGCTCGCGCAAGGCTTGAAACCGCGCCCACTCACATAACGTAGAGCTCGCAAGAACGAGTTCTCACGAGCTCACGACAAGGACTAACACACACGAGTTATGAATGCCCGAATCCCGATCCAAAACCGAAACTGAACCAGACCCAAGTATCGGGACCGGACATCATAACTCGTACGAAAGACGTCACAGACAAGCGCGCGCGCGGCTCGAATCCTCGACGCCGTGCGCACACACACCAAACACGAGACATAACGGTAGTGTCAGAGCTCTGCCACAAAACCAAGAAATGACTACTAGAACGAATGTGGCAGAACCCTGACACTACCCCCCCTCTAAAGGGACGCCACCTGGCGTCCCTACGAGGAACACCAGGAACAAGACAGAGACATGACAACAGAAAGCACGAACATGACAAGGGGAAAAAATAAAAATGAAAATAAAGAACACCAAGACAAGGGGAGAGAGGGAAGACAAGACAGGCTAAGACAAGCAGGCAAAAATAAACAGTACTCAAATCAACATCATGAAAATAACTCAAAAAGTCCTCGAAAAGGTACTAATTAAAAAGTCCTCAATGTCATGAAAAATATTAACTCAAAACAGTCCCCAAGCATCATGTAAACATAACTCAAAACACAGTCCACCAGTACCACGAAAATATTCTCAGCAGTTCTCAACGGGTCACAAAAGATAAACTCAAACAGTCCTTAAGCACCATGAAGGAAAAAAAAAAAAAACTCAAAACAGTCCAATATGAAAAACACAGTCCAACACTTCATGAAACGTGATAACCCTAAGCAGTCCTCGATCCCATGAAAAAAGTAACTCAAAAACAGTCCACCATGAAAAACAATCCAGGGAGGGGGAGCTGGAGGGATGAGCCATGGTGGCTCAAGCAGTGCAGGGTCTTTAGCAGATGGCCAGGGTGGGGCCGGGGGAACGAGCCAGGGGGGCTCCAGGGGTTCAGAGATCCTGGCAGACAACCAGGGTGGTGCCGGGGGGGAGAGCCAGGCGGACTCAGGCAAGAAAAGGTCAGGCGGCACCGGAGGGGTGAGCCAAGCAGGCTCCGGGAGGTCTAGAGTCCCGGCAGACGGCCAGGGCAGTGTCAAAGGAACCGGTACCTTGGTTGGGTCAGACAGGACCGGCTGAGACTCTGGCAGGTCTAGGCGTTCTGGCAGGATGTCTGGGCGCTCTAGAGGGTCTGGGCAGTCTGGGCGCTCTAGAGGGTCTGGGCGTACGGGCGGCGCCGGCATGCAGAGGCTTTCAGGGCGCTTGGGCGGCGCCGGCAGGGCGAGGCGCTTGGGCGGCGCCGGCAGGGCGAGGCGCTTGGGCGGCGCCGGCAGGGCGAGGCGCCTCTCTGTGGCTTGGAGGAAGCCCTCTTCTTCCTCCGCCGCTTGCGAGGGCGACGAGGCGGCGTCCAATCCGTCGACTCTGGTGGGGCGGCCTCCTGGACGACTGCGGCCTCTGGGGCGGCCTCCTGGACGACTGCGGCCTCTGGGGCGGCCTCCTGGACGACTGCGGCCTCGTTCTTCCTCCTCCTTCTCCGTTTCCGGGTCATTGGAGGGCTGGGGCCCCCACTGACTGCAGATGGAACAGGGGAGCAGTCAGTGGGCTGGGAGCTCGTTAGAGGAGCGGGTTCCTGCTCCCCAAGATGGAAGATGTGGTACACGAACTCCCAGAAGCTAAGATGCCCCAGCTTTTCCATCTCCCAATAGACGAGAGGCTGGTCGAGGCAGATGTTAAATACCTCCTTAAGATCAGCCTCCTCGTAGTCGAAGTGATGCACCTCAATCAGGAAGTCCGCAGCGAACTCCCGCACATCAGCGCCCAGCTGGCGGAAGTATCGGGAATTTACGAGGTGCATCATCTGCTGACGGGTGGACGGTCTTGGAGAGGGAGATGGAAAAAGGAAGATCCCCATCTCTGCTGAGTCCTCTTGTGGCTGGTTTATTCTGTCAGGATTGCGTTGATTGAAGATGTGAGGACTCAAGGATGCAGAGGCATGGGGATTTTATTATAATAAAAGGAAACCAAAACTTGAACAAAAACCACCCCGTGGGGGAAAACAAGACTAGACTAGGACTTGAACTTGATACTAGACACTAGACACAGGAACATGAACACAACCTATAACCGACGAGAAACCAGCACAAGACAACAGACACGGATGGATTAAATACACACATGAGGGATGGTAATTGAATGAGACACAGCTGGGAACAAATCAAACTAAAACAGGGAAACAAGGTGGGAGGGTTACACATTGACGAGACAAAGACGACGCGCAGCTGGCGACAACCGAACTGCGCGTGACAGGAAACATAACATAAAAACATAAACACACGGACGAGAGGAGGCGCGGCTCGCGCAAGGCTTGAAACCGCGCCCACTCACATAACGTAGAGCTCGCAAGAACGAGTTCTCACGAGCTCACGACAAGGACTAACACACACGAGTTATGAATGCCCGAATCCCGATCCAAAACCGAAACTGAACCAGACCCAAGTATCGGGACCGGACATCATAACTCGTACGAAAGACGTCACAGACAAGCGCGCGCGCGGCTCGAATCCTCGACGCCGTGCGCACACACACCAAACACGAGACATAACGGTAGTGTCAGAGCTCTGCCACAAAACCAAGAAATGACTACTAGAACGAATGTGGCAGAACCCTGACAGTAATAGTCTGGAAAACGAGTCACTTTTCGGTCACATTCAATCGGAATCGGATTGTGTATTTTAGGTTGCATAATTTAAAGATTCATATTCACAACATTATAGTCAGTTAATAATGGTATTTAGAAAATATTTAATCAACATTGCAACAATATTTTTGGTTCCAGTTTAGCATACGATGTTCAACTTTGAGGTTGATTGACAGTGAGACCATTCACAAGGTTTAGAGCTACGAAAACGTGTTGCATCGTTAAACTAATACAAATAAATTACAGTATGATTCTTTTACTTGTGAATTGGGCAGATAATGAGAATCCATCCATCTCTGTGATGAGAGAAAAGCTTGTTTTATTTGATTTAGGCTCATCACACAAAAAGTCTACCTAACAGATAATGTTATTGCGGGATGGGAGCTGTGTGACTGGATGCCATTATTCAACCCAGCAGAGGCCCCGAAAATTTGCTAGCTACCGTGATAACAATAGTAGACGTTGTATTGCTGTCATGCTAGTCAATCAATTGTGCAGGCCAGAGGGCTCTGTGTTACTGTAGTCTCCCCTTATGGACGCTTTTTGAATGCTTTATCCATCACATTAGAAGCAAGCCTGTTTGAAATATAACAAATAAAGGCAAGAGGACAGCGCAAATAGAAAGGCACCCTCTTCCCGCTCAGCACCGCTGATCAGGTCAAGCGGACAAAAGGCAGGGAATGATGTGTGGGGCTTTTTCGGGGAAAGTGTGTGCGTACGAGCAGAGCTTCTCGCCTGGACCAGCGAGACCTCTTATCTTGCCTTTGCAGGCCCTTTGAGGTGGGATGCGTCCTCTTTCATTAATATACTTCACACCTCCTCTGCTTTAATGGCTTCAGGAGTGCCCAGTGCCTGATGGGAGAAACAGGTGGGGCCTCTTGGTGAGCTTGACAGCTTCTGAGAAAATTTCTCATTTTAGCTACCTCGTTGCTTCGCTCTTTCTTTTACTAAGAGAGCCATCAATCATGCACGTATGCCTTTGTTTGTAACCTTAGCTGTTTGATCCCAGAAGATCCATCAAGTTAGAGTACAGTACATTAAGTTACACAGTAATGACATTGAAATATCGTGCTACTTCTTTCTGATAGGGCCTCTTAAAGGAAAGCCATATTTAGGAAGCAAAACTGTTGATTAAATTATATGAGCAAGACACGTCGCGATAAAGTAATACCCCATAGAGGTTTATATCTTACTTAAAGGACCATTTTGATGAGTAAATTATATTTCTGTTTGCCCTTTTTGTGTTTATAGTCCAGGTTGACGATATTAAATTATAATTATATGTGGTTTTCAGTTCTTTATTTTTGTCAAAATATTTTTGCCTTAATTTTTATATATATATTTAAATAAAATAATATGTAAATTTAAATAATTTACCAAAATCTCAATTTACATTGATTTATTATCCTTTTGTTGACTTAATGGGCATAAAGGAGTCAACAGCATAAGTAAGTTTTTATAGTATTTATCTTTTTTTCTGCATATGTTCTTTCGGTTTTCATTGATAATGATAATGAAAAGTTATTCTTCATTGAAAGTTTAAAGAAAATAATCAAAATTGCAAAAGTTTGTTTGGTATTGCAGTGTTTCAAAAACCCATAAAACATATTAATGAAAATGGCTTTTAAAGCATTCAGAAATAAATGAATAAATGAAAACACAACATTGCTATGCAGGAGCAATATTAAAAGCATAGTTCAAAAATGAAAATTCTGTCATCATTTACTCACCCTCATGTCATTCCAAACCCATAGTTTTTCCTCCATCTGTGGAACGCAAAAGGAGATGGATGAGGGAAGTGAGGATGGTGATTTTAACTTTCAGGCTCCAAAAAGCACATAAAAGCCATTAAAGTATCATTAGTCCATGAGACTTGCAAGCTATAATACAAGCATTGAGTTAGAATTAGAACAAATTTTAAGTCGTTATTCACTGTAATGATGCACGTGTAAATGCATTTTTACATAAGTTGTAGAGTGCAAGTGAGGGAATTAAGAAACTGTCCACAAACTTCATTTGCTCTCAACACGGCAGATTTGAATCTTTGGATGGGAAGATTCTTTGACTTTGAGGATCACTGTCATACAATAAATATAGTCTCATGGTCTGAGATTGTTCCCCATGTACTAGCACTGAGAGCACTTTTCTAAGTTCTATAGTGTCTTTCCAATGAGCAATCGTAGCAAAGCTCCAGTGATTCCCTGTACATTAATTCATGTTAGCGAAGTGCTGGTCTGTTCCTTTAACCTCTGAATTCTTCTCCTCATTATTGAGACTTGGTCTGTTGTAGTCAGGCTAGTCTCTGAATCGGGCTCTCTGATGGAATTTGGCAAGTAAGGGGCAGCCTCATAGGAGACACACATATACACACACTTATGCCAACCCTGAATGTCATCCGGCTCTTTGAGCCGCGGCTCATTTGTGAATGTCTGTCCTCTGGCCAAACGTATTTCTCTGCCCTTTAGAAAGATGATGTTGTCATCTGATGTCATTTTTTAAATTGGAACACTCTATCCCATCACCCCCTTCCGCTCTTGCTTCCCCCACCCTGTTTCTGGACTCTGCACGAGTCACATTAGCATTTTGTTGAAACCGTGAGACATTTTGCCACTTCAGCTTTGTGACAGATTTCACAAGCTCAAATTTAACCGTTGCCCTGGGGGGCAGAGGCACAGTTTCCATCTGTTGATAGTGTAGCTGAAGCCAGCAGGTCGTTTAAGAAAACTTCCCATGGCTGCCAGCTGCACTCCAAACTCTAGATATGGAGTGTTCATTTGAGGCGCTTGTGGTGTTGGGCTGTGATTTCTGTCTCAACACGAAAACGTGAGAATTGGAACTTCAGTAAATGCAAATGAAACAAATATATAGAAGTCAGATGAAATTGTTTCAACAAATGTTGTTCAGGTGTGTTCCGCACTTTGGCTGTAAACGATCCTTGACTGAACAACGGATATATCCTTTTTACCACTACAAAGCCACCACGAAATTTAGTAGTGCATTGCATTTTACAAAGCACTAACCTGTGAAAATCAGTCCTTAGATTGTTCTATGCAGGCATGCTGCTGAAATTAATAATACCAAACATTACAATCTGAATTTGCCATATATGCTGCTGCGAATACAATGGAGTCCACTTATCTCGACTCACGGTTAACTCACCAACCCTATTATGTCGACGTTTTTGAAGTGGAACCGCCAAACTCCCTATTTGTCTTAGCTTTTTCTGATCGGTAATGTCGATTCTTTTATGTCGCCGAACCCTAATATCTCGAGCACAAAAGAGGGACAAATTCGCCACTTCACATGGTTATCGCGTGACTCTGAACATACCTATTTCACTGCGCATGCACTGACTGAGTTTGCGCTGTACGTACAGTGCCACAGAAGAACTCGCGGAAGTGGCGGGTGTCTCCCGTCTCGTGGAGTCGTTTAAACTTGTGGAAGTCTAAAGCCTTCTAGATGCTATCTTGGAAGAGGAGGCGCAGGAGTCGAGCCGAGTTGAGCGCGTTTGCAGTGAGTGTGTGTTCAGTGAGTCGAGCGCGTTTACAGTGAGTTTGTGTTCAGTGAAGCATCATTGTCCAGGAATTCCCAGATTACATTGACATCGACAAAGACGTTATTACTGATTTGACGTCGTTAGCATTTTTCAATCAGACCATTAAAGGCAAAAAGCATTTTAGACTTCGTGAAGAAACCATAGCATCTACGTGTTCAACACTATTCAGTACTGTGTCAGTGCTAAATTAATGTGTTTTGAGCGAATGTGTTTACACGTGTGTAGTGACTATGTTTATTCTGTGATCGAAATTGTGTTTGCAATGCTGGAGAATATGATTAAAGGTTTGTATCGAGAATCGAAGGTGTTTTTTTTAAATTGTATTTTGTTGTTAGCAAACATATACAGTATGTGCATTTTTATAGCATGCCGATCGCTTCATCAAACAAATCGCCATATTGGCTGTTGGTTATCATGATCATCCGTTATCTTGAAGCTTTTTTGCAACCCCCGAGGCCATCGACATAACCGGATTCCACTGTATTTAGCAAACCATGCAATCTGCATATCTATGCTGCTGCTGCTGCTGCACAAATAAATTAGAATTGCTGTTAGCCCCACTCAAAAATGTAAGCAATCACCTATTTCACTTTAACCTGGTGTTTACACCAACATACACTCAATGTAGAAATAAAAGCCCTTAAAAATACTGAAAGCATTGGAGCTTTAAAACAAATAAATTGATCTCCGATTAACGTGTATACATGCGCAAATGCCCAGTTCACTTGAACTGTTCTTAAATCCACAATGCTTTGAGAATGTATTCACATAAAGTATATAAACCGCTTGCTGCTGCTGTAGATACAGTAACGTAAAAGATGTTGCTTGTATTATATCTATGCAAGACATCATAACAAGGGGCTTGCTTTTAGAACTTGTATTGCTAGTTTAGAAGTTTAAAGTAGACAAACTCAAGAGCGTTTACAATCAAACTTATGGGTTTCAGAGAAACTCTGAAAGAGTGAGGCAAAGTTTCCCACTGCAAGCCGAATTGAATTGTGTGGCAAGCTGTTTTGACTTTTGCATGATATTTCTTTGACTTTTTTCTTGATGTCAACAATTAATCTTTCACTAGTTAAAATGCTAAGTCTTGATATCAGGAAATAGGTTTCTACTAATAACAAAGGCCAGTTTTGATATCAAGAAGGATATTTTCACTAATAAAGATGTTAATTCTTGATATCAACAGTGAGATCATCACTCAGAGAAATACAAATTCTTAATAACAATAAATACATTTCAGCTAGTTAAAACTATAATTCTTGACATTATATTTTCAGTAGTTAAAAGTCACCATAGGTTTCCATTTAAATTAAATTGTTGATATCAAGAATAATAATTGATTTCTTATTCGTTGAAATTCCAATTTTACATATATGAAATTCTTACTTGTAAAAACCTTTATTTCAGAGTTTGTGCAGACTAGATATGCAGATATTCAAATTTAATGTATCATGAAGGTTATTAGGCAACATGAATGCCAACGACGTTTCTCATTTGAATACACAAATATGAAGTTTGGCAGTAGACACCATAAAAGAAGAACAGAATGAAATTTTTTTTCTTTTGTGTTCCACAGGAAAAAGAAAGTCATGGAGATTTGGAATGACATGAGGGTGAGTAAATGATTTTTGCTGAACAATCCCTTTAAGAATTGCTGTGAAGTTCACTCAGGTCAATTTAAAGCATTACTCTTTAAAGCTCAGATCTCTGGCATCACAGTGTGCACAAGGGGGCTATTGATTCTAAGACACATTTCTATGAGGGTCTGTATTTTTGGTCATAATTTCAAACTGCCTATTGAGCCTCTGCAACATTGATGAATCTAGGAGAGGCAGTAGCCTCCAAATGCTCTGATTTTATAGCAGAATAGCAATGTTTCTTGTCAGTTTTGAAGATTGAATCCAGAAATTAGATCCAACTTGAGAGGTTACTACTTCTTAATTCAGTATGAGATTTAAAATGCTAATTTCTTTAGTTCTGGTCTCTATGTACAATAATAATAATAATAATGGTAGTGCTTGCATCATGCACTCATGCATCAGCTAATCAATAAACAATTAGATTTTTAAGTAATGAGCAATCTTTTTACCAAAAGAACGATTTGTTCACAAACCGGACATCACTAGTGTGCAAATACATTACAAACAAAGTCAAGTCACCTAGGTTACAATACAGATTGTTTCAAAGCTGTTTTATAGAGATAATGCAAAGATAATGCAGTAAAGTTTGTTTTGTCTGTTGTAGCAGGCCAGTCAATAATATAGTTGAATATTAAGTGTACCTGACTAAGCAAGCCAGAGGCAAGAGTGGCTCCAGCAGGTGACAGAATGAAGAAAAAACTATAAAACACATATGGCGTATAACATTTTGCAGTGAAAATTGCAGATAGAAAAAGTACACTCTAAATACCTGTATGGAAAACACGAAGGCTATTGTTGCCTTGCTGCCCTATCAGGCAAGGAATTTGCAGGCAGTGTTGCCGCACAAACATACTTTACGAAACGGATTTTATTCTAAATATACTAGTAGAATTGTGTGTTTGACGACCTGCCAGTGTCAGGGTTCTGTCACTTTGGTCTAGTTTATTCTTGGTTTTGTGACAGAGCTCTGACACTGCCAAAGTGCGTTGTCTTTGTCAAGTCAAGTCACATTAATTTATATAGTGCTTTTTACTATAGAGATCGTTTTAAAGTAGCTTTACAGTGGTCACAGGAAAACAATAAAAACAAAGTTTGTTTTGGCTGTACAGCAGCTCAAGAAGAGCAGGCTAATCAATAATACTGATGAATACGAAGTGTTAAGTATTTCCAACTAAGCATGCCAGAGGCAATAGTGGCAAGGAACCAAAACTCCACCAGGTGACAGAAATTCTGTATGCAGGGCATGGTGTTCGGCTTAAGAGTGTTCTCATTGGCTGCATGTTCATATAATGTTCTGTGTGAGCACGTGGCTTGTTACGTGCTCTCTTGTCTATCGTCTTGATACTTCATCATTGGTTATTTTTCCTCACCCGTTTACCTGCCCAGTTGGTTTCCTATTTATGCTTCTTGTGTTTGGTGTCCTGTGCCAGATCGGTATGGTATGTTTGCGTCATGTTGTCCAGTCAAATCAAGATTTCCCTTTTGGGGTAGGGTTTTAGTTTAATTTTAATTATAAATAAAGCCCATTCTTTCCTGCATCTCTGAGTCGTCCCTCATCCCTCACAAAAACTACCAGTCAGGACCCAATGCAAGATCCTCCAATTAGAGCGGTTCAGAATTTCAGAGGATTTTATTATTTGTTAATATCAATTAATAATATCTGTTGTTTTTCCATGGATGCTATGGGATCGGCACAAATGGAATATCGTTTTTTTTTTTTTCATTTTCTGAAAGTAGCATTTTTGTCTGCCTGACAGTGACAGTTCCACATCTCTTTCACTGTCCATTATGACTCGCCCTTTTGCTTCCTGCTGCATCAGAGGCATCTGTCACTGTGCATGATGTAGTGAATATTAAATCATAAGTACTGCTGTATTTGCCCAGTGAAAATGAACTCTTCCTACGTAACTTCTGTTCACTCCCATCCCTCTGAGCCTTGGCACACTCAGACTATTTACTCTGCCCTCGAGCACTCTCACAAACAAGACAAGGTTGTTTTCTGAAACCTGCTATGCTTTCCTTTTTGTGGCCTCTGGGTTTGGAAGGACTCACCATCAGAATGCTGATGTCAGGGAAGTTTCTTTCTCCGTCTCCTGGTCTGTCTTACTGTCATTTCTTTTTAACTATGGTCTGTACCTCCAATGTCAAGTCATTAATCACATTGCAGAAGTTAAGTGTGAATGCAGGCAGCATACTGTTATAAATGGCACAAGAGAAGCTATAATTAGTTTCCAACAAACTTGATTCATAGGGCGTGCCGTGTTACGTTTTTATCTAAGTTTCTTCACAGATAATTAGCCTATAGTATTTTAAACAAACGTGATGCTGGTACTAACAAGCAAACCTAATTGGTGAGTATAGTGTTATATAGGACAATTATGTAAGATGTAAACGTGCTGTAAATGGCGTAAATTGTGTATTTGCATGGACCCTTGATGGAAGAACAATCATTAATTTAAAATTTGAATCAAATAAATTAAAAAACACTCTTGCAAAATGTATTTACATAGACTTTTAATAAATTTTCAGTCTTGTTGACCTTTATTCAACAAAAAGAACCAGTACATGAGAGTTCATGATCACCACATCTGAAATCATTCAAGGGCAGGAGGGCAGTTCCACTGAAATGTTTTTCAGAGGCTCCTGGGGCATATGGCATCTGCAGTCGCAGTTGCAGGCTGCTTCAGCATTGGCTTCACGGGTTAGTCCCGAGATGGGCATGGCAACGGATGGCAATCAACCCGGCCTATTGCCAAATCTTCAGCCCACGGTCAGACCTTGTGTTTCTCCAGGCATGAGTTCCCCTAGCACAGGGGTCGGGAACCTATGGCTCTTTTGATGGCTGCATATGGCTCGATCGCTCCTCTACTTCTGCCTTCGGACGACAGGTAGATCCCGCCGCCACCCCCGTCGACAGATCGATCGACAGGACTATGGCTCTACACAGCTCCATGTTCAAAAAATTTGGGGTATATGGCTCTCAGACAAAAAGGTTCCCGACCCCTGCCCTAGCAGCATTGGGCTCTTGGACAGAACCTCGACTGCAGTGGCACATCAACTGCCACACGTTGCTAGCAGTACAGGTTGCACTGCACCGTTTCAGATTAGCCCTGCAGGACAAGCATGTACTGGTCAGACAACACTGCGGCCATTGCCTACATCAACCATCAAGGTGGTCTACGCTGCCAACACGTTGCAACTCGCCATACAAGGCGCACCCACGCTCTGAAATGGAACCTGTTTGTTAAATGGTGGTAGACCTCCCGAAATGCCCGATTAGAGCTATGCTTTTCTTCCTGCAAGAAGGGCTGGAGCGAAGGCTGTCTCCCTCCACCCCGAAAGTGTATGTTGCCCCTATCACCGCACATCAACATGCAGTAAAGTCTGTGGGAAAGAACAACCTCATCATCAGGTTCCTAAAGGGGCCTGAAGAGGCTGAATTATCAGGTTCCTGAGAAGCGTGAGGAGGCTGATTTCTCCTCGCCTTCGCCTTGTACGCTCTTGGGACCAACTCACACATAGAGTCCCCGGCCCAGATACCACACATAAAACTTCAGGACCTCAGACCAGCTCTTTGTCTGTTATGTAGGCCAAGAGAAGAAAAAAGCTGTCTCCAAGCAGAGGTTGGCCCATTGGATAGTGGACGACATAGTATTACACCATAGTGCATAACAGAACCAAGACCAGCCGTGCCCCTTTGTGGCGAGGGCTCATTCCACTTGGAGTGTGGCCTCCTCCTGGGTGTTTATTTTCCTTGTAGAATCATTACTTATTAACTTAGGGGTCATACATACACGACAATGTTAACAGAAAACTCCCAACTCATTTGAGACAACCACCTACATGACAATGGCACCCCGGTAGCCCGAGAATGCAAACCTCAAAATGGATTTCAAAGTGCAAGCCCCCGAAAATGACACCGCCACCATCCCTGTGGCAAAACCCAAGACGCAAATCACGTGGCCAGTCTATAAGCATGGGCATTGAATGAGTGTGTGCTGGTGCGCAGTCCCTCTTCACAAAGTGACAACGCCGTTTTCAGTGGATCTATGTGACGGTTATCCCTTCAACAACGTCCTCATCTTCCAAAGAAAGAAAACTTTTGTTGTGTTGATGAGGCCTTCGCAGAGGATAGTCTAGTTCAAAGGTTCTCTGCAGACACTTCAGGGCTGTATTGTGGTCATGTCTAGACACAGGTCCTTCATCTGCCATTCCTCTTATGATGTAATAAGTACATCATGTCTTATGGGAAGTGTTCCCGGGTTCCACCTCACCTAAATTATGCAGAATAACAATCATTTTATAGCAACCACACTGTAGAGCATTACAATAATGCTCATTTCAAATCCATTGTGGTGGTGTATAGAGCCAAAAAGATTCGAATTTTATCAATTTCCCAATATTTATTGATATTACTGTGTGTGTGTATATATATACACACACACACACTTTTACTATACAAGATGCACAAGCGCTTCTGTTTATTCCTGCCTGTTGAGATATTCAACACCACATGAAGTAGATTAATACCTCCTTTGAGACATGCAGTTCTTGTCTTGGCTATTGGAGGTTAGTGTGTTAAATATGAAAGAGAAGTAGGCATGTTTGAGTGATGGATGCATTGCCTATCATCTACAGTTATTGAAGTGACAGCTCACTTTAGAATATATTGCAACATGCATTGGCAGATAATGTGATCTTATTGGAGTTTACAGCTTTATTTTCTCTGTATCATCTCCATGCTAAGGTCAACAGAAGAGGAGACAAAAATAAAGATGGGTTTAAGTTCGCAAGTATATTCAGAGAGGATTTATCTGGCTGCTCCATTGTAGTTATAGTTATAGTTCAACTGTTATAGTTATATATGTGTCTTTATGAGTGTGAATATACATCAAGTGACTTCCCTTGTCTTCATGAATTTGTCAGCACTATACTTTCACATAAACTTTCCGTTTTAATTATCAGGAGTTTCAAAGCAAGTCTACAGAAACAGAATGACAATGACCCCTCAGCCTTGCAGAAGAACTTCTTCAGCCAAAAAACACATTGTATCAACCTTCATGAAAAATGCCCACTGCTGCACTTGACAGCTCTCCAGACAGCAGAATAACACTGCCAAGTTTACACAATAGATTAAAAGTACAGGATGCACCAATTTTTCTGTTTAGACTATAAGTGATTGCTTTAAGGCTGTAAGAAAATAAGTACCCCTAAAACGGCATCAAAATCTTTATGTGCAGAACATCACATCACCTAGCACCATCTCTCTGTTCAGTCACTTTACATTTTATGCTTTAATCAATGGAAGCAAATGGTTATCTATTATAAGTTAATTGTAACAATTTAGTTTGGATGCATTTTAATAAGAAAAACAGCAATAAACTTGTGTCTGTAGAAAGCTGTGACAGTATAGGTATTTCAATCAATATACTTTTCCCACTTCGAAGCTTGCCTTTTCTATAGTACCTGTTTAATAGTTGGTGCAGCTACCAACTGGATGGGACTTGGTAACAAATAGCCATCGGTGAAACAGTGATATATTGACTGAAAGCACTTGAAAGTTATTTTAAAGACCCCCTGTGGTCAAAATCAAGTTTTTAATTTTGTTTATATGTCTATGTAGTGTTTTTAATGTGCTTTAAATTCATAAGTCAACACTATTGCTGCTACCTTGCAACCAATCACGTGAACATACCGGCAGGCTTTAGTATATCATTAACTTCTCTGAAGCAGGCGAGTCTCGAGAGAAGTCAGTTTAAACAGGTATATTTTTCTGGTGAAATGAATAAATCAGGTAGGTTTAGTAATATAGCGGGTGACTAATGTATATGATGTACAAAAAAAAAAGCAAATTTCACACAGAACTCAAGAAATGGGCTGGACAAAATGATTTTTCGTAAACAATTTCAGGGGTGCCAACAATTTTGCCGATGATTGTATATTACAATATTATGATGAAATATATGCCTTTCTCCACTGATGTTCTATGATCTTCAAAGCTTTTTTAAGGATGCTGATTTTTAAAGGCATCTGTCTGACTCTGAGATGTTGAACGGGAACATGGTTTGTGTAACATTAGCACCACATTATTAGCCGTTTGATGACGCAGTCAAGCAAAAGGCTAATTATACTAATTAATTATTAAATTGTAAAGATCGATACCTTTGTGCAGCGTTTACTTACTTGATTAAAGTAGAGCGAGTGGATCTCTGAGCTGGCGTGAGCAATTGGAGGTGAGGCTAATTTGCATATTTATTCAATTCCAGCTATTATAATACATGAAGAAATTTTTCATTTTGTCATTTTGGTGATTATAGATGGGTTTTTAAGGGTTAAAATGATTAGGTCTTTAAACATGCCACGGTGTGTTAGACAACCTGTAATAGATCTGCTACAGGTAATTCATGTATGCTATTTTGTACAGCAGTAGAATGTCTTGCTCACAGCAGTGTGTTGCGTGTATTTTGGCATTGCTCAGCAACAGAAACATAACTTCTGTTTGCCAAGACTCCAAACACTCAGAGTTGTCATGACAGAAGTAAATTCATGTATATAAATAACTATATGATACAACATATAATAATATGTTTGTTTTTTACACCGCAAACTACAGTAACGATCTAAACCATCCGAAGCAAGAAATGTAATGTTGATATGGATTCCGGTTATTTTCTTTCCACTGTTTAGTAATAGGCTTGAGAAGCATTTTTAAATGTAATGTTGAAGAAACGTTTAGTTTTTTTATTTTATTTTCATATCTGACTTGACATTTTGCTAATGAGTGCCATCTGTGATTTCCTACTCTTGAAAAGCATCAGCTGATACTGGTTTTCCCATCCCTCAAGACCACACTCAACCTCTCTGACCCTTTGAGGGTCACCTAATCTGAATCTGTGATGTTCCACGATCTTTGCCTAACTGTGTAATTGTCACTTCGGTTACCCCGAGTTCTCTCCACCTCTTTCTCCAGGTGCCAAGCTTCGTCTGTGAACTGTGTAAATTGAGCCAGTGAGTTCCCCAGGCGCCCTCCCTCTGGTGGAGACCTGCCACAGCGGTGGTGCAATTTGTCCAACCTGAATGCTCTCGGTGCCTCCAGGGACTCTCTCTAAGTGCTAAATGACCTGGCTGAACCCAATCGTAATCCAACACTAGAAGTTATTCCAATTGGGATTGCCTGCATTTAGACCGTGTGTATCTCCATCTGAAGAGAGTTTATGCTAATTCAAGGTGATCTGATTTTCCTCTCACTGCTTAGTGGAGCCATCTCTCTCAGCCTCCCCGGAGAGGCATGCAGTCACTCCTGCTCGCTCACCTTCCTCACATTGACAGTACATTTTCTCCTAAATGAAGTGTAAAGTTGCAAATGGTGTGTGTAAAGTGTTTGCTGTGGTCATAATGCATAATATAATTTCGTACATGTCTTTAAACGTGTTTAAATACATGAATGCTCAGGCCTTTGAAGCTCTGCATGTGTCCTCATACAGTGACATACTGATATGCACTAGCTGGTCAGATGGGGGCAGAAGCACACTACAGTTCCACCATTGCTATCGTTTTCTGTCCTTCTCTTAAAATGAAATTGTGCCCTGCAGACATCTGGTTGCTGAAGAAGAGAGTGAGTATAAATTAAAAAAGTGGCAAATTGACGCTGGGAGGATATATTTGCTTTTTCATGTGTTTATGGTTATTGTCAGCATTAATCTACTAAACTATTGTTTTCATCCCGGGTGTTTTATTATAAGGAGAAGACAGTCCTGTGATCTTCAGCAGTCTGTAAAAAAAGAGGAAGTGGTCCGGATATGAGAGAAAACAAGCAGAGAAGTGGAACAGGAACAAGAAAAACAGGAAGAAGACAGTGACAGTGGGAGTGAGGAGCATTAATTAATATAGCGCCCAGTGTGAAGGGAATCGATTCCTCTCCTGACACACGCTCGAGTGGGCAGACGGGCGGCTGGGAGCTTGGGTGGAGAGAGAGTGGCAGGGGTGGGAGCATCTGTGCCAACAGCTTCACTTCAATTTTCATCACACTTCTAATTGTGCCACATGTCACCTGGTAAATGGCACATCACGACTGGTCAAAAACAAAATTAGACTTCCGTTATCATCCATTATAATTAACCATATATTAGAATGGATATCAGTGTTTGTATTGATGGACGCATCAAATTTCTTGCATGTTTTCAAGGAATATACTGTTAAGACAATGATGCACAACTAAATTCAACCAGACCATTTATAGAAACGAAAAAAAGTTAATTTTAAATGCTACATTTTAGTATTTCGAATGTACGGAAGTCCATTTTGCCACAGCTGAGTAAAAAAGATTTTGATCATCTCATATTGAGAAGATTTCTCGTCATTATGGCTTAATTTGAAAAGTTCTTATTAAGAACGTTTTATTTTAAGTCGTCATAAAATTTAGAAACCAAATTTGCCAACACTTTAGCCTTTATATATAATGCATTATAAGTCAAGTCAAGTCAAGTCACCTTTATTTATATAGCGCTTTTTACAATGTAGATTGTTTCAAAGCAGCTTTACGGTGGTCACAGAAAAGACAAAATAAACAAAATTTGTTTGGCTGAACAGCAGCTCCAAAAGAGCAGGCGAATCAATACAATTGATGAACTTTAAGTGTTAAGTTTCCCCAACTGAGCAAGCCATAGGCGACAGCGGCAAGGAACCAAAACTCCGGCAGGTGACGTAACAAATGAAGAATAGAATGGAGAAAAAACCTTGGGAGAAACCAGGCTCAGTCGGGGGACCAGTTCTCCTCTGGCCAAAGCCAAACAGTACATGATTATTATATTGACAACAATTCAAGTCCAATATGAAGTCCAATTTGGTCCGGTTGGAGATGGGTTCATGATCGTCACAGGGGAGGGTCTAGTAGAGTCACGGTCTCCGCAGACACTTCAGGGTAGTGCTGTGCTCGTGTCCAGGTCCTTCATCTGATCTGGATACGGCCCGGATCCGGCTGACCACGGTAACCTCGGAATAAACAGAGAACAATATCAGCGTAGATGCCATTCTTCTTCTGATGTATCGAGTACATCAGGTGTTATGGGAATGTTCTCGGTTCCGGCTTATCTAAATTATGCAGCCTAACAATCATTTTACATGATTTGGATTAAAATGTATGTATAATGTGTTATGTGTATGCCAGGTTGAAAAGATGTGTTTTTTGTCTAGATTTAAACTGACAGAGTGTGTCTGCTTCCCGAACTGTATTAGGAAGACTGTTCCAGAGTTTAGGAGCTAAATAGGAAAAGGATCGACCGCCAGCAGTTGACTTTGATATTCTAGGTATTATAAGCTGGTCAGTATTTTGGGATCGCAATAGACGTGAAGGACTATAATGTGTTAAGAGATCGCTCAAGTACTGGGGAGCTAAACCATTTAATGCTTTGTAAGTAATTAGCAAGATTTTAAAATGTATTCGGTGATTAATAGGAAGCCAGTGCAGGTTTGACAGAACTGGGCTAATATGCTCATATTTCCTGGTTCTAGTAAGAACTCGAGCTGCTGCATTTTGGACCAGCTGGAATTTGTTTATTAAGCGTGCAGGGCAACCACCTAGTAGAGCATTACAATAATCTAGCCTTGAACTCATGAACGCATGAACTAACTTTTCCGCATTTGTCTTAGAGAGCATATGTCGCAATTTAGATATATTTTTAAGATGGAAGAATGCCGTTTTACAGATGCTAGAAACATGGCTTTCAAATGAAAGATTGGTATCAAAGAGCACACCCAGGTTTCTAACTGACGACGAAGACTTGACAGAACAGCCATTGAGTGTTAGGCAGTAGTCTAGATTATTACGCGCTGAACTTTTTGGTCTAATAATTAGAATCTCTGTTTTTTCAGAATTAAGCAGTAGAAAGTTATTAGTCATCCAATTTTTTATATCGGTTATGCATTCTGTTAATTTAGTGAATTTGTTTGTTTCATCCGGATGAGAAGAAATATAGAGCTGAGTATCATCAGCGTAACAATGAAAGCTAATGCCATGCTTCCTAATAACTGCACCCAAAGGAAGCATGTAGAGGGTGAAAAGCAATGGTCCTAACACTGAACCTTGAGGAACTCCATACTGAACTTGTGACCGATATGACATCTCCTCATTTACTGCTACAAACTGATAACGGTCAGATAAGTATGATTTGAACCAGGCTAATGCAACTCCACTAATGCCAACATAATTTTCAAGTCTATTCAGAAGGATTTTGTGGTCAATTGTATCAAATGCAGCACTAAGGTCCAGTAACACTAACAGAGAGATACAACCACGATCGGATGATAAGAGCAAATCATTAGTAACTCTAATAAGAGCAGTCTCAGTACTATGATATGGTCTAAATCCTGACTGGAAATCCTCGTAGATGCTGTTTCTTTCTAGAAAGGAACATAGTTGTGAAGATATTGCCTTTTCTAGAATCTTTGACAAAAAAGGTAGATTCGATATCGGCCTGTAATTAACTAATTCTGTAGGATCAAGTTGTGGTTTTTTAATAAGCGGTTTAATTACGGCCAGCTTAAAGGTTTTTGGTACGTATCCTAATGACAAAGAAGAATTAATAATATTAAGGAGAGGATCTATGATCTCTGGAAGCAACTCTTTCAGTAGCTTAGTTGGTATTGGGTCTAGCATACATGTTGTTGATTTTGATGATTTAACGAGTTTAGACAATTCTTCCTCCCCAATAGCAATGAAGGAGTGGAATTTTTCTTCGGGGACACTAAAATTTACTGTATTTTGTGATATTGTAGTAGACGGTTGCATGGTTATAATTTTCTCTCTAATATTATGAATTTTGCAAGTAAAGAAGTCCATGAAGTCATTACTGCTGTGCTGTTTTAAAGCATCTGGGGTTGAGGCTTTATTTCTTGTTAATTTAGTCACTGTCTCAAATAAATACCTAGGGTTGTATTTTGTTTTCTTCTAAGAGGGTGGAAAAGTAAGCAGATCTAGCTGATTTTAAGGCTTTTCTGAATGCAATAGAGCTGTCTTTCCATGAAATGCGAAAAACCTCTAGCTTAGTTTAAAAGTATTATGCCTTGTAATACACCTAATGCATTGTATGGTCTCATGAATAATTATAAACACGGTTGTAATACATTATAACACTTACTATTCATTGAACAACTTTAGAAAAAAAAAAACTAATGACAAAACAATTTGAGCTGTAACAAGAAATCTGCAAATATTTAACTTCGGTAACAATTATTTATGAGAAATTTCAATCCATTACGAATCTTTATAATGTATTATACATAAATGCATTAAGTAAAGTTTTGCCAAAAACTGTAACGATTATGCCTTTAGTATTTCGTAAAAATTAAACGTTCTCATTATGACTAATAAATAATGACTCAATATTACATCTTACAGAATTATGTTTTAAGTCAATTTTAGAAATAGGTTTCCATTATAATGAGATGCTTAAATATTTTCTATGCTAAAATGAATTAAAAGCAAGTCTAATTTTAAAACAGTGGCACCAAGTACGCCATTAAAAATACTATACTGTACTAAACTAAAAATACTATACTATAAAAAATACTATGCAGAACAGCACAAACACACAATCAGAATTATTTAAACAGTATGCTGGAACATATCGGCAGCATCCAAAATCACATATTTCTCTACTATATAGTAGGGAAAAAAACAATGTGATAAATATGTGTCTGAATTCACAGCACTTCAAGAGAAGGCAAAAAGTAACTGAATGACCTACTCCTTCCTTCAAGATTCTGAAGTGTGCATATGATGGACACTTTCCAATCCCATGAGGTCATGGGAGAGGATTTGTGATTTGTGGTGACACGACGCAACTGTAGCTGGTAGGAGACATGATAATGACAACATGGCGAGTACATAGTACGTTCAGATTACATTTGAAATATATAGAACGTACTTTGTATCAGTTGCGTGGTTATTACTTATTCAAAATAAGTACCTACTCAAGAGAGTAAGTGATTTTCATATGTAGCCATAAATTTAAACTGCCACTCATTTAAATACAAATGCCTATTCAGCTGCTTGGTCTGACATGATGAACAACAGCTGACGCTACTTCAGAATGACTTCAAAAGCATAGAAAATACCTTGGCTAGCTTAGTAACCTTTATAATCATACTGCTTGGCTCGCTCTGGTTTCTAGCTCGGTCATGAATAGGCATGACTGGGGCGTCAGGGTCTGTCAGAGGAATGACAGCTGGCCAGCAGCGTGAGGTGTTGGGCACCAGCAGCATCACGTGCTGGAGCGTGTCCACCAGCAGGGAGAAGACTTTGGCTCGGATCCCCCACCACCATGCGTTTCATATGGGCCCGACCAGCCGTGGCGGCCCCCCTCCCAACCTCCCCAATTACACCAAGAGCCAGCTGAGTCTGGGGCCTCTGTCTCACCCCACTAACAACACACCATCTTTCCTACCATCTCAAGACACCAAATTTCATGTTCTAAGCCAGATTCCACACTGCTAGCGAAATGCTTTTAAAGGCTGTGTGGAAAAGCAGAGAGCATAAAATGCTCTTAAGATTTCAAGGACAATTTTGCCTTGATACGTCAACAACAACAAACTAAAATATCCCCGTGTCTCGGGTTCATCTATATCCTAAATCCATACAATAGAGAGAAGTTGTTATTTGCCTATAATCTTAGCGACTGGATCAAGTCAGTGAGTGTACATGAGTAGCAGGTAAATCTCAATCATGAAAAAATCCTTCATTTCAATTGATTCATTGATATGGTCCATCATACCACCAGAGTCGAACCTCTTCATCCACTCCTGAATGTACCAAGGACAGCCAGGAAATAACTTTATGTATTAGTCTGTTTCTTATGCATGGCTATAGTATTGCTTCAGAAAAATTGACAATTGATTTTTTGAAATATTATTATTATTATTGATTTTTGCACATGGGAAAAGACCTGCCAAAATATTCTTTAAATTCAGAAGTCAATCCGTTATGCAGCTTATGATAGAATTTTATTTAACTTCAAGTCCTGGGTGATTTCAATTCCTCACACTTGTGTTATTTATTTATTATACGTGACAGTTTCTGCCTTGAACATAAATGATCACAGACACTAAATAAATGAACTTTCCGATTAATCTAGACTAATCTCAGGGCCGATTGCACCCCAGCAGCCTTTCGGGAATTCATTTAAAGTCTCATTTGGCAAATCTTGATATCTCTCTAACAGTAATTTGGCTTCATTTCAAGCCTTTACATTCCATTTTAGCGCCAAGATTCAAGACCAAATGATAGCGCCCTCCACTGGAACAGACGGAAACCTAACTCAGAGGAAGTGGCTTTCCAAGTGTTCCCAAACAATCAGCACTAAGTGTGACAGGATCCAGGCCGAGCCATATTCATTGATCATCCATTTTGTCATAAATAGTGCAGGTAGAGTTTCAACAGAGGGAATGCGGTCTCTAGATAATGAAACGTCTGCATGGTTTCAAAGCCTGGGGCATGGGAGCCCGTGGCGCATGCAGAAATGGCATTGACTTGGCCCCTGACATCCTGCTTGTGTATGGATTGGATGTAGTCTGTTATTTCTTGGATGTCAGATACTAATATTCCCCTGCTAGAAATTCCCATTAAGATACCTCTGACCTTTGAGGCCTTGTTTCATTGTCATTTGAGACACGAATTCCATCACCTTTTGGTTTCGATCACCAATTCATGAGTCACATGCTTGACATCATGCAATCTCTATTTGATGCAAGTCTAAAATGATTTGGATTTGAAGAAGATGAGAAAAGTCAAGCACTTGTGTGATTACACTTAAAAATTATTGTTTGGGTGAACGTAACTTGGTTGTGGACAATGGTTCAAGAAGTTATCTTAACATTAAAAAGCAAACTCAAACAACGTGTGTAGCAGAAACCTAACTGAATTGAGTAAACCCTAATGCAAATAGATCAAATTACTTAAAATGAATCTCTTGCAGTCAAGTGCTAGCTAGCCACATCATGTTATGTGTAACTTACCATTTGTAGTGATGGATGTTTGAAGAACTGAATCGCAAAACTCTGAAACTGAAACAGAAATTCAGAAAGTGAGGCTGTTATATCATGTTCTGAAAAGTCAGTGGTTCGACACTATAGGACCTTGTTTACACCTGTTATTAAGACGTGTTTTGGTCAATTGGATCACAAGTGAACAAAGCTAAATAAAGGTGTAAACAGGGTCTAAAATGTTTTGAGATTGTCCACTTTCAGAGGTAGTCAATTCCTACTGACCTAATGTGTAAACATTATGGTAATCAAGTTTGAAGTTTGGTTTGAAGACGCAAAGTGTTCCAAGCACAATGTTTTCTCAACATTCCTGATTTCTAACACAAACTCTGAGAGATTGCTGCTGAGAGATGCTGCTTTCTGTGTGTTTTTCTGTCGTCTGCGGGTCGACTTTCATATGTAAAGTACGTGAGCTTATTTCATTCATTAGACTGAAAGATTTGGAAAAAGTCCATACATTTACCCACCCATAGACCCTCACCACAAAAAAATCAGGACAGAAGTGGTTGAAAGTGGACAAAAGAGGTGGATTAAAACACCAGGTGTAAACGGGAATGTGTCTCCCTCACCTACTTGAGGTCAGATCGCCAAAAACGCATCTTGCTGCCAGGTGTAAACAGGGCCTAGAGTTGATCTCAAGTGAACCAGGCTGAAACTGATCTCAAGTTAGTTTTACAACTTAAGTTCATAGCAGTTAAATAGTGTTCTATAAAGCTAAACATTACACTAATACCTGCAATGTTATTCACTAATATTATAGAGTAGAATAACAGTAATGAAAATACAGTGGAGTTTGGTTATGTCGACAGCCTGGGGGGTTGCAAAAAAGCCTCGAGATAACCGTTTAGCGAGATAACCTACACCCAATATATCTATTTATTAGATGAAGTGATCGCCATGCTATAAAAATGTACATACACTGTATATGTTTGCCAACAACAAAAGGCATATGTGCACCAACTAACAACAGATATTTAACAGTATACAATAAAAAACACTTTCGATTTTTGATACAAACCTTTAATTATATTTTCCAACATTGCAAACACAGTTTCGCTCACAGCGTAAACAGTCATAACTTATTCGTGAGGTCATCACGCTGTATTAGATTGCATACTTTCTTGTGTTTTCTAATGTGCTTTCTCAACAAATTCGGCTTCATTCCGTCTTTTGATAACCATGTTCCCTCAGCGGCGCTGAGCAGAGCACTTCAAAACAGAAGCAGGATGTGTTTGTGTGCGTGAGTGCGCATGTGTGTGTGTGTGTTCGTTCATCTAAGCCTCATACTCATTGGTCGTTACCAACCAATGTCAAAATATTTGAGAAAACCAATCAAATCAGAAAAGGCGGGCTTTATGTGCACACAGAAGCGGATGAGGGGTGATTTGGGATGGGGGTGGACCCACGGCAGCCCTCGTAAGAATGTGAATGTGCTTTCACTTCATTGAGTGCTGCGCGGCGCTGTGAGTAAAGCGTCATTGACAGAGCGACCCGGACCGCGATCCACGTGCAACGTAAACTCAGCGCATGCGCAGTGAACTAGGTACGCTCATGACTCACGAGATAACCATGTGAAGTGACGACTTTGTCTGAGATATTTGCTCAAGATACTAGTGTTCGGCGACATTAAGGAATCGACATTAAAGAATCGAAAATACTAAGACAAATAGGGAGTTTGGCGGTTCCACTTCAAAAACGTCGACATAATAGTATTGGCGAGTTAACCGTGACTCAAGATAAGTGAACAACACTGTACTTACAATTCGTTTTTATCATTTTAAGAGGGGGCCAAATCTCATAACTCCATTGGTTCCTCAAACTGTCAGTTGGACCTCAAAACTCCACCCATTCTCTATAGAAGAAAGAAGTGTCACAAACAGTTTGGAGCGTCTCTACATATTTATCATGCAAGGGTAAAAAGAATTGATTCTTTGAATAAGTACAGCATTTTATTTCCTTAAGAAACACTTTATAAATAAAGTCTATGTATTTGAGATGTGGAAAAGACCTTGAATTTATCGTTGAGTCACAGCCAAAATAGCTAATTTTTGACCCAAAAAAACAAAAACAAGCTCCCACTGCTACAAGCTACGAAAATCTTCATAACCTTGAAGCTGATGGAAACGAGTGATGGACTGGCTGCCAAAGATGCAGTCGTTCTAATACGACATATAAAGCCACAATATCAAATTTCACATCATGGTGTTGTAATCACGTCATTTACATTGTAATACCAGTGAAATACCCTTTTAACATTTTTTGTCCTCATAAATCATATAAAGAAACACACACACAAAATAGAAAAACGTAAAACGTTTTGCAAATGTGAATGAAGTTTATTACCATCGATCTGTGATTTGTTGGGTCACTATCAAATGGACTAGACAGTCTGCTCCCATCACTCTTCCGGCAGGTGGTCAGTCCTCACTCTGCTACTACTAAATGACGACTAATTTCTCAGTTCTTGTGCTCTCCTCCATCTTTAGATGATCAATCACGCCAGCGGCTCCGACCGGACAGGAGGCGGCCCGTCTCTCTTCAGGAGAGTGACAAGTGAATGCTTTGTGTCAGGCAATCTGATGGCCTCTGCTGGGATCCATGCCAGGGGCCCCAGAGATGAGCCTGTCTCTCTGTCTGACACACACCTGGAGATAGGATGTGTTTGAGACTCTTTAGAATAGTGCCAATTGATTTTCCCTTTCACTTCCTCACTCTGGCACATTCTTTCTGTCGCTCTACCCTTTCTTATTTTCTTTTTTGAGATGGAGGAGGAATTAGACATATGGAGCATGAAGTTTATAGCGGAGTGACAGCTCCATGATAGATATTCAAAAGCAGCATTATCAAGGGCTGATGGAAGTCTTGAATGAAGTGCTTTGGATCTATATTGGTTTTGGGAGAAATTATGGCCTTGTATCAGAAAAAAAGGATCTTAAACGAAGTATGTAAGATGAATGGACAGCTGCCCAAACGATGTTCAGTTTAAAATGAACTGACGGCAGAGGAATAGAAGCTTTAGATGAGCAGATTTTAACCCACCTTTCGTGACTCCTGTGGTGAATATACCATCAGTTGTTTTACTGATTAGAAGACATGTATGATAATACAGGTAGAATATGAGATGAAAAAACATTATTACAAGTCTCAAGTGAGCATAATGTACCCATCAGGTCCAGACAGCAAAAATATCACTTGATACATAGAAATTGTTCAGGTCTATTTGCAGAGATAGTAATTTAGGAATCAAGCGCACCTCTCAAAGTAATTGTGTCCTCGCGTAATGACTGAACGATCCAGTCTGTAATTTGAGACTATTAGAGGGGTGAAGCACTGCTGTTCTGGGTGACAGGAATAAAAGGGAAAGAAAATCATAATTGTGATCTTGATTCTCGTCAGCTTTATGCCAGAGCCACTGACTTAACCAGACGTGAGTTTGTTGGTAATGACAGCAAGCTTTTAACTCCAGGACAGAAAGGAGGAGAAAACGCTGCATTGCTGTCGCTGTCAGCATTCATCTTAGCTCGCTGTCTGTAAGCCACACCCCAGATCTACCTTTCTGTTGAAAACCCAAAGTCTGAATAATCAAAAAGGAGCTGGTGCTATGAAGGTTACAGAGAGAGGACAGAAAACTCACCCCAAAATGAATATTCACTCACCATTTGATTTCATGTTTGGTTGTTTCGCATCATTTTTGTTGGTTTCCACTTAGGTTAGTGTTCTCCATAATGGTTATTCCACAGATGTTTTCACAGTTAGTGTTTTTAATTGAACTCTTACTAATATATTATTAAGATCTGTTAACATTAATGCACTGTGAACTAACATGTACAAGAACATTTTGATTAACAATAAATGCTGTAAAAATATATTGCTCGTTGTTAGTTAATGCATTAATGTTAACAAATGAGACCTTATTATAAAGTTTTACCCTTTTTTATAACACTGTTACACTCTAGACAAAAATGGTGCTATATAGCAGTGGTCCCCAACCTTTTTTGTGCCACAGACCAGTAAGCGTGTGATATTTTTCCCGCGAAATCGCTCCGCGGCCCGGAGCCACTTCGTGGGAGGGGACCACTGCTATATAGCACTAAAAGTGGCTCTTTGGCTCGTAATCATAGGGGAACCATTTTTAGTGCTATATAGCACCTTCACCAACCCAAAGAACCGCTGAAGAACCAATATTATAATTATAAACAATTATAATAATTATAAACATTATAATCTGATCAAATTTACTTGAGCATAAAATACTTGAAATAAAATAAGATAAACAATATACACACTTATCATTTACTCTCTCTCACCCCCATCTGATTCTGTTCTCCCCAAGCTTCTTATACAAAGGCACTCTAATATTTATCAAACTGATAGTGATTGAGATGCATTCCCATATCTGATGTGATACGACACGTTCATTCACCCAAAAATGAACATTCTGTCATCATTTACTCCCTCTCAAGTTGCTCCAAAGCTGTACGAGTTTCTTTTGCTGAACACAAAAGAAGATATTACGAAGAATACGGGCAACCAAACAGTTGATGGCCCCACTGACTTCCATCAACTCTGATTTGCGGATGGATGACTTTAATGAGTCAGTTGTTTTTGGCGAATCAAACACACAGCTTGACTCATAAGATTTGTGAATCAAACTGCCTTTCTACACAGTTCGCCGGTACACCGAACAAACATAATTTTAAAATCACCCTCAAACGTTTAAGTTATTAATACAGTAGATATCATAAATCAAAACTGTTCAAAAATGCTTGAAAATATATGCCATTTGTGATAAACATTAACCAAGCCTGAAAAACATGATGTAGAGCAAGACTGAACAGAACAACATTCTAACACTTCCCAGAAATATCCACTGTCACAACCAATAAAACGTCAAAAATATTGCGTGGAGGCGATACATTAAGAACCAGCCAAAGAGACCCATACGAGCTGCAAATCTCCTTTGATTTCTTTCTGTTGTTCTTTCTCTTGGTGCATTGCTGAAACGTACCGCATCACGAGGTCTTGCACTGTTCCTCATCGCATGCAGCACAGCTGAGGTACGGGGCAGAAGGGCCTGTGCAAATGTCCTGCTGGGCTGCCAGCGTTCTTTTATTCATCCTACCTAGATAGGGAATTTGTTATGGAAATATATGGTGTGTTAGTGATAGCAGCAGGGAACCAGGACGCAAAAGAGTGAATCCTGCTGAGAAGTCACAGATCTTGCCCATTTTATCTATGAATTGGTAATTGCATATTCAGCACCATCTACAGCCAGAGATCTGATATATTTATGCTGTCGCTTGGGTAGTATACAGTAGCCCTCTTGTGAATATTTTGATGTCGTTCTCACAAACAAGAGTTATTAATAGATTCATTTAAAGAGATGCTTTCATTTTTATGTTCGAATCCGTTACATTCTCAAATTTTGCACCTTTCAATTTCTCTCTAGCAAGTGATCGTTAAAAGTGTATGGCCTTGTTGATCCATCTGCACCCTGGGGATTCAGTGCCCTCTCTCTGAGGAGAGAAGGAGAGTGACACAAATCATTTACTGTGTGTGTAATAATTCATAGAAACAGCCATGGGGACAAAGTTATCAGCAAACTAATTACTGCAGACCACAATGAGACATTTGTGAACAGGCTCCATGTGTCTCTCTGGCTGTTGGAGTTTTCTCTGTGCCAGCGGTGGAGGTTGGTGTGCCGAGAGGTATTGATTACGTAAATGTGTTTACCTGTGACATTCATTTAAGGGCTTTTGACCTTATTGTGTAGAGCAGCACAGGTGAGAGTTAGCTAGACAGACACCATCAGATTAATCAATCAGGAATGAGTTACTGGGGTTTGAGATTAGAAACTCATGAAAATGTTGATCAAGATTTGATTTGATTTGAATATTTCCTATTGCACAAGAACAGTAATTTAAGGTGTGACTATCAGTTCAAGGGAGAAATTTGAGTAGGATATCTGGGAATTAACCTCCTCAGTGCATGCAATGGACGTTATGGAAGTGATGATGATCATTTGGAATGATCATGTTATCCTAAAATGGCACATCCTCACCATTACTTTGAAAATTTTAAGTAAATTAAGATTTTAAACCCCCTATATTGCTCCTGGACTATAAGTTGTATTTGTTTTTATGTACATATATTAACATTTGTTACTACCACAGAAAAATAGTATACAAGTCTAAAGAGAATTAAAGATGTATTTGTATTGTAGTTGAAAACTAACAACAATCTATATTTTAAGGGCCAGTCACACAGCGAAAACGCATGAATCACGGACGAATTACGCACATCTGCGCGGAGCGTGCGTCGTATGCGTATTTCGTCGGTGGAACGAACGTGGACCAACAGTGATTGTAAGTGGATGTGCGTCGAAGGCGGTTTGTGCGTGATTGAGTTTTTAACGGTTGTGCGTTATTCATGAGTCGCCGTGTGCGTAGTTTATGCGTCGAGTATGCATGACTATGCATGGGACACGCGTCGGCCGTCAGTGCTTATGCGTCGGAACTGGTTCAAAACCGCGCACGTCCATTGACGCCCCACCTTCGTATCACTCATGAACCCCGCATGAACGGCGCACGTATCACGTTCATTCCACTGACAATGTAGATTCTGAAAGTGCTTCTTCGTTGTTTGGACACGCTCCGTCAGTGATTCATGCGTCGGGCGTGCGTCGAATGTTCGTGGAATACGTTGGTCAATTTCTCGACGCACAAACCCAATCTGTGCGTGTTTTGTAAGTGATTCGTGCGTGATCGGCTGTGTGACTGGCCCTTTAAGCTGAAGGCACATTCAATTACCAGTAATATGAAGGGATGAAGATTTTTGTAGGCCAAAACACAGAAACGTCTGGCTCCACTGTCCTGAAGTCAATAGTATTTTTTTTAACAGGTTTTTGGTCAAATGCTGAAACAAAGTCTGTGGTGAACATAAGCTTGACATATTTTCATCATTTTTTTCTACAATATGAAACGCATCAGTAATAACCTCTTGTGATTTTTTTTTTTTTAAAGCTTTTACTTTTGCTTTTAGGCAGTTAAATGGGACAACAGAGGTTTTCAGGGACATTAAACATCATCAGCCGCATGTATTCACATCCTCATTGTGTTTCTAATTGTGCTTTTGCAAACTATTAAAACTGGAACTTGAGTTCCGGTTCGTTTATAGACTACATTTAGCTTCCGAAAATTGTTTACGCTTCAAAATTCCTAAAAGTAATGTTCATTTGTGAAGATTACTACATTGAACAAAACGCAGAAGAATTTCCGAAGCTTTAGTTAATCATAGACCTGCAATAATTCAAAAGTCAATGGACCTTTTGAGTTTTTGTCAAAGAAAGACAGACATCAAGCTCAGGGAAACAACTTTATAACTTTATTCATAGTTGTTTTATAGCAAAGCAAACAACAAAGGATGAAGGCAGAAGTTCATCTGATATACAATATGGCACCACTTAAAGGAGTAAATTAACCTTTTGAATACATTTTTTTAATCATTATCAACCAAAAAATATCATATGCAATAAACCAAACAATCAAATCAAAACCCAAACAAAAAGACAGAAAACCTTCTCTTTTTTTTGTTTAAAAGAAATGCATCACTCATCATCTTAAGTAGCATTTAATTCATTCAAAGCCACACGCTTACTATTAGCTTTTTATTTTTGCCATCACCAATTTGAGATTATGTACTACCTATCTCGTGAAATAAGGCAGATTTTTGGAGATGCAGAGACAATCTGGTAAAAATATCGAGAGCTTGCAACTGATATCTGTTTATCCATGTGACAGGGAGGGAGATCGATAGAGAGAGAGGGACTGTAAATAAAACATTTTAAGCAATGCTGGCATGCATCTAGATACACTTGAGGGAATTAATTTGTTAGCGCACTCATCTAAAACGACCACGTCAGTCAGACACAACAGAGGTTTTTCTTTTTTAACAGGCATTCACAGTAGTCAGAGCAGCTTTGAAGATGAAACATGATCAATGCTCGTTTGAGAGATTAAAGGGGGGCTCTGTGAGCGACGTGTCGTTTCAAAAAGAGGAGCGCATGAACGCCTCTGTTATATAGCGTGCAGTAGGGAGGATTGTCACCTCTCGATTGGAGATTAGAATCAAGCGATGTTCTCCTCGTTTGACCTAACTTGGTTCTGAAGCTCAAACACAAAGCGAAAACCTCTTTAAAATGACATCATTGGTAAATACACACACTCACTCGTGCACAAATGCTATTTTAGTGTTTTTCAACTAAAAGAAATCTTAATCGGTGGACAGGATTGGTCTAAATCTTGCATTACGGTTCTTTGCGGGAAGGAAAGTTCAGCCTTGGCTTTGCACTGTATATCTAAAAAATTACAAATCAGTGTGTAACTAAAAGTGTCAGGATGATTTTGGGATGCGTTTTGACCAATCTACCTAACTTAAACCTGTTCAAATCCAGCACCAGGATGCCATATCTAAAAAAAAAAAAAAACACAACAACTATTGATCAAGCAGCATGTCAAGTGAGGTATAGCAGCCCTCCTCTAGCTCCACAATCCCTGCACTCTCTCTGATTCAAACTCTCATTTGTTCCTTTTTATATAGCTATATATTTGATTTATTATCATTATGAGGAAGTGGAAAGGAAATACAGGTTGAATAGAAGGAAAGATGGTGAATGAAGTGGGGGTCAACACTTTTCCCAGTGTTAGTGGGCGACTCCCTGGCGTGGGACAAAATTGGTGTGATGTTTGCCTTCACACAGTTTGCCGGCACTCGTTCCTATGAGGCTGATTGTCGTCTCATTCCTGTGCGCTCTCATCACCTTGTCCGTCTTGGAGAAAGCAAACATATAAGCAGAATGAAGAATTACATGTTATCAAACAAACAATTAACTTGGACCAATGCGCAGGACTGATTAATGTTAATGTTAAAACCAACATTAACATGAATTGAAAAAGATTTATCTTTTTATATATATGTGTATGTATACCGTATTTTCCCGCATATAACCTGTGGGTTATACCAGATTTTACAAACCCTGCATGGGGTGTGGGTTATATAAGGGTGCGGCTATATCACACATTTTTTTCACGTAATAATATTTCAATATATTTGTTTCTGGCGCTTGTACTATCACTCTGACAGCTGGTGCTGATAGGCTGTCTGACTTGTCAATTATGCAAGAAGACGTGATTGGCTGTGCTGCAATGAGGGCGGGCTCTTCTCATCTCATCCGATGATCAACACGCTTCTTAAGGGACGTGCTGCTGCACAGCGTGAGAGACTACTTTTTCGTTTTGTTCTGATTCTGACTTGTGTTTGTTTTCTTATTGTTTGAATTTCACGCATAAGCACTGTGTACCGAGCCAGTTACGGATAACAGTTGACGAACAGTTACGGATAATTGACATCATGCGAGCAACATTCGAAATTCGAAATGTGAACTTACACAAAAAAGTTCATAAATCTATGGGTGCGGGTTATATAAAGGTGCAAGTTATACCCGCGATTTTTTACACAAAACTCCAAAACCTGCGGGCTATATGAGGGTGCGGGTTATCTGCGTCTGCGGGTTATATGCGGGAAAATACGGTATGCATGTGACCTTAACGCGTCTCTTTGTTGACCCTACCAATTTGGGAAGACGGTTAACGCATGTTTGGTTCCCAAATGCAAATTATAAGCAACTCAAACACACCCCGCAGATTAGCAATTACTTAAAATTGAAAATGAACACAGTGCTCGGCTTTGGCTTTACTCTGAAACATGCATCACATCAGACTACCGTATATATTTATATGATTCCATCACAACCGTTGTGCTTTGAGCAAAGTCACATTCTCGCAACCATGCACCTGGCTAACATGCTATGCATCCGTAATTGAACTTAATATTTTAGAAAACAATATTTCACAGTGTATTTACTTTAAGGTGTTTTTGGAATTTCACTCATAACGCAATTTTTCTCAGTTTTACACGATTCGTGCACACTTGCTCTGATCTAAGATACGCTGATTTAACTTGCTTGCTGTTTTGACTTCAATTTCATGTTGGTATCAGTATTACTCGTGTTTGTATAGATACACACATAAAGATAGTCTACTAAATATTTTCCTGTCAAACGCAAAGGGAATGAATATAAATGGCATGCTGGGATTTTGTATGTGCGGCCCTAAGAGGGAAGCTGACCCTAGGGTTCCCGAAATGACAGCACAGCAAAACTCTTATCACACATGATTTATCAGCTTTCTCGCACTGCGTCATCTCTGCGCTCCGATCACACACGCTTTGTGTTTGATTTATTAATGTCCGTGAGGTGGGCATGCAGGTAATTCATCAAACTCAATTTAAGGAGGCATGCCAACACGTTTACTCTGAAAAATCAGGGTCACTCGGCAGTTCCAGATCAGCAGAGAGAAAGTGAATAAGAGAGAAAGGAAGTGATGGAATTGTGGACAAAGCATAAGGGGCAGAAAAAGTTGCGATCTTTTAGTTGAATGAGGAGAACAATGAGAGACACCGGGACATACATTGAAGATGAGGACTATGTAAGTATGTTCCTCAGTTTTATCCACAGCTTTTATCGATTTATTGCTTTTACCTTCAGATTTTGGTCTGCTTTCTGTTTGAGTTGAGTCGGGCTCTTGTGAGCTCTTGTCCTGGGCTTTCACATCAACTAGACAGAGCAAACAAGGCAGAGCGAAGGGAATGAATGTCTTGAGATCACAGCTGAGCAGAGGAATTAAAAGTTAGAAGCCACTGGGTGACATCTCATTGGCTACTGTGCTTCTCCTAGCTGAAATAAATGCAGGGGATGCTAAAGGCTATGCCTGAGGCAACGGAGGCTTCAACAGAGCAAAGAGAGAGACTGCAGAGCTCAGGATGACAAGATACACCTGTGCATGCTTCTTCTGAAAATACATTTAAAAAAAAATCACTCCTTTCCTCTGTGTATATATATATATATATATATAAACAACATTTGAGTAAATGCAACATTTACGGCCCTGTTCCCTTTTGTTGTCCCAGTTATCTCTCAGTTATCACAAAAAAGGCAAAAAGATCCATAACCTGAAAATTCAAATAATAATAAAAATATCTCTTCTTTTTTCTGTATAAATAATAAACAAGGTATTTGAATTGGAGCCGTGACCTAGTGCTTAACGCACATGCTCAGAAATAACTGGGTGACAAGATCCTGGTTCCAATATTTTATCTCTCTCAACTTTCATATCAATAATCTAAAAGGTCATAACATTTAACTCGCATCTAATAAAACACACACAGCTCTTTTTTCTTTTATATAAAATAATGAATCATGAATTTGAATTGGAGTCATGTCCAAAAAAAAAAAAAAGAAGTTAAACTGAGCTGTGGCGCTCATGCAGGCAAGGTGAGTTTGAATCTGGCTGTAAGTATTATGATCCCATTCCCTCTTCTCAAACTTAAAGCCAATTTTTTGGTTTTTACCTTTAGTGCTGCTGGTGTTGTTCTCCTTGGCTGTTGTGACAGTATCTAAGAAAAAAACAAAAGTCACCAAACAACGTGTTAATTCTCTGTGGCTTTCGTTTCTTTTGATTTTGTACAATTATATCGGCTTTTTAATAATAACGCTGTATTCCTCAATATCTTAAGATGACATGATTACATGTGACTACATGCACTTACTATAGTAATAACAGTAAATCATGCATTATTACTAACCCTAAGCCAAATTCTAACCTGCACTCTCTAGTAAGTACATATAGTTAATTAATATTACTCAGTACTTAAAATAAAGCGTAACCCACTTATATTGTTATTTTGCAAGAAATCCCTATTAGGTTACATGGCACCAGATCCTCCATGTCCATATCTTATACCGTATGATGGAGGGCAGTGGGGGCCCACATTAATGTTTTTTGCACCCAGGCACAATCTCTGTGGAGAAGCGTTTAGGGGCTTGAACCTACATTCTTTCCAGTCCAGTCTTTAACCACTACATCACACCACCCCAAGTGTAATGCATTCAGACAGCAACTTCAATAAAAGATTACATTACAGCTATTGGTTCTTTGGTATGAGACCCATGCATAACATTTAAACATGAAAAATATGGTCCAAAAGCCTCTCGCCTTCAAGAGGAACAAAACAAACTCAGACGAAAAGGGGAAGCATAGAAAATTAATTAGAAACTGCCTTGAGTCTATATCAGTGTGAGCCTTATTCTCAAACTAATTCAAACTCTATAACTTTCTCCCTTCTATCTCTCTGCCTAAATACCAAAGCAAACCACAGCATGAAATAATCTCCTTCCTGCGGCACATTCACGGATGATGCAAGCACACTCGGTGCTGCAAATTGTCTTAGCATTTGAACAATAGCGTTTGTTTGCAAAACAACGATATTTACCTTTGTGAGAATCTCACAAGCATCATCTGAACACACGGAAACATCTTACAGGTACAATACACGTCGCTGTTAGTGAAACAACATGGCCTCAGTGATGCTACAGGCTTTCATGCTTATTTCATCACAATTCTTCTGATTACGGTGGCAACGTTTCAACAACTAGAGACTGTGGCTTTAATGCAACCTTTCAGAAGGAGAGCTACCCAGACGCTTTGCTCTCCCTGGTGGCCAACCCTCGAATGCTACTGATTTAATGGCGCAAAGCTGCAAGTGATGGATTTGTGTTTCGAATGTGGAAAAAAAAGGGTCTTTTCATTGGAGAAATAGAGCAGCAGCGCTATGTCTGGATGAGGAAAGGTGAGGGAGAGCACTGGCAAACACCACCACCATGATTTCATTTCATTCTTGTCTCGCGGCACCGTAGAGGGAGAAATTGAAACAGAGTGCGATACGATTCAACAACGCTGTTTCCATTACCGCCCACTTCTGGAAGCAAGTCTCCTCTCTGTCCCTCACTTTGTGTTTTTTTCTTTTCTTTTCATATTCCTGCACATATGGGGAGCTGGAGTAAACAAAGAATCACACAAGCTAATAGAGGCAGTGCTGAAATGTGCACTGCAAAAAATCATTGCTTGTCATTTGTAGTTTGGTCTTGTTTTTAAGTAAATATCTACATATTAAACATCTAAACATTCTGTAAACAACATACTTTTACTTGAGAAGAAAACAGCATTTGTTTTTTCATGTTTTGAGGATAAAACACTGAATGACGTTAATGCTTAAAACGTGTGTGTGTAATCAACAAATAATAAAACAATACATTTTATATTAACTTTTAGATTAATTTTAACAACATTTTATATTAATTTAATATTTATATATGTGTGTGTATATCTTGTTTTAAAAATGACTTATGCTGGACAGTTTATGACTTTCACATCACTTTTGTATGGTTCTTAGTTATTTTGAGATGCAACAAATTGAGAAAGTTAAGGCTGTCGCTCGAGTGAACCTGCAAGCTCAATCGAGACTCGGCTTCCTCCTAGTGCTCCGTCTGTCTCTCTTTTCATGTAATAACGTCAGGGCTGAGAGGGAAGCTTTGCCACTTTGGGCTCCTAATAAGCAGTGCTGATCAAAAAACAACAAACCAGCCGTTAAAAAAAAAAAACGAGATACTGGAATTTCAATCAATGCCTGTGCTCGTTTCCAACTGCTGCCATGTACGTCAGGAGATGCCGCAGAAATTTGCCAGCTCTCTAATTTAGCTTTACAGCCGACAACAGTAGGAGTTCGGTCTTTCGGAAAGAGAGCCTGACGTGCTGTGAAACAAATAAAGTAGCCAGAGGCTGTCAAGTAAAAAGAAATGTGCAAAATGTGACATGGAGGGGTAGATGGGTACTAGAGTCTGTTTCTCCAGAAATGTGAGAGAAAACAACGGAATTTCATTTCCCTACCCAGCAGCCTAGAGATTGATTTCAGGTTTCTGAAGTCGCAGTATCATGCCATAATGACTTAAAATCATCCCAAGTCACAAATAATGATATATTTGGTCTTAAACATCAGACTAAGTCTATATTAGTGGCCTCTAGTGACGTGTTTTGGTTATTTATCCTGATTTATTTATCCTGACAGCAGTCCATTGGACACTTCGGTAATTCTCTTCTGCACAACGGCTGAGCGAGCTCAAGATAGTCTGGCGTTTGAGTGCTCTAGCTTCGATAAATTGTCGTATTTTCTTTGCTTCATACGCTTCCCTTGAAATTAACTGCACTTAGGTGTAATGAAAGTTTGATGGTGTCTTTGTGTGGGTGGTATCTTTACAGTCAGTGCTTGGCCACTCACAAAGCATGGAAGATGAAACAAGTGAGCAAGGGAGATAGAGAAAAGGAGGGAAGTGTATTGGGGGGGTTGGGGCCAGATGTAAGTCATATTCATATTCAGACAAGCAGAAAATTAGATCCTCCACCAACCATTCGCTCTAGAGAATGTGATGGGCTTGTGGGTCTATTGTTAGGCAGCATAAATCGACTGTGCCACACAAATAATGACCAGCCGTGTCAAGCTAGCATCAACATCTTTCCTTGTTCCCTCCAAACCCAGCAATAACGTTACAGACAAAGGCCAAAGTAGGAGTGAAGAAATCGCGAAGTTATCCTCAGCATACATGTCTGCTTACTGAAGACTCAAATGGTGGTGCTGGTTGAAGAGAATGACCAATGCCTTCACAAGAATTACCAGGATAATTTCAATCAGAGCTGTGCGCTATTCAGAACGGAAATTCCTGAATTTGAATTTGAGGTGGAAAACAGGATAGATATTTGAAATCTAAAATATGTAAAAAAGCGCAAACTTTTTAACAGTACTCTATATAATTCTAAATACTCCGGAAGGTGTATTTGTGTAACGGAAGGTACACACAGGCAGGGATCCAATTGTGTTTCTTTAATAAGAATGGTCGTACAGGCGGGTAGTCAGGAAAGGCAGAGAACGTAAACGATAATCCAGGCAAGGGTCGAAAAGGCAGGCGGAAAGAATCAGAGTTGTAGTACAGGCAGGGAAGTCAGGACAAGCAGAAAACAATCACGAGCGATAATCCAGGCACAGGTCGGGGCAAGCGGACAGAATCAAAACAGGAAAACAGCAGAAACGATAACAGGAGATCAGGCACAGGAATAAACGCTCAGAAATGTTAGCTATTGCAAAAACAAGACTTCGCCCAGACAGTGCGATTGACAGAGTCTTTTATAGTTTGTGTAATGGTTCGCAGCTGGTGCGATAATCAGTCCAATAAACTGAACTTTTTAATAGTGTTTGTGTCAGTATACGTGTGAGAGCTCCCTCCGGTGGCCAGAGGGGGGAGGCGCGGAGCTTGTAATCGTAACAATTTGCATACGTCAACAGACATGTACATATAGCGAAGGAACCACAAAATAGGCTCTGGCACCAAAGTTGGCACAACAGACGTAAAATGATAAAACTGCTAACATTTTCTTCTACTCCCACAACATCAGTATAAACAAAACAAAATAAAGAAACCGTAACATTTTATTTACCTTACATTGATCTGCTTGAAATGAGAAAATCATCTGTATATGAAATGCATCACAGTTTTATTACATCTTTACTCTCACTATTTCCGAAGACATACAAGACTGTCTAGTGAAATTCTGTCAAATGGAACTAGGCTTGATTTTAGGTTATTTAAGGAGGGCAAAACAACATAGTTTGAGAGAGTCTTTTTCACAGTCAAGGCACCTGCAATGTTTACCATCCCTTTGAATGCCTGGATTGTTTAGGTTCTCAAAGTCGTTTGACTCTCACGGCAGCTCAAAGCCGACCACAAACAACCAAACCAATAACCCAGGCCTAACTGGGGCACAGGCCCAATGTAATCGAACCAGTGACTCACAAAAGCACCTCGCCAGACAGTTTTCACATGTCAGTCAGGAGGTTAATGGAAAAGAACTCGACTGAAAGAAGAACAAGAGAACAAGCTTACAGCAATCCGAACATTCACACAAGGTTTGTTGAGTAAAACCACTCGATATCTCAGTTGAAGGTATTATCTATCTGCCCTTCTCTTGGGGGCTGTGTTTGGTTTCCACATATAATGAATCAAGCTCCTCTGGTCTGGAAAAGATGAGCAGCATAAGTACCACCTGATGGATCACATTGGGGAAAGAAGCTCAGGGCGGTCTTCAAGTTGTGCGTTCATCATCTAGCATGTAAATACTGTATTCTTCAAGTAAATAGCCTGTATTCATCAATTGAATAACTTTTGTAACGTTTTGTGCGAAGTAACGGTAGAGTTCAGCTCATCATTTAAACATACATCAATGTAATTCCAGGCCTATTCATGCACAACAACGACGAGCAACCTTTTCAAAGAGCCAGACCCTGAGAGCTAATGAAGTGCTAAATGTGGAGAGCAAACTTCATTTTCATATGTAAATATTCAAAGGTTGCGGGGCGAGGGCAAGGATATTTTCTCTGGAACAACATTGAGGAGAGGTAGAGAAAGGGAAAAACATTCTGGGAGGCACTTGATTGTGTGTGGGGCTTTTTTTCTCTCTGTTGCTTCGCTGTGTGATGATGAAGCTTCAAACAATTAGAGGCAATTAAAAGGTATTGAGTCGAAAAAAACCCGTTGGGGAGGGCTTCAGTGTAAATACCACAGATCTTTCTCATGCACGTTCCTCTGTGAAAAGCCAAGTGGTTCCTCTCATCTATATTCCACCCTCTCAAAGCAAAGAGTGAGAAATACGAGGAAGGGTTTCTACAGAGCCAAGTAGCATTGTATTGCCGGCCGCATTTGCCTAAAGTTACAAGATGTGCTTTGACGAGCTGCCATTGTACAAAGAAGAGGTCCTCTCGAGGTCTGAAAGGCTTCCATTTCTCTCGAGCCAAGAAGGCCATGTTTGGAAAAACAAAAAAACCTTTTTAAAGATGTGAAAAGAGGACACGGGGTCGCTTGGTTTAAGGGTCACATTCAAAGTGCTGAGGAGAATTGAGCAGGGAGGTTTGTGACAGATCAGTAAACCACATTAAGCAGTGAAGGGGGAAACAACAGCCCTTTTTATGTATCACTTGTTGATGTAGAAACCATATGATGAACTCATCATGTAGCAAAGTGCGTTTTCAGAGCTGAAAGCAACAGTTCACCCAAAGATTAAAATTCTCTCATGATTTACTCCCTTCAACTACACCACTTTTCATCAATGGAAATGTTGTATAATGCATCGTTTGCTATTTTCCATGCAAATAAATGGGGCCTAGAGCTTTTTAAACTTCCAAAACCTGTTGAAAACTTGTGAGCTATTTTCCAAGTCATCTGAAGCTATATAACAGTTTTGTGTGAAAAAAATTGTTAATTTTGTTATTCATTGTTCATATTCCCACACCAATAGGCTATATCTTTGAGTCCGTGTGCTGTAGCTTTAACAAAACATGGGGGTGAACAATGTTTAAATAAAGTGTTGAACAAGTTTGAGTGCAAGTATAACTTTCTCTTTGATTTTTTTATTACAAGGCAATGACTACAAGTCCAAATCCTATGATAGTTCAAAACAACAATAAATATGAAGGAAGTAAGAAAAAGAGGGCGTCCCCTTTGCCATGAACTCAAAGCAGCTGCTAAACGCAGCTGTCAAAGGTAGCAGGGCTTGTTGCGAAAACTGAACTTGTGACTTAGCACAATGTGTGGACTGCTTTTGAACCTGACCCACAGAGAGTTCCTCGGCATGAGATTACATTCACCACAAAAAGTTACAGCAGCAAAATAGGATGCATGATCACCTTTAGAACTTGCTGAGAAAAGACATGAGGATGTAGAAAACAAAGTTCTTCACATTCAAAGACTCAAACAGAAATATTCAATCTCTCAAAGTAAACATGTTTTCAAACAGTTTATTATGGTCACAAATACTAGTGTAATCCATAATTTCCCCATTCACTACTGTTCAGATGTTTAGAAAAACTGCACTATTATGAAATATAATTGCAATTTAAAGTTTGTAATTTATTGAATTTTCAGTAGCCATTACTCAGAAGCTTAATCCAGTCTTCATTGTCATATGATTCTTCAAAAATAATTCAGATTTTGTGCTCAACAAACATTTCTTCTCATTAACAATGTTGAAAATAGTTGTGCCACTTCAGTGATTTATATTTCAGTCGAAAATGTGATACATTTGTAGCTTATTGGAAACAGAACAGACACTTTACTGTCTATATATATATATATATATATATATATATATAATATAACCGCGTATATATATATATATATATATATACACAAACACAGTAATACCTCGGTTTACGAGTTTAATTCGTTCCAAGATCTAGCTCGTAACTCAAAATTCTCGTACACCAAAACAATTTTCCCCATAAGAATGTAAAAAAAAATCAATCGATGCATTCCACACGATCATAAATGCCCATTTTAATTTTTGGGGGGGTTTTTACACCTATTAATTACAGTTAAAATTATAACCGTTAAGATCTCATATAAAAAAAAACTAAGGTAAGCATAGGTAAGCATGACTGAAACCCATAATTTGTAATTGTTAATGATTAGAACATTAAATGAGCAAAAAAACAAAAAACATAAATGTAATATTTTTGCTCATTTAATGTTTAATTTGAGGTATTTTGAGGTGACAAAAAAGATTGAGAAAAGCATACCCTGAACTTCCATGGGATCCACAGGCTCTTGACTGGTGTCCGTCTTTGTTGAATCTATTGACACAGAGGAGAGAAACAAAGAATATTCTAAACACGACAGCAATTAAACAGAAAAGAGGTTAGAAAAGCTTCCAAATAAGCAATACTATCAGTAGCACCAGTTTTAAGAGCGACTATGTCACATAGTTTCTTGTTCCTGCCAAACTCTCAGTGGCTTTACTTCTCTCACTATTTTCTTTTGTTCAATATGCATTAAAGCATCTAAATTCCCTGTGACTTTTTAATGGATTTTGTACACCTTTGCACAGTCTGAGAGGGAGAGAGATGTGTGAAAGGGACAAAATGAATAGGCATGAGCAAAACAATGCCATTATCAAATATAAGCTCTGCATCCTGTGCCTCAGCAACTCTTCACATTCACTGTGATTTATCCTGCCTCCATATTCTTCGCACACTCCATCAGGAGGGCTGTGGGAGGGACGAGCTCACTGATCAAAAGAAGATCTTCAAAGCCACAGTGTGAGAGCCATGCTCCTTCCAGCTTATTTGAGCAGGACTCCTCTTCTCCTGCATTCCCCCTGCTTTGATGCTAACAGGGTTGTGGGCCATAGGTGACTACATAATGGAGAGCACACACAATGAATTCTGGGTGCTCTGCTGAGACACAAATGACAGTCAGATCAGGTGTGTTTGAAGTCCAGGGTCCATCAGCAGATGTTTGTGTTGGCTGAAGAGGGTTCATGACGGTCATATTTTTATTATTAAAAAAGTTGTATTACTACTACTACTACTAACAACAATAATAATAAATTACAGTAATCCCTCGCCACTTTGCGTTTCAAGTTTCGCGGCCTCAGTGCATCGCGGATTTTTCTAAAATATTCATCGAAAAATACAAATTCAAAAATATCGCCAAATTGGCAGACGTATTTCGGAAAGCAGCATGCTTCATCGTGATGCGAGAGAAACTGTTTCCCAGGATGCCAGACAAAGAGAGAAACTCTCTCAGAGGCTTTGTACACACCCACGGCACTCAGACAAGACACGTGATTGGTTCCCGGTGTGAGATCGAAGAATGAGAGCACGAGTGGGTGTATCCTGTGAGCTGATTGGCTAATCCTACTTCGCAGGGGTTCTGGTCCACATTAACCGCGATAAACAAGGATTACTGTATTCTTCACAGTAAAACTGGCAAAAAAAAAAAAAAAAACGCGATGATAACATACTGACTTAATTTATTTGTAACAAATAATTTGAAGCTTAGTAAGATTATTTGAGGGCTTAAACTGCTTCTTTTAAACGAGCACCACAAGAAGCCACTAAGCTACAATTGCACAAACTAACCCAGATGATGTTCAAAACACATGGCCTCTAAAGTGCATGTTGTTTTTGTCTGTCCTGCTCCAAAGCAAAGTGCGAGGACAGTTTTGGGGCAGGATGAAGACACATCGCAAGAATATTTGCATTTATGCCGAAAATTTGGCTAATACCAGGCTCTTTCAAAGACCTCTGTGATATCAAAGACTGCCCAGGGCAATATCTAATTGTGCTGTGATAAACCCCAGCCACGGGCTGACAGAAGCTCTCAGAGCTTTGCCTTCACCTCTACAATCTCCCCTAGCACACAAGCAAAACAAGCGAAGTCACATTTAAACAGCCAATTAAAAAGCCAGTTGCCTCCACCATGTAAATCCTCTATGGATGGTGGATCAGAGGAGCTACCCAACGGGTGCATCCAGAGGAAAGTCACAATGGAAAGAGGAAATGTGACTTCGCGCAAGTGATTTTGCTAGAAACAAATTACTTAAGTGGTCAATATCTCCCATTTCACACAACAGGAAGACCACAACTGAGTAGTGTTGAAACTATAGCTGGTCGTGCAACAAACTACTAGTAATTTGCTACATGAAAATGCTGAATTTGCTTCACAAACTATTAGTTAAAGCTAAAGATGCACCATTTTCACAAGCACATTCTATAATAACTCCAAATATTAAACATTAATTTGAAAAAAAAAAAAAATGTATGACTTAACATTAATTACTTCTACTCTAGCTTGTTTGCTAAACTAGCTTATATTTGAAACCTGGCATTGTGAACTTTAAATATTGTTGAATTTTATGATAAATTGCATAAATCCATTGAAGCTTAGGGTACAATTTTTTTCACATATAGCCTTATTATGGCAGTGTGACAGTATTAATCAGCAGCAAGGTTAATACAAAACAAAAGATAAAAGATAATTGACACAAAAACAGTATCATTTAACTATCTATTCACCATAGATAATCGATTCTTTTTTTTTATCAGTTCAACTGATTCAATAGAATGAATCTGACTTGGGCTGTTTGGGCTACTTTTTCTCACCTGGGCTGGGCTTGAACACAAAAGTTAACTCAAAACTTAGATAATAAGGCTGAAGGAAATGTAAATAAAATGTAATAAATCATGCAATGCTTTGTCGCACTACACTGCCACTCAGTGGTATAGGCAAGTCATACATGGAAAAGCTACACTATTATAATGCCAACTTTGTCACTCTGTTGAAAAATAAATATAGCTGCAGGGAACAAGACTGGGGGAAAAGAATAGTAGGCCACAAAAAAATAAATAAAACGATGTGAATAATAAAGAAAAAGGGTGTCTGATGATGACTAAATGTAGCACTTGGCAAAAGCAGCTTCCTTTGTTGTTCGGTGGGTTTTACTGAACTGAGAAGCTAGAACTGTGCAGGGCTTCAACACAAGCAACAGATGGCCACAGAGGATACTGTTGGGTTTCTGCCTCAGGGCCACATTCACCAGGAGGCTGCGAGCGACTAGGATGGCCTCACTGTCGCAGTCTTGAAAACTTGGCCGCAATCAATAGTTAATACACAAGAAACACAAGAACTCCCTGCAGATCCAAACCCGGGAAATGTTACATAGAGATTCCTTTGGGTGTAGCTTGAAGAAGTCAACAAATAAATAAGTGAGCATAGCACTTAAATAAACAATGACTTCTTTTGATGATTTCCTGAGTGAATAGAAATTCTTTTTGGAGAGGCAAAATAATGGATATGAGATCTCACGGCAGAGGATGTGAGACAGGAAATTATGAACATTGACTGATATCCAAGAGTTAAGCTGGCAAACTACTCCATTTTAGCCTCACCATGACATCAGACAGAAAACAATAGGTTGAAAAGAGTAAAAGAACAAGTAAAAAAAGTGTCCAAAAATGAAACAAATCTGAACTGTCTTCTCGCTGAGAAACACTGATTGCCCACTGTGCTTGAGAAGGAGAGACAACGTGAGCGAAAGCACGTTCTGCCTCTTTCCACTTTGCCTTCTCTCTAGTTTTTTGCCGAACACAACATTGGCTTCAATGATTCTAAGATCGGAAACAAACTTCATTCCCTGTTAGTATATGAAAACAAATATTTCTAGCTACACAAGCTCAATTTCATGTGACTCAAGAACAATATTGCAGCAATAAACCAACACTTTATAATGAGCTACAAAAATAATATTTCCAGTTCAATGAATCAGATATGTGGGGTACTCTATCAAGTATGTACACAATAATGTGTTTGCCAAGCATTTGCATTCACATTTATGATAGGGATGCCTCTATAAATTTAGCTTAAAAATGTAAAAAAAAAATAATAATAATAATAATTTTTGATGGTATCTTTTGAGCACTCTGTTGACTTTACGTAATGTTGCACCTGCGTCAACTGACTCAAAATAGAGAATTAGTAGACTTAATATCTGCTAACTCATCATTGTGATGGTCAACAACATACATTCTACACACCATTGTTGGGGAAAGTTACTTTACTGTGTTAGATACTTTTTAAGAAAATTAATCTGTTAGGTTACTTTTGAGTTACTTTTTCTCACCTGGGCTGGGCTTGAACACAAAAGTTAACTCAAAACTTAGATAATAAGGCTGAAGGAAATGTAAATTGTACTGCAGAGGGTACAGCTCAAACAATCCTTTCAGCTGCTGCCCTTCTGGACCACAGGAGAAGAAAGTTTAGCACTTCACCAATAAAAACAAGAAATCTAAACACTTTCACTTTCAAAGTCACTTTCGCTTATGGTTTAATTGAATCGTTGAAGGTTTTTATTTAACGTTATTGGAGGTTTGCGTAGTATTCTGATTTTGCATGTTCACACACAACGCTTCTGCACACACTTGGAGAGATGTCAGTTAAAAAATTGAAAAAGTAACTTGCATTACTTTTTTGAAAAAGTAACTCAAATATTTACTAGTCAAGTATTTAAAAGTAATGCATTACTTTACTCGTTACTTGAAAAAAGTAATTTTGTCAGGGTTCTGCCACATTCGGTCTAGTCATTTCTTGGTTTTGTGGCGGAGCTCTGACACTACCGTAGTGTCTTGTGTTTGGTGTGTGTGCGCGCGGATTTGACGGTTCGAGCCGCGCACGCTCTTGTCTGTGTACTGTCTGGTGTGTGGGTTATGATGGGTCCCAGGTCCCGATACTTTGGTCTGGTTCTGTTTTGGTTTGGGATTCGGACAGTCCAAGCTGAGTGGTTCCTCATTCTCGCGCGCTCTACGTTATGTGAGTGGGCGCGGTTTCGGGCTTTGCGTGAACCGCGTCCTCTAGTCTCTGTGTGCTCTGTTGTATTCTAGTTGAATCCTAGTTGAATTCTAGTGAATCCTAGTCAAGTCCTAGTCTGTTTTTAAGGGCCAGTCACACAGCGAAAACACATGAATGACGCACGAATTACGCACAGATTTTCGTTTCTGCGCGGAGCGTGCGTCATATGCGCATTTCGTCGGTGGAACGAACGTGGACCATCAATGATTGTAAGTGGATGTGCTTTGTGTTTTGAACGGCGTCGGTGTGCGTTATTCATGAGTCGGCGTACGTAGTTTATGCGTCGAGTATGCGTGTCTATGCGCGGGACACGCGTCGGCCGTCAGTGCTTATGCGTCGGGTCCTTGCTCATCCTTCCCCGTATCCTGACAGATTTATGTAATTTGAGTTAATGCATTTACCAAAACTTTCAATGCTGGAAAATTATAATGGTATAATCGGATAATCCATGGCTAGCTTATGCACCTCCTCTAAAGCTTTCCAAAAACAATATTCTTCTCAAGATGTCTCACAACGATCTAAAACCCACCTGTTCTCCAACCATCATGTGTGATAGCCTGTGGTCGATTCACATTATCACTGCAATATCGGATTTAGTCAGGCAAAATAAATCTTGGGATTTGCAAGATGTAATCAAAAAAATGACATGCAGAAACAGGCCAAAGCTTGGTTGGTGCGACAGAGTGAAAAACCCCTACCTTCATCAGGCAGACAATGATAGAGATGAGAAGACAAACTCTGATTGGATTCAGAGCCAGTGAAGCTCAGCAGCCATCACAGTAAATCTCACCTGCATGCAGGCAAATATCGACTCACACGGCAGGAGCCGCAATACACCACGAAAAAACACCCTCCATTAGCAAAGCCAGACTTATTCATAGGTGCCTCCAGGCTAAGAGAATTTTATTTAATTTATGAATCTTTCACAAAGTTATCAAATCAATCCAACAGGGCCGGTTCAGGGAAAAAGCATGTGTACAAGTTGGATGTGAAAAAGCACATAAATCTAGGTGCTTTACTGAGCGAACTATTTTGTTTTTAATATTAAAACAGACTTTTGAAACAGGCGTTTCACTTTTATTCAGAACCCATACCCATGTTAACTTGTGGAAACCATTAGACTTTATAAGTTACACAGGCAGACACACCTGCTTAAAATTGGCAGAAGTGCCCTAATGACCATGTGCCAACAGCGTTCAGAAACACTCGGCTGAGGTGTTATGGGAGGCTGTTTGTGTGCGAACACGAGCGTGTGTTTGTTAAAAGCACCGTATGGTGAGGTGACGAGCTTGGCTTTATCCTCTTAAATATGTTGTATCGATCTCACCTTCTCCTTGTTTAACATCTGGTACTGGCATGTTTGTGTAAGTGCGTGTATTAGTCTGTCGCTTGTGTCTAAATAGGAATCGTTACCCATTATCTGTGTACATAACACTTTAATCAAGATTTGTGTGTACAAATAGTGAGCATAATTGAATGATTGTTTGAACAGATTGCAGACACATCATACATCTATACCACTTGTTTGTGTCCAGTCATGTATAACTCTGATTTGTAAGACATAATGGTACACTTTCATTTACCATAAACAAGGTATAAAACTAGGAAGTATTTTTTTTTCAACAAATGGTCAGTGAAAGAAATACTCATCCTTCAAAAACAGGAGCTCAGATGTTTTGTTTTTCCATTTTTTTTGCAAACGTGTTAGTAAAATGTGCATTCTAATTTGTATACTAATTAAAACCCAGATTTTCTGTAAATAATTGAATATCTTAAATAAACAATACATGAAATAATGAATAAATATATAATAAGTGATAAGTGTAATATAAGTGTATATATATATATATATATCACTTATTATATATTTATTAAATGTAAAACAATTTTTTTTAATATATCATAAATAACTAACTTAATATATATATATATATATATATATATATATCAATTAAGTTATTTATTTATATGAAAACATTTTTCATATAAATAGTAATGTATACAAGTACTGTATATATATGTAATAGTACTGTATATATATATATATATATATATATATATATATATATATATATATATATATATATATATATATATATATATATATATATATATATATATATATATTGTCACGGATCCAGCCACACCCCTCGCACCAGACTCATTCACTTCTCACTCACGATCCCAATCACCAGAATACTGAACACCTGCACCTGCCTAGTCAGCATTCCTTAAATACAAGCTTCACCCTGCAAATCACTGTCCGGTCTCGTCACTGACTGCCAGACTCTCATGCCAGCGACAACTCGTGTTGACGCCGTCATTACCGACCCCGATTGTCCAGGATCTCCTTCCGTGAACCTTCAGGCATTCTTCCCGTGATCTCCAGCCCAGTATTGTCCACTTCCCATCAGATAAGCCTCTCTGCCGCTACCAGTTCTTCTCTACACCTTCAGTCACCAGCTACTTGCTCTGAGTTTGCTTTATTCAATAAACATCATCACCACTCACGTCTGTGTCCGATTGTTTATCATGACAGAAGACCGGACCCCCCAGCAGACCCAGGCGGTAACTGGCGAAGCATCCGCCGCGGAGAGTAATCCACTTCTCGATGTCATGCAGGCTTTCCACCATGTCCTTCAAAACTTTGCCTCTACATCTGCCTCACCCAGTCCCATGGCCCGGCCAGCGCCCTTCAGTGGTAAGGCGGAGGAATGCGATGGTTTCCTATTACAATGTAAACTGTATTTTGAAATCAATCCCCGACAGTTTGAAACTGAACAAGCCAAGATTGCATTCGTCATATCCCTCCTCACCGGCCGCGCGCTTCAGTGGGCGCGCGCGATCTGGAACTCTAACGGCCCTGTCACGCAATCATTACCTGCATTTCTCCATCATTTCAAGGAAGTTTTCGGCCATGCAGCTGATACTGTATCCACCAACGATCAACTCCTCCGTTTACGACAAGGAACCCAGTCAATCCAAGATTATTCCTTGCATTTTCGCACCCTAGCGGCCTCTAGTGGCTGGAATGAGGCGGCACTACTGGCTGTTTACCGTCAAGGACTTCAACCCAACATCCGTGCTCAACTTGCCATTTATGATGACCGTTATGGCCTGGAAAAGTTCATTCAAAAATCCATTCTAGTGTCCCAAAACCTCACAGTCTGTTCTCCAGAAACCCCGATGTCGCATTCCCCGTCTCCACTGAAAGAGCCTAAACCTCCAGCACCAGAGCCCATGCAGGTCGATCACTACCGCCTATCACCATCAGAGCGAGAGAGACGTATCCGATTGCACTTGTGTCTATACTGTGGTGGTGAGGGCCATCTCCGAGCTCAATGCCTGACCCGACCACCACGCCCAGGGGTGAGTACAATCCACACGGCATCCATAATCCACAAAATGTCTTTAACAAAGGTTTTAGTGACTTCTGCTAATCTCTCTGTTCCAGCCACGGCGTTGATGGATTCAGGCTCAGCTGGCAATTTCATCTCCACCAACCTTCTGAATAAACTGAAAGCCTACAAAACCCTTCTTGACCACCCCTTTCGTGCTCATAACATCCTTGGAAAACCCCTGGGCCGCGGGTACATTCGGTACGTCTCGTCTCCTATCCACCTGCAAATTGGATGGCTCCATCATGAGGAACTCACCTTCCTGGTGCTGGAGGGATCCACTACTGACATTGTCCTGGGGCGCCCGTGGATGTCCAAACACTCTCCTCTGGTTAACTGGAACTCAGGTGAAGTCTTAAAATGGAGCCCATTCTGTCTTCAACAATGTCTCTCTACTGTTCAAAGGAACCCTACACCTGCTGACCAACCTGACATGGTAACTGAGATACCACTCGCCTCCACATCCATCGAGAGTCCCCATAACCCATCATGTCAAGACATCCCCATTGAATACCGGGCGTTCCAGGACGTGTTCAGCAAACGGCTAGCTACAGAACTTCCACCTCACCGGCCATGGGACTGTGCACTCGACCTGCTGCCTGGGGCAACGTTTCCCCGCGGACGCATCTACTCCTTGTCCATCCCGGAGCAACAGGCCATGGATGAGTATATAAAGGAGGCTCTACGTCAGAAGTTTATCCGTCCATCTACTTCCCCTGCCGCATCAAGTTTTTTCTTCGTGGGCAAAAAGGACGGAGGCTTGAGGCCCTGTATTGATTACCGGCACCTAAACTCGCTCACCATCAGGTTCCGATACCCGCTACCCCTGGTCCCCGCTGCTCTGGAACAGCTGCGGGGGGCTCGCATCTTCACGAAGCTGGACCTACGAAGTGCGTATAATCTAATCCGAATACGTGAAGGAGACGAGTGGAAGACCGCGTTCATCACGCCCTCTGGCCATTATGAATACCTCGTCATGCCGTTTGGTCTGTCAAATGCTCCAGCTGTGTTCCAGGGATTCATGAACGAGGTATTCAGAGATTTCCTCAACATCTTTGTTATTGTCTACCTCGATGACATCCTCGTTTACTCCAAAGACATCTCCGAACACCATCGACACGTCAAGCAGGTCCTAGCTAAGCTTCGAGAACACCATCTCTTCTTGAAATTAGAGAAGTGCGAGTTCCTCCGCAGCAGCATCCAATTCCTTGGCTATATCATCAACCAGAGCGGCGTCAAGATGGACCAGGGGAAAGTGAAAGCGGTGCAGAACTGGCCACAACCTACCACAATCAAAGAATTACAGCGTTTCCTGGGATTTGCCAACTTTTACAGGCGGTTCATCCGGAATTTCAGTATAATCAGTGCACCCTTGACATCATTACTGCAACATGGGCCCAAGTCTCTGTCCTGGACACCTGAAGCCACCAAGGCCTTCCAAACCCTTAAGGCAGCCTTTTGCACGGCTCCTACCCTCACTCATCCGGATCCCCAGTTACCGTTCATAGTCGAGGTCGACGCGTCCTGCACCGGGGTAGGAGCCGTGCTGTCACAGCGGCAGGGTGAGCCTCCAAGACTCCATCCATGTGCCTACTTTTCCAAAAAGCTATCCCCGGCGGAGCGGAACTATGACATTGGGAATCGCGAGTTGCTTGCCATAAAGTTGGCATTGGAAGAGTGGAGGCATTGGCTGGAGGGGGCTAACCATCCATTCCAGGTGATAACCGATCATCGAAACCTAGAGTACCTGCGGGAAGCAAAAAGGCTCAATCCACGGCAGGCTCGTTGGGCACTCTTCTTCACGAGGTTTAATTTCACCGTGACGTATAGACCTGGGGACAAGAACCAGAAAGCCGATGCTCTCTCTCGCCAGTTCACCCCTGACAATAACCCACAACCGCCTGAACCCGTGCTCCCTCCAGCCTTGATTGTTAGTCCCATCCAATGGACAATAGACCACCAGATCGCCGAAGCAACTCGCGAAGAACCAGCTCCGCCGGGGGTCCCTGAGGGGCAGCTCTACGTACCATCTCGACTCCGCCTGCCCCTCATGGATCAAGTTCACACGTCTCCGGGCTCTGGACACCCAGGCAGCCAGCGAACCCTCTCGCTCCTACAAGATCGCTATTGGTGGCCCAGAATGGACCGCGATGTCTCCCAGTATGTCAGAGGATGCTCAGTCTGCGCCACCACCAAATCACCACGCCATCTTCCAGAAGGCAAACTCCAACCCCTGCCGATACCCCGCCGACCCTGGTCACACATTGCAGTGGATTTCATGACCGATTTACCACCATCTGACGGCAAGACATGCATCCTTGTAGTGGTAGATCGGTTTTCTAAAGCTTGCAAATTGATACCCCTCAAGGGCCTCCCCACGGCTTTGGAAACGGCGGAAACCTTGTTTCACCAAGTCTTCCGACACTTTGGCCTCCCGGAAGATATCGTTTCCGACCGAGGACCCCAATTCATTTCCAGAGTCTGGAAGTCATTTTTTCACCTTCTCGGAGTCTCCGTTAGTCTGAGTTCAGGTTACCATCCCCAGACCAATGGCCAGACTGAGCGGAAGATCCAGGAAATTGGGAGATATCTGAGATCCTACTGTGGCCACCAACAAGACACCTGGAACCGGTTTCTTCCGTGGGCTGAATACGCCCAAAACTCACTAAGGCAAGAGTCCACACACCTCACACCGTTTCAGTGCATGTTTGGTTTTCAGCCACCGTTATTCCCTTGGACAGGAGAGCCCACGGAAGTCCCAGCTGTCCATCACTGGTTCCAGGAGAGCGAGAGGGTATGGGATTCAGCTCACGTTCATCTGCAAAGGGCAGTCCGTAGGCAGAAGATCCAAGCTGACCGCCGACGCCTTCCCACACCACGGTACTATCCCGGTCAACTCGTCTGGCTATCAACGAGGGACATTCGCCTACGGCTGCCCTGTCGCAAGCTGAGTCCCCGCTTCATAGGTCCTTTCAAAGTGGTGAGGCAGATCAACGAGGTCACTTACCGTCTTCAGTTACCCACACATTACCGAATTTCCCCGTCATTCCATGTGTCTCTCCTCAAGCCCTTCACTAAACCTCTGTTTCCCTCATCCACAGAGTCTGGTGTTGAGGCTGTACCTCCTCCTCCTGTTGACCCGGCGGACCAGAACATTTACAAAGTTTCTTCCATCTTGGACTCTCGACGACGGGCCGGCACACTGCAGTACCTCGTAGATTGGGAAGGTTTCGGTCCCGAAGAACGCTCTTGGGTCAACCACGATGACATCCTAGATCCAGAGCTCCTGCAAGAATTCCACACCAACAACCCCAACCGTCCAGCCCCCCGGGGTCGAGGCCGGCCCCGTCGTCGTCCGCCGCGGTCCTCAGGAGCTGCCCGTGGAGGAGGGGGTACTGTCACGGATCCAGCCACACCCCTCGCACCAGACTCATTCACTTCTCACTCACGATCCCAATCACCAGAATACTGAACACCTGCACCTGCCTAGTCAGCATTCCTTAAATACAAGCTTCACCCTGCAAATCACTGTCCGGTCTCGTCACTGACTGCCAGACTCTCATGCCAGCGACAACTCGTGTTGACGCCGTCATTACCGACCCCGATTGTCCAGGATCTCCTTCCGTGAACCTTCAGGCATTCTTCCCGTGATCTCCAGCCCAGTATTGTCCACTTCCCATCAGATAAGCCTCTCTGCCGCTACCAGTTCTTCTCTACACCTTCAGTCACCAGCTACTTGCTCTGAGTTTGCTTTATTCAATAAACATCATCACCACTCACGTCTGTGTCCGATTGTTTATCATGACATATATATATATATATATATACACACACATATGAAACAATTAATAACTATATGGAAATGTTCATAATAAATACTATATTAAATAGAGAAAGAAATGGGACATGTGACAAATACATGTGACATGTACATCTCTCTCCCTTTAATTAGGTGATGATGCTGGTCTTACCTTCCATCTGTTTTACCGCTTCATCAGTCTGGCCTGTCTGCTGCATCTTTCCTGGGCTATCCTTTTTCTCTTCCCCTTGACAGATCGAGACAGATTAACATATTAACGGATAAAAAACCAATACTAATCCAATAACATTGTCCTTTCTGACTCGCTCACTTCTCAAAAAGCTCCATTCATAATTCATCCAGTTCAACATTACCGTCCCTTTATTTCCTCATTCAGATCCAGCAGCCGGTGAGATTACAGTTATCATTTTTAATAATGGGGCTCTGAGACAAATTTGAAGCCCTGCCCTCGAGAGTGAGGGGAGGACAGCCTCATCTGAGGCTGAGTAATCGATCAAGGAAATAGCAAAAGGAGAGAGCGGGCCTTGATGATGCTCATCTGTTGCTTAAGGTGGTGAGCACACGCGCACACACGCCGTATTTACTATCTGCATAACGCAGGAGAAGTGCGTTAGACTACACGATCTCCTGTATGAAACCGAGAACATTAGAAACACAACAGCTGTTTCTTCTGCCCTCTTGTACTGCCTCAAACGGCTGACAGCTTTTTGACAGCATACGCCTGTGAGAAAACACTACACTGTGTTAAGTTGTCTGCATTTAACAAGGCTGTGTGGTCACAGATAGCAGGCTTGTATTTGGACATCAGCTCTTTGTATGTTTGGCAAATACACAAAATGTCAGATTGGAAAACCTGTAATGGCTTTACTAATAGGATTTTCATGACAAATTGCGAGATTAGGATATTCCTTGGCATCCAAGCTGCAAACAAGCCATCCCAGCGGACTCTTTTCAGAACATTTGAATTTCAATTCGCATATGAAGTGGATAGAAAACAATCAATCAATACACAATCAAGAAGAACCAAACATTCTTTTTGAGAGGGAAAAATAAGCCGTCACATCTTTGATGACAAGAATAGAGCTTTCTAAGCTCTCATTTCCTTTACAGGAAGCCCGTAATGACTTTGGAGGGATGCTGAATGTCATTATCAATGCAATTACATTCGAAAAGGAAAGTTCATATTACATAGCTTTTAAGAAAGTGAAAGCAATTTTTATCCAAATCTTTTAAAATTAGAAAGCAACAGATATACTGTTCAAATTGAGATAAAACACATTTTTGATAATTTACACATTTTTGATAATTGTAAAATGGCCATAGGTAATGTGATGAACTATACCTGTAGTTCCTGATTTTCTTTTTCTTTTTACTAACTAAAGAGCAGCTGGTTAAAAGAAAAGGACATTTTTGATAAACGGACAATCATTTGATTGCAGACGCCACTAGGTATTTTGTAATAAGTAATATTTTGCATCTAATAACCTACATTTTAGTGGCCATAAGTTTTAGGCCACTGTACTGCCATTGCTGTAAACATAATCCCTTCATAAAGAGAACAAATCACGCTCAGTCCATTAGACATTCACTGATAGACTTTTGTCATTATGAACTAAGTTCATTTACCAAGTGCTCATCTTTCATGTCGTTATGGTTATCAAGTCACACATGCCAGAAAACTTTCCGCATCTAATTAAACTTTCAGTGAATTTTGAGCAATTTCACTTGTAACTATCTATAAATCATTACTGTCCTTATCAGTGAGAGGAATACCCAGATCCACAATATTAAAACCCTCAGGCAATGTGGTAGAAGTGTGGCAGATACAATGTTGGAGACATTGTGATTAAGATGCACAACTATCAGATTTTACCAGTCACGCTAATCATTATATATAGATGTCTCGATCAACTTTTAAGTCAGTGTTTACATTTTTTGGAGGAATAATTAATAATCATCTCCTGTTACTAAGAGGCAAAATATAAAGTATTATAGCATAAAATATACACATCACATATAGCTCTTCATATTTTTATGTCTGTCTATGCCTTTTTTTGTCTTATAAATCTAAGCTCTTATTTTCTGTAATCTGTGTGTATTGACATACATCCTGTGCAGAAAAAAAAATTACGATGTGTAATCTCACCGGCAACTTGTGGATCATCATCCTTGTCTTTTTTCTTCTCTTTCTCGGTTTCAGGTTTCGTTGCTGTTGGACTCGCCTCCACTAAAAGACAAACACATAAACAACATGTATCAGGGAAATGTACATGCAGAAATGTCAATTTCAGTAAAAACAAGAACACATTACACAGTCTGCAACAAAAAAAAAAAAATCTCATATTTTGAACAATATGACAGAATATTGAGTTATTTATATGGGGTAATGCATCATGGCTTCTTACTAACACACTCAATATGTCCTACTTCCAGTTCAACACATTCTTGAACAAACACTTTCAGAAGTACTCAAGAATTATTGTGCTTTACCTATTATTACCTGTTATTAGCATTCTACTGTCACACAAAGTGCATCCTTATTGCACATTTGTAAGGTGTTCACAGCATGTAACAATTCTGAACTGTAAAAAGCATTCTTGTGATTGTAGAAAATGTATAGCTACGACTTGTATCACGTGGCCGATGTATCACCTGACCATTGCAGATTTTAGGTGTGTTTGATTTGAAACTGTGCAGACGATCGGTGTGTGACATCAAAGTACCACAACAATGATTCGAAAGCATACTGAGCTTTATTTACGTTAATTACGATAATAGTGCAACATTATATTTGATTGAGAAAACAACTCAATGCAACATAACGCAAATGTTCAGTCTTTCACCCTCTCTCTCTCATTCAAGGAATTGCTGTAGGCGTTTCATTGATCAGGGATGGCAGAAAAAACTCCCAGCATCTGGAAGACAAAGACCCTTTCTCTGGTACTCAACTGGAGGCAGCAGATGTTCTTCTGTGTGTGTATACGTGTGTGAGTGTGCGTGTGTTTTGTGGATTTTTATGTGAGTGTATGATCTGTGTCTGTGGGTGAGTTACTTGAGGAATGAGGATTAAGCCTTGCATTAGAGATGGTGTCTTATGGGCGCTTGCGATGGGAAATCAAAATGTTTTGGCTAGCTTGTTGACACTTGATAAAGAAATTAAATTAAAAAAATTAATTAATTTAATTAAATTAATTAGAAACTGATCAGAATTTACAATGTTCACTTTACACAGTTCCCATTTTGAGAGCCAAGCACACTCCACATTCAGCAGCAAGAAAAACTGTTTTCAACCATTTTACCAGGATGTAAAATCATTAAAAAAACGTATTCACAGTAAAATTTTTAAAATAAAAACCCTTTTTACTGTCATTTTATGGTTTCTTCTTTTACTTTTGATATTTCCAAATTAGAGACATTGTTCGTTTGTTATGAAGATAACGCTTTTTACAATTCAAAAGAATTTATGTAATCAAAAATACAGTAAAACCATTATATTATGAAATATTATTACATTTTAAAACTGTATTCTATTTTAATATACTTTTAAAAAAATGAATGGATTTGATTGGCCATTACTCCAGTCTTTATTGTCACATGATCCTTCAGAAATTATTGATTTAAAAATGTTACCTATTGACTTATTTTTGACTTATATATAAATGTGTTTATTGATAAACACATTTTTGCTCAAATATTTATCTAGTCATCAAATAATCCTGAAATATAACAACAACAACAAACTTTATTTATAAAGCACTATAAAACTACCGAAGTAGACCAAAGTGCTGTACAGAAAGAATAAAATAATAGAATAAAATAATAATACATAAAAACAAAAGTCACAAAATGTCAACTTCAAGTGATAAAAGCCAAAGAAAAAAGGTGGGTTTTTAGAAGAGATTTAAAAAAAAAATAAATAAATAAATAAATAAATATATATATATATATATATATATATATATATATATATATATATATATATATATATATATATATATATATATATACATATATAGAAAGAGAGAGAAGCACAGCTGTTCTTAAAGCATTCGCTTACTTTTGATCAATTTAATGATCCTTGCAAACTTATTGACCCAAAACTTTTGCATTGTAGTGTAAAATAAATTCTAGTGTAGCCATATTATTTTAGCCAATAAAAGAACATTATGCTACATAATTTCACATATTACTTTCATTTTACTTCATTTTTATTTGAACAGCCATGTCAAAAAGGAAACATTGGTTACACTTCAAGGCTCATTGGGCTTAGCTTTTATAATGTTTTATACTCAAACATTCAACAAATGTGATATTAGATATAATCACTATAGTCGCTAAAACGGCTAAGTGTGCAATACAATTTAATAACTGTGTATATTTTGGGGTGAAATATTGGTGGACCAGCTCTCAGATTAACTCGATGAGTTCTAAATGATGGTTTTAATGGAGAGGAAATAGGCGACCCATTGCTTAAGACCGTGCGGTATTAAGCCGCCACTTTGGGGTGAACTGGAGCAGCTGTTTCAGCCTAATACCTTTAATTTGTGTTTAGGTCTCTCTCCCTCCCATCTCACCCCACTCTCTCTCTTTTAAAAGGGATGGAGAGTCAAAGTATCCATCTGTGCGGTTCCAGCTAACACCTGTGTATGCTCTGGAGTGGGATACAAGGCCGCAAAAGACATCAATTTTGCACTCACCCTCGCCCACACACGCATACACACTACATCAGATGAAAGACACAAAACAGGATTTAATGCACACGTGTCCACCCTGACTCCATCTGTGTGGAAAGTGTTTGAAGTCGCAGTTCAGAAGGACACAGACATGCGTTCGCGTAACCATTGGTGGATTGAGAAGTGTGTGCTGTTTGTGTGAGGCAAATATAGTACCACCTGGGCAATACGGAGCCCTGGAAGCCTCCGTCCTTCACTTACAGAAACCGAGACTGCAGCGTCCTGCAGGAAAGTAAGACCTATATCACCCACACGTCACCGCTGCTCTAATAACCAGCTGCCCAGGGACTCTTGATCTCACTGCATTCCCAAGAGGAGTCCAGATTGCTCACTTTATTGTTAATTTTGAATGTAAGTGAATGTATTTCTGTGGTGCGGCAAAGCAGATTTTCCCATTTTAAATACAAGATGTCAAGACTGTTTTATGACTTACTGTCAGACTTTATTTGAATATGAAAATGGTATTTACCAAATTTCATACCATGGGAGGTAGCAAACATTGTGGGATTATATCACATTTACGGAAATATTGTACATTTGCATTTTGTGAAAGGTTTTTAACCTTTAAGGTTAAACAGTGCTTTTAAAAGCACTTGAAATATTCACCTGAAACACACTTTATAATTTTTCTTTATTACATCATTTTCCTTAAATTGTGCAGCTCTAGTTGTAAGAGTAGAATAGATACTTTTTAGTCAGTTATATCATTTGTAGTTTCTTTTTTTTTGGTTAGAGAAAGAAGAAAATACTTATTTTATATTGTAAATATATTTAACAACGTTACAATTTTTACTGTATTTTGGATCAAATAAATGCAAGCTTAGCAAAGATAAAAAAGAAACTTATTTTTTTGCCATCACCAAACTTGAACAGTAAATACTAATACATTTTTAATATGTTATCCTAAGGTGGTAATCGTAATTGTTTTTTAATTTATAGTTTGGCTTCAAGTGATTATGAAAACAAAATAACAGAGACAAAATTATTATTGTGTCACTGCCCCAGTGCATCTTCCTTTCGTTCCTCTTTAAAAGCCAAAACTCAACATTCAAATCAGACGAATAAGTGAGTGTTGTGCAACGCACTCTACTGTTGTTAAACCGTGGTCAGTGTTTGATATAAAAAAGTGTTATTAAAAGCGCATTAAGCCACAAAAGAGACACTGTTCCTCCTGACACTGCACTCCGAGTCAGAGCCAAACGTGGATAAGCAAATTGGCTTCTGATATGTGTAAACATACAAATATCAAAATATCTGTTCACATAAACTGGTCTTAAATTTACATTTGAGATTTGTGACTTTACCCCATTCATTCTCATTCTCAAGACATGTCTTTAGAAAACGTGTGTGTAACAGTATATTAAATCCGTGCAATGTGACTGCAAGGTAAAGAACCTGTTGCAGGTCTTGTTATTTTACATTACATTATTTTTCTTAAAGTTTTTAATCTAAATACCAGTTCTTGAAAAAGCTAAATCTCCGTTTATGTAAAATGTTCAGTTATATTTCTTTGTCAGGCTTTTTTGTAATTAGATTCTTTGTTCTATTTGTATTGCTGACCATTTGCTTGTCTTATAGAATTATTTTGAAGATCTAACCTAGTATTAGTTTCAATAATAGCGAAATTTCACTGACATTTAAAATGACTCGTGTTCTGAAATAAGACTGATCAAACTTTTTCATCCCAACATGACAAATATCTTGAGGGAAAACTTTTGCTTGAATTACAACCAAAGTTGGAGCAAGAGTTGGAAGTAGGCAGACTATATATGTTACCTTTACATTCTTCCTTTGCAGATGTTTTGTTCTCCTGGACCATGGCTTCATCATCACAGCTCTCAGCTTAGAAAACAAGCAAACAGAAAAACCATGATACTGTCTCAAGAGAACCATATTCACCTTAGAATGACACAAACACAGACACCAAAACAGAGCCAACAATATGGGTGCCATTGATATTCAAGATAAATTGCTTATTTTCCCAAGCTTGGTTTTCTTTTCCCTGCCGAAATGAGATATATTCAGGTAGGGCATGAATTTTACTCTTGTGGTTGCATGTAAAAGCTACTGTATGGACATAACTCTTTATCAGCATGATTTGATTCTGTTTGCACACACACACACATATAAAAAAGGGATGCAGGCTCTCCTCAAAAACACATGATGAGAAAATAATCGTGCAAATATTAAAAATGTGACATTACAAATTGTAAAAGTCACTTTCTTTTATAAAAAAACACTGTCCAACAGCGACACCCGCAGGTGCCCACTGAACGGACTTAAAACAGATCCTCGAATGCCTGTGATGAGTTTAATGGGGGGGGGGGGGGGGGGGGGGGGTAATTGAGAATGAATGGGTTAAAGTCACGCTAGAAGAGGCAAAGCCTCCATCGTGCCATAATTGGATATGATTGGTTCGTGCGATAAATCCTGCCTCTTTTCGCACACAACGCATTAGTAAATTGGCCTGAATTTAGACAATGGTCACCGTTAATGGGAAGAATAATTAAAAAGTAAGTAAACAACACAGACATTTAGATATTACTGCTTTATGTCAAAATCAAGCTTGATGACTGCAGAAAATAAGCTGACTATAAAAAAGAAAAGCTGGAACTTAGTTCAAAAATAATATATATTGTTTAAATTGTTACTGTGCCTTTAGTTATTATTTTGGAATAAAATGTAAAAAAAATATATTTAAAAACACTAACTTAAATTTATTGATTTTAATCAATAGAACACTACATATTTGGAGGCATTGCCTCCCTTGCCTCCGAGGAAACACCCAATGTACACACATTACATTAAAATGCACAAAATACACAGAGAAACATTCATGAATGAGCAATCAAAAGTGGAAAACAAATACAGTGGTGTCTTTACATGCTGGTCTGCACTCATAGTGGAATGATTCATGCGTCGCAGGTGCTCAGTACTCAGGTAAATTCAGATTTAGCCTCTGTCTCTGCACAATCTCCAGCTCGCTCTCACCTGGTCTTAAAAACCTCACGGTTTTTCTTTTCTCCAGGGAGAATAATTCCAAGTATCTCTGGCTCTTGGGTTTAGTCCAAGCAGAACCTTTGTTTGTAGTATTAATAATGCTCATAGCTACAACCGTCAGTGCTGGTAGGGGTACGGTAATCAAAAGTTGGCAATAAGGATGTCAAAACCGGTACTTCGGTACCAAAGTCGATAGAACCAGCCCAAAACACAACAGTTTGCAAATGTGTTTCAGAGCTCTGCAGTCAAAGTGACATTAACTGCAAGCTCAACATTAGCCATGCAAAGACAAGCAGTGACTGGTTTTATCCTTAGGGTTTGAACGTAAAATTTCTATCACGCTACATGAATACCCAGAGGGAGGCAGGCCAGCGCCTCTGAGAGTGTGCGCGCGTGTGTGTGTGTGCGCAAACGATCTGGTGAATCATTTCAGCATGTGCAGTGGTGTGTGTCTGTCTGTGCACATGTTCTGATGTCTGTCTGTGTACGTTCGTGTGGATTGGAGCGAGGTGTCTCATTAAACAGATGCACCCCCAAACACACACATACACGCTCACGAGCGTCACGGTAATAACTGTATCTGACAGTCCCTCTCCCGGTCCGTAATGAGACAAGTTCAAGGACAACAGAGCCAATCCAGATCCTTCAGTGAATGGGTACAGTGTGACACATGAAGCGTAAAGACTGTGGAGAGACTCAGTAACATGTAGTCTGCATGTGTTTGGGGAGATATATGCATACTGAGACCTAGTTTGTATGTTTACTACTGGATATTATGAAAAATCAGGGAGTGGTCTGAAAAAGCAACCTTTTGGAGACATAAATATGTATGAACTTCATAAACAGGAAACAAAATACAGTGGTACCTCGAGATACGAAAGGCTCAACTTACGAAAAATCCAAGTTACGAAAGCAAAGACGATGAATTTTACTGCTCTACATACGAAAAGTTTTCAAGATACGAAAGGTTTATGAAAGTCCGAGATTCGCCCCATAACAATTTTGAAACTCGCGCCGCACGCCGCCATCTTAGTTATAGTAGACCATCCTCCTGCTCTCCCATTGGTTCCTGATGCTAGCCAAGCCATGAGATCCTTCTCTCTAATTGGACAGCATCCCTCCCATCATGCATCTTCTATACGTACGTGCTGGCGTGCTTTAGCTCAGCCACTCCGCACCCGAAACTTTACATTTTTTATGTGTTTTTGTAAAGTTAAGTGTACGTATGTACCAGTGGCGTAGCCACGAGGGGGGGCCTGGGCCCCCTCATTTACATGTCCGGCCCCCTCCGATTTTCAATTGTGTAAAATCGCGACTGTGAAAACTAAAGTGAAAGCACCACCGCACAAGACGATGAACTACAGATCCATTGGCGTTTCCCTGCGCAGGTTCGAATCCTGCCGAGAACGACTATTATGAAATTTATTGGGGTGTTTTTGGAGGACATGGAACGGATTAGCCATTTTACATGTAAAATGTGTTCCAAGATACGAAAAACTCATTATACGAAGGCCGCCTCGGAACGGATTAATTTTGTATCTCGAGGTACCACTTTATAAACAAATGGTGCAAAGGCTTTTCTCAGACTAACTTTACCTTTCAGATACATTATCATTTAAAGTCTTGCTGATTTGATTTACATGAAAATCTATAAGTTATATTTATTACAACTGTATGATCTAATGCACCTTCACATGTGTGAAAAGTGTTTCCTAAGTGAATTTAATCATCCCATTGGTGCTCAGTGGATCTTGAAGTAATCCAGACTAAAATTTAAGAAGAAAAAGAGAATGAAGAAAAACCTTCTGGCTTCTGGCTATCCATCGTCTGATCAACATGGAGTTCCTCTGAAATGAAAAACGAGAAAAAACATAATGACGAGATTTGTGTCTTTCTTCTTAAATCCCCTTCTTAAAAAACAACAAGCAAGAAAAATCTTTTTCTGGTCCTTTCATCAGTGGTTAATCCTATATTAAAGATGAGAGGATGATTGTTATCTAATCACTCCTGCTGCTGGCAAGCAGAAATGAAACCACAAATTCATCTGTGAAGAGGAACAGGAAAGAGTCTAGCTGATGTTTGATTATCAAACAAGTCTTTTTCTTAATGGATAACTGAGGATGAGAAACTTCAGAGAAACTTCAGTGTGATTTTTATATTACAGAATCACATATTATTTAATCCCATCTTCAATATAGTTAGCAAAGTTTCAACTATTTAAACTCATGATGATGTTTGGTTCTGATTCAGGAGTTCTGAATAGAACAAACCAATCAGCAAGTCAAATAAATCATGAAATTCAGACAAATTGCTATTGCTCCAGAAAAACCAGTGACAAGATAATAATAATAATTCATTACATTTATACAGCGCTTTATCATAGACACTCAAAGCGCTTTACATGGACGGGGGAATCTCCTCAACCGCCACTAGAGTGCAGCATCCACCTGGATGATGCGACGACAGCCATATTGCGCCAGAACGCTCACCACACACCAGCTTATTGGTGGAGAGGAGACAGAGTGATGAAGCCAATCAGAGAAAGGGGATGGTTAGGAAGCCATAATGGGAAAATTTGGCCAGGATGTCAGGGTTACACCCCTACGTAGGGCATCCAGATGTAAGGATACAAGGTTATAAGACATTTTAACATTTATGCATTTGGAAAACGCTTTTATCCAAAGCGACTTACATTACATTCAAGGAACACATTGAATCAGTTCTTGCTTTCCCTGGGATCGAACCCATGACCTCTGTGTTGTAAACACCAATGCTCTACTGTTTGAGCTACAGGAAAGCCACAGGAACCAATTAATCATGACGTGTATGCCAGAAGAGACGGATCTACTCTTCTTGTTTGTACACTTTAACTACTCAGAAATGATTTTGTCTCTGGGTTTTGTACAAGGTCAATGTCAGGAGAAACACAAAATTCCCTTAGCTATAAACGATCATACATGAAAGGCTTACCTGTCTGGCTCATCACACTTTCATCTTCCTCTTCATCTAAAAAAAACAAAAAAACAAACACAGACGTATTTAATGTAAACTAACATGCTACTGAAAATATTCTGTCACAAACAAAACAACAGAAAAAAGCAACAAATGTTTTTGAAAGACAATGAAAACAGAAAAACAAAACAAAGGGACACAAAGCAGATAAAAGCAAAGTAAACAAACAACAACAAAAATAAATCTAAATAAAACAATAAACCAAACAAACAAAAAGGAGAAAAACAACAAAAAAGGAGGCACAAGCCAACTAAAACACAACAAAAAATGTATAACACGCGCGCGCGCGCACGCACGCACGCACGCACGCACTCACACACACACACACACACACACACACACACACACACACACACACACACACACACATACACACACACACACACACACACAACTACAACAGTATCATAACCCCAGTACATTGACAGGCATGTTAAAATTCAGTTTGACATATTTATCTTCCCTCAAGATCCTTAATAAAGTAGTCCACACATTTGTCTTGAGGAACGCTGTACTGCTACGGTCATGGTTTACATCAAATATTTATAATAGTTCTGGCATGCGGGATGCTTCATCTCTGCACTAATTTAGCACTTTCTGAATATCTCTAGACTCCACCAAGTGCAATCCCAACGGACAGCTAAATACATCTCAGCAAACCCCACACAGAACTCCCATGAGCCCGCTGCAGTGTGCCCCGTGGGCTTACATCAATGCATTTCTCCCAGGTGGGTTTCATTTTGTCACTTTAATTTTGGTCTCGCTCTCGTTCTACCTCTCTCCTCTCTTCAGAGATATTCAGATTCTATCTAACCCAAATAGGGTCTGGGACGAATTGAAAAATGAAGACCCTGACACAAATAACCCACTGTGCTTGACAATGACCATTACACCACTGACATAATTGGCTTTATTTTAACAAGCCGGTGTGAGCCATTTTCAAATGTCCGAGTAATTTATTTTCTCGCCACACGCTCTTAAAATAATAAAATAAAATAAATAACAATATGCCAAAAGATACAGCAGATTAAAGGTATCGTGATTTGTCGTTAGCCTTGCCTCTAGTGTTGCTGTCAATCAAACGCTGCTTCACATCCACTGGACCTTCTAGACTTCATACTCAATATTGATCAACCAATATCTGCAGATTATGGTGTAGTGACGTTTTATTCATCTGGAGGGCAAAGGTCTTTTATCCAGAGGCTGGAGCTCAATGTTTTACCCTCTGTGTGAATTATTATGTGGGAGGTTAGTCCCCCTGTGGACTGTGCGGTTAATAGTTCTTTGAGGACATAACTTTAACATGCTGCCTGCACTGGAAGAAAGGAAGGTATTAAGGCACTTTCAAATAAATGTTAACCCACGATCCTGTGCGTGGACTTGAGGCATAGCATCCTCTTCTTTCTTAAAAGGATGACATGCACCATTGTCTTTGATGGTATTCTTGAGAGGAACCTGAAGATTAATTGGATTTTGAAATACTAAGATGATAAATCGTCTCAATTTCAATGCAAGGTCATATGGTCACCACACACACCAGTGAGGGATGTTATGTATAACCTGGAGACAAAGCCAAATTATTCTGAGAGATGAAATGAGTCATGGATGCTTTCACGATGGACTCTTTCACATGGGAAGTAGGTAAAGCAAAGTTAAAGTAATTAAAGGTGAAAGGTTTCAACGTTTCAAAGTATGGGAAAGCTACTTTCAGGAGTTTTATTATCTTATCCAAAAAGACAAGTGTATGACATCCATCCGAAATGACTTATCTACTATGCATCCAATAAACAATAACTAAAACGAGCAAAAGCATGAAGCTTGAGTACAAACTTTGGAGGGATATTTGAGCATTTGGTGTTGTTAATTTATGATTTTATGAACCTAATATGCTGAATAATGATATGAACCTCAATGCAGCAACCCAGCAGTGAGTCTTTCTACCAGCAGATGACAGTAGTGTAACAGAGTTCAAATGACAGCCACACACTCATATACACACGCATAAATAAATGCACACGTTCAGGAGGAGGACGCTCGCATGCATACAAGATGAAATGCTTCTATGCGCTATCTAGAAAATATTTATAATACCATACATTTACAGTCACATTACTATGGAGCTGTAATCACACAGAATCGAATAGCAATAGCAGACGAGTCAGAGCACTTCCTTCCTTCACACGGTGGGGAATTCTCCTTCCTGTCAGTTAGGCCCTCTGAACACAGTTCATGGTGAAGAAAACTGGCACCATGAAAAATGTATGAGACATGAGAGGGAAAGGTGAGTGAGGGAGAGTGCCACAATCAACAGATGCTGTTCAGCTGCCTAGAATCTTCCTTCTGTGTGTGTGTGCTGGCTTACACTTTTAAGAGCTGCACGTAGCTCATGCGGTGCAGAGTCTTTTGATTCAGTGTCTCGCTCTCTGCCAGGGTCGGAGCTTAACGGCCGTGTTTCCAGCTGTGCAAAACTGTGGACTTGGAGACTTGAGCCACTATCTATAATATACAATTGTAAAGCCTCCCACACTCGGTATGAATGCATCATTGAAGCTTCCAGGCTTTTGACCCCTCCCGCTCTGTATTTCTTCCAATCCTCTTTTTGTGTCCCCCCCCTCCTCCACCCCTCACTTTCTATCTTTCTTCCTATCAAACACAGTTGATTGATAAAATTGTTATATTTTTATATCAATAACATGAAAAACTGTTTTAATGTTGAATTATGTAAAATATGTTAAAATAATAATAATAGTCTGAACTGGCTAAAAAGTAATAAAATATGTAGAAATATAAGAACAATACAAGTGATGCAAAAAAAAAATATATATATTATTTTAAATAAAAAGAAAAAATATATGTTGTTTAATTGCAGCAATTACTTGTTTGCAATAAAAATAGCAGAACATGTTCTATTCTAAAACAAAATAATAGTAACAAAACAAAACTCAACAAAATATCTAAAAAATATATTTAAAAAATACAAACTTTAGATAAAAATGTATAAAATAAAATAAATAGCAATATGGCTATGGTCTTCATATGGTCTTCATGTATACTGTACTGACTTTAGTAAATTAAACTTAATTTACTGTGTTTATCCAACTGATTTGTCCAATGTATTTGAATTGACAAAACAATAATAATACAATAAAACAATAAGTTTTGGGACAAATAACTCAAAAACCCTCATGCAAAAAAAAAGAAGAAAAAAAAGAGAAACAAAACAAATATTTTTTTTCTTCTTTTTTCCCTCTGTGATGAGTTTAAAGAGATTTTTATTAGGCAACTGATCTGCTGGATTTTGCATCTCACATGACTACTTTATTTCAAACATGCTATTCATTTCTTCGGGGCTAAATCTTTTTTTAATAAAGGAATAATACAGAGAGCACATTTAAAGACTCAATTAAGAAAGTGAAGCTAAAAGAGAACAAGATGCATTATGAGTATTAGTTTAGAGATGTAGATATGATGTCGTATATCCCTTTCTTTCCTCCACAAACAGACTTGCTCTCTTTTTCTCTACCTCTCCAAACATGCCCCCTCTGCCTTCTACATCTGCTGAGTACACAGTTAACAGCTCGACCTGATGCTCCGCATCCTGATTCTCCCATCTAACCTGTCACCTCCTAATCTCTGAAATGCCACATGGCACACACGCTAAACACACACTCGCCTCACAGGCCATCTAAAAAGCTATCCAGGGGAGCTAAAATGCTCAGTCCAGTTCTGTGAACAATCCTTCTCATTTCTCTGCACACTGATCCCCGCATGTATGGATTTCATGTGGATTACATCACAAATCACTTTATCCCCCAAGAACTCTGTCAAGAAGTCTAGTCTGTCCACCCAAGCAGCTTGCCGGCTCTCTCAGGCCACAACCTGGTGCTGATAGGTCGGATCGAACAGATCGCCGCCCGCCGTGCTTCTGTGTGTCTTCACTAACTGAGACTAAACCCACCAGCCACGGTTAATGGCCTCGGAAACTACTTCAGTCTGTCTGTCTTGCAACTAGAAAGAAGAACCTCTGAGACTCACACATTCTTTTGCCGTGAAGGAAGGCAAGAGGGAGCTTATCTGGAATAAGGTACTGTTTTCCTTTACACTCCTCACAGGTAACCCGTTGAGGAACACGGAGAGAGTTCCAGATTGGTGCTTTCGGGGCCAGTTGTCCCCTGAGCATGTGAATGTATGAAGTGCTGCTTTAGGGAGAACAGCACTAATGTTTCTCTGTCATTAACGGGCTGTCTAAAAGGCCCTCTTGCTCTAACCTCAGTTAGAGAGCATCCCCTCGGGGAGAGTACTGAATGTGTAATACAAAGCAATATCCCTCCACGGCTGTATATCAACTTCCTCTGTTCATGAAAAACAAAGTTGCGGCCGGCGGGAATCCAATAGGCGAGCCGTAGCTACAAGCTCTGGCGCTGGGGTAATGTGCAGGAAAAGCTCATTTTCCATGAATCAAAAAATGATTTCAAAAACATATTTAATGTGCCGCCGTACCTTGCTCTCTGAGTGACACTGCATTAGAGCTAGTGCATTTGATGTTGGCGACAGCACTAGAGGAGGACGGCTGTGGCTAACACCTGTGGATAAATCATAGACTGTGCTGTTTTCACACGCTTTGTTCTGCTCCTCACTCCCTTGTAACAAACTCTGTTGTTTGAGTTTAACTTCTGCAGAGATAGCTTTACTATTGATGCCATCCTGTGAAGGTTAAAAAAGGAGAGTTTGTGACTGAGTTAGCTTCCATTAAGGTTCTTAACCTGGGTTCGATCGAACCCCAGGGGTTCGGTGAGTCAGTCTTAGGGGTTCGGTGGAGCAGTGGTCCCCGAACTCCAGTCTGCGGATCATATCGCAGATCAAATGATATCGGCCCGACCATGGAAATACAATTACGTCCATTTTATAGTTACGCCCATTTCATTTAGCTGTTTTATTTGAGCATCGCGCAACCCACAACAGTAGATCATCGTGCAACCCCCCCCCCCCCCCAAGGGTTTGTAAGGGTGGTTCAGGAATACATTGGAATACGGAAAAGATTTGGTAGGCTGATGTTTGGTAAAAGTATCAGTTTACTGAAAAAAAGACTCTTTGTGCTACATATTGAGGCTACGTTATCAGCTTGGGGAAATTTCCCAATGGACATCAGTGCTGCCTGCTTTAATATGAAAGAAAGAAAAAGAAAGAAAGAAACACAATCTCCAACGTTCTGGCTTTAAGACAAATGGAGAAATTGTGGTGTTAATAGCCTGCTACCCCCCTTCAGTATACAAATTTAATTATCTGGTCCGTCTCATTGAGAAGCGAGTAATTGTTTCTGTGCACACAACCACATTGGCTGAAATGGCAGAATTCGAAAGCTAATGGTTCCTTAAAAAGGTTTCCACACCATGACAGAACATCCCGAAGAGACTCCATCTTAGTCTGATTTTCCCTCAACAACACTTGGAAGAAGGAAATGCTGGGTGATAGGGACTTTGACAGCTGAACTTACGATGGCAAGAACATCACAAGAGATTTTCTCATACCTTTCTTAGCAACAGCATCATCATTATCATTGTCGTCATCATCATCATCATCATCATCATCTTCTTCCCCTCCTTCCATGGGCTGCGTGTTATCTGTCAAAGATCATCACATCTCTCATGAGAACGTAATACACAAAAACATTTTTTTTTACTCTTAGTAAAGTGTTATCTGTCAAAAACAAAACAAAAAAAAACTACATTTTTACACATTCTAAAAAAAGTGTTGTGAGTGATATGCCGGGTCATTACCAATGCTTTCTGGAAGAAAAAATAAATAAATTACGTTTATGATTTTACAGTAGAAACTGAGTATTAGTAGTAATTATCTCTTGATAAACAAAGAAAAACAATTTTATTAGTAGCAGAACTGAAACGGGGCAATTGCCAGCTCACTTAAAAAAAATAAAAAAATAAAAAGGTTACGAGGCACAGATTGCCTATACTGAAAAGCACTGATAAGAGTGAAATGAGCGCAGGAATATCCTGCTATTGTATCGTAGGCCCTGCTGGAGTGCATACACGCACCAGGTGATTCTGCATCAACAGGGGCTTTTGTGTGACTTGGCAAAATCCAGCTGATAAAAAATGGGGCCTGTAAAAGTGTAGTGTAAAGGATTTTGGTGAAAGACAGCAAGAAAAAGAAGGTGAAACAGAGAGAAGGAGAGAAACGGATTGATTGATAGAGAGTGGGAGAGAGCTGATACAGGGGGATAAGGGGGAAAAGGCTCAATTCCTTGTGAGAATGGCAACCATTTGAGCCTTTGAATTGGTTCCAGAGAAAAAGAGAGAGAATCAGAGCCCCGGCTAAGTGAAGCGCTGCTAAAGGCCAGGGCTTGGCTGCCAGTCAGACATTCACTGAATGAAACTGAGGCTAAGCTAGCCGAAACTGCTGGGGCCAGGAAAAGCAGCGTGCTCAGAGAGTGTGTGTGTGTTGTGAACAAGATAGAATCCTGATAGGTGTTGCAATGCCGGGTCATCCTGGTCCAGTGTTTACAACGAGGTATAACAGCATCCACAAAAGAGGTGATTGGTCTCCCTGGTTTTGTGCAGAAGTAAACACAACCACACAAAAACCCAACACAAGGACTTACAGTAGTTCAGAGGGCTATTAGACGCTTGTTGGACGGCTTCAGAATACGGTTTTATAACATGGCTGTAAAAAACCGTCAATGGTGAAGAAAAAAAAAACGCTTGTTCTGGATTGGATCTGGTTTTGATGGCCGTTTCGACTTACAGATACACTCCTGTGAACAGCTTCTCACATTCATAGTAAAAATCACAGCATGAAGCCGTTTTTTCTTTTTTGCTTCACTTCATTGAGGCATGAACATGTTCAGCTCTAAGATACTCACTTCTCTTTCTCTCTGTATTTTCAATCACCACAATGCTGGCCTTGTTGCCCTGCCAAAAACTTCCATCTTATAATTCCATGAAGTTTAAGTGACCTTTGGAGATGTTTAAACTATGTTCAATCTTCCAGCTCAACAAAAAACCTACTGTACTTTGTTAGTTAGTATTTATTAATATTTTGATTTAGTTTTTAGTTTTATATTTTCATTTTAATTTCAGATTCAGTACCTCAATTTAAACATTTATTCAAGTTCTCAGTTTTTCATTGAATATCTGTATTTTATTTAATCTTTATTTCAATTAACAACTTTTTTTTTAATAGTTCTAATTAACTGCTACTGTATTCTGACTGAAACTCTAGTATAGCAATCTCAAGGACTGGAATCATCTGACCTGTACTGGTTTTCTAGTCCAACCTAAACCTAGAGATAAACCCAGATTAGATTACAACTGTACGAGGCTCAGTTGTTGTTTTTTGACAGTCGCTTAAGCAGTTTTAGGATCATTGTGGGTATGTAAGCTGGATTTAAGGCTGTAGCACTGGGAATTAGCTTAGCACTGAATCATTTGTAATGCGGTACCTGCCGCCTTCTATTTAGCTCCTGTAGCAAACACGCATTAGTCACAAAGAAACGCCTTTATTTTCTATCTTTTCTTTACCAATGTTAATGTACTGTTAAGAAGGTGTGCAGATGAAAACCTTGTAATCTTTTCTGCTTTTCTGAACGTCAACAAAACATAATGTGATTTGCATTTGAATGGACCACTGTTAAAAGAAGACATCCAAAGCAAACAGGACTCCCATTTGATAATGTTTGATTGCATCATTGCCAACAAGGTTGCGAGCGAGTCCGATTAGCTTTCAATCAATCTTACTACGGTCCAATACAATTCAGTCCTGCAAAAGCACAACGCCTGGCAACCTTCATCTCAATTAACTTGCCAAAAGACCAAAGGTATGCATGAAACGGCAGCAAAACTATTTCAGGCATTCCAGTTAGAAAATACAGACTCTTGTTTTCTTGTTTATAGGCAATTGTAGAGGTGCCACCGCAACAAAAGGCTCGACTAATCACGGAATGAGCATTTTAGATTAAACTTGGTTGGGCTCCTGGATATTGGACGTGATAATTTCCCCATCTTGTTTGCAAATGTGAACACAGCATTAGGAAACACCATCACTCACCTTGCTCCATTTTGGCATCTTCTTCCTTCTGATGGTCATCATTATCTGCAAGAGACAGGAAGAGAAAACGGAGAGGTCAAAAGCTATGATGGAAAGCCTGACATGATCAAAAAAGCAGCCCAGAGAGCGTGGATTTCAGTAGGCTTATCCCTATTAGCGGCATAACAAGAATTTAGTAAAGCAGGAATACAATAAGTCTATTTACAGAGATGCCCCCTTTGCAAGACCTCAGAACAGAGCTGAACAGGAAACAGAGGCAGAACAAGCATTGATTTTTACATTACATCCAAGGTTTCTCTAAGGATTGAAAATATGTGGTTTGTTGAGTCCCTCTGGCAGTTAGTTCTAATGAAAGCTGAGCAGAGACAAGGCGAGAGCTCGCAGTCTGTTTGATCTGGATTGATGTATTATTTGAGTTCAGGCTGCTATCAAACGCTCATCTGTGGAAAGACAATCGTGCTGTTTGATATGATCCAAGCAGCAATTAAATTCAGCATTTGGCGGAGTGCCGAGATTGTTTCAGCTGAGGTTAAAGGCTCAATGTCTATAGCAGTGGTTTTACATTCAACAAGACCCAAAAAAATAGTAAAAAGCTCTACTCTACAAAACTAGAAAACAAAATCTGTAATATTTTAACACTGCATTATAAACACTGCAATATTACCATCATCTGCAAAGAATAATACAGATTTTTTTAAACAACTTTGTAAACGCAGAAAGAAGAATAGATATAGATGTGTGATTTACCATCTTAAAACAGAGTCATTCTGTCAAACTTCTTGGCTAAATAGACTACTGTATATGAGAAATGAACTGCCACTAAGTGCATAAACATGTCAATGATATTTCAGTAAACTTAACAACGGGCTAAAATCCTCACTTGTCAGTAGTCCAAAATGAATTTGCAAGAAAATACATTTTTTATTATATATTTAGCATTGTTTCTTTCCTGTGAGTGTGAACAGAGTAGACCCGATAACAGTTTTTTGGGTAACTAGTTTTAATATCTTCTTATATATGTTTTAGATTTGATATTTGTAAAAAAAAGTTAATATTTTAAAGATGCATCTCAAAACCTTGGTCCATCAAGCGCTTTTACAAAACAGAATTTTTGATATCTCTAATGCGAAAAGACTAAAGACTTTTGGGTCCCGACCCACCAGATGAAAACCACTGATCTATAGGATTTGAGTGATTTGACCTGACTGCAGGCAAAAATACCTGTATTTCAGCCACCTGCCAACTAAATATGCAGGGATAAGCATTCCTCCAGTGCTCAGCTCTCTTTTATTCTCTCCTCTGTTCTTGTTCGCTCTAATTCCCTTCTGTAACAGGTCCACTGCTCTACTTAACTTCTTTTTCTTTTCGTCTATTCTTTTTGGTTTTACACTCTATCTTAGAGTTCTTTCCAAAGAAGTCAATTTGTCCCTTGAATTTTGACTCTCTCTTTTTCTGCATGAGTCCCTTTTCTCTTCTGATATGATGCCAAATCAACTGGACCTGAAGCTTGGAGCCTGGAGTCTGCAGCCAAGGCTGTTCCCTGCCTGGTTACAGCTCGTTAGCCATCCCTGACGACTGTTAGCTATTACCACAAACCAAACAAGTTCCAATTCATACACCGCTAACTCATAATTAGATCTGTTCTCCTAGACTGCTTCTAGAAAACAATTTTTTTGTAAAGAAACTCTAGCTAAAAGATAAGTATGTGGTTTTTTTTGTAGTCACTGCATGTTCCTGTCTCACTATTTGTGCAAGTTTTTCTAAAGTAAAATCTGTTTGTGTATGCAACCTAAATTTGATAATCCACTTTAGAAATGTCAACTAACTCTCATTAGAGGACTAGTAGATGGGTAGGGTTAGAATGAATTGACACTACAGTCCAATTCGCATGTTTTGGCTTCGTTCTAGTGTTCAGTTTCTGTCATTGATAAAATAGAGATACACTACATTAAAGAAAGAATGTGTAGAATAGGTTGTTTATGGCAAATCACTGTGGCTTCAAAAACAGCTTTTTTATTTCATTTTCTAAGCCTCTCGCAGGCCTCATCAGCATGTCATCCTCAGACAGGCATTTGGTCACACACAGGAAAACACATTCACACACTCACACACCCAGCCTCTAGCAAAAGCTCCTGCTTTGATAAAACACTCCTGTCATCTGTTCACGAGAGAAAGACTGTCAAAGCTCCCTCAGGATGGTGGGGCCATGTTTCTCCTTTTGTATAACACAGAATAAAAGCAGAACATGCATTTATATGGGGAAGAGATGGGGGAAAACAGTGACATCATAACATGCTGAGTCATTCTGGACAGGGAGCAAAACCCTTTGGACAACCTTCAGCAAAGAACAACTGCCCTCAGTGCATAAATGTTGCCCGTTGACTATATAATTTAACAATGAAAGTGCTGTAAATGTAAATGTAAATGCACTGCTAAGATGTTACAAACATCTTTTTAAACATTAATTTATGCTAAATGGAGAAAGCAAGATCACTGTCTCGTTCGGCCATAGAATTGCAAATAATGAAAAAACAAAGTCATCAAAACATTGGAGGTATAAAAGCAGAAAGCTTTCATGACAGACAGACAGACAGACAGACAGATAGATAGATGGATAATGACAGATAGATAAACGACAGACAGACAGACAGATAGATATATAGATATATAGATAGATGGATAGATAAATGACAGACACAGATAGATAGATAGATAGATAGATAGATAGATAGATAGATAGATAGATAGATAGAGACAGATATATAAACGACAGACAGACAGACAGACAGATAGATATATAGATATATAGATAGATGGATAGATAAATGACAGACACACAGATAGATAGATAGATAGATAGATAGAGACAGATATATAAACGACAGACAGACAGACAGACAGACAGATAGATAGATAGATAGAGACAGATATATAAACGACAGACAGACAGACAGACAGACAGATAGATAGATAGATAATGACAGACACACAGATAGATAGATAGATAGATAATGACAGATATATAAACGACAGACAGTCAGACAGATAGATAGATAGATAGATAGAAGGACAGACACACAGATAGATAGATAGATAGATAGATAGATAGAAGGACAGACACACAGATAGATAGATAGATAGATAGATAGATAATGACAGACAAACAGATAGATAGATAGATAGATAGATAGATAGATAGATAGATAGATAGATAGATAGATAGATAATGACAGATAGATAAACGACAGACAGACAGTCAGATAGATAGATAGAGATAGATAGATAGATAGATAGATAGATAGATAGATAGATAGATAGATAGATAGATAGATAGACAGACAGACAGATAGACAGACAGACAGATAGACTCGTATTTAGTAGCAGTTTGGGGAGAAAAAAACTATTTTTTTCTTTTCAAATCAAACAAATGTTGCAGTGATTATGTGAGGTAAAACAATAGATGTCTAAATGATTTGGAAAGAAACAAGACACATGTAAGCCAGCTAACCAGAGACTTTAATTTCACTGACCAGATGGACTGCACACACACACACACACACACACCAACATACATCCACTGTCTCTGCTCCTCAAGGAGAGGCAGACACGGGCCCCCGGGGGCCAGAGAGTGTGCTGGAACATGCTGCCTTTCAATCTGCTCATGTCTGAAAGCATTTTAATCAGTTGCAGTGCCTCCCAAACCAATCAATTACTTTAATCAATCAATTAGAGCACTGGGGTGCGACGAAAACCAGCTCACCACCTACCATTTTTTCCCAATTGGATTAAAATTCCAGGCTGAAAAAAACAAAAATTGAGAGGATGCAACGCTACATAGTCAACACATAATGAAAAATCCTCTAAAAACAACCATATTTAATAGAATTACAAATGTTTTTAATATACAGAACAAGAAACAGGTTAAAGATGTTCTTTTGATCAAATTTCCTGCAAATATTCAGCCACTGCATTCAAATCTTTTGTTTTGCAGTGTGAGAGAAGCTGTGTTACTTAATGAATCCATCTCTTGAAAATAACACACAGCTAAATCGCTGCTAGCTCCTCACCACTAGCATAATGGCTATATTCCTAGCTGTGTAAAGCCCCTCATCACATGGTGGCACTTCAAAAAATTCCCATGGTGTGTTTGATGATATTAATGCACCGTAACACACTGAACGTTTGTTCCCTGGAGACTGAGGATGTTGCCTGCGCAGCCTTCATTTTCAACTCTTCCGGGGGTCCAAGAGGCCCCGTCGACTTATAGCGGACGGCCACCATCTCACCGCAAACACCCGGCTTTACAAATGATAGGCTTTCTGACACAGTAACACTGGGAGAGGAAAGCCTCCATTAAAGATAGCAGGGGGGGAGCCATCGTTTGAGAACACGGTATAGAAACACCATGTAAATATGGATGTGGCTGGTGGACCAAGAGTAAGTGAGAGCATGAGAATGAGATTGAGAGGAAAGAGAGACTTCATTTCCTGGCTGAATCTAATGGGATCATAATAAAATCTATCGATCTGTCAATCTGTCCATCCATTTGACCATTCATCCATCCATCTATCTGTCTATATAATAATCTATCTCCTAGACTCCTTCTAGAAAAGAGACTCCTTCTCTTTTTAAAAGCCATAATTATCCATTATTATTTCCCCAATCTGCTTGTTTATCATATCAATAAAGAACAATGAAACGCTGTGAAATTTAAACTTTGCCTGCATTTTTCATAGCTGTAACCCACTTCATTGAAATACAATCACATCCCGTCTTGTCAAATAATGAAACACAGAAATGGCACAGCATCTCAAAGCTCTTTTACACATCTGACTCATCCTCATTCTATGACAAATGTATTCTTCATGGCCCCTTCACTGACTCAGAAAAAACAGTAACAGGACAGCAGGCAGTGATGTGCACTGTACTCGCTTACATAAGCGTTGGATATTCTTTAGAATCATCTCACAGTCTTGAACCCACCAACTCCCACATAATGGACCTCAGACTGCTCTTTTGGGGCGATGAGGCTCTTAAGGGAGGATAACAGCGGGATGCTAGGGATCGCAGCTAAGCAGAGTTGACAAGCCGACTGTGCTGTCTCGGAAACTGACAGGACTTCAAAGACATTTCTCTTCTAAGGAAAAGTTCGTCTTGAAGGTGTCTGCTGTGGGAGGAGTCATTGGGCCATTGGGGATGCAAGTGTATATGAGGAGCCTGTCACAAAGATACACAGAAGCGTAAAGGACACAAGCACTTCATTTACAAGATTGACCCATTAAATAGCGTCAATGCTTTTTAAAAATTAAAAGTAGTTTGGAGAGCTCAAGTTTTTAAAGTAACTTCCTGAACACTATTTAGACCAAAACTAATTACATTAATTATAATTGCATTATGTTTTCCCATTTATGGGACAAGATGAAGAACATCTCTACAATATAAAATCAAGTGTGAGAATCTGAGGAGGTGAGGTTGTAGGAAAGAGGAATAGGAGTAGATTTTTCACGAAATTTCATTCAAGTTGAAATGTCTAAGATTGTAAAGATGGAGGCAGAAAGACAGAGAGCCTGATGTCATCTGAAAGAATCATTTTGCAATTGGATGACATACGTGAGTGATAACCCCAACAAACAAACTGAGCATAGTAACAAAGGAAAATGAATGGAAGAATATACAGAAAAGAACATTCAGACACATCAACGGATGTTGTGCAGGCAGCTTCTACAAGTCTTATTCCCCAACATATAATTCTCTCACACATTCACCTCTTTGTCCAATCATGCCTTTAAATACATTACAAAACAATAGATATATATGTGTACCATAAATTGGATACAATTAAAAAAGAATAAACAAGCAAGCTGTCTGAAGACTAATTAATAAAGATATTACCTGTATGTAGCAATTAGATAGTCAGTACTAGAATTTTTGATTTCTAAAGAATATTTTTCAGTGCAAAACTCATGTAAACTGAAAAGCAATTCGATAGGACTAAAGTAGAAGAGTCCCAGAGTCCCAGAGTTTGTATTATTCTTAAAGACTCTTTTAGTGCCAACGTCACAATTACATCATGGCGGAAAACTGGAGGCGGCCAATACAGACCAGCACAGAGTTGGCAACATAAGGAGTTTAAAATGTCATCTAATTGTGTTGTTGAGTGCCAGAACTGACAGAGGCTCTAATTTGAAAATGTATTGCATACTTGCTGCTACTGCCAGATAAAAACAACAACAACAGGTTTCTCTTTCAGGTCTATCTCTATCTTTTGTAGATGTCAGGCCACTCAAATGGAGGTAATCCTGTCAGGCTGTCCATCCATTGAAAGAGCTTGTATGAGTCGGCCAATCTAGTTGCGACTGTTCAAATAATTCAATTCTCTTCAAATAATAATCACAGTCCCTTAATTTGATGAATTCAAATTGTAGGGTAATGCAGTGCTATTATAGTTGGTCAAAACAATCATACCAAACATACGTTTGAGTGTGTTAAATATACAGTGATCCCTCGTTTATCGTGGTTAATGTGGAGCGGAACCCCCCGCTATAGGTGAAAATCTGTGAAGTAGGATCAGTCAATCAGCTCATGGGATTTATCCACTCATGCTCTCATTCGTCGATCTTGCACAGGGAACCAATCACGTGTCTTGTCTGAGTTCCCGTGGGTGTGTACAAAGCTTCATTGGCGAGTTTCTCTCTTTGTCTGGCAACCTGCTTTCCACAATACGGCTGCCGATATGGCGGTATTTTTTAATTTATATTTTTCTATAAATATGAGGCTGAGGCTGTGAAACTTGAACCGCGAAGTGGCGAGGGATTACTGTAATGTTAGAATGTTACTCTATTTATTACACATTGCAGAAAAAAGATTAACATAAGAATTTCATAGTAATAAAAGTTGGATGACTTCTGCTACTAAATGGCAAAACAATTCTGCATTACTGTTACTACAAGTAAAGCTCTTTATGATGATAGCATGTTAGCCACTCGACAACATAGTGTTGTTTCTGAGGCATATACAAATATGTTAATCACGATAAATCAAGAATAAGAAAAGATTCAAACAACAAGATTAACTACATAACAATGATTAATTTTCTGTTGATAAATGTTTCCAAACAGTTGCTCACCAGTCTAATAAAACGCATAATATATTAAAGTATCTTTGGCGTTTCAATGGTTTCTACAGAAGCAAAACGGAAATTAAGGGTAGAGCGGTATGGCGCCATTGACATGCGACACAATGACACGGGCCGGTACATTGTTTAAAATTGCTGGAAACAATTTGGGATAATGCAAGTACACGAGTTAACAAAAAGTATAACAATGTTCTAGTGTTTTCTGAAAATGACAGCTGGTCGGGAGGCATAAACTGATTAGACAATTTCCCATATGCAAATACCCCGCTTGCGTGTCCCAGCACTATTCCTTTCTATTTGCCAGTTGTCACACACCTGTAAGTCTAAGAAAGAGAAAGAGATTAAAAGAACACACAAACAAAAGTATTAAGGAAAATACTTGGCAAAACTGTCGCATAAACCGACAGTACAACAATAAATTCCCTTTTGTTTAGCGACCAGAACAAAGACGATTTTTTCTTTCTTTTCTTTTTGTATAGATGCAAAAGCAGACGAGGGCCTGTGTGAATGCATGAGTAAGTGAGTGGGTGAGAAAGAGAGAGGGAGTAAATGCATGTGCTGTGCCAGAGAGAAGTGCCAGAGAGTAGCCACAGCGCGAGATGCGAGTGCAGCTTTAAAGCTCAGTTAAAATGAGCATGTCTCTTCCACAGCTCTTGGCACGTTGGTTCCCATGGTGATGATGATGATGATGAGGTGTTGGGATCGAGCTGTCAGGCCCTTATTATTTTCGCACATTTTACAACTGCCGCTATCAGGGACACCAGCAGAGCTAATTCAGTCCTATTGTCTCTCTCTCTCCATCTAAAAAGCACTTCAAACCTCACTCCACAACGATTTGCCCCAATATACCGTCCTCATGATAATTTCTCTCTTCTGGAATGTTATCTCCGCACTGGCTCCTCCTGTGTCAATCAATATCTAATATGCAGTCAGAGAAACATGCTAATGATGTAGCTAAGAAAACACAAATGATGCTGCTTGTTGAACAGTGAGATAGATGACTATACTTCATTTCAGATAATAACTCCATATGTCACTTATAACGACTCTCATATTAAACACAGATACTGTCACAAAACAAGCAACTTAAATGACAGAATAAGAGGAACGACTACTTTGATTACATTAAACTACAAGTTCTATGGTTCAACTCCCATGGCAAAAAAAAGCAAAAAACAAAACAACGTTTTGAAACACATTCCAGACTCATGACCATAAAGCACGTTTGAGGTGTGCAATTACTGCAGGTGACCCTTTCTCTGCATCGCTGACTTCTGACCCTGTCAGACCACACTTTCTGTTTATTAATCAGCGCGTGTGTCTGCCTCCTCGACCCACATAAAATAAAAAAATAAAAAACAAACATTTGTGTGACTTTGGAACTATTAACCTGACCTCTCATACTCTTTGAAAGCCCAGACTTGGTGAATTACTCTTTAAATTGTAACATTACTATTGAGATTCCTTTTAAAGATGTCATATAATGGAAAAAAGTATGTGAACTTCAAAACAGTATATAGACATATTTTGAAATATGTTTTAGAGTACAGATTCACAAGGAAAAAGCTTCAGAGTGAGAAACCAATCTTTATGAAATGGTTGTGATGTCACAATTAAGATAAAACTGCCTAGGGCTGCACAATTAACCAAATTCGCAATTCACGAAGACTGCGATTTAATTAAATATAATAATAATAATAATAATAATAATAATTCATTACATTTATATAGCGCTTTATCAAAGTCTCTCAAAGCGCTTTACATGGACGGGGGGAATCTCCTCAACCGCCACTAGAGTGCAGCATCCACCTGGATGATGCGACGGCAGCCATATTGCGCCAGAACACTCACCACAAACCAGCTTCTTGGTGGAGAGGAGACATGAAGCCAATCAGAGAATGGGGATGGTTAGAAAGCCATGATGGACAAATTTGGCCAGGGTGTCAGGGTTACACCCCTACTCTTGCAAGGACATCCTGGGATTTTTAATGACCACAGAGAGTCAGGACCTCGGTTTAACATCACATCCAAAAGACGGTGCTCTTTGCAGTACAGTGTCTCCGTCACTATACTGGGGCGGTAGGACCCACATAGACCAGAGGGTGAGCACCCCCTGCTGGCCTCCTGACACCACTTCCACCAGAAATCAAGTCAGTCTCCCATCCAGGAAAATGACCACGCTCAGCCCCGCTTAGCTTCCGTGAGCAACCAGCCGTATGCACTGCATGTTTCAGAGTGAAGCTTGCGTGTCAGTTTATGATCCCTTTTTTCAGCATCTCGAACCGTATAAGTTTGTTTGGTTGATTCTGCATGTGCTGTGATTTTGGATTGTAATAACAATAATATTAATAACAATAGTAATAAAAACCTGCATTTAAAACACAATCACTATTTGTATCAGTCAAGTAACACATTTTCCCCCAAATTGTGCACCGTTTGTCTGCACACTTTTAAATACCAATTAGTATTTTGGCCATATAGACATTATATTTTTTGGGGGGGGCAATAAATCTTGATTAACATTATAAAGAACCTTCAACATGACTTTTCAAAGCAAAGGCAATAAAAACGTTGCATCATGTATCAAGACATATTCCCTTTTTCTTGTGCACCTAAAAAAGGACTATTTGGGAGCTTTTCATAGCAGAAAAACCAAGATGAAAGTCATGTGAAAGGGCCTTCAGAGGGGAAAAAACTTCTCATAAACTTTATGATAAAGCATTTATGACCAAAAGTAGTTCATATTAGTGATGGATTAAGACTTTAGTGAGGTCCAAATCATAAATAAATAGCAAACAAGAGAGAATGTGGTCTAAGTGAGTAGAGCCTCAGTCATCTCATTTCTAAACACTAATACAAAGAGACGTGCCTGGGGGACAGGGACCTGGCTGATATAATTACAAATTCTCTGGTGAATTCTATCTTTCAGCAAGACCTGGAAGAGGGAAAGTGTGTGTGTGTGTGAGAGAGAGAGAGGGAGACAGGAACATGACAGAAACAAAACATTCAGCAAGTGGGGAAAAAGTGAGTGTCTTGACACTTATTATTCCAGCCGGTCCACGACTCCTAGTGTGTGTACGAGGGGAGGTAATGGTGGATTATATTATTCTCCCGGTGCATTCAGGATTCCTATGTTTGTTTGCTTGTGTATGTGTGTGTGCGCGTGTCCATACAAATGATGAACCACTAGGTAGCGGCTCATTTGGAAACCTCCAGGGGTTCTTGTCATAGAAGAGCAGTGAGCTTCAGGCAGAGTGAGACAGCAGGACACTTGGGAAAGTCCAAAAGGGCTCCGGTGTGGCCTGCGCTCACATTATATGTTTGTTTAGCGCTCAGGGAGACTGAAAAGAGGCTTCCTGAGAGAGACTTGGCCTTTAAATCGAGATAAATGCTACATGGGCACACAATAGACAAGTTCCCATGGAACTAGCTGGTGCCACATCTCATAAGGAGGAAGAGGGAGTAAAAAAATTGAAAGAGAAACAAAGTGAGGGATTGGGTGAAAGCAAAACAGTCATATTGACATTGACAGAAGGCCAAAGTGCAAGACAAAGAAAGTGAAAACCGAGGAACCGACTTCTGAAGTTCCATCACACGACAGTTCATCTGTACATAAAGCAACGGCAGTACAAGAGACCACATGATCTAACCAGAAGCAGAGAAGCAAAGGTGTGAGGTGGAGTGTCACAGAGGAGGTGCCATCCTGCGTGCCTCTGACATCTGGGGTTCGCTGTTGAGGTTCAGGATCACTGAAGGTGATGACAGAAGCAAAGCCCCTGCTCTACATATGGACCTCCGGGCTACAACATTTGCGCTTCAGAGACAAGCAATCGGTACTGTGAAATACAAGGAGCCGAAGCACTCCACACCTGTTAAACTCGTAGGCAAGAGTATTTCATGGGATTTCAGAGAGCAGGGTGAAGCAAGATGTTCTAGGGGCCTAAGAGCTTAGTTACAAATTGAGTTTGTGGAAACACCAAAAATCACTCAAAGGAGTCTGGTTACAAACTGAGACGCGAATGCAATGAGCCGTGAGATGCAGACAGCAAAAACAAGTTCCAATGCGTTTCCCATTTCTCTCCTTTCCACTCAGTGTACATATTATGGGTCTTTTATATATGTCATATTTTCTTTAAACATGATGTCTATGTTTATTTTCCAATGTTAAAACGCTTCCTCTTACCCCTGCTTATTGTGCTATAATTAAGCCATTTGTGGCGGCTTCAACATTACTGTTTGAATGATTGACCCAACCAAAGGTGAGTCTGAGAAAGTTAATGTATGTATGCCATAATTTACTTATCTTCATGTAAAATTTCAAAACTGTGTAACTTTCTAATCTTTTTCATGAAATTCTAATGAATGAAGACTCAAATGCCGCATAAAAGTGCAATACATTTCAAGTCTTCTGTTAGAAAAAACAGATAATCGTTCTTTCCAGTGAGCGGTAAGCATTGTAACTGGGTCTTTATGTCACTTCACGTTCATGTGAGTTTTCTGAACCAGATTCATTAAAACTCAAAAGCGCGTTTTGCGCATAAATCGAAAATCTTTACGTCTTTATGAACGCACCAAGGAGAGCTATTTCAAGAATTTTGTGGAATAAATTAAAATATGTCTGTTTAAGCTCTAATTTGACCTAAGAAGACTTATATAGTGCATAAGTTACATTTTTATGATGCGTTTTCTGAACTCTAAAAGGTTTTTCATGAGTAGGGTTTTCAGGACAGCATATGTTTTAGGAATGATTTACTTCAATTGTAAAAATGCCATATATTGTCCTAAACTAACCCTAAACATACCCATTCGTAATCCTAATGAAATACTTAATGCAATTTGTTTCAATATTTGAGAAACTTGTAAACAGCCTATTTTCTGTGTACGCGCTTCACATCTGATGAGTGACCCCGATAACAAAGTGTAGTACACCGTAAAACAATTGCGCGACAAATTAGTGTGTTTATTAGTAAATTAAAATGAATTCAAAACAAATACTAGTTTACAACATCCAATGAACTAAATAATAACTGGAGACTGCTGACAGTGAAGGTTTAAAATGGTCGCAGCAGCTCTTATGTTAAAAGTAAGATTGAAACATAAAATTAAATGGTCTAGTCTTTGCATCTCTCTGTCTGAAGCTTTAAACAGGTCTCCCCTTTTGATGCAGAATTGGCTAGTTGGCGGTGTCTCAAAAACCTAGGGTCCTAGAAATGTGGCCCTAGAGGGAATTTAATATTGCTATTCACTGCAATTAATTTGAACTAATCCACCACAAATAATAACAGTAAATGAGTACTCTTAACTTTCAGCCCTTTAATTGAAGAGAGTCTGACTGCAGTTATCTTTAGATTGTGTCCTACGATAAAGGTGGAGTTAAAGTAGTTTTCAGTTTAAAGACAACTTGGGTGGTACATTAGCATGAACAGGTTTTGGTTATGTGGAATCCAATCACTGCCTGCTCAGCTGTATTTGTGCGCTTCTACTACAAATGTCACGCCAGTCAGACGGCCTGGCACTGTGAATCCTGCCTGATACCCGAGTAACAAGCTTTGAGACGAGTGGGTGTTACAACCAACAAATAAAATAAAGTTAAGATTCTAATAAGAAGATACAGTACCTGGGGAGAAGAAATCTGACATCTTCCTCTTGTAAATCTCATAATCTGTCTCCAGAAAGACACAGAAAATGACACGGTCGATCTGCAGAAAGAGTAGAAAAGAGGCATTTAGTATAATGGAAACCAGGATCAATGCCTCTCTGCGTAAACACATGGCTAAGGGCAACACTATTAATACATATGAAAGTACTAGTACTCAAACCTGTCATAACTAGATCGCAGGGGATTCATGAATTTACCGAGGCATTTTTAGACACCTTTCATAAAGTTAAAAAAGCAAATAAATCTTATAAAAATAAATCTCTAAAACAGAAATACATAGTTTATTTAATAAAGCAAATTTGATAAATTATCAATATACACAGAGCAATAGTTAGACAAATCATCAAAATAGCCATTAGAACTTTATAAATGACAACTGTTCCAATTGGAACTCTGCATGCACAGATGCTCGATGGAAAAAAAGGAGAAGTAAATAAATTCAAGCAATAAAAGATCAAGCTGAGTGTATTGCATTATGGGGTGCGATAACTGTCCATACTGTGCACAGATTGCATACTGTATACTGGACTGACTATGAATTTTCTTTAAGGTTTAGTTGTATTGAATCAAGAGCATGATCAAGTGGTACTATAAAAATATACTAAACAAGAGAACACATTATCAATCACCTCCACCGTTCATTTCCTACACTTAAGATCTAACTTCTAGTCATCTCTAAGCACAGCTCACTAGAATGTGAGCAACGATTAGGAGCAGAACATCAAGATTGAAATTAAGACAAAAAACAAAACCTCCCAGCACTTCTTTATCACTGCTGAACCCGGATCCTGAATTCAGTTCCATCTCTTTCCATTCCAGACCACCCAGACTGACCATCCTGCTTAAGATCTATGATTACACTTGTAGTACAACAGGGATCTCAATACAAAACCCTCTTTTGATTCTTCCCATATTACCAAAACAAAGACCTCATGTGATCAAGAGTATAAAACAATACACACACAGTGGGGTTCAAAAAGCCACATTGAAAATCTGAAAATACACAGAAAGGTTTAGGATTGTGAAAAATGTTACACAAAGAAATGTAAAATGAACAAGGAATTAAGATCCTGCACTTTTCCCCCCAAAACATTTCTTTTTGTTAAAGACTACAACATGCATAAGTAATGCTTTTATAGCCTGTTTATGCTTCTTTTTTGACTCTCTTTCCCATTCCATATAACAGTAAAAACATGAACAGCAGGACAATTCCGTCAATGGAAGGGAAGCGTTGTGCCATAAATGACGAAAAATTACGTCAATGGTGGGTAAAGAGTTCATATAATTTAGGGAAAAAAAAACAAAAAAACAAGCATTACATGCTATAAGGTATTATTAAACAGCAGCGATCACCTTTAGATTTTGAGCCCTTATATAAATATTCATTCCTGCCCTGAAAGACCTCCTTTAAAACCAAGAAAGGCGATACTTCCTCTCTGTCAACTCTAAGGGTCCTTATCAGCCTCACTCTCTCCCCCTCTATCACAGGTACGCCTCTCTCTCCCTCCACCGAGGAAATGTGCCTCCCAGGGAGACGTCAGATAATCGCCCTGCTGAATATTGCAATATTCCCAGACAGCCTTGTAATGGCCTCTCTCGTTTCGTCTGCTGGTGGATGGAGAGGGAGATAAAGCAGGATCCCAGCGGGATGGCGAAAGACTGGACCACCTCTTCTCCCCCTTACTGACAAACCACATGAGGATTCAATAAAAAAAATCATTCTCCCTCATAGCCTTGCGCAGACAGACAGCTGTCTATTAATAGTTTATGGCCTGCCCTTTGGAGCAAATGTTAAGCCTTGACTTGAGACTAGTAACATTTTTATTATTGTGCAGGAGAATGTCTCCAGGGGGTGTCGTAGCCATGAAGAGAAAGAGAGGGAAACGGTCCTGCTCACTTTTTTCCTCTCTTCATTTTTTAAATTCTTTCAACACTTGAGAATGAGAAACATCTTTAAGATGGCTATAAAGACCAAGGGCCAGGACTCAAAAAGAGGACAACATAACCACAGGAATCACTGGTTCTATCTCAAAATCTCAATGCCTATGGAGAACAAGGCAGAAGAATCTAGACTGCCAATTAGTCAATGGTTCTCAATTGGTTTTCTACAGGATCCAGATTTCTGTTATCAAAAATGTTCTTAATATTGTCTTAGTCACATTTTCTTTCACCTTGTAAAAAAAAAAAACATACTTTTTCACATGGTTCTTGAGAAAGACCAAATGTTATTCTACCTATTTATGCAAGAATTTGCCGATTTTTGCTTATACAGTAATACCTTGGTTTACGAGCGCAGGCTCAAGATCTAGCTCGTAACCCAAAATTCTCGTACACCAAAACAATTTTAGAGGGGGGGATTTCTTACCTTCTTTATGCTGTACTGTACATATATATTTCACTACGTGAACAATAGCGATCACAATTAATGTTAACAACACGAGGTAAAACCGCTGTAAATCACTTATAAAAGTATCACTGTGGTGAATGATGCAACTAAACTGAGCGACGCTGAGAGAATGAACGAGTTTAAGGGGTGATAAAGGGGTTGGAACCGCGTGACCGTTTTATAAGAGGCTGTCATTAGGATATTTCCAGTAAAAATGCACGCAACGATGCTGAGCGTTAGGACTTTTCCACACAAAAATGTGCGTGGGTGAGGGAAAAACTCTCGGATACAATGCTCGTATACCGATTTTTCCATGCTCATAGACCGATTTGCTCGTATACTAAGTCACTCGTAAACCGAGGAATTACTGTATATACCAAATGACATGAATTTGCAGCAAAATAATATGATTTGATTGGACAGACAGCCTAAACCTTTTTACTTTATCATACTAACTATAAATGGCTATATTGTTAGTTGCAATTAGCATTGTTTTTTCAGAACAGACCTGTGACCCATTTTTGAGTTGCATCCCTCTAGTTGAGAACCACTATAGCAAACACACGGCAGAAACATTTCCTGCAGGGAACTCTTCTGCATGTATTTAGATCATTACATCTGAGTCTCTCTCTCTCTCTCTCAGCCCTCAGGCAGAGAGCGAATGGAAAGGTGAGGGGTCCTGATAGAGGAGGTCATCCGCATCATTTTCAGACATTATGTTCAGAGAGTGGGGCACCTAGACTTTAGGATGGAGAGAACTTTCTGTTTCTGCCTTATGCTATTTATATCCAAATGGCCTCAGAGTATAAATGTCCAATGGTGAAATAAAGGATAAATTAACTGAGGGATAAAGAAAAGGAAGTAAGGAAAATGTGTAATCCAAACTATTAGTCTTAGATCCCAATATATAATACAATTAAATATTACAAATACGATAAATAGTATTTAATTTCTTTACAGGTTTAATTCTAGAGACAGTAATATAAACTTTAATACAATTGTCCATAGCTATAATATTATACACACACACACAGACGAGCATGTGTATCTATACACAAATACACAGTAAAATGTGGTGGGGAAATTTGCTGAAATATAGTCCTAATTAACTCATCAGCATATTATTTCATTTGTTCAGTTGGTTATGATACTCACTGGTTTGCTTGCATGTTTAGCCAAGCATCCTAAACATTAATTAATGTAAGTGTTCTAGGGGAATTAATGCAAGTTCACCACTGCTACAGTTTTCACTGGGCATGGACACACACACACCCACACACCCCGAGAACTGCTACTGAGGGACTAACGCTGATCAAATGATCACTTTTATCATACCAGCCTCCCAGAGTCCCAAACTTAATATGGTAGCCACCAACATTCCAGATATGACTTTTAATTTTAGATCTGAGATCAAAAAGCAGTTTTGAAATATTATTACCTCTTTTTTTTACCCTGCTGAGAATATTTCGATATCTATATTACAGAAATCCTCAAGTGAACACAAGGGCATGAAGGTATAGAAGTGGCTGCAGTTTTCATTGCTGAAGAGTATCATTTTTAAAGCTACTGAGGCATCACCAAAGGAATATTATTTGTTAAAATAATGACATACATTTGACAGATTCAAAAGCAGTTTCTCTTCCTTTAGGTCAATGTATGTCCCCTGAGCCTTGTATGTCATTTTACAGTAAATGTGCTGAAAGCCTGGCACTGAACCACAGTTCCCGTACACTGTGCTGAACAGTGGGGGATTGTGGGAAATGAAGAATGGTGTCCAAACATATCCACTGGTAGGCTGAGTGGAAACTCAGCTTGAGAGGGTTAATGAAGGCCTAATGAGGAAGCAGAGATCGCTGTGTGCGGGCCAGACCGGTCATAACTCAACCCTGATTGAAGCACCACTGCTAGAGGGAGGGAGAGCAACAGAAAAGGAAATGCTTTGCCACCAAGGATATATGTGACAGTATTGCAAAAATAACACGTTTTCAGATAAGAAAAAAAAAAGATTTTCAAACACTCCCCTAACCTGCCTGTGTTTGGACAACAGGCAGTCCCGTCCATCAAGCCATAACTACAGATATGAATACAGAGTACATTGTAATAACTCACTGATGCTCAGACTCAGACTGAACACCATTTAATACATAAATAATGTTGAGTAACTTACTGATGGTTCAAAGGATTCTCAAAAGCAAATTTAAGAGTTTTCTTTATATGATTTAATTTTATAATCATTAGTCATTTACGTAGATGTAATTTGATGTTCATCATTTACTTTTGTTCGTATTATTCTTCTCAATTTATTTCATTTCATGTCTCATTCAAATTCTCTGGCAGATGGAACTGAGACTGTTAATACAGTTTTGGATACCAGACAAAATGGGATAATTTTTCTGAAAGGGATTCAGTGTCCGGGGTCGGATTTGACGTGGAGATCCATTCAATCTAACATTATATTTTGGGCACAATATTCCCAGTTAGTTAGTCTATTTTTACAAAGCAGAATTAACTACTTTTCTTCAGGCAACACAAAGTAGTGGGGAATTATCAAAAATACAGTAAAATTGTGAAATATTATTACAATTTCAAACAACTGTTTTCTATTTTCATATTAGATTTTCAAATCTAAATAATCAGCATCATTACTCCAGTATTCAGTATCACATAATTCTTTGAATATGCTGATTTGGTGCTAAACAAAAAATTCTTATTATCATCAATGTTTAATTGCATACACTTTTTTGTGAAAATATTGAATGTACGGAAAGCCCTGGGTTCATAAGAGAGAACCGTGACCAAACAGCAACCATAAACACTCCACAATAAATAAACAATATATTAGCTAAAATACTGTTATTATTATTAATAAATGTAATTATTTATTGCCACACTGGCCTATTTTATCATGTATCTAATCATATTTTCACAAAAGCGTATGAGTTTATTAATCTTATGGAATTTACAGCATCAACACCAACTGCATTTGTAGATGAAAAGCTCCAGCTCAGGTAGGAGCAGCTTCAATCCATTCCCTTTGCTCTGGGACACTTTACAGTTGCTTGTAATTTGACTGTGGATGCAACCAGAAGCAAAGTCTCGGGGAGCTCAGCAGGTGCCACGACATTCAGCTGGCCCTCTTACCAACGATCTGTCACCGCCAGGCATCCAGGCTCGTAATTACATGGGGATTGTTCCAGAAAAAACATTGACGCACTAGCTGTGGCACGTACAATCTTATTCTTGGATTTTTTTTATTGTTTCTGACAGGCGTAACGAAAGGGATGTGTGGGCCTCTGTAGTTCTCGACCCTGTATATATCGGCCTAAAGGTAGGAGGAGATATGAATAAGATGTAGATGTGATGTGAGTTTTACGATAATTGTAACTACTAGAACGCTGCAGTACCATTTTCAATAAGTAATGAGCATTACCTAGTGAAGAGGTGGCTGTGAAGCTCGCTGTACACTATAGTATGAGTGGGTTGTAAACAATTTGTCATCATTATGTCAATGGTGTGCAGCTGAAACCCTATGTGCACAGTTTTGAGGAACATTACTATTAAAGGTAAAGTGTTACAATGCTGCATTAATCATTTTTAAAAATAATAAATTATAGTAAATTCATTTTTTTAAGTTAACTTCATTCTGTCACCTGCTGGAATTTTGGTTCCTTAACACTTCATATTCATTAATATAATTGATTGTCCTGCTCTCTCTCCTTGAGCTGCTGTACAGCCAAAATAAACTTAGTTGAACTGTTTTCATGTTATCTGGGTAAGGCTGCTTTGAAACAATCTCTGTTGTTAAAAGTTTTTCAGCACTTTGAATAAAGGCTATACTATGAAAGGCTACATTTTTTATTTATTACAGAGAAAGTAATACTTTTATTCAGAAATTATGAATTAAAAAGATCAAAAGAATTTTACATTGTTACAAAAAATTTATTTCAAATAAATACTGTTCTTTTGAACTTTCTATTCATTAAAAAATCCTAAAGAAACTGTTTTCAAAGCTGATAAATATAAGAAATGTTCCTTGAGCAGCACATGATTTCTGAAGTCTCATGCAACACTAAAGGCTGGAGTAATGATGCTAAAAATTGAGCATTGCCATCAAAAATAAACAAACCTTCAAAATGTATTTAAATAAAAACAGCTACTTTAAATTGTAACAATATTACTGTATTGGTTGTGTTTTTGATCAAATGCAGCTTTGGTTAAGATGACAAAAACATGAAAAAATCTTACTGATATTAGACACTCATGTAAATGTAAGACAAACAATGAAAAATAATCTATTATGTTTTTTGACCGAAACGTGGACAGAGCTGCATCTGTAATAAAAGAAATAAAAAAAGAAAAGTGCATCAATGAAAGAAATAATCACATAGTTTAGTTTAGTTTACTTGCACCACACAAAAAAAACACCTAAATAAATATAACATGTAACAAATAACATACTTGAAGACAGTAATCTGACTAACTCCAATACTGTCCGCACAGACATGGCACTGACAATGAGGGAAAAGGACAGGCATCAGCGCTATGCTTTGTGCAGTAAGAGAAAGCTGCCTCATAATGGAATGATGGGAAATGATGAAGAGAGTCCTGTCTGTCAGCATAAAGAGAAGGAGAGAGGAAAGACAGTGTGTGTGGAGGCAGAGTGCCCAGCGAGAGGCAGGTGGAGACTTTCCAGGCCTTATTACCAGCATAATTACACACACCTGAGCCAGCCCTGCATGACAGGACAGTAATTAAAGGGTTGAGAAAGGCATGAGAGACACACACACAAACACACACACACACACACACACACACACACACACACGCTCGCATTCACAGATCTGCCAATGGTTAAAGAGGGAGAAGAGAATAAACAGACGAGATTAAACTAAGCATGAACACACACAAATGAACACACGTACATCAGGCGATTTGTAAAACGGTGGAGAAACAGGGTGGAAGATGTCGCTCTATGGCGGGCACAAATTAAAAGGCATGTATAATTAGACTGGTGAATGTGATGTTGATATATATAAAGTAGAGTTAATACATCACTCCTGGGGGTACAGCCGATTAGCAAAGGCTAATGCTAACCTCTGAGTAACCGTGGTCAAATATTTTGACAACCCTCTGTGCGCCAATAGTTCTCCTGACGGATGCAAACATAGATATAGTGATGAGACCAGCACTTTCAAGCAGTTACTACTAAAAATATTGGCTCAAACTAAGCAAAAATGTTTTTTTTTTAGATCTCACCCAAGGCAGTCTGTTGCCTGGAGAAAGCTTTCTGTTAACATCTCAACATAGGCGGAGTTTGGGGGGGGGCTGGGGGGGGCACTGCCCCCCCAGACCAGAGCCAATTAATGCCTGCCTTGTGCTTTGAATATTTTTTTGTTATTACAGAATTCATATTTTCTCGTTTTATTTGTCTTATCTTATTAGCTCTGTGTATAGAATGAGTAAGATATGGCTAATAAATTTTTAATTACTGTATTTAATTCTTAATTACTGTAGCTTTATTACATTCTCCCGCGATTTGCGAATCTCAAAGTATCGCGGTACGTGAATGGACGCTCTTCTCGTTCTGTTTTACGCGCTGAATAAACAAAATGGACATTCGTCGTTTTTTTAATAAATCCACTACTAAAAGTGTCAAATCTATCAGAAGAGAAGACAGTGGACATCTACGCATCTCGGAAAAAGAGGCGGCTTCTTCTGCATTAGGTAAGATATTGTAATGTCTGAAGTAGTTCTATGACAGGTCAAGGGAGGCTCTGTTTATGAACTTTAATCGGAACGAAGAAGAACACACTGTAACAAGCGCACCGTCTAACACATTCGCTTATTTTCGCCGCACTTCTGAACTCCCCGTGTTAACCCTCTCACTGCCGATGCAAAACAAAACAGCAACTATAAAGAGTCTGTTCTATTCGCTATTCTTTGTATAAAGCAGTGGTTCTCAAATGGGGCGTTAACCCTAACATGCTTTTTTTGCCAGGGAGTTGGTTTTCTTGCACTGAACAAGAAAAGCAGATATGAAGCTCACCGTCTCCTCATCCTTTGACGTGTACAGTCACACCAGTGTTCATATGCGTCACGTGATCAACCACTAAATTCACACGTGTTTTCACACAATATCTGGCACTGATCCAAAAAAAAGATGCTATCAGAGCTTGTCATTTATCACAACAATTCAGTGTTTTCAACCACATAAGATTTATTTTAGGTTTCAACAAGTTGAGCCAACAAGTTGGTGACTATTTTGAATTATATATCATGCAGTGCTTTTTGTGACTGCGGTATGTCAGGTGACAAGCATGATGCGTTGCCATGGAAACAATAAGGCGAAAGTTCCAAAAATGGGGGGTGCGCGCGCGAAATTTTTACCTCTTCCCAGGGGGGCGTGACAGAAAATAATTGAGAAGCACTGGTATAAAGTCATTGTTCATTGTAAATGTATTTTATATGTTGAATGAATGATATATAAATATGATAGAAAAAAAAAATCTGAGCTCGTGGTCTGCTGGCCTGGTAGGTGCCCCCCCAAGCACAAAAGTGAAACTCCGCCTATGAGTTTTTAGCCTGTCATTTTTAGTCTGTCATCTTTGTTCCTGGCTACTAATCATAATATGTTCAACCTTAAACTAAATCCCTAGTGACTGACCACTATTCACAGGAATATTACATCATGACAAATGGCAAATATATCGCCTTTCTAAATATGGTTGTTAGCACGTACGTTAGCATGTATGGCTAATGTGGCTAAACTTACCATTGTCTTTGATTGCATTCACAGAGTCAGAGCCATGTTGTTTATATAACCCGAAAATGCTCTTTATAATTCATAAGCGCACATTTATTATGCACAATAAAGTCAGGTGATTAACTTTTTAAACTGTGTATGTTTTCTGTAAAGATAAGAGACTTGTGCTGGCCTTTGCAAATGAACAATTCACTCTTGGTTCATGTTGGTTACCAACTTCTATAGAAAAATGTATAGATGATCATGACGCAACAGACTATTGCGATAGATATAGATCAATAAGTTGAATAAAGTTAACCCAACAGTAAATATATAAATTCATCAACTAAACATTCAGAAACGTCTAATCTAAAAGTTACTGTTTCTTGAGTCTCTCCATCAGTGTCTGACTCTGGATTGAACATATAAGACTGATCACCTGTATTTACAATTTCTGACATATTTGCTGTGTGAGGTTCTCCCGCTTTGTTGTTGCTGGAGCATCTGAAGCATGAGCTGTAAAGGCACCACCCTCTTCTGTGGAGCAGCAGATCATTTGCATTTGAAGATACATACACATGCAGATAGCATATTTTTGCTCGCACCCACAATAAATATGGAGTATTTTTAGCAGAAACTTCACAGACACATTCTGGGGACAACTGAGAATTGTAAAAAGGAATAATAGGTCCCCTTTAAAGATACAATTCAGTTACAATTAAGTTGCAATGGCTCGGTCAATACCAAAACAGTAGCAACATCACAAATGGATTGAGCTCGACCCAGTCCAGCTCCTACGGTAATTAGGTTTAGGAACAGGGTTAGGTCTGGCTAGATCTTTTAACTCCACCAATTAGGTTCAGAGAGGTGGAGCTGAATGTCAAGCTCCAACCGTTGGCACTGCAGTTAGCAGCCTTTCGATTGTTTTGAAAAATTCCCAGCAGTCATTTCTCAATACGCTTCAGTACTCATCCATATTCACATTGCATAATGATCGGCAAACTCAGTCCTTCTGGAGCAAATGCATTCACCTGCATTCACCAAAACAAAGACGGGTAGAGAACACTTAAGAGGGTCAGGCAGTGGTCAGCCAGACATTGTTTTGATCTTGTGTGCAGCAAAGAGAGAGACTGCGGGGAGTTTTTGGAATCACAGCTAAAACTGAATTATCATTTCAGGTATTGGCTTTTGAAAGGTTTGTCTTTTGAACAGAACTGCCAGATCTATACATCAAAGAACAAGGGCCTCACAATACCGCTTAAGAAACCAGGTGGACTGTGGGGGAAAAGTTGCAATGATCAAGTGTAAAAACTGTTCTTTGAATAAAGATACAACATCCCCTAAATAAAGCTGAATTCAACTTTTTTTTTGGCAAATGTCCAACTGTTAGCACATGCGAACCTGACACTGTGAGCAAACCATAACCCAAAAGAAGTAATAAGCTATTTACTCAAGGGTGTTCTTAGCAATTTTATAGAACACTTTGAAGAATATATTAAGGACACAAATTTTAATTTTATTAACCAAAATGTTACTTTGACACAACTTTAACGGGCTAAAAAGTGTTTTGTCTCATTAAAATTCATTGCATAACAAATTCTGCATAAAACATTTAAATGCAATGTACCTATACTATGCCCATAAGATGAAAAAACTGATAATAAATTTAAGCACCATACTGCGTAAACCAACTCTGTGGTTTAAAACAAGACAAAATATTCTACACAGATGTATAATAGAAAAATAAAATTGGCAGCTATAAAACTAAACGCAGAGGATTTGAGGGAATTATGGCGAAACAGCATTAAAGCTGTATGTCAGCAAAAATACAGTGCTCTAAAAGTCTCCTCACAAGAACCCTACTTCAATGGTGAAACAACAAGACATGCTTTTCTTCAGCGTTCATTCCCTCTGGAGCATAAAGAAAGCAACGTTTGAAAAGCTTGCATTTATGTACACTAAAATACAGGATATTGTAAAATGTCACAGCACAGGCATAATGTTCGTGACCACTCAGGGACTCTTGATCTGATAGATAATACGCCAGTAAGTAAATGTCAGCTAGCACATGCTGTCCTCCCAATGGATGAAAAATGGAGTCCATTTCACCTCAGCTGAAATGCTAACAGCTTATCTGACAATAACGCCATAGTCACTTTTTGGAAAACAGCCTGCAGCTGAGGAACATGTAATGTTTTGAGGGACATATTGCCCACGTTTTGGCTTTCTAATGGATTGGATATAGGTGTGTTGTGAAAACGAGGGGAAATCGAAGCGTGTGTCAGTGTAACATGAGCATAAAACTAATAGAGCATTGATCAATTAGAGCTGGATGTCAGACTGCAGTGTTATACTGTAATTAAGGTTATGAAAGGGGCTATCCACTGTGCATGGCGAAAGAAAAGAATAGGGGCCAAAGAAAAATAGAAAAATTCACATAACACATGTACCACTATTCAAGAATAATTCTGTTAAAAAAAAGAACAAAATAACTAATGTATTCCCCAGAAGGTACAACTTACAACAACTGTTACACTAGTAGGCAAATTAACCAAAGCAATTCATCCAAAAATAAAACAAGCGACTGTCATTGAGTCATTAAATCTTTCACTCAACTTATTTGTTCAAAAACCACAATTCATTCAGAAACAAATGAAATGACTGTCTATGAATTTAAGTACTGTATCCTAAGTAGTAGGATAACCACTACTCTGAGTTGCTCGGGGGGGGGGGGGGGGGGGGGGGGGGGTTTGCAGGTCACACTTAAATTGAGATGCTTTGGCATGACCTTAAAAAGGCAGTTGATGCATGAAAACCCTCCAATGTGGCTGAATTTAAAAAAAAATCTGCAAAGATGAGTGGGCCAAAATTCCTCCACAGCGCTGTAAAAGACTCAAATAATTGCAAGTTATTGCAAATGCTTGATTGTAGTTGTTGGTGCTAAGGGTGACCCAACTAGTTATTAGGTTTGGGGGCGAATCGGGCAGCCAACTTGACTTAATCTACACAAGCAAGTGCATCACAAACTACATTCTGGTAAAACCTTTGCATGCTTCTGACCATTTCTTCATTACATTTAATCTACAACTTACTAATTCTGAACCACCAATCCCTCAACCAGTCACTTTGAGACTCTCTTGTTGTTTCTTCCTCTCTTCTTACCCCCAAGTGATTCTCATCTATGGTTGTGAATACTGCAACAGATACTTTATGTTCCACTCTAACTTCATGTCTAGACAATATCTGTCCACTCTCAAAAGTGGTGCAAATCAAAAGACCCTCCTGACCTGAGTATGTATCAATCTCTGCTCTCATCCTTTTCTACAAGAGTCCCTGCTGCTAAACCTTCGCATTTCCACATCAAGATCAACAGCGCCTCAAACACACACACATACTTCTCTCCTCTGTCTTCCTCCGCTACCGCCCTCCACCTCTTTAACTGCCAATGATTTTGCCAATTTCTTCATTGACAAAACAACTATTAACAGTCAGCTCTCGGCTCCACACACACAGTAACTTAGACCAACCCCTGATGCAACCAGAAATCTTCTCTCCTCCTCCTCTCCACTCACAGAAGGAGAAGTATCTAAAATTCTCCTCTCCTGCCATCCTACCACCTGCCCTTTAGATCCTATCCCCTCACATCTCCTACAAGCCATCTCTCCCACACTTTTAACAACACTTACACACATCAACACATGTCTCCGCACTATAACTTTCTCTACCGGATTTAAGGAGGCTCGGGTAACCCCGCTGCTGAAAAAATACACATTAAACACATCACTTGTAGATAATTACAGACCTGTGTCTCTTCCACCATTCATAGCAAAACCACTTGAAAATGTTGTTTTCAACCATGTTTCTTCTTTCCTCTCACAGAATAACCAGTTGGACATCAACTAGTCTGGTTTCAAGAAGGCCACTCAATCGAGACTGCAATACCGTCAGTCACTGAAGCTCAAAGGATTGCAAAAGCTGATTCCAGATCAAAAGCTGATTCTCATACTCCTGGATCTATCTGCTGCCTCTGACATGGATAATCATCAGATCCTTCTGTCCATCCTCTCATTATTGGGCATCACAGGAACTCCACTTCCTGGTTGCCTGGAGTGGGGAGGTATCCAACGCATGTCAACTGATCACTGGGGTTCCTCAGGGTTCAGTTCTTGGACCCCTACTCTTCTACATGTGCCCTACATCACTTAGTCCCATCAAACAAGCACATGGTTTTATGTTGATAACACATATCTCTATCTATCATTACCTGCAGCTCAACCTGGCAAAGACAGAGCTTCTCGTCTTCACTGCCAAACTGTCTCTGCAGAACGACTTCACCATTCAATGTAAATCTTGGAGTAATCTTTGAGAATCAACTGACCTTCAAAGACCACATTTTAAGACAGCTTGGTCTTGAAGGTTTGCACTTCAAAACATCAGGAAGATCAGGCCTTTCCTAGCTGAGCAAGCAACACAACTTCTTGACAGGCTTGATTATTGAAATGCTCTTCTGGCTGGACTTCCTTCAAATGCAATCAAACTCTCACAACTGATTCAGAACGCTGCAGCACATCTGGTTTTCAACGAACCCAAAAAGGCCCACGCCACACCTCTCTTTATCTCTCTTTGCATGGGCTAACACTTGCTGCAAATCAAGGCATTGACACTTGCTTATAGATCTACTACAGGCTCAGCACCCTCCTACTTCCACTCGCTACAACACCTACAAGAAACCTACGGTCAGTTAATGAGCAACGACTTGTGGTACCATCACAGAGAGGCTCAAAATAACTTCACGTTCACTGATTCATTACTGTTGGGACAATCTCCCTGCCTTCATAAGGAACGCTGAATCCCTGCCAGTATTCAAAAGATGGCTGAAAACTCTTATGTGAGCACCTAATATAAAAGTATATCCTATATAAATATAAAATATATCCTTTTCAGGCTTATATACTCAAAAATAATGTATGGAACTGTGCATTGTAAGAATTTTTTTTGGTACTTTTGTCTCTTCATGAAGAATTGCTTTCTATACTCCTCAAGTTGTAAGTTGCTTGGGATAAAAGCATCTGCTAAATGAATAAATGTAAAATGTAAATGTAGAGGGCAAGCACTTTTCCACACAGGGCCATGAAGGTTTGGATTATGTTTTCCCGTAGCTCAAACAGTAGAGTATTTACACACACACACACACACACACACACACACACACACACACACACACACACGCGCGCACACGCGCACACACGCGCACACACGCGCACACACGCGCACACACGCGCACACACGCGCACACACACACACACACACAATATAAATATATATAAATATACTGATAGAGAAACAGAAATTTTATGTTTGTATGAGTTTGTAACAGTGACAGCTCTCTTTCTTTACTAGATAATTATGCTAATAGTGCCTTCTGATGTGGGGTCAGATAAAAAAAAAAGGTGGAAAACAATCAGCTAACATGACAGCTGAATGCACAATAGCATTTGCCAACATGCTGACTGCCACACAACCCTCTATTTTCCAACAGAGAGATAGACAGAGAGTGAGTCTCGGACTTTGCAACTAATGAAGGATGCTCCAAAAATGACAAGTGGAGAGGCCACTGGCTCCATTGTTTTTTCAAGACTAGCTAGTGGTGTCCAGCAGAGACCCCATAACCCTGCATTTTAATCAAACCTCTCCTCATGAATGATTGCATACTGCCTGCACTCAGCGTAAATCACCACTTGTTCATGTTCTCTCTTAGACAAAAAAAAATACTTCAAAGCTGCTTTCAAATGCCTACATTTTGTTCCTGAAACAAGAATATAAACATATTTTGGTTGCCAGGTTTGCATTAGCATTCATAATGCACATGTAAGTAATGCGTATTGCCATTTATGTTATCAAAAAGAAAATTATTCTTACTGGTCCTCAATGATAGTCGCAAGTTCCTTTAATGCATTTGTGCCAAGAATGTTTTATGCTCATATTGTTCAAATGTTTCTTTGAATTGCCAAATGCATACATGTAAACGATAATAAGTTATATAATTAGTTTTATAATTGAAGTACTCAAAAAGGAATTTACTAAGAATGAATTGTGCTTACTGTATTTTCACATCCTGTCTGTGTTGTTTTGCACCTGGTTTGCTAAACAAATTAATGCATTTGGAAGACAAATTATCTAAAGTGATTTACACTGCATTTAAGGTAAATGCATAACCTTTGAGCTATCAATCAGATAATACAAATTAGAAAAAACTGTAAATATGCCTTCCAAAATTTGGAATCAAACACAGGTGGGTGAAACTGGTCTAAGACTTCAGCCAGTCGTTCCAACAATTACATTACTTTCATGCAAAGCACCATTCAGTGACACTATATGGATAGGTTCAGTTGGTTGTAGATTAAACATCTGTGTTCTAAATATAGTTTGCCTTCTGGAATAACTGCAGGGAGTAAGGCAGTGTTTGTGCCTTTGTTGCACATCTCTCTACCTCTTTTCTTTTCTCAGTTATGTGGAGTCATGCTGGGTTTCCTCTGCAGGAGGTGTGTCCTCTTACAGGAAAGGAGCAGAGCAAGGTATACTGGAGATGCAACAGACAGACATGTGTCTTTTTCTGTGGAGTGCCACTGGCACTTCTCTCATCCATCTTTGTTTATCCTGTCTGTAGTCATCCAGAGTTAGTTCTTCTGACACCACAGGTAGAAGCTCGCAAACTAGAGCATGTGAGAATGTCTTGTCCTGACAAGAAGTGTCAAAATCAGTGAGCATGTTTCCTTAAACAGCTTGTGAGAAGCAGCAATGTCAGCCTGAGAAAATTACTAGTAGTGTCTTCTAGTAGTGCTTTTTCATTCCCTCATAGCTCAACATAGCAGGTAAATCTACCACCCTTAGTGTCAAAAGAGGGATCCAACATGGTGGGAGGAAAACCAGAGAAAATGTCTGACAAGCCTGAATGTAAATACACACTTAGCTGAGGACCAGAGCCATATAGAACAACCTACGGAAGAGAAAATGGTGGGAATCCACATTAAAAAAACTGTTCCAATTTTTTTTAATGATAGTATTTTAAATATATGGATACATATTGCCTTTCCCTAATACATATTTGAAAGTTTTGTTTTCTACAATAGATTGTGGATCAATATTATCAACCTCCTCTTTTTTTCTATACATTAATATAGTATCCCATTACATTGTGAAAAACATGAGTGAGTGTCTGAATGAAGGAAATTGAACTGTGAACAATTTCATACCTTTTTACAAACCAGTTTGAGTGATTCTGGCATTGATAATTCTTATTCTGAAGAGTTGATAGAAAACACATGGATTCCTCTGTGGATGGATAGAAGCGGAGAAACGGACACACTGAAACCCAGGGGCTCCATTCAAACATATAATATGGCTTGCAATGAAGCACCTTTCTGATATAGGCTATAATTCACTATAGTTTTAGCACCTGGTAGGGATTTTTGCCCTCTGCACTAAGAAAAACAAATCCAGATGTCAGATTGATCTATCTGACTATCTATCTATCTATCTATCTATCTATCTATCTATCTATCTATCTATCTATCTATCTATCTATCTATCTATCTATCTATCTATCTATCTATCTATCTATCTATCTATCTATCTATCTATCTATCTATCTATCTATCTATCTATCTATCTGACTATCTATCTATCTATCTATCTATCTATCTATCTATCTATCTATCTATCTATCTATCTGACTGACTATCTATCTATCTATCTATCTATCTATCTATCTATCTATCTATCTATCTATCTATCTATCTATCTATCCATCTATCTATCATTAATAAAATAAGAATAATGAAATTATCAGAATATGATTGTGTGTTCATTTGAATTAACATTAAGAAAGTTAGAAGAATGAAATGATCAATAAATGATTATGCGTACATTTGTAGTTGTGAATCAAACAAAGAACTTTTCAGAAAACTGGATATTTAACTTTAAGCAGAGAAAAAGCCAATTTTACATTTTTTTCCACATTTCTGATCTTATTTCAAATTGTACCTTGTTTTTACATTGCTGACATTTCAGTTTTGACATCTCAGAAATGAACACTACTACAAACTTATTCATTAATATTTATGGATAATGGAAAAAAGAGCATAAAATTGCCTTGATATTGCATCTCAATGCCAAAACAGCATGGAACAACTACAAGGCCATACAAATCAAGCACATCAGCACTTATTTATCAGTGCTATAAGTATAAGTTATCAACTTATTTATGAACAGCAAAAGGGAAAGGTTTGGCTCGTCAGTATTAATTAGATAAGTGACTGGACAGTCTATGAAGATTACCTATCAACAACAGCCAGAGCTAATTAATATTCATGGACTCAATCTCCTCCACACAGTGAAATCACAATGCATCCATCCCCCCCCCCCTCCCCACCTCACATTTTAAAACTCGTTCCAGCTCCACCGTGTGGAAACATCCTTCAGGGCAAAATCCCACTCTCCACACATGAATTGACCACACTGCAGTCACAGCAATAAATGTCAAGTGGGTGTTTGTGAGGGAGAGTAGGGGGAGGCTCTGTTGTCCTCTCATCTTTGCACAATCATTTATGACGAAGCTGTGCGCTTCCTCTTGAAGGACTGTTATTTTCCCCTTTCTAATCTGAATACATGAGCAGCCTCAATACATTCTGATAGGAAAGATACAAAAATAACAACTGAACAAAAAGGTTTGGATAGGGAACATTTCTTAATTTAGTTTATCTTAAAGGCAGTCTGTCACTGGAAGATGAAGATTCTTCCTCTCTCCTACTAAAACAAAAAAATATTAGGGCTTGATAAGTTAAAGGTCTTTTAAAGAGATGTTTCAGAGGTCTCCGAAACAGATGCCTCTATTTGCAGGATTTAAACCTGCAAAAATGAAACTTAAAAACTAAAAAAATTTTTTAAAAAAATTAAAGGACAGTTCATCAAACACTTTTTTTTTCAGAAGTCAGAAAGTCATAGTGGTTTGAGGGTGTGAAAATGACAGAATCTTTTATTTTTAGAAGAACCATACCTTTATGGGAATTGATTATGAGTGTTTTCTGCCTACACTTTGACAGATGCGGCCTCGAACCACCAACAATATTTGAGGTTTTGGAAACTAGTGGGTGTTTATTTCCGCATTCAGTTGAGTCACTAGAAGTTTCCACAAGCTGTTTTGGAGCATCTGAAATATGCAATTTGATCCATAAAAACTTTCTGAGATTCACAAAAGAGAAAATTGGTCAAAATCTTGCCAGAAATCTGGTGAGCACGATCTAAAGTTGCTGTGGAGTTACAGCCAGTGATCTGTTCAAGGCCCATCCGAAGATCAGAGAAGAGATTTAGGCAGCTAGGTGGTCCAGGAGATGGGTCATTCCACTAAAAGCATCAAGGGTTTGTATTAAATCCTGTTACAATTCAAACAAACTTGTTAATCACTGACCTTGAAATAAATGTGTGCATAACTTTGCAAACATTATCTGACGAACAGAACGATAAGCTTCTTTCATAAAACATAACGCTAATTATCACTGCCTCCCTCTGAAATGTCCCCTCATGTACCACCAATATTATCACACTTCACCCAACCGGCCTGTATTAACAAACTCATTAAAACAGGCCTCATTTTTCATGTGTCCTTGGCTAAATCTATTACGCCACTTTTATTGTGGCCCGCTTTACAAGGGCGTACAACTTGAGGCTCAAATAATACGCACTCTGAAATAATCATGTGTTTGCAGTACCTCCACTGTCACCACTGAACACTTACAAGTGAAATATAATTGGGAACCAAAGCCCTAAAATTTAAGTGCTTCATTAAAATTGTGTTTGCTTTTAGTGCTGCTGGTTATAAAAAAACCCGGAAAAAAAACCTTCCACTCCCTCCAAGTGAGGAATTGGTCATGGTATAACCTTATGACTCCTGTGAGACACACTCTGCCGTAAATATGAAGCTAAGGTGCCCTCTAGGGAAGCATTAGTTCCAAAAATGCTAAAATGGGTCTGGTAAAAATCTTGGCTACATTTGAAAAATATTGTGCAATAATGATCATTTCTGAAAAATAAGTTTACTTTTTAAAAAGAAGAAATCCAATCAGTCTCATGTCATTGTGGTGGGTTTACATCTTTGTTGAGGTTCAAGGTCAAAGCAGGACAAACCACAAAGATGATTTGAATCCAAAATATAGAAGCAAAACAAGTTCCGTTAATAACTTTGTCAGTCAGTCCTGATCTTCTCTTCAAATGATCAAATGATGCCATATACAACAAAATCTCCTTTCAATTGTTTTAGACGGCTAATTACTGCCATATGGATGAGATAGACACTATCGCCTCATGCCAGACTTATACAACAATTCTTGTACCATGCTGACACAGTTATAAACAAAATGTTTTACATCAAAATTAGATAAAACGGCACACTACTCATTCTTCTTTATTGTTTTCCATGTTTTAGAATAATACACATAATATTAGTAAAAGTCATCAAAACTACTAAAAAGTAAAAAGAAGGGGAGAATCATGTAGAGCAGTGGTCCCCAACCTTTTTTCTGCCGTGGACCGGTAAACATGTGATAATTTTGGGTGTGGGTGTGGGTGTGGGTGCGCGCGAGATGGTTTAAACACTCACGGACCAGTTCGCAAATTCCATCCACGGCCCGGTACCATTTGATCCATGGGGGGTTGGGGACCCCTGATGTAGCGTTAAACAAATCTAAACTTTATATATTCTACTTCTTGAAAGTGCATTTACATTTACATTTATGTATTTGGCAGACACTTTTATCCAAAGCGACTTACATTGCATTTTTAAGGAACACATTGAATCAGTTCTTGCTTTCCCTTGGATCGAACCCATTGGTGTAAACACCAATGCTCTACTGATTGAGCTACAGGAAAGCTAGTAGTCACGCATTCATTAAGCAGAACCAAAATACATGAGTGACAGTAAAATAAAAAAATGGTAGAAAAATGTAAATAAGGAACAAGTAATACTAATGCATGTATTTGTATTCTAAATACAGTGTAGTTCACTTATCTCGACATTGGTTAACTCGCCAACCCTATTATATCGACGTTTTTGAAGTGGAACCGCCAAACTCCCTACTTGTCTTATTTTCTTATGGGTTATGTTGATTCTTTTATGTCGCCGAACACTAATATCTCGAGCACAAAAGAGGGACAAATTCGCCACTTTACATGGGTTATCTTGATCCCGTGACTAAAGATAGTAGTTCACATGCCGATCACTTCATCAAACAAATCGCCATATTGGCTTTTAGTTCTCTCGATCCTCTGTTATCTCAACGCTTTTTTGCAACCCCCGAGGCCGTCGACATAAGAAATTATTACAGTGGAACCCATTTATCAAATTATGTTCTTCTTGTTCTGTCCGTGTTTCTGATGTGTGTAATGGTACTCAGAAGTCAAAAGGCTTTAGGCTTCGGAACCGCAAAAACTCCTGATACTGCAGGGGGCGTTCGCTCTACCCCAGCTCATTAAATCAAACGATGTGTATCTTTATTAACGCGAGCCGTTCATACGGTTTCATGCTCTGATCTGTAGGCTATTGCCATCCAGGCTGGGACCAAACAAAACCCTGTCCACTTAAAAAGGATCTCTTAAAGCAGCTCTTAAACCATTCACACTCGAGATAGACCTTTATCTCTCTCCTCTCCTTCCCTCTCCCTCTTTTCTCTTCCCTCACCTTTCTCTCCACGCTGTGAGGCCTCCTGCTGGGCCTCTTTTTCTTTTCATCTGCCTCTTGGAAATCAATATGAACAAACACAACCATCTAATAACCACCTAAAGAAACAATGAATTCAGAAAGCGGATCCAATTAGAATTCTAAGTGGTGGTCAGCACTGCTTTCATAGCTCGATTGAACAAACTAGCATGCCGGCAGTCAAACAGAGGACTTGAGGACATGGAATGCTCTGTTTGATTGGTTGGTTCAGGGTCTGCCTGGGTTGGAGAGCTTCTCTCTGATGTTTTGTTCCTCTTCTGCTTATTCAGATGGGCCTGAGAAAACAGGCTGAAATTCCCGGGCTGGTAAACTAACCAAGCATTGGATTACATGAGAACCTACATACCAGAAGGAATGAGTTTATGTTTACGTCAGGGCTGTGCTTCACTCAGGATTGAATTGAGAACGTCTTTTAAATTGTAGTTTAATCACCGTATTTAAGTTGAGGCAGCAAACAGAATGTATAGTTGCAACTCAAAATTTGGGTGTAAAATAATAAATGTGAAATGTACAGGAAGACAGAAGTAAAACAAAATGATTTAGACAGATTGGATGGATGGATGGATACAGATTTGCGCTGGTTAACCCAACAGCCTCCCATGCAGAGAGATCCCATCTCAAAAGTGACCCTTGAGTTCTGCTATGCTGACGATTATACAAAATAGGCTTTAAATGATCCTTTTACGACCAGTAAAGTAAGAGGACCAACTCGACATGCCGTGTTCAGTTCTCAGCTTTTAAAACACTTCTACCCAGAGACCATTTTGTATTAATAATGTTTTATTTGCATTTGACGATGGTCACATAATCCATTTTTTGGAAACGATGCAGAAATTTAAAAGAGCCCCATAAAGTAAATTTAACCAGTCTAGATACATAATGCAGTTAATGGATGATAGAATCTAATTTTTGATTAATTTCCCTTTTAGCTCTTTAATGACAGATCGTTTCAATAAGGGACCCTTTAACCTTCAGTAATATGCATTTCACTGCTTAACTCATCTGTAGCTGTAAAATATCTTGGACGAGACGCATTCAACTCATTAACTGGTCCGAGCACAGTAATGTCATAAACACGGCACAGGATCATGTGACTCAAACACAGGTGCAGCTCTTTAAAAGTACAGCATCTGAGACCTCAAAGGTCTCGAGACACCAGCTGCTGATCTCGAGATTTAATTTCGAGTACTACCTCAGACGCCTCGACATGTCAAGCCATTTCCTGTCAGATGGTGACAGAAACAGGCTGTAGTTTTCACAGTGCTTTCAGCAGGTTTGATGGACAGTTTATGCACGCGGGGGATGAGTAATCCTGGGAGTGCCTGAAACGCTGCTATGCCGTGGTGGTTTGTGTGCGATTTATGAAGCATCCAGTCTAAGAGCATTTCACTAACACACCCTGGGCTCGCTGTGACTACCCCATGAACTCCCTAATCAATAGCGAATCTGTCTCAGTCCGGGTCTCGCTGAGAAAATCGATTTCCCCAGGCGTCTCCGGCAGCGTTTTTCATTGGCTGGCCGGTAGAACCATCTTTGTAACCAACTGCTAAGAAAAACACATTTTTTCAAGCTATGAATGCCAGTTTTGCCAGACACCACAAGTGTGATTCCACACATTGAGATCCTTAATGAATAACACATACTCTGGGAAGGTGACACTTTGTGACAGCAATACTGAGACAAGCTAAAAGGTAGTACTGCTCATACATATTTATAGAGCAAAAATAGCAATGTGCCAAAATATTAAAAAAGGTGGAAACCCGACAGAGAGACAAATCAACATATCAGTGGCGACTGCTTTAAAGCCAGATGCACACACACGCACAAAAAGCAGTTCCAACCGTTCTTCTGTGAAACACAAAATAAGATATTTAAAAAAATGTTTTTGTCAATACAGTGAATGCCATTGAGGAGCAAATGATGACAGAATTCAACATTTTGGGTGAACTGTCCTCTAAAGAATTTTCTACTTTAAGGGTGTATTCACACTAGTAGTTCAGTTCTCTTGGTCCTTTTGGTCAGGACCAAAATAAAAAAAGGATACATTTAGTCCTCATTCAAAAGCTGTCAAAAACAACAGACAGAACTTACAGAACATCAGCTGAGAGCCTTCCAAATCCCTGTTCTGAACTGTAATGGGCAACATAGCTCGTATACTTGAGAATTCTGTCCTTTTTAGGGTCGTATTTTAACATCACATCCTGTTTTTGGTTAGTTTAGAAGTCTTTGGTCTATGTTGCAATCATATTTCATTCGAACCGCAGCTGGGATTGGATGGAAGCTCTAACCCTTATTCAAATGAACCTCCATCACCAGAGTTCATTTTTATGGGACCAAACCAGCCAAATGTGAACACACTCTAAAGCACTTTTTCACTGGCATACAACTTTTAAGGTAGTCTACTATCATACTTTGCAGAACTAGATGCTCTAATTCTAATCTCACATACGAAATAGAACAGACAGTATAAAAGCATTTTTTAACTATGCAAATAAAAGATAAAAAAGTCGCTGTTCATAAAGCACTGTTGAATCGGAATAAGTTCAGGAACCCACAGGAATTACATAACTAGAATTCCTACACCAAGCCGATTTAGACACATTACAGCTGCAATAACAAACTGAAAAATAAATGAAAGTGCTTTAACAAAAATACAAGCTTCAGATTTCTGCTTTTATATCCTCTGGCTGTCTTGCCTGTTAGGCTTTTATTGTAAGTGCATAAATGTAAACACATTTTCTGTTCTTTTTTACAGACCGAGGGATGATTTAAAATATTTTCTGGTAATCAACCCCAAGCCACAGATGCTGAGGATAGAATTTAACCTATTACTTACCCCGAATAGTGTTTTCAGTCATAATCTACAGCAAAATACACAACTGTACACAACAAACAAACAAAAGGGACAATAAGGACATTTATAATGTTACAAAAGATTTCATAAGTCCTTGTAAGTTTTCTATTCATCAAAGAATCCTGAAAAATAAGAAATCTTGAGCTTCCAATCAGCATTAGAAAAGGATTAAGTGACTGAATACTGGAGTAATCACAGGAATATTTGAATACATTACATTTGAAAAGAAATTAAAATAGAAAAACATTATTTTGAAATTGTAATAATTCACAATATGTTTTACTGTGTTTATGAACAAATAACAGCCTTGCTGAGCAAAAGACACTTCCTTCAAGAACATTTACAAATTTTACAGACACCAAACTTTTGAACAGTAGAGTGTTTAATTTCTACTTTTGGCTAAATTAAGGATTAAAAAGGACAGTTTCCTGAAAGTATGTAATTTCAGTACAATAAAAAAGTATACTAATCATACTTATGAACCTGATTTACATGGAAGATGATTCACAGAGAGAGAGTGTTTCTGGTTGGTTAAGGCAGTCAGTTAGTCAGGGAGGACATTTTGAGTGTGAAAATAAATGCTAATGCCCAAAAAAAAAAACAACAGCAACAAAAAAAAGAGTCCACTCCTCGTGCCTCCCGACTCCTTTTTCTAAACCTCTAATAAACAGGAACATCAGCTATATCCCTAAGTATTATATATGTACCCAAGACACTAATTAATGTTCTTGATAAATACATAGTGTTAAGCCACATCGGGGGACTAATTAGGCCAGTGGTAGAAGGAGCCAGTGGGTGCCGGGGCCCTCATCATGGGGGATGAGGGGAGAGAGAGAGAGAGAGACTGAAGAGCACATATTCCGTCATGATCCTCTCTGGCTCCACTGAGAGTAAACCGCACTAACTTAATACCCCCAGATCTATAAGTAGAACCCCTGTTGATGCATCAGTGGTAAAATAATTAAATGTAATTCATCTTTACCTGGCAAACAGCCACTTTAAACAGAGAGTGTGGCAAAAAGCCAGCAAGAGAGGGGGAGGCCAGGGAGAAACAGTAGGCTGGTGTGTGTGTGTGTGTGCGGGGACAAGTCGACCCACACCCCATAACTAAATCCAGGTGGACACCCTCAAACCGTCTTCAGTGCCAACTGCCGACAAAGTGGGTCACCGTGTCCGAAGGGGATGAAGAAAGAGGGGAAAAAAAGGTATCAAATTTCAGGTAGGGATTTCAAGCATGGCCTGTATTAGGACAAGCACATCCATAATGAATGTCAATTCAAATGTACGCACACATACCATGACAGATAGAAAAGTAACTCACTACAGTGGGGAATAATGGAATATTATAAAGGAGTTTTGATTTCCAGATGAACACACACAAACTCGCACTTATGGGTGTTTCTTCAATATTGGCACTTTTATATGCCAGGGTTTGAGAAAAAAGTAGTAATATATTTGTTTTAATTACAGTACATGGTCTAATTTAAGGCACACGCAAACTTTTAATCATGTAAAATACAAATCCAACATAAAATTATAAAATATAAATAATTACACATATGTGGCGAGGGCCGTGAGAATGGCACGAGTGGGAGTGGAAGCATAAAAGGAGTGACGACAGTGAAGGACGTGGGTTTTACATTGTGTTTTGTGTTCATGTGTGAGCGGCAGTCATCCGTGAGGGGCTGCCGCTATTACTTTTATTTTACTGTTGTTTATTTTTGTTATTAAAGTGTTAAATGTTCGCCGGTTCCCCCTCTTCCCTGAACAACGATCTGTGTTACAACTTAATAAATAATAACTTTAAGTTAGCATGCAAGTTTACCAAGGAGACAAGGGTGTCAGTGAAGACCATAAGATAAGGAAACAAAGAGAAATAAAGGTAAATACCACTTGTGAAAAGTTTTTTTTCCCCAATCAACTTTGTACAATTATGCTAAATGTTTGCAAACATAATTTAATTATTCATATTTCTGATACACAAAAAACTGTCTGATAAATTACTCTAATTCTGCTATTTTTTAAAGTTCAAAATGCAATTTCCAACATAGAATTTTTGACATTCAGGAAGAAAAAAAAGCATAAAAATAACAGTTTTCCCGAGATGTATGCTCTGTATGTGCATTGGTTAACATTGTTAGCAGACAAATTTAACACAATTGTGAGTGTAAAAATCCTTTTTTTTTTTTTTTTTTAGAAGTAATATAGAACATATAGAAGTGGTTTGCTTTCAAGAGCAAATAATTTCTACAGTGACACTGAAAAAATGAGCAATCCTGGATTTCTACTCTGACACATCAGCCAAGCGCCAAGTAGGCATAAAACATAACATCCAGACAAGTGAACTGCATAAACGCACATAAACAAATATAAACATAAATTTGAGTCGCCAAAACGGTACACATTCTGGCTTATTTAATAGCTATTCCTATATCTTGGTGAGACACAGGTGGCAGCTGCTTTCCTATCCTCATCTTCTACAGATAAAAACATTTATATAGCTAGCGGTAAAAGGTTATTAGTCTACAGCAACTGTGTATGTAAGTGGACGTGACCATGGAGGCCTGAAATAGATGGCTGCAATCATGTTGTATGTACCCTTAGGATACTTTGCATAAAGACTCCTATTCTCCAAACATATGACACCTGATCCACATCATACGTCTGCTCCATACAAGGGAAACAATCTGAAAAACGGTATTCAGTGTTCTGACAAACCGCTGACAGCAGTTTTATTCCCAAGCAGCGAGGCAGGTAGGGGTCATCCACTTAGAGAGGAACCTTGAACCTTCTGGTTTTCAGGTTTGGAAGGCTGGTAATCAGATATAATGCCAAGGGCACAGGGCACAGGCATGTAAGCCATCATAGTAGATTGTAATGAAGAACAACTGACGAGCTGATTCATAAGCCCACGACCTGGAAAACGTCTCAGATTCCGCTGGCGCTGATGGTTTGTGAATCATAAGCACAGTCCCACGTCAACTCAAGTCTTATGTCATCAAAGACCATCACGTGTTAGAAAAAAAAGTTGAAATGTATAAAATAAAAAATAAATAAATCTATTTAAACTTATTTAAGCATTCTCAATTCACTTATGAAAGATGCACAATCCTAGTAGGAGGACGAAAGTGTGAGTTTTTGTTATGCTGATCTTTTTCTAAAACTGATGTTCCCAAGGCAAAAGTAAGGCCAAACCAAGTACATCAGTTTTAGACACAGACACAGAACATTACGTCTAATTATGTTGTTTTCCTTCCTCAAGAGAAAACAATCGTAATTCAATCCAGGCCAGAGTTTTCAGGGCACTGCGAAAACAATGTGATTCTTCCCTCCCATCCAAACCACATGTGAGCAGGTGAAGGGAACTTCCTTGCGGTGATCTTCATTAGGTTATCTCTGTAGCCTCTGTGCTGTTTTCTTTGGGTTTGCTGTATCTTTTCCTTTCATCTCCAATGTTGCAACACTGATCCTTTGTTAATTTCTCCAAGATTGGCTAACCAATCCAATGAGAAAAGAGAAAAAACTCTCAAAAGAGTGAAGCGGGTTAAGTAAACAATGGATAACCAACGGGCAAAACACGACAACTGAGGGCATGCTAATTTTCTGGCAACACGAACACAGCGGACTTTTCACCAGGCTATTTTTACTTCAGACTGGTGCTACACACACACACACATGCATACACATAGAAATTCACTTTAAAAACCTATAGTGGTGCTGATCAGTCAATACATGCTGTCTGCCCTCAGGTTGCCAAACCAACCCGCATGGTGCCCATCCGTTGGCATCTGCAGCAAATGACACAGACAGATGGCAGGATGTGCCACTGTAAGAGACTTCACTCCCAGATCAGGGGAGTCGGGCAGGTCAGCAGACAGCTTTACCCACTGCAGCCCATGTCACGCAGGCAGGAAATGACATAGTAACCTTCTTTATCATCCAGATGCTCAGAGGGGAAAAAGAAAGTGTAGAATCATAGACTGTAGTCTAGATGAACTACTCTTTATTTTCTTTGACAGAAATGAAGAGGAAATGACTGCACTAAGACAATGGAATTGAAACACTTGTGGAAATAATCTGATTATTGTTAAAGAAAAAGTTCCCACCAAAACTATAGATAATTTAGTTTTAAACCTCTATGGCATTCTTCAAAGAAAATGAAATACTGTCTGTCTGTCAAAAAAAAGAAACAAAAAGAAAGAAAAGTGTTATAAAAGTGATTCAAGCACCCTGTGTGCTACATGTAATGTCTTTTGAAGCCATCTGATAGCTTTGTGTAAGGAACAGATCAAAACGTAAAGCATTCATGAGAGAAAATCGGAATTGTTCATTTGAGTCATATGTCTTTAATGAGCTTAAAAAATTGGGATCAAGTGATTTAAGGAATTATCACTGGAAGGTGGGGAGGATTATCAGTAAATTAAATGTAGGATTCGATTCTATTAATTTTATGCTATATCACAGGCTGTTGAATGCCTAATTCTTTACTGCATTACAACTGCCAAATTATTGTAGTTATTCCAAAGGTCCTTAGAGCCTACAAAAGCAAAAGAACAAAAAACTCACAAAGATATTGACCATGCAAGTAAAAATAACAATGAAAAGGATAAAAATTGTAAACTATTGTTTTATTATTTAAGGAAATCTACTTCTACTTAAAGAATCTACTTAATCTGAATCTAGAATCTACTTAATCTGCCAATCTACAGTTTTTGTCCCACTCTCTCTCCCATACAAACACACATATTCAGTAGAAACATACATACCCAGAGACTTCATCAATAAAAAGCTTCTCAATTGAAATGTTATGTGACATTTCTCAGTAACAATGTGCTAAAATTGCTGTTTTTGAAGCATGTTAAACTTAAAGACACTGCTGCCGAACACTGGTAAGAGCTGCACAGTTAAATCCTAAACTTAATCATTCAATCTCTCTCCTTCAAATAAATACAATAGTCTGCATAACAATGGCACAATCCTCTGTTACTAGCTCTAAAATTATATTTTGGAGCTAGTAACAGAGGCTTAGGATGAGCAGCTCAAAAAATTAGTATGCTTCATGTCAATGGTCTGTCGTCACGTATACACTTTGTATACTTTAATGAAGCTGGAAAGTACTCATTCACCTTAATTAAACAGGAAAAAGTGCCCAGGATAATCTTTGAAAATGCACCTTTTATGTTCCATGGAAAAAAGAAAGTTGAAACAACATGAAAGTGAAAACTCTTAAACTTTCATTAAAAACTTTTCTATTATTTTTTATGATCATTCTAAAGAAACAAATCAGTCAGGTTCTTATATTTAATAAGGCAAAATGTCTCAATTCTAAATCAAATTTAGTGGATTTACAGCACAATAAAGACAGGTCTCTTTAAAAACTATAACTATGCCAGCTGTTCATGCTTAATAGCAAGAAAATGCTGTCCAAGATGGAAGCATTTCGCATTTGAATCATCAAAATCTGCCAATTTCTAATTGGTGAGAATCTACTTAATCTGCCAGCTTTTAGAGGGGGGCATCTGAAAAGCATTTCCAAAGTGTTGAGCTGATGTATTTCAGACAACATCATTAAAACAAGGTTAAAGACTGTTCAAAAGAAATCGGCAGCCTGCCCAGCTGTCAGAAGACGTTTACAGACGTCCTACGGATATACGTTCTGTGTGCGTGTGTGAGAAACTTTAGATGCCAAGTCAAAATGCTGATGGAAACCTCTCCACCCCAAGCAGTGGGACGGCCTCCAGAACGAGGATTAAGGGTTCAACTTCCATCTGGGAGGAACAGCAGACAGAGCACTTAGCACACAATTATAATCCGTTAAAAGGTAATAAAAGTGTGACCGCACAGCCATTTGGACTCATTCTTTTTTGCCCTCAGTAAGGATCGGTCTTTGCATGCACAGCATGATGGGATGTAGCATTGACCGCACTGTCCTCACTCGGATCGTCAACCTTGAGTACAACAGTACTTGCTGTTATTGTTTTAAGTCGGTTATTTATATCTTTTGCTGTAGTGTGTCAGTAGGAAATATCAGTTTACATTTCCAAACATTCTTTCTGCCATTAATTGTTATAGTCCAATGGGATTTTTATATGCACAAGGAGTCTGACACAGCCGGTAAGAAAACATCTTTAAACTAAAAGTAGCTCCTAACTTGCCAATATAGAAGAAACTCTCAAAAATAATGGCCGTGTCAGTCCTAATTTTAGTCCTAAATATTATTTCACTAAGCATTTTAGACCAAAAACCAGCTCCTAAACCGGAGAAAAGTTAGGGGTAGTCAAGAGAACTCTTAAGTCACTAGAACCAAATCACAAACAATCCTAAAATGGCTGTTGCTGGCAATCCACCCAAAGACAATGTACACGATTGAGCCAATAGGCGATAGAGCCTTTTCTTCATAAATGCAATAAATATTTTGATTTATAGATTTTAATCTGCGATGCCATAACATAAAGGTTAATTTATGTACAGACAAAATGCATTTAATGGAGTGTAAACACTGTGGTCAGGTTGAAAATTATATCCTATCATCGGTGTCGATGGCCTTCCAGGTCCTGCTCGTGGAGCTTTCCCAACCCCGTCCCCGTTTCTCCCTTTCCTTCCTGTCTACTTACATGTCCTCTTATAAAAAAAGAAAAAAAAGTCCTATTATGTAAGGCATGTTTAACAAGTTCACACTTACACAATGATCAGATAGAGCAAAAGTGTAAAAAAAGGGGTTTTTGACGTGCTGTCCAAAGGAAGGGCTCCGAGCTCAGAATTTAGCCCAGATCCAGAGAACTTTCCTGTATCCCCACCTAGAAATAGGAGCCAGCTGAGAGTGATGGAAGTCAAGGTGGAAGAGGGATGTAGAAAACTGTCAAGGTAACTAAGAACTTTCTCTGCCAACTTTTACTGAGAACTCTTAGTGCTGAGATAAAAAATGTGTGAAGACGGCCCCTGATCAAACCATTATAGAATCCATCTAGGGTTACATGAAGAAACAGAAACACTGAGACAGGCTAAATCCAGAAGAACGTGGCAATGTCTCCAAGACGTTTGAAGAAAACCACCTCTATATCAAGAGGATGTAAGCTTCACCTCTGGACATAACAAGGGGAGTCCATTTCAGACAGTATTTCCATAAGTGTTTATGCCAAAGAGCTGCAGACACAATCAGAGAAACACTCAATCCATTTCAATCAAAGAACCTACTAAATCACAGTGAATATATATTATGAATGTTTTAAAAGTACATTCTCTGCCACCATAATCAAACAAGAACACAGATGAAAATATGGGTCCCTTATATTAATTGAAAATAGTGTTCACCATCTTCCTAATCCTCTGTTCTGCAACACAATGTGTGCATTTACATTAATAAGTTTCTTTTTGTTGTTGGTTAATCAATTTGCTTGTAAAAGTGGCTTTTAGAGTGTGCTGATTTTATTAGTTGTCAGTGCTTGGGTGCACATAGAAACACACTCATTAGTCGTTCTAATCATTTATGCATTTAAAATCAAAGTCCTAAAGCATCAACATTCATACGTCGTCATCCACAGAACCCATAGAAAAGGTCAAACTAATGTCGGTTTCCCTAAAAGTACAACATTTCCACAAAGCAGCAGAAAAGATTACTGACACAACAGGGTAGCCATCAGGTACATGATGTTATGAGTGCGCAAAAAGAGGCCATATACCTTCAAGACTACATATTAAAGTTGGTATCTACCTTCCTCTTCCTCTATGCACCATGAAGTGAAAGAGGTCTTCATTAAAGATGGCCAGAGGCAGAGCCTTCAGAAGTGTATTGTGGTTAAAACGCAGCAAAATCTGCATAGCAGTGCTGCTCATGTGTTTTCATTCATTCCCTTTGGCTCCAGTGTTACTGTGGGGAGCAAGTGTAGATTTCAGAGAAAATAACATGGTTACATTGCTCACCCTTAACCCTTTCTTGAGAATATAAGTTTCCACTGAATTTCCTGAGTAGACAATGTGGTGGTGGGTTTGTTTTTCTGAACCAGTGCGGGTCACAAAAAAACCAAACAAATGCGTCCTATAAGAGAAAAAGGAGTACTGTATTTAGAACACCAATGGGCAAGACACATTGCTCTCTTCACCTTGACAATGCATTTACTAAACTTTGTTTTCACGTTGTGAGAGTAATAGGGCAAAGGGGCAGCCTGCCAATAGTACAAGTTAGCAGTGTGATGTGAAGTCGAAAATACACTGTAAACGAAAGCAGGTTCTATTACTATTTTATATCTTTCTGTTTTAGACCATAAATATGACACTCATGAATATGGGAATGGATTAAATCATGCTCAAGGATGAAGTCATCATGGGCCAGTGCTTCTAAACAACACACATACTGTCATGAATGACGGTCGGACACGGACATAAGCAAACACAAGATTTTATTAAAGCAGGCTTGGAAACAGCAAACTGAAGAAATGGTAATGAGACAGTCAATGGCAGTGACGGGTGTAATCTTAGCTGGATGAAGTGGGTACTGGTAGAGTCCAAACAGGCTGGGGAATCACAGGAGGATACTGGCTTGAGAACACGGTGAGAGCAGTTCCTAAGAACAAGCATAGAGTCCAGGTTGTCAACGACGAGACCAGACGCCGACTGCATGGTGAAGGCAGGTGATATAGTGCCAGGTGACGAGGGACAGGTGCAGGTGATTAGTATTCCGGAGATCGTGAGCGGGTGGGAGGAGTGTTTGAGTCTGGTGCGGAAGGCGTGGCTGGATCCGTAACAGTACCCCCCCCTTCACGGGCAGCTCCTGAGGACCGCGGCGGACGACGACGGGGCCGGCCTCGACCCCGAGGTGCCGGTCGATGGGGGTTGTTGGCGTGGAATTCGGAGAGTAATTCGGGGTCCAGGATGTCGTCGCGGGCCACCCATGACCTTTCCTCGGGGCCGAATCCTTCCCAGTCCACTAGATATTGCAGTGAGCCGGCCCGTCGTCGGGAATCGAGGATGGAAGATACCTTGTAGATGTCTTGGTCCGCCGGGTCTACTGGAGGAGGAGGTACGGCTTCGGCACCAGACTCTGTGGAGGAAGGGAGAAGAGGTTTAGTGTATGGTTTGAGCAGGGAAACATGGAAGGAAGGGGAAATACGGTATTGTGATGGTAAGTGGAGACGGTAGGTGACGTCGTTAATCTGCCTCTCGACCTTAAAGGGACCTATGAAGCGGGGACTCAGCTTGCGGCTGGGCAGCCGTAGGCGTATGTCCCTTGTAGACAACCAGACCAGCTGACCAGGGTGGTACTGTGGAGTGGGGAGACGTCGACGATCGGCTTGGTTCTTCTGCCTACGGACTGCCCTCTGCAGATGTACGTGAGCTGAGTCCCATACCCTCTCGCTCTCCTGAAACCATTGGTGGACAGCTGGAACGTCCGTGGGCTCGCCTGTCCAGGGAAACAGTGGGGGTTGAAAACCAAAAATGCATTGAAAGGGGGTGAGTTGTGTGGATTCTTGCCTTAAGGAATTTTGTGCATATTCAGCCCACGGAAGATACCGGTTCCAGCTGTCTTGCTGGTGGCCGCAGTAGGATCTCAGATATCTCCCGATCTCCTGTATCTTCCGCTCAGCCTGGCCGTTAGATTGAGGATGGTAACCGGAACTTAAGCTGACTGTGGTGCCGAGAAGATGAAAGAAGGCTCTCCAGACTCTAGATATAAACTGGGGTCCCCGGTCAGAGACAATGTCTTCAGGCAGTCCAAAGTGACGGAACACTTGGAGGAAGAGGGTTTCGGCTGTCTCCAGAGCCGTGGGTAGGCCCTTGAAGGGGAGCAATTTACAGGCTTTGGAGAACCGATCTACCACCACTAGGATGCAGGTGTTACCGTCTGAGGGTGGTAGATCGGTCATGAAGTCAATGGCCAGGTGAGACCAGGGACGTCGTGGGAGTGGTAAGGGATGCAGTTTACCTTCTGGAAGGTGACGGGGTGACTTGGAGGTGGCACAGACTGAGCATCCTCTGACATAACGGGAGATATCATGATCCATTCTGGGCCACCAGTATCGTCCTTGTAGGAGCGAGAGGGTTCGCTGGCTGCCTGGGTGTCCAGAGCCCGGAGAGGTGTGAGCTTGGTCCATGAGGGACAGTCGGAGACTGGATGGTACATAAATCCGTCCCTCAGGACCCCCCGGCGGAGCTGGTTCCTCGCGAGTTGCCTCGGCAATCCGTTGGTCGATGGTCCACTGGATGGGACTTGCGACGATGGCTGGAGGGAGTATGGTTTCTGGTGGCTGAGGGTTGCCGTCTGAGATGAACTGTCTGGACAAAGCGTCAGCTTTCTGATTCTTCTCGCCGGGCCTGTAAGTCACGGTGAAGTCAAACCTTGTGAAAAACAGGGCCCACCGGGCTTGACGAGGGTTTAGACGCTTGGCCTCCCGAAGATATTGTAGGTTCCGATGATCGGTGATGACCAGAAACGGGTGGGTGGCCCCCTCCAGCCAGTGTCTCCATTCCTCCAAAGCCAGCTTGATAGCAAGCAACTCGCGGTTCCCGATGTCATAGTTGCGCTCCGCCGGGGACAGCTTCTTTGAGAAATAGGCGCATGGATGGAGTCGTGGAGGCTCACCCTGCCGCTGAGAAAGTACAGCTCCTACCCCGATACAGGAAGCGTCGACTTCGACGACGAACGGCAGCTGAGGGTCCGGATGGGCGAGGGTAGGAGCTGAACAAAAGGCCGCCTTGAGGGATTGGAAAGACTGGTTGGCTTCCGAGGTCCAGGATAGAGACTTGGGCCCGTTTTTGAGTAGAGTGGTGAGGGGTGCACTGATACTGCTGAAACCCTGGATGAACCGTCTATAGAAGTTAGCAAAACCGAGGAACCGTTGTAAATCTTTGATAGATGTGGGTCGTGGCCAGTCCTGCACTGCTTTTACCTTCCCCTGGTCCATTTTCACACCGCTCTGGTCGATGACATATCCCAGGAAATGGATGCTGCTGCGGTGGAACTCACATTTTTCTAACTTCAGGTAGAGATGGTTCTCGCGGAGTTTGGCCAGGACCTGCGCAACATGGTGGGGGTGTTCGTCAATGTTCTTGGAGTAAATCAGTATATCATCGAGGTAGACTATGACGAAATGGTGAAGGAATTCTCTGAAGATTTCATTCATGAAACTTTGAAATACTGCAGGAGCATTGGATAAACCGAAGGGCATGACCAGATATTCATAGTGACCGGATGGGGTGATGAAGGCAGTTTTCCACTCATCACCTTTGCGGATGCGGATCAAGTTGTAGGCGCTGCGCAGGTCCAGTTTGGTAAAGACTCGAGCTCCCCGCAGCAGCTCCAGAGCGGCAGGGACCAGGGGCAGAGGATACCGGTGTCTTACTGTGAGGGAATTCAGGTGACGATAGTCTATACAGGGCCTCAAGCCTCCATCCTTCTTTCCCACGAAAAAGAAACTCGATGCGGCAGGGGAGGTGGATGGTCGAATATACCTCTGTTGTAATGCCTCCTTGATGTACTCCTCCATGGCCTGTTGCTCCGGGATGGACAAAGGATACACACGTCCGCGAGGAAACGTGGCCCCAGGCAGCAGGTCGATAGCACAGTCCCATGGCCGGTGTGGTGGTAGTTTAGAAGCCAGTTGTTTACTGAAGACGTCCTGGAACGCCCGATATTCCTGAGGAATGACTTGACTCGAAGGGTTGGATGGACTCTCAATGGAGGTGGAGGCCAGTGCGAGTTGTTCAGAACTCCCGGGTGACCACGCCATCAAGGGGGATCTTTTAATGGAGAGAAGGCAGTGTTGATTGCAATAAGGACTCCATTTCAGTACTTCTCCAGTATTCCAGTTGACCGTTGGGGAGTGTACCGACATCCACGGGCGTCCCAGGACAATCTCAGAGGTGGATCCCTCCAGCACCAGAAAACGGAGTTCCTCCAGATGAAGACAGCCAATCTGCAGGGTGACAGGTGAGGAGACGTACCGTATGCACCCTCGGCCCAGCGGTTTTCCTAGGATGTTCTGGATTTGGAGAGGTGGTGTTAATAGTTCTTTACGGGCATGGAGCTTGTGAAGTAGGTTGAGTGAAATGAAATTTCCAGCGGAGCCAGTGTCCATCAGTGCCTTGGCTGAAACAGAAAAACCACGAGCAGTCACCATCACTTGGGTTAAAGACAGGTTGGGTATGGTAGGTTCTGAGTGAATCGTACTCACCGCTGGGCATGGAGGTCGGGTTGGACAGTTGACTCGGAGATGACCCGCACCTCCACAGTATAAGCAAAGGTGCATACGGATACGTCTCTCACGTTCGGTTACAGATAAACAATAGTTTTCAAGTTGCATTGGCTCTGGTGCTGGAGAACTGAACTCCCTCGGCGGAGGCGGGGAATGCGTAAGTGGGTTGTCGAAGGAACATGCGGTGAGATTCTGTGAAACCATGGTGGATTGTTGAATGAAGTGTTCTAGACCCATGCTATCATCATAGGTGGACAGATGGAGACGAATTTGGGGATCTAAACCTTGGCGATATACTGACAACAGTGCAGTCTCGTTCCATCCACTTTTGGCGGCTAAAATGCGAAACTGAAGTGAATAATCTTGAATGGATTGGTTACCTTGACGTAGTCTCAGCAGCTGATCGTGGGTCGAGATAGGGCTGGGGGCTTGACCAAAAACCTCTTTGAAATGGTTAACAAAAGTTTGTAGTGACTGTGTTATTGTACCGTTGGCTTGCCATATTGCTTGGGCCCACTGACGAGCGCGTCCAGATAACAGGGATATGATGAAGGCTATCTTGGCTCGATCCGATTCAAACTGTCGTGGTTGCATTTCAATGTAGAGACTGCACTGAAGTAAGAACCCATCGCATTCCTCCGCCTCGCCAGCAAAGGGTGCTGGCCGGGCCATGGGACTGGCAGAGGCAGATGAAGACTCGGTGCATTGGTGAAGGATCTGGTGTACAACGCGGGTGATTTCGGAGATTGCGTTGACTTCCGGGTGTGATGATTCTCCAGCCGCTGCTCCAGCCTGCTGGTAGGTCTGGTCTTCTGTCATGAATGACGGTCGGACACGGACATAAGCAAACACAAGATTTTATTAAAGCAGGCTTGGAAACAGCAAACTGAAGAAATGGTAATGAGACAGTCAATGGCAGTGACGGGTGTAATCTTAGCTGGATGAAGTGGGTACTGGTAGAGTCCAAACAGGCTGGGGAATCACAGGAGGATACTGGCTTGAGAACACGGTGAGAGCAGTTCCTAAGAACAAGCATAGAGTCCAGGTTGTCAACGACGAGACCAGACGCCGACTGCATGGTGAAGGCAGGTGATATAGTGCCAGGTGACGAGGGACAGGTGCAGGTGATTAGTATTCCGGAGATCGTGAGCGGGTGGGAGGAGTGTTTGAGTCTGGTGCGGAAGGCGTGGCTGGATCCGTAACACATACACACTCGGTTTTGGTATCTCTGTGGGGACTCTCAATAGACATAATGGTTTTTATACTGTACAAACCATATATCTATCCCCTAACCCTAAACCTACCCATCACAGAAAACGTTCTACATTTTCAAATAAGCATAATTTAGTATTAATCAATTTTACTCGTGGGGACCCGCTGGCTGGTGATCTCAGGTTTTACTATCCTTGTGGGGATATTTCTTCCTCAAAATGTAGGTTAAACAACTACACACACACACACACGTTTGGTTTCCATGTGTTATGAGGACATAAAAACATTTTAAACAATTATTTTTCTACTTTAAAGCCTGTATATTTTGTCCACTAACCCTACCCTAATCTACCCAACATAGACATTTTTTTGCAAGACATTTAAAAAAAATGTCAATTTCCATTTGTAAGCCATTCCTTGTGGGAATAGCAATTTCTGGTCTTGCCCATCCTTGTGGGGACATTTTGTCCTCACAATGTAATATTTATTAGGACCACACACACACACAGAGCTGTATTTAGTGGGGTGGATGCTAAAAGTGTTAAAACTTTCTGAAATCTTCCAAAATAATTGCCAAAAAAATCCAATAGTTAATTTTATCTAAAATGTCCATTTATATTTAAGCTTTTTTTGTACTAAAAGAATTTAGTATTTGACCAAGTCATTTTTTTTTAAATATACTTTTTTTTTTTGAAACTATTTGAGAATGGAGAAATAAGCTAAAATGTAATAAATAATCAAAATGATTAATTAATTCAAATCAATATTATTCACCTTTATTATTATTTATTTAAAACACACTTAAGAAAAGTAGTAAGTTTACTCAATTAAAACAATGCACCCCTCCCACTTTTTTTTCTCTCTGTGAAATTCAGGATTGTGTATGTTTTATTTAATCTATAAAATCCTTACTGTACTTTAAATAATTGTATTTATTGCAAAACAACATTCAGGGACGCAAAGCGAGTCTCAATTCGCGATATTGAAATATTGCGATATTGAAACACTCAATGCCTTGCATCAAACACATGAATATAATTAATTTTGATGATAAAATATTCTCAGAACTATGCACTGTTCTGGCGGCAGTTCTCCAGCAGAGTGCGAGTCCATCTCAGGCAAGAGAAAAATGTGGAGTAAATCAGAGTAAAAGTTTTTAGAGTGAAGGTACAAAAAACGTTCATGTTATCGGGCTAATCCACGACTCCTCCATCCTGCCATCTTAATCCTGGGTTTCACACCACTTTCACAGTCTGAATGTTTGATAAGTGATGAGAGACAAACAAAGAGTCCCTTATGAACGCCTGTTAGTGATTCGCTTTCATGCCTGTGATGTGGCATTAACCTTCTCCGTCGCCGTGTTTAGTGCGTACAGGAGCTAGCTGAGAAGCGTGCTGCTAATTGTCTGCTTAACAGGGGCAATGACAGGATTATTTGATAAAGAGGTGCAGATGAATGTGATACTGAAGAGAAATCCCATCCATAACACCTTTAAAAGTGCACACGATATAAGTAGGTGTTGTGGGTCATTCATCATTCACACAAACACACACAGTTGTCATGTTCGTGGACAAGCACAAGGCTCAAAGTGTTTTTCATGTAAAACTAAATTGTCGATGGTTATCTCTGAAGGTCTTGCACAGCTTTCGACGGGAATTCTTGCTCAAACCTGAACCGTTGGGGGCGTTTGCGCGTCTCCTAACCTAAACATGTTAAATTCAATAAAACCTTGATACTATTTTAATAACAGGAATGGCTGGAGGCTGAAAGAACTTTGTTTTCCTTTCATTGAGCTGATATCACGTTTCTCAATTTCAGACGCTATTTTTTTCCTTCTCTTCCTTTCTTTAATATCCTCATTCCCTGCAGAAAGACTGGCTGTACCTTGTTTCTTACATTCCCTAGCCTAACTCTAACCATATGTTCCTCAGACTCTCTCCACGCGATCTCGCCGATAGCAGAGCTTGCGCACACTGCCGCGTCTTATCTTCCCATTCAAATTACAACAATTACACATCAATAAAAGACAGATCCTGATGTTCCCGGCAGACAGTGTACACAAGATGATCCCCGACCCGAGCGAAAACAAACAACAGTCCAGCAGCATGAACGACTGCCATGAAAGTGAAGAACGAAGGCGCTTTGCCAAATCAACAGGGGTTTAGCAAAACTACTAAATGAAAGAACTAGAAGGAAACAGGCTAGAGCAGCAGTGATAAAGATGGAGAAACAGATATACGAGACACTTTTCTAGGGATACTTAAAAGAGACTTACAGCACTATAAAAACGAGCATGGCCTTACTCTTCCCATCCAAAACAACCATCATTTTTCACTTCTGATGTGACCAATGAAGTCTTGACTTTGAGAACATACATACAACTGGCTAAAGATTGATTGAAACTTATTTTCTTTTCTTTCTAATTTTAAGACAGACAAGATTTTTCATTTAAGAAATGAATGCATGACTTAGCAATAAATATTTATAATGCTACAAAAGAGTTTGGGCTGTACTTTTGTCAACAAGTTATCAAAAAGTATTATAATTTCCACAAAATATTAAGCAGCAGTACTGTTTTCAACATTGAATATCACAGGAATAAATATAATTTCATAAAATTAAACTGTTTTTAGATAAAACTAAAATTAATTCCAGTTATTCTTGCTGTTTATCATAATCCGCTTTAAAGGTTTAAAAGGCAAAAAGACATTGCAAAATGCATAACAGTAATTTTACTTCATGAAGACCATGAATCATCCACCAGGGGACAGAAGATCTTCAGAAGAAAATATTTTTTCGCATTCAGTTTCTATTTTTTTTCAACCTGCTATAATAAATTTGTTAACTTTCAATGCTGTATAACTTTTATGAACTGAATTTGTGGAAAATAATAAATAATTTGTATATGTCAATGTTAAAACCATTGCACTTTAAATAGACATCAACATACGGTCTCTACCAAGCAAAAATACTAAACCTAAAATGCTTCCAAAGGCATTTTACTGGTAACTTGGTTCTGCTGGCTGATATCACTTCTCTCTTTTGTTTATTTGCACATGTGGTCTTGAGGAGTAACTAAAAGCAGTCTGGTGATGTTACTCATCTTGCGGTATCTGGATCTGGTTACCGATGACACTTTTTCCCGCCGCTGTGAGCCATTAGTCTATAGCACAGGAATACATTTTTCAAGTATTCCTCCCATCTCTGCCAGCCAGTTGATTATGGAGATGCCTGAACGCATCTCACACATGCACGGCTGGTCAGCTCCCGGACTGGACGGCCACTGTGTGCTAGATGATTGCTTGTGTACTGGTGTGTGTGAACCAGAGTTTTTTGATGGAAAGCAGCCCACTGAGAGAGATACCCGACTCAGCAGATGGTGTGAGAGATGAACCAACAGCATGAAGCAAGAGCCAGACATGACGAGAAAAAAACACCAGATTCCCTGAGACACAAATCCCACCAGATTTCACAGCAGTTGGTATAGAGCGAATTGTACATTTTACAAAAAGCTCTGTATATAAACATCCTGTACAAAAGCTCTTTATAAACATTAACGTGTTCTCATTATGGGTGGCAGAGCTTCGCCAAGACCAATAATTCACTCACATACGTTTTCGCTCTCAACAAGGCCATGTCTGCACGAATAAAGACAACTTTGTGGATCTGGAGCACCGCAAGCTCAAAATACCAGGTCTTTGTGTCTTCACAGACGGTGAAATTGTGGTGCCATTTCAAACCATTTATTTAATCCCCTAATTTGTATCAGGTGCAATTAGCTCTGTGACATAAATGTATCACAGATGTGAGGCTGAACAGACTGAGAGAGTGTATTTAAAAAGCGGTCGTCTGTTAAAAGACAGAGAGAGAGAGATACTGATTTGTGGAAAATGGTGGGCCGGTACAGGACCTCTCTCTCTCAAACACACTCACATACTCGAAAAATACGAGTCGCTTTCTATGAGGGTGTGAAGGTCAGTGCATGTAAGAGTGTGTGTACGTGTCTGATACAGACGGACCGGAAAAACAGAGAGGGGGAGAGCCAAAATAAAAGAAATAAATGATGTGCTGTGGGGGGGTAGCCAAGCGAGTTTGATACCATATGTGTGCATTTGACCGCACTTTAGAAAAGTTGCTGATTTTGTGCAAAAGGCCATCTGTACCATTTCCCTGACCTTCAGCGGGGCTGAAACGGACAGTGAGCACTTAAATGTGTGTGTGTGTGTGTGTGTTCCAGTGCTCTTTAGTTCATCTATTCTGTGGTATTCACACTCTTTTCACAGTTTTAACCTTTCAGTTAATCCGGCTTCACCAGGTCTCTGCATGAAAAGAAGAGCGATACAACTCTTTTCTAGTCCAGTGGTTTGCAAAAAAGGCTCAGGGAAAATGTGAGTCAAAAATGTAATAATAATAATAACTAAATATCCAAATACAATTACTAAATAAATATGCCAAACGATTGTTTTACAAATAAAATAAAATGTAGAGTTATGTTTCTCTTTCATTCTATACGTCAAACAGTAATGCCATGTAATTAAAAAGAAAGTAAAAATATTTTCTAGAGAAAATTGTACCCACATTCATATTTCTATTACATTATAATTTATATTTTATAAAGAGGGTTTCAAGTTGCATTAAAAGTTTGAAAATCCCTGTTCATTTGATATCTGCTCCAATTTTGCCTTACTTTTTATCCACTTAACTCCTAATTTTGCTTTAATATCACAAATTGTGTTAAAATATACATGACATTATAGGAATTATTAGTAATCAACTGGAATATTAGCGTCTTAGTGCCTCCTGTATAAAAAAAAAAAAGTGTGCGGTACATTCTTTATTGCAGTTGGATGAAATTATGTTTTCTCATGTGCTTTTTATTTAACTTTCAATAAATTATCAAAAGCGTAATCATAACCATTAACATCCATTTTCTGCACTAACGTGTGAAGGTAATCGCTTCGGAATTTCATGACTCCGGAATTTCAAAATTGAAAGCACAACAAAAGATTATGATTACAGTTTATGTGCCTCCAACGCAGATTAGAGGACGATGTTTACAGAATGACATCAAGAGGGTCGCATATCAGCATGGGCTGTGAAACCAGCGCAGCGTGACGGACCATGTAAAGAAGTTAATGGAATGTTGGCTCAGAGCTCGGAGGGAGAGCAGAGAGCATCTCCCTGCTAGAGGAAGGAAGGGAATAAAATATCCCATGCCAAAGTTCAAAACTTTCTGCCAAACGCTGAGATTGATGGGTTAAAAATACAAACCAGAAAAAAAAATCTGATCAGATATGCATTTTAACAACTGTATTTTAAATTAAAACATTTTAGTACTTTGTCACTAACAGCCTTATATGTAAGATAAAACGTCCCGTCACAAAACCATAGAATTTGGCACCAAAAGTAACAACTATTAAAATTATTCATTATAATGGCATAATAAAATATTAATTGTATTTTTAATTTTGATGGTTTAATTTAAGAAAATTTTAAATGTAAGAAAATGTAAGACATTTTGATTGAATCTGAATTTAAATTAAAACAATTTCAATTCTTTAATTTAAGAAAAATTGCATGTCAGAACATGTAAGGATTTGTTTTCCTTCTTTTGGCACTTTTTTGATCTTATCCCACCTTCTCTTTAATGAGAAAGTCAGATTAACTCAGATGGACATGTTCTTTTACACCAGTCAATATTTCAACCAGTTCTTGGATGAAAAAAAATATATAGACAGTGGGCCGAACAGTTTATCATAAACAAGTCGACACTGAGAAAATTGTTTTTATTGAATAGGGCTTGAATGTGTGGTAGTCTCTCTCTCTCTATCCCCTCCCCGCGGGCAGGAAGAAAGACTTGACCCCATGATTTACTTCCTGCTTCTCTGAAGCCGTTGTACTCCATCAGTGTGGTCAGACACACACACACACACACACACACACACACACACACACACACACACACACACACACACACACCTACACCTCAGAGCTCAAGGACAGAGCAAGAGGATTCTGCATCCGCACACTCCACTTCCTGCTGTCTTTGATTCATGGCTTTCATGGCTGAATGCTTAACAACCTAACAGTGACAAGGCCGACATCGAAATAGTTGCTCTTATTTATTTTACGGTCATATATGAATTTTCAATTAAAAACTTTGTTAATGACCACATGTTTTTTCACCCTCCTTTTCTGTGATGCAGTGTCATTGAAGAATTCTCCTTTAAAGGTGCACTTGGTGGAGTGTATTAGTGAGTCCCACTCGGCGGTCGACAGGCGGTGTCACACTGATGTGGACGAGCTGCCCTACTTTAGAAACACAGTGAAGGGGAGAGAGGAGCTTCTGAGGCCTGGGGAAACTCAAGCACATCTTTCGCTCTGTCTCTGTTCTTTCTCTTTCACTCTATGGGTGAAAAAGGGGGCAATGCCAGCGGGCACATTGGGGTGTCCAGGGGAAGGGGCGGGGGCCCAGCTGCAGCGGTGCTTGGGAAAGCTTTCTCACTCGGAGCTCTATAGCTCCAGCAATCCGGCATCCCAGCAGCCGTTACCTCTGTGAGAAGGAGAGGGGCAAGAGGGGCAGACTCAATGGGGCCCCCCTACTGACTCCATACTGCTGGTGAACTAGGGCAGCAGAGGCAGAGACTCTACCCATCATGCCACAAGACAGTCGGTGAACTAGGACAAGGCTAGAAAGAACAGTGGTGCACAAGAGCCAATGAGGGAGGTATTTTATTTATTCCCGAGGACCAAATTTAACTTTTATCTACACCTGCCAATGCAGAGTGAATTGGAAAACTAACAGCCATGTAATTTAGCATTATTCTTTTCCCCTAAAAGTACAAACTATAGTGTCACTACAGATGTGTTTTTATTAAAATTATATATAAATGATTAATTATTATTATGATCATTTCTTAAAGAAAGATCATGCAAAATGGTAAATGTTCCTAAAACATCTCCAAAATGGCAATTGGAAACTTGCATTTGGAAACCTACCAACTTCTCTACATAATCAACATAGAAAAAATGATTGGTGCAGTTTCACACTGTTCACAGTAAAATTAGGTTAAAGTACCGATTTATTGGACAGATTCATTATGACATTTACTAGATCAATTTCTGAGATACTTTACACTTGAATCAACAGACCGATTGCAATGTTGGCGAGAAGAGTGTGCAATTAAACTTTAAGTTTTGGCTAATTAAGGGATATTGTGCTATAAATAAATGCATGTTCACGACTCTTTCTCAACCTTTCTTGGATTGTTCTTCTAATTACGTTTGATTTTTTCAGGATTTTAGATTTTCTTTCTCATACACCCGCTCTCAATGTAATCCCAACCAATCAGAGACAATGTTTCAGCTGCTGGGTTGTAACGATGCCATCACCATCCAGTCTCTCAAAGGGCTCCACTCAAATGCTCTAGGATGGATTTCAGGGGCCTTCATTTATTTGTGATTGACGGTGAGCCACTCTGGCAAGAAGGGCGCTGCAGCAGATTGATCACTGTTTTCCAAGGGCCTAAACATCTAACATCTAATCTAATGTTAAGCCAGTGTGCCAAAATGAAGAAAAAAAGGGGGAAACAGAGGGAAATGAAAGAGAAGGAGAGAAACAGAAAAAAATGTAATTGCTTTCTCCCAGACTCCTAGGACATGCTTTAGTCTTTGGAATGACATGGGCAGGTGCATCATTATCTGAACATAAAATAGAAAATAAACTCCCTTAATGGAAATATGCCAAGTTAAAATGAACTTAAACTCCATGGACAGCATCTGTGGTTTGCTGTTGATTACCACAGAAAATAGTTTCCACTCATTTCTCAGTCTGAAAACAAACAAAGAGCATGTTTACAGAAATGTGCCAACAATGGATGTCGAAAAGAAAATACAGCACTGGAATATACTTAAAAAATATACAATTACCACACAGTTTAAACAGTATACCAGTTACCCTTGATCAATTTAAATCTGAGCATTGCACATTCAAAAGATACACTACAAATGATGTAACAGAATCACTTAAGAACAATCTGTGTAAATGAATCACAAGTCCTGAATTTGATTCTGATTTTCCTGAACAATTCCATTAATGATTCTTTGAGCACCTTTGTCGGTAACGCAAAATAAGTGTACCCACATATATAAAAGCAAGTGTCTAGACTACTATACAAATCAGTTAACATTTTTAATGAATGACACCTAATTTCTGTAAAAATATTAAAATGTTTTCAACATCCCTTATACTTGCAATGTATGTTTCTGTGAACGACGGTGGTTTACAACTTGGTAAAAGGAAATCCACCTTGCATGGCTAAATTATGGTTCTCTTCATATTAAACTAGAATAGAAAAAAGTTTAAACAAGTTTAGCATTTAAAACATTACTTTTGTATTCTGAGTCCCATCTTGGTAATGCATCATTTAGGTCCACACATGTCTATCTACGTTCATTTCATGTGCAGGTGCTACTAAATCAGAAAGAGAGCATGTTTTAGATGGGCAGGTTATCAAGTTTTTTTCACATTTGAATTCTTATCAGCATCAAAAGCAAGATTTCCCAGTTGAGATGAGCCCAATCTTATTTCCAACACAACACAACTCTCAAACCGAGAGCAGTGGCTATCTCGTCTATATAATTGACTCCATCGTATGTCTAAGCCCTTCCACAGAGCCGTGGGGCTTTATTCGTCCTCTCATCTGTCCTACCTGTGTCACTATTTAATCCTCTCATTCCTTATAGCCAGACACAGCAGCTCTTTTAATTAGTGACCCAATTAAACCTTTTGCTGGTGTCAGCTCCCCTTTCTTCATTAAGAGCCAGATAGATAAGATGTCTCGAGTTGGAGTTCTGGGCTTCACTTAGAGACGGGTACGGGCAGCCACACAGGAAATGCAGATTTATAAGATTAAATCAAACACGTGCACGCACACACACAAGTTTATGCTGAGTCAGAGTGCTGGCTAAACTTCAGTGGAACACTACTCATTTTTTCTCTCAACAGGGCTGTCGCAATACCAAACATTTAGCAGTTCAGTACAACGTCATTATTCTTATACTGCAGTCAAAATGTTTTTATAACATTATATATATATATATATATAACAAATATAATTAATAATAACTATCATTAATAGTAATGAAGACAAAAAATGTATAATTCATGTTAATTTCAAGTAATTCTTAGAGACAAATATATATATATATATATATATATATATATAGATATATATATAGATATAGATAGATGGATAGATAAGTTAGTGTATCAAACAGATCCAACGGTGCTATCAAGAATTCAAGTAAACAATCTGAAAACAAAACACAAACGTAACAAAATGAAATAAAATACTAATAAAAATGCATAAAAAAAACATATTCTACATAAAATACATAAATGGTGACATGCTGACCGATAAGCCAATCAAATGCAATCAATGCATTTTGTGTGTTTTTGTCCATTTAAGCACGAAAGAGAACTCAATGTGGTGCTGCAGAGCATTTTGGGGGTTTGTTTACAGAGGGCCGGTTCTCAAACAGTGCGCCATGCAGCGCTAATACAGATTTAAGTGCATTTTTAGTTATTACTAAACATTAATTGTTTAATAGCACTTGAATGACAGCGTGATCATATGTAATGCTAGCCAAAGAATGGCAGGAAAAACCGGATGCTGTATTAAAAAGAAATTTAACTGAAAAAAGTCATTGTTAATTAATTAATTTATTTTGACAGCCTTAATTTCAAGACATTCTGGCTAAATGCTGGTTAAATTATTCTACACAAAAAAGATTTGATACGACATGATACTCACATGGCACATTTAGTTAAGAAAAAGAGTTTTGTGGTACTCGTAACCTGTCCAGCTTAGGACAAATGAGCAGCCCGGACAGGAAGTGCTGCCTCAGCACTTTCGACTCAGAGCTTTTGTTTCCCTGAACATGTTTTCTTTGATAGAGCAATAGATTATATATCCGAGGGAGGGCTACAGTGGATGGACTCCAGATCACTGGTGCTAATCAATGTAATTAGCGGAGTCTGAAGCTGGCGACAAATCACTTTCATTTGTGCCAATTGATTCCGACCTTTTGTAATTATGACTATCAATTGAGAGTCAAAGGAGAGAAGAGACTCTTCCATTGCCACTTTCCATTGGTCATGCTGTGCGAGCCACAGTGAGGCCTGAAAAAAATTATTAATAAAAAAAAATGCTGGCACATTGATTTCATCAAAGTGCCAACATTGCTGGGCAGGAGGAGTGTAAATTTCATTTAGCATATGTTCCTGGGGCATTGCTTCAACGAACAGGTGGTGGCAGGGATGCAAGGCGGGAATAATGTGCAGTTCAGACCAGGTAGGAATCTTCTCTCTTCCCGTTCTCATAAAAGCTCATGGGGAAAGCAAGAAAGCTGGCTTGTTTTTTTGTGTGCTTTTTTGTCTCCCAATTTTTTTTTAAAGCAGAGCAGGTACATGGACATTGTACATCTGGTATGTAATTCAGAGATTTTTCCTTCTAAATTTTCCTGCCAACATTTTCACCAGCCATGCAATGAAATAATACACTTTTTATTTCTAGCAAATCATTAAATTGTAAATTTACTCTCTTTTTGAAAGTTAGGAAAAGTAGGAAAGTGACCATCTTTATGATGTGTTAAAAAAATACATTCAAAAACAACACAATGGCAATATTGTCTAAAACGTAAATGACTCAATATGTTGTACAACACCAATATCACACAATATGCACAGTTTCTTTAGTGACCAAATCTCTCCGACTAAAGCTAATCCACAAGTGAACTTATCAGACTGCAGGTCTTTAATTGTGTGGTAGAGCCTACTGTCAGGCCTTCAGGCAGATGAGGGACCATACAAATCACTTCACCTCTCACCTGAACCTCCTGCTAACAAGACGCATGTGGCCAGTCAACTTCCTCTGTGACAGCTACGCATGGCTGTCTTCATTAATACCAGAAAAATGTATCTCTCTGAGGTCATCCTTCATTATGCATTTCTCCAATAGCATGCGGCAAAATAATGGCCTGCCGTATTTCAAGAGCCTGGAAGAAACCGCTGAGGCAAATCCTCTCTAATACAACACCAAAATGAGCACTGGACCTCCGGCGTCCCCGTTTACGCATACCGTGCTGAAATATGATACTTTGCGATAATCAATCAAAGGTACATTGCTGAATTGAGAGTATAAAAAGGCATATACCGATGGCTAACAGCATAACCCCTTGGTATAAGTAGGACCATCTGTCACCGGTCACCAAACATAGGCACGGCACTAGAGACCCCCATTCGTCAGCGCCACGCTGCGTCCCACCCGTGATGATGATGCCAGGAGCCTTTCTGCTAATGCTGCACTTTCCTCAGTGATTCCGTCCAAAGCGGTGACAGACACTTCATTCAAAACATTCCCCCTGAAGCACTCTCATCCATGCAAAGAGAAGAACATCTCATTAGAAGGCAGGATCTGAGAGAGAGAGAGCGAGTGTGTGTCATTAAACATTACAGCCTTTCTGGCTAATGTCTCCAGATGAAGCATAGCCTGGATTTTTGCAGGAGACCTAAGCACTCCAACAAAGTCTCATTGGAAAAATGTACCTGTGGCAAGACTTCGGCAAAATGCAAAATACATACCAATACACACAAATCACTGCCGTTTCCAACAGAAATGAACACTAGAGGCAGTAAAACAGCAAGCACTTTCAATCCTTTTCATACAAAATTACAAGGGCAGATTACGGATTAATAAAGACTTATTTTCATGTGGATAATTTGGAAACTAATACATTTTGGATTTTGCATCACATAATCAGCTCCATAACAAGCTAAGTTTTCACTTGCTCAAGTGGTAGAGAATTGCACCAATCCCATGAAATATGTCACGATAAAAGCTCAAAGAAACAAGCAAAAATGGCATGGTTGCTTCATGAATTGCATTTTCATGTCACATTTGCTTTTTTTACACTACCAGGTAGGTTAAGTTTAGGGTTTAGTGTGCGGTGATGTGTACAAAAAACAGCATAATGAAACGTTGCCAGATTCACGTTCATCTGTTTAGGATAACGCTGAACATTAAGTGGACATTTCACTTTGAAACTGTCGTGAAAAGTTTTTCCAATGAGCCTGGGCTGCCTGTACTCTGACTTGTCCATTCCAATGATCTTGTCCATTTCATTTATAAATGAAACTTCAGGGACTGAGAGGATTCAGATTCACCAGTGGAATGCAGACTGCAGGGGTCTCTGTTTATGGGTAATAAACAAATGCACTGTGCAATTTGTATGTTTATGGCTGCACATAATGCAGGTAATCTGACTGAAAGGGTTCAGAGTGATTCAGTGAGTTGTCAAAACATGCTGTAATAATCAAAGCCTTGCTGTTTGAGTTATTTCTGATGAGTGTTCTGGAAAACAACATATGAACCACGTGAGTAAACACCAAATGGAAGTTCAGTGGACACTTCTGAACATATAACAAAACTTTTTTGTTGTTGTTGAAGATATTACAAAGACAAAGGGGAAATAAGAGACTTTTCATGTAAGTCAGCGCTTAAACGCACCTCTTAACATAAACACTGTGCACTTTGGCCTCCACGTGAAAAGGATTGCAGATATAGATAGAAAGCAATTTTGTGAGCTTCAAACAGGGAAAATACTGAAAGCAAATGACAGAGGTAACATGTATTTGAGGTTAGAACCACAGTGCCCTTGACCATAAATAGTTAGACATTTAAAAGAAATGCTGAGTAAATAAAATAAATAATTCATGTTAAGTAATTTAATGTATTAAGTTGAGATGTAAATGAATAATAAGTGGTTTTCTTGTAAATTAATTGTTATCAGATATTATCTTATTTGATTTGTTTAATGTATTTTAGGCAGTCTGAACTGAGAATTATAAAGCTTAACCAGCACACAAGAGACTTTATCTGAATTATATGTTTTTATTTTAATCCTTTTCTGAAATGATAAAATAATACAGAATAACACTGGTTATGGCTGTAGGCTGTCATTCAATAAGATCAGAGTAACTTGCAGTACTGGAGGTGACTGTGACCCTCGTGACAGATGTCCAGTCCCATCATCCTCAGCAGCAGTAATGGTAAAACAGGAAGTTCTCAAGGTTATGCATGTTATTATTTGAAGCCTCCCCGATCGCATTTCCAACCATTTTGTGTTAGCTCTAAACCTTTTTCACACTTCAGTTCCGCTAAATCAAGCATGACAAATAAAAACAGATATATAAACATGGTACCTCAGTCAGGATGAAGTCAATTGAGAAAATGTGTGTGCGTGCATTTGGTTAAGCAGTGACATATTCAACCTCTGGACAAAATTGGCGAGAAAGATGACAGCGGCGTGGAGTTTAATAAAGCATGAGAATGGCAGAGTCTGAATCTCGTCATTAAGTTAATGCATTAGATATGATCACACCGTAACCCTCCCCTTCTTTCAATTTCCAGGTTCTCGGCCAAGAGGAAATCACATTCATAATTATCACCACATTAACCTCTAACCGCCCTATTCACACCTTTCATTTGAATTTATTTGGATGTAGATTGTCTTACGATGCCACTCATGGCTGCACACATAACAAAATTAGCCAACATACCCGTAACACAAAGCATTAAAAAAAAGCATCTTGGGATGTCAAAAGTACTGGCACCAAATTGACACTAAAATAAAAAATAAAAACATTACAATATTGTGTTGACTGAATAAATCAAGTAACATTAAAAAACAAGCATATGCATACATTTTTTTAGGGATGTCAAAAGTACTGGCACACACGCACACTTAAATTATGGTTGTTAAAAATGAATCAAATATAACTCATTATTAATTTATTAAGCAATTTAATACATTCAATTATTTATAGAAATAATATATCATTAAATACATTAGAATATATTTCTTCTGCTTTTATTATTGACCATTTACTACATTGTTTTTAAAAGTACACTTGATTGAGAAATACTGGAAGAGTATTGCTAATGTATTTTGTTAATTTTTAAACTGATATTTTGTTTTAATAACAATGTGTTCAATAGCATATTAGTCGCTAGTTCGGTATCAGGCATCATGAAATTATGAGAAAAACCTTTTTTAGAAAATTATTTTTTATATTATTTATTTACAAGTAATGATTTAGCAGATGCCCCTATCTAAAAACAATGAACAAATGTGGAGAGCAATAGAAGCAATCAAGTGCAACAATATGGAAGTGCGGTGACTAGTCTCAGTTAGTCTAACACGGTACATGTAGCTTCTTTTAATAGATATTATAGAAAAGTAAGTGTTAGTAATTAATTGGTCAAGTGTTGACGAAAAAGACAAATCTTCAGCTGTTTCTTGAAAACGGCTAAAGATTCAGCAGATTGGGTAGAGTAAGGCAGGTCATTCCACCATTTTGGAACAGTCAAGGTAAAGGTCCGTGAAAGTGATTTTTGAGATGGTACCATGAGGTGCCATTTACTTGAAGAACTTAAGCTTCTGGACAGTGTTACGTCCCTTAGTGTGTTGTAGTGTGTTTTCGTCCACCCCCCTTTTTGTCTGCCCTATCATAGGTCCTTCTCAGGTCCTGTCATTGGATAACTCTCCTGTCAATCAACTTCAGTGTCGCAGCCACGCCTCTCCGTGAAGGAATTATCCAACTATAAAAGACTCGGAAGTGACGCATCACATCAGCGCGTCCTTTGGACGTAGCTCTTGACTTCTTGCTGTGTACCGTCAGTTTGTTTGTTTGATTCTTGAAGTCTGTTAGTTGTTAGTGTTGTATTTTTGGTTTAAAGCTTTCTTTGGTGTATCGTTTGTGTCATCATGAAAATGCTTACCACCATACTTACCACCAGAGTTTTGTGTTATCGTATATATGGTTACCACCATTAAGACTTTTTTGACATTCGATACAAGTGGGAAGACGAGTTCAGTGACAAGTCATGTGACATACATCACAACACGTATAATTTGACTTGTTTAGTTCCACTAGTTTAGAAAGCGGGAGCTTTTATTTGTATTTTTGGTTATTAGCTAGAGTAGTTAGCTGGCGTTGAGCCGAAGATTCGTTTCGTTTCCTTTTTTCTAGATTAGAGGTTATTTTTGGTTATAGGTAGCAAATGTTTTGTTTAGTTTATTTCTTTGCTTTCGCCCCGCTTATTGTCTCCCATATTCTTTGTCATGTTTAATGTTTGTAAATATTGTTTATTTTCGTTTAATCATTTCACTCCATGTTTTTGTAGGTGATTGTTAATGGGTGATTATTTTTCAATAATAAAACTAACTTTGATTTCATCTTGACTCAGTTTCATTTTTCCCTTCCTAATGTTACAGATTGACATTTCTTACTTTGAATTAGCGCGACATTATTTATATTTTCCTTTTTCTTTATTTTTGTGTTGCACTCCTATTTACTCCTAGACTTACATATTAGGAGTCTATATGTCTATTTAGGTACAGTAGAGGGGTGCAGAACCTGTGGTTGTTCTGTAGGCAAACATCGGTGCCTTGAATTTGATGCGTGCGGACAGCAATTGGCAAGCAGTGCAATTTTATGAGGAGAGGTGTGACGTGCGCGCTCTTCGGTTCGTAAAAAAACACTCTTGCTACAGCATTCTAGATCAACCGCAGATGTTTGACAATGCATGCCAGAAGGTCTGCCAAGAGAGCATTACAATAGTCCAGTCTGAATAGAACAAGAGCTTGGACAAGGAGTTGGTAGGTTGATATATTAATGTATTCCCAATCAGAATACTGACCAGTGTGCAAAATGTGAGTTTCAGAGTCTTGCTAACATAATAATCGTTGGTGCCACTACTCCCCAAAACACCAGCATTTCTGTGACAAAACAGAAAGAGGCCTGACTGTTTTTCCAAACTGCCTGTTTAATTAGAATGTGCACAATGAAACTGAAAATGAGGCATTAATTGATTCCCACCTAGCTGGTAATGACTCGTTTCCCTGTGTATTGTGCTGCTGTTTGGATCCTCCTAATGATGTGTGTGTGGTAATTAGATAGGAAGTGATGGGAAGCCAAACACAAACACGCACCCAGCCTCTCAATCTCTGCTGGCCGTCCTCTCCCGCTCACGTCTTTCTGCACTTTCTCATTTGACACATAGAGCCCAAAACAGCTGCAGCATTGAGCAAAATTAAAATGGATTTCCAAATGTAGAGGGTAAACATGTGAGAGGGCCGGGCTAAATCTGGAGATGTTTATTACCTCAGAATGATAAAGATTGTAATTATCAACCCATTGATGCTGACAGACGTGTTTGACTCTTCATGAAGCTGCTGTTGAAAAGTCCTAGAATCTCAGAGTTTGGGGCAAGAACTAATTTGACCAACTAGCAATTAGATAAAAAGTAGTCAGGCTTACTTTTCCAATTCAAATGAGACCTATTTAGCTTTCTATGTCATTGAATTTGAGAATTAGGCTCAGTCTTAAAGAAAATAAAAAGTTTGATGAACTAACTTTTCCTTCAAAATATTTTTCTTTGTTTTCCAGAGACGAAAAAGTCAATGCAGGTTTGGAATGACATAAGCGTGAGTAAATGGTGAAGATATTTTCATCATCATTTCATCAATGAAGAAAAGAAGAAGATTAGACAGAACTGATCATGAAAAAAATTACTTTCTAAAGTTTCTGAAGACCAACTGCTGACACGTAACTGTGTGTAGTTGTTCAAACGTATTCAACTGCCTGATGTCGGACAACTACAGAGAAACAAATCAAGCCATTTTGCAGCATAGTCTGAACTGTGATAGAAATTGTGAGTTTTAAAAGCTACAGTGTGCTTTCATAGTACAACCAACTCTTTTATCTCAAAAGATCAAGGCAAATCTGATTCCTCATGATATGATCCCAAAACTGTCAACTAATGGGGTTGCAAGTTCTGAAAGAATGGTCTAGGGCACATTTCTAAGGTGAAGTATAAGTACAATTTTAATAATACAAAATAATTCTGAAAATCTTTGTAACATAACCCTCACAAACGATTTGTATTACTTTTCATTTTGAGGCTCCTGAAGTCTCTGGAGATCAGAGGAGATGTTCTACTCTCAAATCTTTAGGTTTCTCAAGAGAGATGGCTCACTCTTGATGGTATAATGGCTTTTAATGGCATCTCCTGACTTTAGAATCCAGCTGTGAATGTATGCAGACAGGTTGAGAGTGACAATTACAAGCTTTAAGACTTTATGAATGCAACTAATCAACGGGAGTGCTTCAAAATATCAGTTAAATTTGCGTACATGTGCATAAAAAAGGCATGTGGTGCGTTACGAGGCGAAGGCTGAAATTTATATGCAAGTGTATGTGTGTGTGACATGCCTGATAAGGGCAGCCAGTAATGATACGGCACTCCCGAGAGCATGGCAGGCTTCATAACACAATATGCAGTTCGTATTTGCCCTGATTTGCATCTAGATTGCTTTAATTATAAGCAAAAGTCAACTTTCGTCTCTGTGAAAGAACCAGGCTGAATCGATTGGTAGGCGTGAATAATGGCAAAAGTCAAAGCGCGACTCGCTATCAAAACATTGCCACCGTATTAATCAGGATCGCCAACATCATTCCTTTCCCGGAAGACACATAACTTCAGCGGAATGCCTCTCAAAATAGTTCATTAAGGAAACATCGTTTTCTTTCCTCCATATTCATATTCCACAAAAATGACCCAGTGAGGTTCATTACAGCTAGCGAAGCCAGTGATTTTAAACGCACATTCTTTGTGCCAGTCTTATGACTATGCATGCAATTCTGCTCCGTTTAATCATGAAGTTTCTGGGAGGTGCGGGAAACTTTTGAGAGAAAAGTGAAAGACCAGAACAACTAAATAATTCAGCTTTAAGTTGGAGGTGACATCCAGCCATCACTGTCTAAAACTTTCAACTGTAACCCAGCGCTCGTTCCTGCTGTTGTCGTCACAAGGTCAGAGAGAAGTAATGGTGCCTAAACACGATTCTTCACACAGCCACAGACTTCAAGCCTGGCCAGTTTAAAGGACAGCAATGAGATTTTTCAACTAAAGCTCTGTTTGTCAGAGCAGTGACGTGCTGTCGGACGCCAGTGTCTCTCATCTTGATGTTTGGGTCGATATAGTGTCATTTGAGTTGGTGTCAAGTGTCTCAGAAACCAAAAATGGCTTTTTTGACAGCAGGACAAGATAATAGTTCTGAAAGCTTAAAAAGTTATGCGATTGATCAATTTCAATGCACAGAAAGACTGCTTACTAAAAAGTAATGTGTTTTAGTGTTGCTGTGGTCATTCGTATACCACAGTTAATAACTCGGAATAATTTATATGCATAGGACTATATATTCTCAACCTATTGGTGCAATTAGTTCACCAAAACTACAGGTCCAACTGTGATAAGACTCTATGGAAAATCTTTGAGATTTTTTGCAGTGATAGCAATGGAGGGGTTGGTCAAATATTGCATTTTAAAAAAGCTCAAAGCGTTTTTTCATCTTTTCGTCCTAAGGGAAATCTTCTTCTTGCTTCCCTCCAATTTATTCATATTTCATTTGATGTCATATTACAACTTAATTAGGATTTTTTTCATCTTTTTTGATGAATGAGAAGTTTTTGACTAGATAATTAAAGAATCTGTGAAAGGTGTTACTAATTAATGCATGAAATGATAGTCGTATTGAACCTATAAACTATAAACAAGACACCTTTAATTTATTCAAATTGTGTGAGCTTACAGCCCTATTAGAACTAATCATTTATTAATTCCATTGCAAATAACATGAATATTGTTTGGGGTTTGCTCTTTGCAGGTTTAGAATGTGATTGAATGTGCTTAACAGAACCATTCTTTACTCTTATCATGTTTAACATCTCACTCTTCGGGACTACTTGTTATGTGGATGGCTACTGTTAATGAACCATGGGTCGGTTTTTACTCTCCAGTTCAATAACCCACAGACAACAACCCTCAATAGACTGATGCACCACAAGACCAACAACAATCTCAAGATCGCTTTTATGCAGCGGCTGTGGGCTTTCTAAGAAAGAAAATATCAATAGCAATTCCACCAAAAGTGGTTTTCATTTCACATTTACTCAGGAAATAAACATCTGTTTGATGGTTCAAAAACTGTGAAGATCACAGAGAGTAAATAATAGATGAAGACATGTGGAAAAGAAAGGAGGGCAAAGAGAATTTGACCTTTGAAAACCACTTCCCTTCATGCTGTTAATTTGTTTTGACGGAGTATCTCTTCTCTCCTGCAGCAGTAGAGCGGGCACAGGCTGGGTCGAAATATGTCCAATATCTCCAGTCCACTTCCAGGTATGGACACACAACTTCCGACTTTGACTCAGTGTCATAAACTATGCTTTCATTAGCCCACGTGAAGTCACTTATGAAGAATGAATGCGCTGATAAGTGGACAAAGACTGAGATAAGACCGAGGGAGAAGAAAGGTGAGCCGGTAAAATTAAAAGCCTTCTCAACGGTTGAGAACTGTATGTTATTACCAGCACACCTCTTGAAAGTCAACTCAGTACCACAAAGCACTTATAATTCCTATAATATGTCCTGTCCCGAAGATAGTGACTCAAACGGTTACCGCAGAGTTTAATATTACAAAAATATTTCTTGAAACAACACTGGTTTTGTCATGTTTGCGCTTCCATTTGAGTTTTGTGACCATTGTGAATTCATCTGAATTCATTTTTCAGCAACTCTGGAAAATAATGACAATGCAATTTTTATGAGTGAGCCTCTCAAATGATTAGTTGAAACCCACTGATTCATTCAGGAAGAAAACAAGCAAAAGTGAGTCATTCAACCGTTTATTCAAGCAAACCCAAAGATTTTTTCAGATTAACCAATGATGTGTAGCTCTGAGACACTCAACAGCTTTGTTTGAATCCACATGAGTCTAAAATACAACTTTCTCAATATTAACTTCTTGTTTATTTAACTGGTGTATAAAACCAATATCACATTCAGCAACTGTGCAGTTGATGACACTGGTGATTGATTGCATGGAAATGTTACAGTTTTTAAATGCATGCGGAGTCATCGGCATATATAATACTTTTAGCCAGTGTTTTCTAACCGAGAGGTCCATTTTTGTGTTCTTAACTCACTCTATATGGAACAATTCGCAGCTCATTGATTCTAACAACAGGACATAACCCATTCAGGGGGCTTTCTTTGAAGCTGTAATGACGGCAGAGCCCACAAAAGCCATGCAACAAAATTATCTATTAGGATGCTGATTACCTATAATGCGTCTGGGATGAGGAGGTTTTCAGTTCGCATACGAGGTAAATGGAGATGCCGAGACAATGAGAAGCATAATCTAAATGACTCACAGGGGTTTATGTTCAGCGTTGGGTGGCAAACAAACAAATACACACATACACTTGCATATAAGGAGTGTATGAGTAACCAAGAAATAAAAACAACCTCAAACTTGAATTTAAACTCCAAGTAATCTCAAAAACGAGAATCTGGATCTACGTACTAACATCAAAAGCCTGTGGGAGAGTGAAAGTAAAGACAGGCTCTTGCAAGAGCCTGTCAGGCATCAGTAGTTTCAAAGTGTACTTTAAGAATCCCCTTCTACCAGGACAAGAGATTCCTCAGGTAACTAAGACCTACTTCAAGGGCTGTAGAAACGTTCAAACTTCTTAACGTTCTCATACTTTTTAAATAAATAGCCACCTTGCTCAGGCATCCCAGAAGCCTCAGAGAGTGGGAAAGCAGAATTAGTTAACAAACCACATTTTAAACTAAGTTTTTAAGTTACACTAGTGCTGGGGCAAAACTTTTTACTTAATTTTAAGTCTGACCTATTATAAAATAGAACCATATGATTGTACTTACATGCAGTGCTTTTCGATTATGATGCTTTACAGTATTTTCTGAAATATAAGACCATGCCAAAAGTATCTTGTTGGAAAACATGGTACATTTTAATGGAAGAATTAATCTAATAATTGATCTTTTTATAAACTATAAGCTTCACTTTTATTGCTTGCTTTCTCCAAAAACACTCGAGCCCACTGACTTTTATTTTTCCTAAAATAAATCAAATAAAACATAATACATTTTTCAAAATATCTTAAGAAAAATCAAGGTGAATGGAGGTGAATATTATAAAAACCCTTTAACGCTAGCATAGCAATATATAATACACAATACTAAGCAAATAGACCTGTTTCATACATCCTTGTCTGTGGTCTGCATTTATTTCAGCACCCATGTTAACAGGTTACAGAATCACCACTGAACGTGGAAGCAGGGCGATGGAACACTCCAAAAGCGGCACTGAAAGTACAGTTTTGTGCATCATATGCTGATCTCAGCAGAAAACATGTTGAAAATGCACTTTAAACCTATTTATCAACAGGATCTTGTGCAACATCGACTTTTATGAAGCAACATAAAATAATAGCGCAAACTACTCAACCCTTGTTTAAAATGAGGTCTGTTGTGCGTAACTCAAACCCCCCCCCCCCACAGTCACACAAACATCATTTTCTATTCACTTTCTTCTCATCCATGACTGAGTCCAGACAATTAAAGCAGTTTACAGGCTACACTTTGAGATTTAAACTAATGAATAATTTTTCAGATAATTTATAGTGAATGCACAATATCAAATGAGAAAATCTAGCTACATAATCACACAGCAGTACGTGAACAATGTCATCTCTCGACAGAAATGGTTTACTTAACTGATGCATGATGATTATTCTCTAATTCCAGTCGGTCAATTTTCTCTTGTACTATATAGATTGCATTGTCGTGTCAAAATACAACCTTTCAAATTGCAAAATAACTTACAGCTTGTGCATTCGAAGGGTCACAGCATGTCCATTCCTGAATGTGTGCTCGGTGGACGATAATTAACTGACCAACATTTGCATCACTACTTTAAAACACATGTCCAATTAGTTTTCTGAAGTTGAGCCAGCTACAACACAAGCATAAACAGTCAGTTGGTGGTTTTAGATTTATATACATCTATCTCTTTAAGTGAAGGCTGGGTTTGTAAATACGTACTTATGTATCTTAAGGAAAAAAATATATAATATCTATTATCTTTCACACAGCTAAGTACCATAAGTCTTTGAATCTTTTTTAGTGTCCTTCTCTCAGTGGTACAGTTACAGTCAGAGCTAGTTCTTTATATTCCAGTCTTTTAGTGAATAAGAGTCTAATCAACACTTCAGCTAGATTATTTGAATTGGTTGTCCTGCAGTTATGCTGCTTCTCATCTAATTTATGAGACTCTCAATCTCCCTGCTACAGTTTGAGGACTCCATTACCCTTGATGACCGAAGGAAAGCGGCCTACCTTCTCCTTCAGACAAAACATGACTTTTGGTCTCCTTTAATGTGGTAAAAAGCACAAGACAAGAGCAAGAATCATAAGGCAATACGTATGCTCTACAATGGTTTGTTTGATTGGTTCAGAAATGAAGGGGAAGGAAGGAGTTTCTTCAACTATAAGCAGGCGCTTTTGGCCCTTCGCAAAACGTATTCTCTCAAAACACCCTTTCTGTGTGATGACCTCGACAAATGATCTAAAAATGGTTTGTATTGCTCTTTAAGTACCATATTTCTTGATGGGTTTTCATTGTTTAAGACTGAAAGTCTCTATAAGTAGAAACATTTCTAAGACAGTTAATGTGACACATACTGTAACAAAAAGAGAAAAAACATTGAAAAGTGTTTATTTAAAATACATCCTTGAGACATAAAGTGCCTGAGAAGTTGAAGAAACATCTGTGAGTGAGATCTGTGAGTTGGTTTTTCTCAGTTCGAGAAAGAACTCAGAGCATGAGTGTCTTATATCTCTGCACTAGTGAATGTGCGTCAGGCAGCAGTGAGCTGTCAAAGATCAGCATATAAATAGTAATTGAGCGCTCCAGGCATCAAGAGCGGGACAGAGATACACTGTGGCCCTTCTCCTCAGGAGCACCCAGCCTCAAACGGCTTCTGCTGAATGACAAACCAAAAGGGAAGAGAGCATGTCAAATCTCTACAATTCCCCCATCTCTCGGTCTCAGTCTTACAATGGGGCAAGAAGTAGCCCATGGACAACAGCACTGTGCTGCAACGTTGGTCAACTGTGTGTATGTGTATTACCAGACATAAGTGCACATACATGAACCCAAATAAATAGCCTACAGTACTTCTCCTTACTAATTCACACTGTTTTAGTGAAATGGTATTCTATACAAGTATACAGAAACAAATGTACAACTAATGCATCGCAAGAACACAAACTCAGAAGTTTTACATACTTACGATAATACTTTAAATACTGTGCTTTTCCCGGTAACAAATCTCAGTACTCAGTAGTTTAGTAATTTGATTTGAAATTAATTTCAATTGATTTTGTTTTGTTTATATCAGGTCAGATATACGTCAACATATATTTACCAGTGTTGTCCAATTCATTATTAAAACAAATATTTACATTTGTTTTCATTACATATTTATACATACAACATGCTAACATGCTAAGCAATATATCATTTGATATAATGATATATATCCTTTATAATTGAAGAGATCAATAATATCTTCAAATACTATATTTAGCCCTGAAACAACAATCGATGGCCACAGACATAACTGACATGAACTGCTTTCTGACACGGTTTTAAATGCAACAGTGAGTGAGTTTACATGCATCTTCATAATGTGATTATAATAGGACTTTGTAAATATTCCGGTTAAACTATATCTCATGTAAACATTCAACTGTGACATATGATTATTTTATTCACATTAATCGCAATATTAACCTTCTGAGCAAAATGTGTATGTGCTAGGACATATGCAAACGATGTGTGTTGTTCACATAACTTAATGAGTGAACTCTGTGACATTGTTAAAAAGTTTTCCCTATACAGTAATCCCTCGCCACTTCGCGGTTCAAGTTTCGCGGTCTCATTGCATCGTGGATTTTTCAAAAATATTCATCAAAAAATACCGCCATATCGGCAGCCGTATTGCGGAAAGCAGCATTTTTTTTTATTGTGATGCGCGAGAGAAACGTTTTCCCAGGACGCCAGACAAAGAGAGAAACTCTCTCAGAGGCTTTGTACACACCCACGGACACTCACACAAGGCACGTGATTGGTTCCCGGCGCGAAATCGACGAATGAGAGCACGAGTGGATGTGTCCCGTTAGCTGATTGGCTGATCCTACTTCGCGGATTTTCACCCATCGCGGGGGGTTCCGGTCCACATTAACCGCGATAAACGAGGGATCACTGTACTCTGAATTGCTGACAACCTACTGTCTCTGCTCCTCCTCTTCATCCAGCGTAGGCAACCCCAGATGCATTACAATGTTTATCATGGCACCGAATATTATCTAATACTATCTAATGTGTTTTGAATTTGACATAAGTGGATGATACTGGTCAGCGCCACACCCACTGTATGAGTGAAGAGTTTTTCTTGTCCTCTTGTCATACATCTTACTGAGATTAAGTCCTTAGTCCTAACCAGATCACTTACACAACAACATATTGGTGCACAAACTTGCACTGTTAGAAGCATCTCTGTTCACATACTTACCAAAAGTATACAAAAAAGGGTCAAAGAAGTGAAGAAGTGTATTAATCAAAGTCCAAAGGAATATAAAAAAATTCAGAGGAGACTGAGACGGGCAGCACACGTACAAGTATTCGACAAGCTGAAACACACACACACGCACACGAAGACAATAATAGGAAAGGACTTGTCCTGTCAGAGACCTTCGTAGTGATAGAATGCCATGTGCTCCTATGTGACAGTGTGATATTGGTTCAGGCTGAGTTTGATAAATGCATTGGTCATATGAGAAGCAGAAAACCAAGGCCTCGTTGAGCAGATGTCCTATATGAGGCCCAGCGGCGCTCCCACAGCGGGGCCGTCTCTGTGGCCTCAAACATGCCTCTCTGGAAATGAGATTGCAAATCCCTTCCGAGCTTTTAAGAGAACATTCACACCCAGTCCATTATCGATAACACCTCTTCAGGTTTTGGGGAAAGTTAGTAACAAAAGAATGACTTTGTGGAGTCACTTAAGAGAGAGAGAAAGAGAGAGATGTACATGTTTTGGCAGGAGCCCAAGGTGAACAAGAAGAAAGAAAGATGAAAAGAAGAGGGTGACCTCTCTTCAGACAGGTGCGACCCCCCTCTCAAGACCACCTGCCTCTCCTAGAAGGGTCAGTGTATTAATTCTGGCCCCCGTATGGCCACAGCTACAGCTGCTGAAACACGGAGAGAAAGATTGCCTACCCTGCTCCAGCACAAGTGAGAATACTCATCGCTCTTTAGTTCAGTGTGCCACAGACCCTTCCAGACTATTGGACTATTATAGACTATTGTACAGTGCAGAATTTAGGAAACAAAATAACATGTAAATGTAAGTAACTTAACTACATTTTTCAGTCGTGTGGCTCAGTTGTTTTTAAAATAGTGCATCTTTTGCAGAAATAAACTACCGTTTCCCAACATAGGTGGTGCAGTGTGACAAAAGGCCATATTGCTGCTTTTTGTCACATTGTATTGTGCATACAGCAAGCTCGGCAATACTCAAATGCACACTCCTACAATGTCCTCTCTCATGTATAGCATTGGAAATCCTACTCATTTACATGAACCAGTTGAAAAAAATAGAAAAATAGAAAGTCACGAACGACAATTTAAAACTACTTTATTATTATTTTTATTTCAGAGAAAAACATTTTGTTAAACGCTGCTGTGCATCACTAGTCATTTATAGGTTTATTAGATGTAAAATGTAAAATCATCTGCTCAAACTAAGTGCTGTCCCTTAAGAGGTCTTTGTTTTTGTCGTATAAAATAAATACCAAGTTGATTATGAAAATAAATTATATAACCTGACAGTTACATATTTAAATAGGTATGGTCTAAATAAATAGCCTCGATGTGGTTAGCTACTTTTTGTTAACTGCTTATAGAGTAGCTGGTAAGCAAAATAGAGATAATAATGCCCTGGTACTTTAATATATGATTACTATATTTATAAACCTTATAATGGCATTTCCATGGCACATGCATCTGGTATTCAAAAGAGCTGCTCATAATCTGTGCTGAAAGAGCACTCCCTGTATCACACTAAAGGCATCCTTATACATGTTCTTATCCTGCAAATCTTTTTTTCTTTTCATATACAGAAACCAAAGGGTGAAATGTGATAAATGATAAAAGGACAGTCTCTTCGTGCAGGTCATTGGGAGAACAGAAATGCTCCAGATGTGTTCTTGCCCGTAGGAAGATGGGTTAGAGAGGGGGGGTCATGCCGTCTGTATTTAGAGAGTTAGGAGATCACTCATGTGCATAGAACTAGAAACATTGGGAAATCTCACTGACTCAATATCAGGGTCAAAAAGTCTGGGAAAACTAATGAAAATAGACATTGTCTTTTTTTATTTCATTACAAATGATCAGCATAGCAATTTCAGAATTTGTGAAGCAAGTACTATAATACTAAATATAATATCAACAAATCAAACAGACGTGAACTTAAAGTATGACGATCATGTTCTCCAGAATGATTTGAGAATGTAAAACATCTGACCTTTTGAACAAAGGAGTTCATATGGTCAGTGTCCCAAATTTGTCCCCATTTAAGGAAGCATTTGCCATCGGTTTCCCTTCCTTTATGCCCCCAGTGGAATTGACAACCCATGAACAGCATGAAATATCTTGAGGCCAGTGGAGTTGTTATCAATCATCCATATTAAGGTCAAATAACGTACTGGAGGTACAGTGACACCACTTTTCTTTAAGGACAGCTAACAAGAAAAAAGAGAGAGAGACTCAGTCTGAAGCTTTAGATAATACATCTTACAGTATGTGTACGGATACAATACAAAGAGTGTATAACCTGTACTGTATCTAAAAGCAATTTTTGGAGGAACTAATCTTTCAACATTCAGTAAAATGGTGGTTGAGATCAACTAAAACTTTACGCATGAGAAAGTAAAACAGAAATACAATATCAGTCAAAATTGAATAAACTAAAGAAAGTATTGATGCTTGACCCAATTGAAGACATGAGTAATTGGGTTCACCCAGTTCAAATTGAAAAATATGTTTACATATCTAGCAATACAACACTCTAACAAATTAACACTGGGGGTTTGTCATCTGTGAGTTTCATTGCCCTCCGGATAGCAGGAGGCATATTGATGCGCATGCCATGTTAAAGCTATAGCAGTCTAAACCCACGAATGGTTAAACCCCCTCGAGCAGACATAATTAATGTACAAACATTGACTTTCAAACTGGCTGTGGCCCCAGGCCGTGCTTTGAGGCTGATTCTGATTCCTTGCAATGCAAAGCTAAGATATGAAGATCATTTGGATCACCTGTGTTGATCGGAGACCTTTACCTGTTGATTCACATTCACTGCACCCCCACTGATGTTCCACCTTCCTAACCTGGATATATCCATCCAACCCTGAGCAGCGGTAACATACAGGCCTAGTCAATACTGGACATATTAATTACTCACAAAAAAATTCAGTGATACCCAATGAGACTAGATCTAGAAGCACAACTAGTCTAGTTTGGGCTCAACCCTTCAGCTTCCTTCTTTAGCAACAGCAAAGGCCACATTGTGGACCAAATAGAGAAAGTAATCTGTGCTTTGCCACACAAAGTCCCCTCTATATCAATATAACATCAAGCCAGTGAAGGGAAAGAATGATTCCAAATGTAGGCCAGTCAATTGATTGATCTGTCTGTGACATTGAACAGGCGTCAGTCTGGATTTTAAACGGCTGAATGGATGCACAAAGTAAAATCTGTCACTGCAGTTTGAGTTAATTTCAGAGATTATTCAATTTATTTCTTTTTCAGAAAGCTGTTCATTCTGAAACCATCTGAAAGGAGATGAAACACATTAAATAAGAAAATAAAAAGAAAAGGGCTAACACGAAGGAAGACATTAAGGAAGAAAAAGAATAATACAAATAACATTAAAGATGATAAATATGGAAGAAATTAAATAAAAAAAGAAATGAAGCAAGAAAAAATGGAAAAATGGATAAAGGCAGGGCAGAATGAAGAAAGAGTGCAATGATGAAAAATGAAACAAAAGCAAAAAAAACAAAACAAGACAGAGCAAAAACAGGTAGGAATGCAGGGAAAAAGGAGAAAAAAGGAAGGAAGACATGAAGTAATGTACTTGAGCATGATCTATTCTTCCATAATCTCCTGTCAGTCAAGATATGCAACAGATCCTCAATAATAGCAACGCCTCTGTCATGAAGGACAGAAAATGCTGACAAGTGTCTTTTCATTTTAAGGCCTGAGGTTTATGGCTTAATCCATATTAATACAATCACCAGGGAGAGAGGCAAAAAAGTGGCCATTACATTTTTCATAATCTTCCATTTCTGTGAGCCACAGATAGCAAGCATAATTAATCCTTATGATAAACGACTCACTGACGAGGATGTCATCACTTTATTTTGGAGGACGTGCACCCGCTCTCTGTTGTTTCTGCATTAAGTTCTCTCTGAGCTCGGCCTGTTCTATTGAAAACAGATGTAATAAGTAGGGTCGAATGGGATCTGTAAGGATAAGTGGTGAAAACTTCCCGGATCAGGTGCGAGATTTTGGAAGCAAGGGAACTTGCACCTTTAGAATTATGAAGCATGAGAGAGCAATGTTTAAAAGCCATTAGTAAAGCTCAACAAAATCAGATTCTTTTATCAAGAGTGATAAGGGTCAAAACAGTCTTTTGAACGAGAAGGTTTTTGATGAGCAGGTTCCTCTCCCGTATCCCCAAACAGTCAAATTGGTCTTTTTATATAAACTTTTATCTTCATGAGTTCAGAGGAGTCATCGAAATCGATTTTCATGCAAGCATATCGTGAAGAGAATATTGACACTGTGAAAGCAATTGGTTTTAACCTTGGGCAATGCATATCTCTCATATGATCTGATGATTAATTATAACCCTTTCTGCCTGTTTACAGTACAGTTCTCACTTATTTCTTTCATTTAGCGCTATCATCAACGAGTAAGAAAAAAGATCACACATTTCCATATTTCATAATCATTATGAAAAAAGGAAAAACACACCACCAATGTAATTACACTGTTTTGTGTAATGTAAGGCTGTCAAACACAATGCATTAGAGACAGATGGACAATTAATTTGTCAACAAAGAATCGGTGCTAAAGGTGACACCCTTCTGTTGAAGACTGTAATGTAGCAAAAAACAATCAACACATCCAAAAAACAATTAAATTATTGTTCTTATGTTTAGTCTGTTATATATTTTAATTATCATGTAATCCAAATAGCAACATAGTAGTTGGACACATTAGGAGACAAACAAAAAATGTCCTACTAGAAGATGGCTAGTATGTATGTATACAGATTAATCCATTATGTGCATTTAAAAAACAATACTTATAGATACAGATAATGGTGTCAGATCGATTTTATATTAAAACAATATCACATAAACGAGTATACGTTATGACCCTCTATTGAGGCTGTTCTTCAACAGTTCAACAGAGAAGTATATGAATAAGCAAGGCACAGATATTTATACGTAGATGCAACATTTAACTACTTCAGAAAGCGATATGTCAGACACTGGTCCAATACGGTAGATGGCATACGTAAAGCTCATACAAACACTAACGAGACATCTATGTGTATACATACATGAAGGGACTTTCTTATGATGTGGACAATCCTCCTGCATTGCTAATCCGAAAACTTGTGATCTTGCTTTTGTACAGTAGTTCAATAAACAAATTAATAATAATTTTAAAAATAATAAACTTATTTTTGCCAGAATACAGTAGTACCTCAAGATACGAAAGGCTCAACTTACGAAAAATCCAAGTTACGAAAGCAAAGACGAAAATTTTTACTGCTCTACATACGAAAAGTTTTCAAGATACGAAAGGTTTCTGAAAGTCCGAGATTCGCCCCATAACAATTTTGAAACTCGCGCCGCACGCCGCCATCTTAGTTATAGTAGACTCGCCACCATCCTCCTGCTCTCCCATTGGTTCCTGATGCTAGCCAAGCCATGAGATCCTTCTCTCTAACTGGACAGCATCCCTCCCATCATGCATCTTCTATACGTACGTGCTGGCGTGCTTTAGCTCAGCCACTCCGCACCCGAAACGTAACATTTTTTATGTGTTTTCGTAAAGTTAAGTGTACGTACGTTATCTGCCGTTTGTCCTCCTCCTCCTCTGCCGCCACTTTCGGAGATAGCCTCACTCGAAAGGTAAGCTTCGACATTTTACGTTATTTCATTGTTTATAGGTCAATTTAGCTTTATTATGAAATTTAATGGGGTGTTTTTGGAGGGCTTGGAACGGATTAGCCATTTTACATGTAAAATGTGTTCCAAGATACGAAAAACTCATTATACGAAGGCCGCCTCGGAACGGTTTAATATCGTATCTCGAGGTACCACTGTATTGGCAGTCACTTTTGTCTAGTTTTGCTCCACCAACACAAAAGATTCAAACAACGCCGTTGTACGTTTTCCAAGCAGTGTAAGGTAGGTAGCGTTGCTGAACGAATCACTGTTTTTCACAGTGAATCACAATTTTTTTCTTATCTCCACCTACTGGTGTGACAATATATATATTACAAACACACGCGCACACACACAGTTAAGTAGTTTGTGGTCAGTCATTTTATATATTTCACATTTTTTAAATGTATATTTTATTCAGAAAGGACATATTAAATTAATCACTAGTGTCAGTAAAGATTTTCAAATAAAATATTATGCAGCACAGCTGTTTTCAACAACGGTTGAAAGCAATTTCATATCATATCAAAAATCATATCAGTATAAAACGATTTCTAAAGGATTATGTGACATTGAAGACTGAACTAATATCTGCTAAAAATTCAGCTTTGCAGGAATAATTCATATTTTAAAATAATTTAAAACAGAAAACTATTAACAGGAAAAAATATTTTAATGTTTATGTTGATCTTTAATCAAATAAAAGCAGCCTTGATCTACATAATGAACTTTTTTACAAAGCATAAAAAAAATTCTAACTGCAGTAAACACGTCCACGAACATCTGTGAAAATATGTATATACGTACAGTATAAACAGCGCAGCTAATTGCTACTGGTTGATACATCGCTACACACATCCCAGCGCTAACACAAGTTTCTGAAAGCCACAGCTGTTTCCTTTTGGGACAGTGAATAAGTAATAGAAGTCTGTGTTAGATAAACAGGTTATGACCTTTTCTATTGAGATTGATAGTTCCATGTCAGTAGTGAGGAAAATAAAAGTGCACCCTCAGCAGTGTGCACTCTGATTGGACGCACAGATGGAAAGTGAGCAGTGCTTAAAGAGGTCTCTGGTGGCGGTACCCTGGAGTGACTCCAACTTGGACTACCGGCTACTCCATCATGGTAATGTGTGTAAATGTATGTGTGCATAAGACAACGTGAGTTTCTCGCTGTCTTCAGTTTGTTCTTGACCTTACTCCGGCAGGATTTTCTATGGCAGCACAAAACAAACTTGAAAGGAAAGTCCAGACAACTTCAAAAAAAGGCCTGCAGCCACTCTGAATGAAGTAGTAGTCTGGAGTAAGCCTCTCGGCACACCACAAGTTTCAGCAGAGCGATGGCAGGTGTGACACCAACGTGAGATACAAAAGAGATGCCAGCGTCTCAGTTCGGTGAGCACCTTGAGGAGAAACATCTGACATTTCTGTCTTTCTCACTGACTTCACCTGAACCAAACTGGGCCGTCTGGAAACTGGTGAACGCCCCCGCCTGGTCTCCAGTGTCCACCTACAGCAATGAAAGACATGCGAAGTGTTCCAGACGAGAGAGCACTTCACCTTTAAGATAAAAACATTTTAGCTCTCTTCCAAAACCTAGTGAGCTGCCATGCTGCAACTGCCTTCTAAAGCAGCATCCTCGCTTAAAGGGAACCTCGGAAATGACTCATTTGGAACACTCAACATGGAGGCAATGCTGTTTTTCCAACTTACAAAAATGTTATTTTTGCTCCCATAAAAGCTTATAGTAAGCACATTTTCAAAATAAAGCTTTTTAAGATGAATTAACGTATGAACAACAAAGGGACGGGCATTCTTATTAAAGTATTTATAGCATTATTAATGACTTATTTAGATTTTTGGCTAAATTCTTAGACTTTGCACTACTGATTATCCCAGAAAATAAAATAACACATACAAAACAAATAATTGCAAATAAAAAGTATTTAAAAATGTGCAGGATAATATACTTTTAGTAATTTGATTTAATGTTTTCAATAAAATTGATAAAATTATGTATTATTTCAACCAAATTCTCTACTATGAATAAACATATGTGGTGCATAATTTTTTAAATAATCAGTTTGTATTATTTTAAAATATAATCTATTGATACTTTTCAGTACTGAATTAATTATACATTCATAAATAACATTTTCCCAATGTCTTCTGGGATTGTGTCCTCTGTACAGCTTAAATTGCTGCCTCGGAGGCATCTCGGTTTTGGAACAGAGCGATTCTGTCACTCATCCCTCATTTTTATTGTCTAATAAAGGCAACTGCATTTGAGCTTCAGCCTCATGATGATTTTAGGTCATACATATATACTTGGCTGTTTGTTTGGAATAGCCACAACGGAAAGCCATTCTACCCTATTCTTTGTTTGACATTCTCAATATATCTTCCTTTCAAAATGACAATGAATATCTCCCTGATGTCATTTTACAGTCTTACCTACCACAGTCCCTGCTGTACTTTAAATGATATTTACCGTACGGAGAGCAAATCGCACCATCACGACAGGCATTTGTTTCTATTTGTCATTCAATGTCAGTTTTCAGAGCTCCTGTGTGGGGAACACATTTATTATCCACATCCTTAAATGACAGATGGCAAAACATACATGTTTAGAAAATCAAACAGAACAGAAGCAAGGTTTCTGCAGTTTTTATAAAGGCAGAAGGAAAGGCACATGTTCTCTACGTGCAGAGGTTTTGAGTTGTTTTCGCAAAGTTTTAAAATACAACTTCCAACTGACTTCCATTACTTTTTAATTCGTTGAAAAAAAAGGAAAAAAAAGAAGCTACCTAACCACTAATACATGGACATATCTTTTACTGTACCTTCTCAACCTACTTCAAAAAAAATAAAGTAATGCTCTTGGTGTTCAGTCTTGTTTTCTCATTTCCCAGTGCAAATATTTAAAGATTCTTAAATCAAGATACATTTACTTGAGAAGCACAATTATATAATAAGTCTTGTTTTCTGAGAAATATATACATTTCAATGAACAAATATCTGCCAGTGGGCTCAGAGCTTGATTCAAAGCTTAATTCAAAACCAATTGACATATTTGCTTTTGTTTTAAGAATAAACTCTCTGAAAACAAGACTTTTTTATTTTTGCAGTGCAAGCAACATCTAATTCCATGACTTAAACACTGAGGAGGACAAACGACCACAATCCTTAAAAGCTACAAGTGCAGTGACAACAGCATCGCTTAGTAACGCTTAGTTTCTCTGAGCACGGTATGGATTCCCGGTTCAGTCAAGGTTTTATTAGGAGAATCTCCCCAATCTGTTTCATGTGTCAGAGTCGCGTGGGTGATGCGGGCCGTATGGACCAGGGTCCGGGATGCTATATTAAACCGTCTGCTGGTTGCAAATTTAGAAGCAACAGCCAAATAAAGTGTCACACTGCATTTTTCACCGGCAGAGTAAAGCAGTGAAGGTCTGAATTACATCAAATTAGATGTGAAAATGGGAAATAAAGCAAACAGATGACTGAAGCTGGTTGATGTAGCAGAGAGATGTAGGACACTGGTGGCATATGGACAATCAGTGGCTGTGATTGAGCAGAGTTTTCTAAAAAAAAAAAAAAAAAAACAGGTTTTTCTTTCCATCTATTGATCTATCTGGCAGATGGCTGTTAAAAAGTTGCCCCCAAAACTCAATAATATAATAACTATATTTATATGGAGAAAAAAAATGCAATAAATAAATAAAATAAAATGAGACATGATGCTTATGGGAGTAGCAGTAGCACAAACTATGCGGAAGTTTAGACTGAAAAGATTGCATTTGCTCTTTGCCATTTCAGTTAACCTTACTAAAGAAATAAGTGCACCTATTATTAAAACATGCTGCGACTGAACATTTACAGGTACGTGACCCAGTTTGGCTTACGGACCAGTGCTTTAAAAAGCACGGAAATAGAGTAATACAGTTTATTAAAGCTCTGAATGGGCAGCAAACTGTAATTGATTCATCATGTTCGTCGGGGCAGGGGGCTCACTGAATGTCTACGGCTGACATAGTCTGTCATATAGAAATCATACTAATGAGAAATATATCCGATAGAAAGAGGGTTCAGAGATGTCTGGACTCATAAGAGCAGATGAAAGCTTGAACACTTTCCTACTTTGATGCCCTCAGATGTGAGAGATCATGACAGTGCTGGAACACGCAGGTTTAAAGATGATGTGCTCGTCCGTTTCTGCTCAACTTTACCACAATAGAGAAGGGAAAAAAATCCCCACTGCTTGGCTTTTCAGAATGATTTCACGCAGGGCACAAATGCCTTCTGAGGAGCTTTGTAAATCTACCAGGTCTACGGTGAGCTAGACCAAGATATTAACACAAAGCTAATCTATGTCACATTAAAAGAAGAGTGAGCATGACCCCAAAGCCTGGACCACCACGGTCCACACTGTAGTGAAGAGGTAGTCGTATGCATTTCTATGGTCCCTTTTGTGTTTGTAACAGCATTTTTTGTGGGTAGAATTTTCAGGAAGTTAACATTTAAGAAAGTAGAGTCAAATCTACAGCAATCCATCACTCTTATTGTGTTGTTATGAAAGAGTTCCTTCAATCGTGCCTTGTTAAATACTAAATTAAACACTGAATCTACATAAGCTGAAAAACAAACGTTTGGGATGTATTTTATAGGCTATATTTGTGTGTTCAAAAAATACTGAAGAACAGTACTTTTGAGAATATTATTACAATTTAAAATCATGTTTTCTATTATAGCATATTTTAAAATGTCATTTATTGACTTCAAAGCTGAATTTTCAGTACCATTTTCTCAGTCTTTAGAGTTAAGTGATCCTTCAGAAATCATTTTAATATGCTATCATTTTAGTGCTTAAAAACACTTTATGTTATTTTCAATGTTGAAAACAGCTGTGGTACTTAATTTTCTGGAAATTGAGATGGATTTTCTTCAGGTTTCTTTATTCAATAGAAAGTTCAAAGAGCAACATTGTTTAATTCAATAACAAAAATAGTAGTAATAATAATAATCATCATTATAATTGTCAGGGTTCTGCCACATTCTGTCTAGTAAATTCTTGTTGTTGTGGCAGAGCTCTGACACTACCGTAATGTCTCGTGTTTGGTGTGTGTGCGAGCAGATTTGACGGTTCGAGCTGCGCGCAATCTTGTCTCTGTAACGTTTTGTGTGCGGGGTATGATCTTCCGTGACGATACTTTGGTCTGGTTTTGGGTCAGGATTCGGACATTCATAACTTGTGTGTTCGTCCTTGTCGTGAGCCGAGTGGTTCCTCATTCTTGCACGCTCTACGTCAGGGGTCACCAAACTTTTCAGCCCGAGGGCCGCATTAACTGTGAAACAGCAGTTCGGGGGCCGACTACACACTCGAGGTCCAAATAAAAAAAGAATCAAAACATGGATGTTGTTTTTAATTATTTAATATTATTTTATTCAGTTATTACTTAATAACACACTGATACACTACACATGAACACCTGTATTAGTGGGAATGGTGAAATTGTTTCCTGGATGCCAAAATAGCAGACATTTCTGGCTTTAGATTTGATTTCCCTAACATCAACAGTGACCTGAGATTATCATCAGACAAGTTTGTTCTCAAATTGTTCTTCACGTATTTTATTCTTGAAAATGTTTGTTCACACATGTATGTTGTTCAAAAGATTGAAAGGTACATTGATGCAAAAGTTTTAACATTAGGAATGTCTTCCTTATGCAAAAACGGGGGGGGGAATAAAACACCAGTCCTGCGGGCTATATCACACCTTTTATCTGTTTATACATAACATTTTAATACATTTTACATATCACACCCGCAAGCTATATGAAGGTGCAAAAGCCATGCGTCTCCGGATTATATGAGGGAAAAAACGGAACGGTATATAATCTCATTGACGGTGACCGGAAGTAGAAGTAAGCAGCGAAAAAGGTTTTCTAATGTAGTGATCGGTTGGAAAACGTGTCCGTTTACTATTGTAACCTCGGTTATTTTTCCATATTCTGTTTAGAGAAGCGTGAAGGAAATATTCTGACGCGCTTATGCTGTTTATACTGTCTGTCTCCCAGATACGCATCGCGTTACGATTGGCCAGTTGTCAACTGGCGTTATCCTATAAGGTTACAGAAATTACGTGAAGGGGAGGAGTTCCCAAATGCATTTCATTGCAACATCTCGTTCCTGCTCTCGAAAGTGAACGCACTACTGCGCGCCTCTATTTTAATTCGGTAAAAACATAACGTTCACGTAAGCGGCGGCTGATCTTGGCAGGATACACATAAAATTATGTATTTTTTTCCGTAGACAAAAAGGTCTCCGCGGGCCAGATGAGAGGGCATCCACTGCTTCCACAGAGTTTGGGGACCACTGCTCTACGTTATGTGAGTGGGCGCGGTTTCGGGCTTTGCGTGAACCGCGTCTTCTTGTGTCTGTGTGCACTTTTGTAGCACGCGGTACGCGTTTTCATCGGCCGCGTGCTTTCATGTTGTGTTTGGTGTTGCGCCGTCTTTGTTTCATGTCAACACGCGGCGATGCACGTCCGCATTGGCTGTGTGTTCATGTCTTGTCACCGTTACCCCCTCCCTCCTTGTTTCCTTGTCAATAGTTTGATTTGTCACAGCAGTTTCCAATTCAATTACCCTTCCTCCTGTATGTATTTAATCCCTTCATGTTTGCTGTCCTGTGTCGCGTCGTTGTCTATACTTTATGGTTTCTCGTGATGAGTCTTGTCCTGCCTAGTCTTGTTCAGTGTTTAGTTTTTCAGTCAGTCTTGTTTTTTCCCTCTCGGGGTGGTTTATGTTTGGATTTTTGTTTTTGTTTCCGTTTAATAAAAGCCCTAGACCCTGCAAATTCCTTCTTGTTTTCAGAGTCCTCGCCTTTCCCCTCTTCCCCCACACTTGACAATAATAGCAGTAGTAGTAGTAGGAATAATAATAATAACAACAACAGCATTTCTTCTTGAAATACCATACCTTTAACCAACAAAGAAAATCTTTGAAAATTGATACTGACATAAAAAAGAAAAAAGTAAGTAAAGCATAGATGCGTTAGTATACATTAAAAAATGTCTCTAAAATAAGAGAAACATCCTTTACTATGTTTCTGTGGGAAGAATTGCCCAGCCCCCTTCTCACTGCAACCTAGCTTCCATCAGAAAACCCCATCTCCATTACTCTTCCCCAATGCGGTATAGTGAACATACACCCTGGCCCGCGAAGGTTAACCTTCAGTCATCAATCACAATTGTCGGAGTGTGAGGAGCTGCAGCACGGCTGTACCATGATATATTACACATATAAGTGGAGACATCTTAAGGTGCCTAAGAGCCCAGGTCCTAATTTACAAGCCAGGTCTAATGCACCTTATTGTGAAGTTAACAGTGTAGTGCACACATGCACTTATGTCCCTGGATGCTCTTGAAGAACTAATGCACCTCTCGCATGCCAAGCCCATAATGGCATTCTCACTATTATAGATAGAGATGCTATCAGTACTGCAGATTATCCTTCATGCATGGAATTTCAAGATATTTTGGACAAATTCAGGCTGTCAGTCCTGTATTTTACTTGTCAATACAGTTATGTTCACACACTATAACTGAACACAAGACTCTCATAAATGCATTCTCTGAAAAAAACCTGCGTTGTGTGAACAGAACCGCAATGGACAGTTATCGGTCACGTCTTACAGTGCAAGAGAGCCACTCTGCACTGGACAAATGTGTGTCAACCGTGTGTAGCTTCAGTAACTGATATGTTGTGTGTGTGTCATTTGAGTTTAGATCCAGTTACTGTTTTTTGCCAGAGCTGTTCATGTCAGTTATATCTTCTATCCGCAATTCAAATCCTCCTCTCTCTCCGCCCAGATATAAAAGCGGCTTTGTTCAAACAAACAAGCATTCAAGATGCTACTGTTTAAGTTGCTGTGTGAGCTAGTCTAAATGTGGTTGTCAGTCCTGAAAAATAAAGTTTTTTTGTTTAATTTTTTTTGCCAATACACTGGAAGTCAGTGGTCCCCAAAACTGATTGGATTCCATATAAGAAAGTCATACGTGTTTGGAAGAGGGTAAGTAAATGATAGAATTTTTAATCTTTGGATGAACAGAAATAATATTACTGTGATAACATCTGCAACAACCAGCAGGGAACAACAAATAAAGAGCTAAAGGCAGCTGTCCTTTTCCACAAATAACTTTTCAATGTTATTAAACAGCATTATCAATGTGTTGAAACACTACCAGAACATTATCAGAGTAAGTCCTTCTTAAGTTCACTGTAAAGCATTTTTGGTATTAGAAGCATGGCCTAGTGCAGTGGTATTCAAATGGCGAACCGCGGTCCAGATCCAGACCTCGGCTTAGTTCCATGTGAACCGCGGAACACAATTGCGCCGTTTTACCGATTCTACAGTTTAAAGTGAACTGCGTGTCAAAACAAAGCACAGGTTCACACCAGAAGCACTCAAGTTTGTTTATGGTAATGATATTTTGGCACAACATGAGTGAGACATACTTCATTCAAACCCTTCCCACTCTGTATGTGTTGCTTTCTCTCTAAAGACGTAAAGTGCCACATGAAGAGTTGCAGATGACAGGGTTATTTTAACAACAGCAGAAACACGGCCTACTTTTGCATAAAATGAGAATGCAACAAAAACTATTATTTGTCTCTGTCATATACATCAGAGAAAGTAACTAAACCAGATTTGTGACAAGTTCACTTTTTTCAAATTTAGTTATTAATAAGCATATTAAGAGCATTACGTGAAATTTGGAACAAGGAAAGAAAAAAAATCTGAAGTTACTAGTTAACTATTACCTGCTTATTAGATATTGTACGTTGTTTGTTTATTGCAGAGTATTACCTGTGTTTCATTGTGTTTTCTCAGTCCCACGGCCTTCCATGTGCCATATAATCGCTTTCTTAATTCCTCAGTTATAAGTCACTTTGGATACAAGTGTCTGCTATATGAATAAATATAAAACACATGGATGTCAAAATGTATATATATTTTTAAAGCCTGAAAAAACATCTCATCTAACCATTTATATTTATATAATATAATTGATTCAAATATTGAATAAATGTTATATACAGTTGTGAAATAATTGTTTTGGTAAATATTGGTAAAAATTCTTAGACGTTCCGGTTTTGCCTCTGAGATTCTCTTCTTTGATTTTGAGTGTTTAGGACTTTATTATTTTATAAAGTACTACAGCTGCCCAAATGGAAATGTATAACTGTTCCAAAGAAATATTTTGGACTTTCACCACTAAGTTGACAACTTTTTGGTTCAACACTAAATCCATGCTCATATTTGAGTGAGATATGGGTTCACATCTGGCCTATTTAGCAGCAAGACCAAACAGACACGCAGAGTTAATCTGTAAAACCCCTCACCAACCAAAAATCAAGGTGCCAAATGTGTCTGTGAAAACCCCCCCCCCCAAAAAAATAGAACCAGTCTTCTGGTTGACATGATTTTACGACTAAAATAAATGTTAAAAGGGACAACTCACACCTAATGTCCATAAGAACTGACTTGTTCTTCACATTAATTCACAGATAATCCTTACTTCTTCCCTCCTTTTTTCTACTCAGTTACATCACCACCTAAAACATGTACAATCATGTACTCGATTTGCCTATGTGGCCACACATTCTTTTATAGACATATATATCATTCTTGGTATCTACGAGTTTGTATTTTGATGACCTGCAAGGTTATGTATATGTTGATATCCATGCAACGTATTAGTATTACAAGAGTCTTGGAGAGTCTCTTCATCAGCACCATCAGACAATAGATTGTAAACTCTCCCTCTGAAAGCTTGAGTTAGCATTGGTTCACTGACCCCTGAGAGGAGAGAGCCCAGATCCCACCTCCTGTCTCTTTCTTCTGTGCATCTTCTGTTCGTAGTTCTGCAGGGCTGAGACTCAAAGAGGCCATGCAGAACTGCGAATAGAAAATGCACAGAAGGTGGGATCTGGGCTTTTAACCTCTGGGAATTTTAACCACGCTGACTTCAACCACGCAGGCCTCAACCTGCAGACAATCATGCGTTTTTTTCAGGAGAGAAAGAGAACTTGCTCTCTCTTTCCATCTTCTCCTGGATGCTGTGCATGTGTCGGACAGGAATAAATGCTCCGACCGCAAGGTCACGGGCCAACAGGCCACCAAAAAGTCCTTTCTTGAGAGACTATCAATACTGAATGTTTGCTGGAAGAACAGATTAATTTATTATAATATTAACTCACCTACATTAAATTAATCCAATTAACTGATCCAAATATGTATAATTATAACGAGTTATAATTAATTATTCATATTTCTTTGAGCTAATTTGCTACACTTCTGTCAATGTTTCTATCCTATCCCCTCTCTTATCCCCTGATTTCCTGTCATATCATCACTGTCTCTATAAAAGGTATCTAAATAGTAACAGGCATTTGTCGTCTGATGAAAAAAAATAGGAAAAACAATATCAGCAGGTCCAATTAACTCAAATTAACTCTTAACATCTATGCTTTCCTAATAAAATGTCTAAAAATAAGTAAATAAAGATTAAACAAATAGAAGCCAGAAGGAAGCAATGCTAGAAGGTCAGTAAGAAAGATCAAGTAGCACTTCAGATGAAGACATTAGAACAGAACAATAAATCCCTCTCACAGCTCTTGCTGTGTTTTATCATCTCCGGCTAAATACTCTGTAATTAATCCTCACTTCCCCTCAGTTCACAATCAACCTGGAGGCTTTGCTTTGGCCTAACAATCACAATAAATTAAACTGCCCTCTACTCCCGCAGGTAAAAGCCATTCAATAAAAGCCACCCTCTGTTATGTAATCTATTGTAAGTAGCCTGTAGGAATGAGAGCGGCAGCCGCAAAGTTTTATTTGTTTGTTTGTTTGTTTATTCTGTCTACAGGTTGCTCATAGAACTACTCCATTCATACTCCTATTTCCAAGCTACATAGCATGATCTGATTAAGGAATCAAGACGCATGGTTCATAATGCTGTCATTCATCCAGAGTTTACTTTTAGAAAAGCCGTTGCTTCATTTTCTTCCATGAGCGAAGCGTTAATTTTAATTTAATTTAGTTTATATATGAGCTTACTTGGATTAAGATAATAGGAAAATACTGCTAACAAAGCAAATTCCTAACTGCAGTATTAATGGGGTCAGCAAATGGATTACAGCAGTATATAAACAAAGTCAGCGTCAGCATTACATGACTGAAAGCCGGAGATTCAGAGTGGAAAGGTCTAGTCACTAGTCACGCAGTCCAGTGAAAGTAAATAATATTTAATAAGACAGATAATAAAAAATAATATTCTACTATAATATATATATAAAAAAAGTATTCACTCAAATAATTTATATACAAGTCCATAATTCAGAAAGACTATTTTCTTTTTATATTTATTCATAAAAATCATAATTTATGAAAAATGCCAGTAATTCCAACTAAACAGGGTTTTAGGAGGTTTAATGATCAGTTAGTCCATTGACAAAGTTATAAAAACTGAACAACTCCACTAGGATTCACTAGTATGATCGTTTGACTCATTAAACAGAAAAACATGAAGTCTCTGTTAATTGTCCTTCCACTTGTTCGACAATATCTGGGCAGAACTGTCGATTCGCTGGTATTTTCTTAAAAGGGCAAATCTTCTAATCTGCAAAAGTTTGGAAATGCTCTTGCAACATCAGTATAAACCAATTTATCTCCTGGTGTAAATGCATTAAAGTAACTTGTGATTATCAGTGAAGACCAGCAATAGTGATTTTATTATACGCTATCATACACTAGATGCTATAGTCAGATGTGCCTTTGACAGCTGTAATCCTGATTATTAGATAAATCAAACGTAAGATTTGCGCACATCCTTATAGCTTTACTAACTGATTTAAGCCAATTAAATTTGTCTGTTAGTGTACAACAGACAAATTAGAGCACAATTTATTAATGCTTCATAAATCGTTACTTTGGTTCTATGTTCTAAGTGTATTCATTAAAAGTTTGTTAAAATGTGTTTTAATAGTTTATGTTGTTGTGTTGTGGCATGTGTGTTGTGTCATTAAAAAATAATTCTATCACTAGGGTTTCACGGACCTCCTGTTGAAAAACACTGTCACAGTTCCAATCACTTCATCAAAATCGAATAACTCAACAGTATGCACAGCACTACAGTTTATGATTGAGTTATTGATCTTGCTGATTCACACACCAGGATGTTTGGTCTGGTAGGTCAGCAGCTGTACTTTTTTCTGGAATTTGCTCTTATGGCTTTTGAATAATGTAATATGCAATATGCTTTGTACAGTCAACTTGGTCTAAACAAACTGGAGCAATTATGAGCAGCCAATGACGTAAATAATCACAAATAAACCCTTCAAGTAAAACACTTAATTAGCACATCCACCTGTCAACATCACTACATTCATGCGCTCAGTCTCTACAACAGCACCCTAATGACTCAATTGATTTCCAAAATACAGTTAGCTTTATTTTATTCACACTTATTCTCCATCTTCCTGCACTGAATAGATGTTTGCTGCACAAACCCATTTTAAAAGTCAACAGTGCATGTAAAGACATTACTCAAGCTGAAACACTTTCTAATTCAATGCATGTGAAGCTACGTTTCTGCCCAGATGATCAAGGTAGCAGGGTTTGGGTTTTTCACAAAGGAATAATATGTTTAGACCTGGTTTCTCAGAAATCATTAATGGTTTGCTGAACGTGCTCAAAACTCAAAGTTGCTTATTCTAGCATAATCATAAGTCTTTAGCAGTGCATAAACAGCTGGATGTGGTACAAACAGACAGAGAGAGACAAACATGACATTTAAGAGAGGAGTTGCCACTTCATATTATCCTCCTGAAAGAGCTGTGAGCTTTAATTGATTTTCCATCAGGGAAATAGACTGTGGATCCCAGTTCAAACACTTGCACTTTTTCATGAGCATTTCCTATGATAAAAAAAAATCTGCCCTTCAAACCAGGTGTTCTCCTCTAACTTAAAGCTAGCAGCCAACGATCTGTGAAATAAGAAGAGTTTACCGCTTCCAGCGGCTCCTACCTCATCTTGGTTGCTCACAATCCACTCATGCACAGTCTTCAGGGCGATTTCTGCTGCAGGCTCATTGGGAAAACCTGTGGAGGGAGAGGAGAAAGATTCAGCTTTGAATTTGTGCCATAGAAAAAGACTAGCATATGTACTCACACTTTAACACATACGCAAACATCACCATATGGCTGTTTGCTGCTCAACCCGCTCCACACTTTCAGCAGTTACTACAAACAACAGTCTGTTAAAACGCACACAAATCCAACACTAAACATTCTCACTACTCGTCCGTCCAAATAAACGCCCACTTTTTAATTATTATACCAGCACCTTCGCTGCAATATAATCCACACGACTGTTTGTAGACACCCATCTCACATCCCCAAATGTGGCCTATTAGCTATATTTATCACGGGTGCTTGCCAATTCCTTGTAGATTTACTGATCCATTAAGTTGCATCGACATAATCATTTACACTGTTCTGCCGTCTGTGGCAGGTGCCGGGGTCATCACACCACAATCTTGATGAGAAAGTAATGACACATTGACCAGTGAATGTAAGAGATGATGCCACTAGCTGCTATATTAATCACCAGAGCCTGAGCTGAGATGGGAAACCAGTCTTGGTGTTAACACAGCGTATCGATTGAGAATAAATAGACTAGAGGAGATTAATATTTAATATCTCTGAAGGAGAAGAGGGGGGTGGGGGGGTCATCAAATGCGTGCACTTTGTGGGTAGCACTTTATTTTACAGTTCTGTTTCCCATGTACATATTATGTACTTACTATACTAATTGCAATAACTTGGTACTAACCCTGAACCTATCCCTAAACTTAACCTTAACCCATGTACAGTGGTACCTCGAGATTACATTAAAATTACATTACATGTAAAATGGCTAATCCGTTCCAAGCCCTCCAAAAATACCCCATTAAATTTCATAATAAAGCTAAATTGACCTATAAACAATGAAATAACATAAAATGTCGAAGCTTACCTTTCGAGTGAGGCTATCTCCGAAAGTGGCGGCAGAGGAGGAGGAGGACAAACGGCAGATAACGTACGTACGTACGTACACTTAACTTTACGAAAACGCATACAAAATTAAAAGTTTCGGGTGCGGAGTGGCTGAGCTAAAGCACGCCAGCACGTACGTATAGAAGATGCATGATGGGAGGGATGCTGTCCAATTAGAGAGAAGGATCTCATGGCTTGGCTAGCATCAGGAACCAATGGGAGAGCAGGAGAGCAGGAGGATGGTGGCGAGTCTACTATAACTAAGATGGCGGCGTGCGGCGCGAGTTTCAAAATTGTTATGGGGCGAATCTCGGACTTTCAGAAACCTTTCGTATCTTGAAAACTTTTCGTATGTAGAGCAGTAAAAATTTTCGTCTTTGCTTTCGTAACTTGGATTTTTCGTAAGTTGAGCCTTTCGTATCTTGAGGTACTACTGTAGTTACCTTATATTTCCCAGTACTTTCTTAAGAACACAGTAAGAACACATAATAAATTGAAAAAAAGTGTTAAAGATTGTGTGAGATAAGTTCACTTGATCACACTTTTTATTCTTGAAATAATCCACTGGAAAGTTTTTTTTTTATGTCTATACATTTTTTAAATTATATATATATATTTTATGCAAAATATCATAATATAAAAATAATGAAATAAAGCATTGCATTATATTAATATATTATGTGAATACTTTATTCAGTTCATGAAATACTTTAAGAATGAATACTTTTAATTAGCAAGGACAAATTAAATTGACCAAATGTGTCATTTATAATGTTACAAAAGATTTTCTACTTGAAATAAATGCTGTTCTGTTGAATTTTATTTTCATCAAAGACTACTTAAAAATGTTTCTTGAGTACCACATTATAATGATTTATGAAGAAATATGTGACAGCAGACTAGAGTAATAAGGCTGAAAATAAGAGGAACTTTGCCATCAGAGGAATTAATAAACTTTGAAAAAGTTTGAAATTGGAGTACAATTTTACTGTATTTCTGATCAAATAAATGCAGCCTTGGTGAACACGAGATATCTTTCAAACACACACACACACACACACACACACACACACACACACACACACACACACACACACACACACACACACAAAACAATAACTTTTTTAAAACAAGATTTTAAAGGGTGTGTGTGTCTTAATAATTTAAGCAATCTAGACATATAGAAAATAGTCAGGATCCCGTAATCCCATTAAAAAAATACTATATTTTAAATGAGCATATTACATAATAAGAAAAATGGTGTTATGAATGCATGGTACAACTGTGACCAAACCGCAGTTTTGTAGAAATGATTCATCTGTTACCCAGCGAGTGGCGGCACTGACCCTGAAGGTCCATCTCGGCACTTAGACGCCAGGGTGATAGGAGATGTAATTAACACATAGCTGAGGAGATGTTTTCCCTGTCTATTTCACCTCTATCTGCTCAGCCTGACACAGCACTCTCCGTGTCTCCTGATGTCCTGTCTGGGCCTTTCAACACCAAATAATTTGGGGATCCGTTGGATGTGAGGGAGTCTCACACCAGCCCTACGCTGTCAGTCTCTGCCCCATCTATTCCCTGTTTGTATGCTTCTGCTGTCTTCTAGCTCTCTCTCTTTCTGACAGGCAGAATCACTGAATGATATCTTCTGCTGGCTGGATGCCGTCAGACCTGAACTTTGGGTCAAGAATGTGCGCGAGAAACCGATAAACCTATTATCTCTCTTGAGAATAATCCTCATCCAGAATAATAGGAAAAACAAGCACACTTTTGGCTCCTTTTCACAGTAAACAAAATACAGAAAAATTACTCTTATAAATAAATGCTTGACTGTGGAAGTTAATGGCTCTTCAGGTGACCTGTAAAATAGTAGTTTTACATTAGTGCTTTAGTCAAATTGAGCTGAAAATGACCAGAGCTGAATCTGAGGATTGAAAATTGACTTCTATCGGGATCAGTGGCTCTGGACAAATACAGGATTTGACAAATTCACAAGCAGTAAATCAACATTAACTAATTAAGTCAAATATTACTACTTGGATGTTGAATTGTGTAGTAATCACTTAAAACAGATGCCACTTTTTAACAGGGTATTTGCACCTTTATTTTTCACTTCCGCAACTTAAATATTGAATAAGTGTTATACTAAGTGTTAAACCATCTTTTTTCCTTCAAGAAGAAGCTACTTCTATTTCTTTGTTATAAGCATAACGTTATATAAGCATTTTAATTACAACGAATCACTTTTAAACGGTTAGAGTATGTTTCTGTGCTAATAAACATTAAAAAGTTTATTGTTTAAAGAATTGGGCAAAGTTTGCGCATATGACGGAATGGTATACAGATTAGTGGGGCAGATACTTGACATTTATTTAGGGTACAAGATGATGACCTGGACCTCTTTAATGTATCTGGTGAATAACTTTTTAATTATTTTGTTATTCTTTTTTGCACATTTATTTATTTTTTAATTCATTTTTAATTAATTTAATTGTTAACTGACTACTCGTTTAGGGAGACAATCTTTTGTCTTTTGAGAGACAATAACTTTATTTATCGTGCACTTTCAGCCTATCGTGAACTTTGCAGGTCGTTTATATTCAGAGACAGCTAATTACATACTACATGAAAGGAAATATTCAAAAGAGCATAATAGGGGCACTTAATTCATAATATGAAAGGATTATTATATATAATTCAATTTGATGGAATTTTACTTAATTGAAATGCGTGATTAATTTTTTTTGGAGTGTATCTGATTAAAAAAACTGATATATGGTCATTAAAATGTCCATATGTATTTACATTTTTTGTATTGCCTTTTTGTTTTTCATACAGTAAGGATGTGATCTGAGAATATTTTTAACTGACATGGTTAATGTTGACAGACATTTAAGCTTTAGACTAAAAATAAAGAAAAAGTGTTACTCTCCCCTATTTTAAGTGCTTTGAACTTTAACGGTTTACTGCATAAACACGCACAGACTTGTTACTCGCATGCCCCTTTGAGAGAACGCTGATGCATATCACAATGTCTTAAGGGCAGAAAACCTGGCAGAGACCACCAGACTCATGTTCATATTACGTCTTCAGAGTGTTTTTGTTTTTAATGTAAATTGATTTCTGCTTCACAGGGATTAATTATACAGAGAGAGGGGAAAACAAGAGAGAGCTAAAGAGGTGATTGAGAGCAATACTATGTCTGTCTATAGAGATATAGGCAGGCTCACTAGAGGTCAGAGTAAACCAAGTTACCAGTCAGAGCTCATTAAGAGGTTCCTCTGATCACACGTCTGCTTAACATGTTCCATACATGCTTGACAGATGCCCACCCCACACAGACATCTCGGATCATCTCAAACTACAATAACTTTTTTTTTCTTTTTTCAGTGGATATGCAATAAATCTTTGGATTCAGTTTTTGGGTGGCGAAAATAATGGATGCACAAAAAAGGGGAGGCATCTGAGAAATATGAAAAATGCAATTAACCATAAACCTTATGCATAGCAATAGCAACAAAGAGAAATGCATAAAAGCGATGTGAGGTTTAAAACAGCATGAGCAATCAAACAATCATAAAGAAAACTTACATGACTATAAAAAAGCACAGCAGAAATATTCTCATTGCTCACAGTGAGAAGAATAAAATAATTTGATTACTAAGCGCTATTCATTTCTTTATGTTTAAAAGTTTTGAATGAAAAACAAATTATTAAGTCTGCCTTTAAGCTACCATATTGTTTTATTTTTTGTGGCAGGCTCATCCTGAATACGATGCTACATATACAAAAACCAGGAAAAACAACTAAATAATTCAGTTGTCATAGGGACAAAAATATATTTTGGCATAAAAATAATGCAAAATACAGTTTCATGGTCAGAATGAAAAATTTCTCAAAAAGATCCGTTGTCAGCTGATGGATGCCCACCAGAGTATGGGCTGCTGATGAGGGCTCCGGGGAATTCCTTTGCTTCTAATGTGAACAAACAGAGAAGGAGAGAGACTCTACATTGCACTATATGGGGTGTCAGCATTTTGTAGTGATGTCCAAATTCTTAGTGAACAATTTCATTCCATATATAGTTCACTGTTGTGTACCAATAATACATTCTGATATATAGTGCAAAACTGACGGTCTCTAGCTTGTTACCCATAGAGCAATACGAAGACGACCAATGCCAAAGAAAGGCTCAGGCTGCATGCGCACACACACACGCACGCATACACGCACGCACGCGCACACACACACACACACACACACACACACACACACACACACACACACACACACACCTCCTACAGATTTCACAAAGAGGAAATTATAATGCAGTGGATGATTCATACTTTCTATTATCTGTAGGTGAGAGTCATCTATATCTAAATCAAATCATTTAATTCTTGATTTCATTACTGATTTTATGGAAGGATTATGAGGTGCTTCACTAAAATAAGATCTGATATTTCTCTGTACTCAAAAGTCATAATCAACTAATTGACTTCTTTCAAGTGATAAAATGGTTACTCAAAACTGACAGCCTCATAAAATACAAATTTAAATGATTGTTATTCTGCTTCAGAAAACCTCATCTCAGCCCATTTATAACGTTTAACTTTATTGCTAAGAATGCATCTACCAACATAAATTAGCAAGATCATATTTATATGAACTGCCTCTGAATGGACACTAGCAGATAAGAAGATAATAAATAATTTTATATTTACATTTATGCATTTGGCAGATGCTTTAATTCAAAGCATAGATTTACTTCAAGATACACAATGCCATTCTAATCGGTTCATGCTTTTCCTGGGAATCAAAACCTTGGCATGGTCATGGGGAAAACTTTTGCAGCCATGATTTGCCTGATGTGAATTGGTGATGGAGGTAAAGTCCAAAGAAACCGGTAGGACCAACAGGAAATCGGTGTCCAACTGGACAATACCTTTTATGACTGGGTTCATAAAAATATAAGAAGCTGAATGCATCAGCTGGTGGATGAAGGTTCAGACAGATACACAAACGGATGTCGTCTTGAGTAACATTCACAGAAATATACAGTACTGCAGAAGACAGGATACAGAGTTTAATGAATAATGCTGGTGTAGAAAAAACTTGACCTATATCTAAAATGGATAGAGAGACACATATAGATGGCCAAACCAAGCCTGTCAGTGTGTGACCTTGAAAGCCATATGTATGGGTGCTGACATTTGTGTCCCACATGCTAAAATTACCACCTAACATTTATTTTCACTAAAACAAGTCACACACAGACAAAAACAATTAGGTAAAATGAGTTTAAGTGTCCTAAAAAAAAGTCAAAATATCTAAATAAATAAATCTGTGAGTTACTTTTCTTTATAGTACGGCTCTGTGGAATACTGAAAACACAGGTAACTATTAAAGAAGACTGTCTAGGTATGTTTTTTCCTCATGGAAGTTTTGCATTTGGTGAGATAATAAGCTATTAAAACTCAATATTATACTCAGTATTTTGTGTACAGTTATTTAATAATGTCATCTGGTATCACAGATAAACGCAGCTGCTGCCATTTGGCGATGATTGTTTTGAACACTGCAATGGATTACAAAATAACAAACATGTACGATTATGAAACGGTTTAATCTCAAATCAATATCTCTTATCCCCATAATTATATATGTGGTGAAATGCCATGTTAAACGTGGTATGACTCTATCATATCCAATCAAGTTTGAACTTGCTGCTTGCTAGCAGCCGTTCTCTCCGCAGAAACTTTGTGTTTAAAGAGCTAATAAAATATTTCGACTCAGATCAATACTTAATGTCTAATTATTTACTCATGTGGCAAGAAGCCATTTATATCTCAGACTAAACGCCATCAGGGTGATGCAAGTTTATTACGTAATGACAAACGGCTGGATGTACATTATCACTTACTAAATCAAAATATTATTAGAATGAATTTTTCTCTCTTTTACTTTTTGGTGTAAAATGCGAGTTGGAAACTTCTTCGTAAGACTCAACCTAATATTAATATTCAGAATAAAACAAACCAAATAAAAGAATAAATAAAGAATAAAACAGTATATGTAGCGTAACTGTAGTTCCCAAGCAACATAATAACTGCTTCATGTGTGCTTCAGAAATGCGTTTTAAAACCATTTTAAATGCGTCAGAAACATGTCGAATATGACCAAACACAACAATGTAATATTCAATGCGGGAGTCAGATGCTAAATCAGTAATACACTCTGAGCTGTCTAGTTGTCCGATTCATTCTGCATACAGTATCTTCATGATTCAGAAAGAAAACAAATGCTTTGACCAATTCATAAAAAAGAACTCAAACTCAACTTGTTTACGAATCAGACAATCACTAGCTGAACACTGTCACACTCTGTTTACTGTTGTCACACGCAATTGAAATTTCTTGCCTATTTACCATCTTACTGCACCCAATCTTTCTCTGATGTCACATTCAATTCAGACTGCAAGCTCACAGCTCCGCTAAAATATAGAATCTAGTTGCCGTAGGGCTGTAGATTTAGATGCCTCTCAAACAACTGTGATCTCTAAAATATGTCGTCATCCCTCAAAACTTCCTCGAGCAGTGTCAGACTTGACAATGATAAAACCATGAAAGTGTAAAACACAAAATCTTCATCCATTTCCCTAGATGCAATTCTAAGATTTGCTTTTCCCCGCTTGTGCTTAGATAACCCCACATCAGTGTGCGATCATAAAAGCCTCCCTCCCTAAGCCTGTGTTCACACTTCCACTCTTCAGAATAAACCTCAGGCTTTAAATACAGCGTTATCCTGAGAGGGAAACTTATGCGGTATCAAGATAAAGAGATAAGGTGTTTGGCCCTAATGCACTACAGAAATGGACAGGGGAATCACAGAGTGAAGAAACTTAGTCTGGTGACCCTGGCTAACCCCAAACAGCCATTCGGATGCATTGTCTGGATTACCGCTACCTATCTCCAACCAGCAGAGTCGCGGGCTCTTGTCCAGCTAAGAGATAGGGCAACTATTTGTCAAGCAGAGTTGTGCACTAAAAACGCTTTTCAATTCTAATGAAATTAATTACAATTCAAAGTTTGACCAAAAAAAAGTCTTCAAGTATGAATGACAGATTTGTAAATGTGGCGAGCAGGGCGGGGTCGAGGGACTATGGGAGCGTCACGAGATCCGGTGGCGTGATTGATAATGAGCGTCACCTGCGAGCCACCAGTCTCGGATCTCATGGAGGAGAGGAGGCATAAAAGGAGGAGCGATGACAGTGAAGGACGAGAGAGGACCAGGCCTGGATTTATGTTATGTGTTTGTGCGCGATTACGTTTATTTTGTATTTAAAGTCTGTTGATCGTTCGCCGGTTCCCGCCTCCTTCCTCCCTGAACATTGAACCTTGTTACAGTAAATTAATATGTAAAGGTAAATCACAAATATATTTAGGCATGTTCTCTTGGTCTCCGCCAAACTCAGACTCGCTCATCAGCCTGACAAACAAAGCAGCATGATTCCTCACTCCACAGAACACATTTCCACTGCTTCAGAGTCCAGTGGTGGTATGCTTCACAATGCTTCGCTTGCCACTGTACTTGGTGATGTGAGTCATGCATGCAGCTGCTCGGCCATGGAAACCCATTCCATGAAGCTCCCGCCGCACAGGTTTTGTGCTGATAATAACGCCGGTGGAAGATTAGGACTCTTCCTCTACAGAATAAGTGTAACGTTCCCAGCTTTTACACACTATGTGCCTCACTTTTAAATAATAATTCAATAATTAAAC